>CM060443.1:6101380-7536243 GCA_030545235.1 Helianthus tuberosus
AATAAGGGTGGTTCTCGCATGAGCCCCTCCCTATCATATATATATATATATATATATATATATATATATATATATAGGGAGGGGCTCATGCGAGAACTCCATTATTGCGAGAACCGCGAGAACCAATGTGAACACAACCTAAAATAGCTAAAAAAACCTAACCCCCCCCCCCCCCCAAAAAAAACAAAAAAAAAAACCTAAACCCCCCCCAAGCTAAATGCTAAAAACTAAAACCCCCAAAAAACCTAAAAAAAAACCTAACCCCCCCCCCCCCCCCCCAAAAAAAAACCTAAACCCCCCCTCCCCCACCCCCCAAAAACCTACCCCCCCCCCCCCAAGCTAAAATGCTAAAAACTAAACCCCCAAAAAACCTAAAAAAATCTAAAAAAAAATCTAAAAAAATAAAAAAAAAAATCTAAAGTTTTTTTTAATATTTTTTATGCTCAAATCGCTACTTTTAGTGGCAAAAAAAATTGTTTTTTTTTTTGCTTCGAAAAGTAGCGATTTTTATATAAAAAATATAAAAAAAAAAATTTGTGTGATTTTTAGCTATTTTTAGGCATTTTTTGTTGTGTTCACATTGGTTCTCGCGGTTCTCGCAATAAGAGGTGGTTCTCGCATGATCTTCTCCCTATATATATATATATATATATATAGGACTAGGTTCAAACGTGAACAAAATCCCAAGAGTGAACTGCGTGAAACTGATCTTGGCCCTTGATTTTTATGATCTTTAGATTTAAATGAGTGGCATGATGGTAATTATTTGGTTAACTTTTTTTCATTTAATTAAATACATAAGGGGTATATCCGTAATTACACAATCAAAGTAATTCAAAAAGAAACCTAAATTCTTTCTATATATCACATTGAAAATTCATGATTATCAACATTTAAATTGGGAATACGAAGTCTCCAGATCTACACTCAACAAACTATCTTCAACATCCCTCTCTCCACCTCAAATCACTCAAATCCGAATTCTTCTTACTATCCAAATCCTTCATAATCAACCACCAAGACTCCATATCTACACTCAACAAACTCTTCTTCTGCGATATCGAGTTCGGCGAATCACAACAATCGTTCACTCAGTTCGGCGTCAATGCGCTGCCGCACATCCGCCTCCTTCCCCGGACGCCGTAGATCTAAAATCGGTTCGATCGCAATGGACGCCGGAGGATTTCTCTGGTTTAGCGGAATCTATGGCGTAGTCTATCCAACCGAAGACGAAACTAACAATTCGGTAACATTCATCGTCTCCGTTTCTTTAATTAATGGTGTTTATGATCACACATTAACCAGCATGCGCCACCCCTTTTTTCAATAAATGTGGGTCCTTTAATTAGCTGGATGATAAAGGTAAAACAGTCGTTTTCTTTCTTCTTTTTTATGATTATCACTCCACTTCAGTTGATTTTATTATTGGTTTTTTTATAATAATTAATTTGGTTTTATTTGGGGTTTGATTAGAGTTGATTAACAATTTAGCATATTCTGTGATTTGGGTGTTGTTTGAAATTTGAATTTTAGATCTTGAGTTCTTGATCAGTTGATCTTGCCTAGAAGAAACCATAATCAAGTGTTTAAATTTGAATTTTAGATCCAAATCGAAGAAAAAACGATTCATCTATGTTTCCTCGTCGGCATTGATCTTCGCCGAATCGAAGAAAAAACGATTCTAAATCCGATTTTACATTGTTTTTCAGATCCACCAGTGGTTTTTCTGGATGACTGAACGGAACGCTTATCCACCGGCGGTCCAGAATATCCAGAATCGATCACCGACGTAAAGTAAGTAACTCCAAAATTCGTATTTTTTTTCATGAGTTTTTTTTTTCATTTTTCAATTTTGCTCTATTTTTAATGCGATGTACATATGTGTATTCTGATTTTACTCTATTTTTAATGCGATGTACACATGTGTATTCTGATTTTGCTCTGTTTTTAATGCGATGTACACATGTGTATTCTGATTTTGCTCTGTTTTTAACGCGATGTACACATGTGTATTCTGATTTTACTCTATTTTTAATGCGAAGTACACATGTGTATTCGGATTTTGCTCTGATTTTAATGTGATGTACACATGTGTATAGCGTCTGTTTTTGTGATATCTCATAATTTTTTGAGTATTGAATGTGTAAAGTTGTTGAATGTACACTTGTGGATTATGCAAAGTATTAGTTGCTGAGTTTTTTTCGTGCTATTATAGGAGTTTTCGTTAACGAGAAAAGTGGAGATGGAAGGTCGATAAGGATGATTCACGTATGAGGTCGATAAGGATGATTCACGTATGTTTGTTTGCTTGGTCGATAAGGATGATTCAGCATACAACGTGGCGAATAGTTGTAAAAGATTATGTTTTTTGTTTTTCCGATTATGTTGGTTTTATTGTTTTCGCGAAACTGGAACTTGTAATTGTATGTTTTTTGTTTGGTTTGGGCAAACATTATGGGACTTGTAATTTGTTAAATATAAAATAGTTTTACAGGGTATTGTTTCTATGTATGTATTATGCAGCTAATTACACATATGTGCGATGCTGAGTACACATGTGTACTGTTCTATTAATATCCAAGTACACATGTGTATACCGTTGAAATATGAAGGTCACGTGGATCTTAAATATAAAAATTTGAATTCTGGTGATGAGTTCTGAAATAAAAATTGAAATTGAAATCTTGTGATGTGTTGTTTGTTTTGATATTTATCTTATTAAAAAAAATAAAAGATAATGTGGATAATGAATTTAAAATAGGAAAGATGTAACTTAATTCAATTATTAAAATAATGATTTAAATATAATTTTATATATAATTACAATCATACCCTTAACACTAAAAAGGAAATCAAGGGTCCAGATCTGTTCACGCAGTTCACTCTTGGGAGGTTGTTCACGCTGGAACCCTACCCTATATATATATATAGACACACACACACACTAGTGGGATCAAACCCGCACGTTGCATCAAACAGGAACTTTGTTTGCTTCAATGCACTCATTATAGCGAATGAAAGTTAAAACCCAAAAAAATACAGTTGTAACATGCCCAAAATGTGTTCGTTTCATCACTTTTTGTATAAAAAAAAAAACATTTCAAATATCTAATTAACTCTATTTATTTATAACGCTTTAACTATTCTCTGTGAATGAAAGCATTGTCGTACTAGTGAAATGGGTTAAAAAGATGATACGAGTGGAAACCAGAAAAATGTGAATGTGTATGCATACCATGATGCGTGCCAAACACATGGATTTTTGGTGATGAAACGTGTTAACAACATTCATCAGTTGGTTGAATGATATCCACTTGTTACTTTTCTTTTCTCAAATTGCACATTACTCAACCATGTTTCTTATCCTTTTCATAAACGATTTACCCATTTTTATGAATCATTTTTTTCTAAAATTATTAATAAGGTTATGTTCTGTTTTCTTTGGAGAATATATCTTCAAAAGACCTTTTTTAATAAATAAAATATTTATTTGCAATTTTCCTAGTAGAAGATAGAGATTTAAGAAATAATTTGTTAATTTACTATACTGTTTCGACACAACTTAACCTATTATCAAGACCGTTCTCAAGAATCCCCTAAAATTATGTAGTTCGAGACAAGTAGGTTAAATGAGCCTCTAGGATATAATTTAAAGAATGTAATATAAAAAATCAATTTATTCTAAACATAAAAATATATAAATAAATGATAAAATTATCCTAAACATAAAAATATATAAATAGAAAGATTGTTTATTAGGAGTTCTTCTGTAAAATATTTATGATTTTGAAATGATCCTTACCCTAAGGTTAGCATATAATAGAAAGTTTATTTGGGTAGAAAACCTAGAAAATAATCTTGACCATCTATTTATTTAATCAAGGGCTAAGATTAAATGAGTGAAATGGAAGGAAAAAAAGGAGGCACTTGAGTTTGTCTATGGGCATTCTAGTCAATCCAAGACAATAATTTCTCTCTCATCCAATTCCCTTTCATTTTTTAAACGTTAATAACTCTTTCATACGACATTATTTTTTTTTTATAAAAATTGCACAAAAAAACGAGCGTTTTTAATCTTTAAAACAAGTATACTATTGCTATATTTTCGATTTTTTTTTCGAAAACCTAGTTACGTAAAACGCAATAGAAAAAAATCTAGTTGCGTAAAACGCAATGGAAAAAAACCCCTAAAAATGACATTTTTCTAAAACGCAATGCACCAAAAACACAAATAAATGTCTTATTTGTAAAACGCAATGGCCAGAAAACACAAAGAAATGTCTTATTTTTAAAACGCAATAGCCTAAAAACACAAAAGAAAGTGTACTTTCTAAAACGTAATGGACTAAAAACACATAAAAATGTGTTTTACCTAATACGCAATGCACAAAAAACACAAAGAAATGTCTTATTTCTAAAACGAAATGGCTAGAAAACACTTAAAAATGTCTTTTTTCTAAAACGCAATGGACTGAAAACAGCTAAAAATGTGTTTCACTTAAAACGCAATGACTAAAAACACTTCAAAAATGTGTTTTTCTAAAACGAAATAGCCAAAAAACACATAAAAATATCTTTTTTCTAAAACGCAATGGTCTAAAAACACAAAAGAAAGTGTTCTCTCTAAAACGCAATAGACTGAAAACACCTAAAAATGTGTTTTTACCTAAAACGCAATAACTAAAAACACTTCCAAAATGTGTTTTCTAAAACACAATTACTAGAAAACACATAAAAATGTCTTAGTTCTAAAACGCAATGGCCAGAAAACACTTCAAAAATGTGTTTTACCTACGAATTTTTGTCTTCGAAAAGAGGCAATTTCTGGAAAATTAAATTTTCTGATGCATTTTTATTAAAGCAGGGGCTCTGCCCCTTGGACCCTGCTCCCAGGGGCGCTGCCCCCGGACCCCCGCCAAGATCGTAAAACGCAATGACTAGATTAAAAAACCCAGATCGTAAAAATGCGATTAAAAAATTTCTTACATATATTTCTTCACCGATTGACGAAATTTGAATGTTAGAAACACTTATTAGTGATCGAATCAAAAGAATCGAGTGATTCGCTTCAAAATCACAGGGAAAAAACGAGATTTTGTATGAAATTAAACTGAGTTTCTTCAAAAAAGTTGAAGAACACGTTGGTTTGGTGTTTGAATCATTGATTGGTGACGAAAATCGCATTATAATGTAGTGATTATTGAGATAGTAAGTGAAGAAAAGGTTGAAGATTGTGGGTTTTGAAAATGGTGGGTTTTGAAATTACTGGGGAGAAGAAGGAAGAAGATTGGATACGATTGACTAAAATACCATTGCTCTTTATTTTAAATTTTGTCATATGTCATAATCCTATTGCTTTCTATCATTCCTAGCCAAAATAAACTATCTATTTAAACCTCACCCCCTCACCCTATATATAACTTAAAATATAAAAAAAGTCTAAAACATTAAACATAATTTTTTTATAATTTCGGCCCCAGTAAGACGTTCCGAGAGTGGCCACACACCTTTTACATGATGAATAATACAATTATAAAACTAACAACTTTTTTAACTGTCTTAAAAGTGTAAATATAAAGTAAAGATAATATTAACTTTTTTTCGTTTCTTGTTAACTACTAACACCTAGAGAAATTTAACTACCTTCTTTTTGTCTTCTCTCTTTTTTTATTTATTTTATTTTCCTCTCCAAACTTTAAATTCGAGTAAACTTATATTACTTGGACTTCATCGTCTTTACAAGTTTGAAGACGAGACAAAAATAATTGTTTTTAAAAACAATTCAAGTCAAACTTGGTACTACTAAGCCAAATGCCTTTTAATATAGGAAAACATAAGTGATATACGTTAGAAATAATCTTGATGTTGTAGCTTCCGTGTAAAATGGTATAAATCTAACTAGAACAACACGAACATTAGAAATAGCGACAAAAACAAGCGACAAAAACTTTATTTCTTATCCAACCTGAAAGATCCCAACCAGAACCCTTGATCTCAAAATTATGAGATCTTTAACAATACAAAAGTATAGATCCAACAGATTGAAGTAATCTGCTGGAGTTGAACGAAATACAAACAAAATTCTAAGGATACAGATGCAGAGATGAACAAATCTCTAAGCCAAAAGCGATCTCAACACAGAGATCTACAACACCAGAAGATGATCTTCAACAATGGATGAACAAGTACAAAAAATACAGAACAAATCGAAAGGGAAACCATAAGAGGAATCTTGAAATCTGCTATGCTCCTTCTCTCTCTTCACTTATATAGCTGAAATATCTAATGTTGCACTTTGCACCCTTTTCTTCATAAACTTCACCTTTTAGTCCTTGGCCCTTAATAACCGCATATAACAACTTCTAACAACTTAAACAGAATTAGCCCATTATATGAACAAGTAATTAGAAAGCCCAGTTAGAAATCCCAAACCATATATGTTTGAAATATGAATTATAAATTTTATATATTTCAACATCCCCCCATAATTCATACAACAAACATATCAAATAATCCTAATTTTTCACACAACATACTATGTTGAGCAACGCTCAACCCCTTAGTGAAAATGTCTGCTATCTAAATATCAGAAGCAATTTTTGTGGTTCAATAATGCCACTTGCTATTTTTTCCCTCAAAAAATGCAAGTCCAATTCAAAGTGTTTTGTTCTTTCGTGGAAAACAGGGTTTAAAGAAATGGATATTGCAGATTTACTATCAGAATACAACTTTATAGGTAATGTACAACTAACCTTTAACTCTTGCAAAACATTTTTAATCCACATTACTTCACACGCGGCTGACACATTGCTCTATACTCAGCCTCAGTTGTGGACCTTGAAACAACACTCTGTTTTTTACTTTTCCAGGATACAAGAGTGTCTCCAAGAAATACTCCGAATCCAGTAACAGACTTTCTAGTTATTGTACATTTTCCCCAATCTGAATCAACAAATCCTGAAAGTTCAAGATCACCTGTTTTCCTAAACATAACACCTTTTCCTGGACACTGCTTTTAAGTACCTTAACAATCTTAAAGCTATGTCCAAGTGTGATTGACATGGTTTATGCATATATTGACTCAGAAATTGAACAGCATAGCTTATATCTGGACGGGTCAACGACAAGTATATCAACTTGCCAATTAACTTTTGGAAACCATTTATATTTTCCAATTTTTTTTTATCTTTATCTATCTTACTTGTTACAAGATGTGACTGCTCAATGGGTGTTCCAACAGGCTTGCAACCTAAATACCCAAACTCATTGAGCAGTTCAAGACAGTATTTCCTTTGAGACAAACAGATTGACCCACTAGAATATAAGACTTCTATACCAAGAAAGTATTTAAGTAAACCCAAGTCTTTTATTTTAAAGTTATCACTTAAACACTTTTTTACTCTTGTTATTTCAGACAGATTATTCCCAGTAACCACTATGTCATCAACATAAACTAACAAAACTATCAACACATCATCTTTACTTAAAATAAACAAAGAATGATCACATAAACTCTGAACAAAGCCCGTATCAACTAACACAGAGGTTAACTTTTCATTCCATTTTCTAGGAGCTTGTTTAAGTCCATAAAGGGACTTAACAAGCTTACATACTTTATTCTTATCACTATTATAATAACCTTGTGGCAAGGACATATAGACTTCTTCAGATAATGTACCATATAAAAATGCATTATTAATATCAAGCTGATATAATGGCCAACAGTTATTCACAGCAAGTTTCAACACAATTCTTACAGTTACCATCTTTACAACAGGCGAGAAAGTTTCCCCAAAATCAATTCCTTCTCTTTGATTAAAACCTTTAGCTACTAATCTAGCCTTATATCTTTCAACCTCACCATTTGCCTTATATTTGATTTTGTAAACCCATTTACAACCAATGGGTTTCCTATATTTAGGCAAATCTACAACCTCCCATGTATTGTTTCTATGAAGAGCTTCCATCTCACTATTCATAGCTTCTATCCACCTAGTATCTTTAATAGCTTCATTATATGAATTTGGTTCAACTGATTTATTTAACGAAGCAACTAAGCACATATTATCAAAAGAAAATTTTGCATAATTAACAACCTTCTCAATACCATACTTAACTTTCCCTTCGACAACAAATTCATCAAATCTTTTAGGAAATAATTTTTTTCTAGAAGATCTCCTAACAGATTGTCCCTCAGATAGGTTGGTCTCATCATGTGATCCTACAGTGTCCTCTGCCTCGCCATTGTTACCCTAACAACTACTACCTAACTGCCCACTTTCAAGTTGATCACTCTCAACATTTGGCGCAGTGGCAGATGTAGAGGGTGACACTGGCTGCTGATCATCACTGTAGTGATCTTGAGCACCAGTTGTACCCTCTTCATCATTGGGAACTGCAGGAACTTCAGACAACATTGTTTCAGTATAATCGAAAAAATTTACATGATTTAGATCTGTTTTATTAGACAACTCTTGACTGTTTATCAGATTTGATTTAAAAGGATATACGTTTTCATATAATTTCACATCTCTAGAAAAAAACACTTTTTTATTGTCTAAACTTAGCAATTTATATCCCTTTTTAACATTAGAATAACCAATAAGCACACACTTATCAGCATGATAAGCAAACTTATCAGTTTCAGACAAAACGGTACTAAAACAAAGACATCCAAAGTTCCTTAGATGAATTAAAGAGGGCTTAAAATCATACACAATTTCATAAGGACTTCTACCACCTAACACTGAAGAGGGTAACCTGTTAATTAAGTAAACAACAGTCAAAATGCAATCAGACCAATATTTAAGAGGTAAACTACTTTGAAACATTAAAGCTCTAGCTGTGTTCAAGAGATGTCTATGTTTGCTTTCCACCACACCATTCTGTTGTGGTGTATAGGAACAAGACGTTTGATGTAAAATACCCTTGCTTTTACAAAACATACCCATTTGGTTATTAACAAATTCAGTTCCATTATCACTTCTAATTGTTTTAATTTTCTTTTCAAACTGAGTTAGAATAAGTTCATAAAAGTTACACAGATTTTCAAACACTTATGTCTTACTTGTTAACAAATAACACCAAACAGTTTTTGAAAAATCATCTATAACAGTTAAAAAATACTTAAACCCCTCATAACTGGTAACTTTATATGGACCCCACAAATCTAGATGGATTAACTCTCCAATAGACTTAGTTTTATGTTCACTTAATGGAAATAGAACTCTAACTTGTTTAGCCCTATGACATATCACAAGGACCATGATCAACACTTTTAACATCAAAATTCTCTTTTAACACAGCTAGAATTTGATCAGATGGATGACCTAATCTGCTATGCCACAAACTTGACTTAACAAAACTATTAAAGCAAACATTCACAGAATTACCATTTTTACCAACAAAATATAGACCACTATCTTGACTACCAGTCACCAGGATTCTCCTTGATTTGGAATCCTGTAATATACAACTGTTCTCATTAAACACAACATCAATACCATTGTCTTTGACTAATCTATGAACAGACAACAAGTTCACATGATACTCTGGGACATAAAACACATCTTTTAAAATGATATTATCCATTAACTTGATATTACCAATTTTCAAAACTTTAACATTGGTGCCATTTGGGTGACCAACTTTAAGATCAAATTCAGAAACATCAACAGTATTAAACATATCTTTATCACTATTAACCATGTGTTGACTAGCCCCAGAGTCAACAATCCAACTAAAAACATTTCCAAAAAACATAGAACTTGAACAACTAACAGAACTATTAACAGTACATGACTCACCTCCTACACTTGTTGACTCCACACCAGACTTCTCACCAACTAAACTTAACAACTTTGCTATCTGCTCAGATGTAAAAGGCAAACCAGAAGTAGACACACTAGCAGATGATCCAACAGTAGCATTAGATTTATTAGTTGATGTATTTTTACCAGACACATTGTTAGTTCTTTTCCTAAATCCTTGAGGATAACCAATTATCTCAAAGCATCTATCAACAATATGACCAATCATATTACAATGTGTACACTTTAAACTTGAATTAGGTCCTCTTTGATTAAACACTTTCTTCTTTGACTCAAAAGACTGATTAGATTTAGAAACAAAAGATACATTCTGACCTTTAGGCCCACTACTCGACAACCTATGTGATTCCTCCCTAGAAACCACAGAATAGGCAACCTTGACAGATGAAAATTCTTCTCTGGTTAACAAATTAGTTCTTACTGGTTGATAAACATCATCTAATCCCATTAGAAATTGCATTAGTTTGATTAACATTGAAAAATCATTATAATCTTTGGCTGCTTTACAAGAACATGTGGGCAGTTTAAGCATAGCATCAAACTGTTTCCACATAGTAGTTAGTCTATTGTAGTAATCAGCTACAGTAGAACCATTTTGAGAAATACAGTTTATCTTTTTAAACAAATCATAAACCACAGAACCATCAATCTTGTCATAGGTTTCCTTTAAGTCCTCCCAAACCTCAAAAGCATATTTTGAAAACACTTGTCCTAGAAATAACTCTTCAGAAACAGAATTTAACAGCCAAGTCAATACCACAGAGTTACATCTATCCCACTGACTAGCAAGTACATGATCCTCAGTGGATCTTTCACATGAACCATCAATAAAACCATACTTATTCTTGGCTTCTAAAGCCAACTTCATAGAGCTAGACCAGACAGAGTAATTTTCAGTACCTTTTAACTTGACACTAACAATAGTCAAAGCACTAGAATCACTAGGATGAAGATATAATGGATTTCCAATATCTAACTTACTTATTAAAGTCTGAGTAGTACCAGAACTAGGAGGATCAGTATCAGTCATGGTGACAAATAAGATACAAACAAGAACAGTATATAAAGATTCACAAACAGAGAATCACACAATACAGTCTCACAAATAGAAATTCAAACAACAACAAATAACCGACCAGATACAAATAGACAACAGCAAGACTGTATCAGAGGCCAGATTCCAGGGTCATCACTCTATAGGTGCTTGGACAAGCATAATACAGTTGCTAACAATAAGACACAATGCAAGACCCGACGAACAGATAATAAAAACAAACAATTACCACAGATAATGAATAAGAATCAATCAATAAGAAGTGCCGGTCCTCACTACCCCGACTTCAACTAATCAACAACAGGAAAGAAAAAGAGAGAAGATAGGAATACTCTTACAGTGGGTGCAAATGTCTTCAACAAGTATCAGATCTGCAGTTTTCAAGAACCACAAATATGATACAGAATACCAATAATACCACTTCAGGTTAGTTTGCCCTGAAACTTCAAGGTTTCAGAGACTAACGCAGAAGTCTGATCCGAGAAGATAACCGAAGCAAATAACCCTTGATTTAGGGTTTCGTCGGCAATAATACGTACACCACCAGAAACAACAAATCTGAGAAGATCAGCCACCAAAACACAGTTTCAGAGAACAGAAACCCTAACACAAACAGAACAAACAATCAGATAATATGCAGCGGATAACCCAAGAAAAAAAAAACAAGAGCTATCAAGCTCTGATACCATGTAAAATGGTATAAATCTAACTAGAACAACACGAACATCAGAAATAGCGACAAAAACAAGCGACAAAAAATTTATTTCTTATCCATCCTGAAAGATCCCAACCAGAACCCTTGATCTCAAAATTATGAGATCTTTAACAATACAAAAGTATAGATCCAACAGAATGAAGTAATCTGCTGGAGTTGAACGAAATACAAACAAAATTCTAAGGATACAGATGCAGAGATGAACAAATATCTAAGCCAAAAGCGATCTCAACACAGAGATCTACAACACCAGAAGATGATCTTCAACAATGGATGAACAAGTACAAAAAAATACAGAGCAAATCGAAAGGGAAACCAGAAGAGGAATCTTGAAATCTGCTATTCTCCTTCTCTCTCTTCACTTATATAGCTGAAATATCTAATGTTGCACCTTGCACCCTTTTCTTCATAAACTTCACCTTTTAGTCCTTGGCCCTTAATAACCGCATATAACAACTTCTAACAACTTAAACAGAATTAGCCCATTATATGAACAAGTAATTAGAAAGCCCAGTTAGAAAGCCCAAACCATATATGTTTTAAATATGAATTATATTTTTTTATATATTTCAACATTCCGAAACTACCCTACTATAATCGATTAGCAAATATGCACCATAGATCTAACATATTTGATTATCAATTAGCAAAAGTGAACCATGAATATGGCATACAATCATGTATATATGCATGTATCATGTTTGTATGTATAGTATAGTGGGCGAGGTAAATTACAGTGAAAAGGGGATCGAGGGGCTTGAAATATGGGTTTACTTTATAAGAGTTGTCAACCTTAACGGTTAAGCTAGCTTGGCCGTTACACTATGCATCAAGCCATGACTTGGTTCATCATCCCCCCCCCCCCCAATGAAATATATGCATAATCCTCATTCCAATCCGAAGAGCGGAAATGATTCTTTTGCGATAGAGTTAACTTTCATTTTTCCCCATGTGGTTTGGTCATTTTAACAGTTTTGTTCCAATAGTTTAAAAATAGTTATTTTTCTCCCTGATCTTTCGAGTTTGTCGCCAGTTTGCTCCCTGACTCTAACTCAGTTAAATGTTCAACTAAAAGTAGGGGCATTTAAGTAGTTTACTCCCTCGCTCTAACTCAGTTAAAACGTTTAGTTAAAAGTCACGGTAGTCGTGGTCGGCAGGTGGTAGTTGCCTGTGGTGGTGGATGGCGGTGGCCGGTAGAAAGAATGGTTAGAAAGATGAGGACCAGAAAAGAATTACTTATATACATGTAAATAAACAAGTTATAGGTTTATTTAGGTGAAAAGACTTACATGCCCTTGCTTTTATCTATAAACTTACCAAAATACCCTTCTAGTTAATGGATTTTTTGGACGGAGTTAGAGGCGGGGAACAAAATGAATGGTTATTTTTTAACTATTGGGGCAAAACCGTTAAAATGACCAAATCACAGGGAGCAAAATGGAAGTTAACTCTTTGCGATATTTAAAACAAGAGTAAATTACAAGTTTTGTCCTTTATATTTACATCAAATTTCAGGCGCTGTCCTTTAGCCAAAAAGTTGACAGACGGTGTCCTTTATGTTGCCAAATCTTGCAAGTTTTGTCCTTTTAGCCAAACCCAGTTAGATTTTTTGGTTAAATCTGGTCACTCAAGGGCATACTTGTCATTACACCTTCACAGGGGTTATTTTGTACACACTTAATATTGAGGGACTGAATCTATAAAACTCAAAAATAAAAAAATTAAAACTGTTTCTCCTTCTCTCTGAACCCACCATGAGAACCCAATCTCTCTCTAATCTCTCTGAACCCTTCACCACTACCACCACCACCACCACCACCATCACCCCACAACCTTCACCACCGCCACCCACCCCACCTCAGCTTTCACCGTCTCCACCCCCACCTACCGACCACCCCAACCCTACTGCGCCAACCATCACCATCGTTTCTCGCAGCGGCCGCCAGTTGCAGCGGTACAATCAAGGCCAACGTCAAGTCGTTGGGTCAGTACTGTCACTAATCTATGATTGGCTTCATGGTTTTTGCATTTTGTTGTTGGTTTTTAGTTTTTCCCCAAATTTGGATTGATATCTTCATTTGTGCCCTAATTTAATGGGATAAATGATTCTAGATTACAAAAATTGAAAGTTGTTTATCGGACATTTTGTAGAGTTTTTGTGAAATTGAATGCTTAATTTGATGAATTGAAAATTAATAATTTGAATACTTAGATAAATTTGAAGAAAACTTGTTTTCAGATTTGAAATATGAAATTAGGAAAATGATTTAATGATTTGGGGAAACTGAGTGCTGAGAATTGGTATTATTTTATCGATTTTTTTTCTAAATATTTGTTTACTAAAATGAAATTTAAATGTGATGCAGATGTATACCTTACAGATTAGCAAAATGCGATCAAATGTGAATTTATAAGATGCATTAGAAGTTCTTGTGATCAGTGCACAAAGAAAAGGCAAAGGAATGTTGTTCCCTAAGGTATTTACAAGCCACCGTTAACCACCGCACCACTACAGACAACCAACAATCCGGGAAGCATGTTTACACAGTGGGAGATATGAATAAACATGGGATTTTCAGATGCAAATATTTTATTTTAGGACGAAAAAGTGCAAATTTGGTCCGATTGTATGGTGGTTGTAGATGATGAAGGGAGGTAGTGGTGGCGGTGAAGGGTGGTGGTGGAGGATGGTGGTGATAAGTGGTGCAAATTTGGTCTGATTGTGATTGTATGGTTATAAAAATAATATCTTAAATTATTTTGTTTTATTTTTACATAATAGCCCCTTGATATAATTTATCTTACACAATAACCCCTTGAATGCTGAAATTACAATAGTGCCCTCATGTGCCTTGCACATGACTAGATTTAACCAAAAAATCTAACTGGGTTTGGCTAAAAGGACAAAACTTGCAAGATTTGGCAACATAAAGGACACCGCCTGTCAACTTTTTGGCTAAAGGACAGCGCCTGAAATTTGATGTAAAGATAAAGGACAAAACTTGTAATTTACGTAAGTTGAATATTTAGGTAACCTTATATATCTTCATTTTCATTCAAGACAACGTATCTTATATATTGAGACAACGTATTATGTTTCATTGAACAATTAAAGTGATGACATCCTTTGATATGATATTTTGTAGGTTGGTAACCAGTTAAACAAATCAATTTCTCAGCTGAAACATAACACCCAATGTCTCCAAGCACTAAACAACTTGTCTCATAAAACAATACCATTAATTTGCATGTTGTAACACCAACTACCTATACCAAACCTAATGTTTCCATCATTATTATCCACCTTGATACATACATTGCAACAACTTGTCTCATAAAACGCGATTGCAAACACACTTTTCCACCGCAGTCTCACACATAAACACACATTACGTATTTCTGTTATTTCTATTGACCTTTTACTTATTTGGGTTTATAGTTAAAGAGTTTAGACCAATTATGTCTTTATTTAGTATTTATCCTATTTGTATATACGAGGAAATGGTTTTATGTGTTAAAAAATCTCGTGACGCGCAACTCGATTCGTAGCTCACTTAAAAAAACTAGCTAAAAAACTTGATTTTTAAACGACCTTAGCCGAGCCGGCTTATTTTGTAACTGAACTAAGCTCGAGCCAGGCTCGGCTTGGCTCATGGCTCGGCGAATTGGCTTGTTCTTAGGCTCGTTTAACTTCGAGGTCATGCTCAAACCGAGCCAAGCTACCTCGTTTAGTTTAATTTAGAGCTCGAGCTCGAGCCCATCCAGGCTCGGCTCGTTTATAGTCCTACCGTTTGGCCATAATTGTAATATTGTAACTAATTAATAAATAATATAAATTCATTTCTTGTGATAAAAATTCTTACATGATTTACACAAAAATATGTATAAAAAAATACACCATATTGGAATGTCTAATGCGACTAGGCAAGCAAAGTCGCCAGAAATGAAACCAAATTTATTTTGTTTTTGGATATTTTTTTCCTGTGAAATCATATTTATTAGAAATTATTAAAATAATAATTTCAAATATATTCTTTTATTCGACAAAATGCACTTTACATCAATATCGCAGGTAAGCGAGCAACAAGCTGCGCCGCTACCCCTTTCTGGATAGCAAACCCTAGCCTATTAAAAACAAACCACTGCCCCCTGTTGATGAGCCACTGCTGTGGACAACCTGTTGGACTCAACTTTTGTACTCAACTTTAGAAAATGCATACTCTTGTACTCAACTTTCAAACAAACAGTCGCTGATAGATACCTATTTTCTTTAAATTACAGAAGTTTACAGATTTAGGGTTACGACTTATGAACTTATGATAGCTTGAAGCAGTGGCGGAACTAGACCTTCAACTCAGGGGTATCCCAAAATTTTTTAGGGGTGTTCTCGTACTTGTTCAGGGGTGTCCTGTGTATAAAAATCGGAAAAAAAGGGGTGTCCTGTGTATAAAAATCGGAATTTTTTTTTTTTTTTTTACACTACTGGTCAAAACTTGAGCCGTAGCCCGGGCTACGCCCGTTAAGCCTACAGGTCCGCCCCTGGCTTGAAGAGTTTTATATCAATTACAAAGAAGGAGAAAAAAATATAATAATTATATTAGACTTATAATTAATATAACATGTAAAAAAAAGATGTAGATATGATTTAAAGAAACATTATGAGTCGAAGAAACTTATTGCATTCATTTCGTATCTTTCGGAAGAAGTAAGCTTTAACTTGTTCAAGTTACTAATAAATTCCCAAAAGGTCAATGCATGTTATTTTGAACGGATCGTTAGGGTATTATGTTAAACAATTTCATTGTTTAAACAAATATGGGTATGTCAGATTTGCTTACTTTTCTAGGATTATAGATGTTAACATGTAACCATATCCAAAAATGTTAAAATGTGCTTCAGTGATGGATCCAGGAAATATTGTTAATCCCTTATTTAGATGTTATAGGTTCAAGGCTGATACAAATTGCTTTTGTGCTTTTATTTTGAGTGAATTTCAAATTTTGTCATTTATCTTTATAGTGAATTTCAGGCGGTGCCTTTTATCTTTCAAATTGACGAGTCTTGTACTTAATGTTTTAAAATCTTGCACGTTACGTCCTTTAACCCTAACCTAATTAGATTTTTCTGTTAAATCTGGTCACGTGACTTGCACATGAGGGTATTATTGTCATTTCACTTTTCAGAGACTAGTTGTGTAAATAAATTAAATACCTAACCATTAAAAAAATTAAAAATTAAATATATCTCTCACCTCTCTCTCTCTCCCCCCCCCCCCATTTACCACCACCATCCACCTCACATCACCTCTGCCATGATAGAATGAGAATGAAGGATAATATAAATAGTCCATTGTCCAATACTGAAATGTTAAGCGTCGATCTATACTCAGGTTTCAACCCGCTATTTGATTCAGAAGTACAAGATCCTAATCAAAACCCCTCATTTGCCATCATTATTCATTTCTCCATCGCCACTCGCCAAGACGCCAGCTCGCTAGGGTTTTCCTTCCACCGATTCATTCCATTCCAAACTTTCGATATAACAAGGGTCTGCTTCTATTGATCGACGGTTTATCTTTCCGCCCAGTTAATCTCGATAGAACTAGTTGAGTGTTTTTGTATCCCTTGTCATTTCTTAAATTTTTACTTGTGTTCTAATTGGACGAAACCTCAGGGACGAAAACTGCACTTTATTCTAATAACTAGCACCCCATTGTCACTTTCTTTTTTTGTTCTGCGACGCTCGATAATCGCTCGACATTCGATCAAAAAATGCTCGGATTGAAGGACGCTCGCTCGACTTTGGCTCGGTTGAAAAAAAACTTGGTTCGGTTCGGTTTGTAAACGAACCGAGCACGAGCAAAGGTCCGATCGGTTCGGTTCAGCTCGTGAACAACCCTACATGAAACTTGGACTCAAAAACATTAATTTGTGTAAGACAACAAACCCACGTACGAGTAAGGGGCTGTTTGGTAGCCTCTGAATGGTCATTAAGAGGCTACCTCTTAATGGAACCATTAAGAATTTTACCAATGAGAATGTAGAAGAATGTGACATGTGATGATTTACCATTCAGATGTTACCTCTTAACCATTCAGACTTGAGGTTACCTCTTATTCATTCAGAGGTTTTAAACCATTAAGAGGTAGCATCTGAATGGTCATTAAGAGGCTACCAAACAGCCCCTAAATCTACTTTTAAATATCACACCTTTGGGACTAGATCATCACCATGAACGGCTTTCAAGTCCCAATCCAACATCAAACGAACATAAAATTATGACTAACTCTCACAATATTATTTAATCAAGAAAACTACTCAAAAACTTGATTCTTACAAATCTCTACCCTATACACGGTATATATAGCTAACCTAACGCATTAGACTATCACTAGGATTGTTCACATAATTATCCTAAAGACATACAAACCTAACTCATCTAGAATGCTAGATAAGTATCTAATTAATTAACTAGAACATGATAATTACCGGTTTCATTGTTTACATCTCTTATTTTTTAATGAGTAAATTACTATTTTGGCCCCTATAGTTATATTGCTTTTACCCTTTTAGTCCAATTTTTTTTTTTAACATCTGATCTCTCAACATCTTTTTTTTCTAACCCTTTTGGCCCCTAACACTAACCTCATCCATTAAATGTTAGGGGCCAAAAGGGTTAGAAAAAAAAAACGTCGGGGCTCAGATGATAAAATTTTTTTGGGTTAAAAGAGTAAAAGTGATATAACCACAGGGGCCAAAATCGTAATTTACTCTTTTTTTAATTAAAAATATGTGAAAAAACAAGAGGCATTAACACGAGCGTGGTGCATGTACTTAAAGCCCTTACAAACAAACAGATCCACACGCATACGATTCTACTTTTCATCTTCATCTAGATCAACAACTCACATCCTCTCTCTATCTATCACAACAGGTGATTAATCTATAATAATCTTCATATCTTTTATACTTCTTTCACATGTTTAATTTTAAATTAATTGGATTCTGTGTTGAATTTTGTATCCATTGTTGTTGATTTATTTGACAATGTAAGGCATTTAGTCATTAATGCATTAAAGAATTCACACAATTTGGAGTTAAAATTCCATGTATCCTAATTCTTTTGAGTTTTCTAGAGGGCTTTTTAATTTTTTATATATCTGTTATCGTTGTTGAAAGATATGTGAGTTTGATTTTGGAAAATCTTATATATATATACATCTGTTAATCTGTTACTGTTATTCGATTTGTTCATCTGATTTTAGATTAGATCACCCATAAAAATGTACAGCTCTATGTTCTTGATTTCTTCTATATGTTTCTTATTAATTATTAACAATCTGTCACTCGATTGATTGATTGACTGCTGCCCTCTTGTTTGGTTCAATGGTTCACCTTTGTTTATGCATATCAAGTGTTCGATGAAATGCACCACCAGGTTTTCTTGCTTAAACTGGTTATAAATCATTTGGATTTGTGATAAATTTATGTATCTTTTAGCCCCATTTGTTTGTCCCAACTGGTGTTGCAGCTTGCAATCTGTTTCAATATTCAACAAATTTTCAATTTCTCTTCGGTTTTTGTGACAGTAGACATGCTTAAGACACCAGATCATCAGGTTGCCGGACATGAAGCGGGGGTCGGGAAGCTGGGCCCACTCGTTGATGATTCGGGCCGGTTTTACAAACCTCTTCAGGGAGATCAACGTGGGTCTGAAGAAGTCGCCTTTTATGAATCATTTTCTTCCAACACGAATATCCCAGAACACATACGCAAATTCTTCCCTGTATATTATGGCACCAAAGTCATGAAGGCGTCCACCGGGTCAGACCACCCTCACATTGTGTTGCAAGATCTTACATCAGCCAGTCCTAACCCGTCTGTAATGGACATCAAAATCGGGTCTAGAACGTGGGGCCCAGAAGCTTCGGACGCATACATTGCAAAATGTTTGAAAAAGGACAGGGAAAGCACAAGTACCCCACTCGGGTTCAGAATATCCGGGCTGCAAGTTTATACTGGTGATGAATCAGGGTTTTATAAGCCCGATAGAGATTATATGCGTAAAACCGGACTAGTTGATGTTAAACTCATTCTTAGGAATTTTGTTTCTTCTAACCCGTCTTCAGAAACGGGCCAGGGCCCGGGCCCAGATTGTTCTTTAGTATCTTATGTGTATGGTGGGCCCAATGGGATTTTGGCTCAATTGGTGGAACTGAAGACATGGTTTGAAGATCAAACAATGTACCACTTTCATGCCTGTTCTTTGCTATTCATGTTTGACAAGAGGTTGACTTTAGAAGGAGCCCGGTCAAATGCGGTAGTCAAACTTATTGATTTTGCACATGTTACAGATGGTAATGGTGTTATTGATCATAATTTCTTGGGTGGGTTATGTTCCTTGATAAAGTTCATTTCGGACATAGTTGCAGAGGCAAACGATCATACTGGTACAAACGGTGAGGTTGAAGTTTGAAATTGTCTGTTTTTGTTGCTGCTTTTTAATAATTTGTCAAGACAAAGTTGTTTGACTTGTAATCATGTTCTCTTACTGAATCAGCATTTTACCCATTTTATGTATCTTCAACCTGTTTACTCATGATTGAGTTGTTTTGGGTCGTGTTTATCCGAATCAAACAAAAGTTATTTTAGCTAAAGGGGAAATGGGTTCTACTGCAGAGTCGCAAACGACGTCTTAAGTGAATTTATATGATTATTGCTACATTGTTTTTAAATTGCCCATAAAAACAGATTATCCAATTTAAGGGTTTGGTTTATGGGTTAATAAAGGAAGCTATTGATCACAATGATATGATACAGTTTAGAAATTCGAAATACAATAACTGTGTAGTGTAACCATATTGGTTGCTTGGGGTTGGAAGCAATTAAGTAATCGAAGAAATAAGAACTGTGTTGAAATCCAAACAAACTCCTGATGGATAGCAAAGGATACGCGTAAACTTTACAAGAATGGATAATTATGAACAAAACAGCCAAATGCGAAATGATATGTAGAGAAACCTTCAACAATCAACATCCATGATATGTACCATGCTATAAACTATGAACACATAAAAAATGATCCCTAACAACAGCCAGATTCATTCGACACCCTTTGTTCAACAACCAACAACAGCTCCAATCTCTTGGAAATGGTTATAATCTTACTGGAAATCTCCTCACTTCATGAAATCTAGCATTAATACTTTCTGCATTTGCAGTGACATCCACATCTTCCTCTTCTGAACAAGAAGACAACCACAACTCATCATCGTCATCAGAGAACAATGATGATGAGGTGATGGTGTTTATGTCAAAAACCTCGTCTGATTCTTCGACCTCATCGATATCATCATCAGGCAACCCTTTTAAGAAAGGATGCTTTAACAACATGTTAGCGGTTAATCTACACATAACCTTTCTACACAAACATTTCTCCAAGAAACTCCTCCCTTCGGCAGACAAACTGCTAGAAACAGAAAACAAATCACGTCCATCACCAATCCGACTTATCATCTCATTAACACCCAAATCTTGATATGAATACCTAAGCGGTTTTCCAGTCAACATCTCATAAACAATACACCCGACCGCCCAAACATCAGCAGGCTGTTCTTGAACACCATTAACCACAGCTTCAGGTGATAGATACATAGGGGTACCCCTCCAACAAGGCCCATAATTATTCAATTTATTTTTCTTAATCTGCTTCATCCTCTTCGCCGATCCCAAATCGCCAATTTTAGCAACAAAACCACCAGTTTTACCTTCATTGGCTACCATCAATACATTCTGTGGCTTCAAATCACAATGAACATACCCTCTTTTGTGAATGTGACTCAACCCGCGAAGAATGGATCTCGCATGTTGCCTCACCTCGAATTCTGGCATTCCTTTTCCATTTGTGCTCTTGATTACATCAGCTAAGGTTCCACCAGAACCATACTCCAACAACAAATTATACACCATCCGACCGCTCTCCCCGTTGGTGATTTCTTCCCCAAAACACATGATCACGTACGGACAACCACCGCTAATATTATCCATAACCTCTTTATCCTTCTGAATTGAACCAGAAGCAGAAACATCTGCTGATTTAACGGCCATAACCGGTGGATACAGGCTGTATCTCGAGTTGAAGTTCTTCAACTTTGCGATAAAAACACAACCGAAACTTCCTTTTCCGATCATTACACCTCTGAACCACGAAACACCATCGCCATACATCTTTTGTGCATGCTTCCAATCTTCTTCTTGCTTACTTCTCTTCCCTTCATGATCGTTATCTCCACGAAACAAGCGTCTTTTCGTCGTCTTTAAGTCCATATTCATGCGTAAAACTTGTGGAAATTATATGTTGTATGTTGTAGTATTGGTGTAATACTTGTATATGTGTGTGTTATGGATAACTTGGGGTAACAACAATGAAATTAGAAGTCTAGAAGGATGATCAGGGTGGACTTAGGGTTAGGGTTTAGTAGGTGAAAGTGTATGTAATGGGTACTTTGGTTTGTTAATGATATGATCGAAGTGCAGATGAAAGTTTATATAGCACGGAATAACGGTTTTTTTTATGTACCTTCATGGTCAAGTTTTCTCCTCTTTTAGAAAATAATAAAAAAAAAATGATAGATTTATATTTAAAAGTTACCACTAAGTGTGAAAGTCTTTGTCAATCTACTATCATATAGGTAATGAGGGTTAAACTACACTTTAACTTAAGTTTGTAGTGGTTTAATTAAAAAAATTTACTTTTCAATCTTTTTTATTTTTAAAATGTGAGTAAATGCACTATTAGAAAACTGCTATTATTCCTACCAAAATTTCCTACGTATTTCTTACGAATGAAAATGGCGACACATTTCCTACGAAATTCCGACGTATTAGAAAGGGTCTTAGTTTTGTGAGAAAAAAACGACAAATTGGTTTGCATAGGAAAAGTGTAGAAAAATGCCGACAGATCTCCGACGAAATCCGTTTCATTTTAACCATTAGTCAGAAATTCGTAGGAATTGTTATGCGTAGGAAAAGTTCGGCAATTCCCGACGGAATTCCTACAGAATCCGTTTTCATTTTAATTATTGGTAGGAAATGCGTAGGAATCCAATTTATCATAAAAAACATTCATAATAAAATGAAATTACTGATATTAAAATATAAAGTTTTATTATTTATAAAAATATATGTTATTTTTAAAATAAATTTATTAACATCCGTAGATTTTAATTAATATCCGTAGAAAATGTGTAGGAAAATACCAACACAATTCCTACAAAATACGTTTCATTTTAACAATTTTCCTATACGTAAGTGTGTCAGAAATTACCGACAAGTTACTCACGAAATGAATAATTTTTTTTTGAAATATATATTGTATTATATATGTGAGTTGAATTCACACCACACACTTTTTGCGCCCGTTAACCACCTAGTGCGCATCCATCCTCTTTGACGCCCCTCTTTAACAAGCGAGTGTGGTGTTTAGCGTAATTTTTAAAGGATGAAATTAAAACTTTAATAAAAATATTAGAGTAATTTTCAAAACACTTTTGTGATGTATATAAATAATATGTGCGATAACGTCCTATAAAAGTTCTAGAAGGTTGAATCTGTAGCTTTTGATGAATTTTTCAATTTCATAGATGCAATGAAGGACTACTTGGTGTTTGGTCTAGAATTGCACTCGTGCTTGAGGTCAGAGTGCCTCAACCCCAGATAAAGGAAAGCAATGTTAGTGTCATCAAGAAGGTTAGGCCTCACAATCAAACTCCAACGTGAGTACATTGGTCGTTGGGACTATCTACAGAGAGTAGCATAGTGTAAAACAATACATTGGTCGTTGGGACTATCTACAGAGAGTAGCATAGTGTAAAACAATAAACATAGGCAGGGGCGGAACCAATATAGAATGAGCCGTAGCACGGGCTACGGCTCAACCCCATATTCATATTCGCAGTGTAATTTTTTTTTTCCGGTTGTATACATAGCATACCCACAAACATATACGAGAATACACTTAAGAGAAAATTATGAAACTTGATATTATTCATTAAGCTCAAAACTTGTTTAGTAACAAAGGCCAAATAATTAGTTTTATGATAATTAAGCCGAAATTGTAATAGTAAATAAAGCCTATATAATAGAATAAGTGATCTTGCGCGTCTTATCGTTGAAATGGGAACACATAGTTCTTGTCCTTTGGTTTATCGGACAATGAAGCTAGCTTTGGTTTTACCGATTGCAACCGCAACCGTTGAAAGATGTTTTTCGAAATTGAAGATTATCAAGACGGATTTATGCAATCGAATGGGCCCGGAATTTTTGAACAATGCCATGTTTGTGCGGTCGAAAAGAATTTTTTTCATAAAGTAAAAGATGACGATGTGATGGAACGATTTCAAGCTATGAAAAAAAGAAGAGGTCAAATCTATTAGGTATTTGTTTACTTTGTTTATTTATTGTTTTTTTAATATTGTATGATTGCACGGTAAAACTTTTTTTTTAATACCCCTGATTTAATGGGCTAGTTCTGCCACTAAACATAGATGCACATAAAATGAATGTCGTGTAATTATAGGGATGAGAGGGATCTCTAACTTGACCTGCGTACTATGCTTTTTGAGGTGGTAGGCGGTCCTAGGTAACATATGTTGGATAAAACTAGAGATGTGCCTTGTGGTATATGAACAAAGTACTTACCCTATAGCGTTAATAAATTAGAAAAGATTTCATGTTTGATATTTCCCACTTCATCAGGAATGAAAGTTGGTAACTTGGTTTGATTGTTTCTTAATCATTCCAAATCTAGCTTTATCCAACAGACTATTATTTCTTAATTATTTTAACTTTTGTTCGTAACATCTTTATCCAAGACTTTGATTTGTCTTGTTAATACGATAAATGGCTGTGTTAACGTTGCATTCACTAGTTCAAACACAAGGAAACTTACATAAAACAAATACATATCTTCTTCAAATTTTGTCCATCCATTATTGAAATAGTAAGAACCTCCAATTTTCTTGAGTTTGGATTGCCACTAATGAATCTCACTTGCACATATGGTAAGATCAATTTTTGTCATCTTGCTGTCAACATGCAGATGATTCACATACGAATAAGGCAACAAATGTAAAAAAAAAAAAACATTTTCTTAGATAGATAATCTATTAACTTAACTAATATGTACAAATAAAACTAACTTGATGATGGTTCGTGCAATATTATATAATGGACCAATTAAATATATCCATTGGGTCAATAAAAAGGAAGTATTGTACATCCTCTTGCAAGTTGTTATAGTATATAATATTGCAGGAACCGTCATCAAGTAGTTATATGATAAGTAGTTATATGATAATCATCCTCTTCATTTAGTTTCACTTTGTATAAATTAGTTAACATAATAGATTATCCATTTGAGAATATATATCTATTATATATAATAAATGAAAGTTATTTGGGTTACGTGTCAGTAGATGAGGGCTACTTTTTTTCTCTTTTCCCGCCCAACAATACCACTCCCCTCTTTTATCTATCTCATCTCTCAATTAGGGCTTCCCCACTTTCTCTCTCGCTCTGCTCTATTCCGATCTTAACAGATGTTCAAATCAACGCTCCGAATCAAGGTTAGATTATCAATAAGTGTCAATCTTTGTTTTCATTGTTCAATCATTCGATCTTCATGCGTCTTTACCTAGGGTTGTGCTTCGGCTAGGGTTCCGCTGGGAACTTGATGACGGAGATGATCGGAGGTTGTCGGCTCTGCGACCTGCAGTTCTCTTGGTTAATTTTTGGTCAGGTTTGCTGTTCAATTTTGATGTTTACTTATCTAATTTTGATTTTATTTTTAGACTTCTATATGATTTTGAGGTCGATTGAATGGTTATGCTGTAATGGATTGAATGGTTATGCTGTAATGGATTTGAGGTTTAGGGTTAGTTATAAATATATTTTTTCATTTTTCCATTTTGAGTTTTAGGTTAGGGTTTGTTTTATTTTTGGGCTTCTATATGATTTTGAGTTCGATTGATTGGTGACTTGCTATTGTTTGTTAATTAGGCTGCTGACATCACCGACCGATTCCAACGACATCGAAAGGTTGTAGGACTATGACGACCAACTCAAAGATTCGAACGACAAATATCAGGTGTTTGGTTTCATTTTTTCTATGTTTTACTTATTTTCATATCATGAAATTTGTGAAATAAGGTAAATATGGCCATTCTAATTATTTGTTAGATGTACAAATTCTATAGAATGTTTTTTTGGTTTGTTTCTTTGTTCTTTGATTATTTGTTAGATGTACAGATTCTGCAGAATGTAGTTAAGAGCCGCACATAAATCTGACCAGTTATGGTTTCGGCAAGTATCGGTAAATTGTTGATTCTTTTGTTAAGAGCCGCACATAAATCAGGTAATTGTTATTGTTTTGCTAATTGTTAATACACTTTGTAATCAGTTCTTCTTCTTTTTCTTCTTCCTTATTTCTTGAGCTTTGTTACATCTTTTCCAGATTGAAGTTTCTTCAAATCGTCATCTTCTACAATGCTTCCATCAATTCTTCTCTCGCTAAATCTGGTAACAATCCGTGACCTAATTTCTTTTAATGATTCTATGAAATTTGTTTGATATGTTTGTAGCTTTTGATTTTGTCTTTGATTTGTTATTGTTTATTCAGATGCTTGCATTGGTGTACCAAGTGATTACGAGTAGATTGATTTTGATATGTTTGTAGTTTTTGTTTTTTACAATCTGTTTTGTTGGTTTATTCACCCATGTTTCATTCATAGATCTCTATAATCCATATTTATGGTTTCAAATCTGTTTGCTGAGTTATTTACAGTTGTATCACACCAAATATTTGTTATTTGTATTGAGTTGGTATATTGGGATTAAATACTGAACTGGTGGAATTACAGCAAGTCCAGGTTATGCTTCAAGCTGTCTCTATCTCTTTGGAGGCGGATAGGTGGCTTTGGGAGGTCTGAAAAACAGAATTGATAAATTTAGGGAAAATGAGGTTGAAAGATGATAACCCAACAGTTGAGAATCTCATTCTACAGCTTCGATAAATTCAGGTGTATTTTCAAATAATGCTTCCTAGATGTTTGAAGACCGACAAATGTCCAAAGAAGCAGCACTGTGTACATTTGTCGGTCTTTGTCGGTCTTCAAACATCTAGGAACCATTATTTGAGAATGCCCCTGAATTTATCGGAGCTGTAGAATGAGATCCTTCACTGTTGGGTTATCATCTTTCAAACTCATTTTCCCTATTTTTATCGATTCTGTTTTTCAACAGAGATGTAATGCAATGATTCCTCTCAATTGAATAGACATGAAACCTGTTAAGGTCAAACACGAAACACGAAACATGATAACTTCGTGTAGGTTCATGTCGTGTTATCGTGTTCGTGTCAGAATTGTCAGCCCTAGTAGACGGTCCTAGGTAACGTATGTTGGATAAAACTAGAGATGTGCCTTGTGGTATATGAAGAAAGTACTTACCCTATAGCGTTAATAAATTAGAATAGATTTCATGTTTGATATTTCCCACTTCATCAGGAATGAAAGTTGGTAACTTGGTTTGATTGTTTCTTAATCATTCCAAATCTAGCTTTATCCCACAGACTATTATTTCTTAATTATTTTAACTTTTGTTCGTAACATCTTTATCCAAGACTTTGATTTGTCTTCTTAATACGATAAATGGCTGTGTTAACGTTGCATTCACTCACTAGTTCAAACACAAGGAAACTTACATAAAACATCCTCTTCATTTAGTTTCACTTTGTATATACCCACACCGCCCACCTTGGTCAATAAAAAGGAATCCTCTTGCTAGTTGTTATAGTATATAATATTGCAGGAACCGTCATCAAGTAGTTATATGATAATCATCCTCTTCATTTAGTTTCACTTTGTATAAATTAGTTAACATAATAGATTATCGATCCATTTGAGAATATATAGGTATATATATATACATATTTTTTTTTTTCCAAATTCGTATGGGAAGCATCATTTTGACACCAAAATGACAAAACTTGATGTTACCACATGTGCATGTGCAAGTGAGATACATTAGTAGAAATGCAAACTCACGAAAATTGGAGGTTAAAATAACTAAGAAACAATCATTGATTTGGAATTATCAAGAAACAATAATGTTAAAAATGTTAAAGGATTTAACATTAACAATTTAATACCTTACACTTATATATATGTTATTTCTAATACCACTATTGTAATAACAGTTCTAATTATGTTTCTAATATGTTTGACCAGAGGTTGACTTTAGAAGGAGGCCGGTCAAATGCGGTAGTCAAACTTATTGATTTTGCACATGTTACAGATGGTAATGGTGTTATTGATCATAATTTCTTGGGTGGATTATGTTCCTTGATAAAGTTCATTTCGGACATAGTTGCAGAGTACAAACGGTGAGGTTGAAGTTTAATACTGTCTTTTATTGTTGCTGCTGTTTAATAATTTATCAAGACAAGTTATTTGATTTGTAATCATGTTCTCTTACTGAATCACTGTTTCGGTTGTGTTTTTATCGCAAAGTTGAAGAACTTCAACTCGAGATACAGCCTGTATCCACCGGTTATGGCCGTGAAATCAGCAGATGTTTCTGCTTCTGGTTCAATTCAGAAGGAGAAAGAGGTTATGGATAATATTAGCGGTGGTTGTCCGTATGTGATCACGTGTTTTGGGGAAGAAATCACCAACGGGGAGAGCGGTCGGATGGTGTATAATTTGTTGTTGGAGTATGGATCTGGTGGAACCTTAGCTGATGTAATCAAGAGCACAAATGGAAAAGGAATGCTAGAATTCGAGGTGAGGCGATGATGTGTGCAAAATGCAACATATAAATTACATCAAATAAGGCATAAAACTAACCCTTTTGTAGTACTAATGTTGGAAAAAGTGTGCTTTTGTCTTCCTTTTGTATTTTCAGGATCAAATGAGCTTAAACGAACAAAAGGAACAAATATACAGCCAAAACCAACATAAATACAAAGAAAAGGAAGAAACGTGGCATGCCCGACTCCTCGACAGCATCTCCCAAAGCAAAAACAAGAAGAAAGCTGAGCATGGGGCTGTGCCCAGCTGAGCACGGGGCTGTGCCCAGCTGAGCACGGGGCTGTGCCCAGCTGAGCACGGGGCGTGTCCAGCCAACACGGGGCGTGTCCAGCCAACACGGGGCGTGCTCAACTGTCTGCAGAAAAGACAAAGTTGTAGAAGCTTCTATTGCCCACCACGGGGCCGTGTCCAGTGAACACGGGGGCGTGGCGAAAGTACAGCAGGCGCATTAATTGTAATTGCGAATTACAATTAATGAAGAGAGAGAATGTCAGACAAGCACGGGGGCGTGCCCAGCGGACACGGGGGCGTGTGGAGCTAATAAAGACAAACTGTATTAATGAAGAAAGAGAAAAGGGTGGACACGGGGCCGTGTCCAGCGGACACGGGGCCGTGTCCAGGCTTCTGTACAGGCTATAAATAGGAGTGCTTGGCTCAAGCTCAAACCATCCCTTGGCACACCACCTCTCTCGCACTTCATCCACCACCCACCACCATCACAACACCATCATCCACCACCATCATCCATTGTCCATCGTAGAGTGTGTGAGTCGTCTCGGGATCCAAGATTGATCGTAAGAGTTCTTGACAATCAAGGCCATGTTTGCCTAAGTCTCTTACATCACTTGGTGAAGACAAAGTGTCTAGTGTAATACTTTTTATTTCTAATCTTTTGCACTTTTTATTTGGTTTTGTATTAATGACTTTAATAACTAGTTACTTATGTTGAAGGTGATCTTTCCTTATCGTTTGTCCGTGGTGTCTTGGCATTATTTTACTGTCTATATAAAATAAAGGATTTTCACCATTCATATCTCCACGGTCTATATAGAGGTATGTTGGCTACCTGGTAGGGGGTTAAGGGAACAGTTTGGTAAAGGTCTTGCCATTGTTCAGCGTTTAGAGGTCCTGCAATGGACCTGGGTCAAATTTAGTAGGACCTCCTTCAATACTTCACGGTATTGGATGGCGGGGGTCCAAACTCTTTGATCCCCTCATAAGTTAACTACTATTAATACTATAACCCGGCTATTTAGGACTGTATCCCTGCTGACTCAGACTACTTAGCCGAGGGTAACGTCACCGCCAAAAGCGAGGCCTACCACAATACTGCATTAATAACTTAATTCATTATCTTCCAATAATCCACCCTTTTAGGATTGTATCCCTGCTGACTCAAACTACTGGGGTGAGGGTAACGTCACCTTCAAAAGAGGGGCCTACTACAATAACTAAGATAATCTCTTAATTATGTGCAAAAGTGCGGAAATAATCAAAGGTTATACTAGATATGAGTCGGAACCAAGTGATTCATCTTGTCTATCTGTTTTTCTTTTATTTTTATTTTCAGCATTTTAGTTAGCTTTTAATTTTCCTAGTTTAAAACATTTTTTTCTAAACTTTTATTTTGGTTAGACGTTGAGGATAAACCGGTACTAAAAGCTCTTGTGTCCTTGGACGACCTCGGTATCTTACCAACGCTATACTACACTCAACGATGGGTGCACTTGCCCATATGTGTGTTTAGTGTTAGTGAAATATCGTGTTTTATAAATTTAAAACTTGGCTAAAATAAGTGTTAAAAACGGCTTAAAATATACACCTAATATATACGACACTTCGCACGCATCAAGTTTTTGGCGCCGTTGCCGGGGACACAAGGATTTTAGGAAAGCTTAAAATCGACGGCCTAATCAGTTTTTCAAAACCTTTTCAAAACGGGCCCACATTTTTCCGCATTTTAGTTTAGTTTTGCATTTACAGTAGGTTGAACACGGGCCGTGCTCACTGAACACGCCCCGTGCTCAACTAGATCAGTAAATTTAATTAAAACGCCCAGATACAGATCCTGAACACGGGGCCGTGTCCACTGAACACGGGGCCGTGTCCAGCCTCTGTTTCCGTTTTTCTTTTTGTTTTCTGATCTCGAGACTCGGTTGTGGTCTGCTGAGTGATTCTTATGGATCAATACTCAGGAGGTTACAACTACACCTATGAGGAGGATGATTATAGGGGTAATTATTGCACTAATTGTCGTAACTCACGATCGGTTCAAAATAATCGCTCATATCAACCATCCAATTCATACACCTACTATGAGGAGCCCAGGTACGAGCCATCAACTTCATACACATCCTATGAAGACCAAAGGTATGAACCTCCTCCCTCATACTCATATTTTGATGAACCAAGGTATGAGCCTTCATACTCATACTTTGAGGAACCAAGATATGAGCCACCACCTTCGTATACTTACTATGAGGAACCATGGCGTGAACAACCCACCTCATATGAGTATTATGAAGAACAAAATTACGAACCTTATCCATCATATGCTTACAATGAAGAACAATGGTGCGAACCATCGACTTCATATGGGTATTATGAGGAACAAAGGGTCGAACAACCGGATTCAAGCTTAGAAAATACCGACTCTTTTTCTATAACCGAAGTAACCGATAGGATATTAGAACACATAAGAGTTATCGATCGATGTATAAAAGAAGCTCGCGCAAGGGAAGAGAAGTCCCGCGCAAGAGAAGAATTAAAAAAGGAAGAGATAACTGAAAATGTAAAAATGGAAGAACAAATAAGTGAAAAACCGACACATGAGTTAAACAACGAAATAGGTGAGTCCGACAACGTTAAAATTCAAGAAGAGTCTAATTTTGAAGAAATTAATCTCTTGTCACCTTCTTTTGAAAATCATTGTTTAGTACCCACTCATGCTAAGTTTTTAAAAGAGTTAAACACTAACACTAAAATTGACGAAACGGTAAGTGTTAAGTTAACTAATGATCAAACTTCGCTAATAAAAGAAGACCCATTTGAAATTAACATTACACCGGTTCCATGTTTCTTTCAAAATTCATTTATTAGTAACGTTACAATCGATAAAGATCTTTGTGTTAACATAATGCCTAATTACATTTTCGAAAAATTAAGTATTAGTGATTTTTCTCCACTTCAAATACCCATTTTTCAATCCAATCGGCAAGTAATAAAATCAATCGGTATAGTTGAAGATGTCTTGGTTCAAACAAATCAAATGGTAATCTCGACCGACTTTGTCATCCTCGATGACGCTCCTCTAGTGTTGGGGCGACCATTTGTAAAAACTCACGAAGCTTTGAAAAACCGGAAGTTCAACAATCTACCTCTTCAATTAGGGGCATTTAAAAAGAGTGTCGATCTTGAGTAATCAATGAAATATCCATTCGGCAATGACGACCCCCTAATTGAAGATGAGCCAGAACCACCTGATAAAGTGGGTCTAGCTAAGGACCCTTATAAACGTGACGCACCACGGAGGCATTCCGCGGAACTATCCGTAGTTTAGTTTAGATTAACCTTTATGTTTTCTAGTTTAGTTTTTAATTTTCAGGAATAAAACACACTCGGGATGGTGAAGGATGATAAAGGAAAGCTTGAACCAACACCCCATACACAGAAACAGAGCCTCCCGATGATTTTTCTTCATTACAGCAAGTTCAGCACGGGGCCGTGCTCACCCCAACACGCCCCGTGCCCAAGGTCCTGTAGAAAATGCCCAGTTCAGGTACCTGGACACGGGGCCGTGCTCACTGGACACGCCCCCGTGCCCAGCCTTCTGTTTACTTTTGGTACTGGCAGTCTGGACACTGGGCCGTGCTCAGCCAACACCACCCCGTGTTCAGCTACCCAGTACCTTAAAATCTTGTTTTTAACCCACTTTTACACATTTTAATCAACCTAAAAACTTATTTTTGGGACACATTGAGGACAATGTGTAATTTAAGTGTGGAGGGATGTTAAAACCTTGAATCTTGCAAGTCCTAATAACAAGCCTTACACAAAACTCTATTGGAACCGCTAATCACCCCAAATTTTTTCAAAAAAAAAAAAATTCAATTTTTTTACTTGTGTAGGTTTAATTTGGGAATTTCAAAATTCTAAAAAGGTTATATTTTTACAAATTTACAACTGATAGCGTCGTGACAAAAAGAATCAACATAAGAAAATTATGAAAAGGCATGACAAGCTTAGTTAAAATTTGATTATATATACTTGATCACATAAAACCCCATTCCCACAAAAGTGAGTTTTGAGCCTTTATTGAGCATACACTTACATATCATTTGACTAAATGCTCATTTTTCGTTTCTTGTGTGAATAGCCGCTTGGTTCTTACGACTCTAGAACTTGCCATGACGATACATTCCCGGTCCTTACCAACTGAAACCCGAGTAAGTAAATGATGGAGGTATTAGGACTAACCCTTTTTATTTTTACACCACTATTTTTTTTTTTTTTTACCACCTACCCAAAAATCCCCCTAGTTAGCCCATTTGAGCCTAAACCTTTTCATTTCTTAACCCAAACCAAACACCTTTTCACCCACCTAAACCCTTTTTATTTTTCACCCTTTGTTTTAGTAACAAGCTCGGTTTTTCGTATGACTTTTCAAAAAAAAAAAAAAAAGTGTTGATGATGAAGCAAAATAAATAAACAAACAAGTTCATCAAAAATAACTTTGTTTGAATACTGGCTTCATCAAGATAAAAAAAAAAAAATTTACAAAAATAAAAAGTCTTTCGAAAACCGACGCTTGTTACGCTTTTTTTTCGCCCTTTCTACTAACCACTAACCACTCACCCAACCACCTACCTTTAACCCAAGCCTAACCCTTCACCCAAAAAGTCCTCTTGATATTTACAAAGGTATATAAGTTAAAAAGGAGGAGGATTGATTGCTTGGCAAGCTTATGGTAGGAGTAAGTTCCATGCCGCTCTCGAGTGATCCACAAAAATACATTTTCGGCCGAGTGTTGAGTGATCCCCGTGAGGTATGTGAACTTGTATATAAATAAAATTTTATAAAGGCATGTTATGCCCTAATAAGTAATTTATCTTATGAAAAGTTTTAAATAAATCATGACGAATAGGATTGTAAATGAATAAAAATAAAATCTAATAAAGAATCTTAGAAACCCCGACACTCTATGACAAGCCCAAAAACCTTCTTCTCTACCCATTCCATTTGGGAGTGTAAAGCCACATTATAAAGAGTTTTGCTTGAGGACAAACAAAGATTCAAGTGTGGGGGTATTTGATGTGTGCAAAATGCAACATATAAATTACATCAAATAAGGCATAAAACTAACCCCTTTTTAGTACTAATGTTGGAAAAAGTGTGCTTTTGTCTTCCTTTTGTATTTTCAGGATCAAATGAGCTTAAACGAACAAAAGGAACAAATATACAGCCAAAACCAACATAAATACAAAGAAAAGGAAGAAACGTGGCATGCCCGACTCCTCGACAGCATCTCCCAAAGCAAAAACAAGAAGAAAGCTGAGCATGGGGCTGTGCCCAGCTGAGCACGGGGCTGTGCCCAGCTGAGCACGGGGCGTGCTCAGCTCAACACGGGGCGTGTCCAGCCAACACGGGGCGTGTCCAGCGGACACGGGGCGTGCTCAACTGTCTGCAGAAAAGACAAAGTTGTAGAAGCTTCTATTGCCCACCACGGGGCTGTGTCCAGTGAACACGGGGGCGTGGCGAAAGTATAGCAGGCACATTAATTGTAATTGCGAATTACAATTAATGAAGAGAGAGAATGTCAGACAAGCACGGGGGCGTGCCCAGCGGACACGGGGGCGTGTGGAGCTAATAAAGACAAACTGTATTAATGAAGAAAGAGAAAAGGGTGGACACGGGGCCGTGTCCAGCGGACACGGGGCCGTGTCCAGGCTTCTGTACAGGCTATAAATAGGAGTGATTGGCTCAAGCTCAAACCATCCCTTGGCACACCACCTCTCTCACACTTCATCCACCACCCACCACCATCACAACACCATCATCCACCACCATCATCCATTGTCCATCGTAGAGTGTGTGAGTCGTCTCGGGATCCAAGATTGATCGTAAGAGTTCTTGACAATCAAGGCCATGTTTGCCTAAGTCTCTTACATCACTTGGTGAAGACAAAGTGTCTAGCATAATACTTTTTATTTCTAATCTTTTGCACTTTTTATTTGGTTTTGTATTAATGACTTTAATAACTAGTTACTTATGTTGAAGGTGATCTTTCCTTATCGTTTGTCCGTGGTGTCTTGGCATTATTTTACTGTCTATATAAAATAAAGGATTTTCACCATTCATATCTCCACGGTCTATATGGAGGTATGTTGGCTACCTGGTAGGGGGTTAAGGGAACGGTTTGGTAAAGGTCTTGCCATTGTTCAGCGTTTAGAGGTCCTGCAATGGACCTGGGTCAAATTTAGTAGGACCTCCTTCAATACTTCACGGTATTGGATGGCGGGGGTCCAAACTCTTTGATCCCCTCATAAGTTAACTACTATTAATACTATAACCCGGCTATTTAGGACTGTATCCCTGCTGACTCAGACTACTTAGCCGAGGGTAACGTCACCGCCAAAAGCGGGGCCTACCACAATACTGCATTAATAACTTAATTCATTATCTTCCAATAATCCACCCTTTTAGGATTGTATCCCTGCTGACTCAAACTACTGGGGTGAGGGTAACGTCACCTTCAAAAGAGGGGCCTACTACAATAACTAAGATAATCTCTTAATTATGTGCAAAAGTGCGGAAATAATCAAAGGTTATACTAGATACGAGTCGGAACCAAGTGATTCATCTTGTCTATCTGTTTTTCTTTTATTTTTATTTTCAGCATTTTAGTTAGCTTTTAATTTTCCTAGTTTAAAACATTTTTTTCTAAACTTTTATTTTGGTTAGACGTTGAGGATAAACCGGTACTAAAAGCTCTTGTGTCCTTGGACGACCTCGGTATCTTACCAACGCTATACTACACTCAACGATGGGTGCACTTGCCCATATGTGTGTTTAGTGTTAGTGAAATATCGGGTTTTATAAATTTAAAACTTGGCTAAAATAAGTGTTAAAAACGGCTTAAAATATACACCTAATATATACGACACTTCGCACGCATCAGGCGACATGCGAGATCCATTCTTCGCGGGTTGAGTCACATTCACAAAAGAGGGTATGTTCATTGTGATTTGAAGCCACAAAATGTATTGCTAATAGCCAATGAAGGTAAAACTGGTGGTTTTGTTGCTAAAATTGGCGATTTGGGATCGGCGAAGAGGATGAAGCAGGTTAAGAAAAATAAATTGAATAATTATGGGCCTTGTTGGAGGGGTACCCCTATGTATCTATCACCTGAAGCTTTGGTTAATGGTGTTCAAGAACAGCCTGCTGATGTTTGGGCGGTCGGGTGTATTGTTTATGAGATGTTGACTGGAAAACCGCTTTGGTATTCATATAAGGGTTTGTATGTTAATGAGATGATAAGTCGGATTGGTGATGGACGCGACTTGTTTTCTGGTTCTAGCAGTTTGTCTGCCGAAGGGAGGAGTTTCTTGGAGAAATGTTTGTGTAGAAAGGTTATGTGTAGATTAACTGCTAACATGTTGTTAAAGCATCCTTTCTTAAAAGGGTTTCCTGATGATGATATCGATGAGGTCAAAGAATCAGATGAGGTTTTTGACATAAACACCATCACCTCATCATCATTGTTCTCTGATGATGATGAGTTGTGGTTGTCTTCTTGTTCAGAAGATGAAGATATGAATGCTAGATTTCATGAAGTGCGGAGATTTCCAGTAAGATTATAACCATTTCCAAGAGATTGTAGCTACTTGCTTAGCTTTGATTTTTGGGTGTTGAATGAATTTGGCTGTTGTTGGTTGTTGATAAAAAAGGAGATTGTAGCAAGACTAATTGAGTGATGGAATTATAGTTTTTAATTTTAACTCTTATAGTATATATGTATATTATACACCTTTAACGTTTTGATAATTTTATTTTTCTCTAACAAATTGCGTTAACTTAAAAAAAAACACTAAATGCATAGTTGCGTTTGGTTCCTTTTTTTTTTTTTTTTTTTATCTATATATAGATTTAAATTTTGTTAAATAGGGGCCTAGTATGTGTAATTGAATCCAATACTGCTATAAATTTTGTAGTATATTGATGAAACAATGGTTAACCGGGCAGGGTTAACTCACTGGTCTCGTCAAGTATGGTTAATTCCTTCTTTCCGATGATCGCTGGCTAGATCGTCCGCTGGTTGATCTCCTGCACAAGGAAACAAACCGTGACTCGTAACAAGGAGAATGGGGTGGGGGGTGCTCCTTGTTACCACTCTCCGGCGTGAGAATCCATAATTTGCTTGGGAAGCAAAGTGTGATAGTAGTAGTAATGAGAGAGTTGTGAAGAGATGCCTCAAACCTGGTTTGGGATGAGTATTTATAGCCGAGGAGTGAAGGAGGGTAGTTGAGTAGCTAGCCTGACATCGCACAGCCTCCTGTAGGTGTGTCAGGCCTGTCGATTACGGTGGTGATGCCACGTCCTGCTGTGGTGTCAGGCTGTTGCATACATGTGGGCTGACAACTGACTGTTCTCAGTGCCACTTGCACTTTGGTGTCAGACCCACTTGCCTTGTGGGCAGGATGCGGTGCCGGGCCGCATCGCTGCTTGCGGTAACTGATGTTCCCGCGTTCTTGTTCTGGCCAAGATGGATGCGTGATGCGGTGCCGTGCCGCATCGCCGCTTGGTGACTGTTACTGTTGTCCAGATCCCTTGTCGCGACGAAAATGTTCATAGGATGCGGTGCTAGGCCGCATCGCTATGTGTAACATTCGTTCTCGTACTTAAGGTAAGTCTTCTCATCAATGGACAGATTGGTTTCAACCGTTGTGTTCGCGCGTGCCCGCACGGACACAGATACATTCTTGCTGGTGGGGGTTTTTGATAAGGGTAATGGTCACTCGCGATCGTGCTGACGCGAAATCTGGGACCATACCCCTTCATATATGCATTTTCTTGTTGTCATTGGGGTGGAACTTTTACTAGTATTTACATTTTGACGATTTCTTATTTCATATTGCACATATGTGTAAATCTACATATTTTGGATACATACATGTATATATTATACTAATTAGACTATTGGACAAAAATGATCTCTTCTAGCAAGGTCTTATTATGTAGCTTAACACTAATCTGGGAATGAAAATTAACCACTTAACTTGTTGGTCTTGTACTTATGGATTTATGCTTAACAAAAGACATAATTCGTAATAAACCGTTTTTTTTTTCTTTTAACTCCGTGTGATCACTAGAGATCTTGTATTAAGGTCAACATCGGGCAAATCGACAAGCTTCCATACTCTCAGTTTCTCGAATTATAACAATTCTTCCTGCATTGCATTTACCCAACTCTCCTCAGTCAGTGTCTCTTTGTAATTCTGCGGTTCTATTTGAGAAATATAGCATTGAAGAGAAAACCGATTTTGCAACCGAGCCACTAGCTTGGGTATAAAAACAACTCAAACCCTGATTAGTTTGATTTCTTGTCTTCACTCCACTTTGCAGTTCACCAATAATATTCTTAGAAGGATGATATGACAAAGATCTTGGCATAACTTCGTTTGAAACAACTGCTTCTATCTCCAGATTGATTATATTTTGATCAGCTTAAGTTTGTAAGACATTGGATGCAGTGGCGGACCCAGGATTTTTTTTCCTGGGGGTGCGGAAATTTTTTAAAGATTTTAGACCCGTAGCTATATAAAAAAACTTCGGTTCATAGCGGGTCGGATCGGGTCGGGTCATGTAAAACAAGTAAACATAAACAAACAAAGTTTCATAGGGGGTCGGATCGGGTCGGGTCATGTAAAACAAGTAAACATAAACAAACAAAGTTTCATAGCGGGTCAGGTCGGTTCAATTTCAATTTTCAAAGAATCAAACCATAGTTCCTAACTTCCTATCGTATAATTAAACAAACAAAGTTTCAATTTCAAGTAAAACAAGTAAACATCATAAAAGAACATCATAAGTAAGTAAACAAAAAGGCATCAAAGTTCAAAAAAAACATACCTTAGTCTTCAGTTAGAAGAATCCGACGAAAAAAGTGGTTCATCCCCTTTTCTCTTGAGAAATCGCGTCATAACTTCCCTAATCACGGTTCCTCCTAATCCTATCACATACAAAATAAACAAGGATCTTTAAGTGTTCAACCATAGCCCATTGCCAAATCAGGTGTAGTGACTTGGTGCCCACTGCCAAATCACCTTGAAAGGATGCTAAACACCGCGCCGCCGGCTTGTTAAAGAGGGTGGGGGGGTTCAAAGAGGATGGGTACCAAAGAGTTAGCGGGCACGATGGATTTATGAAGTGGAGCGAACTCAAATTAAACCATTTACTCACATTTTCTGTATAAAAAAGATTAATATTTTTCACAATTAAACCACTACATAACAAAAAGTAAAACTAACACTTTTTAGTTATTATTAAAACCATTCCTTTGTTATAAAACTAAAATAGTTTAAAAACTATCTGTTTAGTAAATTTAAAAAGAAAAACACCTATAAAGGAAGATAAAAAAGAAAAAAAAAAAACTAAAAGGGATTTGATTACTTGTTCGACTATGTTTGGATTTAGGGCTGTAAACGAACCGAACGAACACGAACAAGGCCTTGTTCGTGTTCGTTCGTTAAGGAAATAAACGTGTTCACGAATGGTTCATGAACACTTACCGAACGAGATTTTATGTTCGTGTTCGTTCATTAAGGAAATGAGCGTGTTCGCGAACGGTTCACGAACACAAATAAATTTGGCGAACGCGACGAAGGATAAAGATAGATGGCCCAGAGAGTAGCACTCGAACTTGAATCCCTTATTGTGGAACGGAGGTCGATCGTATTTGTGGATGTACATAATGAGAAGTGAAACGGAAATGATGCATAAACAAAGTGAAAGTGAGTTTCCTAGTTTAATTGTTAGGGAAATAAAATAAATAAAATAAAAGTTTAATAATATAAAAAGTACAAATAAAATATAAGAAAGTACAAAGATCTTCAATTAAATTTAAAACACAAACATACGAACATAAACGAACGCAAATCAACGAATGTTCACAAACACGTTCACGAACACCTTACCGAACGTTCACGAACACAATCGAACGAACGAGACATCTGTTCATGTTCGTTCATTTAACTAATCGAACGAAATTTCTTGTTCATGTTCGTTCGTTTATTAAACGAACTTCCCGCCGAACGGTTCACGAACTGTTCGCTGAACGTTCGGTTCGTTTACAGCCCTATTTGGATTCGTTGTATATTATCACACACAAACTCCGTTATGAGGAAACTAATATCAAAACGAAGATAAAAATAATCACCAGTAACAGCATATTAGAGGTTTTATAAAAAACATACTTTAAAAGAGATTAATAGAGTAATTTTAAAAACTCGTGCTCAAGTAAATTGTACTTTGCTACCTTGGTTTGTATACTAATGTAGTGTTAATTATTAAATATTAATTAATCTATGATGTTCTTTTTATTATTTTCCAAAGAACACATTTTCCTAAGAATCTACGTTTCTCTCGTAGAGGATAAAACGTGACCGTGAAGGCAGATAAAAGAAACCGTTATTCTGTGTGATATATGACCATTGACAAACCAATATCCATTCCATACGCTTTCTTCTACTAAACCCAAACCCTAAGCTCACCCTGATCAGTGATCATCCTTCTAGACTTCTAATTTCATCGCTTTTACATACACAATTCTAACACCATGTTGCCCAGATTCATCTTTGCTCTCTAGAACGTGAATTATAATACCCACAACATATTTTCATAATTTGTAAAAAAAAAACCTTACGTTTACGCATCAGTTTGCATGAATATGAACTTACAGGAGTTGAAGACGACGAAAAGACGCTTGTTTGGTGGAGATAACGATCATGAAGGGAAGAGAAGTAAGCAAGAAGATTGGAAGCATGCACAAAAGATGTATGGAGATGGTGCTGCATGGGTCAGAGGTGTAATGATCGGAAAAGGCAGTTTCGGTTGTGTTTTCATTGCAAATTTGAACAACTATAAATCCAGATACAGCTTGTATCCACCGGTTATGGCCGTGAAATCTGCTGAGGTTTCTGCTTCTGGTTCAATTCAGAAGGAGAAAGAGGTTATGGATAATATTAGCGGTTGTCCATACGTCATCAAGTGTTTTGGGGAAGAAATTACAAACGGGGAGAGCGGTCGGATGGTGTATAACATGTTGTTGGAGTATGGTTCTGGTGGAACCTTAGCTGATGTAATCAAGAGCTCAAATGGAAAAGGATTGCCGGAATTGGAGGTGAGGCGACATGCGAGATCCATTCTTCGCGGGTTGAGTCACATTCACAAAAGAGGGTATGTTCATTGTGATTTGAAGCCACAAAATATATTGCTAATAGCCAACGAAGGTAAAACAGGTGGTTTTGTTGCTAAAATTGGCGATTTGGGATCGGCGAAGAGGATGAAGCAGGTTAAGAAAAATAAATTGAATAATTATGGGCCTTGTTGGAGGGGTACCCCTATGTATCTATCACCTGAAGCTTTGGTTAATGGTGTTCAAGAACAGCCTGCTGATGTTTGGGCGGTCGGGTGTATTGTTTATGAGATGTTGACTGGAAAACCGCTTTGGTACTCATATCAGGATTTGGGTGTTAATGAGATGATAAGTCGGATTGGTGATGGACGCGACTTGTTTTCTGGTTCTAGCAGTTTGTCTGCCGAAGGGAGGAGTTTCTTGGAGAAATGTTTGTGTAGAAAGGTTATGTGTAGATTAACCGCTAACATGTTGTTAAAGCATCCTTTCTTAAAAGGGTTGCCTGATGATGATATCGATGAGGTCGAAGAATCAGATGAGGTTTTTGACATAAACACCATCACCTCATCATCATTGTTCTCTGATGATGATGAGTTGTGGTTGTCTTCCTGTTCAGAAGATGAAGATATGGATGTCACTGTTAATGCTAGATTTCATGAAGTGAGGAGATTTCCAGTAAGATTATAACCATTTCCAAGAGATTGTAGCTACTTGCTAAGCTTTGCTTTTTGGGTGTTGACTGAATTTGGCTGTTGTTGGTTGTTGATAAAAAAGGAGATTGTAGCAAGACTAATTGATGATGGAATTATATGTTGGTGATCATTTTTTATGTGTTCATAGTTTGTATCATGATACATACAACACATGGTATCTTAATTAGCAAGATTTCGCATTTTGTTTATAAGTATATTCATTCGTGTTTAGTTTACACGTATCCAACCCGATATAAATCAAGTTTTATGAATTCGTATGCGCCATCCATCTTGGATTAGTTTGGATTTATAGAACATTGCTTTGATTGTTGAATTTTGAAGTTATTGGATGAGAATCTGATCATGCAAGATTCTAGAAAATGACATAAATGTTGTGTTGCTTTGTAGAGAAAACTGACAGTTATTCCGTTAAAGCACTTGTACCCAAGTAGTGGTATATAGTCAACTTTTCATTAACCCTGATGTCATTCCAACCCTTACCCCAAAAATCAGCCAATCCCATGCTTCTTTCTTCAATTACTTAATTGCTTCAACCCCAAGCAACCAATAAGATTATGTACACTACACACTAATTACCATTTGCCTGTACGTGAACTTTTTTCATATTTTGTGATCACTCACTTCTTTAATTAATCCTGAGTTTGGATTTGTTTTATGGGTAATGTAAATTGAATGAAAAGTATTTGAAAACTATTAAAATACAGTTCTTGTGTATGCGCCATTAATGAGTGTATCATCTTGTGTATCCTTAAAATATAAACAAATTTATTAATTTTACTTTAATAAGTTTTTGATTCATCTGTTATAAATTTCAAAATTTGACTATGATTTTTCGAATCCTCTACTCATACACTGTAAATTTATAATTAATGATTCAATGCCCATCTCATATGAGAGGCTTTAATGTATCTTCCTTTAACATTCTTATAATGGTTTAAATCCTCCATCAACATTACCTAGTTATTTTTATTTAAATTTAAACATTATTTAATTTAGATATATTAAATTTAAATAACATGAATAAAATAAAAAAACAAATTGTATAGTGTATACTAATAATAGATAAACTTAATGAACAGTAGATTTGTTTTTAAGCTTTTCTTATATGTGTTTTTAAGCTTTTTTTATATGTGTTATTTAGTAGTTTTTTACATGTGTTATGTGGTTCTTTTATATATCTTAAACCGTGGGGTATGGTGGGGCGTGGGTTGGGGGCATGGTGCGACACGTTGAGTATGGGGCACACAAGACCAAAAGCCAATTCTAAAGGGGTATGGTGGGGCGTGGCTGCGGTGGCGTGGAAAAAAAACCAATTTCAAAGGGCTAGTGCTCTTGGCCAACGAGGTTCTGCCATGTCATGTTCGTAGCCCCGCCCAACGCTCGGGCTGAAACCCCCGCCCAAGGGGCCACGCCGAAACCCAAGCCCACCCGGGGTGGTGACGTGGGCGTTTGTACCCAACCCACGCCCCAACCCCCGCCCCATACCCCATATTCTTATGTAACTTGCGTTTGTTTTTTATCGATGTAATTCACGTGTCAGTATTTTTTGATCATATCAAGATTTTTTTCTCTATGGGTTGCTGTAATGAGTGTAGATGACGTAACAAAACAAACCGATACCGATCAAATTCCCGCTGTGTTGGTATATTTTTAGTCATATCATGATTTTTTTCTCTATTGGTTGCTATAACGAGTGTCAGTACTGTAATTAAACGAACTGATACCCACCCACGGCGCAACGCGCGGATTTAATAACACTAGTTGTATACTGTTAATAATTGAACTAAATGAACATTACTTATTTGTATGCTTATTAATTATTTATTTTAAAGGCTTTTTTATATGTGTTGTTTAGTAGTTTTTTATATGTATTATTTGGTTTTCTATATATCTTATATAATTTGCATTTGTTTTTTATCCATATTTGTATGCTTACTAATTATTTATTTTAAAGGCTTTTTTATATGTGTTGTTTAGTGGTTTTTTATATGTATTATTTGGTTTTATATATATCTTATATAACTTGCGTTTGTTTTTGATCCATGTAAATCACGTGTCGGTATTCTTCGGTCATATCTAGATTTTTTCTTTATGGGTTGTTGTAACGAGTGTAGGTGGCGTAAAAAAATAAAGCAATACCGATCAAATTCCCGCCGTGTTGATATATTTTTGGTCGTATCATGATTTTTTAAAAAATTTTCTCTATTGGTTGCTATAACAGGTGTCAGTACCGAAGTTAAACGAACTAATACCCACACACGACGCAACGCGAGGATTTCCAACGCAACGCGCGGATTTAATAGCTTGTATACTATTAATAAAGAAACTAAATGAAAAGTAATTATTTGTTTTAAAAGCTTTTTTATATGTGTTGTTTAGTGGTTTTTTATATGTATTATTTGGTTTTTTATATATCTTATATAACTTGCGTTTGTTTTTTTATCCATGTAAATCACATGTCGGTATTCTTTGGTCATATCAAGACTTTTTCTTTATGGGTTGTAATAACGAGTGTAGGTGGCGTAAAAAAACAAACCAATAACGATCAAATTCCTGCTGTGTTGGTATATTTTTGGTCATATCATGATTTTTTTTAGTTTTTTTTCTCTATTGGTTGCTATAACAAGTGTTAGTACCGAAGTTAAACGAACTAATACCCACCCACGACGCAACGCGAGAATTTCTGGCGCAACGGGCGGATTTAATAGCACTAGTTTAAATAAAAAATAGAATTTCACTTGAAAAAATACAAACCTAAAAATACTTAAAAGGTTAAACTAAAAACTAAATCTTCACTCGTCATCTACTCCCTGTTCACGATTAAACCATAGGTGTTCAGTTAGATCAGCTCAAAAGTTAAGGTGTGTGTCCCTATTACGTATCCTCGCTCGAATAACTACCTTCTAAGCGTAAGTGAGTAGTGGGTTCGCCGGTTGGTTACCTCCATCATAACTCTTTGCACAAAAGACTCTGCTCGAGTCCTCCAATATTATGTTATGCAAGATGATGCGCGTATATATGACGTTTCTCATATTACCCTTTTCAAGTATCCTCGACGGTTGGGCAATGACACAACATCGCTTTTTTAATACACCGAAAGCCAGCTCGACATCTTTTCTTGCCGACTCATGTTTATTCTTTCTTGTAATTCAATTGTTTCTCGTCTTCGGAACACGAAAGAGTTTTCACTAACGTAGCCCGTTCTAGATAAATATTGCCGACAAGATAATATCTATACCTACACTTCACATCATTTGCATAGAATGAAGTATTTGGTGCAATACCATCTATGACATCGTCAAAAAGATCCGAAGATTGTAAAACATCGATATCATTGTTCACCGACCATGCCAAAGTACGCATGCCAAATCCGTAAATCTTAAGACGCGACCGCTTGTAGTATTAGGGATGGACACTTTTAGCCACCACGATGGTGTTGCCCTTTCCAAGAGGTTGGACATGCCGCCCACTGTCACACCCCAACCGATGGCGGAAACATCGGAGTGAGACGAAGAAAGATTGCTCATCACACATAACGCTAATTGTGGCAATAGTTTTAAAAATAAATTGATTTCATTCATAACAAAATGTTACAATACATGGAACTTGAAATACAACATGTTCAATACAAGAAAACAATACAACAAACAAGTACGGAATTGTTACAACATATTAAAACCTAAGACGTCTAAATATGTATCTAAGCATCATCACTACTTCATTTTCATAGCATCGTCATCATCAACCTGTAACATGTTAAAAAGTATAGTTTAATACAAATATGTATTGACGAGTATACAAGTTTTCATACATAGCATAAAAAATAAGTTTTAAACAATTCCACATGGCAAGCTATTGATACAAGATAAACAATAAAAATCGGCATGTGTTCGACCAATCAACCCAATGATGAAACACAATAAGCTCTTAACATAACCCAAAGTTTGCAGGCGGTGCGTTAATCCTATAGCGCTATATATGTCAAGGATAGGCTCGTACGAAGTTAATGATAAGTCTAACACAAAACGTATAACCCCAAGTTTAAAGTATCAAGTAATCAAGTAGGCATGCATGTATAAGGAATGTTTGTGCATTTAAGATTCAAGTTTAAGTGTAAGTTTTATAGATTAACATGTTACACCCCAAAAAGGTGGTAAACGAAAAGGGGTTCAAGTATACTCACAGTTTTACAAAGTTTCCTTTGGTGATTCCGTGAAGAGTTGGAGGTTGGAGCTTCAAAGCTTCTTTTAAAACACTTAGTGTTTTCTTTTAGAACTCTTAGAGTTCTCTTCCTTGCTTTGAAGATTTGAGAGAAGTAGAGAGGTTGAGAGAAGAATGGTTGGAACACTTAGTGTCCTTTTAGAATTCTTGATTTAGAGAGATTGAGAGAATTAGAGAGACGGAGAGAAGAATGGTGTGAAGAAAATGGTAGAAGGAGGTTGGTATTTATAGGTAGAGAAGATGGAAAAGATTGAAATATGATTGGTTAAAAAAAGTGGAAGATGATTGAAAAGATGATTGGTGGAAAAAGGGTGAAATATGATTGGCTAAAGAAGGTGGAAGAGGATTGATGAGGTGGAAGGATGATTGGTATATTTCTTAGTATTTCTTGAGTATATATTATGTAATTGAGTATATAAAAAGTATAAAAGTATAATTCAAGTATTGAGGATGTGCGTATAGGTATTTATACGTATAATTATGTCGGTTTGCGTATAAACACGTATTTAAATGATCGGTTGTGTGAATAAAAAATATGTATAAAATATGAATTTTATTATGATTAACGCCTCGAATTGTGAGATTGAAATTAAAATACGAATGTAAGGTTTCTAAAATTAGAATACGAATACGAACATTTTTAAAATAGAAATACGAAGATACGATGCGTTTACACCCACTCCCAATGCGTGCAATCAAAACTACCTAACATCCCGAGAAACATGTGTATCCGTTGATGGCCTTGTATAAAAGTGGAACGTCGGTAGCGGTCGCCATCCTCAAATATCGCCTCCCGTAAAGAAAAAAACACCTAACATAATACATTAATAAAACATAAATTAAATCAACAACAACAACAATAATAATAATCATAAAAACAATAATAAAAATATAAGTAACAATTAATAATTAACGAATACATTCACAGAATTTATCAAGACTGTTAGGACAAGTTCTGGCCGACATCCTTAAATATTCATCCCACGCATCACTCGCCATGGCGTACTCAAGTTGCCATATTCCGGCTACACTTTTGTATTCCAGAGAATCCAATTTTTCGACTAGCACTTTCTCTATGTGTGAAAAATGGATATTAGCCCACAAAATCATTATGAATTCATAAAAAAAGAGAACGACTCATACGAAACCGATGCCTAAATTGTGCATCATCATACAATGGATCTTCACAATAAATAATCATGCATTAAACGTTCATGAGCACCTAGTAGATCCCGTTCAAGAGACGCTTGTCTGGTACGCGTTGTAGATGCTTCGCCATCTTCTCGCAAATACTGAATTGCCTCCTGAGTCACTACGACAAGCATATCGTCGAATATTTTGTCGGATGAAGAGTTGGACGAATCGGATAAAAGGTAGGATGGCATTTTGTTATAAAAATGATTGGAGAGAGTTTATATGTTTTAGTGAGTTAGTTTGTGATTGGTGTGTGTAAAATATATGTGTATATATATAATAAAATTTTAGGTGTTTTTTAATAATCTGACCCTTTGTAAACGATCATATTGACCAGAAACCTCCATGACGCCCGTTAAGGGCTTGGCAAATAGAAGGATGATGTCTCCCTTGGCGCCAAGGAAATGTGGGAGGGGCACTATACTTTCCTACATGTTCAAACTAGGGGTGTTTACTGTTTGGTTTCAAACCGTGAAACTATCTAAAGTAGTCATTGGTTTGGTTTTATGATCAATTTTTACTTAACCTTTATGTCGGTTTCAATATTTACAAACTGTAGCGAACATTTTGGTTTACAATTTATACAGACTAACCGTATAAAAGCAGATCAGACCGTAAGAATTTATTTTATTAATTTTTTAAATATTTCATATAGTATAAATAGAATAAATTATATAAAATTTGTTATACCTGCAATTAAAATAATGCAAAACGAAAGTGGGCCAAATCCATTTGCACATTTTCATATTGAGAAAAATGTCCATATTGGTCTTAGTGGTTCGCCTATATTTCACCTTTAATTCTTTACTTACTAAAACTATATGTGCGTTCCCTCTGGTTTGTTTGATTGTTACTCACTCAGATGAATAAGGATTAGTTTTTTGTGTTAAGTGAATGTAAATTGTCTAGAATACCTTACCATTAAAAGATCCTCCTCATCCTCGACCACCACCACCACCATGTTCTAACCACCACTACCACTACCACTGCATCTCTACTCAGATCCTCCACATTCACCACTCTTTACCCACAAAATCAGCATAGCAGCCACCTACGCAAACAAATAAATAGTCCCCCCACCAAACACCCCTCATCCTCACGTACCCCACCTAGTCTCATCGTTTCAACCTCAACTTCCGGTTTTATATTAGTTGTTTTGTGATCGATGTGTATTGATTTGTTCAGAAGGTTTGGAATGCGTCAATGAGGGGTGGGTATTATATATTTGTTTTCAGGCGAGTGGTTGGTGGTCTGAGGTGACCGGTTGTGGTGAGGAGAGTTTTTGGGTGGCTATGGTGGAAGGTGGAGGAGGTTGAAGATGGTGGGTGTCATGGGTGGGTCCCACAAAGATGGTTGGAAGGGATGATTCGATAAAGGGGTAGGATCGCCCATCATCACCACCACCAGTGTCGTAAAAATCGGTATTAATCGGCGCCTAGGCGCTAGTCGGGCGTTGGCTGATTAATTTTGAGCTAGTCGGATCATTAGTCGGTAGTCGGTCCAAGTCGGTGCAAGGCGGTCTAAATCGGCCCAAGTCGGCCAAATCGTTTCTAGTCGACCCACTTTTTTTAAGTTTAAATCTGGCCCAAACAAATGTTTTTAACCATTAAATACATGGTCCAAGTTGTTTAGTTCTAATCTGGCAAAAAAAAAAAAGATGTTTCTAACCCATTAAAACATATTCCATGAGGCCATGACTAATATGTTAATGTTCGGGGGTTGGGTCTTCATTCATTACGTTAATTCCCAAGGTGAGTGACCCTTCGAAGTTGGGGGATTTCAGGCCCATTAGTCTTATTGGGTGTGTCATAAAAGTGGTGTCCAAGGTGTTGGCTAATCGTATGAAGGGGGTCATGGGTAGAATTGTGTCGGAGAATCAGTCGGCTTTTTTATCTGGGAGGTATATTATTGCTTGGGCCAAGAAGAGAGACAGGAAAATGTTCTTGCTCAAAATAGACTTCGATAAGGCGTATGATAACGTCAATTGGGATTTCTTGCTGTCAGTTATGTCTCAGATGGGCTTTTGTTCGGTTTGGTGTGATTGGATTCGCGGCATTTTGGTTTCCTCTAGAGCCTCGGTTTTAGTGAACGGTTCCCCTACATTTGAGTTTGGCTGCGAAAACGGGATCCGTCAGGGAGACCTCTTTCCCCGTTTTTGTTTATTATCTTGATGGAGGCGTTCTCGGGTATGATGAACCAAGCGTGTGATATAGGCGCTTTTCATGGTGTCAAGCTTCCAAATGACGGACCGGTTATGTCTCACTTGCTCTATGCCGATGATGCTATGCTCATGGGGGAGTGGTCGTCTTTCAATTTTATTAATATGAGGCGTACACTGCGTATTTTCTATTTGTGCTCCGGGTTAAAGATTAATCTCCATAAATCAGTGCTTTATGGTGTGGGTGTGGAAGACGAGGTTATAGCGAATGTGGCCGAGTCTATGGGGTGTAAAGCAGGCGCTCTTCCTTTCACGTATTTGGGTATCAAGGTTGGGGCAAATATGAATAGAGTCTCGAATTGGGAACCGGTGGTTACTACATTTAAACGAAGGTTATCTAAGTGGAAAGCTAATACTATTTCGATTGCCGGGCGCCTTACGTTAATCAAGTCGGTTTTGGATAGTTTGCCTACGTATTATTTTTCTTTATTTAAGGCCCCTAAGAAGGTTGTAGATGTTTTAGAGGGATTGATGCGAAGGTTTTTATGGGGTGGGACGGAGGATGTGCGAAAAATGAGTTGGGTTTCGTGGGAGGTTGTTACTAGGGGTATTAAAGACGGAGGGTTGGGGATAGCGCCTCTAGAGGCCAATGATAATGCTTTGCTTGTTAAATGGTTGTGGCGATATCTTAATGAACCAAACGCGTTGTGGAGAAGAGTTATTATCTCCATTCATGGATCGTCAAGGAGCTGGGGTATCGCGCCTCTTAATAACACCATCACGGGCGTCTGGAAGAAATGTGTTTCTCTTTGGAACAAACTTAAGGTTGATGGGGTCGGTTTAAACGGTGTCATTCGGGGCAGCCTCGGAAATGGTGGACAGATTCGGTTCTGGCTCGACACTTGGTTGGGCGATCAACCTCTTAAAGAGTTGTTCCCTTCTTTATTTGCACTCGAAAAGTCCAAGCGGGTGCTGATTGCAGGTAGGTTGAAGGTCATTGGAGAAGCTCGTGTTCTGACTTGGGACTGGAATCGTGCGCCAAGCTCTGCTGCTGAGATATTGGACAAGCAAAGGTTAGAGGCTCAGCTGCTTTCGGTAAACTTGGAGGACAGGAACGATAGTTGGAAGTGGTATTATGGGTCGAGCTTGGAGTTCAGTGTTGCCAACGTTAAAAATTGGTTGCATGGGCCGGCTAATGGCGATGGTAATTTTGGGTTCAAATGGAGTTCTTGGGTTCCAAACAAGTGTAACATCTTTATGTGGCGCGCATTTTTGGATCGGCTCCCAACTAAGACATGTCTAGCTCGAAGGAACATTAATGTTGATAACTTGTCCTGCGTTTGGTGTGAGTCTTATGATGAAACAATAGAACATGTCCTGACTGGTTGCGGTATTGCTTCGGGGGTATGGAACTCGATTGTTGTTTGGTGTAAAATTCCTATACCGTTTGTTTTCCATGTTAAAGATTTGGTAGACCTACACGAGCATAGCGGAGTGGCGGGCATCAAGAAAACGGTTTTACACGGGATTATTATCATCGCATGCTGGAGACTATGGAGAGCCAGGAATGACAAAGTGTTTGGTAGCAAGGCGCCTAATGTGACGGATTTGGTTGCGGATATCAAGACTATAGGGTTTCTTTGGTATAAGCACCGATTTAAAGAGGGGGTAGTGGATTGGGTTAGATGGTGCTCTTTTGATGTAACGTAATTTCTTGGATTGTTTGTCTTGGTTTTCGGCTTCTATCTCCGTCTTGGTGATAGCTGTCGGTTTTGGTTGGTTTTATGATAGTCTCTTTTCAAAAAAAAAAAAAAAAAAAAAAACTTAAATTGCTATGTTTTAAGCTTCGTTGTTTGAATTTTTAACTAGTTTTAAGTATTATATTGATATTAATGTGAGTATTGAATGTTTAAATACTTTATTTGCTATGTTTTAAACTTGGTTGTTTGAATTTTGAACTATTTTTAAATATTATATTGATAGTGGAAGGTTCAAATGAGAAGAATTTTTTTGTAAGAATAAAAAAGAAGAAGTTTCAACCAATAAGAATGCTTTATTTTACTTCATTTAATATTTGCATTTAATTTTAATATAATGGTATATTGGTAAATTTACATAAATCATTAATTTGTATTCTTCCCTTTTAATAACTAACAAAACTAAGTTTGTAACTCCTTTTCAAAATATTTACTTTTTTCAAATTAAAAAATTAACTTAATTTAAAGTGTAGAATGAGTTACTAGTTGTGTAGGATAAATTATGAGTTGTGTAGGATATATTTCGAGGTGTGTAGGATAAATTTTGATTGTGTAGGATAAAATTCTATATTGTGTAGGTATATGTAGGAAAATTTTGATATGTGTAGATTTTGTAGATTATATGTAGGATAATTAATGATTAGTTGACTAATATTTTAAAGAGAGAAAAATTAATGATATGAGCTATAAATGAAATAATATTTTACGAATACGCCCTTTCTTCTTTTTATTCTCACATTAAATTTCTTCTCAAATGAACCTTCCCCTATATTGATATTAATGTACGTGTATATATATAAATTTAAAAATTATATATAAAAATTTCGATCTGATTAATCCCGATTAATCCTGATTAATCCAGATTAATCCCTAGTCAGTACTCCACCGCCCGACTAGCGCCTAACGATCTCTACAACACTGCTCACCACTTACTCATTACTCACAACATCCAATCAATTTCCGTCATGTCATCGAGCATTATTCCATCACTAGTGATGGATTTTAGTGGAAATGCCCATCACTCACCACACAAACATCTACCATTAAAAACAACTCACCACACAAACTTGTAAAACGCGTGCTCACTATCACGCTTCTTGCATTCCACGCGTGATAAATACGGGTGGCGGCGGTGTTCCCTTGCATTCCACGCGTGATGGAGGGGCCATCACGCGCGTGATGGAGGGGCCATCACGGGGCGCCCCGTCCCCCTAAGGAGTTGAACGTGTCTTATTTGAATTTTATTGTTTAATTAATTTTTATTTGTGTAAACCACACTTTTACATACCGTGGTTTACACCAACTGACACGTTTATACCTTATTTTCAAATTTCATTAGTTCCATTCTCTCACATTTCCAAATTGGATCAATGTTACACCCTTCACATAAACGTCATCCATTTCAACCGTTGCCCACTAACCGCCAAAGGGTAAAATGGTCATTTCGCCTACTTTAATTAACGAGATCAATTACCTTACCTGAAATCATGCCATTGAGAACCATGATGACGAATCATCCAGAGCTATTATAGGTATAGTGCAATGTCCTGTTACGATTTTGACCGATTATGCGTTTAATGTGCTCGATAATTCTATGATTAAAAGTATAGTCGACTAATTATAATGTGCAAGTTCTTGTTAGACCAATTGAATGTGCTCGTTACTGTTACCATGAATTTTGTTATAATGTGCTCGATAATTCTCGGTGCTGCTATTTTATTATCCAGGAAATCTGTTTGGTTTAATGTAATTATCAATGAATTTTGGTATAATCTAATTATCTATGATATGGTTGAAGTGTTGTTCAGTAAATATTATATGATTTGACACTGCAAAGTCAAATGTACCATTACAATTTGAAACTGCAAAGTCAAATGACCAATTCAAGACTAGAATTACTTTAATTAACCATTAAGTTAGACCCTGCAAAGTCAAATGACCCATTCATACCTTGAACTACATTAATGAACCACTAAGTTTGACACTACAAAGTCAAATGACCCATTCATGCCTTGAATTAGAGATCATTGGAGAGGTTAAGTCTTTGGGCTTTTTATGGTTAAAGTGTAGGTCAAAGTTTAGAAATATTGTTTGGAGTGATTGGGTTCTGTACCCGCTGTTTATGCTGGAGTAGTCGGCTGGTTCCTGTCTTTTTTAGGGGGCCGGTCTGCTGCTGTTTTTAATAAAAGTTACCTTACAAAAAAAAAAAACCATTAAGTTTCACCCTGCAAAGTCAAATGACCCATTCATGCCTTGAATTACACAATGAATTATCAAGTTAAATGAACATTCTGTTTTGACCATTATATTAAAAAAATTACCATTCTTTGCAGTCAAATGACCATAATTAAGTCAAAATATACAATCTGGTTAACCCGACAAAGTCAATTGACCATAATCAAGTGAAATTAGTATTCTGTTTGACCTTGTAAAGTCAAATTAGGATGTTGTTTGACCATAATTAAGTCAAATTAGCATTTTTTTTGACCCTACAAAGTCAAATTAGTATGTTGTTTGACCATAATTAAGTCAATTGACCATAATCAAGTAAAATTAGCATTATGTTTGACCTTGGACTGAAGGGGATTTTCTTACTCAAAATTTTAACCGTGAAGAAATAAAGAGGGCTGTTTTTGAGTATGGGGATGATCGGTCATCAGGTCCTGATGGGTTTAATTTTAGATTCTTTAAACACTTTTGGAGGTTATTTGAGTCCGACTTCTACAAAATCTTGGAGGAGTTCTTTCATACAGGAAAGATTATTATGGGTTGTGCCGTGTCTTTCATTACGCTTATTCCTAAGACTACAGACCCGGTCGGTTTGGGGGACTACCGACCTATTAGTTTGGTTGGGGTTATTAATAAGGTGATTTCAAAGATCCTGGCTAACAGAATGAAACAAGTTTTGGGAAATGTTGTCTCGGAGTCGCAGTCTGCTTTCCTTAGAGGTAAGTTTATTCTCGATGGCCCTCTAGTTTTAAATGAGGTTTTTTTCTTGGTTGAATAAATGTAAGAAGGAAGCCTTTGTGCTTAAGATAGACTTCGAAAAGGCTTGCGACAATGTAAACTGGAATTTTGTGATCGGTATTTTAGAGCAAATGGGGTTTCCGTCTCGTTGGTGTATCTGGATTCGTGGAGTTTTGTCTTCGGCTAGGGCTTCGGTTCTCGTCAATGGTTCCCCTACGTTTGATTTCCCATGTTTCAAAGGTATGAGACAAGGAGATCCGTTGTCCCCTTTTCTATTCCCAACGGTTATGGAGGCTCTTTCTCAGTTGTTAGACTGTGCAGTCGGTAAAGAGATAGTCAAGGGGGTCCAGCTGCCGAATGGTGGGCCGTGTGTCTCTCATCTCCTCTATGCTGATGACGCTATCATAATGGGAGAGTGGTCTAGTGCCAACGTGTTAAATGTTATTCGGGTTCTGAGGTGTTTCCGTATTTGCTCGGGCTTGAAGATTAATATCTTTAAGTCGAATATTATTGGTATAGGGGTTGGTCGTCAGGAAGTGGAAGCTGTGGTGGCTTTTATTGCCCGTTGAAATATTTAGGGGTTACTGTGGGAGCGAATATGAACAGAGTTAGTAACTGGAGACCGGTTTATGAAGTTTTTGAGTCTAGGCTTTCATTATGGAAAGCTTCGGTGATGTCCATAGGGGGGAGGGTGACTCTTATTAAAGCGGTTTTGGAAAGCCTTCCTAATTACTTTTTTTCTCTTTATAAGGCTCCGGTGAGTGTTATTCAAGATCATGAAATGTAAATCCGTAAGTTTCTTTGGGGTGGATCAAGTGAGGGAAAGAAAATGCATTGGGTCGCTTGGGATAGAGTTACTTCTCCTGTCTGGGCTGGAGGGCTTGGTCTTTGTAGTTTGGGGAATATTAATAAGGCTCTTCTTGCCAAATGGGGATGGATGTTTAAATCTGAAAGTGATAGCTTTTGGGTTAAAGTGATTAACGCCCTCCATCGACATAGATTGTCTTGGGACTTCCTTCCGATGCGGTCGGCGTTAAAAGGGGTGTGGAGTAACATCTGTAAGGTTTGTTCGAAGCAGTTACGAGATAATGTCCCTCTTAGAAGTTTGATGCAAGAAGATGTCGGGGAGGGGTCGGGAATTTTCTTTTGGTTAGACCCTTGGTTACTTCTGAACCCGCTAAAGGAGGAGCTTCCTAATCTGTTTAGGTTAGAGTTGGATAAGAAATGTAGAGTTAAGGATCGGATCGTCGCCTCGTGTCTAATCCGAGTGGTAAGTGGGAATGGAGGGATAATCCGGATTCTAATGAGGATCTTGCTGAATGGAGCTACCTTTGTAGTTTACTTCACCCGGTCGTTGAGTGATCAAAAGGACAGATGGAAATGGTTGGGGAATGGGTCGGTTGGGGCGGTAAAACGGCAATTTGAGTTAAGCAATGATTATAGCTCCCGATATGTTTGGGGTTGGTGTATGTGGCTCCCTAAGAAATGTAATCTTTTTGTGTGGAGAGCGCAATTGGATAGGATCCTGTCACACCCCGACTTTCCACGTGTCACCGGTGGGGAGTATCGTGACGTAGTTGATATCATCATAGTCAAACAACACAATATATAAATGCACAGCGGAAGCAAAAGATAAATTATATTACAATCCGAATATAAAGTAATATCAAGTATTACAACGGAAAGTAAAGGATCCACAGGCGGATCTTAAAACATATCATTTGTTCAACAGACTTTAGACGCCTAGAACTTGCAAGATTCCTTATTAGCGCCCTGAGCTTCCAGCCAATTACGTTCAGTACCTGTCACTTAACCTTTTTGGAAAATACGTCAGTTTTCACTTGTAAATACACTCAACCGACTCATTTGAAAAGAGTTTAAGAAAATTGATTTAGATGCACCAGGCACAAAACCTTTTGACACTTTGATTAAAATGCACAGAGGCAAAATTAATCTTTTATAACTTGGGAAAATTATTTGTATATAATCTTGTATACAGTTTTACTTATTTGTCGTCCATTAGGGCCGGTTAGAAGAGCCGGACAGATTAACTGACACGCCACAGGTATAATGCCCACAGGCTATCATCCTCTAAGTGGATTACCAGTTCCGGTATAATGCCCACAAGGATGATACCTCGGAGTGGATTACCAGTTTTTACATAAGGCATCTGTCAGGTGTATGCCTACACCCCGTGCTTAGGTCGTGGCCATTTCGTAAAATGATGCCAAGGATATCCGGGACATGGTCATTTAACCCCCAAAATCCATACACCAAATAATACATATTAAACAGGTTATGTAAATACATCAATCACAATCCGATTTAAATGACTACATACACCTGACCAAGCGGTACTTTTATAGTGCCGTATCCCAAGCCCGTATAGGGAAAATAAGTTAAGAGTATTTACCTGAGCTAGCTCCTGTCTTAAATATCAGAAATTAATAACTCAGCCGTATTCACTTAAGTAAGCGTAGGTACCATTTACCGGAAAGCTCTAGTCTGGAATGATGGTATAAATAACTAATTAGAATGCTAACGGGTCTTTAATTAAGCCTAAGCTTAGACCGGTTAGTCTTACAGGAAGATACGGTTCGTACGCACGATTAAGCGAAGACCGGAATAGAATGTGATTTAAACCCGACATGTTCAGAGACTTGTCTTATATGGGTATTTCATACACATTCTAGATTTTGAGATAAAACCAATAAGGTTTGACCCGTTTCGGCTAATTTATGTAAACTTGTTACATAAACCGAACCGTACGCGTAATAAGCGTGACGGGTATTCATGAGAGCTATATACAGGTTTCCTAAGTTAATTTATGCCTCAAATATATTGTGACATCAGTAAGATGTCTTTCATTATGCCCGAAATGTATTTAAACACAAACTATGCCCCGTAGGGGTAGTTTGGTCATTTAAAAGGTTATAAAAGAGTTTTGAGTATTTACCTGAGTTACAGGTCTGATATAATCAGCAAAGATACTTATTTTACTAAGTTATAACAGTAGGATATTTTATATATGTGAAATTTATCAATTATAACCAAACTATGCACCGTAGGGGCATTTTGGTAATTTCACATAAGCCGAAAAGCTCAAAACTGAAGTCTGAGTTAAACAACTTTTGCTTACTGTTAAAATATTCTAATTTGCCTAAAATATCAGTAGGTATCAACCCTTGTATGTTTAAAATAGTTTTAATACATACTATGCGTTAAAAACGCTTAATAAGGCGATTAAGAGCCGTTTCCGGGTTCTACCGATAAAGCTGATATTTTTATTATTCCAGAAGTCTTAAAATAATTTATTTATCATATCTAATCAGTAGCAAAAGGTTTGGAGTCGTTTAGATATGTAAAACTCATTTTATGGCCCGTAAGGGCAAAACCAACAATTACCGGATTAAGCCTATGACTATTAGTTATGCTCAGCCTAAAATTAATTAAAAATCTTCAAAAATCCCAAAAATATATATTACATCAGTGGGTAGTAAATTTGATATCAAAGAGTAGGCTTAACTAGGCCATATGCTAATTACGCCGTTTTATTAACATAAAGCCCTCAATTTACACTAATGAGCATAACTCTCAATCTACACCTCAAACTGATGTCGAACTTTGCATACAAGTTTATATATTAGGAACTAAGGTTTCTACACTTTTACATTTTCACAAATCACGTTTTAAGGTGTAAAGGGCATAATGGTCAACATATGAGCAATTAACGGAAACATGTATTTTAATTGGTTAACTAATGAACCATGGTGTATAATCACAGAGGGTTATACTAGCATGTTACCTGGTCCAAAAAAAGCTCTAAGGCATTTTTAAAACATGCTTAAACGGGTCAGAACTGAAAGTCAAAGTGAAAGTCAAACTATGCGACTTTCGGTTCCGAACCGGGTCTAAACAGGAAATTGTCGGGTTGAACATGTTTAGACATGTTCTTACACTTATTACCAAGTTATAACAATGTTCAAACAGGTTGTATATGATCTACATTGCTAATTATGTATAAATTGCAATTTAAGTATCCTGTTGACTTTTTAATAATAAGTTTGACCCGACATTTGACCTAGTTAGACTGGGAATCAGGGGGAACCCTTTTAAGGGTTTATTACCCACATAATTACCAACTTATAACTACTTTCAATTCGACTAATCACTGGACCATTAGTGATTAATCGTTAAGTCAACCGTTAATTATGACGGTTTGACTTTTAAGCTATAACTAAGCTAAAACTTAATTAAGAAAGGATTAGCAAACTTACTGAAGTCCTAAGCTTGACTAGGAAGGTCTTGTGTCTGCTCTTAAGCTCCCAAAGGCTCCAGAATTGCACAAGAGATGAATGATCAAATGGTTGCACTTAGGAGCTTTATATAGTGAATTTTGATCCACAAAATGTTGACATGTAAGTCTACCACTGACCACAACTCTTCAACAAGTGTCCCTAAGTGTTTAGGGGTCTCTTGGAAGGGTTTAAGGGCAATACATGTCGTTTAGAAGGCTGAACAGGCGAAATAAACGAGTTGCTGCATCTGGGCATTGCTTGCGCACCGCAACATCCACAGTGTTGAGGTGCGCAAGGGTCTGGTCAGCATGATACATCTTTCAAAAGTTGACATTTTGGCCCCTGCACTTCCAAACTTGATTTTTAAGATGCTTTCTTGCACTTGTAACCCCCAAACTTCACTTTTAAGGACTCCAAGTCATGAACTAACTTTGTTAGTTCCCCGGCTATTCACACGATCACCGAAAAGTCTTAAATTTCGACGTTGACGCTTTTAACCCCTCGTATACGAATTTGATCATAACTTTCTCATACGATAACGAAACTTTATGAAATTTTTATCACACATTCTAGTGAGCATAATTAACCGTTACAAAGCTTCGGGTTTGCTAAAAGGTCACTCAGAGGTATACTTTAAACATGTTGACACATTTAACCCCTGTAGTTTGTAATCTCTCACTTTCTTTCACAATTAGCTTCGTATGATCCATGATTTATTCGTTTAATGCTATAAACATCATGTAGGGTCAATGTACTGTATATTTATTCACTGTTGACATTTAGAACTCGTATATTCACATACTTTCCATGCTTGTCAACTTTAGTCCTTCAAGAATATTCTTTCACACGTTCAAACATATGACACGTGTCAATACTTTATAGGACGTGAATTTTCGAGGTGTTACAGATCCCGACTAGGGCGGCTCTTCAAAGGAGAAATATTTATGTTGAGAATAGCTGATGTCCTCTTTGTAATATGGGGATTGAGAAGGTTGACCACTTGTTTACCTCTTGTTGGGTATCGTCGGTGATATGGCAGAGAATTCAAGCTTGGTGTAAGATTCCTAATTTTGTTGTTTTTTCGTTCCGGGATGTCTTGGAGGCGCAGAGGTGGTGTGGTCTGGATGGGATAAGAAAGGAGGAGTTGCATGGTATCGCTATTCTAGCGTGCTGGAGTATATGGAAAGCTAGGAATGATTTTGTTTTTTCGGGAAAAATTGTTAATATCAATGACATATATAGTGAGATAAGATCTTTAGGTTTTGTTTGGTTTAAAAATAGATCGAAGAATAAGAATGTTTCATGGGAGTCGTGGTGTAGCTTTGTAAATATGTAATTGGGGTTGGCCGCTCTGTTTCGAGTTGGTGATTTTTAATGAAGTTTTCTTTTAAAAAAAAAAGTTTGACCTTGTAGAGTTAATTGACCATAATCAAGTGAAATTACTCAAATTACTGTCTGTTTGACCTTGCAAAGTCAAATTAACATGTTGTTTGACGATAATTAAGTCAAATAACCATAATTAAGTCTATTGCCGTTATGACCCTGCAAAGTTAAATTAGCCTTATGTTTGACCATAATTAAGTCAATTGCCATTATGTTTGACCTTGCAAAGTTAAATGAGCCTTCTATTTGACCATAATTAAGTCAATTACCATTTTGTTTGACCCCTGCAAGGGAATACAACCTCTTTTTAATAAATGACCATAACTTGTATACTGTGTAATGACACTTATGTTTGATTTTACAGGGTAAACAATTAAATAATGTGAGTGCATTTTGTAATATTGACTTTGCAGGGTCAAATAGTTTATATGCTCGGTTTAATTTTGAATACATTGGTTGATGATTGTGTAATAGTTCTAGCCCTTGGCCAACAAGGATTTTTGAAAAAGAAAAATATTTTCACTGGCTCAACCACTCAAGGGTCAGCTCTAGGGGTCATTTTGGTTAGGTCAGTCGCATGTGAGCCATGCTACATGTCAGTGTTAAGTATAAGCACCGCCATCGTTTGTCTCCGTGGCAAGAACCAATCTACATGCCTGTTTTTAGCCCGAAATCTGGCCCACCATCGGCTCCTGTATTGGCACCACCTTATGCAAAGCCCACACCACCTCCTATGAGTCCGTCAATGACAGCAGTACAACACCCTCAGAATCTCCAATAGATGCACAAGAATTATTCTGGAGAGTTACCACCTAAGCCTATACATAGACCAGCAATATCGCCACCGAAGATGGTGGCTCCACCAACCTCCTCCACCTACATAAACACTTCTAGTTATGGGATAGGTATTTATGTTGTTTTAACCGTATTATTATCATCTATTTATTTGATTGTCCAAACATAACAAAAAAGATTTTCTACGTATTTTATGAATCCTGCAATATCCTGTTATTCGCTGCTTTAGTTTCTTGTGGTTACATTAATGGCTTCCCAGAACGAGTGGGGGGGGGGAGAATACGATGATAATGGTGGCCCTTGGTCAAATGTTCAGTATCGGAAAAATCGGAAAAGTAAAGGCGATGGCGTGGAATGGACTTTCTTAGTCCAGAATCTATCAGACCGGGTAACGAGAAACATCCTTTGGAGGTCCTTTCAACCATTGGGCTATGTCTCGGATGCTTATGTGGCTCGGAAACGAGATACTAAGGGGAAGTGTTTTGGGTTTGTCCGCTATGTTGGTGTAGTGAACATGAAGGAGACTCTAACTTCCATGAACACAGTGAAGATGTTTGGCTTAAAAGTTACTGTTTCATTGGCCAAGTATGACAAAGACCATAACAAGATCAAATATGACCCGGAATTGCTTGGTCGATGTGAATGGAGGCCGAAGGAGTGGAATCAGGATTATTCGAAGAATGACAGAGCTTATGATTATGGAGGGCAGCCCCCTACGACCAACTTTGTGCCGGACGGTGATCCAGTTGGTCAGCCGGCTAATCATGAAGGGAGATCCTATGCTGAGGCACTGAAAGGAAACACAACAGGGACGAGTCTAGGGGCTAAGGTGATTGCAATTAAGGGGAAAGGCTCCCCATATCCTCTTCATTGCATAGGTAGAGCTGTTTTGGGAATTGCTAAAGAGGTTATGTCCATTGCAAAAATGAAAAAAGCCATTGAAGCTGAAGGTTTAAACGAGGTTGGTATGTCATATGTTGGTGGAGTCACTTACATCCTTACTTTCAGAGATAAGGTGTCAGCTGAATCGGGTATGGAAATGCATTCGGTTTTCTTTAATTCTATCTTCTCTAAGTTTCAAGTATGGAATGGTGAGGATTTTCCGTATAGTAGACTGGTTACCCTATGTATTACTGGTGTGCCTTTTATCATACGTGACAACTCCCTATTTGATAATATCGGCGGTATGTTCGGGGATGTGGTGGAAAAGTCAGCATTCTCATGGCAGGAGGAAGATAATTCAGTTGCTTCAGTAAAGATTGTGACTTCTCAACCGTCTAGAATCGAAGAAGCAGTGGTGATAAAGTGGAATAAGAAAACGATTGTTTGTTGGGTAACGGAGAATGCCGTACTGTGGGTGCCGGAGATTGATGAGGCTTCGATTCTGGGTTCTCAGGAGTCGGACTCAGAATCATGTTCGGAGACGGATGAAGCATCAGAAGATTTGAATGACTTCGAGGAGGGGGAGATCAGGGAAAATTTGAATGATGATGGTGCTCGGAAGAATGACAGTGGTGATCGGAATAACGACAGTCCGGAGGATGCTCCGGTGGAGAATGTATCGCCGATGGAAGTCCAGGGGTCGGTGGAAGAGCATGGGTCTCCGGTTGTTAATGCTGGTGGAGAATTGGAAAAGTTGCATGGGAACTCGTGTGGGAAACCACATGGCTGTGGTTTAAATGAGGTTCTAGAAGCTCAATTGGACAACTCGTTTAATAATAATAATAATAATAGAAGTGGTGGGCCAATGATGGACAAAATGGTAGATAATAACGTTGGGCCTGATGTTAGTGTGTTTAATGATGGGCCGACTCCAATTGCAAATTTAGGGAAGAGGTGTAGAGAAGATTGTAGCCCGCCATCCATTGGATCGACTCAGGGACCCGCTCAAAAAATGTTTTACCAAGCTGGTAGGTCAAATTTGGAACCGATTGATCTGAACACCCCTGGTCGAGCAAATTCAGGCAGTGCGGTAGAGGATATAGAGTCGGTTTCTCCACTAGCAGGTCCAGCGGAACACGATGTTAACCTGGAGGTGGGAGTCGGGTCTGGTTCAGATTCACCGGATCCTCAGCGTGTAATAGTTGATGAGGTACAGGAGACGATCAGAGTTGGGGCTTTAATCGGGGTTAATCTTAATGAATTTGTCCATGAAACAGAGAAGCTAGTTGCTGAAGAAGGTGTTACAAACGGTTCTCGATGAATTGCCTTTCCGTTAATTTAAGGGGGGTTAGGAGCAGTCGGAAATCGGATTGGATCCGTGGTCTTAAAACAAGCTATGGTATCCATTTTCTAGCGATTCAGGAAACGAAACTTCAAGATTCGGAGTCTTTTATGTTCCATAAGTTCTGGGGTAAAGCAGAGTATAAGATAGCAGTGGTAAACTCACAAGGCAGATCAGGAGGGCTGGCGTGCTTATGGTGCCCATCTATTTTCAGGTGCGTGGATGTAATACATAATAGGTTTTTTATTGTCGTGTCGGGATTCCTTGTACAATCTGGCTGTAGAGTTAATTATATGAATGTGTATGCTCCAAACGAAGCGGTTAGTAGGCGTGCACTTTGGGCGGAGATCTTGGGTGTTAGAAATTCGGTACAAGGATTATGGGTTAGGATGGGTGATTTTAATGAAGTTCGTAATGCTAGTGAGCGGATGAACTCAGAATTTATTGAAGCAAACGCTGAAGCGTTCAATCAGTTTATCCTCTCTGCTGGTTTGGTGGAATTTAACATGGGAGGTGGAAGCTTTACTTATATCTCGGATAACGGTAAAAAACTCAGCAAACTAGATCGTTTTCTGGTGTGCTTGGGGTTTAGGGAGCAATGGCCTAATGCTACGGTTCTGGCACTTGATAGGGTTGCGTCTGACCATCGGCCTATTGTCCTATCCACTGTTCAGTCGGATTTTGGGCATATACCATTTCGGTTTTTTAACTCTTGGTTTGAATACTCGGGTTTTCTTGAATTTGTATTACAGCAGTGCCGTTTGTTCTCGTTTTCGGGGCCAGCTGACCTTGCTTTTGCTATAAAACTGCGGTGGTTGAAAAACAAAATCAAAGCTTGGATGAAAGTGGAAAAGGTTAACAAGGAAGGGATTTGTGGGGAAAAAAAGAAGAGGTTGGCGAATATTGAAAATTTGGCGGAAGAAAGAGTGCTCCTGGAAGGTGAGCTGGCTGAAAGAGCGGAATGTAGGAGCTACATGGCGGAATTTGACAGAATCAAACAGTTAGACCTTAAACAGAAATCCAGAACTAAATGGGCATTAGAAGGTGATGAAAATTCCGCCTATTTTCATCATATTATCAATTCGAACATCAGCACGAATAGAATGAATGGCCTTATGATTGATGGTGTGTGGGTAACGTGTCCTCTCTCTATTAAGGAATCTCTATTTACGTTCTTTGCTAACCAGTTTACGGAACCAATGACTGTTAGGCCGGAATGGGTTTGCCCCAATTTGAGATCTATTTCGGAGCTTGAGGCTACTAAGTTGGTTAGTCCGTTTTCATTTGAGGAAATTAAAGAAGCTGTGTGGGATTGTGATGGTGATCGTGCTCCGGGTCCGGATGGATTCAATTTCAAATTCATTAAAAGATGTTGGTCAGTCATACGGGAGGATTTGGGTCGATTGTTCAATAAATTTTATGAAGATGGCTCTATTAACTAGTGCTGTACGTCTTCCTTTATAGCGTTGATCCCAAAAATTAAAGATCCGGTGGTTCCAGCTGATTTTAGGCCGATTAGCCTTATCGGGGTGATTAATAAAGTTATCTCCAAGGTTCTAGTTAATCGTCTAAAAGGAGTGATAGGGAATTTGATTTCGGAGCAGCAGTCTGCTTTTCTGGCAGGTAGGAATATTATGGATGGCCCTCTCATTCTCAATGAAGTCTTCAGTTGGCTGAAGAAATCTAGGCGCAGTGGGATGTTTTTCAAAGTGGATATTAGTAAGGCATATGACTCAGTCAATTGGCCTTTCCTTAACTCTATCATGGCACATATGAACTTTCCAAGTAAGTGGCGTACATGGGTTATGGCTACGTTACATTCTGCAAGAGCTTCTGTTTTAGTAAATGGGTCCCCAACGAGGGAATTTGTTTGTTCCCGTGGGCTTCGGCAAGGGGATCCCTTTTCCCCCTTTCTGTTTGTGATTGTGATGGAAGCCCTTACTGGGATCATGAAGAAAGCCGTATCGCTTGGGTTGTTTAATGGGATTAAAATCACCAATGATGGACCTTTATTATCACATTTGATATATGCAGATGACGTGATGTTCCTTGGTGATTGGTTGGTATCGAATGTTAAAAATATCAGGCGTATATTGAGATGTTTTTACTTATCCTCTGGCTTAAAGGTAAACCTTGCCAAGTGTAGTATATACGGTGTGGGAGTGATGGAGGGTGAAGTTCATGATATGGCACAGTTATTATGTTGTAAACAAGGATCGTTTCCGTTTAAACATCTTGGTTTAGTAGTTGGTGCCAATATGAACTTGGCTCGGAATTGGAAATCGGTGATTGAGGTATTCAAAAATAGGCTATCAATTTGGAAAGCTAAAACATTGTCATATGGAGGGAGGATAACGTTAATAAAATCTGTGATGAATGCATTACCAACCTACTACTTCTCCTTATTTAAAGCCCCAAATAAGGTTCTTGTTGCCTTAGATAAAATTAGGAGAGTGTTCTTTTGGGGTGGCTCGGAAGAAAAGGCGAAAATGAACTGGGTGGCATGGGATAGAACGATTGCTCCTATCGAGTTCGGAGGTTTGGGTTTTGGATCACTTAAGGATGCTAATCTAGCGATGTTGGCAAAATGGTGGTGGCGGTTTAAAACTGAAAAAAAGAGTTTGTGGCGAAGGGTAGTTTGGGTAATTCACCATAACCCAAGGGTGTGGACTGACGTACCAGTTAAGGTTTCGGTTCCAGGGCCATGGAAAAGCATTTGCAGCATTCGGCAGCCATTACTTGAGGCCAATATTGACCTTGGGGCTGCCTTCTCAGCAGTGGTTGGAAACGGTTCTAACACGTGTTTTTGGTTGGACTGTTGGTTCGAGTCGGTACCTTTTTTCATTAGATTTCCGGATTTATTCAAAGAGGAAGAGGTCAAAGAATGCTTGGTTACGGATCGGGTACAGTTGAACAGCGCTGGGCCTCTCTTTAATTGGGCCTGGATTCGGCCAGACTTTGGTCCGGAGGCTGCAGATCAACTGCAACAGTTGCAGCTCTTGATCGGCTGTTGGGCTGGATCTGGGAACAAGGATTGTTGGAAATGGAACTATGTTAACAATGGCATCTTCACAGTAGCCGGCATTAAAGAGATTCTCAGTTCCGCAAATCGAACGACTCCAAATAATGTTTTTCTTTGGAATAATTGGGTCCCGAAGAAAGTCGGCTTGGTAGCTTGGAGGGCAGAGATGGAACGACTTCCGACTAGGCGAGCACTGGCAAACCGAAAAATTCCGGTACCCAACCAAATGTGCGTGTTATGCAGCGATTACGTGGAGTCATGTGAACACGTTTTTGTCTCGTGTCACTACGCACAAACGATATGGCAAAACCTGGCGATATGGTGCGGGTTACCCCCTATCATTGCGTTTGGGATTAATGATCTGCTTACAATACAAGATTCAGCTTCGGGCTCGAGGAGGAAGCGGAAAGTGGTTCATGCTATTATATTGGTGACTTTTTGGAGTATTTGGAAGATGCGAAACGAAACTGTTTTTAGACAAGGGGTGCCAAATGTTACGAGAACGCTTGATGAAATTAAATCAATGGTGTACTTATGGGTTAAAAGTCGATCAAAAGTGGTGGATCTAACATGGGAAAAATGGAGTCGGTTTAATTTGGATGCTTTGCATTGATGTAAATGTATAGTTTCTCGGTGTAGTTGTATTTGGTGTTAAACGTTGTAACTTGCTGGTGTGTAGCTCCTTGCTACCTTAATAAAAAATTTCTGTCGGCCGTTCAAATTTTTTTTTTTATGAATCCTGTTATTTATGGTTTAGTTCTCTGGACCTAATTCTATGTTGGGGGTGTCCTTCCCAAGATCCAATGAACCTTTAGTCTTCAAAAATCAACGATTAAAACAACCAACGAATGATAAAAAAACATATTATTGAGAATGTGATTATGATAAGGATATGCGGTATGGTGATGGTCATCCCTTGGAGGATGATCTGCCACGTAGGCTCCACATCATGGTCCCTTAGAGGATGATCCGCCATAGTAAAACACTAGAAATGGGAGGATGATCCTACCCCATCATCTTAATTTTTTTTTTTAATTTATCCTACCCCACAAATCAACAACAAGATTGACGCTTTGCATCTGATCAACCATTACAAAAAGCCTCAATTTTGGTTCTTAACTCAACAACAAAAGCGTACACAGATAACAACATTCTCTTATTTTCCTCTACAATTCCCCCACATTTCACCCATCAATCTTGATCTCATTACCCTAAAGTCAGATAGGGTTCTTAATCTTTCAAATCAGCTGCTCAAACCCCTTTCGTGCTGCTAAAGTTCCCATCTTTATCAACACCCACAAACCCAAAATCGCAGAACTACAACCAAATGGCTACCAGAGGAACCGGATCGGAGAAGGTGAAGAGGATCTTTCAACAGTTCGATTTAAACAATGACGCTGGTCTCAACCGACACGATCGGAGAAGGAACCAGATCGGAGAAGGAACCAGATCGGAGAAGGAGAAGGGTTTGATTTTGGATTTGGGGGTTTATTGGTGTGTGAGAGAGTAGGAGGACCGTCCTAAACGTCGAGACCCCGACGTTGGCGACGAAGCTGGACCGGCGACGGAGGGCATGAAATGGAGAGAGGGGCGGCGCCGTACCGGTACGCGGCGTGGACGAACCCCGTACCGCATAGCCTAAGGTAAGAACAATACACACGGAGAAGAAGCAAAATTAGAGGAAAGAAATAGGTTAATTAGCTAATGGAGAATCAATCAGCAAGGCACGCCCATATCTATATCTATATCTATAATCTATAATACTATATTAAGAGAACTGGGTTTTCTACCCTTTTCGTAATTTTGCCTTAGGTACAAATCTTGAAGCATAATGTACAAATGAAGCAAGCCAATTTAGAGGAGGGAAACTTAGACATTGTCCAAAGTTTTAAGACACTTTGAGGGCAATCTAGACATTTCATCCATGGAATCCATGCCCATTTATATCTTCCATTAATTGAATTAAATAAAATTTTTATAATAAGTAAAGAAATTAATTGATTAAATTAAAGGTTAGATATGCAACCTTTGAGATTTTCATGATTTAATAGTATTTATAAATATAAATAATCTATACTACCTTATTAAGAGAACTAGGATTTTTACCCTTTTGGTAATTTTATATTGTGTACACATTTTGAAGCAACATCTACAAGAGAGCCAAACTATTTTAGAGGGGGTAAACTTGCGCATTTCCAAAAAATTTAAGACACTTCAGGGGCATTTTAGTGATTTCGGCACCATTGTAACCTATAATTAAGATAAATGTATAAAATTTTTCATCAGTACTACTCATCAATATTTTATGATTATCAGATAAATGTATAAAATTAATAATATTTCAAACATATATCTATATAACAAGTGATCAAAACCAAACTCCTCGTGGAGTTGAAAACTTTAAAAGATAAAACAGGTGAAACAAACCATGCAAACTGCATGCCAACAATGATTACACCTTAACTTTAGGTTTCATTTATGATACTGATTTCCAGTTAATTTTATTCAGTCCTAGGTGATATGCTATATTTGTTCTTTCATCCAACCATTGTTATGCATTTCAAGTTAATTTATCATAACTCACATGTGTTGTTTTGTAAGATAAGAGTGACATGTTGGGTTTTGTAACTAACAAACTTCATGCTTAAAAGTCAACATTTATAATACATATCATAAATGAATATGATATCAGTCGGGATACCCGCCGCAACGCGCGGGCTTTCCCACTAGTATAAATCTATAAGTAAAGGGTTATTGGATTTTATCACCCCCAACTATTGACTATTAGCCGCTGCCACCCCCAACTAACACTTTGACGCCCAAAACCCTCAACTTAACACTTAGTGTGTTCTAGCACCACGTCGTTAACTGAGTACTAACTCAGATAGATTTTTTATGTATGTGGCACTTCTTTTCCTACGTGGCATTATGAGGTGGATTATTTATTATTTATGTTTAAAACAGGCCCCACTATTATAAAAACCCACCTCCACCTCCATCCCCTTTCTTCTTCTACTAACCCAATCATCAACGACCACTGATCAAACACCACAAACTACAACACACCTCCGTACACCACTTTCGAACCACCACATCAAACCACCATCTCCTCCGCCCGTACCATAACCACCACTGTCACCTCCACCAACAAATCCACAAACAAAAACACTTACAACAAGTAGCAGAATCAACGGATGATAACTGTAACAAACAAGTTTCATCCTGTTTTGTTCCATTGTTTATATCAGGTTTTCAGTCACATCCAACATCAATTTGTCACAACAATAATTTAACAAAACATTGTAAGTAACCAAATCAAGAGGATACCCATTTTTTTCTCATGAAGCTCAAAATCGCTTGTGCTTCAAGTCTGCCAGCTTTACAGAAACCATGAATTAGAACACTACACACCATTTCGCTGAAATCAAGTGTCATGACACCTGCTATTAATTCAAAAGCTAAATTAACTTTCCCAATACCACATAAAGCTAATACAAGTGCCCTACAAGCATTATCATCTGATTTTAAACCTTTCTTGATCATCATTTGCCACACTAAACTGTTTAGCCCTTACTAGACCACTAATAATTGTAGTGTAACTCACTGCATCAGGATTTCTCCCCTATTAGCATTTTTCTCTTTATAAAGCCCTAAATCGACGGGGTAAATGGGGGGTGGTTTGTTGTAGATCTGGCGACCGTTGTAAATGGTGATGGTGGTGGTAGTAGATAGTTGATGATGGTAGTTGTTGTTGTTGGTGTGAGTGCATAATGTCTATCACTTCCGTCAATCACGTATCGTAGTTTAAATAGATGATTCAAGACTGGTGTTGAACATAGCAAAGCATAAAGTACATATGAGATTAGGTAGCTTCGTATGAAGGGAAGCCTAAGTGGCTTCGTACGAAGTGGCCAGCTTCGTACGAAGGAAGCATTCATGGCTTTGTACGAAGCCAGCACACCTATATATAGTAGTTGAGTCTTGGTCATTTGTAACTTTGAGCATCTTTGAGGCGAAGCTCTGCCCGTTTGTTTTCACAGTTTTGTATCTGTCAAATCAGTAATAGAAAACAAGTTATAATTACATCTTTGTGTTCTCATCCATACACGTATTTTGGATTCCGCACAACATACGTGTTCGTACACATTCAACGGTCAAGGAATCGATCCTCGGAGCGAATCCACAGTTGGAGAGAGGGAGGGAGAGATAGAAAGATGTAGAGAGAGGGTAGAAGGAGAGAAGTAGAGAGAGATAGGGATCTGCATATATGTGTGTGTGTATATATATATATAAGTGGCCATCTCAGCATGACACGTCATCAAAAACCAGCTACATCATCAAAAACTGGCCACGTAGGATAAAAAACTAACTGAGTTTTTAGTTAACAACGTGGTGCCAGAGCACACTAAATGTTAAATTGAGGGTGTCGGACGTCAAAGTGTTAGTTAGTGGTGACAACGGCCAACAGCCAATAGTTGGGGGTGATAAAATCCAATAACTCATAAGTAAATTGCAAGTTTTGTCCTTTATATATGATATTCCAGGATCTGACGAGTTTGACGAAGCTTCGGTCCCGAGATAACCGGTTCGGTGGATAGTTATTGACTAGAAAGGAGTAGAAGAAGAAATCACACCGAACAAGTCATTTTAACTTCATACGAACCCACTAAGCAGACACTTCGTACGAAGGGACTCCCTTCATACGAAGGTACTGTTACATCACAGAACCTTGGTTTGTACTGGATTTCACACTATTCTGTACAATATTCAACACACGCTCTATCTAGTCTATTCGCACAGTAGCAGACATACGAAATATGCACCAACAATATATATACCAAATTTCAGGTGATGTCTTTGTCTTTAAAATTGATAAGTTTTGTACGTAATATTTCAAAATGCTGCACGTTTTGTCTTTTAGCCCTAACCCGGTTACTTTTTATCGTTAAATCAGGTAACATAAGGGTATTTTTAGTATTTCTACCCAGTTATTTAAAAATATCTAATAAATAAACACAAAACTAAATTTATAAATTAATATAATATTATACATATACATATATATACACCTCTCTCTCACCACCCCGCTCTCTCTCTCTCTCTCTATACCCTCCCCCTCTTCACCTCTCACTCTCTCACATTAGTTCTTCACCGCCATCATCAACTACCACTGCCACCACCCGTGACCACCAACCACCACCTCTATAACTATCAACACCATCAACCGCCACCACCCGTAACCACCACCCCTACCATCAATACCAACGCTGCATCCACATGGTACACTCATATTTTCCTTTTTTATAAATCACTAAGAACCCTAATGGCCAAATCACCATCAACGATGTGTCTCTCTCTCTCTCTCACACACACACACACACACATACATACATACATACATACATACATACAATCAATTTCACACAATCAACCATTACCACCTTTTCCAAAATAACCATTACCGCCAGTTAAGGTTGGGGTTGGTTGCAGATTTAAATCTATAACCATTCAAAATCCACCAACGTCTCTCCGCAACTCATTAGTTATGAATGTACTAGTATGTATTCCACCGATCAAATAGATCACCTCTAGTTTATGTTATTGGTAGCTTTGTTGGGCTGTAACGTACAACCTGCAAAGTTAACTACAATGCTACTTGTTTCGTGCTTTAATGGGTTACAGATCTGAAATCGTGATGATTAGGGTTGGGGTTGGGGTTGGTTGCAGACCTGAAATCGTAATGGTGTGGGGGTTGGCAGTGGGTATTGGTGGTGGATGGTGATGGTAAGTGGGGGAGAGAGAGACGTGAGGAAGAGAGAGATAAAGATTAGTGGTGTAGGGTGGGTTATGGCATTGGTAACAGGTGATGTGGGGTGGGTGGTGGTGGTAAGTGAGAGAGGTGAGAAAGAGAGACAGGGGATCAGAGGGTAGTTATATATAACGTTTTTCGTTTTTAGAGTATTTTTAAATGGTTGGGTATTTAAGTTATTTACACAATTAGCCCCTCAAAAAGTAAAATGACAAAAGTACCCTCACATGCAAGGGCATAACGTATAGCATTTTAAAACATTAAGTACAAAACTCATTATTTTTAAAGACAAAGGACATCGCCTGCCTGAAATTTGGTGTATAGATAGAGGAAAAAAGTTGCAATTTACTCTAAATCCATGCAATTACATCATTCACCCGCAACTCAAATAAAATGACATAGTATCCCCCTACCCCTAAACAAGAAATAATAATAACCCTTTCGCTATTGTAATAAATGATTCAAAAGAATGTCACATGTCACTATCAGAATCACTCTCTCACATTGATTTTTCTATACATTTAAATTTAATTGAAATATTAATTTTAAATTCCTACAATATAAAAAAATACCCGATTCCTACAATATAATTTTAAGGTTCCGCCTAAACCGTATACCCATTTAACTTACATGCAAATCCTTACACGTTTCAAACTACTCGATTTCCTAAACATAACACCCTAACAAATGATCTCCACACCATTATCACCATCATCATGCAATAAAGTGTACATACAATACACCACATAATATAGCAGACGTGTTAATATAAAAGATATACGAAAAAAAGTCAAACCTTAAAAAAATACAATCTTAGACACTTGTAGGGTTATTGGTATGGGGTGGAGATACAATAGGAAGTTTATTTGGCTAAGAAGTGATCTTGACCATCCATTTAGTTAATCAAGAGCTAAGATTAAATCAGGGAAATTGAAAAAAAAAAGAGGCGCGTGAGTTTGTTTAGGGGCATTCTAGTCAATCCAAGCCAATAGTTTCTCTCTCCTCCAATTCCCCCCCCCCCATTTTTTAAACGTTAATAACTCTTTCATACGCCATTATTTTTTTTATAAAAATTGCACCAAAAAACGAGCCTTTTTTTATCTTTAAAACGAGTATACTATTGCTATATTTTCAAAAAAAAAATTAAAACCCAGTTGCGTAAAACGCAATAGAAAAACCCCAGTATCGTAAAACGCAATGAAAAAAAACCTAAACAATGACATTTTTCTAAAACGCAATGCACCAAAAAACACAAAGAAATGACTTATTTGTAAAACGCAATGGCCAGAAAACACAAAGAAATGTCTTATTTCTAAAACGCAATAGCCTAAAAACTCAAAATAAAATGTACTTTCTAAAACGCAATGGACTAAAAACACATAAAAATGTGTTTTACCTAAAACGCAATGCACCAAAAACACAAACAAATGTCTTATTTCTAAAACGCAATGGCCAGAAAACACTTAAAATGTATGTTTTCTAAAACGCAATGGACTGAAAACACATAAAAAGTGTTTTACCTAAAACGCAATGCACCAAAAACACAAACAAATGTCTTATTTGTAAAACGCAATGGCCATAAAACACTTAAAATGTCTGTTTTCTAAAACGCAATGGACTGAAAACACATAAAAAAGTGTTTTACCTAAAACGCAATGCACCAAAAACACAAAGAAATGTCTTATTTGTAAAACACAATGGCCAGAAAACACTTAAAAATGACTCATTCTAAAACGCAATTACCTAAAAAACAAAAGAAAGTGTTCTCTCTAAAACGAAATGGACTGAAAACACCTAAAAAAGTGTTTTACCTAAAACGCAATGCACCAAAAACACTTCAAGAATGTGTTTTTCTAAAACGCAATGGCCTAAAAACACCAAAGAAAGTGTTCTCTCTAAAACGCATTGAACCATAATAATAGTTTTGTCTGTGCTGTGAATTGTCTGTGCTGTGAACTGTCTGAACCAATGCAGTTTCCAGAGGCAATTTACAGAAAATCAATTTTTCTGATGCATTTTTATTACAGCAATTTACAGAAAATCAATTTACTGTCTCAACCCCAGCCAGGGGCTCTGCCCCTTGGACCCCGCCATGGGCCCTGGGACCCCGCTACCAGGGGCGCTGCCCCCGGACCCCCGCCAAGATCGTAAAACGCAATGACTAAATCAAAAACCCAGATCGTAAAAATGAAATTAAAGAATTTCTTACATGGATCGAAGTGATTTCTTCAACAATTGACGAATTTTGAATGATTGAAACACTTATCAGCGCTCGAATCGAACGGATCATGTGATTATCTTCAAAATCACCGAAAAAAACGAGATTTTGTATGAAATTAAACTGGGTTTTTTTTCAAAAAAGCTGAAGAACACGTTGATCGGGTGTTTGAATCATTGATTGGTGATGAAAATCGTATTATAATGTAGTGATTATTGAGATAGAAAGTGAAGAAATGGTTGAAGATGGTGGGTTTTGAAAATGGTAGGTTTTGAAGTTACTGGGTTTTGAAAATGATGAAGAAATGGTTAGATTGACTAAAATACCCTTTTTTCTTTATTTTAAATGTTGCCACATGTCCTAATCCTATTGCTTCCTACACTTCCTAGCCAAAATAAACTTTCTATTTGATCTTTTCCCTATTGGTATGTTCAAATCAGTATGTTCATCATCAAATGAATATGCAAAACAAAAAATGCAAACATTTAGATAGGAATAGAATAAAATCATATATGTATATGGAAAACCAAAAAGTAACAAAGAACAACCTTAGAAGCTTCAGCCTTTTTAGATCCATGCCTAACTTTATTTAGCAAATAAAATAGGTGTGCATTAGTATGTATTTATACAATAAAGTTTAATAGTGCACTTTAGGGGTTTTTTTTTGGTAAAGGGTTACCCAGGTGAATTTTATTTCAACAATTAAACCAAGTGAGAAGCAAAAGCACTCCTCAGTTCCCCCATACGACATGCCGTAGGAGAGTTACAACTCGACACAAACGAGAAAACAAAGAATACACTCCAAAGAACTCTGCGACCCACTAAAAAAAAACAGACAATTACAAAACACTAGTCGCAGTCATCATCCGCAACCAGCAATCCACGAGGAAGCATCCATTGATGCAACACTCTCTCCGTATGAATGGATGTTTTGAACCGCATCGTCTGAAGCTTCATTCTAACCGTGTTTAGGATCACCTCCACTAGCTGATCTCTACTCCTCTTCCTTGTCGATAATATATTTTCATTGGCAAAAGTTATAGAACTATTTCCTTTAGTTAACTATATTTTAATTGGCAAAGGCAAAACCTTTAAACACCTTGGGAGAGAGAAGTCTTGGGTTCAAGTCCCACAAACGATAGAAATAAAAGAAATTTGTCGTTAAAAAAAAGAAAGTTTGTTTAGTTCGTAGATTACATATGTATTTTGTAGATTACATGTGTATTTTATCAATAATAAATCATGGGCGCCAAGGGTTGGAATGAGTCAAACTCGTTTACTGGGTCAGCTACTTGGAATATAATATAATATAACTTTATAGTCATTTTACGGCAAATTTTGGATCACTGACGGACCACTGGAGTATCATCGTGCCACCAGCAGAATCACCCGATCATATCCATCCCCACTAGGCAATATTGCCTATACACCAATTCAAGAGGAAACCCAATAAATATGGGAAAACCCTCATTGTGGGAATCGAACCCATGACCTAATGGTCATAAGTCTTATCCCAACCCCAAGATACCACTAGGCTATAATGCCATGGGTAACTTTATAGTCATTTGACTTAGTCATCTTGAATGTTTGGTGTTCTAATATAACTAGGTTTATTACTATGGCCGCGTTGCGGCGAACTTCTTTTGTCATTTAGTTTGTGTTTACATGTGTTTTGAAATCACTACGAGCGCGTTACGCACAGAACCGCTGACAAGAATAAAAAGACTAGGCTATAATGCCATGGGTAACTTTATAGTCATTTGACTTAGTCATCTTGAATGTTTGGTGTTCTAATATAACTAGGTTTATTACTATGGCCGCGTTGCGGCGAACTTCTTTTGTCATTTAGTTTGTGTTTACATGTGTTTTGAAATCACTACGAGCGCGTTACGCACAGAACCGCTGACAAGAATAAAAAGAAAATGTAGAAAAAAAAACAGTATAAGATAACCGAAAGAAAATCAACAAAAAAAGTTTTATGGTAATGATGTTGTTCGTATGAAACCCGTGGTCAGAGATGAGCAAATGGTATTGGGTACCGGTACCGAATTTCCCAAACCGAAAGATTTTAAGTCAATTTGGTAGCAACCTTTTGCTTTCCTGGTACCGGTTTGCTACCAGTTTTTACATTCATATACCTGTACCGTAACCGGTATTTTCGATACCAGTACCAATTTAGTATCGGTTGGAACCGAGCTCATCCCTAGCCCTTAAACTAAAAAAAAAAGAAAACACTAAAAGTTGAAGAAAATCAATAAAAAAAGTTGCACGATACCGTTGGTGTTTGTACAGTACCCGTGATCAGGGATGAGCAAATGGTATAACCGAAAGAAAATCAACAAAAAAGTTTTATGGTAATGATGTTGTTCGTATGAAACCCGTGGTCAGAGATGAGCAAATGGTATTGGGTAACGGTACCAAATTTCCCAAACCGAAAGATTTTAAGTCAATTCGGTTTTAACTTTTGGCGTTCCTAGTACCGGTTTGCTACCAGTTTTTACCTTCATATACCTGTACCGTAACCGGTTTTTTCGGTACCAGTACCAATTTAGTATCGGTTGGCACCGAACTCATCCCTAGCCCTTAAACTAAAAAAAAACTAAAGTTGAAGAAAATCAATAAAAAAAATTGTACGATACCCTTGGTGTTTGTACGGTACCCGTGATCAGGGATGAGCAAACGGTATTGGTTATAAGTACCGAATTTCCCAAACTAAAAATTTTCAATATCAATTCAGTACCTACATTTGATGTTTTTTGTAGTAGGCTGGTGCCGGTTTTTACCTTACCATGTAGCGAGACCGAACAGGACCGTACCGGTATTTTGATAAAAGATGGATAAATGAGAAAAAAAAAAACTTGCCACGTGGCAAGGTTTAAATGGAGAAGGTACTATTCATTTTAAATGAAAAAATAACAAAAGGTTTGCCACGTGGCAAGCTTTAAATGGTGAAGGAACTATTTACAAGCTTGGTTTTTTAATATATAGGATAATTAAAACAAATTTGACACGGACTAGTTAATTAATTAGTTATTTATTCAATAATATCTTGAAAACTTTTTGATCACCTTTATATGATCACTTTATATTTTGTTACACTTATTAAAAAGAATACTTTAACATATATAAGTTAACTAGATGTAACACCCGCCGCGTTGCGGCCGGGTTGACATACATATATCCCAGAAGCCAAAAAGACTATCCAATATTCGTTTGATTCATTATAGCATCGGCACTCGCTAGAGTAGCCGAAAGAGAAAACCCTAAATATAGACAACAGACGTGTTGAAACTTTAAAAAAAGTTAGTAACTTTTTTGCTTATTTTGTATCGAGGCTTTAGTATGCGCGAGGTCGGGAGGTGTGAGGCCCAAGTATGTACACATATTTTGTGATCTAGTATTTGTTAAATCTCAAACTCTTGAAAAAAACCATCTTTTTTAACACATTATTCATGTATTAACATGCTATATAACTATGACTATATGATAATATAACGACCCATAGCTCTTCAATGACTACGCAATCTACCTGATTCATTGGAGTTCGATAGCTCTTGTAGAATTTCTAAATCGTACGAGCTGAGGGAAAAAAACTTAACTGAACAGCAAAAAAGGGAAAAAAAACTAAACTGAGAAAGGGGTCGTATCCAAGGTTTGTTGATGAATGAAATCCAAAATCTCCATGACTGCTTCCTCTCTTTAATTTTGCAAATGTGTCAAATGATACAATGAAATCCAGAAATTAGTATAGAGCATAATGAATAATAAAAGGGGAAAATATAAACCTGAGTTCGCTTTGGGCCCTAATAGTGAACCACCATTGCATCGAACACTTCTGACCGTGAACCACCAGCCCACTGCATCGCCTTTTTTAAAATTGTGGTTTTCCGGCGATGGTGATGGTTGTGGTGCAGTTGAGCTTGGGGTTCCAAAATCCTCGGCTCAGATTTGTAGGCACTTGTGCTAGATCTGAAAACACGCAGAGCTCAGCAAAAAAAAAATATCACAAATAGAAAACACACGCTAATATTAATATAGATGCATCAAAGTTACAAAACTACCAAGTTAGCCCTCACCCTCTACTCTCCGCAAAATATTTCTAACCCAAACATATAATCACACACTCACATCTAAACAATCAACACTCAATACTACCTCTAATTTCTTCCTTCCATCCATCCAGCTTGCTGTGCAGAAAACAATCATGGCCAGAGATACAAGCAAGTTACACAACACCATTACTATTACTACTTACCATAACTTCCGGCTTCTGTTCTCTACCAACACACACACTTTACTATTCTTTTTCAAGCCATTGACGTCACGCCTAACCTGATATTCGCAAACAAACCCATACACAACCGAAATAAATTAATCATAAATAAATTAACCATAGAATTTAACAACACTTGCCTCGTAACCGACTTCTGCTCCAAGTAGGCTGCTTGTGTTCTCGAATTTAGTACCATATCCACTTCTACCTTCGGCTTTACAATATTAAAACACAACCGAAAATCAAATATTAGAAAAACCCATGTCTCACACCCTTTAGCCTTTTTCGAACAACTTACCATAACAACATATGCTAAACGCAACAAACGTAATTTTCGGAAAAAAAAAGTAAAAAGTTAAATAACCATAACCACACCACAACATCAACAGCTTCAAACACATGACCGTTACCACACGCGTTCTCCATGTTGCTTTCTTGAATCCCGTGCGAATGATTCACAATAACCGGAGAAACCGAATCGCGATTCTGTGGGCTTACTGGCTTCCTTTTACGACGCTCGTTTTGTTCCACACGTGTTCCGTTATATTTTCTCTTTCTAGAAACTTCCTCAGATAGGTGTTGACTTGATAACGGAGCACGTCTGTCACCGTTTGGAAACACGTACGGCGGGATCTGTCGTCTACGGCATTCAATTGATACTTAATCTGTAATTAGGTCAAATAATTAATAACAGTCAAACCTAGATACGTAATTTATAATGGTATAAACAATCGAACCTTGGTCTTCATGTTGATGCAGATTTTGTGTCCGATGCTTGTCGAATAGATTAGTTTTATTTTACGCTGAATTTGTAATAGTTAGTGAAACGGTCTATCGAACGTGTATAGACCCACTCGTTTGAAGTGGTCAAACGAGAGGGTTATTCGGTTGACCGTGTGTGGTTGCTAGACAAATTATGGTTGTTTAATGTTGGCGTCGAAGGATAAGGCATCGAAGGATTGTGTATCCTTCGATGAGCTCGAAAGATATCCATCGAAGGTTGAAGATGGACCTCGAAGGATATGTCATCCTTCGAGGTATATGTGTATCTTTCGAAAGCTGGATGGTCGACAGATGATCTATCGACCAGTCAGTTTGATCCTTCGACCATACAGCCTGTGTTGGGTATAAATACCAACACTTTGTCATTTGCAAACCTAAGAGAGTGTATGAGAGTGAGAGGAGGTTTGAGACCTCACCGGGAGAAATCACCACTTGATTTCTCCCTGGATGTATACTTCTTTGGTATTAGTTCGGTTTCCATGTAATCGGGCCGACTTGTAATGTTTTCTACCGGATTAATACAAAGTTTGTTTGTTTATCCTCTCTTATCTCTTCCGTCTTGGAACAAAACCATGAAAATCACGGTTTCGGTCCCCCAAACCCGGTCATACAATTGGTATCAGAGCCATGGTGCCCGATTTAGTAAAACTAACCGTTTACTAAGTCACATGTGCTCTAGATCTGTGATTTTTGTGCGTTTTTGTTCAAGATGTAAAAAAGGTGAAAATGAGAAAAACTCAGATCTGGACCCGAATATTCAGATCTGTGCTAAAACGAGTGTTGGGTTTTATGTTTTTCTCTAAAATATTCAAGTTTTCTTCATCAAAAATCGTGTACAAAGTGTTTTCATCGAATCTGCAATTTTACACAGTCGCTGTGTTCTTGACGTTCTTGGCAGCTTCATATTTCGAAGGATGCTGTTTGGCCATCGAAAGATTGAACAGACTTCGAAGGATGTTAAGGTGCTCGAAAGATGTTAGGCTTGGAGTTGTAGTATCGAAGGATCCAGATGATTTCGAAGGATCATCTTTACCCTCAACAACTTCGAAAGATCCAGCATATTTCGAAAGATCAGATAGTTTCGAAGGATCCAGAATCGAAAGACCAGGCAGATTTCGAAAAAAAAAAAAAAAAAAAAAAAAAAAAAGGATGAGAACTTGATTATTTTTGAAAAATGTGGGGTAGTCACGGTTACCGATGCAAATGTCAAAAATGGTGACGCGACTATTATGGGCCAAAAACAGCACAGTATGTTCACTTCCGCACGTCAATGTTTATGATTGTTACCGGTTATTCGTAAATGTTCGAAAGCATTTTGTTTATTGTCATATTCTCGCATTTGAAGACGAACGTATGAACCTTGAACGCCAACACCGGTCCTAACGAGTTCACAAAGTCTTTGGAGGGATACAAGTCGGATCCGATGGGGTACTAGGCGACATTGCTTTATCAACTAGAATATGCAACGAAGAAATCCTTTTTGTTTATTGTCATATTCTCGCATTTGGTAACGAATGAATGAACCTAGAATGTCAATGTCAACACCGGTCCTAACGAGTTCACAAAGTCTTTGGAGGGATACAAGTCGGATCCTACGGGGTACTAGGGGACGTTCTTATTCAACTAGAATATGCAAAGAAGAAAGTCGTTTTCGTGAATTTTCGGAACCGAGAACATTCAATGAAGATTGACGACAGTTCCGCTCAGTGGAGGGAATTGGTGAACATTTGACGACAGTTTCTTTGAAGTGGAGAGAATCTGTTAAGGTTTAGAGATCTTACCAAAGAAATAGGGGGATCAAATGTTGAATTTCTTCGGTAAATTTCTAAACGCAATCACAGGTGGTAGAGTTGTGATTTTCTGGTGATACAAACGGTTCGGCGTGGAATGTTTTGCACAGACACATATTTGAGAATTTTAATTAATTCTCCAGCCAGCGTGAAGGGTTTTGCACGGAAAAATACAGGTTTCTAAAGTCTACAGTAGTTACAAAAGCGCTGTTCACTGAAGACCTGGGGAATCTTTATGGAAGCTGATAGTTCAAGGCTGAAGACCTGCAGGATTCGGTTTTGGGTTTGATGTTTCTTTGGGATTTTACAGGGATCTGGGGGTAACTCAATTCGTTGAGTTTGCAAACGATGTACTTGGTCAAGCTGACTTCCTGAGTACTGATGCTGAAGATCCGTAGTGCATTACGTGGTCAACTTCACAAAGGCGAGACAATGAGATCTGGATGTAGTTCAACTAAGCATGCTGGTTGAGCTTGCAAGGGATACACTTGGTCTAGCTGACTTTCCTGAGTGTTGATGCTGAAGATTAAAGTGCATTACTTGGTCGATTCCACAAAGACGGTTGACAGAAGACAGTTCACCAGAAATCTCTATCAATGTAGTATGCTTGGATGAAATAGAGTTCTTATGACAAGATCAAGACTTGATGCAGTTCTTAAAGATTGGAACCCTTATCAAATGCCAGTTGGAGTATTGGAAGATCAGCGGAAGATCGGTCAATTGAGGAAATTGCACAACACCCAACACGGATACGCGTACTTTAAGGGGGAAATATTTTACAAGGAGCGTCAAGATACTACTTACCTGGATCATCGGTCAAGGGGGAATTTGTTAATACAGAGAAGATGAATACTTGACTGAAGATCGATTGCAGTTGCATTTTCAGCATTCGACAGCAACGGACAAGGGGGAATTTGTTGATGCAGATTTTGTGTCCGATGCTTGTCGAATAGATTAGTTTTATTTTACGCTGAATTTGTAATAGTTAGTGAAACGGTCTATCGAACGTGTATAGACCCACTCGTTTGAAGTGGTCAAACGAGAGGGTTATTCGGTTGACCGTGTGTGGTTGCTAGACAAATTATGGTTGTTTAATGTTGGCGTCGAAGGATAAGGCATCGAAGGATTGTGTATCCTTCGATGAGCTCGAAAGATATCCATCGAAGGTTGAAGATGGACCTCGAAGGATATGTCATCCTTCGAGGTATATGTGTATCTTTCGAAAGCTGGATGGTCGACAGATGATCTATCGACCAGTCAGTTTGATCCTTCGACCATACAGCCTGTGTTGGGTATAAATACCAACACTTTGTCATTTGCAAACCTAAGAGAGTGTATGAGAGTGAGAGGAGGTTTGAGACCTCACCGGGAGAAATCACCACTTGATTTCTCCCTGGATGTATACTTCTTTGGTATTAGTTCGGTTTCCATGTAATCGGGCCGACTTGTAATGTTTTCTACCGGATTAATACAAAGTTTGTTTGTTTATCCTCTCTTATCTCTTCCGTCTTGGAACAAAACCATGAAAATCACGGTTTCGGTCCCCCAAACCCGGTCATACACTTCATCGATTGCATCAACGGCGACGGGTCCACTCGTAACTCCGGCACTGATGCTACCTGTCCAGAATACGCTGTTTGACCATCGATATCGCACACCGTCACACCGCAAAAAATAACATCAACACCAGCCTGACAGTTCGACTCCGCCAGCGTTTCCGTCGTCGGAGAAGATGGATTGTGAGGGGACCGGCGTTTGGTGGATTTGGGGGAAGGAGGTGTGCGTATAGAGAGAAGATGAACCGGGGTTATAAGAAAACCTAAATGTACAACATCAACTTTTTTTTTGAAACATTCCCAAAGCACAGAGTACTACTCATGATGCACAAAAAAGTTGCAAAGTTATAAGGTGTTAATATCACATGGACATGTATTTAAAAATGAAATAACCACACTACAAGAAATTTCAGCTTTAGTGGCGACAAAAATTCTTGTAGTGCCACTTGCACATTAAGGAATTACTTGTTTGTGTATTTTAATTTATACATCAATATCAGCTATAACAAATATTGAAACGTCAGACAAAAAATAGCAGGACACCACGGTACAATATTTTTTAAACATTTTAGCTTAAAAGATAAAATAGATATAAATAAAAGAATTATAAGTTTGTAGGGAAAGCGAATAAAATATAAGTACTAATTAATCAACAAGAATTTGATTAAATATCAGGGAATTAAAGTGTAATTAAGATGGGAGATTAAAGTTTAGTTATACTTAGAAATACTAATTTTCTTTTATTTTAAGTTGTACCTTATGCATTAAAGCCAAAAAAAGTTCTTTAACTTTTGTGTATCTTAAAATACCCTTGTGTTATGCATTATATATAATAGATAAGTTAAATATTTGTTTTAAAATCTATCTATACTGTATAATAAAATAAACCAATAAATGATACGTGCCATTCATTGAAGACGTCTACATTTTAATTTCCTGTCTTTTCATACTTATCTTATATCAATTAATTAAATAATAAATAATCAATTAATATTAAATTTTATCTTACTTTGAATGTCGGATAGAATAATTCTATTTTTCTAATAAAATATTATCTTCAAATTTAAATTATAAATTTAAGATATTTTTTAAATAATAGCACAAAATAATAATCTTAAACTTAAAAAAACAATAATACGTTCATATCAAAAATTTAAAGTACAAACAAAATAACTTGTTAGACATTAGACCAAACTTAAAAAAAACACTAAATAGGAAGAGATACAAACAAAATATACAAAATAACTTGTTAGACATTAGACCAAACTTAAAAAAAACACTAAATAGGAAGAGAAGCGAATAATATAATTTTGTTTTTGATTTTTCAAATTGGGGTTCTAATCAATTCGAATTAAACTTAACCAAGTTTATGATTTGATTTGAATTAAACCGAACCAAATTTATGATTTTTTAACCAAAGATAAGAATAATTGTTTTAATTTTCTATATAAAATTACATTTATTCAACCCGTATAATACACGAGGTTCTAACCTAGTTAAATAAATAATTTGACAAGTTAAATTATTATAAGAATAAAAGTAAATATCAGAAAAAAATTGAAACAAAACTGAAATTGTTACACAATACATTGTTTATTCAACATTTTTTATACTATAACACAAAACATTTTTTGATACCGTTACAATAAAATAACAAATCCAAGAAAATGTTGCAACTTCTTGGGGAATGCATACTACACTTTGGAAATAAACTTACATAATTCAAATGTCTAGTTTTCAAATGTCTCCTCCTGCTCAAACACTAGAGAGGAGCCATGTAAGATGGCAGGAGAATCCGTGAGGGGAGCACAGGTAATGGAGCTTCAGAGTTTAGTACATGGTACACTTGTTCCATCGAAGGGCGAAGTTCTGCGTTAGGGTGTACACACCATAACCCAACTATCATCAAACGCTTGATTTCTTCTTCGTCAAAATCTTTCCCTAGGCGCGGATCCACAGCTTCTAAAAGACTTTCAGTCTCATACAGCTCCCAAACCCATTTTGTTAGCACTTTTTGATTTTCAGAAGCCATGGGGTCGTCGATGGGTATTCTCCCACATGCTATTTCCAATGAAACTACTCCAAAGCTATAAACATCTGACTCTCTGCTTGCCTTGGAGGTCCCCTGAGGGTGACATTCGGGAGCAGTATAACCCAAGGTTCCTGCCCAAATCGTTGTTTTAAAGCCTTTCTCATGGTCAACAATCTTAGCTAACCCAAAATCACCAAGCTTCGCGTTAAAATCTTTATCCAACATCACATTACTTGATTTAATATCTCTATGCAAAACACATTGCTCCCATTCATGATGAAGATATTGCAAAGCTGAAGCCAGGCCGCGAGCAATATTATACCGTGTGCCCCATTTCAACAAGCTTTTTCCCTTCACGAGATGCGAATCTAAACTTCCATTTTCCATAAAGTCATATACAAGCAAAAGTTCTCCTTTCTCATGGCACCAACCCTTGAGTTCCACCAGATTTTTGTGCCTTAATCTGCTAATTATTTTGACTTCCGACTCATACTCCTTGATCCCTTGTTGATCAGATGTCTTGGACATCCTTTTTACTGCTACATACATGCCTAGATCTTTCAGAAAACCTTTATAAACACCTCCGAAACCACCCTCACCAAGCTTGTTTGACTCTACAAAACCAGCAGTTACCTGAAATACCTTGTGGTAAGCGAATCTTTTAGGACCCGTGCCCATTTCAAAAACTTTGTTCATGTTCTCATCTACTCCATCCTTATCTGTTACATTTCTTTTCATTTTGTTCCTCCATAAACAAAATGAACAGATACCCACAATAAATATCCCAGCTATTGATCCCACAATAAGTCCTGTCCTGTTCTTCCCTTTCGTCGGTAGAACCTCCTTTACATCAACTGCTAAACTTGAACTATTAAAAGTCCAAGATTTTAAGGTGATTTTCTCGAATCGAGTTCCAGTTGCTGCAGTAAACCCGAAAATAACCCATTCAGGCAACACAAGCGTTAGATCTATGATGTAATCAAGTTCAATGACACCATATTCATTATCAGTGACAGAAAAAGTAAGGTTTTTCGACACAGGATCATACTTGATGCGAGCTTGACAGTGTGCCCCTTGTGTTATATTGATTGACCATTTCTTATACCTTGAAGAAGAAAGTGAGTTAACGTTGATGCCTACATGATAATCAGTTTGGGAGATATTGGCAGGGTCCCAATCACTGTTCCACAAAGTATCAAATTCCATAGCCAGAAATGGACTTTTCATGGCATAGGTAGTACTATCTACCGGAAGCCCCAGGGATCCTCCACCAGTTACGACAGAATTATTCCCAGCAAGAAAGAATGTAAAGCCATCGGCATAAAAATCAGCAAACAGGCGTGACTCAATCACGAATGAGAATTCGGTAGAAAAGCTGGCTTGCTCACTAGAATTTTTGTCCCAAAGATGAAGTGATCTGACGTAAGTGGCCCGACTTACTGTATCACGTATTTCATCTGGAGTCAGTTGGAGCCCGGCAGTAGAAATAGAAGCATCATTGATGGTCACTATTTCATTCTGGTTTTGTGGATTGATATTTGTCCAATTAAAAGTGATTGAAGTTGCTTGAGGGATTAAGAAAAGTAGAAAGTATACTGAGATGGCCATGAATATTGAAACTTGTTACATGAATTGCAAGCTTTATAATATAAACACCAGAAGTGGTGAAACGGTCTTCTTGCCTTTCATATTCGCCAGCATAAAATTATGATTATGTCACTTTAGAAATCTCAAATTAACGCTTAAAATCGTTTTCCATCTAGCTGGCCCGCTGCAAACAACGTATTTCGACAACTTTCTGCAGACCCCACTTGCATCACGTTGATGATGACATCTTTCACTCTCAATGTACATTCTATCAGCGTCAGATCTAAAGAATCTAATATTCTTGTTTCCTTACGAATAACAAAAAATAAATAAATAAAATAACTTGTAGCTTTGAGAAGCTTGTTCTAACTTCTAAAGGTAATTCAACAAGAGTTAGACGTTTGAACGGGTCAAGAAGTCTTCCAAGTCCTTAATTGTTTGTTATGACTGTTATTATGTCTCCTTTGAACGTTTCCTTACTTTTTTTAGTTGTTTTTGTTTTATTCTATTTGAAGGCTCTCCCATGTCGGGATTGATACGGATGTGTTGAAATTTCTACGATCTAGTGCTAAATTGCTATGGAGTAGTTTTAGCTTGATACGGGAATAGTTCAAGATTGATACGGATGACTAATGTGATTAGTACTACAAGGGTTGGTTTGTCAGTTGTAAACTTGTAAACTATTTAGGGTTATGAACCGGTGCGATGTTCTAAAGCAACACATCGATGCATACGTGTCTGTATAAGTATTATTTCATTGTAAACATTCAAAGGTATTTTAGTTTTTAAAGTTAATCCCAACCTTCTTTGTTCTTGTGTTATGTTAATTAGAAACAACTTGAAGTACTTAGGTAGAAGGAGCTTGTAGCCATTTCATCGTCGAGACTAATGCCTTGGTTATTGATAAAATGATTTTGTATTGATTAGTTTCATGAATTGTGTACAGCTATTACGTTGAAATATATAGACAATACTAGGAAGGGTAAAAATACAAACATAAATGCAAAAGGCATAAATGAAGGGAGAGAATTCTGTGTAGCTAGGAGGAGGTATGTGGGCCGTGAGAAGGAGAAAGGTTAGGTGGGTCGCGGGCTTCTGGAGAGATGGGCTGGGGCATAGGGGTTGGTTGAGGGATGCTTGTTGGGTCAGAGGATGAGGTGTGTTGAGCAGGACAGGGATGTTGGTTGGTCGAGTGGTGTGGGAACAGAAAGGTTTCAAAGGACATGTGTGTAGGTTGGGAGTTTAGAGTTTGGGATGGAAAGATGTGTGGGATGAATTCAACATGGAGAGAATGGTAGAGTTTATGACTAAGGGGGTCATAGCATTGGAATGCCGATTTGGAAGACGAGTACCCAAGGAATATGCACGCCGTGGAGCGGGAGTGGAGTTTAGAAGCGGCGTATGGTCGTAACCATGGGTAGCAAAGGCAACCAAAGGGTTTGAGTTTGGAATAAGTGGGAGTGGTTTTGAACAACATATCAAACGGGGATTTGTTGTTAAGGATGGGTGTAGGCAAGCGATTAATTAGGTGAGTGGCGGTTTGAAACGCATGGGACCAAAAATGTTGTGGTAAGTGTGAGTAATGGAGGAGCGCAAGTTCGGTTTCAACGACATGGCGATGACGGCGCTTGGCTACACCGTTTTGTTCCGGTGTGTGAGGAGGTGTTGTATAATGGGAGATGCCTTGGAAAGTAAGATATGCGGAAAGACCTACATATTCACCCCCATTGTCGGTAAATAAGGCAATAATATTGGTTTTAAAAAATTTTCAACTAAAGTTTTGAATTGTGGAAAAAGCGTTTTAACATCGGACTTGCGTTTAATTGGATATAGCCAAATGTATTTGGAGAAATAGTCAACAAAAATGACATAATATTTAAAGCCATCAATAGATGTTTTGACGGGACCCCAAACATCCGAGTAGATGAGTTGGAGAGGTTGATTTGCAACAAAAGAATTTTTGCCAAAAGGTAGTTTGTGGCTTTTATTTAAAGAACACGACATACAATGAAACGAGTCATGGGTCACTTTATTATAATGAAGTCCTAATCTAGAAATTAAAGACTTAAACACTTGAAACGATGGATGTTCAAGTATGTCGCGCCACATGAGAAGAGAGGTGGTTTGAGTGGTGTTGACTTGAGGAGATAAGGAGATTGGTCCATAGTAGACATCATTGACGTTCACTCCCTGCATGAGACGCGCCCCCGTGCGTAGATCCTTGACAAAAAAATGACAAGGAAAAAATTCAACGGAAACACGGTTAGTACGACAAACTTTAGCAACAGAAATAAGATTATTTTGAATATTTGGAGAAACCAAAATATTGTTTAAAAGGAGTGGACGGGATTTTGTTGGAATAGTTGTTTGAGCAATATGAGTTATAGGGAGAGTTTTACCATCACCTAGCATGATCTCATCGGGTCCTCCGTATTCAGAAAGAACGGGAAATGGATGCTTGTTGTTTGCGGTATTGTCGGAAGCTTCGATGTCCCACATCCAAGAAGGTGTTGTACCAGTGGGATGAGGAGTAGTATGATTGACCACCGGGGTGTTGTTGTTGTGAGGCGAGACATTATGTTCTTTGAGAAAGCGACCAAGTTTCCTACAATCCTTGGTGTCATGTCCGGGAATATTATAATAATAGCAATAGGTGTTGATGTTTCGGGTTGGGCGATTTGTAGAGGAGGTAGGCCGAAAGTTCCATTGGTTTCGGTTAGTGGGTGGAGTGGTGTTGCGAGTGAAACGAGAATCAGAGGTGGGTTGGCGGTTATAGTTTGAGCGGGTGGAGCTTCGGTAGGTATTATTGACGGTGGTAAGGATGGGTTCGGTGAGAGTTTCTTTGAGAGTGCGTTCATGGTCTAAGAGTTTTTCAAAAAGGTAGGAAAAGGAGATTGTGGTGTCACGGGTTCGAAAAGAGGCGACCAAGTTGGAATACTCATCTGTCGCAACCCCCGATCCCTGATTCCCGGGAATGGGCGGACGCGATCTCAGAGTTTCGGTGGTATCAGGTTATTTAGTCTTGCAGCGGAATTTACATCAGGACCGTAGTTAGAAAATGTTTATCAGAGTAAAACCACCATATCTGATATTAATAATAACATGGGCAAAACCCAAGTTTCTTATTACAGTACATTTATAGGGACAAACCCTATTTTATTGAATTTAAAACATCGTTTATTAGGTAACTTTTATAGTCACATTATCCCCAAGCCTTCAGTGCTCTCCAGCTGGCTTTCATTAATTGGCTGTTCACATTGTGTTACCTGTAACGCGTTTTAAAAACATTTGTCAGTCGGAAATACTGGTGAGTGAATCCCAGTTTAATCAAGAAACATTTTATCAATTAAAACAGTATTGAGAGCGATTACATTGTTTATTTCTACACAATTACTCATTCAGTATTTGCCACTCGACCGGATCTATGGCTATGGTCAAATTACCCATTGGCTAACTCGTCGTCCAATGGTAATGCACTGTCATTCAGACTTACTACTACTCGTAGTAAATTTTGTATACAAAACCCCATAATACCGGCAGTAATTGAGAAACTACAAAGACTCAATCACCGCTTAATCATATTGTAAAACATTTAAGGTTTTGTAAAGTATTCCAAAAACATTAACAAAAAGAGGATAAACTCACATTGCTGTCTTAGGCTTTTCGTAAGGGTTTCCTGGATATAATCTATAATTTATACAAATGTACATTGGTTAGTATCATAACCCTTTGAAAATATTAATAATACCCTCCCCGAGACGGCATTCCAACAACTACGTCGGGCAAAACCACGACAGTTGTTACGGAACCCTAAATCAATCGGACAGTGTAACTATTGTGAAACTGGGGTTATAATACTTACAACGGAGCAGAACCTCGCTAATTAGGGGTATAGTACCCGACTATAATGCTTAATACTTTCAGAATTCGAGATTGAGAAATGTGAATGAGCGACGGAAAACGAAAACTGATGCTATCTATTTATAGTTCTGATTTCTGGTCCTGTCACGGCCCGCGTGAAAGACAAGGGTCACTTACGCGGCCCGCATCAACATTGGTCAACGTTGTAGCTTAGCTGGGTCGGCTACTAGACTCACCACGATGTTGACACGTGTCATCACCGGATGCTTCCGCGTTTCATGATCTGTCGCGGCCCGCGTTAACTAATGTGAACACTTACGCGGCCCGCTTGAACAAAAGAATTTAGCTCAGTCAATACCAGCCTTGATACCGCTCGCGTAATAGCATGGGGTGGGTCTACGCGGCCCGCCTCAGCCCTATATTTTCTTATTTTTAATTTATTTTATATGTTATAATCTATTTAGGGCTATGTTTTCACATACGGGATGTAATATAAAACATATTGAGACATTTTATAATATACTAGAGTGTTGGAAATATTATAAGGGTGTTGGTTTTACCGAGGGTTGTTACATCATCGCCTAGTTGGTTCATAATATGAACAACAAGATCTTCCTCGGACATAGGGCTTTGAGCAATAGCAAGTTCATCAAATAGAGACTTCATTTCATGGAGATAGTCGGAAATAGAGCGATTTCCTTTTGGATTTTTGGCTAACCGAGACTTAAGGGAGATGATGCGAGACCGTGATCGACTCGCATAGCTTGAGTTTAAGAGATCCCAAGCTTGGCGGGCTGTTTTGGCGAACGAAACAATAGGTTGGATTTGATCGGAGCAACTACCAAGAAGAGCGCTTATAATCATTTGGTCTTGACGAAACCAACGGAGATATTCCGGGTTTGGTTTAGTAAGTTGGCCATCAGTAATATTTTTGGTTGGAATGGTCTCGGATCCAATGATGTGGTGGTCGAGTTCAAGACCGATTAGGGTGGCGGTAACTTGGGTGCGCCATGAGGGGAAGTTTTGAGGGGTAAGTTTGATGGGAAAGTGAGTAGCAGCGGTAATATGAACAATCGATTTGGCCATGGGGATTGAAACGGGTAGGCAGCAAGGGAGCAGAAGATGTGCGAGAGGAAAAAAAAGGACTGGTGTAGCCGAAGGGTTGATAAGATCGAATGTGGCTCAGATGAGCTTGTTAGGCTCTGATACCATATTGATAAAATGATTTTGTATTGATTAGTTTCATGAATTGTGTACAGGTATTACGTTGAAATATATAGACAATACTAGGAAGGGTAAAGATACAAACATAAATGCAAAAGACATAAATGAAGGGAGAGAATTCTGTGTAGCCATTAAATTTGACTAAATAAATGAGAGGAGAATATGTGCAGCCATTAAATGATGATTGACTAAATAAATGTGAGTAGAAAATCCATCGATCATTGATAGCTTGATTAGTGGTGTTGATATTGGTATGTGGGTTAAGACCAACCAAGAGAGTCTCACGCACTTCTTGTACCAAAAGGTAACAACTCCTGCGCAACACAAGTGTTTAGCTAAATTAATTAGTTAGGATTATTCCAGAGACTATATGAAGGTGTAACACCTCAAAAATTCACGTCCTATAATGTGTTGACACGTGTCATAAGTTTGAACGTGTGAAAGAATGTTCTTGAAGGACTAAAGTTGACAAACCTGGAAAGTATGTGAATATACGGGTTCTAAATGTCAGCAGTGAATAAATATATTGTACATTAACCCTACATGATGCTCATAACTTCAAACGAATAAATCATGGATCATACGAAGCTAAATATGAAAGAAAGTGAGAGATTACAAACTACAGGGGTTAAATGTGTCAACATGTTTAAGTTATACCTCTGAGTGATCTTTTAACAAACCCGAAGCTTTGTAACGGTTAATTATGCTCACTAGAATGCACGACACAAATTTCATAAAGTTTCGTTATCATATGAGAAAGTTATGATCAAATTCGTATGCGGAGGGTTAAAAGCGTCAACGTTGAAAGTTATGACTTTTCGGGTAATAACAAAGTGATCAAGGACTAGATAAAATGGGTATAATCCTTGAAGCCCTTGTAGGTAAATAAGAAGGGGTCAAATTGCAAGAATTAGGTTTGGTTGACCCTTCGAAAGGCCAAGGGACAAGTATGCAAAAACTTGAAAATGTGAAGTCTGATCAGAAGGCCCATGCGGGCCGCGTAAGCCATGCTAAGGCCTTACGCGGGCCGCCTCAGTTGCCCAATAACAGAAACTTTGGACAGCATCCGATTTTCACGCATAAACTGACTTTAATCAGTGGTTTCACTTTATGGGCGACCCCTAAGCAACCCCTAGACCCTTAGGGACATGTGTTGATGATCAGGGACCATTGGTAGTGTTGTTTGTCAATGATCCATGAGTTCTTGAGCACTATATAAAGGGCCAAGGTTGCAACCAATTCTTCACACCTTCCTTCAGCACTTTGGAACATTTCTGGAGCTCAAGACTTCTCTCTAAGCTTCACATTTCGTGCATAGGACTTCACTAAGTTTGCTTAACCTTCCTTAGTTAAGTTTTTGCTTAGTTTTAGCTTAAAAGTCAAACCGTCGTAATTAACGGTTGACTAAATGATTAATCACTAATGGTCCAGTGATTAGTCGAATTGAAAGTAGTTATAAGTTGGTAATTATGTGGGCAATAAACCCTTAAAAGGGCACCCTCTGATTCCCACTCTAACTAGGTCAAATGTCGGGTCAAACTTGTTATTAAAAAGTCAACAGAATGCTTATTTTCTAATTTATGCATAATTAGCAATGTAGAACACCTACAACCTGTTTGATCATTAATATAACTTGGTAATTAGTGTAAGAACATGTCTAAACATGTTCAACCCGACAATTTTATGTTTAGACCCGGTTCGGAACCAAAAGTCGCAAAGCTTTGACTTCAGTTCTGAACCGTCTTGGTATGTTTTAGAAATTCCTTGGAGCTCTAATAGGACCAGGTTACATGCTAGTATAACCCTCTGTGATTATACACCTTGGATCATTAGTTATCCAATTAATACGCATGATTCCGTTAATTGCTCATATGTTGACCATTATGCCCTTTTCACCATAAAACGTGATTTTTGGAAATGTAAAAGAGGAGAAACCTTAATTACTGATATATAAACTTGCACCCAAAATTTGACATCAGTTTGAGGTGTAGATTGAGAGTTATGCTCATTAGCGTAATTAGAAGCTCCTTTAGCGATTAAACGACGTAATTAGCGTATAGCCTATTTAAGGATACTTTGTGATATAAAACTCTTTACCCACTGATGTAATATATTATTTTGGGATTTTTAAAGATTTTTAATTAATTTTAGGCTGAGCATAAGTTATAGTCATAGGCTTAATCCGGTAATTGTCGGTTTTGCCCTAACGGGCTATAAAATGAGTTTTACATATCTAATCGACTCCAAACCTTTTGCTACTGATTATATATGACAAATAAATTATTTTAAGCCTTCTGGAATAATAAAAATATCAGATTTCTATATAGAACCCGGAAACGGCTTCTAATCGCATTTTTAAGCGTTTTAAAGCATAGTATGTACTAAAACCATTTTTAAACATACAAGGGTGATACCTACTGATATTTGAGGTAAATTATGATATTTTAACAGTAAGCAAAAGTTGTTTAACTCAGACTTCAGTTTTGAGCTTTTCGACTTATGTGAAATTACCAAAATGCCCCTACGGTGCATAGTTGGTTATAATTGATAAATTTCACATATATACTTTATCCTACTGTTATAACTTTGTAAATTAAGTATTTTTGCTGATTATATCAGACCTGTAACTCAGGTTAATACTTAAACTCTTTTATAACCTTATAAATGACCAAACTACCCCTACGGGGCATAGTTTGTGTTTAAATTCATTTCGGGCATAATAAATGATATCTTACTGATGTCACAACATATTTGAGGCATATTAACTTAGGAAACCTGTATATGGCTCTTACGTTCACCCGTTACGCTTATTACGCGTTCGGTTCGGTTTATGTAACTAGTTTGCATAAATTAGCCGAAACGGGTCAAACCTTATCGGTTTTATCTCAAAATCCAGAATGTGTATGAAATACCCATATTAAGCAAGTCTTCAAACTTTTCGGGTCTAAATCACATTCTATCCGGTCTTCGCTTAATCATGCGTACGAACCGTATCTTTGAAACTAACCGGTCTAAGCTTAAGCTTAATTAAAGACCCGTTAGGATTCTAATAGGTTATTATAAACCTTCGTTCCAGATTAGGAGTACCAGTAAAAGCTACTTGCATTTGCTTATTGTGATTATTACTTTGCTCAGGTAAATACTTTTAACTTATTTTCCCTATACGGGCTTGGGTTACGGTATATAAAATACCGCTTGGTCGGGCATTAAATCTTCCATCGTTTGGTGGTTAATTGAATAATTTAATCGGCCCGTTAAAATATGTTTTGTTTGCTTAAAGACTTTGGGGGGTTAATGACCATGTCCCGGATATCCTTGGCATCATTTTACGAAATGGCCACGACCTAAGCGCGGGGTGTAGGCGTACACCCGTCAGTGCACAAATAGTTGATGTGGTGTGTCTATTGATCTTTAACCCGGTACGCTCCGGGCTACTGAACGCATAAGGAACATGTAATTATTTTACAAGATTATATATTTAAATGATTATCCCAAGTTATAAAATGTTTATGCCACGTGCATCCAAATCAATTTTTAAATCATTTTTAAAATGAGTCAGTTGATTGTATTTACCAGTGTAAACTGACTTATTTTCTCAAAAAGATTAAATGCAGGTACTAAGCGTAATAGGCTGGATTTCTCCTTAGCATCAATAGAAGTCTCGCAAGCTTAAGATGCCTACAATCTGTTGAACTACTATTTATTTTTGATCCTTCTGTGGACAAACCTTCAACTGTTGTGATACACGATATTACAATATTATTAAAGTTGAATTATATTTTTCATTTGCTTCCGCTGTGCATATTAAATATTGTGTTGTTTGACTATTATGTTTCCAACCACGTCACGATACTCCCCCACCGGGCCCACCGGTGACACGTGGAAATCGGGGTGTGACAGAAGGGCAAGGAAAATATGGCCGCGTACACTTTATCATGTGTGCATGGAGTGACCTTGTTCACTACAACACTTGCCACCTTTGAACCTTTGTTACTGCAACGTCTAGTGAAGAGTCAAGATGAAGATCCACTTGTTAAAGCTATGAAAGAAAGGTTACAAAAAGAGGAAACGATCCATAAGCATGGGTGGAATGAACAATGGTCGACTAAAAGGAGAGAAAATAGAGGTGGGCACAGATCGATTGCTACAGTTGGAGACTGTTGGACTGTGTCCTAGTTCACCCGTAGGTGGGTATTCCGATATTCACTGCTAAACACAACGCATCAAAGAAATGCTCACTTCAAAGGGTATTACAAAAATGGTAAGAGAATTCATCCAGGGTTGCGATTTTTGCATGAGAGCCAAGCACGAAAATGTAGCTTTGTCTGCTCTTCTTCAAGACTTCAACCCTTACCCATACTTGACACCGTCTTTGCCGGTATATCAATGGATTTCATAGTGGCCCTGCCAAAAGCGCATGGGAAAGGCAAGATCTTTGTGGTCGTTGGTCGTTTGACAAATATAGCCACTTCATCACCCTTAGCCACCCATATTCTACCACGGATGTGGCTCAACTCTTCCCCACAATGTATATAAGTTACATGGGTGTCATACATCGATAGTCTTAGACCGAGACCCGGTGTTTACGTGTGCTTTCTGAGGAATTCATGGCCTTACAATGTATCATGGTGAACTTGTCGTCAACCTTCCACCTGCAAACAGATGGATAGACCGAGGTGGTCAAATGTTGCTAGGAAGGGCCTCTCAGGTGCATGGTAATGAGCTGCCCGATACATGGGTACGTTGGGTTTCTTTAGCCGAATGGTGGTATAACACCACCTTTCATTTAGCAATAGGTCGTTCCCCATTGTTACTTGGGCGGAAAGGGTTTGCTAATGAATGAGATAGGGTGTTTGTCTGGCATCAACGCGACTCCTAACCCACACGCCTTGGCATCAGTCTCAGTCTTGACGATGAATGTTTTTGAGAAATCCGATAGGGTAAGGACCGGGATTGAGGAATGGGCGCCATTAAGTTGTTCAAAAGATTGTTGCGCCTTCTCGATCCACCCAAATGCGTCCTTTTTAGTAGGTCGGTAAGCGTTTTAGCTATAACGCCACCGCCTATCGTACCTAGTGAATCCTAAAACCCCACGAAGTTGCTTGAGTTTTGCGGGTACCGGCCAATTGTTGATTGCTTCCACTTCATTCGAATCAGTTTCGACATGCTTTTATAATATAATATTCCCCAAGTATTCAACTGCCTTTCCCCCAAATACACACGTCATCCATTTGGCAAAGAGTCAGTATTTATACTGATCATTAAATTTAGAACCTGTTTCAGGAGGTCCATATATTGCTCCATATCATTGTTATATACTAAAATGTCAACAAAAAACACGAGCATTCCCTTCCTTCAAAGCGGTTGAAATACCTGGTTCATGAGGGCTTTAAAAGTTGTCGGCGTGTTAATAAGGCCGGACAACACGCCGAGAAATTCGTAATGGCCCCCGTGAGTTCGAAAGGTCGTTTTGCGTATATCCCTCGGTACATACATACTTGGTGTTACCCGAACTGCAAGTCACTTTGACTATCTCAAATAACGCAGGCCTCAAGTAATTCTTGTGTTGCCTTTTCGATCACATCTTGTTGTATCATGGGATAACTGTGTGGTCTTTAGCTAATCAGTTGAGTACCCTCCTTCAAAATGATCCTACGGTTGAGGGTTCGAACGCGTGGTAGTGAAACCGGTGGCTGAAAAACGTCTTCAAATCAACTAATTAATAACTCCTACCATACGTTTTGGGAGCTCCGTGGTACAATGTTCGATTCAAAGTGTTAGGCATGATGGCTTTCGGTAAGTTGTAGACTAAATAATTAAGGAGACTCGCTACTTTGCTTTTCTTGACTATCTACATCGAGGAAATTATCGGTTGAATCGGAATCGATGTGTATATGTAGTTGTCTCGTACCCATTTCCCCCTCAAGGGCTCTCCTTGCTCGTCCTTCGTTACCGTTTCGTCTTCTATCTGACCCACATCCTCGTCCCCAACTTTAGTAACATAGAACCGAATCCTAGTACACTTGTGACCCGACACAAATTTATCCGTGAACCAAAAACATTCTCCTTTCAATCTTATCTCTCACAATCACCATTTTAGCAAAGTGTAGTCATGAATACGATTCACTAACAGATGATGGGTCCGGTGAAATGTTGATGATCATCAAGGCGTTTGAATCTCCTTGCAAACAAGGCTACAAGTTAATTAAAAAATAAGGCTCAAACTATTGGCACACCCTTGGTGCCTTTTTGCACAGTTTAGGGTTTATGTACGTCACGTGTAGGTCTGTAAGTGGCGTATAGAAGTACATAAAATTTGGTGTGTGACTAGTGTCAGCACAAAATTTCACGATATATAGATACGCCACGTACAGGGCTATACGTGGCGTACATAAGCCATCAGGATTTAGATTGATGAATTTGGTGTTATAAACTCTCGTCTGGTTCGAACATTATATATATCATTTAAAATATTATACGGTTAATTATTTTGAAAAAATCTAGTAGTGTTCGAATATCTTATACCGTATTTTTAACTCTCGTCCGGTTTGAACATTATGCCATTTCAACATTATATTGTTTAAAATATTATACCGTTTATTTGTTTATCTATTTGATAAACTCCGGTACCATTCGAATATTATTCTGTTTCAATACTATATCATTTAAAATATTATACCGTTTTTTAACTCTCGTCTGGATCGCACAAGATTTCTCCGTTCTTAGCGCAGAACAGCGTGCCGAGGACGGGGAACTTCTTAAGAACTTTCATCCCCCACACTGAGCTCCTCCCCAGCCTCCTTGGCTCTATCGTCGGCAATAAGTGCGGGTCACCGCTCGAGTGATAGCCAATTGAACGAGCTCTATCGTCGTACAACTGTCTGCGCTCCTACCGATGATGTGCGGATGCGAAGTACTGCCCCAAACTGTGTGCGAGTGCGCACGGCCACTTGCACAAGAGGCAGTAAAAGAAAAACAGATCTTCGCTCATACACCACTCTTGGCTCATCCCACGAGTCGTGATCGAAGCGGAGATGAGCATGTGTAGATACCTGCACAGAGTGTTAATGATAATAATTTAATTACAAGTAATATTAACAATGATAATATACGTACTTGTGGTCCATAGGCTATGGAGCGGGTGAAACCCTCCCCTTGAAGAGCGGGTGGTCCCAAGTGTCCTTTTCTACAACCACATCCCAAAACCCTAGAAGTGTGGGTTTATTAACCACTACCAGTCCCTGTTTACACGTATTTTTCTTAGTTAATTGTTATATATTATAATAATAGAAAAACAATACAAGAATTAATAATAATCGTGACTTGTAGCGATCTCATCCTCCATGTATAAGCCGTAGCGGACCGCAAATTGTGCAAGCGTCATAGCACGTGCGACGTCGGCCAGGCGGAAAGAAACCTCTGGGGAGGGGGTGCGTCTAGTCATGTGGCTCCTCAGGTCGGTTGGCCCGATGCGGATGAAAGGAGAAGGACGTTATTGAAGGCTTTTTTGTAGTGTTTACAAATATTCTTGGGAGGGCGGTGCCTGGGCATGTCCTCCAGAATAATAGAAATTTTTCCCAGCGTTGTCAAGGCCTTTTTTTGTAGTGTTTAAAAATATTTTGTTGTATGTGAAACCTGTAGAGATACCTAGAGGCCTTCACGAATACTTTAGCACACGCATTCATTAGGGCCAGCTCTCTATCCGTTACAATCACACGTGGCTCCATACAATCATTCAACATTGACCTAATATTTTCGAGCACCCATACGAAGTTATGATTCCGTTCTTTACAGATAACCGCAAGCGATAGAAAACGACTTGGCGGTGGACGTAAAACCCACAACCCGGGCAAAGGGCATGTTGTAGATATTTGTTTTGTACATCGCGTCGATCAACAGCACGTGCGAGAATGCACACCACATACCACAAGAGCGGGGATGAACACAAAAAAAGCTGTGTTACGACATTAGTTACGGGTTCTTGTCGGGTCTCATAAATGAAGTAGTTGTTCAACAACATGGTTTCCAGTGTCTGCGTTGGAGTATCCACGTCTCTTTGTGATGCTCTAATCTTCTGCATTGCATTTTGTACCTCTTTCTGAACATGTAGGTTGTCAAGGGACTGCTTTCTTATGGTTTGAAAAATGTTGTGTGGCTCCATGTTCTGAGCTGTTAGCTACTCTATCAGGTTGTATTCGCTAGGAGAAGATCTTCGCACAAATGTGTGGCCAAACAGATCGAAAGCAAGTTTGTGGTTATGTTCCAGGTTTCCCACTACTATCCCCCATATATCATGGTTGTCAGCCCGCACCGCTATTAGTGAAAATGGGCAACCGATTTTTTTGCTACCGACTTTTCTAACCGTTGCTTTAGTACGGTGCTCACCACCATGGTCGCATTCAGGCGATACCCTCCCAAACTTCGATCGACACGTCACTATAACGTAACCATTCTCGTTTGCCTTTTTTTATACCAATTCCTTCCGTTGTATCAGAGACTTGAAAAGTTGTTACACCGATACGATTAACTTATATTTCATATTTATAACTCTTATATACTTTTCTTTTATTATATAGACTAATTTTAATATATAATATTTACATAAATAAATGTGATACCTGCTTAGTTTGATAAGGATTGCCCAGGTTAGGGAATTGCTCATCGGACCCTTGCCCATCATCATACGGTGGTGTATTCGGAGGCTTACCATTGTATCCTCCGCCGTTCAGATAGTCTTTTTGCATATACAAAGAGTGTGATGCAATGTTACTTTCATAATACGGTTGCTCACCACCGTATCCTCTGTATCCACCCGGATGGTCTTGTTGCACGTAAGAAGAATGTGATGCATTTTTACTTTCGTAAGGATTACTCGAGTTAGGCGGTTGCTGATCAATATACAGTTGCTCACCACCGTATCCTCTGTATCTAGCCGAATAGTCTTGTTGCACGTAAAAAGATTGGCAACCATATCTCTAATCTGGATACCCTTGTTGTGCTGGATAATAAAGTTCATCAGGAGGGAGAGGCGGAGGCTCGTTCAAGTCTAGCAATGGTTTCATTTGATCAACATGAACGTCAGGCGCAACCGCCTCCTCCTCGTTAGTATCTGGAACGCTAGAATTTGAGGGGAGATTTGTTTTCGAACCACTCTAGTTTTTTCTTCTTTTGAGCACTCGTATAGGTAAAACTGGTACGAGTACCAATATAATACGGTTACCTAATAAAGTAAAATCGGTACGAGTATAAATACAATACAAATACCAAATAGGTAAAATTGATACAGGTACTTTAATAAAAAAAAGATATCCATTCAATAAAACTTGGTATAATAAAAAAAGATATGCATTTAATAAAACTTGGTACAGATACATTACCAAACAACCAAAATAGGTACGGGTACAGACACGGGTACGGTATGGGTACGAGTACGAGTACGGGTATTTGGGAAAAAATCTCATCCCTAGTCCAGATACAGTATAACGGGGTGATTCCAGTTCTGAAGAAGGAGAAAGTCCGGTTCATAGAATTCCATGGGCAGAAGAAGGATACCTTTGCAAGAGAGATACCCATAGCCAAAGTGAAGATTTAGAATGAATGAGCAAGGAAAGGTTCACTAACAACAATGAGGGCACAATATTGAAAAGTGGTTCAGTTGCAGTTCTAGATCCACAGTGGGTTAATAGAACCAACTTTAACATATTTTCTCCCTGCAAGCTTTTCTAACTGAGGTCTAACACAGTTAGTTTTTGATGACGTGGACTGCCACATAAGCAGTCCACGTCATCAAAACTTTGCCACATAACTAGTCCAAGTCATCAAAAGTTTGACTTTTTGCCACATAAGTTGTCCATCATCAAAACTTTTGCTTATTTGGCACATAAGAAGTCTAAGTTAGCAAAACTTCGACTATTGCCGACCAATGGGAAATAGTTGTAAGAATGTAATAACCAACTAAAGATTCGTTAGCGTGTTGTTGCCCATAGATAATTATCTATAATCTATAATACTATATTAAGGTGGTGTTTGTTTTTTTCAAGAAGAGCTTACTAGCCTCTTCTGTCTGCACCATGCAGACGCGGGAAGAGGTTTAGCCTCAGAAGAGTGTTTTTTTTTTTTTTTTTGAGAAGTGCTTTGTACCTCTCCCCAGCCTCTTCCTGAGGAAGATATAAAACCAAGCTTCTTACCTCTTCTTGGCACCACCTCCACCTCTACCCCTGCTCCGCCCCTGCTCCGCCACCACCACCCCTGCTCCGCCACCATCATCATCATCATCATCACCACCCCTGCTCCGCCACCACCACCACTGCTCCGCCACCACCACCCCTGCTCCGCCACCATCTTCATCATCATCACCACCCCTGCTCCGCCACCACCACCACTGCTCCGCCACCACCTCCGAAACCCCCACCTCCACCTCCGAAACCCCCACCTCCGCCCATTGACCTCCACCTCCGAAACCCTAAATCGATGGCAAACAAAACCCTAAACCCCAAATCGTCATCGATCTGTTACATCATCATCATCATCGATCTGTTAGAGAGAGAGTAGAGAGAGATCAGTGTGTGGCGGTGTTGATGATGGCGGTGGTGAAGTGGTGGTGATGATGGCGGTGGTGATGATGACGGTGGTGAAGTGGTGGTGATGATGGCGGTGGTGATGATGACGGTGGTGAAGTGGTGGTGATGATGGCAGATTGTAGAGAGAGAGTAGAGAGAGAGTAGAGAGATCAGTGTGTTGTGTGTGTTTTAAAATGGTGAAGAGGTTTTATATAAAAAAAAACAAACCCTCTTCTCCTTGCAGACTGCAGACATTTGGTCAACCTCTTCTCCTGCAGATGTCTGCAGATGTGGCCTGCAGCAGAAGAGGTTTTCGTGCAGAAAAAACAAACAGCACCTAAGAGAACTGGGTTTTCTATCCTTTTCGTAATTTTGCCATAGGTACAAATTTTGAAGCACCATGTACAAATGAAGCAAGCCATTTTAGAGGGGTTAAACTTGGACAATGTCCAAAGTTTTAAGACACTATGAGGGCAATCTAGACATTTTATCCATGGAATCCATGCCCACTTATGTCTTCCATTAATTGAATTAAATTAAGGAATTAAATAAAAATTTTATAATAATAAATGAATTAATTGATTAAATTAAAGGTTAGACATGCAACCTTTGGGATTTTCATGATTTAATAGTATATATAAATATAATAAATAGATTTTGTTAAAAGGTTTGGTAATATAAATTTTAAATATACGATTTATTTTAACTTTTCGTTCCATATCACTTGATTATGCAAAACAAAAAGAAAAGGAAAAAAGAAAAAGATCGCATTGACCATAAAAATAAGCATTGAGGATTTTGTAGGTTACACACAATTCTATGTTGGTTTTTATGCATCAATGAAATACAGAAATTACTACCAGAACTGGGTTTTCTACCATTTTCATAATTTTGCCATAGGTACAAATCTTAAAGCACCGTGTACAAATTAAGCAAGCCATTTTAGAGGGAGAAAACTTGGACATTGTCCAAAGTTTTAAGACACTTTTAGTGCAATTTAGACATTTGATCCTTTGAATCCATGCCCATTTATGTCTCATAATTAAATTAAGAATGACACTAATTATTCAATTAATTGAAACCCTTTCAACTCTCACAATTTCAATTAAATATGAAGAAAGATAATAATTTCAATTAAATAACCACTCCACCACTACCTAATTTGCTAAACAATTCATCAAATAACCAATGAAATTTATGGCACTTATTCTATCAAAAAAAATGCATTAAGTGTTTCATTTGGGTATAAAAGAAAAGAAAACAAATAGGCTGACTTGTCAAATTCCATTGTCGTTTTCCTGGTTCACACCTATTGCTCAGTTGTTATCTATATTTCAATTGTTATCGTCTCCAAACTAATTGGCAGATTTGGAATAAAGTTCTTGATCATCAATCAATTTAAATTCTTTGCAATCAAGGTCACGAAGGATTATCCTCCATCGGCCTTTAGATTTTGGTTCACTCCGTTCCTCTCGAACCCGTAGCCCATGGTTTCGCGGTGCATTCTGTCACGCTGCACCACTTCGCCACTGTTGCTCTAGCTCCGTCACCGCGCAACTCCTCTGTGACCACCACCGCACCATTCAGGTCAGTTCTCTTCGTGACCCAATTTGCTTATTTGAATCCCACTTCTATAACCTTGTTCATAAAATTTATTAACTCGTTTGAATGACGACACAGCCCGCAAGCGTTCGTGTATTATCTTTGCTGTCGTCTCATCTTCAATCTATTTCTTCTCATAATGAAAGTAATTTTATTCTGCCTGTTGTCGATAATATGTTTGATTCTGTATAAAATGTACTTGTACAGAATTTGAAGGAGATGCTGATGATGAGGAGATAAAGTTGGCTTATAGACAATTAGCAAAGTATTATTACCCTGATGGTTTGTTCTTCACTACTTTTCATATAGTTTCTCAAAGTAACATATTATTATTATGTGTGATGGATACAAATGCTAACTCTATTAGTTTGATTATTCCTTAGCCGTATCGTACTTTATTTATGATATTAATCTTAGTTTTTACTCATATCTGATACATGTTTTTAATAGCAGAGGGTCTCTAGAAGAAGTAGAACCTGCTGAAGCTCGTTTTATTAATATTCAAGCAACCTATGAATTGCTGATAGATAGTGAATAAGGAGAAAATATGATATGTAAAACCAAGCTAATGCAATGAATGTACTAACAAGTTATATTAACCAACGGGTATTTTTTCATAACTCGGCTACAATGACTATGTATTTGTATATATTTATATATGTACAAACTACATACTCATCGTTTTTGGGTATTCAGTCTAATATGTTATTTTGTATACCTATCCATCACACTCATGAAGTATATTCGGCAACTTTCTTCTATTTAAAAAGGATAACTATTAATCTATTGAATATTATCAATATTCATACGAAAGGTTGAATAATAAGGTAAAAAGGCCATACACATTACAATTTAGAATAATAACATTTAAAGTTATTTTGGACTAAAAATGTAAAAAATACCTACGGAAAATAACATATTTTTTTAATTAAAAATGCCATAATCACTTGTTTTCTGTATATTTCAAACAATCTCTATAAAATAATTGTGGTTATAATCTTATAAATTACAGTCCTATTTAAAAAAAAGAATATTAAAAGAAGCTTAATCTCATAGATGGTTGATAGAGCCGGATTCGAGATGCCTAATCTCCCAAGAGACCCGTAAAGTGGGTTAGGCTCCAAAGAAGATAACATAGATAAGAGAACAAGACAATAATAACTTTGATCTAATTTTTCTTCTTTGATCTAATTTTTCTTCTTATATTCATTCCAATGCAAAACAAGGTATTTAAAGGACATTGATGCATGCCACCTACTGTTACGTGAGCAACATGGAATTGGGAAATAAAGTAAACATGGGAAAGTGGGAAAATACATGACCTAAATTACAAGAATGTGGGAACATGGGAACTTTCCAAATCGTGCACTTGATTGGATGTTTGGCGGTTCATTGAGGGTCCGTATCACTGGTATACAATGAAATAATTGGATCATACCCATGTAACACCCTGTGTTTTCACGAGTGAAAGTCAAAGTCAAGGTCAAAGTCAACGACCGATTTCGCGCAACTTGACTCGCAGAAATTTTTTTATTTTATTTATATTATGTGGAGTAAGTGTCGTTCATTACAATAATCGAATCGTGATAACCATATTCCAATCGACTCGCAACGGTGAACAATAGGAAGTAACAATGCGATAAAGTTAACCAACTAATAATCAAGCTATACTAATCGAATCGACATCGAATCGTAACTCGAGCTGTGTATATTACTTGTTGTTTATACGTGTGTGTGCCTTAAGTGTTACCTGTGCATGTTTATTTTATGTTATGTTGTGATAATCAAGCGAACTCAATCGAACTCGAAGTTTAACTCGAATGTAAACGAACCCGAACCCGAATCCCGAGTCGAACCATATAAGAAGTAGTTGGGACTGAAAGTAATTTGACTAGGAAACCCTATCGAATCGCTCGCAATCGAAACCGAAGCATCGTCGCACCAAACGCACCAAATCAGGCTACATCCGCACGGATGGTCAATCCGCACGGATAGCCTATCCGGGTAACGTGCCATCCGCATGGCTCACCCTTTCCCCTTTTAGCATCCTATAAATACACGGGTCACTCTCCAACTTTTCCACTTTTGGTAAGTGACGTCCGAACCGCACGCATTCTTCACTTTTTCTCAGATTTCTCTCAATCCAGGTAAGATCTTGCACTAATTCTTGTACGTTCTTGATCACTACACAATTCTACACCTTTTCATCTTTCAAATCTCAACTTTTAACCATGAAATAATCAAGATTTGAGGTATTCTCGGGTGACGTCATCATGAAGTTCTTATGAACTTCAAGCTTGACCTCATTCCACCAAGAATAACTCAGATCTGAACGATCTCCATAAGATTTCACAATAACTTTACCTAAATCTAAACTTTTCTAAGGATAAAAGAGTTGAAAGAAATAAACCTAAGTTCTCTCCTTCTTTTACCCTCAAAATCGGTACGAATCTGATCGGTTCTAGTGTTCTACTCGTTAATAGTGATGCACTAGTCCTAGATCTAGATTCTACCCACCAGACACCTGATTTCGGGGTCAACCGGAACGATCGTTCTGAGTCGCCGACAGGCCAAGTCAGGGTGGTTCCTGACCGGTCTAGTCGTGCGGGTGAGAATACAACTCCAAGTGGTTGCCACGTAATCAGAACATCTCGATAGACGACAACAGAAACCAAGAGTAGACGAACGGAACAATCAGACCAGAGACTGTCCGCACGGACCAGCTGTCCGCACGGACAAGCTGTCCGCACGGACAGGCTATACGGACGGGTTGTCACCCGGACGAGCTACCCTTGGGACCCACTTTCCAAACAAGGTTTGAGTATCGATGCATGAGCAATCCGGACGGACGACCTCTGAATGGATTACTCTTTGGATCATGAGATACTAAGGCCTTAAAATAAATTCAAACAATCTTCATCCGCACGGCCAAGTCGTCCGCACGGACAGGCTATCCGGACGGATTGTCTCTGTCCGCGCGCACAGACTGTCTGCACGAATTACCATTGTCCGCACGGACTACCATCCGGACGGATTGTTGTCCGCGCGACCGGCTTGAAAGGTAGAAACACTTAAATGTTTTCTAAATGCTACAACGAAAACTCCAAAGCACAAGCCATCATACACAAACACATCCTTAGGAAGAAACAATCCACTTGAACGTTTATCCGCACGAACAACTTGTCCGTACGGATAAACAATCCGCACGCGCGACTAGTCCGCACGGATTACCATCCGTACGGATAGTTCACCCGCACGGATGACTTCCTCTCCCGGATAGTTGATCTGCACAATCAGCCATCCTAACCCCTCGCACTTTGTACTATTTTACGCGCCACTTATCGTTACGTTATCGAATCTATTCAGGCTAACCGTACTCGCTGAAAAGCGCTCCCTTCAATCCATAATCGCAGTGAGTATACTCGAACCCTTTTTGCTTTTAGCACTTTTGGGTGTTACATACGTTACGGATATTCAAACTACAACTATCACACTACTCAAGCTATTTTAACGCTAAACCATTTACGCATGTTATACGTGGCTTATGAATGCTTGTTTGTTATGTTTACACATGGAATGTTGTCTACCTGCCTTAGCAACGATAGTACTATAGTTTGGACTCAGCACCCGTTCACACGAGGGTTGTTAAGGATCTTTTACTTGCATGGATTACGGTGGTAATCATGTATTGCGAACTGCCTCGGGCAGTCAACCCGCAGTCATTGGTATCGATGGATCTATGTCGATAACTAACATGCTTCATTTCACTATGTGTACGTGCTGGTTATGCGTAAACGAATTCGAACTCTATATGCTATTATCAAACTTGTATGCTCACCTTTACATTTTATGTATTGACTTTATTTTAACGTATGTGACAGGTGCTTAGGATGCATGTGTGGTAGGAAATGGAAGCTAGAATAAAGCTTTACAGCCCAACAAATAGTTGTCTGTAGATGACGTATTAGGGGTCTCTAGAAGCAGATAAACAATTGCTACTTATTTAAATCTGAGTTGTCGGAACAGATTATTTGTTTTGATGTTATCTGTAATAACTTGTCTGACTATTTAAGATACGGTATGGGACGTATTGCTTTAATTGAATGGTAATGATAGTTGTTATGGAAACTTCTGAACAATCTGTTTCGCTCAGTGCCATGCCCCGATGATTCCGCCACCGGTTGGGGTGTGACAGATTGGTATCAGAGCCATAACTATAGGGAATTAGGCAAGACTCGACCTAGTCCGGGTCGAAGTCTTAGAAACCTAGTCTATAGTTAAGAACCAACAGACCAACTCACGCGTATGCGTAAACTCGCCACTCTCACTCGCTCTTTTCTATCACTGCACTCGAATTTTCAAGTTATGAACAGGTAATGAGGTCGACAATAGGTGTGAAAACCGCAAACTCTCGACTAAAGTTGCCTAATCAGCTTGCGTTTTAGCTACAAACGAGGAGAATCATACCAAATTAGGAGTGAAATCCATATTTTGATGAATAATCTCCTCAAATTTTATCAAAAATAAGGACAGAAGTTGCAAGATAGGGGTGAAACCCTAACCTTGACGACTCGTCCTGTTTTCATACAAAAAAAAAACTCCCACCAAAGTTTCGATGGACTCCAACGATCTAGAGACACAATATAACCAATGGGAATTGCGCCAACGCCCAAGAATCGAGGCAAAGGCATAGTCCTGGAGGTAATTGTGCACACAGGATCCTTGCGAATAGTCGAGCCACTTTGGTTAGTCGAAGTCTACTAGCCGCAGACGATCCATTCTCGATATTATGTGTTTCAATTTTCGTCGCTTTTATGAGAATTACGTGTTTTGTGCTTATTTATTAAACGTTTTGAGGTACTACCGGTTTCAATCTAATACTTTTGGCCTTTGCTACACACACAACACACAACACATCATTAACCAAATCGCTCGCACCTCGCTACTTTCGAACACTCGCAAACTCTGAATACTAGGTTTCTGTTTTCTGATTACCCCTAGTGACTAAGATATATGTGTTCTTGCTATTGTGCTTACGTGTTTAGGAATGTTGTGATTATGTGCTCTATGTGTTATGTGATTTTGTGCAATTCTGTGATTTTGTGACTATATGTGTTTACATGGTACGTGTTACTGAGCTTTAGTAGTAATAAACGTGTGAGGTGAGATTCGAATACATGTGTTGAGTTCCGTGGCGATGTCTATTGCAGACAATGTCGTCTAGATCTCGTCATACACTCACTCGTCAGGAAAAGAGGGACAGACGTCTTGCCTCTATTATCGCGAAAAGTGTGGCAAAAGAAGTGAGCGATGTCTATGAGAACGCCAGCAAATCATCCGAGGAGTCGAGGACTGAAGGTCCTAAAGCTGTCACGAGACCTTTCAGTTTCAAACAATTCAAGTCATGTGGGCCGAAAGAATTCACAGGCGAAGGAGGTCCTACTGCACTATTCCACTGGTTTGACTCTATCGAGGTTACCCTGCGACAAAGTGGTTGCCCTGATGACCTTCGAACTCTGAACGCTATCGGTGTCTTCCAGTCCCGTGCTCTAGACTGGTGGACGGCCGAGAGGAACAAGCGAGGGAATGATGCAGCCTACGGTCTGTCATGGGATGAGCTCAAGGAAGTCATGCTAGAGGAATTCTGCCCTCCTCACGAGCGTCAAAAGCTTGAAGATGAATTTTGGAACATACATCAGAAGGATGGAGACAATGTTGGTCTCACTGCTCGCTTCAAACAGCTCAGCATTATCTGTCCCGACCAGGTCAAGACTCCTGAGATGACCATCAAGAAGTACATCCGAGCTTTGCCCGACTGCGTTGCTGATTTCGTGCAAGCGGCTAAGACTACCACGATCGAGGAAACCTATCTGCTAGCCGCTGAAATCAATGACAAAAGGGTCAAGGCTGGGGTATGGGATAAGACCTCCAAGCATCTGCATCAAGCCACCACTACTGCACCAACTGCTGAAACCACCTCGACAAGCAACAAGAGAAAGAACAAGAGAAAGAACAGCTCCACCAACAAGAACTGTGCGATTACTGCTGCACCGATCCAAGCTGTACCTGCCCAACAGCGTCAAGTAGCGGCGCCTGTGGCCAATGCACCGCCTGCAAAGCGTGCATATACTGGACCACACCCGCTCTGCCCTACTTGCACCTATCATCACCCGACAGCTATTCAATGCCGCTTCTGTGCTCACTGCAATGTGTACGGCCACTTCACTGCCAATTGCCGTATTCGCCAAGCTCCTACCAATCAAGCTCTACTCGCTGCCCCACAGGGTCAACAAGCTCCTCCGGCACCCGCAGTCAAAGCCAGAGCATGCTTCACGTGTGGCGACCCCAATCATTTCGCCAACATGTGCCCGAACAGGGTAGTGAAACAAGAACCGCAACAGCAGCAACCACAGCAGCAACAGTAGCAGCAACAACAGGCCGCACGCGCCAGAACTTTCAATCTCAATGTGCGCCAAGCCCAGGCCGACAACAACGTGGTCAATGGTACGTTCCTTGTGAATGGTATTTATGCTTCATGTTTGTTTGATACTGGAGCCGATAATTGCTTTGTGTCGCTCGAATTTGAGAAACTCCTTAGTCGTAAACGTTCCCGACTCTCCTCTGCATTCGATGTTGAAGTCGCTACCGGAAGAACCGTCGCTGTAAATTCTGTTATTCGTGATTGCACTCTCGAGCTCAACAATCACATCTTCTCAATTGATCTCATTCCGATGCAACTCGGAAGCTTTGACGTCATAGTAGGCATGGACTTCCTTCGAGAAAACCATGCCGAAGTTGTGTGCTTCGATAAAATGATTCGTTTTTCGCTCGCAAACGGTGATTCATTGCGCGTTTATGGTGATACTACTTCGAAGGGTCTCAAGCTTATGTCATGCCTACAAGCTAGCAAGTATCTCCACAAGGAATACAGGGCTTTCTTGGCTAACGTCTGTAACACCTCGAAAATTTACGTCCAATAATGTATTGACACGTGTCATGGGCTTTGGATATGTGAAAACATACTTTAGAGGGACTAAAGTTGACAAACAGTGAAACTATGTGAATATAAGGGTCCAAAGTGTCAACGATGGATAAATGGGCTCTAAAAAAACCCTACATGATGTGTATAATCTTAAACGGATAAATCATGGATCATACGAAGCGGAAAATGAAAGAAAGTGAGGAATTACAAACTACAGGGGCTAAATGTGTCAACATGTTGAAAGTATACCTCTGAGTGACCTTTTGGCAAACCCGAAGCTTTGTAATGATAAAATATACTCACTAGATTATGTGATAAAAATTTCATCAAGTTTCGTTATCGTATGAGAAAGTTATGACCAAAACCGTGTACGAGGGGTTAAAAGTGTAAATCTCATAATTCCTTGTTCGGAAACCTTTCTCCAAGCATTCAAGACCTCCCAATGCATGGCCACACTCCCTAGGACACCCTTGACCTGCTTTCACTGACTTTGCATGATGAAAATGTCAGAAAAATCGAATAACAAGAATGCAGGGACTGAACATGCAACAAAACAACAAACTTTGGAACAAGAGCCCTCGCGTGGCGCGAGGACCCGTCGCGTGGCGCGACGGGGGTGTTTTCACAGCAGACCGCCAGCTGCCAGTTCTGAGTCTGATTCGAGTTGTAACCAGCTGTTGTCGACTCCAGAGCCTCACCAATCGATTTTCATGCATTTAGGGGCACTTGTCCTCTTCTCATATCACTCCTAGACCTCTGTGGCAGCTTATAATCAGATCAAACTTGTGATAAAAGGGGTCTTGAAGCTTACTACATTGAACACTTGCATTCACAAATTTCACAAGGCAACTTCTGGAGCTCTCTGGACGACAAGACAACTTCCTAGTGATCTCTAAGCTTTATTAGGACTCTTGTAAGTGTTCATAACCTTATCAAATCCGTTCTAGCTTAGTTTATTAACCGAAAGTCAATCCATCTGTATCTTCATCATCCCTGCTAAGTGGAAGATCAAGGAGATCCTGCAAATCTTCAAGACTCAGGCCAAGAGCTTGTTCCCTTGATATTTTCTCCACTTCTCCACCAGACCTGAGCAAAGTCAATACGCAGGTCTGTTTGTCAGTTTCCCACTTTTGTATTTTTGAGCCTGGTGGGTTTCTTGGGAGATGTTTATTTGCAGAAGTATTTGGAGAGGCTGGCCTATTCATGACTGGCTGAGCAGTACTTGCAGTTTGATCCAAACCAAGAGTTTCCATGATCATTTTCTTTATACCCTCTTTTCCAAGGTCTTCACCTTCCATTAACTCTTTGATGGTTTCAGTAATCAGCTGTTTCTGTGGCCTTCTTTTGTAGATAGCAGCACCAACTGGAGCTGTGGATCTCCTGATTTGCAGCTTTGATGGTCTTTTTGAAACCGATGCTTCAGGATAGTCAGGCTTTTGAGGAACTGTGGGATCTTTCTTTCTTAATTGTTCCAACTTTTTGTAAGTAGCCCTGACCACATCTTCTTTCCATCTAGCAACTTGTCTTTTGTTTCCATAATCAGCTGCTACCAGTTCCTCTTTCATTCTCCTCAGCTCTTCCTGTTTGTCAGGTACATTCTTTCTAAACTTTGCCCAGTTAGGAGGAGTGTGAGTGACTTTCCTTTTTATCATGTCTTGAATTCTTGCTGCTTCATTTTCAAGTTCAGGAATAGTCCACTCTTTGTACATGTATCTCTCTCCTTTGTACTTCTTGTGAGCCATAATGCTTTCAATGTAGTCTTTCTTCAGAGTTTCAGCTGCTCTTTCAGAAATTTGTTGACTAACATTTTTTGCAAATTGCTCTAGGGATCTGACTTGTGTGAGCAAATATTGACTTCTCTGTGCAATTTCTTTATCAGATTTCCCTTGTGTGTTTTTCTTTGAGATATCCTCTGCTTGCTTGGCCTTGATTTCCAAATATTCATCAACATTTTTAGGCCAGGGATATCCTTTTGTTGATGGTAAACTCCTTTTGGCAGGGTCATCCTCAAAGTAAAAAGATTTTATTTCTTCTCTAACAACTGCTAATTCAAGAGGAAATTGAACGCCTGCAGGAGGTAAGGGCTTGTACATTTTAACTGAAGAGAGAGGAACAGGTTTTGGAATTGTGACAAGTGCTAAAGATTTTGAAGATGTTTGTTGTGGTGAATTGTCATCATCTTTGAGAATTAGTCTTCTCCTTTTTGTAGGAGGGACTGATGATGTTTTGGATGGAACAGTGGTGGTAGATGTAGTGGCAGTGGATTGTGATTGACTAACAGCTGTTGAAACAACTGGTGTTTCAACCACTGTTGTCATTACAACAGATGTTATAACATCTGCTGTCTTCTGCTGTATGTCAGCAGGTGTTGTTTTTGGTGGTGATGATGGTAAAGCAGTGGATGTTGTGTGTGTTGAAGTGGTGTGTGTTGATGGAACAACTGTTTGGCAAGCAGTAGTTTTTGTAACTCCTGTTGCATCAGCTGTTTTGTATGGTGGTTTTTGAGCAGACTTTGAATGTCTGGTTGGAATGGATTTGGGTTTCCTTACTTTTCTAGTAGGCTTCTTCTTTTCCTCAACAGGATTTTCATGATCCTTTGACCCAGAAGTACCCTGATCTGGATGATCCATTCTGTCCACCCTGGCTTTCCTTTTGGCCTCTCTATCCCTTTTTACACTTGCAACTGCTTCTGCTAGTGCATTTGTTGTCACATTAATTTTCTTGCTGCCATCTGGCAAAGGGATCTTTTTGGTCATGTTTGAATTTTCTGGTTCAAGATAGAGACCATCCTCTATACCCTTCTTTTTCCACTCCTTAATTTTATCCCCCTTTTTGGCATTATCTTCTGGGATTTGATAAATGTAGCGTACTTTTGGAGGAGCAGTGCCAGTGGTGTGCAAGATCTGAGTGTTGAGAGCCTTTAAATCAGCCTGAGTGTTTTTGAACCTTGACTCCATTGCATTTCTCAGCTGTTGTACATGTTTTTCATGTTGCTGATCTGCTAATTGTGCTTGTTGTTGGAGAAAAGATTGGAATAGATTCCAGAGCTCAATTGTAGCAGGCGCCCTTTGTGGAGCAGGTGCTTGAGGTGGAACAACAGTTGATTGTACCTTCTGAACTTGTAACACCTGTTGTAGCATATCTTTGAGTTCTGCAACAGAGTTATCAAGCTTTGCAATACGATCCGTCAATTTCTGGTACTTTAAACCATCACCCAAGTTAATGGGATAATCTGATTTCCCACTAGCAATGGTTTTATCAGTGGTAGATGTAGGGAGTATACTCCAAACATTAACCACTGATGTCCCTTTTTCTTGGTACTGGGGTCTTCTTCCTTCAACACTTGACAACCTTTTGATGTTGCCAGTAGGATAAATAAATCCACTGGTGGTTGGCAGAGGTGCTATAAAAGGAATTGCCTCCAAGGAAGTCTTATTAATGTAACCACTGTCCAACTGTAAACCTGTAGGTTCAACAGTTGTAGTGGCTGCTTCACTTGGATTACCACCAAGAGTTACTTATAACTCATGGGGTGTAACCTCCTCAGGTTGTGTTGGTGGGTTAGCAAAGATTGATACATCAGACCTAGTCAGTTATTGAGGTATATTCTCATTATCAGGTGATTGAGAAGGACTGGTTAATGCCTGGTTCAAATCAATTGCATCCAACAGTGGTTTTATTGGTGAGGGAATTGTGGATGTGATGATTGGTGTAGAAATAGGATGTGTCCCGGGCATTGGACTGTGGATGATAGAAACGAGTGTTTCCAGAGCATCATGATGTGGAGACCCTATTTGTACAACCTGTTCTTTTTGTGAAGAAACAGGAGGAGTTTCGGTTATGGGTTGAGATATTTGTACCAACTGTTGTGAGGAAGTAGCAGCAGTGGTTTCTTGGGACTTTTGTGTTGTCACTGGCAGAAGCTCTGGTATCTCATCCTCCAGATATGCCTTTTTGATGGTTTTGGGGGGTTTTTGTGTTTTTCTTTTTGTTGGCTTTTTGGTGATTTTAGGTGTGGGTTTCAAAACAGTTGTGCTGCTGCTTTGATCACCTTGAGCAGTGGGCTCAGCAGCAGATACCTGAGGAGCAGTTGTAACTGCTAAAATCTGCTCAGGCACCTCTGCTTGTGTTTTGCAAGGTGCTAACATTCTTGAAAAAGTTTCAGTTGTTAAACTGTTTATTTGAGTAGAATCACCTTGGTTTATTACAGCTAAATCATCCTTACTGAATTTATTTGAAAAATAGTAACTTAAAAACCTTGGAAACAGTAAGAATGATTTTGTTTCAACATTATTAACCAAATCTTTAAAAATTTCCCGAGAATAGTTAAAATTTTCTCCTTAAAGAATAGCATATCCCAGATTTTGAATCTTTAAAGGGATTTCATTGAAATAAGTGGTTTTATTTGAAACACATAGTAGGAGCGTATGAAATAAAAATCTGGTTGCAGAAGGAAAATAACCTTTTTCTAAGGTAATTTTCTTCATCATTGTGGCTTCATACCCTCTCTCAATGAAGTCAGTTTGCAACTCGTTTTTAGTGAAAGAGATTTTACCTTCTTGATCATCGAGTTGAAAGATCTCTGAAATGGATTGTGGCGTGATTTGGACAGCTTTACCCTTTATAGAAGAGTTTATGGTGGTTGCAGTGTCTCCTTGTTTTTCAAGGGTTGCATTCTTCCAGAACTCCCTTTGGGTCGCCAAATAGATTGGTGCATCGGCGGTAAACAAAGTTTTGTACTTTGATTTTGCCATGATATCAACGATGGAATTGAAAACATTTGTGGTTCCTGGTTTTGTGAGAAGACCCAGGAGATTGTGAGATGGTTTATGTGGAATTTCAGTGGAGATAGCCTTTTGAGAGTCTGTTTTCGAAGATGATTTAGAGGAGGGTTTTGAAGATGACTTCGATTTTGTCATTTTGAAGATGAATGATCGAAGAAATTTGTGAGAGATGAGAAGAAAAACTGCTTTGAGAAGAGAATTTTTAAGAATTCAATTCGACAGTAAAACCCTGTTTTGGTGGTGAGTGGGGTATTTTATAGGGAAGAAAGTGAATGCTGAGGTGGCAGCCGTTACAAAAGGTCTGACCAATATGTACTGCCCACGTGACAACCCCTGGTGAAAGTGAAGGACAGTACTTTTGTGAAAGTGACTGATGAAGGCAGTGGGATGAAAGCAGTGGATGATTTTCACTATCAGTGGATAGCATATTAGTGGATAAGACACTGCTTTTGAACAACAGAGTTTATCAAAGGAATGAGAGAGCAGGGGTTGACTTTCAGCAGTGGACAGATTTTTTGAAGTAGAGCAGACTTTTGAACAATCAGTGGTTAATGGCAGACTTTTAAGGATTTTAATGAAAAATATCATTTTTAGCTATTTTTAAGGATGGAGTTTTGATTTTCTGAAAACATTTTGTTGCTTTTATTCATAGAAAAACAAGATGTTGCTTGTTTTTCCATGTTCAGCATCCCAATTCTAGAGACCAAGCTTTCAAAAGTGGCTGTATCAAGTGCTTTTGTGAGCACATCTGCCAGCTGATCTTTAGTTGGGACATGATGCAGAGAAATCAAACCTTTTTCATAGCAATCCCTCACAAAGTGATGTCTGATGTCGATGTGTTTGGTGGTTGAATGGGAAACTGGATTTTTGATGATATTTTCTGCTGCCTAGCTATCCAACATGAGTGGTGTCTTTAAGGTAGTGATACCAAAATCCAGTAACTGATTTTGAAGCCACAGGAGTTGGGCTGTACAGCTTGCAGCAGCAATGTATTCAGCTTCAGCAGTGGATGTTGAAACAGCTGCTTGCTTTTTGCTTTGCCATGAAACTAAGCAATCACCTAGAAACTGGCACCCTCCTGATGTGGACTTCCTTGTTGTGTGACATCCAGCAAAGTCACTGTCTGAGAAACCTGAAAGCTTGATGTTCCCATTAGCTGGATACCAGATACCAAGTGTGGGAGCACCTTTTATGTATCTGAAGATCCTTTTTACAGCAATGAGATTTGATTTTCTGGGGGCTGATTGACTTCTTGCACAGACACATGTTGCAAACATGATGTCTGGTCTAGATGCGGTTAGGTACAATAAAGACCCAATCATGCTTCTATAAAGTGTTTGGTCAATCAGATCATCCTTTTCATCAGACATGACCAGCTTATTTGTTGCCATGGGTGTGCTGCATGGTTTACAATCATTCATATCAAATTTGGTTAAAAGTTCTTTAGCATATTTGCTTTGATGAATGAAAGTTCCATTTTGCAATTGCTGTACTTGGAGACCAAGAAAGCATTGCAGCTCACCCATATCACTCATTTCAAACTCTGCTGTCATGAGTTCTCTAAACTCTTCACACATTGAGTTACATGTGCTTCCAAAAATAATGTCATCCACATAAATCTGGACAATCATTAAATCCTTCCCTCTCCATTTTAAAAACAATGTCTTATCAATGGTACCTCTTTTGAAACCATTTGAGAGTAGGAAGTTGGAAAGAGTTTCATACCAGGCCCTTGGTGCTTGTTTCAGGCCATACAAGGCTTTGTTTAGCCTGTAGACATGATCTGGATAAAATGGATCCTCAAAACCTGGAGGTTGACAAACATATACCTCTTCTTGAATTGTACCATAGAGGAAAGCACTTTTGATATCCATTTGAAACACCTTCATATTGTGGTTGACAGCAAAGGCCAGGAACAGTCTAATGGCTTCCAATCTTGCAACAGGGGCAAATGTTTCATCATAATCAATCCCCTCTTCCTGTTTGTAACCTTGAACCACAAGCCTGGCTTTATTCTTGACAACAATACCCCTTTCATCAGTTTTGTTCTTGAAGACCCACTTTGTGCCAATGGGACTAACCTTTTCTGGCAGTGGTACAAGCTCCCATACTTGTTGTCTTTTAAACTGTTGGAGCTCCTCTTGCATGGCTTCTACCCAGCTGTTGTCTTTCAGTGCCTCTTGGTACTTAACTGGCTGATGGAGTGATAGAAAACCTGCAAAAATACAAATGTTTTGGGTTTGGCTTCTTGTGAGCACCCCTTCATTTATGTTGCCAATGATTTGATCAGGTGGATGAGATCTCAAGAAGATTAAATCTCCTTGGTATGGTATGATAGCATTTGTTGGTGAAGGCTGCAAATGTGTATCATCTGAGCTAACCACTGCTGGGGACTTTGATGATCCAGCAGTGGCTTCAAAAGGTGGTGGAATAGGAGGTAATGAAGTGGAAAACTGCTGACTTTTATCCACTGTTTGAGGACTTTTGTCAGCAGTGTTTGAGGATGTGGAAGCAGTGGTTGATGGGCTACTTTGGTCAACAACTGTTGAGGTAGCAGTGGTTGAGCTTTGACAACTGTTTTGAACAGCTGGTGCTTTTCCCTTTGTGGCAGACCTTTGAGGAATGATGATTTCATACCCATAGTCTGGTGTTGTATCCTCTGATGGACCTGCATTGTTAGTCTTGACAACAGTATTTTCAAAAGTAAATTTTTCAAGATCAAACAGATCTGCAGGGTTTGCTGGGATTTTCATTGAAGAAAGTTCATTGAACTTAACATTCAAAGTCTCCTCCACTGCCTTGGTCCGTGTATTGAACACTTTGTAGGCCTTGGCAGTGGTTGAGTATCCCAGATGATAACCACAATCAATTTTGGCTGCAAATTTTGAAATGGAATCTTTTAAGTTCAAAATAAAGCATGGGCAGCCAAACACCTTGAAGTATGAGATCAGTGGTTTAATTTTATACAGAATTTCATAGGCAGTCTTTTTGTGCCTGGGGTTTATTAAAACTCTGTTCTGAACATAGCAAGCAGTGTTTACTGCCTCTGCCCAGAAAGTTAATGGCAAACCTGAATCTGCAAGCATGGTTCTGGCAGCCTCAATCAGAGTTATGTTCTTCCTTTCCACTACCCCATTCTGCTCTGGTGTTCTAGGGATGCTGTACTGCCTTACAATCCCTTTCTTCACACAGAAGGCATCCAACTCCCTATTTTTGAATTATGTGCCATTGTCACTCCTGAAGCTTTTCACTGGAAGGTCAAATTGCTTTTCAACCTGTGTTACAAAGTCTTGCAAAATGCCTGCAGTTTCATCTTTTGAGTGCAAAAAGAAAGTCCATGTGAACCTAGAAAAGTCATCAACAATAACCAAACAATATCTTTTCTTTTTGAGGCTCATGACTTGAACTGGGCCAAACAAATCCATGTGTAGCATTTGCAAACACTGGGTTGTTTTGGACTCTTCAATGGACTTGTAAGAACTTTTATGCTGTTTTCCTTTTAAACAGGAAATGCAATGTTCAGGACATGAAAACAATTTTTGTGGTAGGCCTCTCACCAAACCATTTTTTGAGATTTCTGTGATTGTCTTAAGATTTGTGTGTCCCAGCCTTCTGTGCCAAAGTTCTGTCTCTTTGTTAGAGGCAGCTGAGAACAGACAGGCATCAGCTCTGGGACACTCTTTTGACATGTCAACAACATAAACATTGCCACTTCTTTGAGCAACAAGTTTAGTTTGACCAGAGTTGATTATTGCTTCAATCTTTTTGACCATTTCTGGTCCAACAATCCTACAACAGTCTTTTGTGAAGAATGACCCAAATCCCTTGTCACTCATTTGGGACACACTCAGAAGGTTGAATTTTAGATTGTCTATTAGATTGACATTTTCAAATTTTACTTTTCCAGACTCCACTGTACCCGACCCCAGAACTTTTCCTTTACTATTATTCCCAAAGGATATATCACCCCCTCCATGGATTTTAAAGTCTTTGAGGAGGGCTTTACATCCTGTCATGTGCCTGGAGCCTCCACTATCTACATACCAAAGACTATCAAAGCATGCAAAAGCTCCCTGCACATGAAGTAAAAGGATTAGTTCATTAAGGTCTCCAAAGCCAACAAGGCTTTGGATGGGGTCTCAACAGTGTCTGGGATGGATGCAGAATGATGGACAGTGGTTAGGTCAGGGGTTTGGACAGTTTTAGGACAGTGTTTCTCTAACCACTGTTTTGGGTCCTGGCCAATCACCTGCTGGTAACCAAAAGGATGCCTGTTCACTTTGAGTTTAGAGGGCCTTTTGTAGGCCTCATAAACGTGTGGAATCCTTTGGTAAGACTGTTTTTCTTTGCCTTTTCTGAACTGATTGGCAGGGGGTGCATCAGTAACCTGAACATCTCTTTTGACAGATGTTTGGTTCAGCTGTTTTGTGACAGCTGTTTGAACTGGCACAAACAGTGGTTGTTTCTTAGTGAATTTGACAGATGTTGATGATGATGGTGGACTCAAGGATGTTTTAGCCATGTGCTCATTCTTTTTCACATCAAAGTTTTTGAGATACACACATGCTTGAGTTTTGTGGTTTGTCTTACCACAAACAATGCAGCTTTCTGCTGGGACAATGACACTTGTTCTGTTTAGATCATAAGCTTTTAAGTGGAAACAATCTTTTGTTAGATGATTCCTTTTCTCACAGAATTCACAAAACAAGTTATCAATTTTTTCTTTCTTCTTTCTCTTTTCGGACTCTTTTGCAGCAGAGGTTTTAACCACTGCTGGGATGTCCTTGAGAGGTATGACTTTAGCTTTTGGAGCTTTAGCACCATCAGTTGATGTAAAGTCCATTGGCTTGAAATTTTCAAGAATATCACACTCATCAGACCATTTTGGTTTAAACTGATGATCTTCAAGCTCCTTGAAAGTGGAGGATCCCATTGGTCTGGTAAGTGTGATTTTGTTACCAAGTTTGTCAGTGATTTTCACTTCTTGGCCATTCTTGTTTGTGGGGATGAGCTCAGTGGCTTCATCAGTTGTTTGGGGAGATTTTTCAAAAGCAACATGTTCATCATCATATTTTCTATATCCAACCCCAAATTTCACATTGCTTTCAATCTGTTTAGCAAGCATCACCTCATATCCTTTGCAGGATTCCACCCATCTTTCACAAGTAATCTGGGCGGACTCCAACTCCTTTTTGCAAACTTGGTATTTTTCTACCATAGTTTGAAGTTGGGTTTTGGTAATGCTTTGCTCTTCTTTTAGACAGCTGATCTCTTTTTCCTTTTCGGTCAATTTGTTTTTAAGTTCTTTTAAAGACTTTTCAAATTTAACCTCATCAGTCAAGATTTTATCCCGAAGGTTTTCATTCACCTCTTTGATGTTAGCAAAAGCAATTATGCAATTGTCAGAACACAGTTTTTCAAGAACTTGAGGAGATACCTTGGCAGCTGCCATCATAGCACAATCACATTGATGATCTTCTTCATCATTAGCTTTCACCTTCTTTTCACCGGCCTTTTCTTCTTTCTCTTCTTCTTTGTCCTCTTTGGACCATGGATCTGTCAATGGTTCAATCAGGGTACCTGAACTTTCTCCCAACAGTAGTTCACCAGCTACAGCATTAACCACTGCTTCAGTCACCTCATCCACTGCTTCAAAGCTCAGCTGTTCCTCCTCAGTTTCAACCCCCTCCTGTATTGTCTCTAATGCCATCAAACAAAATTCATCATGAGAAGAATCATTAGAAGCATAGAGTGCAAAATTTTCATCACTAAGATCTTCAGGCATACTGCTCCAGTCAACAAACCCTTGAGTGAAAAAACTTTGTTGATCTGGTTGTACTGCTGCTGGAGCAGTGGTTTGAGGTGCAACAGGTTGCACTTGTACCTGTGGAGCAGGGGTTTGAACATATTGGATTTGTGGAACAGTAGTTTGGACACAGTGTACTGGCACAGGGGCAGCAGCATAGTGAGCAGTGTTCACTTGAGCTGCTGGGGTATACTGGGCATAGTGCACAGTGGTTTGGTTTTGAGGTCTAGGATTTGAGCTAGGATGAGTAATTATGGGACCAGTAGTTTGACTCCTACATTCCCTAGCAAAATGTCCCAACCTATTACACTTGTAGCACTTGATTTTCGATTTATCCAACCCAACCCTTAGATTCCCATGCAAACCTGGGAATTTTCGCCCTGTTCTTTTGTAAAATTTGCTAGTTCTAACACTTAGCAAAGCCAGTTGATGTAGGATGTCCATTTCCTCTAAGTCAGTGGGATCGAAATGTTGTAAATCATTGAGTTCAAAGCTTAGATTATCTGACATCTGGTTTTCGTTAGCAGTGAATGCATAACTTGCAGAGTGAGGATCAGGGTTGTTAAAATTTGCACCAGCAGTTATGTCAATGAAGTGATCATAACCCTGATCCTTACCACTGCTCCCAGATTCTTCTTGACCCAGAAGAGCAGTATTACCGAAGGTGTAATCATCGGTAACTTTTCCTGACTCTTGTAACCTCCTTTTCTGGTTCAACTCCCTTTCGTAGGTCAGGAGTCGACCGTGGAGTTGGGTCAAGGTCAGATCCTTGAATTCAGGTGAGTTTCGGGTGACAAAAGCTATGGTGTCCCATTTTTCTGGCAGTGACCTGAGGAACCTGCTATTTTGAGTTGAGTTTGTAAAAGTGGTGTTAACAAGCCTCAGTTCACTGATGAGACAACTGAAACGCTCAAATTGTTGCGTTAGTGATTCGCCTTTAACGTAGCAAAATGTTTCATACTGTTGGTTCAGGATTTCCCTATTGTTTTCTATGACTTCTTCAGTTCCCCCAAACTGTTCCTTAAGTGTGTCCCATAACTCTTTGGCATTGTTACAGTGTAACAGTCCAGCATATATCTCATTGGGCAGCGCTGATGCTATGATGCTAAAAGCTTTAGCATCTAGTTCGATCTTTTGAAAGTCGGTTTCGGTATAATTTTCAACTGGTTTTGGAACGAACTTTTTAGCATCTTCAGCGCTTGGCACTGAAGGAACATGGGGACCATAAATGACAGACCTCCAACAACCTGTGCTTTGTTGAGCAAGGATGTAACCCATCCTTCTCTACCAGATGTTGTACTCATTTCTTTTTAGCATAGGTGGTTTAAAAAGTGAGCCGATGTTGTTTTTATCATCCTGAGATTGTGACGTCATTCTTGTTGTTTTACAGACACTGAGAAATCAACTTTAATGGTGATTAATCCTTGCTTTGTTTTTCAACGGAAGAACAAACGATCAGTATCAACTGTTATGAGCTGAACTATTTACGTCAAAATGATTGTTAAATCAAATTTGACTGTCCAAGCTCTGATACCAATTGTTGGATCTGAGTTTGTTTTTTATTGTATTTTCGTTTGAAATTAAGATGAAAATGGAAGAGTTGTGCAGCGGAATTAAGATGAAAACAAACTTTGCATACAATCAAACGAGAGTAATACTTTAATCAAACATCTTTACACAATGAATCGAAAGATTGAATTTGTTTCAACAATGATTACAATGATTGATGAATGAATGCAAACTCCCCCTTAGCCAGAGCTCAGTAGTTTGTTCGTGCAAAGAAGACAATGTTGTGAAAGAGCTAATAGAACAGTACAAAGTACTGAACTATTTATAGGCACTTGCAAACCACTGAGCATCTTAGCTGACGTCACCATGAAAGTGACATCTAACCTCCTAACAAACTCTAACCTCTGATCTATACAAACTCTGATGTACTAACTACTGCTATTACATTTCTTTACATAAAAGACACTTAAACAGCTGCTGCATCCTTCCACTGCTGTGAACCCAGTAGTGCCTGTCCGGATCAGCAGTACTTGACTCAAGGCAGTAGATTGAGTCAGCAGAGCTTTGGTCTTCCATCAGTCTTTGACATTGGTCAGTAGATGCAAAGCAGCAGTTGTAGGACAACACTTAGTAAGATCAGCAGATAGGAGGTCAGCAGATATAAAACCACTTTCAATGGGAGAGATTTGCATGAACTAACTGTAATCGTCTGCTTATTCTGGATCCACTGCTCTGATCCAGTTTTGGCTTTAATTATCTGTTCCTCTGATAGGGTTCAATCCCAACAAGGGTATTTTCAGATTCCCACTCTAAGCATGTTAATTGTCGAGTCAAAGCTTGTTTCAAAAAGTCAACAGAATGTGTTTTTGCAAATTTAAGCATGATTAGCAATGTAGGGTACATGCAACCTGTTTGATCATTAAAATAACTTAATAATTAATGTAAGAACATGTCTCAACATGTTCATCTCGACAATTTTCAGTTTAAACCCGAATCGGAACCGAAAGTCGCATAAATTGACTTTTTCTTTGACTTTCAGTTCTGATCCGTTCATGCATGTTTGAGATCTGCCTTAGAGCTTATTTTGGACCAATTTTTATATAAGTTTAATTCTCTAAGATTTTACAACTTGGTTCAACACTTATCCGGTTCATATGCATGTTTCCGATTAATGCTTAAAAGTTGACTATTATGCCCTTTTTACTATAAAACGTGATTTTTGAAAAAGTGAAAGAGTAGAAACATTTGATACTGATTTATAAACTTGCACCAAAAATTTGATATCAGTTTGAGGTCTAGATTAAGAGTTATGCTCAATATCGTAATTGGAAAGCTTTATGTTACTTAAACGGCGTAATTAGCATATAACCTATTTAAACCCACTTTTTGATACCAAACTTTTTACCCACTAATGTTATATAATATTTTGGGATTTTTAAAGATTTTTATTTAATTTTTGGCTGATCATATCATAGGTCTCTAAGTTTAATTCGGTAAATACCGATTTTACCCTTTTAAGCCATAAAATGAGTTTTACAAATCCTTTTGACCCCAAACCTTTTTCTACTGATTTTATTTGTTAAATAAAATATTTTGAGCATTCTGGAAATATAAAAATATCAGTTTTCTTTTAAAAACCCGGAAACGGCTCTAAATCGCCTTTTTAAGCGTTTTTAACGCATAGTATGTATTCTAACCATATTAAACATATAAGGTTGATACCTACTGATGTTCTTAGCATATTTTTATAAAATAACAGTAAGTACAAGTTTATAAACTCAGGTTTCCAATTTTGACATTTTTAGCCCTTGTGAAATTACCAAAATACCCCTAAGGTGCATAGTTTGGTTTTAAATGCTAAGTCTCACATATGGGTCATACCCTACTGTTATAACATGTTAAATTAAGTATATTTACTGTATAAATCAGACCCGTAACTCAGATTTACAAATAAACTCTTTTATAATCTTTTAAAATGACCAAAATGCCCTTTTGAGGCATAATTTGTGTTTAAATCCATTTTGGGAATAATAGAAAATAACTTACTGATATTATTACATATTTAGAGCATATTATCTCAGGGAACTTGCATATGACTCTTACGGTTACCCGTAACGCTCTTTTCGCATTCGGTTCGGTTTATGTAACTAGTTTGCATAAATTGACCGAGACGGGTCAAACATTATCATTTTTGTCTCAAAATCCAGAATGTATTTAGTATACCCATATTATACAAGTATTCAAACTTTCGGGTCTAAATCACATTCTATCCGGTCTTCGCTTAATCGTGCGTTTGAACCGTTTCGTCCTTAAAGCTAACCAGTCTAAGCTTAGGCTTAAATAAAGACCCGTTAGAAATCTAATAGGTTATTATAAACCTTCGTTCCAGATTAGGAGCACCGGTAAAAGCTACCTTCACTTGCTTGTTGTGATATATACTTACCAAGGTAAATACTTTTAACTTATTTTCCCTATATAGGCTTGGGTTACGGTATATAGAATACCGCTTGATCGAGCATCAAATCTTACATCTTTGAATGGTTAATTGAATAATTTGATCGGCTCGTTTAAACAGTTTTGTTCACTTAAAGCCTTTAGGGGGTTAATGACCATGTCCCGGATATCCTCGGCATCATCTTACGAGATGGCCACGACCTGAGCACGGGGTGTAGGCGTACACCTGTCAGTGTATAACTCTAATGTGGAGGGTCTATTGATCTTTAACCCGGACAAGATCCGGGCTACTGAACGCACAAGTAACATGTAATTCGTTCACAAGATTATTATAATAAATAATTATCCCAAGTTATAAAATGTTTTGTGCCATGAGCATTCAAATCAATTTTCAACCATTTTCAAAATGAGTCAGTTAAATTGTATTTACCAGTGTAAACTGACGTATTTTCCCAAAAGGTTAAGTGCAGGTACTACACGTAATAGGCTGGCTGTCTTCTATATCGTCCACAATAAGTCTCGCAAGCTTGGGCGACAATAAACTGTTGAACAATATCTTATTTTATTTTTGATCCGCCTGTGGATCCGTTTTGACTATCAGTGATATTTAATATTACACTTTATTAAAGTTGAAATGAATCTATCTTTGCTTCCGCTGTGCATTTATATATTGTGTTGTTTGTCTATGATGACACCAACTACGTCACGATACTCCCCACCGGGCCCACTGGTGGCACGTGGAAAATAGGGGTGTGACAGGTTGGTATCAGAGCCAACTCTGAGTGAATTAAACACTAGTCTTTTGTGTTTAATCTCAGTTACACAATTGCACATTCCTCGATTCTCGAGTCTAGACAAAGAACTTAGGAAATTTCCAAATTTTTGTTTTATTTTCTAACTTTGTCTTACATATATTTTGTTGTATCACTTGTTGTTTTTGACAGGATCACCAGAATGCCACCACGTATGAGAGGTAGGGGCCGAGGACAAGGAGCACATGTAGCTCCAAACGACCACGAGGTCGGGCCGTCACACCGGCGAACACCCTCGGACCCTCACAACACTGATGCTCAAGACCTTTGGAGGTCTTTTACTGAACCTGCTAGGCGCTCAGTCTCACTGAGTACCTCTCCTTCAATCCCGCACTCCTTTGGGCCTCATTCGGAGAATGAGCCCCACAACTCACAACAGTCCTACATTCCCTTAATAGGACACAATTCACCTCTTAACCAACCATCACCTGTCTTCCAGGGTCAGTTCAACCCTGATGACTACTTAGCAGCAGCAGTGGGTTTTAACCCACTTGGACCAGAAGACCACTTTTCTGGTGGCAACCCAATGGACATCGATGAGGATACTGATCCTGCTATGCCACCATCCGGAACACCGAATCATCCCATCAAGATTTCAGATGGGTCACCGTTTATGGGATCACCTTACAATGGTCCCGATAGCTTTGAGGAGAACTTCAAGCAGCACGACTGGGTGTTTACCCCCAGTTATCATAACTCTCCTTTGCACCAGCCCCATCACTCTCCTCTTCACCAGTCTTACCATAATTCTCCCCTGCACCTGCCTCACCACTCTCCCCTACACCAGCCACAGCAGCAGCAGAATCCTTCCGAGGATTCCCGACTTGTAGCGGTCACTCCGCCAGCAGCACCACCTCCGCTTCAGCCTCCCTCGCCTCCGAGGCGAAGGAGAACTACTGTGCGGATGTCCGCACGAGGGGGAGTGTGTATCAGCACCCCTCCACTTTCGAGTGGCAACCGTTACTCACCGGTCCACGAAGAACCAGAGATGGGTGAATCCTCACACCCCGTCTCTGAAGTAGCATCTGCGTCAGTCGCGCCACAGCCACCATTGGGTTTTGGAGACCCAATCCCCACTTATACTGGAGCTGCAGCATTCAACCCCTTCGAGCAGCAGATTCACACGGGTTACAACTTTACGGAGGATCTATACTGGATAGCAGCAAACTCCAACACTTTCCACCAAGAAGGTCCTTACGGAGGTCCCTGGGCTACGGGACCCTCGACCTATGGGTACCCATCATATGGGTATCAGCAGTCACAGCCTCCTCAACCTCCGTATTATCAACCGCCGCCTCCTCAACCTCAGCATTACCAACAACCACCTCAGGCACCGGCGATGTCACCGCCCCAGATGCAAGAAATCCTTCATGAGATACAAGAGGTGTGTCAAGAGATGCGGCATGAGTTGCAGCATGATCGGAGGCGTAATCGGGGGATGTTTAAGAAGATGGTGGATCTAATCAAGGGTAAAAGCAAGAAGGGTCATTGAATCCTTTGTTTGTTGGTTATTTTAGTGTGGTACTCATGTCCCTGCGTGGACATTTATTTATTTCAGTACTATACCCCTGCGTGGGTATTTCTTTCTGTTCTGCCCCTGCGTGGGCATATCTTTTATTTGACCCCTGCGTGGGTTTGTTTGTTTTGTTATTTGGCCCCTGCGTGGGCATGTGGTTTATGTAAAAGACCCGTTTAGGGCAAACTCGTACTGATTTAATTTTTATTTTGAATGGTTAATTTAAGATTTTCATTTTTAAATTATGTGCATAAACATAGTATATGAATAAATGAAAAATAACATTTATTATTTTGATGTACCATTTTAATAAAATAATAAGGATCTTAAAAGGGAAAAACCTAGCTGTTATGTTGTCATAAATCTAGCCAACATGGTAGAACCTGTTTAAAAAGATTCAAATCTCTGTTAACATCTGTAAACATGTTAACATTCTTGGCTAGCGTGATCCGTAAAATCACACACGCCACCCTTTTTATAAATTATCCAAGATTATATTTTTATATATATTTGGTTGTGACATAATGCCTACGGGTTATAATTAATGTCATATAAAACAAAAAGGCAGCTGTAGTTTATAAACTCCCTGCCAAGAAAGGATTGATTTGTCTTTTTATGCAAACTTTAATCCTGTAAGATCTAAATTGTAATTTAGAAATTTGTCTACGTGACTAGGCTTATTATGCCAATAATATATTTCGTTCTAAAAAGATTACTAGTAAAAATCTTGAATGAAATTATTAAATTAACTAATATGGCTTTTATTTACCATTGTTAATAAATCGTCAAGAATGATAATACTATTTAGACTTCTAAATAGACCTTGTCCTTATTTTTATGTAGCAATTTAGACTACATGGCTAAGTCTGAAGAGTTAAACAGTCGTCCAGCAGAAAACCCTGATAATACTAAGATATTAGTAACGGGTGCGGAGTTGAAAGCATTAGTGAACGATGCAGTTATCGAAGCGCTAAATAGACAGTATAGTGAATCGAGCGGGACCCGGAGTAGGACCCGATCTGCACCACGTTCCAAGCCGAAAGCTCACTCGGAGGCTCATAGCAAGCCGCCCTCTAAGAAAGTTGGACCTAAGAAAGATGAGCTCAATAGGGATAATGAGGATCATCACTCCTCTAACCAAAACAGTGTCCCGATAAAGAAGATCAAGCATAAACATGAACCGCATAGTAAGTCCTGTACGTATAAATACTTCGTCTCATGTAAACCCAGAGACTTTACTGGGGAGAAAGGAGCGGTCGACTGCATGACCTGGTTAGACGAAATGGATACGGTAGTAGATATCAGCGGGTGTGCTGAAAGAGATGTAGTAAAGTACGTATCACAATCGTTCAAAGGAGACGCACTGGCGTGGTGGAAATCTCTCATACAAGCTGCCGGAAAGATCCCACTCTACAGTATGTCATGGGATCAGTTCGTTGCCCTTATCAAGGAAAATTTTTGCCCGCAGCATGAAGTTGAAAGGATCAAATCTGATTTCTTATCGTTGGTGATGAAGAATCTAGACTGCCAGGCATACCTCACCACTTTCAATACTCTATCTCGGTTGGTTCCGTACTTGGTAACCCCAGAGCCGAAAAGGATTGCCCGTTTCATCGGGGGTTTAGCCCCTGAAATTAAAGCAAGTGTTAAGGCATCGAGGCCTACAACTTTCAGATCAGTAGCTGATCTATCTCTCTCTCTCACCCTGGACGTAGTCAGGTTGAGAGCACTCAGGAACTCAGAAGAGAAAAAGAGAAAGCGTGAGGACGATACCTCACGAAGATCAGAGAAGAGACACCGAGGAAATAACGACCACAGGAAAGGGTCGGGATCTAAGAGAGATGGGCAACAGTCGGGGGATAAACCCAAATGTAAAACTTGTAAGAAGAACCACTTTGGGAAGTGTCGTTTGGAGTCGAGATCCCAGTCTCTCGTGAGATCCTGTGGGATTTGCAAATCCACGGATCATAAGACTTTGGAGTGTAAGAAGCTAAAGGATGCAACATGTTACGGTTGCAACGAAAAAGGACACATTAAGTCTAATTGCCCAAAGTACGCCAAGAAAGCCGAAGATGGGAAGAAGACCAATGCGAGGGTCTTCAAGATGGACGCTAAGGAAGCTGTTCAAGATGACAACGTTATTACAGGTACTTTTCTTGTAAATGATGTTTTTGCTAGAGTATTGTTTGATTCTGGATCAGATAAGTCTTTTGTCGATGATAAGTTCTGTAAGTTATTAAACCTACCTGTTAGAACCTTAAGTGTGAAATACGAGGCGGAATTAGCTGATGGAACCATAGAAACAGCCTCAACTGTTTTAGATGGATGTGTTATATCCATTAGGAACCATTCTTTTCCTTTATCCTTACTTCCCTTTAAGCTAGCCGGCTTTGATGTAGTTATAGGCATGGATTGGTTATCGCATAACCAAGCCCAGATCGTGTGCAACAGAAAGCAAGTGATAGTCAAAACTCCGTCTGGTAAGTCACTTACCATTCAAGGGGATACTCAGCATGGATTGCCTGAGCAAGTGTCCATGCTCAAGGCATCTAGATGCTTAGGAAAGGGTTGTGTCATTTATATGGCACAAGTTACTATTGATGAGCCAAAGCCCAAGATTGAAGACATCCCTATCATTTCGGAATATCCTGAAGTTTTTCCCGAAGAACTACCTGGTTTACCACCAGATAGGCAAGTGGAATTCCGAATTGACATCATCCCGGGTGCAGCACCAGTAGCGAGAGCACCTTATAGTTTAGCACCAACGGAGATGAAGGAATTAAGGACGCAGTTGGATGATCTGTTAGCTAAAGGTTTTATTAGACCTAGTTCGTCTCCTTGGGGAGCGCCGATCTTGTTTGTCAAGAAGAAGGATGGATCGATGCGTCTGTGCATCGATTACCGTGAGCTTAATAAAGTCACTATCAAGAATAGGTATCCTTTGCCCAGGATCGACGATCTGTTCGGTCAGTTACAAGGAGCAAGCTACTTTTCTAAGATCGACTTGAGGTCAGGCTATCATCAGTTGAAGGTCAAGGATGAAGATGTACACAAGACAGCGTTTAGGACTCGTTATGGACATTACGAGTTCCTAGTGATGCCTTTCGGGCTCACTAATGCGCCAGCCGCATTCATGGATCTCATGAATCGCGTCTGCAAGCCTTATCTGGATAAATTTGTCATCGTCTTTATTGATGACATTCTCATCTATTCAAAGAGCCAAGCTGATCACGAGAAACACCTTCGTTGTATTCTCAAACTTCTACATCAAGAGAAACTCTACGCCAAATTTTCGAAGTGCGAATTTTGGCTTCGAGAAGTCCAATTCCTTGGACATGTAGTAAGTGAGCGTGGTATCCAGGTGGATCCCGCGAAGGTGGAAGCAGTTATGAATTGGCAAGAGCCCAAGACACCTACTGAGATTCGCAGTTTTCTGGGTTTAGCAGGATATTATAGGCGCTTTATCGAAAACTTTTCAAGGATTGATGCGCCCTTAACCTCGTTGACACGTAAGAAAGTTAAGTTTGATTGGGGCCCTAAGCAGCAGGAATCCTTTGACATTCTGAAGAAAAAGTTGAGCAATGCACCGGTATTATCATTGCCCGATGGTATAGAAGAATTTGTGGTGTATTGTGATGCATCGCACACTGGTATGGGCTGTGTACTCATGCAGAAAGGCAAGGTTATTGCCTACGCTTCACGACAACTAAAGGTGCACGAAAAGAACTACACCACCCACGACTTGGAGCTGGGTGCCGTTGTATTTGCATTAAAACTTTGGAGACATTACTTATATGGAACCAAGTGTGTGATCTATTCGGATCATAAGAGCCTTCAACATTTGTTCAATCAGAAGGACTTGAATATGCGACAAAGACGATGGATGGAAACTCTAAATGATTATGATTGTGAGATAAAATACCATCCAGGCAAAGCAAATGTAGTTGCTGATGCCTTAAGCAGAAAAGAAAGAGTGAAGCCAATAAGAATCAATGCCAAGTGCATCGAAATCAGGAATAGTTTGAACGAAAGGGTGTTAGCTGCACAGAAGGAAGCTGTGTTGGAAGCTAACTATCCTGAAGAAAAGTTAGGAGTAATGAGGAGCAGTTATCCTATGACAAAGACGGAATGCTTAGATTGAATGGACGAATATGGGTTCCAGTTTATGGAGGACTTCGAGATGTTATTCTCCAGGAAGCCCACAGTTCCAAATATTCCGTTCATCCTGGAGCTAATAAGATGTACCAGGATCTAAAGGCCAACTACTGGTGGATTGGTTTGAAAAAGTCTGTAGCTGCTTATGTAGCTAAATGTTTGACTTGTGCGCAAGTCAAAGCTGAGCATCAAAAGCCGTCAGGTTTGTTACAACAACCTGAAATTCCCACATGGAAGTGGGAGATGGTGACAATGGATTTTATCACCAAGTTGCCAAAGACGAGAAAGGGAAATGATACTATATGGGTCATAGTGGATAGACTAACGAAGTCAGCACATTTCCTACCCATTAAGGAAACTTACAGCTCAGATATGTTAGCCCAGTTATACGTTGATAAGATTGTAGCTTTGCATGGAATACCTGTGTCTATTATCTCTGATAGAGATACTAGATATACATCGCATTTTTGGAAAAGTTTCCAACAATCTTTGGGCACACGTTTAAATTTTAGTACGGCTTATCATCCTCAGACTGACGGTCAGAGTGAGCGTACTATTCAAACATTGGAAGATATGCTACGTGCATGTGCGATCGATTTGGGTGGTAGTTGGGATAAGAACCTACCATTAATTGAATTCTCCTACAACAATAGCTACCACACCAGCATAAAAGCTGCGCCTTTTGAGGCCTTATACGGTAGAAAGTGTAGATCTCCCATTTGTTGGGCGGAAGTTGGAGATGTCCAACTATCAGGACCAGAGATAGTTTTTGAGACGACGGACAAGATTGTCCAGATTCGCGATCGTTTGAAGGCTGCCAGGGATAGGCAGAAAAGTTATGCGGATCCAAAGCGAAAGGCTTTTCACTTCGAAGTAGGTGATAAAGTATTGCTTAAAGTATCACCCTGGAAGGGGGTGATGCGATTTGGTAAGAAAGGCAAGCTAAGCCCGAGATACATAGGACCTTTCGAGGTTATCGAACGTGTCGGGTCAGTTTCTTATAAGTTAAACTTGCCTGAAGAGCTTAGTGTAATCCATAATGTGTTCCACATCTGTAATTTGAAGAAGTGTTTCGCTGTTGAATCACTGGTTATACCGCATACGGGTGTACATATAGATGAAAGCTTGAAATTTGTGGAAAAGCCATTGTCGATTGAAGATCGACAGGTAAAGAAGCTTCGAAGGAAGCATGTACCTATTGTTAAGGTCAAATGGGATGCCCGTAGAGGTCCCGAATACACATGGGAGGTAGAATCCACGATGAAAGAAAAATACCCTCATTTGTTTCAGTAAATCTCGGGGTCGAGATTTCTTTTAAGGGGGTGAGGATGTAACACCTCGAAAATTTACGTCCAATAATGTATTGACACGTGTCATGGGCTTTGGATATGTGAAAACATACTTTAGAGGGACTAAAGTTGACAAACAGTGAAACTATGTGAATATAAGGGTCCAAAGTGTCAATGATGGATAAATGGGCTCTAAAAAAACCCTACATGATGTGTATAATCTTAAACGGATAAATCATGGATCATACGAAGCGGAAAATGAAAGAAAATGAGGAATTACAAACTACAGGGGCTAAATGTGTCAACATGTTGAAAGTATACCTCTGAGTGACCTTTTGGCAAACCCGAAGCTTTGTAATGATAAAATATACTCACTAGATTATGTGATAAAAATTTCATCAAGTTTCGTTATCGTATGAGAAAGTTATGACCAAAACCGTGTACGAGGGGTTAAAAGTGTAAATCTCATAATTCCTTGTTCGGAAACCTTTCTCCAAGCATTCAAGACCTCCCAATGCATGGCCATACTCCCTAGGACACCCTTGACCTGCTTTCACTGACTTTGCATGATGAAAATGTCGGAAAAATCGAATAACAAGAATGCAGGGACTGAACATGCAACAAAACAACAAACTTTGGAACAAGAGCCCTCGCGTGGCGCGACGGGGGTGTTTTCGCAGCAGACCGCCAGCTGCCAGTTCTGAGTCTGATTCGAGTTGTAACCAGCTGTTGTCGACTCCAGAGCCTCACCAATCGATTTTCATGCATTTAGGGGCACTTGTCCTCTTCTCATATCACTCCTAGACCTCTGTGGCAGCTTATAATCAGATCAAACTTGTGATAAAAGGGGTCTTGCAGCTTACTACATTGAACACTTGCATTCACAAATTTCACAAGGCAACTTCTGGAGCTCTCTGGATGACAAGACAACTTCCTAGTGATCTCTAAGCTTTATTAGGACTCTTGTAAGTGTTCATAACCTTCTCAAATCTGTTCTAGCTTAGTTTATTAACCGAAAGTCAATCCATCGTAAATTTAGTTTGACTTCGTGATTAAACGAAATGTGCTCAGTCTTTTCTCAAATTGAAAGTACCTACAAGTTGGTATTTATGTGGGTAACAAACCCTCAAAAGGGTATTTTCAGATTCCCACTCTAAGCATGTTAATTGTCGAGTCAAAGCTTGTTTCAAAAAGTCAACAGAATGTGTTTTTGCAAATTTAAGCATGATTAGCAATGTAGGGTACATGCAACCTGTTTGATCATTAAAATAACTTAATAATTAATGTAAGAACATGTCTCAACATGTTCATCTCGACAATTTTCAGTTTAAACCCGAATCGGAACTGAAAGTCGCATAAATTGACTTTTTCTTTGACTTTCAGTTCTGATCCGTTCATGCATGTTTGAGATCTACCTTAGAGCTTATTTTGGACCAATTTTTATATAAGTTTAATTCTCTGAGATTTTACAACTTGGTTCAACACTTATCCGGTTCATATGCATGTTTCCGATTAATGCTTAAAAGTTGACTATTATGCCCTTTTTACTATAAAACGTGATTTTTGAAAAAGTGAAAGAGTAGAAACATTTGATACTGATTTATAAACTTGCACCAAAAAATTGATATCAGTTTGAGGTCTAGATTAAGAGTTATGCTCAATATCGTAATTTGAAAGCTTTGTGTTACTTAAACGGCGTAATTAGCATATAACCTATTTAAACCGACTTTTTGATACCAAACTTTTTACCCACTGATGTTATATAATATTTTGGGATTTTTAAAGATTTTTATTTAATTTTTGGCTGATCATATCATAGGTCTCTAAGTTTAATTCGGTAAATACCGATTTTACCCTTTTAAGCCATAAAATGAGTTTTACAAATCCTTTTGACCCCAAACCTTTTTCTACTGATTTTATTTGTTAAATAAAATATTTTGAGTATTCTGGAAATATAAAAATATCAGTTTTCTTTTATAAACCCGGAAACGGCTCTAAATCGCCTTTTTAAGCGTTTTTAACGCATAGTATGTATTATAACCATATTAAACATATAAGGTTGATACCTACTGATGTTCTTAGCATATTTTTATAAAATAACAGTAAGTACAAGTTTATAAACTCAGGTTTCCAATTTTGACATTTTTAGCCCTTGTGAAATTACCAAAATACCCCTAAGGTGCATAGTTTGGTTTTAAATGATAAGTCTCACATATGGGTCATACCCTACTGTTATAACATGTTAAATTAAGTATATTTACTGTATAAATCAGACCCGTAACTCAGATTTACAAATAAACTCTTTTATAATCTTTTAAAATGACCAAAATGCCCTTTTGAGGCATAATTTGTGTTTAAATCCATTTTGGGCATAATAGAAAATAACTTACTGATATTATTACATATTTAGAGCATATTATCTCAGGGAACTTGCATATGACTCTTACGGTTACCCGTAACGCTCTTTTCGCATTCGGTTCGGTTTATGTAACTAGTTTGCATAAATTGACCGAGACGGGTCAAACATTATCATTTTTGTCTCAAAATCCAGAATGTATTTAGTATACCCATATTATACAAGTATTCAAACTTGTCGGGTCTAAATCACATTCTATCCGGTCATCGCTTAATCGTGCGTTTGAACCGTTTCGTCCTTAAAGCTAACCGGTCTAAGCTTAGGCTTAAATAAAGACCCGTTAGAAATCTAATAGGTTATTATAAACCTTCGTTCCAGATTAGGAGCACCGGTAAAAGCTACCTTCACTTGTTTGTTGTGATATATACTTACCAAGGTAAATACTTTTAACTTATTTTCCCTATACAGGCTTGGGTTACGGTATATAGAATAACGCTTGATCGAGCATCAAATCTTACATCTTTGAATGGTTAATTGAATAATTTGATCGGCTCGTTTAAACATTTTTGTTCACTTAAAGCCTTTGGGGGGTTAATGACCATGTCCCGGATATCCTCGGCATCATCTTACGAGATGGCCACGACCTGAGCACGGGGTGTAGGCGTACACCTGTCAGTGTATAACTCTAATGCGGAGGGTCTATTGATCTTTAATCCGGACAAGATCCGGGCGACTGAACGCACAAGTAACATGTAATTCGTTCACAAGATTATTATAATAAATAATTATCCCAAGTTATAAAATGTTTTGTGCCATGAGCATTCAAATCAATTTTCAACCATTTTCAAAATGAGTCAGTTAAATTGTATTTACCAGTGTAAACTGACGTATTTTCCCAAAAGGCTAAGTTCAGGTACTACACGTAATAGGATGGCTGTCTTCTAGAGCGTCCACAATAAGTCTCGCAAGCTTGGACGACAATAAACTGTTGAACAATATCTTATTTTATTTTTGATCCGCCTGTGGATCCGTTTCGACTATCAGTGATATTTAATATTACACTTTATTAAAGTTGAAATGAACCTATATTTGCTTCCGCTGTGCATTTATATATTGTGTTGTTTGTCTATGATGACACCAACTACGTCACGATACTCCCCACCGGGCCCACTGGTGACATGTGGAAAATAGGGGTGTGACAACGTCGTAGCAGCGGAGAAGGAAAAGAAAGAGAAGAAGGAAGTAAAAGACGTACCCGTGGTTCGAGAATTTCCTAATGTTTTTCCAGAGGATCTTCCCGGACTACCTCCAAAGCGCGATATTGATTTTCGCATTGATCTCATTCCTGGAGCTAATCCTATCGCCAGAGCTCCTTATCGACTCGCGCCGTCCGAAATGCGCGAACTCTCAACCCAACTCCAGGAATTACTTGAAAAAGGCTTTATTCGCCCGAGCACCTCTCCTTGGGGCGCACCAGTCCTTTTCGTCAAAAAGAAGGACGGGTCATTCCGGATGTGCATCGACTACCGGGAATTGAATAAGTTGACTATCAAAAACCGCTATCCTCTGCCTCGCATCGACGATTTGTTTGACCAACTACAAGGCGCTACATGTTTCTCGAAGATCGATCTACGTTCAGGATATCATCAGCTGCGTATACAGGAGGAGGATATACCCAAAACCGCGTTTCGTACTCGTTACGGCCATTACGAATTCGTTGTCATGCCTTTTGGCCTAACCAACGCACCAGCAGTTTTCATGGATCTGATGAATCGAGTGTGTAAACCATATCTCGACCGTTTCGTCATCGTGTTCATCGACGATGTCTTGATCTATTCCAAAACGAGGGCCGAACACACGCAACATCTACGTTTGGTTCTCGAGTTACTCCAGGGGAACCAACTCTACGCCAAATTCTCCAAGTGCGAGTTTTGGTTGGGGGAGGTTCAGTTTCTGGGTCACATTGTAAATAGTCAGGGTATTCACGTCGATCCTGCGAAGATTGAAGCTGTTAAGAGCTGGGTTACGCCTAAGAACCCGTCTGAAGTCCGCTCCTTTCTCGGGCTAGCGGGCAATTATCGACGATTTATCGAAGGATTCTCGAAGATTGCTGTACCCCTTACCTCTCTCACGCATAAGGACCAGCCTTTTGTCTGGGGAACCAAACAAGAGTCTGCCTTTCGAACCCTCAAACACATGCTTTGCAATGCTCCTGTTCTCACACTACCCGACGGAAACGATAATTTCATTGTCTACTGTGATGCTTCTAACCTTGGTCTCGGTTGTATCCTAATGCAACGAGACAAGGTCATAGCTTACGCATCTCGTCAGCTCAAAGTTCACGAGAAGAACTATACAACCCACAATCTCGAGCTAGGCGCAGTTGTTTTTGCATTAAAGATTTGGCGACACTACCTGTATGGTACAAAGTGTACGATCTTCACCGATCATAAGAGCCTACAACATATCTTTAATCAGAGGGAACTAAATATGTGTCAACGCCGATGGGTAGAACTTCTCAACGATTACGACTGTGAGATTCGTTATCACCCAGGCAAGGCAAATGTTGTCGCCGACGCACTTAGCAGACAGAGCTATCTGCTTAGCACTCGTAATGTTCAAGCCCAGCACAACCTCGAAGCTCTCATCCGCGACGCCCAGCATGCATGTTTCAACGAACGCACCTTGAAGAAAGAAAGAATCAACCACGATGGAGCCCAACTTGTGAGCAAATCAAATGGGATATTCCACTTCTTAGACCGAATTTGGATTCCCAAGCGGACCAACCTGCGACAGATTATCATGGATGAAGCCCACAAATCCCGATACTCTATCCACCCCGGTGCTGACAAAATGTACCATGATCTTCGCTATAGATACTGGTGGTCGGGTATGAAACGGGATATCGCTCTCTACGTCAGAAAATGCCTAACCTGTGCTAGAATCAAGGTTGAACATCAAAGACCCTCTGGCTTGCTCGAACAACCACCAATTCCCATGTGGAAGTGGGAGAGCATAGCTATGGATTTCGTAACCAAGCTTCCAACCACGTCATCAGGTCACGACAGCATTTGGGTTGTTATTGACCGTCTGACTAAATCAGCTCACTTTCTGCCAATACGAGAAGACTACAAGGTAGAACGATTAGCTCGAATCTACACCGACGAGATCATTTGTCGACATGGAACGCCTCGTGACATCATCTCTGATCGTGATGCTCGGTTTACTTCACGATTGTGGGAAACATTCCAAACGGCACTCGGTACAACGCTTAACCTAAGTACTGCGTTCCACCCACAAACCGACGGTCAGACTGAAAGAACGATTCGTACTCTTGAAGACATGCTCCGTTCGTGTGTTCTAGACTTCGGTGGTAATTGGGATAGACACCTTCCGTTAGTCGAATTCTCGTATAACAACAGCTACCAGGCTAGCATCCAGATGGCACCTTTCGAGGCCTTATACGGAAGAAGATGTCGATCGCCTATTGTGTGGCACGAGATCGGTCACTCGCAACTAACCGGTCCGGAGCTACAACAATAAATGACAGACAAAATTTTCCAAATTCGAGACAACCTAGCGAAAGCTCGGGATCGACAGAAAGTTTACGCCGATAAAAAGCGCAAACCCCGTGAATATGGCGTTGGTGACTACGTACTCCTAAAGGTATCACCTTGGAAGGGTGTAGTCCGATTCGGCAAAAAGGGGAAACTCGCGCCTCGATATGTTGGACCTTTTAAGATTCTGGAAAGGATCGGAAAAGTCGCCTACAGACTCGAATTACCGGAGGAACTTAGCAATGTCCATCCGACTTTCCACGTGTCAAACCTCCGAAAGTGCATCGCCGACCACGACTTACATGTTCCTCTAGATGATCTACAAGTGAACGAAACATTACACTTCGTGGAAAAGCCTGTCGAAATCATGGATCGCCAAATCAAGCAACTCAGGCGCTCAAACATTCCTATCGTGAAGGTCAGATGTGAAGGCAAACGAGGCGCGGAGTTCACTTGGGAACTCGAAAGCGACATGAAGGCAAAATATCCACAGTTGTTTAATTAAGAAATTTGTAGACTTATAGATCAAGTGTTTTCGCACCACATATCCAAGTTTTAGCAATTTTATCCGTAAAAAGTTGTTTAATTTGGCGATTTTCAGAGAAAAACGTGATGAATATGAAAAGTGAAGAAATTGATCAAATCTGAGTGTGTTTAATCATCACAATCGATCACCTGCTCAGATACCACTTGTAGGACCGGTTTTGACTCCGTTACGATTGTGTTTGGATACACGCGTTCACGGATTCCGCGCGTCTTCGAGTCAACAAGTCAACACGGATATGTTATCCGCACGGATTGCCATCCGTACGGTGAACACCAACAGCAACATTCAACATTTTTTCTAACAAAAACTCAAATTTTCTCTCAAACGACTTCGAATTAAGATCTGAAACTTTATAGGCTTTTAGATCAGAAAGTTCCGCATAACATATCCAAATTTTATCCGATTTTTAACCATAGAAAGTTGCTTAATTTGACGATTTTTAGTGGTCCAAACGAAGAACTCTCACATGTGATCCACGGTTAGTTACGGCTTTCAGCTTAATTTCGGGACGAAATTCCCTAAACAAGGGGAGGCTGTAACACCCCGTGTTTTCACGAGTGAAAGTCAAAGTCAAGGTCAAAGTCAACGACCGATTTCGCGCAACTTGACTAGTAGAAATGTTTTTATTTTATTTATATTATGTGGAGTAAGTGTCGTTCATTACAATAATCGAATCGTGATAACCATATTCCAATCGACTCGCAACGGTGAACAATAGGAAGTAACAATGCGATAAAGTTAACCAACTAATAATCAAGCTATACTAATCGAATCGACATCGAATCGTAACTCGAGCTGTGTATATTACTTGTTGTTTATATGTGTGTGTGTGCCTTACGTGTTACCTGTGCATGTTTATTTTATGTTATGTTATGTTGTGATAATCAAGCGAACTCAATCGAACTCGAAGTTTAACTCGAATGTAAACGAACCCGAACCCGAATCCTGAGTCGAACCATATAAAAAGTAGTTGGGACTGAAAGTAATTTGACTAGGAAACCCTATCGAATCGCTCGCAATCGAAACCGAAGCATCGTCGCACCAAACGCACCAAATCAGGCTACATCCGCACGGATGGTCAATCCGCACGGATTGCCAATCCGCACGGATGACCAATCCGCACGGATAGCCTATCCGGGTAACGTGCCATCCGCACGGCTCACCCTTTCCCCTTTTAGCATCCTATAAATACACGGGTCACTCTCCAACTTTTCCACTTTTGGCAAGTGACGTCCGAACAGCACGCATTCTTCACTTTTTCTCAGATTTCTCTCAATCCAGGTAAGATTTTGCACTAATTCTTGTACGTTCTTGATCACTACACAATTCTACACCTTTTCATCTTTCAAATCTCAACTTTTAACCATGAAATCATCAAGATTTGAGGTATTCTCGGGTGACGTCATCATGAAGTTCTTATGAACTTCAAGCTTGACCTCATTCCACCAAGAATAACTCAGATCTGAACGATCTCCATAAGATTTCACAATAACTTTACCTAAATCTAAACTTTTCTAAGGATAAAAGAGTTGAAAGAAATAAACCTAAGTTCTCTCCTTCTTTTACCCTCAAAATCGGTACGAATATGATCGGTTCTAGTGTTCTACTCGTTAATAGTGATGCACTAGTCCTAGATCTAGATTCTACCCACCAGACACCTGATTTCGGGGTCAACCAGAACGATCGTTCTGAGTCGCCGACAGGCCAAGTCAGGGTGGTTCCTGACCGGTCTAGTCGTGCGGGTGAGAATACAACTCCAAGTGGTTGCCACGTAATCAGAACGTCTCGATAGACGACAACAGAAACCAAGAGTAGACGAACGGAACAATCAGACCAGAGACTGTCCGCACGGACAAGCTGTCCGCACGGACAAGCTGTCAGCACGGACAGGCTATACGGACGGGTTGTCACCCGGACGAGCTACCCTTGGGACCCACTTTCCAAACAAGGTTTGAGTATCGACGAATGAGCAATCCGGACGGACGACCTCTGAATGGATTACTCTTCGGATCATGAGATACTAAGGCCTTAAAATAAATTCAAACAATGTTCATCCGCACGGCCAAGTCGTCCGCACGGACAAGATATCCGGACGGATTGTCTCTGCCCGCGCTCACAGACTGTCCGCACGGATTACCATTGTCCGCACGGACTACCATCCGGACGGATTGTTGTCCGCGCGACCGGCTTTAAAGGTAGAAACACTTAAATGTTTTCTAAATGCTACAACGAAAACTCCAAAGCATAAGCCATCATACACAAACACATCCTTAGGAAGAAACAATCCACTTGAACGTTTATCCGCACGCGCGACTAGTCCGCACGGATTACCATCCGTATGGATAGTTCACCCGCACGGATGACTTCCTCTCCCAGATAGTTGATCTGCACAATCAGCCATCCTAACCCCTCGCACTTTGTACTATTTTACGCGCCACTTATCGTTACGTTATCGAATCTATTCAGGCTAACCGTACTCGCTGAAAAGCGCTCCCTTCAATCCATAATCGCAGTGAGTATACTTGAACCCTTTTTGCTTTTAGCACTTTTGGGTGTTACATACGTTATGGATATTCAAACTACAACTATCACACTACTCAAGCTATTTTAACGCTAAACCATTTACGCATGTTATACGTGGCTTATGAATGCTTGTTTGTTATGTTTACACATGGAATGCTGTCTACCTGCCTTAGCAACGATAGTACTATAGTTTGGACTCAGCACCCGTTCACACGGGGGTTGTTAAGGATCTTTTACTTGCATGGATTACGGTGGTAATCATGTATTGCGAACTGCCTCGGGCATTCAACCCGCAGTCATTGGTATCGATGGATCTATGTCGATAACTAACGTGCTTCATTTCACTATGTGTACGTGCTGGTTATGCGTAAACGAATTCGAACTCTATATGCTATTATCAAACTTGTATGCTCACCTTTACATTTTATGTATTGACTTTATTTTAACGTATGTGACAGGTGCTTAGGATGCATGTGTGGTAGGAAATGGAAGCTAGAATAAAGCTTTAGAGCCCAACAAATAGTTGTCTGTAGATGACGTATTAGGGGTCTCTAGAAGCAGATAAACAATTGCTACTTATTTAAATCTGAGTTGTCGGAACAGATTATTTGTTTTGATGTTATCTGTAATAACTTATCTGACTATTTAAGATACGGTATGGGACGTATTGCTTTAATTGAATGGTAATGATAGTTGTTATGGAAACTTCTGAACAATCTGTTTCGCTCAGTGCCATGCCCTGATGATTCCGCCACCGGTTGGGGTGTGACAACCCACTTGTGTAAATTGAATTAAGTAACAAAAATTGATAATTATATGTATAGTTAAATTTATAACCATTGACGTATCTTCAAACAAATTCTTTAAATAATTTGGATAATTATTCTGTAATGTCATAGATTCAAGGGAACAATGATACGATGAATCAGAGTACACATATAATTAAAAAAATTATCGCTAATTTAAAGTGACTGCTCGATTTGATCCTGGTACGGTACGGTACGGTTAACATCATCTTTTCAATATTATTACCCGGGGTTTTTGTAACTTTATAATCTGAACACAACATGGTTATGGCTCAAAACTGAACCGGACCTAATTAAACTGAATCTCAGATGTGCAATCCCTAAAAGCACCAAATCTAAGTGGTGTTCCCGCTGCATCGCGCGGACACCTTACTATTATAGATAACTCTCCCACTTAATTATAGATAATTATTATTTAGTGCATAACCATACAAAACAAAGACAAGTCCAATTAAATAATATTTTATACGGAAAAGTACTACCCGTTCCCGTGCTACATAGGCTGTGCATCTTGGGTGTACGTTAGGTCCCCTCTAACTTTTTGGTGTAATGAATAAATAAAAATACTTGCATTTATCTTAAAACACAACCTGCTTCCTAATAATTATAATGTACTTGATTAAAATCTTCATAACCAATATATATGAGTTTCAAATTTTAATAACTTGCATCTACGACTTACACCCTACTACTACTAGGTTGTTGCTTCTTACTTTACGTCACCGTAATGAATAACCCACAAACGCCACATACACACACAACAAACCCTAATAACAATTATGAGATGACAAAACAAACACACCCTCTGCAACGCGCAGGCATTCCCACTAGTACTATATTAAGAGAACTGGGTTTTCTACCCTTTTTTGTAATTTTGCCTAAGTACAAATCTTGTAGCACCATGTACAAATGAAGCAAGCCATTTTAGAGGGGGAAAACTTGGACATTCTTCAAAGTTTTAAGACACTTTAAGGACAATCTAGACATTTCACCCATGGAATCCATGCCCACTTATGTCTTCCATTAATTGAATTAAATTAAGGAATTAAATAAAACATTTGTAATAATTAAAGAAATTAATTGATTAAATTAAATGTTAGACATGCAACATTTGAGATTTTCATGATTTAATAATATGTATAAATATAATAAATAGATTTATATGGACTATAAATAGGTTTTCTACCCTTATAGTAATTTTACATTGTGTACATATTTTGAAGCAACATGTACAAGAGAGTCAAACTATTTTAGAGAGGGTAAACTTGCACATTGTCCAAAAAAAAATAAGACACTTTAGGGGCACTTTAGGGATTTTGACACCTTTTTAAATAAAAAATAATTCAAAAAGTTATGGGCACTAATAAGTAATGATCATCAAGACCATCATTTATTGAATTGATGAGGAAATTAACTATTAGTATTTGAAGGGTTTAGCCTTGCACTAATCTATATACAAACTAAAAGCCGTAACTAATATTGAAGTTAAAACCCTTAAGTAAATGCTAAAAACACTCATGTGTATATAATATATATTCAGCTAGGAACATGTGTTGTATGTTCAAAATTTTTGCGAGCAATGTTTTATTTTGTTCATACTAGGAGATATAATTACATGCAAATTGTTTTTCTGATCCATTGCAAAGAGAACATGAATTAAGTTTATTTGTCTAGGTTTTTTCTCAACAGATTTTTTTCAAAAGTGGTTAGTAGTTTGTAGTTTTAATATTTTTTCCACAAGATATTTACTGTAATTCAAATGCTATTTAGTGTTTGGTTTATAGTTTTTATATCTTAATATTTATCTACTATCCTTTTATTTTTTTCATTAGGTGGAATGAAGGTAAAGGCTGATAGAGATGAGTCGTCTCCCTAAGCAACTATGCTTGCTGCACAAGATGTTTCAACAAGATGCAAGGTTTTTACTTGTTTCTTTTAGTGTCTTGCTATATGGTAATCATAGCAGTTTGTTTTTGTTTGATACATTACAACTAACAAATTTCTGTTGTAACAACTGGAGCTTGGAATCAATACCCTCCACATAAAATTATGGGCAACTGGAGGTAACAAGACAAAGACACCCGGTCCAGGTGCACAGTTTGCCCTTAGAGCTCTTGTCCGTTCTGGCATGAAGATTGATCACATTGGTATGCTTATATTCTTTATTCTTTTATATACGAATTTTTGTATTTGCTATTTTTTTCTCTTTGAATAACTTTTATTTATGTTTAAGGAGTAGCTGATAAGTAAGTTGTATGTTTTAATGATGACAGAGGACGTGACACCAATTCCAACAGATAGCACTCGTCGAACAAGTAGGAGAAGAGGAAGGAGGCTGTGACATGTTTTTTGTCTAGAATATGTTTTCAAAGTATCTGCAATTTGGATTATGGTTGTCTTCAACTTTTCTAGGTTATTTTTATGTTCTGGTTGACATTTGGGGGTGACATTCATTTTTGTTGAAGTGCTTTATATTTCTGTTTAATGATATTCTAATATTTACTTCATATATGGGTTTTTATGCTTTATTTTTGCTTAATCAGAAGTATTCTATGTGTAGTTGAGGTCAATATCAATTCGAAGGATGTCAGTGTGCTTGAGATCTGAACCTTATTTATCGAATCAATTTGAGAGTTTTAGAGTGTGTTAAAGAGTTGAAATGTTTTGAGGATCTTGTCAAATCTGTCTGTTCATTCTTTATCTTAGTAGACTTCAGTTGACTTTCAATGTAAGTTGATGTAGTAGAGATTTAGAATTTTACGATGAACATGGATATGTAAAAGTTCAAATTCTTTTATCTTCCTTTGATGCCGTTGTTGAGGTACACAATAGAAAATATATGAAACTTACATAAATTCATGTATTGAATATCAGTTGTGGTTCGTAATAGACATAATTGAACCTGATATTAGTCGGGACACCCGCTGCAACGCGCGGGCCTTCCCACTAGTTGATTATATGAGAGGGATATGCTTATTTGGACTAAAATTTCTCTCCTCTCTCTAAGCTATAAGTATTTATAACTACCCTCATCAGCCTGCTTTAGAAGTTCGAAAATTTGAGTTGAATCAACCACATAAAATATGGTAAGATTTTTAACATGTATATTGCCAGGAGTGTATATTGTATCAATCTTCTGATCACTATCTTTTGCTCATAGCAAATCAAGAAACGTCTCTTTATATCATTTCTCATACGGGTTTTTGCCCCAAGATCCAACCCAACTAACTGAATCATAAGATTTCGTTTATTACCAAAAATAACAATGTGAAATTCTTACATGACACAAACCTAATACCAAATTCACGGGTTTATATTTAGTGTAACACAACTTTCGAGTTCGTGTTTAGGCCAAATTTTCCGGTTCGTGTCAGTGTAGACCCGCTAACTGATGAACACAATCAGCATATTAGCAATTACCTATAATGACAATCTCCATGGAGGGGAATAATGATGAATTGCTATTGATGGAAAGAGGCGACAACAACTAGCGGATGCCATGTTAGGTTTCTTTATTATTTTTTTTGCCTTTTACGGGTTTTCGTCTTAGTATATTTACCATAGAAAGCGTATATAAGTATTAAAAGGGCATGTAGTGGAGTGGTTAGGGTACACGGAGTGGGCGGCAAACCCACTCGGCAAAATGCCTTTGTCGCGCAGTAACACCGCTGCCGGTGGGTTTGCCGCTCAGTGAAGGTTGCCGATGCGGGGAGCCGATGCGAGGAGATGATCGTAGGAGAGAGAGAGAGGGGGAGTGTATGAGAGAGAGAGAGAGGGTAGTGTGGGGTGGGGTCTATTCCAATCTCAACCAATCACACCTTTTTCCTTTTTTTTAAAGTTTACAACTTCACCAAGTATCTAACCATTGCCAACACTTTTCAGAAAAGTTTAAACACTTTTCACTGATTGACGTGACGCACTTTGATTGGTTGATGTTTTAGTTTGTCACTCTCAAGTGTTTAACCACTCCTTACACCCTTATGACGGTTGGAGAATGAGCTAGCGACAGTTAGGACCCAGGTACAAAACCTGGGAATTGCAAAAAAATTCCATTTTTTGAAACTATTACATTTAATATTCATTAAGTTTACCCAGTTTTTTCCTTATCTTTTTTTTAAAGTTATTTTATCGTCACGGGTTACTTTTCGACCTCCGTCTAGCGTCCCCAAGTCCTCGGGGACAAGCCAATCCATCCCGCTTCTTTGTGTGAGTCACTAGTTTCGTCCCGCCTTGGACTCATCAGGAGAGCGGCGCCAGCTCTCGACCAGTGGTGCGTTCGTCGTCTGCACGACTAGGCACGTACACCTCTACATTGACACTGACTCCGTCCCCCGATAAAGTCCAGGACTAGCCAGTAACCCAAGCGTTCAAACACAGCCTACAGCATTGCGACCTTCAAATATTTGGCCCGTGACACTCTCCGACCACCATTTCATGCACGTCCTCGTGCATGCTCGCCATCCCATACCAGCTCGCATACTTGACAATGCATGATCATTTTATGTTGAGCATGATTCACTTGGGGAGGGTAGGACACCCGGAAGCACATCAACAATGATCTTCTGTCGTGCATGTTCAATATAGTACCTCAGTTCTGGTTTTAAGTGGCGCTGACGTCCGCCGCATCGGATTAGGTGCCGATGATTCACCTTGTTTCAGGTATACGGGGAACCTAAATAATTGTAGCAGCTTTCACAAAACTTCCTTTTTTACGGCGCTGCTTGGACCGTAGATTTTTGAACATAACACGGAGGGCTTCAGTGCAACTATACTTGAGCGGCTCTCACGATCCCATACTCGCGGAGTACAAAGACCTTTGCTGAAGCAAACCTATATTTGGTCTTCTCCCACCACCATTGCGCAACCATACTCTAAATGTTAAGCTCATTTGGTTAAGAGTCACGTTCCAACGTATCCGAGAATCGTTCTGCTCTGATACCAAGTTGTCACGGGGTTACTTTTCGACCCCCGTGTGGCGTCCCCGGGGACAAGCCAATCCATCCCGCTTCTTTGTGTGGGTCACTGGTTTCGTCCTGCCTTGTACTCATCATGAGAGCGGCGCTAGCTCTCAGCCAGTTGTGCGTTCGTTGTTTGCACGACTAGGCACGTACACCTCTTCATTGACACTGACTCCGTCCCCCGATAAAGTCCAGGACTAGCGAGTAACCCAAGCGTTCAAGCACATCCCAAAGCATTGCAGCCTTCAAATATTTGGCCCGTGACATTATGCTCTTAGACTTTAAAAGAGCAACTCTACGGTTCCTAAACTTAAATATTTTTTCTCGTTAACTAACGTATATTTATCTACGTCTCAATGTAATATTTTTTTTAAAATCGTGTTATAAGTAATATATACAATTAACCGAAACACAAACACACATGTTATTAAATCGAAAATTCTTCGATTTAACGCCCGCAACGCTGGCGGACATAAAACTAGTTGAAAAACAAACCACATGGTGGTCACGTGGAAAACACGTGATCTACAAACTAAAGCCCTCTCCTACCTTTTTCTGGACTTTTCCGTTAGGCATCCCTGCAAACACACACAGTAGCCCCTTTTCCCCCTTCCTTGTGGATCCATTTCTAGGGTTTCGAGTTCCAAAAGCTCCCGCATACAATCCGTACAATTACCGAATCTCTTCGCAATCGAGGTCGCTAATCAACAACATGAAGCTCACCGTAAAGACTCTCAAAGGGAGCCACTTCGAAATTAGGGTTCAACCTTCAAACACTGTGAGCCTTCTTACTTCTAATTGTGCTTGTAATTGTTTTGTAAATGCATAAAAGTTTCTCATTTTCATGTGTTTTTTGTACTGTTTGTTTATGAATTATGGCACTGTATAGACGTATAGTTGTTACTTTGTTGTGAATCTGGTGTTTTTTTAGTTGAAAATTGTGTTGAATTGGTTGAATGAATAGGAAATTTGTAATGTGTTTGTAAATGCTTAAAAGTTGCTCATTTTGATGTGCTTATTTTATGTGTTTTTTTTTTTGTACTGTTTGTTTATAAATTAGGGCACTGTATAGTTACTTTGTTGTGAATCTGATATATTTCTAGAATTCTAGTAGAAGATTTTGTTGAATTGGCTAAGTGAATAGGAAATTTGTGTGTATGTTATGATTTTGGACTTGATATTGTTGAAGTTTGAAACAGAATTTTATGATGTGATGTGGTACAGTGAGAGTTGTTTTGCAGATCCTTGTTGTTTTAGTTTTGAATAATTGACATGTTTGAGAGAGAATTGTGTATGTTTTGCGACTGTGTAGTTTTTTTGTGGGTAAAGACGTAAAGTTAAATAATAATTGGATGAAATGATATACATTTTGGAAAATCAATAATGGTAGACTTAGTAACGCAGATCAGAAACTTGTGGGAACTTATTTACGTTGATGTTTTTGCTTAGTTTGCTTTTCAATGTTTGCTTATGGTCCAAACTTTTCAAAAGTACTAATTGCTGGTATGTTTTGTGTAACTTAAAAACGAAGTAGGTGTTTACCATCTTGTTGTTTGAGGGGAAAGTATTTAAAAGATATGAAAAGAACTGTGATTGGCAACTTAATGTGCTTGATTAGGATTTAGGGAACAAAATCTTATTTTCATGCTGATAACTTACACATTTTGATTGTGTCCTCTGTATGGCATGCGTTATCAAAGTTTTAATTTCACGTATATTTTCTTAACTTATGTATATTACAGATTTGATTGGATTATCTGTATGGCATGCTGTATCAAAGTTCTTTTTCACATATATATCTGTAACTGATGTAAAGATTTTTTATGATACTAGATTATGGCGGTCAAGAAAAACATTGAAGATGTACAAGGAAAAGATAATTACCCATGTGGGCAACAGTTATTGATTCATAATGGTAAGGTCTTAAAAGACGAAACTACATTGGCTGATAACAAAATCTCTGAGGAAGGTTTTCTTGTTGTCATGCTTAGCAAGGTAACTCTCCCTCTCTCTCTCTCTCTCTCTCACACACACACACTGTCATCTTGGTTACTGATTATTTCTCTCTAAACAGAGTAAGAGTTCAAGCTCAGGTGGAGCTTCATCCGCTCAGGTATTTTTCTGTTGTGCCATTTTCGATCTTCGTGCATACTTTATCAATAAAGAAGTCTCATTTTAGCTGTTACAACTTACAAGCAGCCTTCATCAACAACTGCACCAGCTTCTAATACTACCAGCACACCTGATGCTTCTTCACAACAGCAGTGAGTTCCCATTACCAGCGCATTTCAATCTTTGTATATAAATAAATAGATCATGTGTTTGTGAGATCTTATTGTTTACACATATGATTGATTGATCATTTCATTGTATTGAAGGGCTTCTAAAACCAGCACATCTTCTTCTGGCCCAACAACGACAAGTGTACCTGCAACTGTAACTGCACCGTATGAGCTCTTTGTTCCAATTTCTTCTTTATTATAGTCTTTTTGTTGGATTCATATAAATAATAAATTTCTTCTTTATAAATTAGACCTAAATTGCTTTCTTTTTCAAACTAGGCTATTAATTAATATTGTAATAATGTAGTTATTGGAATCATATTCAATGCATTAGTTAATTATAAACATTATAAACAGTTCTTTACAAAGATAGACATCAAAAGGACGTTTTCAGGTCAACACAACCTGACACGTTTAAAAATTGTCTGTTTTTTGAGCCATTTACTATAAAGAAAATGTATTGACTATTATGTCTTGTAACTGCAGTGTTAATACTGATACATATGGTCAAGCTGCTTCAAATGTAGTTGAAAACAGTAGCATTGAGCAGACCATTCAACACATAATGGATATAGGTGGTGGCAGTTGGGACAAAGAAACAGTTACTCGTGCCCTTCGAGCTGCTTACAACAATCCAGAGCGAGCAATCGACTACTTGTATTCTGTATGCTTCTCAAGTATTTTTTTTAGAGTAAAATGTAATTTTCGTCCCTGGGGCTTGGTCAGTTTTGCGACTTTCGTCCAAAGGTTTGTTTTTTTGCATTTGGATCCAAAAGAGTTGAAATCTTGCCATTTTCATCTGGCTCGTTAACTTCATCCATTTTTCTCCGTTAAGCCAGGGGCATTTTCGTCTTTTTTGTTAACTTAAAGGGCAATTCGGTCTTTTTCACCTTATATACAAGCATGTAGCATAATGTACAAGTATTCAAAACAGACGAAAATGTAAGAATGGTAAAAGACTTGATTGCTATTATTGATATGTATGATTACAATATATAGAGATCACAAGGAGTCCTAGAAACCTAACCGAGCCCGTGGGCTTACACTAATAAACCCTAGTCTAAGAATGCCGTCCAATACCCCCCCGCAGTCTTAGCGGTAGAAAATCGGACGCTTAGACTGGAAAAAAAAACAAACAAAACAATAAAAATAAACTAGTCTCAATCTCGGTTCTTGACTCGTAGGTCCAAATTTCTGCCAAAAAAACCTGGTTTTGCCAAAAGAAATAACAATCCGTATTCTACTTCACATTAAATCGGTGTACGGCTTCCACTGCTTTAGTTTCTTAGTTCCCGGAATAATAACACAAGACAAGCAAGATCCCAGTCGGCCATGGCAAGACGAACAAGGAAGAAAGGCTGTAGAAGACAACCGGCGACCATGGTCGAGCGTGGTGTGTCTAAGAGAGATGGTGAAGGCCGGTGACCGTGGTCAGGCGCGGCTTCAAAAAGAAGTGAGATCCGTAGATCAAAGAAAGAGATCTGATCACCGTGGTTTGATAGGCTGAGATCGGTGGCGGTAGACCGTGGACTGGTGAACGAAAGAAAGAAAAGAAACAGATAGACATCTGGCGACCGTGGTTGTGCAGTTGTGTGTCGAACCGAACACCGATGACCGTAGTCAGGCGAGGACTTCGCAGGGGGTCACCCATCCTAGTACTACTCTCGCCCAAGCACGCTTAACTGCGGAGTTTTGATGGGATATTGGACGGCATTCTTAGACTAGGGTTTATTAGTGTAAGCCCACGGGCTCGGTTAGGTTTCTAGGACTATCTCTATATATTGTAATCATACATATCAATAATAGCAATCAAGTCTTTTACCATTCTTACATGGTATCAGAGCCAATCTACGCTCTATATCGTTTACGCCGCGTCACACATAAATAACAAAACCCTAGCCGTCCAATAGAAAATAACCCTATATTAATGGAGAAAAATGGATGGAGTTAACAAATCAAATGAAAATAACAAGATTTCAAACCTTTTGGATCCAGATGTGGAAAAACAAACCTTTGGATGAAAGTCGCAAAACTGGTCAAACCTCAGGGACGAAAATGATATTTTACTCTTTTTTTTATAAATACTTGTGAAACATAGATGCTAATTTTAGTTCAATTTTTCAGGGTATTCCCGATACTGTAGAAGTTGCGGTCCCGGTGACTCAGCTCCCTGCAACTCAACCTGTTACTTCAAGTGCCGCACCTCTATCTGGAGGACCGAATGCTTCTCCGTTAAACTTGTTTCCTCAGGTTATTAATCATAAACGCGAGTTTTCTTTGTTTCGTTTTTGTATTCGATGCTGACGGATATCTTTTCTTTTGGAATTTCTGCAGGAAATACCTTCAGGTGCTGCAGGAGGCAATCTTGGATCCCTTGATTTTCTTAGAAACAACCAGCAGGTAGTTTCATTTACTAAGATCTTAATAATACTGAATAACATACTGCTGGGTAGACATCTTAATTATCAAAAACGAAAGAGTAAAATGCCATTTTCGTCCCTGAGGTTTGGCCAGTTTTATGACTTTCGTCCAAAGGTTTGTTTTTCAGCATCTGGATCCAAAAGGGTTGAAATCTTGCTATTTACGTCCGCGGCTCGTTAATTCCATCCATTTTCTCAGTTAAGTCAGGGGTATTTTCGTCTTTTTTTAAAACTTAAAGGGCAATTCGGTCTTTTTCACTTTATGTACAAGGATTTAGCATAATGTGTATTCAAAAAAGGATGAAAATACCCTTGAGTTAACAAAAAAGACGAAAATACCCCTTCCTTAACAGAGAAAAATGGATGGAGTTAAGAAGCCGGATTAAAATGGCAAGATTTCAAACCTTTTGGATCCAGAAGTGGAAAAACCTTTAAACGAAAGTCGCAAAACCGGCCAAACCTCAGGGACGAATATGGCATTTTACTCAAAAAGAAAATATTAAAATCTGTTAATTTAATAAAAGTATACTCTTCGTTTCAGTTCCAAGCATTGCGGTCTATGGTACAATCAAATCCGCAAATACTACAGGTACACGCTTTGTTTTCTGTCTACTTTTGTATATAAACTATGATTGTTATGTTACACTGTGAAACCATTTATTACAGCCTATGCTTCAAGAGCTAGGAAAGCAAAACCCGCAACTTTTAGGACTAATTCAGGAAAACCATGCTGAGTTTCTTCAACTAATCAATGAACCTGTTGATGCTTCTGAAGGGTAATATATTCATTTTATTATTTGTTATGTAATGATGCTATTACTGTTACATATCTAACCATTGTTATAATAACTGTCGACCATTATTTTAGGGATCTCTTTGATCAAGCAGAAGCTGACCAGGAGATGCCTCATGCGATCAGTGTTACTCCAGCAGAACAGGAAGCCATTGAACGGGTATTAATCACTTCTAGATTTTTCACTTTTGTACTTAATGTACTTGAATTATCTAGCTGATTTGTAGCGTTTTATACTTTTAGCTTGAGGCAATGGGTTTCGATAGAACTCTTGTTATTGAGGCCTTTTTAGCCTGTGATCGTAATGAAGAACTGGCAGCTAATTACTTACTGGAGAATGCTGGTGATTATGAAGACTAAACAGAAGACATCTGTGACTCTTGAAAGGTTGGTATTCAGCTTCTTAAGCAGAAATCTTTTATGCTCGTTCCATCCCAAAATATATAATTAAATGCAGTTTTTGCTGAGTGTGAGTTTTGTTGAAAAAGGGTCTATGTTGAATTTAATTTAACCAACTAAATTTTACCATCTTATCAATATAATCCCTAAACTCTTGTTTTCTTGCTCAAAACATATTAAAAATCGAGTATTTCATATTTTTTTCAGGTGATTTTGACAGTTGGAGGTTTTGTGAAAACCGCAGAGAGCCGGTTTTAGGTTGGTGATTAATACAGGTTGGACTTTTAGTGTACTGTCCATGGTACTGAAGCTTTTTTTAAACCTTTTTTTGCTTGCACTTTTTATTTATTTATTTTACACCTGTGCGGAATATGAAGAATTGAAGAGGATTTTGTTTGTGCACTTGAGAGACTTGTGTTCATGTCTGACCAGTTTGATACCCGCTAATGTGTATTTCAATTTTTTTTACACCATGTGGTCCATTTTGGTTTTGTTAACTCGTACAACCAATGTTTGTGAATGATTTGTACGATGTAGCTTTAGTTGGATCAAAGTTATTAAACTTGCTACTGTTTGCTACTAACTGGAAGTTCACGAACATGTTGGTATGAACGTCTTAAAGAAGATGAGATGAATCAGGACCTTCTTCATCATCCAAGGTAAGGTAAAAACAAATGTATTATCTTCGTTTTTGGCGTTCATATGGGTGAACGCCTCCCCAAAACAATGATGAAGAACGACATAAACGCCACCAAGCAGGCTCAACGGCTAAAACTACCCTTATTTGGGATCATCTAATTTAAACACTTAAATCTAGGAGTTATTGAAATGAACACAGAAATGCTTAACAAAGCATTCTTATGTCAATGCTATACATATATGTAAATGTTGAACGTATATGCAACCTAACTAGTTACAAATATGTAAATTGTATTATGAATATATGTAAGCTAACCGTTTTACATATATATAAATGTTTTGCAAATGATATAAAACTGATTACTTATATACAGAAAACAAGTCTTTTTAATTAAAGATCTAAACTCAAATACTTGTAAAATAAAAATAGTTTCTCTAGTTACTTTTGTTTTCAACAAATGTAAGGTTATGTCGAGTCATTTACTGTATTTTTAATCATATTTGTTGATAGATGAAAACAGATGCATGTTTCCATAAAGCAAATTCAATAGCTGGGTTGCTATAAAGCAATTTCAACAGTAGGTCAAGCATTATGAAAATAAGATAAGTTTGATCTATAAATATAAGTGCCATATGTTTAATTATTACATATAACCAGCTTCTTGGGTACACACAGTTTACTGAACAATATTTAGTTCTTTAAGCCACTTTGTGTGCAAAGGACACGGGTCTTCTTTCCCTTGGGCGATCGCCTTCTCTGAGAGCGAATAGAACCACCCGTTTCTCCATTTGAACTGCAACATTCATTACCAAACGAAAGGTCAGCTGCAAATAACCAACTAACTAACCAACTAACCAACTTTGGCAAAACTTACCTCCTTCACTGCTGTTGGGAAATGGGAAACTGCTCGAGCATAAGCTAGCAATCGTTCTTCAATCCCGACTTCGAATACTATACCTTTCTCGGCTGCCGCTGCAGATGCCAGCTCACCAATGAGACTAATCACCTGAAAACTTGACTAGTCAACTTTTCATAACGTTACTAAGAGCATTCACAATGGATTCTCCTTCTCCTTCTCCATCTCTATAATTATACTAGAAATCACTACTTTTTCTCTCTCGTTTTCACTAATAATACTATTTTAATACATTTATCATTAGTTTTCCTCTCTCCTCCACTCACAACCATTTTCCAAAATATTAAAAATTTATAGAGGGTTAACAGTGTTTTCTCCAAATTTACCGATAAACAGTAAAATCTTTCCTCTTCTCCACTCACAAACACTCTATATAACATAGAGAACTCACATTAATATTATCGAGCCGGGGGTCTCATTGGAAGCAGCCTCTCTATTCCTACGGGGTAGAGGTAAGACTGTCTACATCTTACCCTCCTCAGACCCTACCTTAGCTTTGCTATTGGTGGGATTTACTGAGTATGATGATGATGATTCACATTAATATGGAGGATCCAATGTGAATGCTCTAAAGGTGGCAACATGAGCAGGCGGGTCAAAATGATTAATCATATTGTTATTAATATGAGTGTATAGGTAAGATGCTAAATTCAATACCTCAAAACGAAAATCCCTCTCTACATCGCCCACGGTGGCTCCAGGATGGCGAGCGCCAACAAGCATGAATGCTGCTATCCATATAAGTTTCTCTAGCATTTGCTTCTGAAATGGTTCTTTTTCAAGGACCTGATTTCCATATTTTCACAAAATATTTTTTTTACAAAACTAAATAGTCCATGCAGTTTTAAGTAAATTACAGATTCTGTTCATTGTCGAAACTATTTACCGATTTTGTACCTTTGGTCCTTGCCCAAGTAAAGTGACTAAACTGCCCTCATCTTCTTCACGAGTTCAAGTATAATTAGGGGTGTTCAGAATTCGATTCGGATTCGAAAAATTCGAAAATCGACTCAGTTTGATTCGATTATCAAGAATTTGAATTCGAGTCCAGTAAATCAAATACAAATTTATAATTTTAACCGATTCGATTTTCAAATTCAAATTATACATATTTATTTATTATATTTATATATAACACACACGTATAACTTTAATTTGGGCTATAGTATAAACTAATCTATAAATTTAATCTAACTCCTAAAATAGCCCATTACCAAGCCCAAATAGCCCATAACGAATTTACATATTTTCAATGAATTTGAAATTTTTAATCAAATTTGAGTTGGTGTTTTAATTCAAATACAAATTGACCAGTTTTGAATCGAATTCGAATTCAAGCAAAAAAAAATTATCTGAAAAATTCAATTCGAGTAATTCGACAATTCGTTATTCGATTCGATGAACACCCCTACGAATAATTTATAGATAAGATTGAACTTATCAATGTTAAAGTTCGATGTCAATAATGATTGTGAGTTGGATAAAAAATTTATGAAGTTCAAATTTATGTTCCTGAATTTATGAAGGTATTCATGCATGAAGAAGATAAGGGTAATATGGTCATTTTACACATGAACTACCTTGCAAGAAAGGCCTCCAGCGTTTAACCTAGTAGCGACAACAGAAGCCCATTTGCCATAAGCTGCAGTTAACCCCTCGGGATTAGCATCGGTTATACCATCCACAGGTGGTTCGCCGAGCTTGGAAACAGCAAAATATGCCAAAACTTGATCCGCATCACCTAGACCTTTACTTTGAAACCATGGCTCCAGCATCCCGTTCTGGAAGAAAACCAAATCTGCTAGATCGTTACGATCCATCTTAATATAAGTTAGTACTATCATATCAAAATTTGACCCACTGCCACCTAAATTGGCGTTTAAACAAATGAAAACCTATGGGAAGTTTAAAGTAACAAACTAACAATAGCCTTCAAATCAAGTTAAGGGCGTTCTGTTTAAAAAGTGTATTCGTACTGGAAATCAGAATCAAACGAGCTTTTACCCTTCTGTTCTACACGAGATTTCTGTTCTCATTGAGCTCATCTTAGGTATAAGGTCATACGGCCCGTATAGAATAAGATAAACTGACAAAGGCGCGAAGTATAATCACACAGTGTTTGGGTATAGTGAAATTGAATTTGATTATTCCAAATCTTTAGTTTCGGATAATTAGGCGCAACAGAACTTATTTTGATTATTATTTAGGGAATGTTTAGGATTGCTTATTGAAACTGCTAATTGTGTTCTGAATCTTCTGAGACATCAAATAATATGTTTTGAGTATTTGATTCAACTATTGAAGCAAAACGCGTATAAGTATCCGTTTATTTGAGGATGAAATAAACAGATTAAGACTTGCTTGTTCAAACTGCTTATCTGAATAAAACCTCTTAAAAACCTTAAAAAAGCAGCATATTCAAACCTTAATAATTGAGTGAAAACTCAAAACTTTACCCAATAGTAATCTCTAAAGTCTAGTGTTTTATTAGGTTTTGCAATTTTATATAACTTATGATAAATGCTTTTTTTTTTATAAATTGAGCGAAGCAAATGGAAACATATATGAATTTTAGTTACTATTTATTTATTTATTTTTTCAAATTTTATATACCTTTAGAGGGCATGGCCAGGAATAGCGGGCAGCTGCCTAACGCTTCCCCATTGGCCGTCGCCTTTTCAATTTTTTTTGTATTTTACTATTAAATCTCCAACTTCACTAATATACGTCTTTGGCCCCTCTATTTTTTAAAAAGCTCTCTTTCTATTGGTTAAATTTGTGTAAATGCGTGTCGTGGACAAACGCTGCTACTCCTGGACTTTAATAAAGTTACTCTACAGTTCCTAAACTTAGTTAAAAAAATAAATTCTTTGACAACTATATTTTTATCTACGTCTCAATATATTTTTTTTTTTTTGAGATTGCCATGAGTAGCGCGTACTGAGATTTTTTTCGGCTTATCGCCCTGCAACGCAGCAGGGCATAATCTACCTAACTTGAAATAGAAACAATAGTGAATACAAAACTCGACTGTAACTGTACAATAACCAAGTTTATTGACTGTTCAATTTAATTCAAATAAAAGATAAATAATCTTTAAATAGCAACCAAGATCGAAACACCAATGTCTCATTTGCCTCAATTTAAAAAAGGCAAATTGGATTTAAATAATCCTAACTTTCTCAATTTGGCAAATAATAATCCCAACTCAATTATTCGCCAATAATAATCCGAACCGGTCCACTTTTGGCCGATAATAGTCCGCCGTTAAAAATAGCTTAACGGAGTTAAGTTTTTTTTCGAATTACAAACCGATATTTCAGGGCTTTTCTTTAGAACGAGGATACGAGTTGATTGATGTAAAATTTACCTCGAAATACTGCCCCAAACGACAAAAACGGTGCTTCAATTCGTGTGTTTAAACTTTCAATTAACAAAAAGCAAGCCGTTTGGAGCACCGTTTCGAGGTAAGTTTTACATAAATCGACTCGGATCCTCGTTCTGATCAAAATCCCTAAAACATCGGTTTGTAATTCGAAAAAAAACTTAACTCTGTTAAGCTATTTTTAACGGTGCTTCAATTCGTGTGTTTAAACTTTCAATTAACAAAAATCAAGCCGTTTGGAGCACCATTTCGAGGTAAGTTTTACATAAATCGACTCGTATCCTGGTTCGGATCAAAATCCCTAAAACATCGGTTTGTAATTCGGAAAAAAACTTAACTCTGTTAAGCTATTTTTAACGGCCGACTATTATCGGCCAAATTGAAAAAATCGTATTATTTAAATCCAATTTGCCTTTAAAAAAATAATAATAACAATAATTATAACATTGTAACATTCATAATAAAAAGTTAAAAACTACCAACACATGACAAATAAAAGTAACTATTGTAAATACTGTAAAAATTAAAAGAAATTACCGCTCCAACGGGACTGAGGAGTAGACTGAAGAACAGCATCCAAATCATCATTCCTAGTACACACCAATATCGGCCCAGGAAAATCAACCGGAACCGGTTCACCTCTCTTCACCAGCAAATCCTCACCGGAGCCCATTTCTTCTAGGGCTTGTCCGACCCGGCCACCGCCTACAATTATCGAGGGTATTACCTTAGTAGCAGTAGCAGCCATGCAACTAATTCTTCTATATCTTAAGCTTGATAACGATGACTGATGTTTGAAATTAAGATTAACAACTGAACGGTGGTACAATACGGAAGTTGTGGTGGTTGTTAGAGCCGCCATTCTCGGTAAACAGATGGTGCAATCGAAGACATGATTGGTGTTTGTGTCGTGTATATTGTGTGTGTCGTGACAGGGCAGACAGCCACTCGTTTTCAAGATGGCATATTCGTATTGGTTCGAAACGGAACCCTTATCTTGATAACTTTGGGTTATTGGGCTGGTTAAGGAAACTCTTTTGGGCTTTGGTTCTTATTTGGCCAAATACTACTAGAATAGGAGAATGTGACCCTCTTTTGGAGATGAACAAGAAACCGGTTTGGCGAACCGGAACTGAAACCGAAACCGGTACTGTATGATCCGGCCCGGTTTGTACTCTAAATCGTGGGTTTGGCATTGGTTCCCCTACCTCGTGTAATTAACCGAACCGAACCAGTTTTTACACAAACAGGTTGAAAATACTGGTTTCAAACCGGTAGAAAAACATATATTTTACATAAAAATAATTATCATTTTATATAAAAAATATATATAACAATTTGTACAAACCAGTTTCTACACATACATATTAATAAAAAAATATAAAAATTAATGAAACCTTTAATTTTATATAAAAAATATCTTAAAAAAATTAATATGTGTGCAAGAATCGTTTTACGAACCGAAACCAGTTTTCAAACCAGTAGTAAACCAACCAAACTGGGGCATAATTGAACCGATTTCAAACCGGAGCCGGTCAAAGTCGAAACCGGTTTGGTTTGAAAACAAAAACCGTTTTGCTCACCTCTAGCCTAATTATTACGGTCAAAAGATACAATGTTTTAAAATATCATACCAGGTTGGCTCATAAATGGTTCAACCCGTTGACTAGTCAATCCTATAATTTCATAAATATACAACTTCAACTTAAAAAATAATCCAAAACTATATAATTCAACAGTCAAAAATCAATTTTCCAACAAAGTGTTTTTTAAATAAAAGTCTACAATAGGTTTATAGCATTGGCGTGTTGAATGCATCGAGTTCATGATCACTTCAAAGACGAAATTCAGTATCATTGCCATCCTCATCAACAAGAATACAACTATTTTCGTTTCCTACAATATAAAATAAAAAATTTTAGTTACCAATAATCATAATAGAGTAAATTTCAAAGTTCGTCCTTTATGTATGTCTAAAATATCAAAGTATGTCCTTTATCTTTAATAACCTCAGAAAACATCCTTAATGTTTGCAAATCCTTACATGTTACGTCCTTTAGTCCTAATCCAGTTACTTTTCATGGTTAAATTTGACTAAGTCAGCCCCACATAAGGGTATTTTGGTCATTTTATCACCACCAACATATAAACTAATAAACTAATATAACACATATATATACAGTTTTATACACCTTTTTCTCTCTCTATCCCCTTCTCTTTCTCTTAAATCATCTGCTACCACCACTGACCATCAGTTTCGCTGTCGGCCACCTTCAAATCCGGCCACTCATTAACTCTCTCTCTACCTACACACATGCACTCGCTCTCGCTCTCGCCCTCTCTCTCTCTCTCCCGAGTCCACCATTGTTGACCATCACCTCCACTATTGCATACCTACAAATCCGTGGCAGTTATGGGTGGCTGAGATAGATCTGTAGTTGTGGTCTTTAGACAACAAATTGGTGGTGGGATTTTTAATCGGTGGTGTTTGTGGTGGTTATGGGTGGTTGAGACAGATCCGGTGGATGTGGCCTTTAGACAGTAGATCTGTGGTGGGGGTTTTGATCAGTGGTTGTTGTGGTCCTTTATTTTTTCTCAAACAATCGGGGGGTTTTTTATTGTAGGTTTGAAGCCATAGATATGTAATTGAAGCCTGAGATCTGTAATTGCATTTGATTTTGGAAAGAGAGAGGTGAGAGATCGATTCAAAACTGGTTGAGGTTTGTGTTGTTGGTGCTTGGGTTTATGTCCGACGGGTGGTTATGGCAGGAGATTGCAGGCTCGGTGGTGGTGGTTCTGATGGTTTGTTGTTGCTTGAGTTTATTTCCACCAGGCGGTTGTGGGTGGTGATGGTCGGAGGTTGCTAGAGATTGCAGGCGAGATGGTGGTGGTTCCAATGGTGGTGTCTAAGGGTGGCGGTAGACGGTGGTTGGGGGTGGGAATTGTGGTGGGAGTAAAGGGAGTGGTGGTGGTGGCTAAGTGTGTTGTCCTTCAGCGGAGGTTCAGGTGACTTCGACGGCGGCGGTGTCTAGATGACGATGATAGAGAGCGGTTGTGGAGGTGGCAGATCGGTGATGGTGGTGGTGGCAAGTTGGTTGTGGTGGTGAGGGTTATGTATGTGGTGTCTGTATTTATCTATAAGTATATACACATATATAATTTTAAAATTGTTTTATTTATTGTTTTATAATTATTTATTTTAGCATTTAGGATAAAATGACTAAAATACCCTTATGTGGGGTTGACTTAGTCAACTCTAACCATGAAAACTAACTGTGTTAGGACTAAAGGATATAACCTGATTGGTTTTGCAAACATTAAGGATGTTTTCTGAGGTTATTAAAGATAAAGGACATACTTTGATATTTTAGACATACATAAAGGACGAACTTTGAAATTTACTCATCATAATATACTAAAATTACGTAAGATGAATAGCATATATAACAAGTAACCTTGTGTTTGAGAAGCCGATTCATCGGTATACATCAGTAATACCAGATTTCCTGGCAGATGTAAAACTAAACCGATACCCTAATTAAACCAGGCTCTATTGTACGGGTGATGTCTTCGATAGCCGGTTCAATTGGTAATACTGGCCAGTTTAAACTGTTGTGTTGTGTATAGTGAAAGAGTTAGCAGTAGAGCGGCACTGCCGTGCCTTCGGGTTAGTGTTCACGGGCTTTTGCCTTAGGTGAGGGTTTTCCCCAGTTCGAAGACGAGTGTATCCCGATGTGATGAATTTCGCCAATAAACCATTTAGAGTATTCGTTGACCGTTAAAAAAAGCAGTAGAGCGGTTGGCGGCTGAAGTAAGTTCAAATTTTTAGGGTTTTTTTTGTTGTTTGCAAAGACAAAAGGAGTAGGGTGGGCCAGGATTTCGGTTTGGGACAATAGATTTATAGTGATGGGTTCCATATAAAGTTTGGACTAAGAATAAGGATATTGAATATAAACTAATTCTACCTATAATCATTTCAGTGATAAAACTTCTATGGTTATATTAGTGTCACTTGTTGTGTGTATTATTCCATATTTGTTATAAAGTAAATTCAACAGTTAATTGATTATACTAAAAATTAGAAAATCTTAGATTCACGAATAGAAGCGTCAAACGTGCGATTATTACATATAATAACTAGCTGCTGAGTACAAGCAATTTACTAAGGGGCTGTTTGGTAGCCTCTTAATGATTCCATTAAGAGGCTACATCTTAATGGGTCAGAGTTAAGGGTGTTTGGTTTGCTTAGTGGGCACATCTGAATGATTCAGTGGGCCTCTGACCGATTCAGATTTGAAGATATCTCTGAATGAAAAGTTGACCTAAATACCCACGCACATCACGTTCCTCTCATCTTTCTCTTCTTCTGGCGATCACGCAAACCACCACCATCCAAGCACATCAAGGCTCCGATTACCCAATTCCAAGCAAATCTCAGTCATCTGGTAATATCGCCTACATTTGTACTTGTTCTTTCCATATGGTTTTTTTATTGATGACCTAGTTTTTGAATAATAATGGTTCAAATTCCGAATATGATCAGTGAATCGCCTCGATTTCACCATTGATTTACATCTAATGAATTTGATTACTTGTTTGATCCGCGGTCGTCTGGCAGATTATCCTAAAGTTTTACGTGTTTGTATGTTGGAGATTGATTCGATTTTTGTTGATTAACTGTTAAATTCTATAGTTTATTCTAAAATTTTACTTGTTTGTATGTTAGTAATCATGTCGTTTTCTGTTGAAATTGCCGAGAGATTTGCGTATTATCAAATGTAGAAAAAGGTAAGGAACTTGACATCTTAAGTGAGAATACGCCGTACCTGGTGGAAGAAACAAAAAGTTGTAAACTGGGTAAAGTAGTCATTGTACATAGTCATTCAGATGTCCAACCAAACAACACTTTTTGGTTCAGCACTTACTGGTTTAGAGTCTCTTACCCATTCAGACCTCTTACTGATTCAGCACTTACCCATTCAGAGGTTGCCAAACAGCCCCTAAATTAAATTTAATGCTTTTAGAAATTTTGTGTGCAAAGGCATCGGGTCTTCCTTCCCTTGGGCGATTGCCTTTTCCGTGATCGAATAGAACCATCCGTTTCTCCATTTGAACTGCGAGACATTACCAAATAGTAAGTAAACTACAAGTAACTAACTAACTAACTAACTAACTAACTAACTAACTAACTAACTAACTAACTAACTAACTGTCTACTAGAAAACTTACATCCTCCACTACTGCTGGGATATAGCCAACTGCTCGAGAATAAGCGAGAAATCTATCAAAAGTTCCAGTGTCAGCAAATTCTATACCTGTCTCGTCTTGTGCTGCGGTGATCATGTCAGGGATGAGATAAGCCAACTGAAACGCACGGATGTGACTAGTCAACTTTTCGTAATGTTAACATCAAAGATGGAAATTAACATGACCGTGTTGGGTCATGGATTCGGGTTAAAACGGGTAATTCTATATATAGGTAGAACTGTCCCGGGTTGGTCCTATATTACTACAGTAACAAACTAATTTACTTATAAAGTAGTTGAAAATACACTCTTGATGACATTCGACTGGCATTAGGTTCAAGGGCGGACCTAGGTAATGGGTTGGGTGGGCGGGCGCACCCTTTGTAAAAAAAAATTAATGTATTTGTAGACAAAAATTCCGATCGCACCCCTTGAATGTTTGGTTAAATCCCTCGTTCGCACCCTCAAAAAATAATTCCTGGATCCGCAACTGATCAGGTTACCCAGACTCAATATTGGTATTATTAGTACATATGGGGACATAGAATATGTGTTCTATGGGAAATAGTAAATTGAGGATGTAACAAAATCATCATCATCATACTCAGTAAATCCCACTAATAGCAAAGCTAAGGTATGGTTTGAGGAGGGTAAGATGTAAACAGCCTTACCTCTACCCCGTGGGAATAGAGAGGTTGCTTCCAGCGAGACCCCCGGCTTGATAGTAGTTTAGCATCAAACCTTGGACATAAGGCACATAACACTTAGCAATCGAGACAACTGCCGATTAGTGCATGTACCTCCTTGTCTTTCGGCTATCAACGCCACCACATGATTCATGATTAACAATCCCCCTCTTTTAACATTATTTTCACGAAATTAGTAAAATAATGTTAAAATTAGTGCACTTTCACTTTTGCCTCCGAGCGTCCACACATATATACATTATATGCGCATACTGCAAGTGGGGGTAACAAAATTATATTTACCTCGAAAATATGAGTCTCAGATGCTACATCGCCCACAGTGGTTCCGGGAACGAGAGCGCCAGGAAGCATGATTGCCGATATCCATAAAAGTCTCTCCATCATTTGCTTCTGAAAGGGTTCTTTCTCAAGGATCTGGTTTCCATATTTTCACAATACAATTATTTTGCAAAACTAAATATAAAAGTATTCAAGTCATAATCTTAAATAAATCGTTCATGTGGTTTGAACGGTGGTCCCTCGTCCAAGTAAAATGACTAAATTGCCCTCGTATGCATTCTTTTATATCCTTTTTAACTTTAATCCCTAATTCATTCAATTCAAGAGTTTTGGATATAAACTTGAAAGTTATAAATATAGAACCTTGCAAGTAAGACCTCCAGCATGTAACCTAGAAGCCACAACAACAGCCCATTTGCCAAAAGCCGCAGTTAATCCCTCCGGAGTAACATCGGTTACACCATCCACAGGTGGTTCACCAGGCCTTGAAACATCAAAATATGGCAAAACCTGGTTCGCATCAATTAGACCTTTACTTTCGAACCATGGCTCCAGCATCCCATCTTGGAAAAATACCAAATCTGCATGGTAGATCCATCTTAACATATATTCCGAAAGAAATAATAGGTACATACTATCATATCATATCAAAATTTAAAACATGAAAGATACCGCTCCAACGTGACTGAGGAGTAGACTCAAGGACAGCATCTAGATCATCATTCCTAGTGCACACCAATATTGGCCCTGGGAAATCTATGGGAATTGGTTCGCCGGTATTCAGCACCAAATCCTGGCCTGTGCCCATTTCTTTTAGCGCTTTGCCGAGATTGATTTCACCGCCTACGATGATTGAGGGTATTACTTTTGTGGGAACACTAACCATGGAAGTTATTGTTTTATATTGTTGTTTTGATGATGGAAGTTTGGCATTCAGATTACCAAGTGAGTTAAGTTTAGTGTGGTGGTAGAAACAAGTGGAAGAGAGTGAAGAAGCTGCTATGTTAGCCATTTTCGATTAGAGGATGGTGCAATGGACGCCATGTTTGGGATTTGTTTCGTGTGTTAAATACATATAATTTACTCACGTGCATGAATAACCAGATATTTTCATGATGAGGAGGATTATGGACCTACTCTATGAAAACGAGTGGCTCTCATATTATATTATATATACACACACATTGACCCGTATTTAAGATGCCACGTGTGTAATAAAGTAAAAAAATATAGCACGTTACACGTGGGCACTGCACGTTAATGTTATCATCGTATAACGTATAAAGAAGTCACAAACGTGACGTTGCTGCTGCAATGCACGGCATGGGTAAAAATCTTGTATATATAATTACTCGCATCCTTGAAAAATTACTCACCGAATAACCCGATACTATCATGAATAAAAAGTTAATTAGGTGTAATGTAGTGGTACTGCGATGGTGGACAAGAGTGTCATGTTCACGGTTGTCATTGAGGAAGATAGAATGTTGAGAGCCACTCATTTTTATCATATGGTGGTCCATAAATATCACTAAATATCTAGTTTTTCCTAAATATTTCAAGCACGTGTGTAGTTGTGTACATACACTAGAGGATTCCCACACCATAACATAGGCACCGGTAATCACGTAAAATGTTAATTTGTTACTAAATTAAAAAAAAAAGAGTAAATTGCAATTTTACCCCCTGAGGTTAGGGGGCATTGGCACTCTTACCCCCCCTAAGGAAATAAATGCAAAATTACCCCCTACTGTTAACTGTTATGTCGCAGTTCTACCCCCTAAGCTCAATTTTCTTGACCGGCCTGTTGACTTGGGGATGAAAAGACTATTTTACCCTTTTGTTTTACCCCCCAACGTTTGCTGTTATTTCGCATGTTTACCCCCTGAAATCAAATATGTTGCTGATCTGTTGACTTGGGGTAAATTACTGAAATACCCTTTCTTATAACCCCCTATAATTTGTGTTTAGAAGCACAATTACCCCCTGCAACTTCCACAACCTTTCCCGCCACCATCCATATTCGATTCCACCACCATATAAACAGGCTTGTAACAGAGTTCAAGCCACTCAGCCACCGTTGACCACCCTTCGCTACTGTCCCATCTCCATGAACCTGGCTGAAGCCCATACACATCCAGAACCAGGTTCAGATGTCAAACTAGGTTCACTGTCAGCAAAAATGGTTCACATGTCCAACTAGGTTCACTGTCAATTCAAAAACCATGAAGAACCTTCAGCATTTGAATGGTTCACAAGCATGTTTGACTTTCATAAGTCAAATTGCACACTGTCAGCAAAAATCATAACTATTGTGTGTATGGCATCAAGTGTTGTAACAGAATTCAAAAACCATGAAGAAGTGTTGTAACATAATTCAAAAACCATGAAGCTGTTGATGCGTGTGAAGTGTTATATATATTAGGTGTATATTTTAAGCCCTTTTAACACTTATTTTAGCCAAGTTTTAAATTTATAAAACACGATATTTCACTAACACTAAACACACATATGGGCAAGTGCACCCATCGTTGAGTGTAGTATAGCGTTGGTAAGATACCGAGGTCGTCCAAGGACACAAGAGCTTTTAGTACCGGTTTATCCTCAACGTCTAATCAAAATAAAAGTTTAGAAAAAATGTTTAAAACTAGGAAAAATAAAAACTAACTAAAATGCTGAAAATAAAAATAAAAGAAAAAAAGATAGACAAGATGAATCACTTGGTTCCGACTCGTATCTAGTATAACCTTTGATTATTTCCGCACTTTTGCACATAATTAAGAGATTATCTTAGTTATTGTAGTATGCCCCTCTTTTGAAGGTGACATTACCCTCACCCCAGTAGTTTGAGTCAGCAAGGATACAATCCTAAAAGGGTGGATTATTGGAAGATAATGAATTAAGTTATTAATGCAGTATTGTGGTAAGCCCCGCTTTTGGCGGTGACGTTACCCTCGGCTAAGTAGTCTGAGTCAGCAGGGATACAGTCCTAAGTAGCCGGGTTATAGTATTAATAGTAGTTAACTTATGAGGGGATCAAAGAGTTTGGACCCCCGCCATCCAATACCGTGAAGTATTGAAAGAGGTCCTACTAAATTTGACCCAGGTCCATTGCAGGACCTCTAAACGCTGAACAATGGCAAGACCTTTACCAAACCGTTCCCTTAACCCCCGACTAGGTAGCCAACATACCTCCATATAGACCGTGGAGATATGAATGGTGAAAATCCTTTATTTTATATAGACAGTAAAATAATGCCAAGACACCACGGACAAACGATAAGGAAAGATCACATTCAACATAAGTAACTAGTTATTAAAGTCATTAATACAAAACCAAATAAAAAGTGCAAAAGATTAGAAATAAAAAGTATTATACTAGACACTTTGTCTTCACCAAGTGATGTAAGAGACTTAGGCAAACATGGCCTTGATTGTCAAGAACTCTTACGATCAATCTTGGATCCCGAGACGACTCACACACTCTACGATGGACAATGGATGATGGTGGTGGATGATGGTGTTGTGATTGTGGTGGGTGGTGGATGAGGTGTGAGAGAGGTGGTGTGCCAAGGGATGAGATGAAATGAATCCAAGCACTCCTATTTATAGGCTGAACAGAGAGCTGGACACGGCCCCGTGTCCACTGGACACGGCCCCGTGTCTGTCTGACACTCTCTCTCCTCATTAATTGTAATTCGCAATTACAATAAATACGCCTGCTGTACTTTCGACACGCCCCCGTGTCCGCTGGGCACGGCCCCGTGGTGGGCAATAGAAGCTTCTATAGATTTGTCTTTTCTGATGCTTCTTGGGCACGGCCCCGTGCTGGCTGAGCACGGGGCGTGTTCAGTCTTCTGACTTCTCTAATTTGCTTTGGAAGGTGCCGTTGAGGGGTCGGGCAGTCCACTAATGTTCCTTTCCTTGTATTTATGTTGGATTTAGCTGTCTTTTTGCTTCTTTTGTGTGTTTGAGCTCATTTAATCCTGAAAATACAAAAGGAAGACAATAACACTCTTTTTCCAATATTAGTACTTAAAAAGGGTTAGTTTTATGCCTTGTTTGATGTAATTTATATGTTGTATTTTGCACACATCAAATACCCCCACACTTGAACTTTTGCTTGTCCTCAAGCAAAACTCTTTAATATGTGGCTTACACTCCCAAATGGAATAGGTAGAAGAGAAGGTTTTTGGGCTTGTCGTAGAGTGTCGGGATGTCCAAGACCTTTTTGGGTTTTATTTTTATTTATTTACACTCCTATTCGTAATGATTTATTTAGAACTTTTCATAGGAGAAATTACTTATTTGGGCATAACATGCCTTTTTTAAAATTCCATTTATATACAAGTTCACATACCTCACGGGAGAAATCACTCACACTCGGCCGAAGGTGTATTTTTAGTGAATCACTCGAGAGCGGCATGGAACTTATTCCTACCATAGGCTTGCCAAGCAATCAATCCTCCTCCTTTTTAACTTTTATACCTTTGTAAATATCAAGAGGACTTTGTGGGTTAAGTGTTAGGCTTGGGTTAAAGATAGGTGGTTGGGAAAGTGGTTAGTGGTTAGTAGAAAAAAAAAGGCGAAAAGGCGTAACAAGTGTCGGTTTTCGTAGGACTTTCTATTTTTGTAACTTTTTATTTTAATGAAGCTTTTATTCAAACAAAGTTATTTTTGATGACTTTGTTTGTTTATTTTCTTTTTGCTTCATCAATAACACACATTTTTTTTTTCATACGAAAAACCGAACTTGTTACTAAAACAAAGGGTTAAAAAAATGAAAAAGGTTTTGGTGGGTAAAAGGTTTTGGGTGATGAAATGAAAATGTTTAGGCTCAAAGGGGTTAACTAGGGGGATTTTTTGGGTAGGTGGTAAAAGAAAAAGAAAAATAAAGGTGTAGAAATAAAAAGGGGTTAGTCCTAATGCCTCCATCATTTACTTACTCGGGTTTAAGTTGATAAGGACCGGGAATGTATCGTCATGGCAAGTTCTAGAGTCGTAAGAACCAAGCGACTATTCACACAAGAAACGAAAAATGAGCATTTAGTTTTAATGATATGTAATTGTTGCTCAATAAAGGCTCAAAACTCACTTTTGTGGGAATGGGTTTTTATGTGATCAAGTATATCTAATCAAATTTTAACTAAGTTTGTCATGCCTTTTCATAATTTTCTTATGTTGGTTCTTTTTATCACTACGCTATTGGTTGTAAATTTGTAAAAATATAACCTTTTTGAGAACTTGAATTTCCCGAGTTAAACCTAGACAAGTAAAAAAAATGAAATTTTTGAAAAAAATTTGGGGTGATTAGCGGTTCCAATAGAGTTTTGTGTAAGGCTTGTATTTAGGACTTGCAAAATTCAAGGTTTTAGCATTCCCCCACACTTAAATTACACATTGTCCTCAATGTGTCCCAAAAATAAATTTTTAGGTTGATTAGATGTGTAAAATAGTGTTTAAAAAGCAAAAATTTGTGTTACTGGGCACTGAACACGGCCCCGTGTTATCCGGGCACGGCCCCGTGCTCAAGTGCCAGTAACAAAATTAAAATAAGAGAGACAGAAGTCTGGACACGGGGGCGTGTTGGGTGAACACGGCCCGTGTCCAGGTACCTGAACTGGGCGTTTTTCTGCAGGTGGTTCAGCACGGGGCCGTGTTGGTTGGGCACGGCCCGTGTTGAACCTTCTGAAATGGAGAGAATTGTCGGGTTGCTTTGTTCTTGTGCATGAGTTCATTTTTCTCGTTCCCCTTTTCATCCTTTACCACCATGAGTGTGTTTTATTCATTACAAACCATCCAAACCTTAAAACCATCATTTCATTTCATCATAGAGAGAACTTACATAATCCTAAATTAAAATTAGATAAAACAAGGAAATAATAAACCATGGAGTCCTAGCCTTTATTTTAATTAGCAAAATTTCCAAGAAGTAATTAATCTTGGTTAAACAAGGCCTTTTTGAACTCCATCTTCCGTGTGCGGTTCTCCTCAAATGTCGGCGAGCCATTCTTCCACTTCCCTTGGAAGGAGAAAAGAAGGCTCATTGGCATTAGTTTGAGGAGTTTCAACTTCCACCGGGATCTCTTGTTGGTGTTCCACGGGAGGTTCCGCTGGAAAGTCTTCCCACCCGGTAGGGTTGTTGATTCCGAGTGCCAGGTTCCAATCCTGCTGAAGAAGGACTGGTTCCATTGGGGGTGCTACAAGAATATTTAACCTCTGGTGCAAGAGGTTAATTTCTTGGAAACTGCTTTCAAGTCCCATCGTAAGATCGTTAATACGGTCGATTAGGACCTCCTCTACTGAAGTCATTTCGTTGAGAGCCTCCCTTAATGCTACCACATAGTGCACAAGTGTAGCTTTAATGGAGGGTCTTCTTCCTCTTCGGCTGTTTGACGAATGCACATAAGATGTTTCGCTGTTTTCACTCGAAATTCTACGAAAAATAAACTGAAAGAGTTTATTTAATGAAACAGTTATCGGACACGGCCCCGTGCTCAATGAGCACGGCCCCGTGTTCATCTTTCTGCAGAATTTCGAAACGAGGAAACTTGGATTTTTAAGTTATTTTCTGAACTTGTGGGGTCTTTTTAGTTGCTAATAACTTAAAACAAGGTTACATAACATGTTTTTACCAAGATTCCTTGAACAAAACTCATAAATCCCTACCACAAAGTTGGAAGAATTTTCAAACTTTCAATGGTAGTTCTTGGAGAAAGATGGAGAAGAAGGAAATGGCTAAAAGAGGAAGGGACAAGATGGGTTGTTGGAACCTTCTTTTAGACTTACCTAGGATAGTTTGAGAGAAGATTCCTGCAAATCTCTGCCCCAAGTTGGTCCAAATGTGCAGAATTCTTGGCTGCATTTATAGAAAACGACAGCATCCTGGACACGACCCCGTGCCCAGTGGACACGGCCCCGTGTTCAGGTGGAGTTCTGACACAGTTTGTCCGCATTCTGACGTACTGATCAGAATGGAATCTTTTGATGGACACGGGGGCGTGTTGGCTGGGCACGGCCCCGTGTCAAGGGACTGTTTTATGAAGTTGTCTAGTCTTTAAGGAACTTGTTAATATCGGGTGGTTCCTGACTGGTTGGAACAACCCCAAAGTGCCTAAGATACCTTAATTGTCCTAGACTAAGGCGAGAACGCAAGAGGTTGTCGGTGAGGGTAATTCCTATTTTCATTCTAGGTGGACAAGTCCAACCCTTTCCCGGGCTCTTGTTAAAGAAGGTGTATGCCGAATCGCTCAGGTCTATGTATGCATCGAACGAAGTTGATGGAGAGTCCTTCACGGCACAATCGACACAGGGACGACTATCGTCCAAGTCTTTGCTAGGTACTAAGGCATTTTCGGGAGCAACGAGGTTGTTGGAATGCGGTTCCAGCATTTCGTCATGGTTATCGTCTTGGGGTGGATCAATAAAATCCTTCCTAAGCTCTTCTAACCAATTCTGAATTAGCTTTTCTAGTTGAAATAACTCATCAAGGAGCATTTCCCCTAGAATATCTGGCTGGGCGCATTCGAGTGAGAAATAGTGCTTATTTTTACTTTCGCCCCTCTTAAGGTTGTAAGAAGTCGGTGGGTCTAAGTAGTGGGGCCTATAATTTAGGAAGTAGCATTCTACTTCTTTATGTTTGCCACCACATAATTGACACCACGTACCATAAGAGTGCCGAAAGTAAAAACAATTACTATCACTCATGTATATGTCAGAAATTACCAACCGCCGGGATCTAACGGTTCTGTTTTCAGTAACTGAAACTTGGGCACGGGGGCGTGTTGAGTGGGCACGGCCCCGTGTTCAGCTTACTGTCTGACGTAAAACAGGATTGCCAGTTCCAATGATTGAGCACGGGGGCGTGTTCAGCGGGCAAAGCCCGTGCTGAGCTCTGCAGAAGCTGAAAAACTAAGAAAATCCTAAAAAAAATAAAAAGAAAAATAAAAGATGATTAGGCCGTTGATTCCTAACTTTCTTAAAATCCTTGTGTCCCCGGCAACGGCGCCAAAAACTTGATGCGTGTGAAGTGTTATATATATTAGGTGTATATTTTAAGCCCTTTTTAACACTTATTTTAGCCAAGTTTTAAATTTATAAAACACGATATTTCACTAACACTAAACACACATATGGGCAAGTGCACCCATCGTTGAGTGTAGTATAGCGTTGGTAAGATACCGAGGTCGTCCAAGGACACAAGAGCTTTTAGTACCGGTTTATCCTCAACGTCTAATCAAAATAAAAGTTTAGAAAAAATGTTTAAAACTAGGAAAAATAAAAACTAACTAAAATGCTGAAAATAAAAATAAAAGAAAAAAAGATAGACAAGATGAATCACTTGGTTCCGACTCGTATCTAGTATAACCTTTGATTATTTCCGCACTTTTGCACATAATTAAGAGATTATCTTAGTTATTGTAGTAGGCCCCTCTTTTGAAGGTGACGTTACCCTCACCCCAGTAGTTTGAGTCAGCAAGGATACAATCCTAAAAGGGTGGATTATTGGAAGATAATGAATTAAGTTATTAATGCAGTATTGTGGTAGGCCCCGCTTTTGGCTGTGACGTTACCCTCGGCTAAGTAGTCTGAGTCAGCAGGGATACAGTCCTAAGTAGCCGGGTTATAGTATTAATAGTAGTTAACTTATGAGGGGATCAAAGAGTTTGGACCCCCGCCATCCAATACCGTGAAGTATTGAAGGAGGTCCTACTAAATTTGACCCAGGTCCATTGCAGGACCTCTAAACGCTGAACAATGGCAAGACCTTTACCAAACCGTTCCCTTAACCCCCGACCAGGTAGCCAACATACCTCCATATAGACCGTGGAGATATGAATGGTGAAAATCCTTTATTTTATATAGACAGTAAAATAATGCCAAGACACCACGGACAAACGATAAGGAAAGATCACCTTCAACATAAGTAACTAGTTATTAAAGTCATTAATACAAAACCAAATAAAAAGTGCAAAAGATTAGAAATAAAAAGTATTATACTAGACACTTTGTCTTCACCAAGTGATGTAAGAGACTTAGGCAAACATGGCCTTGATTGTCAAGAACTCTTACGATCAATCTTGGATCCCGAGACGACTCACACACTCTACGATGGACAATGGATGATGGTGGTGGATGATGGTGTTGTGATGGTGGTGGGTGGTGGATGAGGTGTGAGAGAGGTGGTGTGCCAAGGGATGAGATGAAATGAATCCAAGCACTCCTATTTATAGGCTGAACAGAGAGCTGGACACGGCCCCGTGTCCACTGGACACGGCCCCGTGTCTGTCTGACACTCTCTCTCCTCATTAATTGTAATTCGCAATTACAATAAATACGCCTGCTGTACTTTCGACACGCCCCCGTGTCCGCTGGGCACGGCCCCGTGGTGGGCAATAGAAGCTTCTATAGATTTGTCTTTTCTGATGCTTCTTGGGCACGGCCCCGTGCTGGCTGAGCACGGGGCGTGTTCAGTCTTCTGACTTCTCTAATTTGCTTTGGAAGGTGCCGTTGAGGGGTCGGGCAGTCCACTAATGTTCCTTTCCTTGTATTTATGTTGGATTTAGCTGTCTTTTTGCTTCTTTTGTGTGTTTGAGCTCATTTAATCCTGAAAATACAAAAGGAAGACAAAAACACTCTTTTTCCAATATTAGTACTTAAAAAGGGTTAGTTTTATGCCTTGTTTGATGTAATTTATATGTTGCATTTTGCACACATCACTGTCAAACAGGTTCACTGTCAATTCAAACAGAATTCAAACAAGCATGTTTGACTTTCATAAGTCAAACTGCACATATACCTATTGACCCATATGCATTTGTACAAACTTGTATAACTTCCATAAGCCAAACTTCACATACACCTATTGATACACCTATTGACCTTGGCAGTCATTGTACAAACCTGTATATGCATTGTACAAACCTGTTTGACTTTCAACATACACCTATTGACCTATATGCATTGTACAAGCCTGTTTGACTTTCATAAGTCAAACTGCACATCCACATTACCCATATGCATTGTACAAGCCGGTTTGACTTTCATAAGTCAAACTGCACATCCACATTACCCATATGCATTTGTACAAGCCTGTTTGACTTTCAACATACACCTATTGACCTATATGCATTGTACAAGCATGTTTGACTTTCATAAGTCAAACTGCACATCCACATTACCCATATGCATTTGTAGAAGCCTGTTTGACTTTCAACATACACCTATTGACCTATTTGACTTTCATAAGTCAAACTGCATATCCATATTACCCATATGCCTGTTTGACTTTCATAATACACCTATTGACCCATGCACATTTGTACAAGCCTGTTTAACCCACATTATGAAATATAACCCACATTTGTACAAGTCAAGCTTCATATACCCAAATATAACTTGTACGGCTGTACAATCATAGATCCAAATATAACCCACATTAACAGTCAGTCTATGATCAAGCATACCAAAAACCAACATTAATAGTCAGTCTATGATCAAGCATACCAAAAGATCCTAATATATAACCCACATTAACAGTCAACTACACTACATATTAACCCAAAACATCCTAATATATTAGAGTTCATAAGTAAACTACACAACCATTTCCTGCTGCGGGGGAAACTGGAAGTGCAAGAAAGGGCGGCCCCGCATTTTCACCACCACGGAAACCACAATCGAGCGGAGTGAAAAACGAACCCTCATGTCCACTGCACACAAAGAAAGATGGTGTTTCAATAACCCCCTGTTTCTAACTTCTTCACAAAGATCGATTTTATACCTGACAGCAGAGATAAAAAGGATGATCGGTCGCCGGAAACCAGCTGCGTCGGCGGAGGTATGCTCGCCATTGTGGTCGCCGGAGGTGGAGGTGGAAGGATGGGGTTCTCTGATTCACTCATGGTTAAGTGGTCGCCGGTTGTGGAGGTGGAGGTGGAAGCTGGTGGTGGAGGTGGAAGCCGGTTGTGGCAGTGGTGGATGGATCGCCGGTTGATCGCCGGTGGTGGATTGATCGGAGATGGAGGTGGAGGTGGAAGTGAAGAACCTTAGGGGGTAAGATTGTGAAATAGTGTTGAGTTTAAGGGTTATTATACTATATAAGATACTAATGAACGTGAAATTACCTATTTACCCTTTGACTCTTCCATGCTTTTATTGACCGGTCAAGAAAATTGAGCTTAGGGGGTAGAACTGCGACATAACAGTTAACAGTAGGGGGTAATTTTGCATTTATTTCCTTAGGGGGGGTAAGAGTGCCAATGCCCCCTAACCTCAGGGGGTAAAATTGCAATTTACTCAAAAAAAAAATTACCATACTCAAATTAATGAGAATAAAATGCTTGTTTTCTTTTGTTTTCTATAAAAGTATTAATGTATGAAAAAACTACGACCTTTTAAAAAAAAATATGAGGGTAGTTGGTTTAAAAGTATAAGTTTTAAAATGTTGAAGCATATGTTTTAAAAGTTGTATTATTTATTTATACTCTTAAAATTATAAAATATTATGTTTTTGTCCTCCTTATATGTATATTATATTATATTATTTAACTTACTTTTCCATATCAATAACAAACATCATAGGACCAATTCACATGCCTCACAGATAAACATATAATAATCATAAAGATGGTCAACGTACCCTTCGTAATCTTAGCTCATCTTGTCACCGATGGCGCCATGACATTCTAGCTATAATGTTGTGTCTAGGTCACCCGAAATGTAGGGGCATGCTCGGGAACATAGTACAAAGACACCATGATATGCATATACAAGTTAAGATAATGTCAATAAGATGCATTACATACTCAGGTATCAACTATCAAGATACTTGTACTTTCCGTCCTTTAACTATTTACACTGGATATATTTTATGTTTGAAAAACACACAAATCAAATGCTTAATGTTGGAAAAATACACATAGGAAACAATTTTCAATGCGTTTATTATGGAATTTTCAAAGTTTTAGATGAAAAATGGTGTCGGAAAATGCGAGAAAAAAATAAAACACACCTTATTCAGCTTTTTTAAAATTGAACGGAAACAAGTTATTTGTGAAAAATCAAAGTAAATAAAGATTGAACGGGTTAAATGCGTATTATTCAAGATATAAGTGGTGAAAATGAAACTAAAAAATGAAAACCTAGCCGTACATGTGTGTAAATCAATGGCCATAATTTGTTCACTCAGTTCGCAAACCCTATATATATATAGAGAGAGACGTGATCGGGAGAAAACGATCAAAAATGTGAGAACGGTGAGAACGCTTCCTGACCCAACACGTGTCACGCCGCTTAGAACAGGGCGGAGGGGCTTTTTTGTCCTTTCATCTTCTACTTTTCTTGTTCCGCTTTTTCCCAATGTTGTTTTAATTTTTGGTTTTTGAGATTTTTGGCATTAACCAAATTTAATAATTAATGGCGTTTTAATGGTTCCATTGTATCAACATTTTGGCGTTTATGGCGTTTATTCCCAACGTATGCCCACTACAAAAAAATGTCATTTAGTGGCACTCAAAATGTGCCACAAAATACCTAAAAAGTGCCACTGAAGACCCTTGTAGGAATGAGTGGCACACAAAAAAAGTGCCACTAGAAGCAGTGCCACTAAAGCCCTTTAGTGACACTTTTTTGTTTGCCACTACAAACTGTTAGGCCTTTAGTGGCACATAATTTTTGCCACAAAATTGGCCTTTCCTACATTAGTTTTAATTAATAATAATTATTATTTATTCACATAAAAACAAGAATAAAACTTTAACATGTAGAAATCATAATATAATAACTTCAATTAAAAGTTTGATTGTCTTCCACACATTGCAAATGTTTCAAACAAATGTCTAATAAGTATCAACCTAAGTCTAAATATCAAACATACAAAACAAATAACTAATAAACGTTTGAATAAAAACTCAAAACTTCATTGCGCTTATAAACCTCTTTCACAATCTTCATCCTAGTTAAATGATTAATGTTGTCAATTGCATTCCCCTGACCAGCAGTGAAACCACGATTACCGGGCTGAGAAACGCCACCAACAGGTCCACGTACTCCATGGTTGGTATAACGTAGGGCTGCGGACCACCACGATACGTTGGAAGAGGAACTTGGGGCATTAGATATGCAGATGGATGTAGACTAGGTTTGTGACATCATTAGGTGGTCCAGATGGCATCTACTAGCCTGCACGCAAACAAAATGATTAAAATAAATGAAAACCATCTTATGTGATTAGTTAAACAAGAACCAAAGTAAAGAAAAGAAGACGAGTTGGAATTGACAACTGTATGTTCAAACTAATTAAAAGCAAATTACCTGTTGTATCTTTGATACATGATTTCAAGAATACTATGTTTTGGTCTCCCATGTCACCCTTGACAGTGAAACCTAGAGGAGCATCAATATTCTCAATGTCATAATCTAGAAAAATGCATCAGAAAATTCACAAAAAAAGAATACAATAAAAAAACATTAGAAGTGCCTTGGAAATGTTTACCTTGATGGTAATTGGGTTGTGTTTGTAGTTGTAGATTAATGTTTTCATCATCGCCATTCCCGCATAGAAAAAGGTCCATCAATAATCCTTAGCAATTAGTCTATCCAAGATCTTGGAAATGAATAGAAAAATCTAAATTGCTTTTAGGCATAAAGCATCTACGATAACACACTAGGGAGAGCTCGGCTCAAAAAAAGCTCAAACGACGCCGAGTTTGTACTAAATGTACCCTGCACTTCACCACGGCGTTTTGCTATTAAGATCCGATAAAGGCTCCAGGGTTTCTAACTACACACATAGCCTAGATTTTATGTTTTAATTGGTGTTTTTATTACAACAAAACTGATAAGGCGGAAGATTGTAGTTTGGATGGTCAGTAGTTAAACTTTCAGACAAACAAAACCCAATTTAACCTAAACAAACAATGCAAAACCTAGTTAACATACCGATCAAATAAACTTTTTTGCATCCATGCTGCCCATGGTGCATCTATGCCAATACCTTGATAATTCATACACCAAATCATGTTCTTAATTTTCTGTTGTAGCATCTACTTAGAAGTCAATGAGATGCAACTTTTGAATTCTGAATTCATGAAAAAATGAAGATTGCCAGTTAGCAAACAAACCACATACATGGTTATAAAAAATAAATGGTTATCAAAAAAAGGCTGAACCTCTACAATTAGCAATTAAACCACGAACTTGAATATAACAAAAAGATTTTTTTAAGGTCAGAAAGAGAAAGCTTACAGAATCAAGACTGCATTCACTCATTACGAAAAAAAGCACCTTAGCGAGTCAACCCGGGTGCCACTGTGTTAGAGAATCAACAAACAAATACAAAACATCTAGGTTAAATATGAAAAAAAGAAGCTAGCGCACGCCCAAGTCGTCCAATAAATGGGAGGAACTGTAGACACTTTTTGTAATTGTATTTATAGGTATATACAATTCAAGTAGGCACACCCAAAAGACATATATACAAGTTCATTTCCTCTTCATATAGCTCTAGTGCCATGATCTATGGGGGATGGCAGGTCACGCAGGTTGGATAGTGAGTTATAGCAGACCCAAAATTTATTTTCTAGGGTTGCAATCAGAGGATTTAATCATACCATAGGGGGCAGTCGGGATTTTGGCTTAAATAATACACTAAACTGGTTTAAGAGAGGTGGTTGCCCCCATGGGTGGCTCTAGGTCCGCCACTGACTTAGTGGGTCACGACGGATCATACTTCATTGAGCAAGAATTTTGTCTTCCCGGACTGTAAAAGATTATAAAGAAAATGGTGATGTTAAAACTTAGATAAAAACAGATCGTCTGCATAAGTAATAATGTAATAGTGAAAGCAAACCTGGTTGTTCTCAAGTTTCAGTTTTTGCAAGATTTATTCTGTCATGGCTCATCCGTCGTAGCTGCAAGTCAAAATTTAGATAACATTAGAAATGAAATATACTATCGAGAAAACATAAAGATACAGGAAGCAAAATAAGATAGAAAGTATACATTTCACTCGTTTTATAAAAATACTCCTTATCACTCAGCATGATCAAGTAGTGTAGAATAGAGAAAACACAAAGATACAGCTTACACTTTGCTGTCGATATAAAACGCCAATACACAAATTCAAATTAAAAAAAAAGAATAAGATGTCACTGACCCCACAAGATAACTGATGTAACACTAGGGATGGCAATCAAACCCGAACCCGATGGGTAAACCCGAAACCCGACACATTTGGGACGGGTTTGGGGTCGGTTAATCGGGTTTGGCACGGGTTTGGGAATAATTTTTATTTTTTTCGCGGGTTTGGGACGGGTTTGGGATTTAGTGATATAACCGTTTACCCGACCCAATTACCAGATAAAGTGTACCCGTTTACCTGATTGTATACCCGATATTATTTCCTTTATATTATTAATATGTATATATATGATACATCCATTTTTTACACATATAGGTATTCTATTCCGTATACATTTTAGTTATTTGATATATATTTTTATAATACAATACAAAATGTAACCGGTTAGTAGTTACCCGATAGATACCCAATGAGTTTTGAGCTGAATATACCCAACGAGTAACCTTTTTAAATTAACGGGTTTACCCGAAACCCGCGGGTATACCCGATACCCGATGGGTATTTACCCGCTAGTAACCCGACGGGTTTTGGGACGGGTTTGGGACAAGCTTATCTAATCGGGTTTGGGTTTGGGATTACCTAAACCCGTCCCAAACCCGACCCATTGCCATCCCTATGTAACACACTCTCATTTTCAAACTTTTGAGGTAAATTAACTGAGTTTGGCTTCACACAACGGATGTCATGATGCTCTGTTGAACTGATGGTATTCATGAGAGCTTGCAGTTGTTGCTATAACCTTGAAAGAATAAAAAACAAGAATATAACAACAATAATCAACTTCAACGAAAAACTTACAAAACAATGTCTAAAAACTTCGTTAGCATCCTCGATAAAATTGGTAGGGAAAGTAGAGCTGTTCACGAGCCGAACCGAACCTAACCGAGCCAAGCCAGGGCAAGCTCGGGCTCGACTCGATTATAAACCGAGCTGGCTCGGCTCGGATTTGAGCCATATCGAGCGAGCTTTTTCCAAGCTAAATCCGAGCGAGCTCCGAGCCAGGGCAAGCTCGGGCTCGGATTTGAGCCATATCGAGCGAGTTTTTTCCAAGCTAAATCCGAGCGAGCTCCGAGCCACGAGCATTTTGAGCAGCCCTAAGGAAAATGGACTTAACGTATATGACATAACCATACCTTAAATCTAGATGCCACATAAGAGAATTTTTTTTTTTTTTTTTTTTTAGCCACATCTCATATATATTATCATTCCACACGAAAAAAGGGCAATTACAAAGCAATGGCAGGTAGTCGGGCAACAAGTTGCGCCGCCACCCCCTTTTGAATAGAAAAACCAATTCTACTAAATACAAAGTTTGAAACCTTTAGCGACGTAGAATTACTATTAACGACTTTTTGAACCCGATTGTCATAAGAGAATTTGTATGACAATCTTGAAAATTCTTTTGGAAATAATTGAAGGGTCATGACTATGAAGATACAACAATCCCTCCTTATTCATTTAAGATTCTTCATAAACCTACAAGTTGGGAAACTAAGTTGGGAGTTTATGACGTTCAATTCATCACACATTTACACATCAATTATGATAGTGAATTTTGATCTCATTGTGCTAATACCTTAAACCTTCCCACAAACTAGAAGGTTGTAAACACAGTCCGACACTTTGGGCTATGAGTGTTACATTCAATTGATAATCTCGTTTGGGTTTATGACTATGCATTATCATGTTTCTGAAGAACTTTCTTTTTCAATTCCTTATTAGATCCATATTTGAATCTATACAATCAATCATAAGCTAGGCATGTCGTTATAGACAATTAACCACCAAAAACCACATAAATAAATAGCATAAAAATTACAGATTTAGAAAATACAAAGATTAAACAATACACGTAACATTTAGTTACATATTTATAACAACTAAACAATACAATAAACATAAAGATTTGATTATACCTGAAACCTAATCGGAAGGTGAGACTTGGACAATAGTGGAGATTTGTTGCTGCGATGAAAATCAAAGAGAGGGGAAGAGAAAGGTTATCGCAATTTGGGAAGGAAACTGATGGAAGGTCAGGGAATGAGCGTAGGCCTGTAAACGAACCGAACGAACACGAACACAGGCATGTTCGTGTTCATTCATTTAACTTTAACCGAACATGAACACGAACACGAACATATAATCGAACACATTTTTTTGTTCGTGTTCGTTCATTAAGAAATCGAGCATGTTCGTGTTCGTTTATGTTCGTTCGTTTAAAGCCTAAACGAACAGTTCACGAACATTAACGAACACAAACGAACATAAACAAAAAAATTTAAGTGAATGTATTTGAATAAACAGAAACAAACATAAATTAGCATGATTGAACAACAAGTCTAACATATTATAGTTCATCCGAAAACACATCTAAATTAGTGTTCATAAATATACTAATGAGTTATATTTATATAAGTAGTTAGAAAAACTAATATTTATATAAATATAACTATTTATGTATTTACTAAAAATTAAACGAACATAAACAAACGTAAATAAGTGAACGTTCACGAACATAAATGAACGAATGTTCCTGAACATAAATGAACGAACACAAGGTGTATTCATGTTCGTTCATTTAATTAAACGAACAAACTTTTATGTTCGTGTTCGTTTATTTATTAAATAAACGAACATAAACGAACTTCCCGCCGAACAAGTTCATGAACAGTTCATGAACGTTCGGTTCGTTTACAGGCCTAAATGAGCGGGAATATCAAACAATTGGGGAGGGAAAAAATGATTTTGGTAAAACCTTATTTTGAAATTGGGAACTTGAATTTGGGGGAAAACTCATTGACGTATGAAAAAAATTCAAATTTTAGGGGAAGTTTTATTTAATGGTTTTAATTAGGCGTGTTAAACAGGTCATGTTCGCGGGTTGCCGGGTCTAACTTGACCCAAACCTAAAAAATTTACACGAACCCAAACATGAATGGAATCTGAAAATTGTCAAAAATATGAGCCTGAACATGACCGAAATATTTACGGGTTAACCTGAACACGATCTTTTTTATTCGAATATTTTTTATTCACTGTATTTTTCATATAATAATATTTTAGAATTAAAAATTTTACAACAAAAATACAAATGCATAAAAAAAATATATTCTTACATCTTATGTCAATTTCTCTTTAAGTTAGATGGTATAAAATACCCGGCAAGAAACTAAAATATAATGTAATATAAATGGGTTAAACGGGTTTACCAAAATCTAACCCGTTTAGCTAAAAGAGTTAGCGGGTTCAACCCGAAACTAACCCGAACTTATTTAGACTAAACCCAAACTCACGAATTTCGTGTTAAGACATCGTGTCATAAATTCACAACCCTAGTTTTAACTAGGAGAAGAGGGGAAATTTTAGAAGAAAGTGCTTGAAAATTTAAAGTGTCATTAAATTCCTATAGAAATATATAAAGTGCCATTAAAAAACCTAAAGTAATGGCATAAAATCTAAATGCCACTAAAAGTGTATGCTAAGCAAATATGGCATACACATAGTGCCACTAAAACTTAACTTAGTGGCACAAAAACTAAATGCCACTAAAATTGAGTGCCACTAAATGGAATTTTGTTTGTAGTGGCCATTGGTGCCCGGGGGTAGGAAATCTATTTGAATGGCGTTTTTTGAAGGGGTTATCTTGGCGTTTTACAATTGTTGATTATATTTCAGCCACAGTAAAAAAAAATACAAGTGAAGAAGATAAATTAAAAATGCTAATCAGATATCTCTTCACAATATGCACTGTCATCAGTCTCTCTGTTCTTTAATAGTACAAGAACTAACACCAAACACTACAAAAAAATGTCATTTAGTGACATACAGAAATTGACACAAAAAAACAAATAAGTGCCGCTAAAGACTCACGTAGGAATGGGCGGCACACAAATAAAGTGCCACTAGAAGCGTTGACGCTAAAGCCTTTTAGCGGCACTTTTTCAATCTGCCGCACAAAGTTTTTCAACTTTTAGTGGCACTTTTTTATGTGCCACTACAAACTTTTGAGCTTTTAGTGGCACAATATTTTTGCCATAAAAAACATGAGATTTAATGCCATTAATCATAATAAATTTTTAATTACAAATACTGTTTATTAACATTAAAAAGCAAAAATAAAACTATAAAATTTAGAAATCATAGTATAATCACTGACGACGAGGGTCCTCGCTTGGGCTCCTCGTCCGGGCTCATCGCCCTAGATTGGTGGCTGGGCTCGAGTCCACTTGTGTCTTTCTCGGTATGTTTAGTTGGTTTGAGTGGGACATGTCCTGATAAGCCCACTCTTGGATCGGCCCATTAGGGCTATGGCCCAACTATCTCACTACATTAAGAGAACTTCCTTCCCCAAGAAGGGAGAGAAGATTTTTTCCCCACAAAAAAAGTTACTACTTACTCCACTTCTCTAAGATTACTCCTGTCCCTCTACTCTCTCTCTCTAAATTATACTTGCACTTATAACATCTTTACCATACAAGATACTGACTTGAGCGTCGGAGTGCTCACGGGGTGAACCCCTCGGGCTCTCTAACTAGAGTTTCATGTGGATGCAGCCTGAGACCCGACACTCCGCAAGAGGAACTGCCACCGCGACAGCGAGATGACGAGCCTGAACCGGAGCTCACCGAATCTAAGGTTAGTACCGCCAAACCCTCTGAACGACTTCAGGGATTTGGGGATTCGACATTGGCGCCATCCGTGGGACTGAGTACAAGTGTGTCTCGGTCTCTTCATATGAACGGTCGGATCTGTGATTCTCACGCGCTCAACATGCTTCCCAGATCTGCATCCATCTCCGGTTAACAGGTTCCGCATCTCATAACATGCTTAATACAAATGACCTCTGAATATCTAGAAAGTTGCTTACATCATCAGGTCTTGAAAAACTTTGTTTTCATATCCAAAAGTGATACCTGTGGTTCATGTAACCATGAGTATATCCTTGAACGTAGACCCCACTCAAAGCTAAGTGTGAGTTAAATGGAAGTTTTACAAAATGAATGATGGGTCACTGTGAAAAAGCTCACCAAAGGCAAAAACGAGGTCTTTTCTTAAACTATTTTATAATAAAAAAAATCAAAGGTACAGTGCATGTGCCATGCTTACACTACAACTTTGCAAGCTTTTTCTGAACAAAAAGATACACTTTTGGTGAAAAATTATAGTAAGGATGTGGAAATGAACTCTCTCCTGAAAACATAAAATCTCTTTAAGACAAAGTTACAAGTATCATAGCATAAAGTACAAAGTGTAACTAAATAACGCATGACTATGGCATGGATATTTTGATAAGGGTTGAACATCCCTCACTTTTTAATACATCGATGGCTGCTTGATAAAATGTAGTTTGTTTGGAAAGTGAAGTTACAAGTTGTAGCATGGAAGGTACAAATGGTTAATGCACGGTTAAACCATGTGCTCATGCTAGAGCAATGATTTTTTTGAAATATTTTATATGAAACAAAATTATTGAGTTGATAAAAAGTGGTCAGGCCAACTTTTACTGCACATGATGTCAGAAACACATGGGATGTGCCCTTTCTTTTTTATCTTCTACCCTAAGCAAAAAAAAAAAAAAGGATGATGGAAAGAGAATAAAAATTTAGTTCAAATACAACTAGATAAGATGTGGTCTAATTACTATCATTTACCCTTAAAGTACAAGTGCACATCAACCTTCCTAAACGTACTCTTATATGCATGTATGTACACATCAAGTTACAGTACTTTTGTACTTTCACACAAGACATACTCTTTTGTTTAAAAAAAATGCAAATAATAATACACATACTTTATATTAATTCAAAAGTGGGTGAAAAATTTACAAAGGTCTATGCATAATGTACAGACACATGATGCACAAAAAAGGTTTCACATTATTCTAGGATGACAGAATGATATGACCTTTCTTTTTGGCACAAAAAAAAGTGATGATGCCTTCACTATTACCCATGTGATAAAGTTTTCTTATTAAAAGAAAATTATTTTGGCTTTCTTATAAAAAATAATATTTTGCTAGTACCCAGGTCCTTCCTCGGGTCCTTTCGCGGGGCCCCTTCCCCTGGCCCCTTCCTCAGGCCCTTCAGCCAAGGTCCTTCACCAGGACCCTCCTCAGGCCATTCAGCCAAGATCCCTGCCCAGGACCAGGACCTTCCTCAGGCTTTTTCACAGGTTCCTTCCTCAGGCCCTTCAGCCAAGGTCCTTCCCCGGGACCTTCCTCAGGCCCTTCAGCCAAGGTCCTTCACCAGGATCTTCCTCAAGCCCTTCTGCCAAAGCCCTTCCCCAGGTCCTTCTTCAGACCCTTTCACAAGGTCCTTCCACCTGGCCTTTACTCAGGTCCTTTCACAGGGTCCTTCCTCAGGCCCTTCTACCAGATCCTTTTCTAGATCCTAACAAAAAACACTTATGCAAGGCCCTCCATTCAAAGTCTTGAGTCGTGTGCCACTTCTAGACACAAATTTATCGTTCCCAGTACAACGTAGTTAGGGTACTTACCTCCATTCAAAGTCTTGAGTCGTGTGCCACCCCCTTAACAATATAATGATCACATGTCTTCACAAAATAAAGCTTGAGGCACAAGTACTTGTACACACAACACAACATGTTTAACACATAAGTAAATTGACCTTTGGTATGACTTACCTCTTTGAAAGTGTTTTCGTGGCAAGTATCGAAGCATGAACATGAACAACACAAGAAGCTATTAGTCACGACCTACGGGACAGGTCAACGAAGGCTAGTATTGGACTGGATGAGGTGCATCCAAGAAACGTGGCATGATCTTTGAAAAGACACTAAAGAACAGTGGTCACCTAAAATATCCTTAAACATGGATATAGCTTTGGTTGGGAAGAAAGCAACACAACATTAGTGAAAGCAAGAAATACCTTTGTGCAACATTGAACTGAGGGACTAATATGTCTAGGGGGATATTGTGGGACATAGTTTTTGCTAACCTCGGGCTATTCTCATTCAACAAGGAATCATATGCTAATCTGCCGGATACATCTATCAGCTATATCCTTGCGTGCTATCGTGTCTCGGATAAATACGTCACTCATTAGAAGTGATAATGATTTAGAAGACTCTCGATACTCATCGAAAGTAACTATATTCTTTATTCACAACCGATGGTTTAGACAGACGGGCTCAAGGACAGCCTATTTCATAAGTTCAGTATTACCAACTACGCTTGACAACACTGAACTGGGGAGCTAGCATGGTATAACACCATTGGGTCCTACATTGAAGACTTCTCGAATGGATCTTTATTTTTCTATTACCTCCTCCGAAAAGGATTAAGCCCCTCCGTAAATTCTTATGTTCGAAGATCTCAAAAACAAAAAGAAAGAAGAGAAAGAAAAAAGAAGGGGAGGGAGGGGGAATGGGCATGGACTGCCTTACTAATTCCTTCCCTAAAGAAAAAAGAACCAGAGGATCACCTTATCAATCCTCCATTTGAAGAAATGAGGAGGCTGGGCTACGCAGCTGACTCCCCTCCTGAAGGGGAAAGAATCGTCAGATTATGTTATTAAGGAAAATCCAGACGCTCTACTTGAAGACGAAAGACTCCTTGGACTACGTTGTTAGTCCTTGAGGAAACCCTGGACGGTCCTTCCTTGAAAAAGGAAGAACCCTTGAGCTGCATTATTAGTCCATCTCTTGAAGAAGAAAAGAACCTGAGCAGGACAATACGAGAGGGGAAAGTGAAATCCTCCTACGGTCCGTCGTGCTCAAGAAACCCTTATCTGCTGGACCAACCCTACCTTCCACGGGATCTGGCTGAAGTCTCAAAGTTCACTCGGAGAATTAAAGAGGCACCGATGCCCCCTAAAACAAAACTACCTCCAAACTACGACCGGTATGATGGGACGAGAGACCCTGAAGATCATCAAAGAAAGGTGGTCAAGAACCCAAACGAAATCTTACACATAAGGCAGAGGGACAATGAGCGGATAGACCAATACATGGAAAGGTTTGTCAAGGAAAGCATGAGCATCAAAGACGTCCCGGAGGTCATGAAAATCAGCAGTTTCATAAACAAATTAAAGCATGCACAACTATGCGAGAAACTAGGGGAAGAGTTTCCTCACTCGTTTGACAATCTCATGGACAGGGTCAGAGCCTTTGTCAGGGGCAAAGACAAAGTCAGCAAAGCCAAGGAGACAGATGCCCCACCCCGAAGGGTCACCTCCGCTGCAAAACCTCTTGATAAAGGTACACCTTACTCCCGAAAGCCTGCTTTTGATAAGAATGTTGCATGATAGAACAAGACCTTCATACTCCCCATACAGACCTCGGGGAAGAGGCCCATCCCCCTTACCCTGACAACTTCACCCCTCTCACCAAGACACCAAATGAAATATTGGCTACTGAGAGGGTGAAGGGCTCCTTTCCAAGGCCACCACCTATTAAACCTAGGCCAAAGGCACAACCAAATGAATATTGTGACTTTCACAAAGGGTCTGGCCATAGAACTGATGATTGCCTGTACCTAAAAAGAGAAATAGAAGCCGCGGTTAAAACAGGAAAACGGGCCCATTTGGTTAAGGAAATTAAGGAAGGAGGGGGGATCGCAAAGGGAAAGATGCAAGGGAGCCTGGGAGGGCAGATGTAGATATGATTAGAAGGAGGGATGAATTTGATACCACCAGGAGTGTAAAGGCCAAAATCCTGGGCTCCCCAAACTGCATGAAAGCTCCCATCCTAATGCCACACTTGGAGGAAAACGAGGTACAACGGCTCCCACTCAACATCTCAGCTGTAATAGCCGGTCATAAAGTGGCCAGAATACACGTAGACGGGGGGTCTGGGATAGAAGTCATATACGAACATTGTTTCCTCAGACTTGACAGGGATGTAAAAGACCGGCTTGAGGAGGATTCTATCCCTCTAGTAGGGTTCAACAACAATGTGTCACACCCCCTGGGGAAGATCAAACTCCCATTCACAGTCGGGGTAGGGGATCGGGTCCGAACAATAAACCTGACACTCACAGTGGTTCGAGCACCCTCGAAGTACATCGCAATCCTAGGAAGACCCGGAATCGGGGACTTGCAAGCACAGGCGTCCACCCCACACGGAGCCTTAGTATTTCAGACACCAAAGGGCTTGGCTTGGGTAAAATCTGCATACTAAGTGATTTCTTCCGTGTCTGAAGGGGAAGCATCCGAGAAGCCCCGAAAGGAAGGGATTCTCCTGAAGCAGTGACAGATTCCCGAAGCAGCCGGTCAAAGTGGGAAGTCACCTAAGTGACAAGTGCAAGAGTGCCCTCAAGGAACTGCTCTTCCTCAACATGACGTATTTGCATTCCAACATAGGGATATGATAGGAATCCCGAGAAGCTTGACTGAGCACCGACTCAATACGTATACATGGGCAAAACCAGTGAAACAGAAAAAACGAAGCATGGGTCCTAGCAAAAGGAGGGCCGCCTGTGAAGAAACCAGGAAACTGCTCAAAGCGGGAATAGTCAGGGAGGTAAAATACCCATCCTGGGTTGCTAACCCGGTTATGGTCCAGAAGAAAGACGGGGGATGGAGGATGTGCATCGACTTCCAAGATCTGAACAAAGCATGTTCTAAGGACTGTTATCCCCTCCCAGAAATAGATGTCCAAGTGGACTCCTTATCCCAATACCCCCTGAAATGCTTTTTGGATGCCTACAAAGGATACCATTAAATACAGATGTCAATGGAAGATGAGGAAAAAACCGCCTTCATCACAGACGAGGGGACATTTATGAAAGATTTATGAACGCCTTCGGTCTTAAAAATGCTGGGGCCACATATCAAAGATTTATGAACGCCTTCTTCAGGGAACAACGGGGAAGAAACTTGGAGGTATACATCGATGACATCGTTATCAAAAGCCTAACCGAAATGGCCATGATAGACGATATAGCTGAAACCCTCCACACCATGCAAGATGTGAATATGAAACTAAACCCCGGGAAGTGCTGTTTTGGGGTAGAAGAAGGAAAATTCTTGGGGGTAGTAGTCACAAAGGGCGGAATCAAAGCTAACCCGGATAAGACTCAAGCTGTGGCCGAAATGCGATCTCTCAGGTCTTTGAAAGACATCCAGCAGCTAAACGGGAGGCTAATCGCTTTAAACCGTTTTTTGTCAAAAGTAGCTGACAGAATCCTTCCCTTCATGAAGGTGCTGAAGGACTGCCTTCAAACGGACAAGTTTAATTGGACCTCTGAGGCGGAAGCCTCTTTCCAAGAAACGAAAGCCTATATTTGTAAACTCCCAATACCGACCACCCTAGTACCCGGGGAACATCTGACCTTGTACCTGTCCGCCTCAAAAACAACTATAAGTGCGGTCATGATGGTGGAACGGGAGGGGAAACAGATACCAATGTATTTCATCAGTAGAACACTTAAAGGCCCTGAAGAACGTTACATGCCGCTGGAGAAGTTAGCATTGGCCCTTGTTTTTGCATCCAGGAGACTCAGGAGGTATTTCCAAGGGCACAGGGTCACCCTGATGACAGATCAGCCCCTTCAAAAGGTGCTCAGGAGGCCGGAGCTGTCGGGACGATTGGCTAAATGGGCCGTGGAACTGGGAGAACACTCCTTGGAGTTCAAACCCAGGACAGCCGTGAAAGGACAAATACTGGCAGATTTCCTGGCAGAAGTCCCTGAGGATGAAGAAAAAAAAAATCCTAAAATGGGAAGCCTTGGAAAGAAAAGAGAAAGAGAGGGAAGACAAGGCTGCGTGGAAACTCTTCACAGATGGAACCTCCAGTGAAGAAGGGAGCGGAGCAGGCATTACTTTGATAAGCCCCGAGGGAATCGAGCTAACCTATGCCATAAGACTGGACTTTGAAAACACCAACAACACTGCAGAATATAAAGCCCTCTTAGCAGGGATGAGGCGGGCATAAAAGATGAAAGCAAAACATGTGGAAGCTAGCACTGATTCATAGTTAGTTGTCAAACAATACCAAGGAGAGTATGAAACCAAAGACAACACCATGGCTCAGTACATAGCAAAAGTAAAAGAGATGGCCAAGGTATTCAAAACTTTTAAGCTGGAATACATTCCCCGAGGGAGAAACAGAAAGTCTGATGCCCTCAGTAAGCTAGCCTCAGTAGCATTCGATCACTTAGCAAGAGAAGTCAAAGTGGAAGTCCTAAGCTCCCCCTCCATCAGTACAGAGGAGGTAGCTGCAGTTGAAAACACACAAGAAACATGGATGACACCAATTGTAAAGTTCCTCAGGGACGGGACCCTTATCTGCCGGAACAAAACGATGTTCTCTCCTAAAGGCTAAAGCATTCTGGAAGTCCCTTCCATCAACAAGAAAATCCCTTCTCTTGTGGATAAGGTACCTCAGCAGTCGCTTACAAGAACAGGAACGTATACTTTCCATGGAATTAAGTCCAGGAAAAGTTCCTTCCAAGATTATGAAGAGTATCCCATTCCCTGGGATCAAGTGTTTTAGAAGTCCCTTCCATAAACAGGAACATACCTCTTCCTCGGGACTAAGTCTTGAAGAAACTCCTTCCGAGAATAGGAAGGAACATATCCCCCCTCGGGATCCAGTATTAAGGAAGCTCCTTCCAAGAATAGGAAGGAACATATCCCTCACTCGGGATTCAGCCTTGAAGAAACTCCTTCCGAGAATATGAAATGATGAAGTATAAGGGTCGTTCGGTCATTAATCAAAAGTTGAATTGAATGAAAATACAAGAGGAATGTGAAGTAAATGAGTTTGGGGACCAATGTGTCATTATTTGAAACTTAAATGTGGGAGGTAACTAAAGTGGGAGTTTCACGATGGGGATTAGTATCTCTGGGGATTAAGTCTTGGAGGAGCCGCCTCCGAAAAAATGAAGATGTCCCGCCCTATGTGATTAGGGGTCTCGTAAGTCTCTTCAACGAACAGGAACAGGTTTCTCCCAAGAAAAGGATGGTATCCCCTCCCGTGGGATTAAGTATCGCAAAAGTCTATTCGACGAACAGAAGTACACCCGACTACGGGATCAAGTATTGGTAAAGTTCCTTCTAAGGACGGGAAAGTACATCCCAGGGATTTGATATATGAGAAAAATCCTCCTTAAAATTTCGCACCTGAACAACTTATTTAAAAAAAAGGAGGAGGGGGGAGAGCCCCTTGACAAGGGACTTCGAATCTGGAGAATCCCTTCCTTGAAAAGAAAAGATCTCCGCCACAGGTCTGTGTTTTAGAAAGTATCTCTCCAAAGAAGAGGAGCCCCATCTCGGGGTCGCATACATTTGAAGAAGTCTCTCCAAGAGGAGAGGGTTGCACATTCCATGGGCACCAATTTTTAGAGAATTACAACATCTCTCCAGGGTAGGAAAGAGCCCTTAACAAGGACTCACATAGGAAGGTTCCTTCTACATAACAGGTGTTTTTAAAGTGCTCATAAAACCTCTCCAAAAGGAGAAGATGCCACCCCTTCTCGAAGAACAAAAACCTGAACGGTTTGAGGACCTTGTTAACGGGTCAAACAAGATCATCTAGGCAGACGTGCCGAACGATCTTACAATAAAATAAACATGTACATAGGCATACAGACATGCCGCCTTAATCAAAACAAGGCAAAGCCCAGCCGTGGGGCTAGGACTAAGTCGACTACGTCCAAAAAAGCCGAAGCAGGCAAATGAAAGTCCAAGTGGCCCAAACGCCATTGGACAACATGCCCAACAGAAGCTTTAACAACTTAAAACAAGTTACAAAGCGGGCCTAGGCAAAGCCTTTACAACTTAAGCAAGCTACGAAGCAAACTTGTACAAAGCTTTAACAACTCAAGCAAGTTACGAAGCAAACTTGTACAAAGCTTTAACAACTCAAGCAAGTTACGAAGCAAACTTATATAAAGCTTTAAACAACTTAAACGAGCGACAAAGCAAACTATAGAAAGCTTTAGCAACCCAAACACGTTACAAGGCAAACTCATAGGAAAGTTTTAACAACTCAAGCAGGCTGCGAAGCAAACTCATGCAAGGTTTCAAACGAGTCACAAAATGGGTCTATGCAAAGCTTTAACAACTTAAAAAGTTACAAAGCGACCCATAGAAAGTCTTAACGGCTTAAACAGGGTACAGAGAAAATTCATGAGAAAGTTTTAACAGTTCAAGCAAGGCAAAAACCCTCATTAGAGGAGCACCATACAAGGAGTATAACACGATAAATAAAGCATCCCAGTCGATGCTCTTAAAAGAAACTACTCTTGAACGAGTACCTCAATCGAAATGCCCTAAAGGAGGACATGGCAAAACAATCTAAATAGCATAAACGCTATAAAAATGTACTATCAAACAAGTGCATGGGAAAAAAATGCCGTCAAGGAGGCATAGATTGAAGTAAGGTATCGTGCTACCCTACTTGAGGGGTCACCTTGCTATTTTGAGCGCTGAATGCAAGGTTGTCCTAAGGATAACAAAACAGATAACTTTGGCATAGCGTGCCCCAGGCTATGTTACCCGACAGGCCGGGATGATATATTGAGGGCGGATAATGACCCGCCTAGATTTTCAGGGACTGGAACAAGTCCTGCACCCATTCATGAGTAAATAGGCTTGGACTAAGGATGACTTGACGACGAGGGTCCTCGCTTGGGCTCCTCGTCCGGGCTCATCGCCCTAGATTGGTGGCTGGGCTCGAGCCCACTTGTGTCTTTCTCGGTATGTTTAGTTGGTTTGAGTGGGCCACGTCCTGATAAGCCCACTCTTGGATCGGCCCATTAGGGCTATGGCCCAACTATCTCACTATATTAAGAGAACTTCCTTCCCCAAGAAGGGAGAGAAGATTTTTTCCCCACAAAAAAGGTTACTACTTACTCCACTTCTCTAAGATTACTCCTGTCCCTCTACTCTCTCTCTCTAAATTATACTTGCACTTATAACATCTTTACCATACAAGATACTGACTTGAGCGTCGGAGTGCCCATGGGGTGAACCCCCTCGGGCCCTCTAACTAGAGTTTCATGTGGATGCAGCCTGAGACCCGACACTCCGCAAGAGGAACTGCCACCGCGACAGCGAGACGACGAGCCTGAACCGGAGCTCACCGAATCTAAGGTTAGTACCGCCAAACCCTCTGAACGACTTCAGGGATTTGGGGATTCGACAATCACTTAACTTAAAAGTTCAACTGATCATCTTTCAATGATTCCAAATGTTTGCAAACAAATGTAAGTGTCAACCTAAGTCTAAAGATCAAACATATAAAACAAAAAAACCGATAAATGTAAGAACAAAAACTCAAAACTTTATTGCGTTCATGAATCTCTTTCACAGTCTTCATGCGAGTAAAATAGTCGTCGTGTTAACTCTTTCTTAGCAATCATATTTCTCACTTCATGGTTGTTCCCTGCACTTGCTACTTATTGTCGCCGCATTAGCCAAGTCACTACATTCAACCTAAAATTCACAATTCATGATAAATTGATTAGATCTCATAAACATAGCTATCAAAGATGTCAGAACAATTAATAAAAGGCAAACTCACTTCTTTTGGCATCACTTTAAGCTAGTCAACCAAAGATTAGGTGGTTTTTTCAATACTCTAGTTGTCATAATTGCCATCACGTAATGACAAAAGAGTTCATGTTGAGAATTTTTACCTATTAGTTGTTTATAATTGTTTATAATTGGTCGAATTGAGTTATCTTCTATCTTAGACGGGTCAATTGGTGAACTAAAACATTGCTAAAAATGTGGTGAATGGGTCGATAGGGTCCAAAGATGCCCAAAGTATATATTCTTTGAGCATGCAATCTCTTTTTTTTTTTTTTTTTGCACTTTGTATTGCTGTAGTTTTTTGGTCCTTTAATAGGGTTGGCTCCCAATATCTTGTTCGGTAATAAAAGGTCACCTAGAAAAAAATGCATAAATGGGTTAAAGTTAAAACAAACAAACAGATAAAAAGATATATTTTACATAACTTTTACCACAAAATCAGATTAAATTAAATGCACATGCATCTTTCGCAACCTCCATTACTTTAAAATGTGTTGACATGCAAGGCTTCTCGATCAACCTTATTGACCTGTAATGGAAAACTTTGAAAAATTAAAGCACACACTGTAAATTCTATACTAATAAATGAAATGTGTATTACAACCTTATTCAGTTATTCTTACTTGAAAATAGAGCATCTCCTCGTATTGTTCCTTTGGCGAGTGTATCTCAGGTGCCTCCATCAATGATTCAATGGTATATCTATTACTAAAGTTCAAAACGTGCAAATGTCAACTAATCACTTAAATTTTTCGATTGTAAAAAACAGCGTTTGTTGATTGTTATCAAACTACACCAACTTACAAAATTAAATTCCTCCTACAAGCAGACAAGGTAATGATTGGTTTAGGCCAGTTCATAAGAGAGCAGTTTTCAAATGAATGGCTAAAACATCTTCTTTTTCAAGTTTGTAGCTTCTGTTTCATATGTGATGGTATCGATCTCTCAAACGCTCTCAAACGCTAACGATAACAAATATAAAAGCAAAATACTCAATGTGGCTTGAAGACTATATAATCATGCATTAAATTAAAACCTTGAAAACCATTGAAACATACCTTTTCCTTTGCAAGTTGTGTATTCAGTTCCAGTGATTTAGACTTCCTATGTATAAAAGCGTTAAACCCAAACATACTTATATACTGATTTGATGTTAAATTAAACAAACTGGATGAAAAACAAAACAAAACTGTTAAAAACCTAACTAATTACCATCCAATATCATTTTTTGGCAAGCCCTTATCATTTGTAGATGTGACACCAGAATAACCTATCATACGCCACCAAGTGCCAAAGTTTTCCCTCACATAATTTTTATTGATAACTCTGTTAGTAACCAGCAATGAAAAATCAGTAATTCATAGTTACAAGAAAAACATGAAGCAAAGTAAATAAATTTACAGGAAATGTACACTAATATCATTTAAACTAACATACATATGCTACTGTGCAAAGGTCACATGTCCAATGAGCTTAACATGTGTACAGGCCCCTCAAATAGGCTTAAATAACTCTAGAAATAAGAATATGTCTAATAAGCCATTTCAACTGTTAACAGAATACATATCAGCCGCCAAAAAAAGATTTCAAAACTAAACTGAAAACGATTTCAGTAGCCTAAAAGGAAAATTCATTAGTTAACAGATTAAGAGTTTAGGTAAAGATGTTAAAGAAAATGATTTCAACAGCACCAGGTGGGTTTTAAGTACAATTTTTTGAATTTTGAGTTATAGTCGTCCTATAGGAACTTAAAAGATAGTTTAGTACTTACTCACTTAAGGTTAGGATACTTTAGTACTTCATTGGGCTCATATAAATTAGATTTGGTCGCTTAGCCCCAGTTTACTTTAAATAACTTAGAGTTAACCCATTTTTATTAATTAAGTCTAATATAAAACTTAAAAATATATAATATTAGTTAGTTTTAAAAAATTAAACTTTGATCAAACCCACTGGTCCAAAAAGTTGACCTGTCAACCAAACTCTCAACCCCTTGTACACTCTACTTTTGTCTATAAACCACTAATGGACGCTTAAACTACATTAAGAGATTAAATAGGCTATCTGTCAACCCAATATAAAACATAACCAGACGCTACTCACCTGATATCTTATATGTTCGCCCCTTTTTATCGTTTATTAAACGCAATTTTCAGCATGTTTTTCGTTTTACTAAAAACGCCACACGCCACTGCTGTTGAGCTTCTTCTACCTGGAAAAGTAAACGTGTCAAATTATTTTGGATGCAGCCAGTGTATGCAACAGTAGATCATTGCACAACACACACCTTGGCCAAAGGAGATACACATTTCATTATTGTACAAAAGTACCATTAATATACAGGTATGAAAATCAACCTTCATATAGCATTTTAGACAGCAAAGGGCCCGGCTGTAATTTTTCAGCTTGAGCTCCGCTTGTGAGTAATTTTTCAAGCTCGGGCTCGGCTTATTAGTATTCATTAATTAAGTAATACTAATTATAACTGTTATTTTGTTAAGGTTATTTTATAAACATAGGATATACTTATGTGGTTTCAATAAAAAGACATGTCAATATACAAGAACCATTGTAAACATCACCTCCAGAGCCATACTTTCCTGTCTTTGAAATCCACTTAAAGCTGGTAGCGTCGTTCACCAACCCTTAAGATGTCGAGCATGCTCTAAGAGTAACAAGTAGACAGTTGAACTTCAATATTTTCTGAGGGGTCAAAGAGAAAGACTTACAAAACTAAAGTGCTCTGATTTTGATGTTGTTTATCTACACAAAGATATTTGCTTTTAGGAATGACTCAACACACCAGTCCTGCAAAAACATAGTGCTTGAACAAAATGATTCACCATTCGGTTATCAAAGTCTTCACCTTCAAGATGCGTGTCACCCGCAGTCGATTTCACTTCAAAGATACCCTCTTCGATCGTAAGAATCGATGCATCAAATGTACCACCACCGAGGTCGAAAATAAGCACATTTTTCTCACCAGCACTAGACGCTTTCTTGTCTAGACCATAAGCAATGGCTGCAGCAGTCGGCTCATTGATGATACACATCATGTTTAAACCGACTATGACACCAGCATCTTTCGTGGCTTGCCTTTGCGAGTCGTTGAAGTATGCAGGGACCGTAACGACTGCGTTTTTGACAGTCGATCCCATGAAAGCTTCAGCAATTTCACGCATTTTAGTGAGCACCGTTGAAGAGATCTTTTCAGCTGAAAACTGTTTTAAGAGACCCCAATCATGGGCTTTTCTGCCGAACCAGAACTGACCTTGAATGGCCATTGTTAGGTCCAGAGTTTTACGCTTATCTTTATTACGTTTATTTATATTTATTTGGTTTAGATTATGACTTGGGCTTGGGCTAGGCCATGTGGGCCAATGGGGTAGAGGTTCCTATATATAGTCTTGATTAGGTTATTGTAGTAGAGCTCTCCCATAGTGTCACCATGTAGCCCCAAAAGAGAGCCTTGTACCAGACAATCCTAGGGATTGTGTGCAAGGTTCTCGAAGATCGTACCAGACAGTCTTTGAGACTGTGTGCGATCTAAGCAGCGGCACTGAGTTCGTTAATAAAATATTTCTTTTTGTTCTTGTCGGTTTGATCTTACTTTCCGCATTCGATCGAACCGTTGAGTGATATCACGGGTTTTTCGGGATTAACAAGTGGTATCAGAGCCATTGAAGTCTTTCAAAGGCTCGGTTTTGATGTCACTCGAAGAAGGAGAAGAAGTTTTGCATAGTGTCGAGGGTTGTATGTTTGTCAAAGAAGAGATCTCCGGTTCGGGAGCTGTTTCAGATCTGGAAAGTTTTGTTCAACAGAAACCTCAATGGGCGTAAGGGTCGTATCCTATAGCACTATGCCATATACCGTGGGTTTGCAAGGCGGCACTACTGTGCACCCGGTTGTTTGCTGGCATACGAACCCTTCCTGCGGTGGCCGGCATCTTGAAAACTCAACAACAAACCTGTGATTATTTTGTAATGAACTATGCAATCAAGATCGAAGATGGAGATCAGAGAAGATTGGGTTGGTATGATGGATACGAACTCCGGTGAGGTTAGAAGAAGATGACGGTGGTTCGTTTTCGGTATGTACGGGGTGGTCGTCGGAGGAACGGTGGTTGGAGGTGAGAAGATGATGATCGGCAGAGGTCGTCGGAGACGATGACCTTTGTTCGATGGACTTCGGAGTGTATCGAAGGTCGTGATTTTGAACGAGAGTCCAGGTATGTGTTCGTGTTAATCTTGTTCGTTCATGCTCTAAAAATGGTTTGAAGATGGACCTCTTATATCGTCGAAGTGATATCTTACGTCCATGTATTCACTTGCCGGCGATCTATGGTGGTTTGTGGTGGTAGTGCACAGTGGCAGTCAAAGATGATGGGAGATAAGAAAATGTAGGATGATTGGTAATGACAGCCGGTGAACATGATGGAATGATATGATTTCGGATAATGTTCTGTTATCTCGGATGATGAATGTTTGAAGATGATGATGTCACAGCATCATCAGCAAAAGAATGTTGAGGAAAGTCAGTTGGCGGCTGTGCACATGTTATCACATCATGAATTCTCTAAAAACCCTAAGAAATATGCACCATTGGATGATTGATAGGATTAACGATCAAGATTGGTTGTGAAGTTTGTGCAACATTTTTGTGGGGCCAACATTTGCAGCCGAGAACATTCTTGGAGCAGGGATCTCGGGACAAACAATGGTAAAATGTTTGATGTTAACAGAATATTCGCATGGTTATTTGGGCCAGCACATGGCTGATGGACTCTAAAATGTTAGTCTGCTCTTTGACGGCCACACATGATTTCTCAGGTGATTTAAATGTTTTATCTTGGGCCCACCTACATTCATGCTTCAAGGAATGAAGAATTTAGAAAACTACACTGTGTAGCCCACATGTTTTATAAGAATGATGTGGTCATCGTTGTGATTTTACAATTTGGCATGGGGTTTAATTTTTGATTGGGCTATTAATGGAGTGGAGTGTATTATTCTTGGGCTCGTTCACTGTTGGGCCACTAAAGGAGAAGACCCAAGATTGGAGATTGTCTAAATCGTAATAAAGAGAGCATAAAACTAGGGGGAGATTGTTAGGTCCAGAGTTTTACGCTTATCTTTATTACGTTTATTTATATTTATTTGGTTTAGATTATGACTTGGGCTTGGGCTAGGCCATGTGGGCCAATGAGGTAGAGGTTCCTATATATAGTCTTGATTAGGTATTGTAGTAGAGCTCTCCCATAGTGTCACCATGTAGCCCCAAAAGAGAGCCTTGTACCAAACAATCCTAGGGATTGTGTGCAAGGTTCTCGAAGATCGTACCAGACAGTCTTTGAGACTGTGTGCGATCTAAGCAGCGGCACTGAGTTCGTTAATAAAATATTTCTTTTTGTTCTTGTCGGTTTGATCTTACTTTCCGCATTCGATCGAACCGTAGAGTGATATCACGGGTTTTTCGGGACTAACAGCCATAACTTCATGTCATCCTGTACAGATGTGTCACTAAATCTCCTATCTATAAGTCGTTTTGCATCTGTTTTTTTAGGTCAAAATGATAATCAGATCAAGCAGTACACAACCATATTAAATCTAGTGATGACAAGTGGACCGGTTTGACACGGGAGTTGGCAATCCCGGTCTCATATTCGATATTCAAACGAGACATCAGTGAAGCAACTAACCATGTAATAACAGTACTTACGGGCCGTATGATCACCAAAGTTATATTGTAAAAACAAACTGACCCGACCCGACCTGAAACCCGTTCTGACCCGGATCCGTTCCGACCCGGGCCTGTTCTTACCCGGACTCGTTTCGACCTGAACCAAAACAACCCTTTTTATAATTGACCCGTTTTGACCCGAACCCGTTTTGACCCATGACCCGACCCGACCCGACCCGTTTGCCAGGTCTAGACGCAACTAAACAAAAATCTCTAGTTTTTGCTCATGATTAAGATAGTATAAAGTTATAAAGTTAAAATAACACAACCATACATTAGACATTTCACTATTAAGTATATCGCTTTCACACTAATGAGAATAAAAACTGGTAAAGAGAAAGCCTTAATTGGCTGTAATACAACCCTAGTAAGAAACATATTCACTAATATTCAGCAATGAATAGCAACTGTACACTTTGTGCCCGATTATCTTAGCACAGAAAAATCGAGGGACAAATCGCGTCAATGTAATTTCAAAAAATTAAACAACATTGAACATGTCATACCTCAATTAATAGCGGATTCGTGAAACAAACTGCAGCAACACCAGCATACCACTTGTTGATGATAATTTTTGAAGAGAAAATACCAAACGATTAACTAGGGTTAGGGCGTTGTTATGATATAAGAAACCCAAAATTGTGCATTTCGTACCTCAAGAGTAGGAACTGATTCTGTTGAGAGAACTGCTGAACCCTAAGAGAACCACCTGTTGATGATGATATTTGAAGAACGATTGAAATAGAATTTGAACTGACAGCGAACGAGAGAGACTAGGGTGAGAGGGAAACTGTAAATCGAGGAGAGTGGGAGGGAAACTTCTGTTTTTTTTAGAGTGAATTTTAGCTTGGACGGATAAGTTTAAATTTTAATGTAAATTTTAGGAACATTTTGTAGGTAAAAATTAGAGATGTTCACAATCTAATTTTAACAATAACTTAGCATTGAATGCCTACAGAGCCCTTACGCTCAGGATTTCTTAACTGTTATTCCTATTGAAGGTCTGAGTCAACGTTTGTCAGCGGTGGAGTACCGGTCAATCCTTAAGTACCGTCTGATGATCCTTATGTTCCCGAATGATAAACTTGTCCAGTCTGCCGTAAAGCACACCTGGATAAATACGGGGAACATGCCTTTATCCCTTTGGCATTTGACACGTTCGGCTCCTTGGCGCCGGATGCGATTCAGTTCTTGGCTAGAGTTCAGCGTGTGGTCCACAGCAACTTTTCGACCCCCCAGGGGTGAGGCTTTGTTTTTAGTAGATTAGCGGTTTCTATTCAAAAGGGGATGACGGCGTAGTTTGTTGCTCGTCTACCTACTATCCTTATGTAATTTGCCCTGGTGATTGAATGAATTTATAAGTCCCACTAAAAAATAAAACTAAGTTAAACCTTTAATAATGGGTTTTGTTGTTTTAAACCAAAACTGAACGGTTAAAACCCAAAACCAAACTAAAGCGTAACCAATGGTTTGGTTTTGATTTGATTTCTTAGTTTGGTATTTTGTAATTAAGATTTGAAACTTAAATTTAAAGCATGAAATTGAGGTGTACAATCGCAAGTGAAACTAGAATCGACGCCTAACAATAAAAAAATTTCCAACAAATTTTGCACCAATTTCAAAATCCTGAGTTTTACAATCCTTTTGATAAAGTCAACGTATATATTTTCACAATACACACAACATATATATAGATTTTTATCATATCATCTAATAATATTAGCCATTTAATTTAATTAAACTCGTAGTCTTGTCACTATGTGATTTCTACATTTGTTTCAGCTTATCTTATAGTCCACTTTAAATTTAATTAAACTTTACCTAGTTATAATTTTAATTAAGGTTAATATAAAAATAAAATATATCATATGAAGTATTTTCAAAAATTAAATATAATAAATCTTACAATTCCCTTCGATTTATACAGCCGGTTTTTTGGTGTGAACCGCAAACCAAATCCTTGCCACAATTACATTTTTTTAAACCGACCGATCGAATATTAAAATTATGAAGAAAAACTGACATTGTAAAGAAACTATGGCAACCGTTTGAATAGTCGCACGGTATTCCTGAAACATAAATATGGTTTGAATAATTACATTTTTTTTAGTTTTGATTACTTCTTAGGATTAGTGGCATAAAGAGGTAAAGCTTAGTGAGAGTGAAAGTGTGAATTAGTAACCTAAATAACATTAAAAGTGTGTGTCAAACAAAGATGGCACACAGAAAGTGCCACTAAAAACATAAATTAATGGCTTAAAAACTAAATGCCACTAAAACGTGTGTCAAGCAAATATGGCATACATAAAGTGTCATGAAAAACCTAAATTAGTGGCAAAAAAGCTAAATGCCACCAAAAGTGTGTGCCACTAAATGGACATTTTTTTGTAGTGAAAATATGGCGTTTTATGTAAAACTTAACAAACCCATCGGTTTGATCATTTTGCCTGCTCGTCTGTTGTAGTGGCTTTTTTTTCTGGATGTTTGGGGTCATAGATCTATGACGTGTGGGTGGGTTTTTCGCTTTTTCTTCATGTTGATCTTCATCTTTATCATCATCCCATTCTTCAGTGTCATTGATCTCTTCTTCTCATCCAAGCCTTCTTCAAGAACAAAAAATACAAAATGCCATATTACTGGCATTAGTATATTTTTCTTGAATTTTGTCCATCTCATGCAACAAAATTTTACTGAATTACTTGCCTCCCTAACAATTCATTCAGTGGAACTTGACGAATAAAAATTCTGAATATCCAAGAAAGCATATTAGCCATCTTGATTTTTTTGACGTTTTACAGTGAGTGGTATTTTAGTAGTATTGACGTTTGTTTTTTTTTTTTTTGATCAAATGGAAATTGCTTAGATGTTTCATTTTATAGGATCTCTTTTTGGCGCGTAAGTTAGGCGGTGCGTTATTATAATAAAATATTCGTCTTTTCCTGTTTGTAATTATTGTTTTTGTCAAGCTTTATCTCTGAAGTCTGTAACACGTCCCATTTTTCAAGTTTGGCGTTTTAGATTCTAATATAATAAATTTTCCCTATCTTCATTTTTTCTGATTTGAATTTACTTTTTCTAGTTACATTTTCAAGTTTGTTTTTTATTTTTTGTGTTTTTATAATACTTTTTTAAACTAATTTTATTATAGTTTGGGAGTTTTTGGTGGAGCGTTTTTAAGTGGATGATATCGTTCAAACAAGCATTTTGGCTGTTTTGGCGTTTTTATTATATATGGCGTTTTATTATATTCAATAATCATCTGAAAAGGAAAATTAAAAAAAAGAATACATAAAAAAAGTTTTTTTATAATACTTGTCCAAAGTCATTTTATGACGGTTTGATAAACGGCAAAGGTGTAAGACATTTGCTTTTTTTCGCATTTTTATTAGATATGGCGTTGTTTATTAAATAACAATCAACTGAAAAAGAAAATTAAACAAAATAAATACTGATGTTCAAATCTTCATTGTCACCAGTCTCTTTCTTCTTTTGAAGCATATTCACTGGCTGTTTCGACTTTCGTATGAAATCAGCCTCTTTTTCTATAATTTTTGTCCATCTCATGCAGCAAAAATGTTATTGATTTTACACCCTTTCAGCCAAAATGTTATCTTTTTTTGGCGTTTTTCCGATAAAAAGAACGCCACAAATAAACCATCTTAAAACTGTAAATTTGATCATGCTAAAATCAATAAAGTGTTGCTGTATGGTGTTGGATAACATTGTTAATTCTTGTTAAGAAATATAACTGACAATGTTGTCCACACCATACAGCTACACTTTATTTACAACAATATATTTGATGTTTGGGGTTTCTGGCGTTTATCAGTCTAATGGTATATATTAAATATGGCGTTTGGGGTTTTTGTTTTTTTGTTTTTTTAATTGAATGTCTGAGTAGTTATATATATAGGATTTTTTGTCGTTTTTTTAGAAGGGATTTTACTATAATTAAGTTTGGTGTTTTATATGTAATGGCGTTTTTAGCAGAATGCTGTATGATTTTTGTTTTGGCGTTTTATTTTCATGAGATGGTGTTTTGTTTGGAGTAGTCAAAAGACACTTTTACCCTTAATGAAGCGCGTCCACGTAATAAAATTGATGTTATTTACGAAAACGTCACCGCGCCTCTAGTCCATAGATTGTTTTGATCGGACGATCGATAAGCGTTCTCACACTTTTGAGCGTTTTCTCTAAATCCCGACCCTATATATATATATAGGAGAAGTCTTAAATGAGAACGCTAAATATTGTGAGAACCGTGAGAACAAATGAAAAAATCGCGATAACTTGGTAAAAAACAATTCAAATTCAATTTTTTTCTACGCTTATCATTATTATTCAAATACAATGTTAGAAATTTAATTTACACGTTTAAATTTACGTGAATTCGTAAATAAAGAAAATTTACACATGTGTAAGTTTGCCATTTATACATGTGTAAATCTGTTATATTTACACATGTGTAAAAAATCTAAAAAGAGTGATTTTGAAAGGGGAAATGAATTATTTGATGTTATAAATTCTTTTTTTCATGTTGTATCTTAATTACAATGAGCTTTGTAGTAAAAAAATTGGTTTTGATTGGTTTTTTCATTCGTTCTCACGGTTCTCGCAATATTTAGCGTTCTCAAGATAACCCTCCCCTATATATATATATAGGGTAGGGATCCTAAGAGAAGTCCACCGTATTTGAGAAACTTGAGAAGCAATCTGGACCACACATTTTCCCTAAGCAAAAAAATGCAAAAAAAAAGGTAAAAAAAATGCAATTTTTTTTTTTGAAAAAATCGCAGCTTTTTCTTTAAGGATTAAATTTTTTTTAATTTTTTTTTAATTTATACACATGTGTATATTGTTAATCTTTTAACTATACATATATGTATATTGTCAATTATACATATATGTATATACATGTTTAAAATTGAAAAAATATGTGTTATAAATCCTAAACCTTATACCATAAACACTAAAGCTAAACCTTAATGCTAAACCCTACACCCTAAAGCTAAACCCTAATTCTAAACCCTAATGTTAAACCCTAAAGCTAAACCCTAATTCTAAACCCTAAAGCTAAACCCTAATGCTAAACCCTAATGCTAAACCCTAAAGCTAAAACTAAACCCTAAAGCTAAACCCTTAATGCTAAACCCTAATGCAAACCCTAAAGATAAAGCTAAACCCAAAAGTTAAAGCTAAACCCTAATGCTAAACCCAAAAGCTAAACCCTAATGCTAAACCCTAAATACTATTGCTAAACCCTAATGATAAACCCTAAAGCTAAACCCTAAACCATAAAGCTAAACCCTAAATACTAATGCTAAACCCTAAATAACACTTATTTTTCAATTTTAAACATGTATATACATATATGTATAGTTAAAAGATTAACAATATACACATGTGTATAAAAAAAAAATAATCATTAAAGAAAAAGCTGCGATTTTTCCAATTTTTTTTTTTTTTTGCATTTTTTTCACCTTTATTTTGCATTTTTTGCTTAGGGAAAATGTGTGGTCCAGATTGCTTCTCAAGTTTTTTAAATAGGGTGAACTTCTCTTAGGATCCCTACCCTATATATATATATATATATATATATATATATATATAGGGTAGGGCTATATAGAAAACCCTACCTATATAAAAAACCCTAGAAAACCCAACCTCCCGACATTTTTTTTTTGAAAAAAATAACACATGTAATATACATGTTTTTAAGAGTTTTGGGCCAAAAAAATCAAAAAAGCGCCGAAGGGATAATTTAAAAAAAAAATTTCAGCATTTTCTGTCTTTTGTGCCTAACACATGTTAGGCACTGAAATTTGTTTATTTTAAAAAAAAAATCCCTTCGGCGCTTTTTTGTTTTTTTGGCCCAAAACACTCTAAAACATGTATATTACATGTGTTATTTTTTTCAAAAAAAAAAATGTCGGGAAGTTGGGTAAAAATGGGGGGAGATTTGGGTTTCCAGAGTTTTCTACCTAAATAGGGTTTTCTGTCTAGCATTGTCCTATATATATATAAGTTTAAGTTCTCGTGTGTTACATGGATTGTATAAAGGACAACCAAACTTCAAAATCAGTGTAGAAAATTCAAAATTCAAAAGAACTTCCATCACATCCAGTATATGTACATACTAGGTTATAACCCTGTGTATTACACGGGTTGAATAAATGAATTTTATATACCAAATAATAAAACATTATCTTTTTAAAAGCCTCCTTTATTGCAAATGTAATTTTATATATTAAATAATAAAATAAGTTATATCTATAAGAACCATATGTACTGTACGGGTTGAATAAATGTAATATTATATACCAAATAATAAAAAAAATTATATCTTTAAAACCATTGTATTATACGGGTTGAATAAATGTAATATTGTTTACTAAATAATGAAAAAAATATTTAAAAAAACTAACGGTTTTTTTTTATATTTAAAGTAGAATAAGATTGAATATTAATCTGAACTAACGGATTTTTTTATATTTAAAGTAGGATAAGATTGAATATTAATCTTTATTTATTTAGTTAATATATTATTGAAAAATCATATGATTGAATAGGTGGGAGGTTCTATGATGATAAATCGGTTAACGGTACTAAATGATAAAGATAATAGTGATTGTTGAACAAATTAATTAATCGAATTTAACAGAAACATTTGTGATGTTGGTAGATTCTTTTTTTAATTATTTGAAAGTTAATATCAACTTTGGAATTCGTATGAATTCTTATTAGATTTTATTAAATATTATTAATAATAAAAATTTGTACTAATTTAGATTAAATATTCTTATTATTATTAGTATTACTAATAATTTTAATAAATTAAATGAGAGAATGACAAGTGTCACAAAACATGTTTCTTTTATTATTTTTTTACTAGCGGTAAGACCCGTGTGCAAACACGGGTCGTTTCTTAGAAAACCATGCATAACACATATTGACAGAACATATAGATATGTGTATAGATATTTTACCAAAACGTATTATTTATTATAACTAAAAGACAACCATATAATAAGTAAATATAAAAGATTTTAACAAACTTAATAAAAGATGTCTAACAAACTTAAAGTTTAGATTGTGCAAACACGAGTGGTTTCTTAGAAAAACCATGCATAACAAATATAAACGATGATTATAGATATATTTATATAGACTTATAAATAAAATACATAAATAAGTCAGTCAGTAAATACTTAAAGTTTAGAGTATAAAAACTTAAAGTTTAGATTCTGCTGAGTCTTGTTTTTCTTCCGTAAATGTCTGAAAAACCATTTTGATGATGTAATCTTCTTGGGCCTTGTCTTCTTTTGTTAATTCATCCATCTGCTTTTCTTTACTTCTTTGAGAAAGGATGCTAGCATGTGGAGCAGTGGGTCTCCTGATTGGTAATATTTGTTGTTTGACTGGAACCACTGCTTTCGGATAATCAGGCTTTTTAGGAGCAGTCAGATCTCTCTTCCTTAACTCTTCCAACTTTTTGATTTCCTCCCTAACTGCTGGAAGATCTAGAGGATATTGTACTCCTGTAGGGTCAATGGCAGTGTTTTGATTGAAGAGTTGAACTGAAGATAATGGAACAGGGTTTCGAATAGTGACAAGGGACAGTGGTTGTGTAGATGTTAGAATTGGGGAAATGTCATCTTCCACTACATTGTTTGTTATCTTTCTCCTTTTGTGCTTTGGAGAAGTTGGTGGTGTATTTATGAGTTCAGTGGCAGAGATTGAAGTAGTTGGTATCTGATTAACACCTGTTGAAACAACTGGTTTTCCAACCACTGTGGTCACTACAACAGTTTTTGTTTTCTGCTTTTTGGCAGTTGGATTTTGTGATGGTGATATTGTTTTTGGTATGACAGTGGATTGACTGTGGGTTGATGTAGTAGTGATGCCAGTTGTTGAGATAACATCTGTTGAAACAACTGAAGTACCAACAACTGTTGATACAACATGAGTTTTAACATCCGTTGGTTTGGAGGTTTGATGACAGGAACTTTTGCGAATTTGAGGAGTTTGTTTGGTGGTTTTGGAAGGTGTGGTTTTGCGTTGACTTACTTTTCTGGAAGGCTGTCTTCTTTTAGGTTTAGAAGTACCCTGCTCTTCTTTTTCCATCAACACTTTCTTCTCCTCCTCAAACCTTTTAGATCCTTTCATGTTTGCATTTTGAGTCTCATCAACCTTTTTGGAACCATCTGGTCTTGGGATTTCTACCACAAGTTTAGACATTAGATCTGGTGGCATGTATAAACCATCTTCTTTTCCCTTCTTCCCTTTAATTTTCTCCCACTTTTTGACATCATCAGGATTTTCAACAAAGATGATTGAAGGAGGAACAGTGCCAGTAGTTTGAAGCAGATGAGCTTTAATGGCTTTGATATCTGCTTGAGTATCTTTGTACCTAGCTTCCATGACATTTCTAACCATTTGAAGTTGAACTTCATGCTGTTGATCTGCATATTGTCTTTGTTTATAAAACAGAGGTTGAAACAGATGCCATAGCTCAGCAGCAGATGGATCAGATGTTGCGGACGGTGCAGCAATGGGTGTAGCCTTTTGAGCTTGTAACAACTGTTGCAGCATAGTTTTGATTTCTCCAACAGATGTGTAAAGTTTATCAACCCTCTCCATCAATTCTTTGCACTTTAAACCATCACCCAAGTTAATGGGATCATCTGATTTCCCACTAGTGGTGGTTGTATCACTGGTTGACTTAGGAAAAGTTTCCCAAAAATCATCCACTGATGCCCCTTGTTCTCGGTACTGTGGACTTCTTTCTTCAGCAGAGCTTACCATTTTAAGGTAACCAGCGTATAATGGAAACACACCAGTGGACACTATGGTTCCCAAAGAAGAAATTGCCTTCCAGGGAATCTCACTAATGAAACTACTGTCCAGGTGTAAACCAATGGGTTCAACAACAGTAGTAGCTGCTCCACTTGAACTACTAACAGGAATAACTTGTAATTCCTGCTGTGTAGGTTTCTCAACTGTTGGTTGGTTAACAGAGATAGAGACACCAGACTCAGTCACTTGTTGTGGTATATTCTCATTGACAGGTGATTGAGAAGAACCGATTTTTATCTTAGCTATATCAAGTTCATCCAACAGAGGTATCATTGATTGTGGTATCCCTGTTGATACAACCTGATCCTTTTGAGAGGATGCAGGAGGAGTTCTAGGCTCAGGTTGAGATCTTTCTTCCATCTGCTGTGAGGAAGTAGCAGCAGTGGTTTCAGGTGACTTTTGTGTTATCACAGGTGTTACCTCTGGGATCTCGTCTTCCAGAGTCACCTTTTTGGTGGATTTGGAGGGCTTTTGGATAGTTTTATTTTTGGTCTTTTTGGTGATTTTTTTGTGTGGGTTTCACAGATGTGGTTGTGCTTCTGTGATCACCAAGAGCAATGGGCTCAACAACAGGGGCCTGAGGAGCAGTTGTTACTGCTAAATTCTGCTCAGGTACCTCTGTTTAGGTTTTTAAAGATTTTGACAGCCTTGTGAATGTTTCAGAAGTTAGACTGTTTATTTGAATAGGTTTTCCTTGGATAAGCACATGTGCATTATCCTTTGAAAATTTCTTTTGAAGATAAAAACTTAAAAACCTTGGAAACAATAAAAATGATTTTTTATTAACATTCTTAACCATATAATTGAAAATTTCCTGAGAGTAGTTAAAATTTTGTTCAGCCATGATAGCATAGCCCAGGTATTGAATTTTCAATGGTATTTCATTAAAAGCTGTTGTTTTTTTTACACACCCGGAATAAAAACCTCAGAGCAGGTGTAACACCCGAAAACGGGTTTGGTAATTAAACCCCGTTAATACTAAAGACGGGGAAAATACCGTTAGTGGTAAAATTAACCCGGTAAATATTAGGTTTTTAAATAAATCATCCTAATATTAAATAAAAGTTATACAAAGGCTTATGGATAAATAAAGTGTTTAAAAGGCCCGAGTTGACGGGACCTAAAATAAGCTGAGTCATAAATATTCCCGAACCCGCTAAGCTAACTAGGAATGTTTGACCCGGTTAATAAGAGGGAATATGGATTGTAAATAAGTAGGTTATAATCTACTTGATAGATAACAAAACTTGAGGGGCCAAAGGTTGAATAATCTAAAAGATTATTTACTAAAATAAAAAACAAAACACACACACACTTGGTGTGTTCGTGAACGACCAGGAGAAGGCTCAAAGGGGAGCCAAAACCCTAACTTCAACAAATCAACAAATTGAAGCTCAAATCAAGACCCAAATCGATGCATGAACGCATATAAATGATCACCTAGTCGTGGGGATCACAAGGTATGTCGAATTTTCAGATTTGGTGATACTTTGAGATTATGATGAACAATCATAATCGAAATTCTGGAATGAATGTTAAATCTATGAGTGTTATTTTGATTATATCTTGGTTTAGAAGTAAACCCTAGTAGAAATCTTGATGAATTGTTGTAAAACAAGGGATTTGATAATTACCCTATTATGAGCTAAGTGGGTTTTGGTTGAATTGATGAAATTGATGTTATAATGGTGTTTATAAACATCATACTAACTTATAAGAATGAACTACTTGAGCAAATTTGAGATTTGCTTAAGAGTTCATAAGTAACTAGAAGTGGGTCTAGACATAAGAGTTAAACCATGATTTTGATGATCAAAATGGGTATATGCTTATAATGACTGAAATTTACATGTTGATTTATCATTACTTGAGGTAGGAATTTGATGACATGTTAGTTAATTTGTCACCTCAAAAGATGATGTTCACTAAGTGGTGATTTTGATGTTAATCTTGGTAAAAATAACTAGTTAGGAACTAGTTAGTAAATATGTAAATTTATGCACATTAGGTGTTTGTTAAAATGCCTAAATGAGAACTAAGTGTTGATAATGTGCCTAATTGAGTCTTGTGAACTTGATAGTGCAATCATATGTGTTAATTGGTGGTTTGACTTTTAAATAGTCAAACCGACCATTAATGAGATCGAATGGTAATTGTGATAGAAAATATGTAAGATGGAATAGTCATAATTAATGATGACTAATATAACCGTCTTACAAATTATGATGATAGTTTGACGCTTGACAAGCTAGGTGGAGGCCTGGAAAAGAAGCGGGTCAAACGAAGCAAGTATGATGGAAAAGCGTAATTCGGATGCAAGGTAAGTATATCTTACACTAGTCATATATATTTATAATATTCTTTCGTCGTATTAGTTACGAAAAAGAAAAATACCTAATTGAGATATGATGTTCCGACGTGTGGTTGTACGGAACAATATATTCAAATATGACAAGAAAACATAATAATGGTTAAAACTGAGTTAAACCGGTAATTCGATCATATTATGACGAATGAAGCATGTACTTTTAATGGTTATCATATAAGTTAAATCATAATAACCATTAAGGGCAAAATGGTAATTTTGACAATGGTAATTGGTCATATAGACCAAACGGGTCAAAAGGTGAAATTATCACCCTTTGACAATATCGACTAATGGGTTGTCAAGTTGCATGAATTTAGGAAATAAATAGCACACGGATGCTTACATTGCTATCACTTAGTAGCTACTAAGGAAAGGTATTGAAACGGGTCAATATATTGATCCGAGCCAGGTACGTATAGTAATACAACTCATCATGTAGAATTTGGAGTTTTATGACAGTTAGACAAAGTTAAAATAAGCTATTCGGTTATCTTTTAGGTAAATCGAATAAATTGAGTTATGATTATGGTGTTTAGAAACATATTGGTTTCTAAACAAGAATATGGTTAAAAGGTCGGACTTTGGGGTTCAAACAAGCACTAATTGTCCTTCGTCGTAAATGAAGGACTAAGATTGACCAAAACGCCCTTGTAGGCTAAATTGAACAAACAACCCTTAAAGGTTGTTTGGAAATGAGTTTTTCAATTAAATAATTACTTAGGAGGAGTATAGAAGTTGAAAGATGTAAAACGTTAGTCAAATGGCTCTATTTGAGTCTTTGCCGTAAAATAACTATTTGAAGGGTAAATTCTGGTACATATAAATCATCACATCGAATCCACCACAAATATAGTTGTGGTGGAAGATCCTTTGTTAAGAAATATGGACATATATATTTAGAAATGAATGAAAGCAAATGGTGCTTAAAATATGCTTGAATAACTCAAACGGGTCAAAATAAGCATATGGGTGAAAATGGGTTAAAGAATGTATATAATTCTATAATTGGAACCCAATATGTTAGATATCTTTGAATTTAATAGGTTTATGAGAAATAAGGGTCAAACAAACTTGTATGTTTGATAAAATCGCGAACGGGTCAAATTTTGGTAAAAGAGTAAAAAGCCGAAGACTTAAAAGTCTTGAATTTTATCAAGCCGGATGTCGGATTTTAACTCCATATGATGGAGAATTAAATTCCAAACATGTAGGAAGAAACGGTAGGTCAAACGGATAAGCGGTTTGAAAGATACGAAAGATTTCGCGTCAAATTACGGCAAAAATGGAAAAGCTGATGCAGGGTCCACCGTAAATTACGGTTCCACCGTAATTTACGGTGGAGTTAAAAAGTGTTACGGCAGCCCCCTACTGGTTTACGGTAGGGGTATGCCAAACCAAGGGTCACCGTAAATTACGGTTCCACCGTAATTTACGGTGGGGGCCAAGTTGAAAATTCTGTTTTTGTTATCAATTGTTTCTCGGACTCGTTTAGACACGTTTTAAGTCCTGTATGACTAAAGAATTTCATGTTTATGAAATGTAGGTACACCTTGGATGCCGGAAGACGATCAAGCTCAACGAAGAACCGAACACGATACAGACACACGCTTCCGCACTTTGAGACATTGTAAATTTTAAACATCGAATTCAACCACGTTATGTAGAACAACTTATGATTTGTAAAATTTTCAACAAACCCGTATTTTTATAGCATGTGTAGTCTTAATTACACATCTAATCGTTGGTAATTACATACAAAATCGTTAATTAGTAACTAGGGTGTTACAGCAGGAGGAAAACTGCCCTTTTCTAAAGTATCCTTTTTCATTTCTTATTCATACCCTCTCTCAGAGAAATCAGTTTGGTACTCTATTTTTGGGAAATAGCTTTTACCTGTAAGATCATTGACTTCAAAAACCTCTGAAATGGTTTGAGGTGTGATGACCACTGGAATTCCCCTTATTGATGAAGTAATAGCCAAGGTCTTTTTGTCCTTAGTTTCAAGCTTTGCATTTTTCCAGAACTCTCGTTGGGTATCCACGTAGATGGTTTCATTGCAAGTCAACAAAATTTTGTACTTTGAAGATAAAAGTACATCAATCACGGAATGAAAACCTATATTTTTTCTTGTTTTTACAAGTGTACTCACGTAGTTATGACGGATTTTGAATGGCAGATCCATGATAAATCAAAGGTAGTTAAGAACGAAGGAAGAAGATGAGTGATTTGAGAGAATTTGATGAAAACTGCTTTTGAAAGGAATTTTGAAATCGACTCCACAGGTAAAACCCTGTTTGGGGTTTTGATCAGGGTTTTATAGGTGGAAAAACTGAATGCTGACATGGCAGCGGATACAAAAGATCTGACGGCTAAGTACTTTCCACGTGAGAACCTCTGATGAATAATGGATGACAGTTGTTAGGAAACTACTGATGAATCAATATCAGTAGTTTACAGTGCTGAAAATGAAAACAGTAACGGACTATAACTATCAGTGGATAGACTATCAGTGAATTAAAACACTGACCTTTAACAACAGTCATTTTATAAACAGCGGTTCAAGCATGTTCCTTCTCCCAAAAAACAATATTTTAACCCATCAGTCGTTTCAATCCCCTTCAACCTCCACAAAACACTATTTTAACCCAACACTGCTTTTAAACCACCATTTTAACCAAACACCGGTTTCAACATCTAATTTCTCAACAAAACAGCGGTTTTAAACCACTGGTTTCAACATCTGTTTTCTCAACAGTGGTTTTAAACCACCATTTTAACAAAACAGCGGTTTCAATCACAGTTTTCTCAACAGTAGTTACAAACATCTGTTTTCATATATCTGTTGACCAAACTCAAACAGATGTATCAACCACTGTTTTATTTTCAAACATCTATTCCCAATAACAGAGCTTTGATCATTTAAACATACCTTTGCCAATATTACAAGTTTTTACACTCTCAAACCTAAATATTTTTTTACTTAATTTAAATAACAAACATGGTTAATAATTTTAACAGAACTAATTATATAAAAACTACAACTGTCAAACATCATACAAAGTTCATCCATCTATTGACCCAAGTCAACAGAACCACTGTTTTATTTTGAAACATCTGTTCGCAATAAAAGAGTTTTGATCATTTAAACAGACCTTTGCCAATATTACAAGCTTTTACACTCTCAAACATTAATATTCATTCAATAAAATTTTAACGCAGCAAATAACAGAGCTTTGATTAATAATTTTAACATAACTAATTATATATAAAATACAATTGTCAAAACAGCAAATAGCATTCACTAAAATACAGGATCCTAATTCCTAATCAATTGGTGAAATAGTAGTCTCGACAAGTAAAGCTCCTTTCGGACCATTGAAGTTGTCAACATGTTGGAGGTATTTCAGAAGTTCGTTGCTGAGTTCAACTTCAATCATATCTCCCCAGATGCTTGTTATCAGCCATTTGTTGTCTTCAATTATATTAGTCCTTCGACGCCTATCTACATAATCAACTACACGAGGATTATTGAAAACAAACACCTTCATCCAGCCTTCTTCTTCATATCTGAGCAAATCAGCAGTTAGCTCAGCAGTCTTTCCAATAACAATCATATGCAACCTCTTTGCGATCGTCAAAAAATGCCCTTGGCAAGGATTGACTACAATACTCTCGGGAAAATGAAGCATTCTGAAAGTCTCACTTAGAACATCAAAAGCAATGATGTTCCTCTCACCTAGTGGATACCAATAATTTGAAACCATAAAATATATGGTTTTATCAGCATACACTTCTGTAGACCATGAATAACCACTTGAACCATAATTGTTTACGCTGCCGAAATTTATTGTTCTCCACGACTCACGACGTCATGAGTAAACACGAGCAGCAGTTACATTACGGTAACATCTGATGTTCAACACTTTCAGATCATTGAACTGATCAAAATAAATTCCACCAGTATCAGAGTTTCGATGATGATTGTAATTGAAGTAGTCATCACACAAAACCTTATAGCGCCTGGTAGTTGGATTCCAAAGAATCAACTGACAGCCACTGTCTTGATTGCAAACTAACAATAAACCATTAAAAGACGATAGAATACGTAAGTTGCTAGGGTGGACATTGTTAAGAAAACTTAAAGTTTTGCTTCTAACAACATCCAAAGTACCAGCAACTACGTCGTCAATGACAATTGACGTGTCTTTAAAGGATTGTAGTTTCTTTTGTACTGAATCTCCTCTTCGGAGAGCATGCATCATCTGAAATGCATGACTTGATAATTCCCTATAAAAATTCTTTGAAAGACATTTGAAACGGCCAATATCTTCTGCAGATAGCCTTGTGAAAATCTCTTCAACAATCACTTGAAACCCATTTTTTTCCATTCTGAAAAGAGCCTTGTGAAAATCTCGTCAACAAACTTTTAAAGATGATTGAGTAGATGGATGAAAAGGGTAATGATCAAAACCACTGCCCAATGTATTTTATATACCCAATGAAGGCGGTTATGACTAAAGAATATGATGCGACAGTCGTTAGGCTTTTAATGCATTTACATGGGAAAAATATAAAATTAAACACATTATTATAATTAAAAATAACCTATTCATTTACCTATAAGACACCTTTAACATAAGAAAGAAGTGATTGAGTGACGTGCATTAATTGCAAAGTACATATCCCGAGGCATTTTGAATTTGAAATTACCGGCAATTTCAAAACCACTGCTATGGTATATGTTTACCAAAGGAAACATCTGCTAAGTTATAATTTCTTAGCTATGGGCAGTAGTTTACACTCTTGAATGTGGGCTAGACCTTTGACATTTAAATATATAGCAGTAGTTTGAAATTAAATGTATTTTAACTCAGATAAAAAATCTAAGAAGCATAAAAATTGACACATCAGCAATCATCATTTAGTCATAATTCAGATAAAAAATCTATTCATTTGGAATACAAAGATATTCGGAACATCTGTTTAAGCCTCTCCTGTTTCCAACAGTAGCAAGTCAATCAGATGTTGGCAACAACAGATGATAGAAATTGACAACAATAGCAAATCAAACAGCCATTAGATCAGCAGATGATGATTTAGAGCAGATGTTCTCTATACAGTAACAGATATTGATACAACATCAACACCTAATCTAATTAAAATCAGAAACAATTTCACTTATACATCAAGAGTACCAATCTGCAATAATCAGATGATAATAAAAATTAGATAATAATACAAATTCAGCTTAAAATTACAACCAAACTTTAAAATCTAACAACACCACCAAGAAATTTACGAACCTAACATGAAAATTTAGTGCTTTAAGCTACAAATTTAGTGCTTTTAGCTTTAAATTCCATCAATGTATATCTTTGACAATCGCCATGTACTCCACGGAAGTACTCAATTCATCAACATCAGGTTTCTTGTCACCTGATCTCTCGTTAACAGATCAAGATGCAGCAGTAGCAGATCCTTTCTTGCGTTTAGTAAGAACTACTGCGGGTTCTACATCATCATCATCTGCCCAAAATCATATACATAATCGAGAATTAGAGTATATCACTTGAAAATTAATAATTAAAAATTTTAAAACTGGAGTAGCAAAAAACACATACTTTACACGAAGTTGAAACAATGACACTACAAACAACTGTAGAACAATCATCGTCGTCATCATCTGCAGGAAAGACCATTACTCTAGAAAGACAAAATGTTATCTTACAGCAGTAGCAAATCCTTTCTTGCGTTTAGTAGGAACTACTGCGGGTTCTACATCATCATCATCTGCCCAAAATCATATACATAATCATCATTTAAATGAACATTATTAATAATCTTTCTTTGTGTTTAACTTAACTTTATGCTTCTTTTTATACAAACCTATAATAACCCGCAGCAGATTATATGAATTTCAAACAACCGGGATTAGACTGAAATATAAACCGAGAATTAGAGTATATCACTTGAAAATTAAGAATTCAAAATTTTAAAACTGGAGTAGCAAAAAACACATACTTTACACGATGTTGAAACAATGACACTGGAAACAACTGTAGAACAATCATCATCATCATCAACTGCAGCAGATCATTCACAATCAACATTTAGTCATAACTCAGATAACAAAACTTTAGTAAAAATAAAAAAGAAAACAAACCTAATCATATATATCACATTACCATGATCAAGGAAAACCGCATATCCCCAAAATTTTTTTATGGAAGTGGGACGGAGAGTGCTTCAGTTTTCTTTTATCCTTTATGAACAAATGCCGAGTATTGAGAAGAAGGGGTTTGAGGGAGAGATACATTAGAAATGTGGTTTGAAAATACAAAAGTAGAGAAGACGTTTATATAAGAAGATAATTGACAGAAGTGAGTGAGTGACATGTAATAATTGAAAATTACATATCCCCATGCATTTTGAATTTCAAATTACCCGCATTTTTCAAAACAGCTGCTGCTCGTTATACATTTACCAAAGGAAGCATCTGCTACTTTCAAAACAGCTGCTGCTCGGTATACATTTACCAAAGGAAGCATCTGCTACTTTCAAAACAGCTGCTGCTCAGTATACATTTGGAATGTGGGCCAGACCATTTGAATACACAAGACAGTGGTCTGAAATCAAATTAAAGTGATTTATATATTAGGCTTTATGATGTAATAATGAGATAAGAAAAGCCTTGTTGGACACCCTCTCAAGCTGACACATTAGCTTTTCTTATGTCACTTGGATTTTTCCTTTTATAGAAAGTATAGATATAGTATAGATATAGATAGATATAGATGCTCGTAAGACACTTGATCCATTATTTTGATCATAAATTCTTGATATATCATGTTTTTATTATATTTTCTGTTACATTCGAGTAAATATCTAACTACATGATGTGTGTATATAATATTCATGCTCACAAGACTCTTGATCCATTATTTTGATTATAAAATTTTTGATACATTAAGGTTTTATATTTTTTTTGTTACATTCAATAAATCTATTTATATGGTGTCTATATAATATTCATGCTCACATGGACCATTTTCATTAATTAAAAGTTAAAACGGTGGATTAGGCTTCGGAAGAAAAATAACACATTTTAAAAAGCTTGCAATAATAAGAATTTGAATTAATTTAGATTACATATTATTATTATTAGTATTATTAATAATTTTAATCAATTAAATGAGAGAATGACAAGTGTCCCAAAACAGGTTTCGTTAAAAAGATTTATTCAATACATGTAGAACATACATATTTTTTATACATGTATTTAGAATCCTATTTCTAATAAAGGATCCCATTATCCCGTTTTACACTCTAATGGAATAATAATATTAAATCATAATATCCAGCTTATCTCTTGTACATTTATTATTTTTTACTAAAATATTTCTTTTCTTTTTTTCTGCTGATTATCCAACATCAGGTAACACGCAAGTTTCTAACCTAATAATAAATAAAAGAAAGTAAAATGTTATAAACCATGTAATACACAACTCTCTAACCTAATAAAAAATAAAGTGAGATGTTACAATAAGTAAATAGTACCTAAAAGTTCCTTTTGTTAGAAAACGCATCTTGATGACTAAATGTTTTAACGGATTACATTATTCGTGTAAGACATGTGTTTATTCAAATCGTGCAATACATGAGTTTTTAAAAGATTTAACTATTTTATTACTTAGTATATAAAATTATATTTATTCAACCTGTGTAATACACGGGGTTCTAACCTAGTTTGTTAATCTAATCTAATCTAATCTAATCTAATCTAATCTAATCTAATGCAATCTAACTTATAATAAACAATACCAGTGTAAACCTTATATAATCTCTAAAAACTCATTTTTAAACAAACTTAATTCATTATTATTTTTATATCAGATTAATATATTTTTTATATTTCTTGAACCTCACTTTTGTGAGATTTGTCATACGTATGTTATCTCCACTAATTAAACTTGTTTTTGGATATAATTATTTAATATTAATATTATTAGTATTAGTATTATTAATAATTTTAATCAATTAAATGAGAGAATGACAAGTGTCCCAAAACAGGTTTCTTTTATTATATAGTACTAGCGGTAAGACCCGTGTGCAAACACGGGTCATTTCTTAGAAAACCATGTCTAAGAAGCAATGAAACTTGTTTATAGACATAACTACATATAGAACATGTCTAAGAAGCAAAATTAGTACCAGCAACGAACCAAATGTACAACCACAAACAATCATCACATGAAACTAAGAGGACTATATCTTTGTCACGATATGCACAACTTTTTTTAACTTCAGCAATTGAGTACACTTGTGAACTCTAACGAAAGTTCATCACCAAAAGCAATATTGCAAGACAGCAATAACCACTGTTTGAATATAAATTTAAAATGGTATAAATACGAAAAACTTATCTATTAATTTAATATATTTATATTTATATGGTATAAATTTAAAATGGTATAAATTTAAAATGGTATGAATACAGATGATGATCAACAGCTCATAAGGTATGTTGAAGCACGCTATAACAGTGCTTAACCTTTAACAGATCTTTAACAGTACTTAGGGGTTAACAGATGTTTGGACGCTATAACAGTGCTTAGCCTCTAACAGATGTTAATGTATCTCAGACCCAAACAGTTTTCCGACTAACCAATTCATTAAATTTTCATTCTTGAATTCATCAATCTAACAATAATATACAACCTTACTACTTATCCAGTCCATGAATAGCCAAACAAACTCTACTGATGAACCAAAAGATCTGTTAAGACAAACACTGCTGAAGCAAAGGTCTGCTAAAGAGAACCTCTGCTGATGAAGTAAAATGTATGATGAACCTAAGTCCTACTGTTCACCAACAGATATTACACAATTCAACAGAAGATCTATAATATAAGATCTTTAACAGATGATGATCAACAGCTCATAAGGTCTGTTGAAGCACGATATAACAGTGCTTAGCCTTTAACAGATCTTTTAACAGTGCTTAGGGGTTAACAGATGTTTGCACACTATAACAGTGCTTAGCCTCTTACAGATGTTAATGTATCTCAGACCCCAACAGTTTTCCGACTAACCAATTGATTAAATTTTCATTCATCAATCTAACAATAATATGCAACCCTACTACTTATTCAGTCCATCAATATCACCAAAAATGTATATAATGTATAATAACAATATTATATTATATAACAAATAAAAAGTTAACCTTACTTAATATTCAAACCATAGACATTACATAGTTATATTAATTACTATTTGTTACTAATACGACCCCATTACATCAATCATCTCATTCGATTCAACAACAGTGTCTTCAAATCACCGAATTAGATCATGAATCCATATTAGAGGTAAAAAAAAAAAAGCACAACAGGGCCACATGAATAATATCATTTCCACTTTTACTTCAATGCACTTACATGATAAAGTGATTTGGGATTTTGTAAAAATGTTTGTTTTTGTACTTCTTTACAAAATAAGATGTTGACCAAAATTCAAACAGATGTTGACCAAAAGTCAATCAGATGTTGAGCATAAACACTGATTCTATAAGAGTTGACACTACAGACACTGATTATATTCAAACTACTGATACATAAACACTGATTCTTCATTCCACTCTTGTAATCTAAGCACTCATGTTGAGCATCAGTGCTTTCTTCAAAGGATGATCAGACCTTGAATGGATAGTGCTTTGATCTTCAACAGCGCTTGGATCCCACCAGTAGTTTGAGCTTTAATCTTTATGCTTCATCAGTGGTTTGACTTAACAGTTGTTTACAAGACCAGTTGACTTACCAAACAGATGTTCAGACACAATTCAACATCAACATAATCTGTTCATCACCAAACCTTGACACTATTAAACCTCTGTTGACTTACCAAGCAGATGTTCAGACATAATTCAACATCAACATAATTTGTTCATCACCAAACCAATCCTTGACACTATTAAACCTCTGTTGACTTACCAAACAGAGGTTCAGACACAATTCAACATCAACATAATCTAAATCTTACTCAAACACTAAATAATACGTAAAAATGAAACACAACATAGATTCATAAAATTAAAATTTATTCATTTATTCATGACCTTAAAACTAAAAGTCCAATAATTACATTACATACTGAACAATATTAAAGTTCAAATCTAAGAATAACAGCAAGAATTAAGAAACTTTAGTTTCAACTCCATCGATTGCTGAACCTCTCGATGTATGTCCTTCAGCATCGCCATGAACTGCAATGTCTCTATCACCGCACTCTATATTACTGACAACACAAATAAGAAACAAACCTAAAATGCAAAGGTCTCTTCTCAACTGTTGTAGCACATCTGACTTTTCACGATATTGCACGAATCTATTTATCTATACTTTCTATAAAAGGAGAAATCCCAATGACAAACCTGACGCAAGAAAACCTGACTTTCGATTTAACAAAAATCGAAAAATGCAAGTTTTCACGATGTTGCAACAATGATACTGCAACATCGATATTGAAAGGTTGATGTGTGATGGGAAGCTTCATTGAAACGATGATGTTGGAAGAATGATACTGGAACGAAAACATGTAAACATAATCAACAAACATTCGAACAAAGAAGTGTAATCAGAGATTAACGGCTGAATCACGAGAAAGATGCATTTGAGAGAGAGATACGGTCACATATATGAGGGAGCGAGATTTGAATGTGAAACCAGATAATTATATCTTATTTATAGGATTAGAATTAGAATATATGGTTTGAATTTTGAATTTCAAAATTACTGATATTATCAAGTAATTACTGATCTGATTTGAAAGCAATGTCATGATGTTTATTGGGAACTGAAAGGTAAGTAGTGATATCCTTATATCCTGCTTTATTAAACTAATTAAATATTAGAAATGATATGCAAAGTAGGAAAAAAAAGAGAGAGAAGGTCAATTTTAAATTACCATTTTGCATATTTTGAATTTCAAAATTACTGATATTATCTGTAATTACTGATCTGATTTGAAAGCAACTGTCATGATGATTTTTCTAATTTTTATTTTAACTAACCGTCAGTTTGAAATTCACATTTTGCATATTTTAAATGTCCAAAGCTCAAGAAATTAGCATTAATTACTGATTTGATTTACAACAAATAGTCATCAAGAATTTTTTTTATTTTTTAATTTAACTTTAAATTTTATCATGAAAACAATGTGGAGGAAGTCTTACCTCATTGGAATGTAACGATTAGGTAAAACGATAATTTCACTAATTAACACCATCAATAATAAAAATGTGAGCAGTGGCTGATTTTTACGAAAACCGCTGATGGTCAATATCAATAGATGTCAACAATAAAAAAGTGAGCAGTGGCTATTTTTTCCTATCAGTGGATACCCAACAGTTTTTTAAACACTGATGTTTGGTCAGTCAGTAGTCAACACGAAGATTGAAGAAACAGAGGTTGTATTTCAGCAGTGGATAACTTTTAACAATCAAATGTTTGAACCAACACAGTGGTTGTAACGGGCTTTTAAACATAAGTTTGCCTCAAACATCTGTTTAAGTCAAAATATCTGATATAGAAGGCGAAACATCTGTTTAAGGAAAAACATATGTTTAAGGTCAAACAACTGTTTAAGGAAAAACATATTTTAAGGTCAAACATCTGTTAAAGGCCAAACATCTGCTTAACCCTGAACAGATGTTTAACTTAATAAGATCTATTGTCTTCTCACACTGTTTTCCTCTTAAAAACACTGTTCAACCTAACATGGGTTTCCATTAACTATTGGCCAAAATGCAAACCACTGTTTGTTATTGTAAATCAAACAATCGTTAGCATACACAGTTGTTTCATCATCAGCAGATTCTTCAAAAAACTACTATCAATGATCAAATTCTGAACATTTGTTTTATCTTTGCACTCATCTGTTCACCATCAAACCAACCGCTGATGCTATTAAACCTCTGTTGACTTACCAAACAGATGTTCAGACACAATTCAACATCAACATAACCTGTTAACCATCAAACCAACCGTTGATACTATTAAACCTCTGTTGACTTCAACAGTGGTAAGTCTAACATCTGCTATTAGCCCAACCACTGTTACGAATGACTGAAATAATTAAAATGAAGATGCGACAGATTAATACTATTAAAATTTATGTCATTTAGTCAACAGTGGTAAATCAAACAGTGGTTAGCATACACAGTTGTTTCATCATCAGCAAATTCTTCAAAAAACTACTATCAATGATCAAATTTTGAACATTTGTTTTATCTTTGCACTCATCTGTTCACCATCAAACCAACCGCAGATGCTATTAAACCTCTGTTGACTTACCAAACAGATGTTCAAACACAATTCAACATCAACATAATCTGTTAACCATCAAACCAACCGTTGATACTAGTAAACCTCTGTTGACTTACCAAACAGATGTTCAGACATAATTCAACATCAACATTATCTGTTCACCATCAAACCAAACCTTCATATTATTAAACTTCTGTTGACTTAACAATAATTAAACTAAATCAAACTCAAAAACTAAATAAGTAAAACTAAAAGGCAACATAGATTCATAAGTTTAAAATTTATTCATTTATTCATGACATTAAAAGTCCAATAATTACATCACATACTGAACAACATTAAAGTTCAAATCTAACAATAACAACAAGAATTAAGAAACTTTAGCTTCAACTCCATCAATTGCTGAACCTCTCGATGTATGTCCTTCAGCATCGCCATGAACTCCACGTCTCTGTCACCGCACTATATATTACTAACAACACAAAGCTCACAAACGGATGTTGAAGGCATGCGCATAAGATCTCTGGAAACCTGCTCTCTAGTGAACAGACTAACTTGCAATCCATCAAAACATCTCTTCAACTCTTGAAGAGTAGCCCTGTCTTCATACACCTGTTCCTCGATTTGCCTGACAAAACGCTGCTTGAAATCATTCGATTTTGCATTTGTGAATGAGGCCATTTGAATAAACTATATTACTCGACTTTCCTCAAAGGATGATATCTTCGTAGGAAAACGTGATGAAAAACAGGTAAAGTGACTATGAGTTTATATATTGAACTTTGTAATTATGAAAACGTGTAGATTTAATATATATAAACATATTAATGTATATTTCAATACAGCAGTCTTTTAATGCAAAAACCTTTTGAAAACCCCAATTTGTATGGGAAAACTGAAAAATTAAATACCAAGAAACCCAAGGGACAAAATATCGAAATTCAAAGAACAAAAGCAGATTATCAAAATTACAATTAAACTCTTCATTTACCATGTACACGCGTTTTTAAACTCTATAAAAGACTGATGATTACTTTTGATTCAAAACATCAACAACTCATCCTACAAATCACTTTCTGACAAAAATAATTCCAAATCAGAAAACCTACAAAAAATCTACATGGCAAACTTCAGTTTCTACCACTGGTCAGACACCAGCGATCTTAAAACACAATTCTCGATGTGGTCACTCAAAGAACAAAGAACAGACCAAGAACTAAACAGGAAAGTCGACATAATCAACAACTCTAATTACAACAAAACCTGGAACATCATAGCATTGCTCGATGAAGTCCTCCACTCTCATCCATCAGAGTTCCAGAAGAATACAGAAGAGTTTCTGACACAACTTCTAGAACAGGATCAGAAAATCTGCAACATGCTAACTGACCTGAAATTAAAAAGAGAGCATGCAATCATATGGAGAAAGGCTAGAGTCTACGAAATCTTAGCAAGTGTTAACCCTAGCGTGTAATAGTTTATAAATATTTCATTAAATTCCTATTTTTCTCTGTAGTAGTTCATTTTAATAATATAAACATGCATCTTAATAGTTAATAAAAAATAAGAAACAAACCTAAAATGCAAAAGTCTCTTCTCAACTGTTGTAGCACAATCGTCGGTTGAAGTTGCAACTCTCCCATCAAAGAATCAGCCTTGTTGGACATGCTCAAACAGTCGTTAGCATACACAGTTGTTTCATCATCAACAGATTCTTCAAAAAACTACTATCAATTCAAGGTTGATATGTGATGGGAAGGTTTATTGAAACGACGATGTTGGAACAATGATACCGGAACGATAACATGTAAACAGAATCATCAAACATTCGAACAAAGAAGTCTAATCGGAGAATAGCGGCTGAATCACGAGAAAGATGCATTTGAGAGAGAGAGAGAGAGAGAGAGAGAGAGAGACACTCGCAGATATCAGCGAGAGAGATTTGAATGTGAAGCCAGATAATTATGTCTTATTTATAGATTAGAAAATATGGTTTGAATTTTGAATTTTGAATGTGGTGCTAGAATTTTGAGGGAACTGGGAACAGAGAGAAAGTGATTTTAGAGAGAGAGAGAGTTGAGAGAGAAATTGATTAAAGAGAGTAATTGATTGAAGAAGATGATATGTTATATACCTGGAGCCATAATTTTGAATTTGGAGCCATAATATTGAATCGTCAGAGGTTTTGAAGTTTGAATTTTGTATCATCATTGGTTTGATTACAGTGGTTTGATTACAATCGTTTGAATGGGCAGACCTTTGAATGGACAATGGTTTTGATAACAGTGGCTTGAATGGACAGTGGTTTTTTATTACAGATGTTTTGAATGGGTAGACCTTTGGAATCTAAATGTGGGCCACCTTTGAATTTTAAAGGCTTTTAATATTAGGCTTTATGATGTAATAATGAGATAAGAAAAACCTTGTTGGACACCCTCTCAAGCTGACACATCAGCTTTTCTTATGTCACTTGGATTTCTCCTTTTATAGAAAGTATAGATAGATCTGGTTTTATAAAGCCGTTAACAAATAAAATTGGAGGGAATCTGTTGAAACTGAACGTGGTGATTCTGGTAGATATAAGCTTCCAACTTGGATATTCAACCAAAAAAAGGATAAAATGATAATATGTAAATAACTAAATATAAACATGTAGGTTCACGAATACATCACGACAACAACTAAGAACACAATAACTAAAGGGCCTCACCTAGCTTATCCTGATTCTCTAAATCTGTTTGTTGTATGTCATTGATCTCTTGCAAAATCCTTAGACTAAAGGGTATGGGGGCCGGCTTAGGCCCGGCTTGGCCCGGTGCCGGTCCCCCACACCGCCCCCTCGGTCCGGCTAGTCCCAAACGGCTCCCACTCGCCGGTCTTGACGGGCCTCCTTCTCTCACATATACCTATACATGCATACAAATATATACATAAAAGGGCTCATCCCCCACCCCTAGGTCCATCCCCTTCAAGCCCCTCCTACGTGGCGGTGACGTGGAGGCCCATTCCCATGGGGATGAGGCTCTCCATACCCTCCCGTCTTAGGAGGAAAGTTTTTGTTTCGCAAGTTGTGAACCCGTGGCTAATGGTATGTGAAATTTCCACTTTTTTCATAACTCATCACTTCACTATTATTTGTAAACCAAGTAAAATGAGGCAGAGCTTTGCTAATTAGGGAGGTATTATACCCGGGAATTATTATTGCTATTCAGAATTGAGAGAGAGAGAGAGAGAGATCGAGAATGAGCGAATTGAAACTGAATGTCGATCTCCTCTATTTATAGTGCCTGATCGGCACTTTGTCGCGCCCCGCGAGAGCTGAAGACAAGGTCTTCGCGCCCCGCGAGCTAGGCTACCTAGGGCGTAGCTTGGCTGAATCAACGGCTAGGTTTGACAAGATACGGACACGTGGCGGCCTAGGGTCGCGCCTGATGGCCAATCTGTCGCGGCCCGCGATGGATGTTGCTCGAGCGACTCGTATTTCTTGTTTTATTTGATTTTTGTTAAATTTAAGGTATTTCGATGCCGTTTTTCGTATACGGGGTGTATTTTAGGGTGTATAGGGGTGTTATAAGTATTTTAGGAGGGTTGTTATATCCTTCTCACCTTGTTTTAGAACTCGTTCTCGAGGTCTACTGGAACAAGTGTGGATATTTCCTCTGCATCTCCGATTCGAGCTCCCAATTGTACTCTGGTCCTCTCTTGGAATCCCATTTCACTTTGACTAGAACTAATCTCTTGTGTTTGAGATTCTTAATCTTTCTACCTTCAATCTGTAGAGGTCTCTCTACAAAATTAAGGTTCTCATTTACCTCTATGTCTTTAAGAGGTACCACTAATGACTCATCTGCTAAGCACTTTTTGAGATTACATACATGAAATACATCATGTATTCCTGCCATTTCCTCTGGCAGTTGTAGTTGGTAAGCAACTGGTCCTATTCTTCTAATAATCTCAAAGGTTCCAATATACCTAGGGCTTAGCTTTCCTCTTTTGATGAATCTAACTATTCCCTTCCATGGAGAAACTTTTAATAATACCTTATCCCCTACTTGAAATTCCAATGGCTTTCGCTTATTATTAGCATAACTCTTTTGATGAATCTCAAAGGTTCCAATATACCGCGTGCTGCTTTTAGTCTTTCCTTGACTTAGATAATCTTGTTCGTTGTTTCTTGTACTATCTCTGGTCCCGATAGTTGTTTTTCTCCAATTTCTGCTCAACAGAATGGAGTTCGGCACTTTCGTCCATAAAGTGCTTCAAATGGTGCAGCATTGATACTGGTATGATAGCTGTTATTATAGGAAAATTCTATTAATGGTAGGTGATCGTCCCAATTTCCTCTGAAATCAATTACACAAGCTCTAAGCATATCTTCCATTGTCTGAATGGTCCTTTTGCTTTGTCCATCAGTTTGAGGATGATAAGCAGTGCTTAGATTTAACTTGGTTCCCATTGCTTTTTGGAAACTAGTCCAAAAATGAGAAGTAAAATGGCTATCCCTATCAGAAACAATAGATAAAGGAATTCCATGTAATGAAACTATTTCATTTACATACAACTTGGGTAGGTGTTCGATACTGAAAGTTTCCTTCATTGGTAAGAAATGAGCAGACTTAGTTAATCTATCTACAATCACCCAGATTGTATCATTACCTTTCCGTGTCTTGGGTAATTTGTTAACAAAGTCCATTATTATTAATTCCCATTTCCATATTGGCATTTCTAGCTGCTGCAATAAACTTGAAGGTTTCTGATGTTCAGCTTTAATCTGTGAACAGGTTAGACACTTAGCAACATAAGCTGCTACATCCTTTTTCATTCCTATCCACCAGAAATTCTTTCTTAAGTCTTGATACATCTTATCACTTCCAGGTTGTATTGTATACTTAGACTTAGACTTATGGGCTTCTTCTAAAATTCGGTGGCGTAGGTTTCCTCGTTTGGGTATCCAGATTCTTTTCTTATGGAATCTCCAAATTCTATCTGTTACTTGTTCTAATTCCTTAATCATTCCTTTTAATTTTTCAGTATCATCCTTGATTACTGATTCTTGCATTTCTCTAATTTGCTCATTTAAATCTATCTGCAAATTTAACTTAAGAGAACGTACTTTTCTGGGTTTTCATGATACTTTCGACTTAAAGCATCAGCTACTATATTAGCCTTCCCTGCATGATACTGATATTACAATCATAATCACTGAGAATTTCCATCTAGCGTCTCTGTCTCATATTTAACTCCTTTTGCCCGAAAACATATCTTAAACTCTTATGATCGGTGAAAATGGTAAACTTACTACCATAAAGATAGTGTCTCCAAATTTTAAGGGCAAAAATTATGGCTCCTAACTCTAAATCATGGTTCGTATAAAGCTCTTCATGGTTCTTAAGTTGTCTAGAGGCATAGGCTATAACTTTTTGACGTTTCATCAATACACATCCATAACCTAATTTAGACGCGTCACAATAGACTACAAAGTCTTCAGTTCCTTCTGGTAACGCTAGTTTGGGTGCGTTGGTTAATATTTGCTTAAGAGTTCTAAAGGCTTCTTCCGGTTTTGGTCCCCATTCAAACTTAACTGATTTATAGGTCAGTTTTGTTAAGGGAATGACTATTCTAGAAAAATCTCGAATAAATCGTCTATAATACCCTGCTAATCCAAGAAAACTTCTTACTTCTGTTGGTGACTCAGGGACTTTCCATTTAGTAATCGCCTCGATCTTTGTGAGATCCACATGAATTCCTTCATGATTGACTAAATGTCCAAGGAATTGCATTTCTTCTAACCAAAACTCGCATTTTGAAAATTTAGCATAAAGCTTTTCTTTTCTCAGCAAATTTAAAAGCGTATGCAGATGCATTGCATGTTCTTCTTTACTCTTAGAGTAAATAAGAATATCATCTATAAAAACAATTATGAATTTATCCAGATATGGTTTACATATTCTCTTCATCATGTCCATAAATGCAGCTGAGGCATTGGTTAAACCAAATGGCATGACTGTAAATTCATAATGGCCATACCTTGTTCTGAAAGCAGTTTTAGGAATGTCCTCTTCCTGTACTTTCAATTGATGATATCCTGAGCGTAAATCGATCTTAGAAAAGAATCGAGCTCCTTACAGTTGATCAAACAGATCATCGATTCTCGGTAATGGGTACCGATTTTTAATCGTGACCTTATTCAGTTCTCGGTAATCAATGCACATACGCATTGACCCGTCCTTCTTCTTGACAAACAAGATTGGTGCTCCCCATGGAGATGTGCTAGGCTGTATGAATCCTTTTCCCAGAAGTTTATCCAATTTTTTCTTCAATTCTTGCATCTCTGCTGGTGCTAAACAGTTAGGTGCCTTGGCAATTGGTGCTGTCCCTGGTAGCAGGTGAATTCTGAATTCCACTTCCCTATCTGGCGGTAGTCCCGGTAACTCTTCTGGAAACACATCGGAGAATTGAGATAGTACGGGAATATCCTTCAATTCCTTTCCTTTAGTGTTAATGATTATGGAAATCATATACACTGGTGACCTTTTTCTTGCATAGGTAGCTGTTTTCATCACAGAGATGAATTTCGTGGATCGAGATGGCTTATCTCCTTTAATTATGATCTTTTCACCTTTTGGTGAATTTACTTGTATTGACTTTTGATCACATAGAATACTGGCTTTATTGGCTACTAACCAATCCATTCCCAATACAATATCGAATCCAGCCAGATTCATTGGGTAAAGATTAGCAATAAAATTATGGTTTAAAATTTCTATTCTTGCTCCCTGCAAGATTTTAGTGATCTTAATGGATTCTCCATTTGCCGTTTCTACTAGGCATTCTTGTTGAAGTTTAGTTAATGGTTGATTGAGAAGTTTGCAAAATGAAGTATTAATGAAACTTTGGTTCGCACCATAGTCAAATAATACTTTAGCAAAAACTTCATTAACTAAAAACGTACCGGCAATCACGTCCGGAATCATTTTTTGCTTCTTCGACTGTTAGAACAAATGCCCTAGCATTCTTAGTAGTCTTGTTGTTCATGGCTGGAGCTAGTTTCGGATAGCTCGGCTTATGTGCCCCTTTTCTCCACAATTGAAGCATACTCCATTACTAGGTTTCTTCCTGCAGTCTTCTTTCTTGTGTCCCGGTATTTTGAAGAAGTTGAAGTATGTGGAACATCTTCCTGAATGCTTCTTTTTGCAGAACTTATAGTAAGGTGCAGAAGTGGAAGCTATGTTTTTCCCACGGTTGGAATTACCGTAGCGAAATTCTTGGGTGAGCTTTTGAACTAGGTTCTTTCTCTGGTTCTCTTCTTGCGTACGTACTAGTTTATCAGTCAAGGTATTAGCTAGTTCTACTACTTCTTCTATGGTTTGTGGTCTAGCTGCCTTGACTATGTGTCTAATCTCACTGATTAATCTCCAGATGTAACGGGAGATTAATATTGGTTTGGGTGATGCTAGGGTTGGCACTATTCTAGCATATTCGAAGAATATGGTAGTGTAACCTTTGCAGTCTACTCCAGTCATTCTAAGGTTTAAGAACATATTAGCTATTTGTTCTTTTTCATTGGGAGGACAAAAATTTCTTTCAACCATGTTCTTAAACTCAGTCCATTCCATATTGTAAACTCTGTCACTTCCCCTAGATTGGAGAATAGTGTTCCACCATTCTAGAGCTGCATTCTTAAAAAGACTGAAAGCAAACATGATTTTATCTTCTTCTGCACACTTGCTTATTTTTAAGACTGCCTCAATCTTTTCTATCCAACGTAGAGCTACCATGGCTCCTTTATTGCCCGAGAATTCCATTGGTTTACAAGACCAGGATTCTTTATAAGAACAACCATAAGACATGGTTCTTCTTCTTTTTGGAATAGGCAATTGAAGTAGTGGCCCATTGTTTACGCTGTGACTGGGCTCAGTAGGTGGTCGCTTACTTCCACCGTTAGTTTTATTATTTTCAGCTTCCTTAACCTTTTTGATAATATATGGCATAGCGTCTATAATCCCTAGTGCCACTATATGTTGGATGGCACTGTTATCTAATTGGTTCCCGTTATTATCGTTATTCGGGTTTTCCTGATTCACTTCGTTGTTCATCTGGATTATAAACATTTACCAAGTATTAATATCACAAAACAAGATTTAATGCGAACAATCACACAAACAAACACATTGATCAAAATCGTCGTGCATTGCAACATTTACTCTATTTCATATATTTATATATTACAAGCTACAACCGAGATTTAAAATATACTACTAGTTATGCATCAATAGGTATTGGATTATCTATTTTAGTTGATATATATATATATATACTATATATAGAAGGATATCCAGGGGATAGGATTGGTAATTTGCCAATGTGTTGAAAACAGACTTAATGCTCAATGTACAAGATTTAAAGCACAAAAAATACAAACTTTTTACCCTTCGACTGATTCATCATCAACCGTCCATTTTTTTCACTTTTTTCAGACGGATCACGATCTGGACGTCTGATATTCACTTCACACGGATAGCCCTTTCCATTCCCTTCTCTCTCACAACTCACATCTCACAAACTTCATCGGATTTTCTCCTCTCTTTCTCTCTCTTTCTCTCAGATCTAGATCTGGAACGTTTGAACCACCGGTGGAGGAGACTAGGGTTCCGGCATCTGTGATGAAGGATGTCTGGAGTGCTGATGGTTTGAGATGAAATCAAATGCTGAACAACTGGAGATGAAAAACAAACATCAATGAAATTGAAAACACATGAACACCGATTTGAAGAAACCCTAACTGAAGGTTTCTTCCGGTCATCTCTGCTGTGGTTTATTCCGATCTGAAGGGGAAGACAGTGTTCGTCGTCAGGAACACCAAAATAGCTAAGGTTTCTTTATATATACATCAGTTTTCTTTAATAAGGTAAAGAACACCAAAATAGCTAAGTTTTTATTTGTGGTGATTTCAGATTTATGAAATTGGAGGTGGATCTAGAACATGTGTAGAGATGAGGTAATAACTATATGATAGTTGATTTGGACTGTCTTTTGTTGTTTTTTTGGTAAATTAATGATTGTTTTATAATATGTATAAATGTTCAAAGATGCTGGTGAAGTTCTGGACGTGAGGCTTGCCGTGAGAGATGGTCGATTTGTAGGTTATGGACATGTTGAACTTGCCAACCCATTACCGTGAGAGATAGGACTTGGGTATTTTGTTTCAGGTTTGCAGGTTCCTACTCATACTTAACCCCATTACAGGCAACAATTGGTGTGGTACAATGGATAATTCTAATCAGCATTTGGTTAGGTAATTTTAATCAGTTTGGCGACTCTGCCTGATTCTTCAAATATGATTTTCTTGATCCTAAATACATGGAAAATTAGTATTGGGTTTTGTAGAATACAAAAAATAAAGTCAAAATAATAATATTGGATATTTATTCAAGTGGCTCTATCTAAGTGTTATTGTTTCGGTATGTGATTACTGACTAGAACTATAATGCTCAAATGAGAATTGTGTGTTCCAATTAGTGCTTCATGTTTTTTAGCTTAATATTTGAGTTTTAGTTATTGATTTATGCTCAAACAATTTAAGTTTATTTGTTTTTTTTTGTGAGCTTTAAACACTTGCAGGTCTGGTGGATGATCTAAAGAATCTCCCAAAGTGGAATTATGATCGGTCCAGCTCATGGCACGCCCCTCGGGAAGACAGTGAAGTTATTTTATAGTTATTGATTGGTGGTTATGAGGTTTTTTAATGGTATACTCTTTGAATATGTTTATGATATGTTGATGAGGCCTTTTTAATTATTAGAAATATAGTTGTTGTTCGCGGTCATGTTCGGTCGGTTTTGATGAAAATTTTGGGTAGCATTATAGGAAAATACATATCGAACTGGTTTGACGTTCGGTTTTTTGCGGTTTCAGACCAATTTTTCAAAAAAGTATGATTATGTATTAATTTTTTAAAAAGCATTGATAAGAATAGTTCATAACATGATTTGTATAAATAACTTTATATTTCTAAATTAAAATAAAAAGATAATAAATGTTAAAGTTGTCTGTTTGGTTGGTTTACACGGGCGGCTCCATATTTCAAACTATTAATTGTCAAACCATAAAAACAGAATTGGAAACCGGCCGACTTTTTTTGGTTTGGGCGATTTGTGAACCAATAACTTTTTGCTTGAAATATTGTTTGTTTTGAAAACACAACAGGAAATTAATGCGGATGAGGAGAGGCTGCTGGAAGCTTTCTTCTCCAAGGATGCAAGGCAACAACGCTCTTTGGCTGATATTATTGTGGAAAAAACTAAAGAAAAAGATCAAGTGCTTGCAGGTTTTGATCCGTTTGATGTTATGGTTCGGTTTTACTCATGTTTGTGAACTGAAATTTGTCGATAGGTTTGTCTGCAGGAGTTCAACCTTTGCCCACATTGGATGATTCAATCATCGAGATATATAAGAGGTGCTTTACATCTTTGATTTCTTAATAGTTTTTTTAACTAGGGATGTAGGGCTGTAAACGAACCGAACGAACACAAACAAGGCCATGTTCGTGTTCGTTCGTTAAGGAACAAGCTTGTTCATGATCTGTTCACGAACGCTTACCGAATGAGATTTCTTGTTCGTGTGTAGGATCGTGTACTGACCCAAATGAGTCGTTCAGAGGAGTTTTCGTCAATTACAGGTGCGGAAAACAAGTAATCAACGTAGAAACAGCTAGCAATTCACTTAATTCACTGATTTGATTGATTTAACAGCTTGTACATTCAAATCTCGATCCGGCAGCACTTCGGTACGAGTTTCAAGAACATGTTACAAATGATTTCGTGCTTGAGGTATATATAGACCTTGTGATTTCGCTCATATGGACAAGATGTCCATAAAAGCGAAACCCCTTCTTGCCATAAAAGCGAAACCCTCCCTCTCAGCATAGGGGTTTCACATATGTGTACATAGGGGTTTCACATATGTGTACATAGGGGTTTCACATATGTGTACATAGGGGTTTCACATATGTGTACATAGGGGTTTCACATATGTGTACATAGGGGTTTCACATATACGGACATGTCCATATATGTGAAATCACTTTTAAGGCTAATTAGGGGTTTCACATATACGGACATGACCATATATGTGAAATCACTTTTAAGGAAAACCCGTACAAAATGCCCTAATCTAACAATCTAAGACTAAGACTCGATACAAGACGAAGTCGACAGATGTAGTGCACCAACAGACTCCCCCTCAGATGTTGACGAGTCGCAGTGTCGAGTCTTTGTCAATATCATGTCTTCACATCTTCAGTCTTGATCTGTCTCTAGGCTTCTCTCTCTCAATCTTTTCTTGCATGTCTTAAGACTCCCCCTTGCGATATGCTGGCATTTCTTCAGTTCATCAGCATCATCAGCTTTAGGATCGTTGTCTGGCTTTTCATCTAACATCTTTTCAATATCAATCAGCCTAATTCTTCATGTTCCAAGATCATTTCCTGGCTACTCCTGCACATTCTTAACCCAGAATTAAGTTTTATGAATTTAACAAATTAAGTAACATGTGCACCAATAACAACTCTCCCTCTAACCACTTTCTTTATGATGAACCACTTGTTGTTTTTTTTTAAAAAAAAATATATTGATATTTTAAGACACACTTCCCCTCACAACAATGTCATCATGTTTAGCACTCGGAACTTTGAAAATTAGCTTTCCAACATCAGTTGTCGAAAATCTTTTTGAATTTTTCAAAATTTATGCTAAAACACACTGAAAATCTTTTTGTAATTTTGAGTGAAAAGAAATGCAATAAAGAAATATTTACAGACAATATTTTTGTGAGTTTTGTGTAAGAGGATCATATCAGTTTTTGAGACAAATCATCAACACCGTTAAGCTTCATTTCATTTTAAGTTCTAAACAATTCACCTAGATTGTCAGTATATTGATCCAATTAAATTTTCACACAAAGTTCAATTGATCTGAGATATGAGGTTAATGTTTTAAGCTCTTGAACTTATTCGTGTGTCCCACTACTTGAATATACTCCCGTATCCAGATCCCAATATTCAGTCTTACAGGTGAGTATACCACATATGATATCTGTCAGGGGAATAAATTATAGTACGAGGGCCGTGAGAGCTCAGGTCGATCTTTCGATACGCAGAGAGATGACGGCTTCGACTTTTGGTGGGTCCCCTTTAGAGGATCTTTTGTTTCAACAGCCATGATTATCATTTTTCAATGTTTCATCATTTTTTAGCTGAGGGTGAGCTATATTTCAAGCAAGCGTAAAGTATTATACGGGGACAAGGTCAGAAATTTCTTTCAGCAGAAGTCCCGGGATAATACCCCAGATATCACTGAGCATAAAGACCTAGTATCTCAGAATAAGGGACCTTTCAAACGAAATTTCAGGGGTTACCTATATATCCAAGTTTGTGTTAACCCACAGAATAAGCAAGTTTAAATTTAGGTTTATATCTCGTCACAATCTACTAAATGTGCAAAAACCTACTGACACATCATCAGTGAGATCGTTTATCACATTTTAATTTTCCATTTCTTTAGCATGTTGTGATAGTCCACTGATGTACTATCATTTCCTCTTTTATGCAACAAAAACTCATTTTTCATTTTATCATGTTTTTGGCTTTTTCAAATTTTCTAATGTTTTTGGATTTTCTGAAAATTTCTTACTCCCCCTAAAATGCAAACACATTTTAGGAAATTTGAAAACAAACTGTACACAAACATGACAACTAATATCGAATTGCTTCAATTCTCCATCCACTTGGCATAAACAATCAGAACTCCCCCTTTCACAAAACTATTTTCTCATTATGATTTCAAAACACTCAAGTTTGTTTTAACCAAAATGATTTGTCCGGAAAATAAGTTTTGTTAATTTTCAAACCACTTGTAGGTTAGGGGTTCATCACATTGTTTTACATTCAACCACTTGTAGCAAATCAAGTACAACTTAATGTCCCTGATTTACCACTTGCATGTATGCAACCTCTGTACTTCTTGTAAAAATATTCACAACATTCAATCCTATGTAGGAATAAACCTCTACACAAACCATTTTACCAATCAAGATGCCGATTCCTGCTTCGCCCTTACCAACCTGGAAGCTCCGGCAATTCCTGCAGTATGACTTGCCAAAATTTAACTATTCACAAAAACAATTTTCAAGAAAGATGCCGATTCCTGATCCGCGATATAAACTTGGGATCTCCGGCATGTCAGGTTTTTCAAGCAAAGAAAATGTCCACCCAAGCCTGACCAGCCTTGGGTGTTTTCAATTCAGAAGCAGTTGGAGTGTAAGTTGCTTTCTTTTTAGCATAAAACTCCTTTACCCCTTTCACCTTTCCATCAACCATTTTTCCGAAAATCTTCTTAACTTTCCCATTAAACGCTTTCTCAACATCAAAGTTATCCTTTTCACTATCCAACTCTTTCATTCTTTCATTCTCAGTTGCTTCACTATCCAACTCTTTCTTCCACTTTGCACATTCTTCTATGTACATGTTGATCTCTTTCTGCTTTGTCATCATGGTAGCATTCAACATCTTCATAGCTTTCTCTCTTTCAGTGTTAGTCTTCTCCAGACTATTTACATGTCTGTTCAGTACATCATACGACTTTTTCAAATTCTTTACATCAAACAATAACTGTTCTTTCAACTTTTCTAACTCACTAAACCTCTCATCTTTCTCTATACATGGTTTACAAGACTCTAAACATGTAAGACAAGGTTTTGTGATTTCAACAATTTTCTCAACTTCAACTATCTTCTCAACTACTTTGACTTCTTTCAGTTCTTTTTCAGCTTTCCTCTCTTTCAGCTTCTTTAATTTTTCTGCAAAATAAAATTCAAAACTGTCAGAAGATAGATGAGTTTTTCCAACATTTACCTGTTCCGTCTCTTCATCATCACTTGTTTCTGACGAACTGTTTTCAGATGAAACAGATCCTTCATCTTCACTTTTCTCTTCATCAGATAACACTTCCATCCATTCCTTTAGCATTTCAGGCTTTTGAATAATATGAGCAATAAACGCTCCAACATTTGAATCAGCTGGAATGTATTTGTCCCAGCTAAATCCTTCAGATATTTTCTCATCATCTTGATCACAAATGCCAAAATAAGCTTTCCTGTTTGCATTCTCGATCATTCTTCCATGTGCCGTTTGTGGCTCTTTTTGTTGATGTGGTTGATGAGTGATTTGCTGATAAATGGTCTTCCTATAATAATCATCTTTTCCAGAAGACTCCTTTGCTCCTTTTGGCTCCTGATTCTTGCACTCTCTTTTAAAGTGTCCTTTTTCCCTGCAACGAAAACAGACAACTTTAGATTTATCAAATCCAAGATTAGAAAGATTTGCATCCAAGAAATCAGTTCTCCCTGTAACCAATCTAAACTTTTCTGCTCTCCTCAAAACACTTGCTAAAGCCCATTTAATATCCATCAGTTCTAGCTCCTCAGCATCGATTTGGTCATAATCTTCTTTTGTTAGCATTGGATTACCAATTCTTCCGGCAATCAACCCTTCATAAGATTCCAATGCAGTAACCAATAATCCCATATGATGCTTTACTACTTCTTCAGAATAATTTTGACCGTTTTGAAGATGTAGAGCTACATTGCACTGAATTGAATGAGCATTTCCAGCAGATGAACTTTGAACACTTGGAGGATTCACCGTTGCGAACCCACTAGTGTTAACTGAACCTTGACTGCTTGGTGTAGATTGATTTCCAGCACTATACGCAGTTTGTATCTTTGGACTTGCTTCAGCAGTTTGAACATTTCCTTTATAATACAATTTAATATCTTGTTGATGATTAGAACTGTTCATTCTAGCAATTTTCTGTTGCTCCAGATCTTGTGCCTCCAACTTCTCTATGAACTGTGCAATCGATAGCCTTTTAAACTGTCCGGAATTCTTCAATATCATCAAATATGTACCCCATTCCTGTTGCGGTAGCGCGTCTGCAAGCTTTTCAACCCATTCTGCTGGAGTTTTTGTTATCTTCAACTGTGACATGGTGCGTACAAGATGACAGTATCTTTCGATAAGACTTTTTGTTGTTTCACTAGGCATGCACGCAAATAGTTCAAACTCTTTTTTCAGCAATGCTGCTTTGCTTTGAAGCATTTCAGTACTTCCTTCAAATTTCGTTTTAAGAGTTTCCCAAATAGAATAAGCGTTTTCATCATGTTGAAGCAACACAAAAATATCTTCTTTAACAGCCTGTTGTAACAAATTGATCATCATCTTTTCTCCTTTGTAACTCTCTCTTTCTTGTTCCGTGAATTCTGAAATGATTTTATCGATTCCCGCTGAATTCTTTGGTCTCTCGTATTCAATTTCAATGCTTTCCCAGGCTTTTAGATGATTCGCCTGAACCCAATTCTCAAAACGTTTCTTCCATCCGTGATAATCTTCAATTCCCATGAGTTTTGGAGGTTTTTGCATTGTTCCAGTTTCATTCTCCATGTTCATGTTCTTCGCAATTTCAGCCGGAGAAGCCGAAGTTGAAGCAAAAGCGTTGTAAAACTCGGAATCCATTTTTCAGTAGCAACTTGAATTTCTTGATAATCACTTGATGAACACCTGACGAATACCTGATGTAGAAGTGAAATCAGAATGATATACTGTCTTTGGAGCGAAATCAAATTCAATTGAATGTCCTTTCGAGCGAAATCAGTATCTAAGATGACCCTTGGAGCGAAATCAGTCACTAAGATGACCCTTGGAGCGAAATCAGTTGTAAATGTGACACAAAAGCGAAATCACATGTAAATGTGACACAAAAGCGAAATCACATGTAAATGTGACACAAAAGCGAAATCACATGTAAAATGTGACACAAAAGCGAAATCACTCAGAAGGTGTTTTGGACCATTTTTACTTTGAATTTGAAGCTCAAACTTTCAGGGATTTGTCTATGACCACTTTCCTACAATCTGTGAAATTTTGAGCCAATTCCGACCGTTAAAACTTGGTCTGACGAAGAAAGAAGGTATAGAAGTAAGAAAAAGTGATGAAATCCAACAAATCTAAGTAGAACTCCTCCTCCTGAAGCTCTGATACCACTTGTAGGATCGTGTACTGACCCAAATGAGTCGTTCAGAGGAGTTTTCGTCAATTATAGGTGCGGAAAACAAGTAATCAACGTAGAAACAGCTAGCAATTCACTTAATTCACTGATTTGATTGATTTAACAGCTTGTACATTCAAATCTCGATCCGGCAGCACTTCGGTACGAGTTTCAAGAACATGTTACAAATGATTTCGTGCTTGAGGTATATATAGACCTTGTGATTTCGCTCATATGGACAAGATGTCCATAAAAGCGAAACCCCTTCTTGCCATAAAAGCGAAACCCTCCCTCTCAGCATAGGGGTTTCACATATGTGTACATAGGGGTTTCACATATGTGTACATAGGGGTTTCACATATACGGACATGTCCATATATGTGAAATCACTTTTAAGGCTAATTAGGGGTTTCACATATACGGACATGACCATATATGTGAAATCACTTTTAAGGAAAACCCGTACAAAATGCCCTAATCTAACAATCTAAGACTAAGACTCGATACAAGACGAAGTCGACAGATGTAGTGCACCAACATCGTGTTCATTCATTATGGAAACAAACATGTTCGTGAACTGTTTACGAACACTTACCATATGCTAATGAACTCTAACAAATGTTCATGAACATAAATGAACACAAACGACGTTTATCAACACAATATTCATTTTAGAATAAAATCTGCATTTTCATCACAAACATTACGAAGAATCCAAAAAAAATAAATAAACACTTAATATAATTATCCGAACAGAGTTGGCGTGATTATCAAAAACATGATAACCACAAAATTAAGAGTTTGTTAAGCCTTAACACAAACTAAAATTGAAATAGTGAAATGAGGGATGTTGTGAGAGGCATATAAAATAACTAGGGTTTCAAAATTTTAAAAAACATAAATAATAAAACAAAATACAACATATAAAAACCTTTAACGAACTAACACAAATAAATATTAACAAGCAAACATAAATGAACTCATTACCGAACGCTCACGAACATAAACGAACACATTACCGAACGTTCCACGAATATAAACGAACGAACGCAACCTCTGTTCATGTTCGTTCGTTTTAACTTTACGAATGAAATTTCTTGTTCGTGTTCGTTCGTTTACTAAACGAACGAACATAAACGAACTTCCCGCCGAACGGTTCACAAATTGTTCGCTGAACGTTCGGTTCATTTACAGCCCTATAGGGATGTTTAGGGTTGGGGTCGACTAGTTTCAACACTTAATAGTACTATTAGATTTCAAAAGTTGGGCGTAATGGTATGCATATAAAAGACATTTTACTTTATAAGTAGTAAATTGTTTACGAAAAAAAAGTGAAGAAAAATTAAGAGTATTAAATGGGTTAAGTTATAAGTATTATAATTGTTAGATTTGTTTGCACCTTAACGGAAGGAAATTCGTTATTTTGATGAAAGAAAAGTAATTTACTTATTCTTGATTTATTTAGTATTACAAAAAAAAAAAAAAAAAAAAAAAAAAGATAGTAACTTTTATTTTGTAATACAACGAGCAAGGTTTTTTGTTTACACATTATTTAACTGTTGTGATATTATACTTGTATATAGATGACAGGAAGTTCTGTTAGCCATGATTCTATTAGGAGAATTCATGTTTTAAGACGTAGAAAACATATTTCATGAAGGCCATTTGTTTTTTTAATTATTTTTTTGACCAAAAATGTGGTTTTATTTAAAACATTAACCGACATTTTACTTTCCTCAAAGTTCAATTATTAAGGATTTTGTGTCTTGTCTGCAATCCCGTACATGCAATTTGAGAGAAGTTGTTATTATTGGAAGTGTTCTTCAAAAAGTCTCCATTCCACCACTTCATTCCAGGTATCACCGTCAACTTTAGTAAAACTAAAAAAAGAACCATACCATAAGTAAAATTTGCTTGGACAACTGTTGAATAGGATTAAAAAATGGCCTGGTATATTCATATAGTATTTTCTTGTATTTTAGGGAATTAGACCAAAGACACGCGGAATTAGACCAAAGACACGCGTGACTTGGTGCAAACTTTTTTTTTTTCAAATCTCTATTGACATTCTCTACATAATTTGTTTTTCTTTAATAATAATAAGCTCTATTTGTTGAGTATCAAGTTTCAATTACACTCAAAACAAACTCACGAACAACAAACTTATGTTACTGCTTGAATACTTGATGCGTGTGAAGTGTTGTATAGTTTTTAATTTTTATTTTAAGCCCTTTAACACTTTTTAGCCAAGTTTTAAATTTATAAAACACGATATTTACTAACACTAAACACACATATGAGCAAGTGCACCCATCGTGAGCGTAGTATAACGTTGGTAAGATACCGAGGTCGTTCAAGGACACAAAAACTTTTAATACCGGTTTATCCTCAACGTCTAATCAAATCAAAAGTTTAGAAAAAAGTTTTTAAACTAGAAAAATAAAATTAACTAAAATGCTGAAAAATAAAATAAAAATAAAAACAGATAGACAAGATGAATCACTAGGATCCGACTCGTGTTTAGTGTAACCTTTGATTATTTCCGCACTTTTGCACTTTTTAAGATATTATCTTAGTTATAGTAGTAGGCCCCTCTTTTGAAGGTGACGTTACCCTCAACCTAGTAGTTTGAGTCAGCAAGGATACAATCCTAAAGGGTTGGATTATTGAAAGATAATTAATTAAGTTATTAATGCGTAATGTGGTAGGCCCCTCTTTTGAAGGTGACGTTACCCTCGGCTAAGTAGTATGAGTCAGTAGGGATACAGTTCTAAGTATCTGGGTTAAAGTTTTAATAGTAGCTTACATTTGAGGGGATCAAAGAGTTTAGACCCCCGCCATCCAATACCAGTGGGTATTGAAGGAGGTCCTACTAAATTTGACCCAGGTCATTGCAGGTTCTATACACTGAACAAGGCAAGACTCTTACTAAACCGTTCCCTTAACCCCCGACCAGTTAGCCAACATATCTCCATATAGACCGTGGAGATATGAATGGTGAAAATCTTTTATTTTATATAGACTGTAAAATAATGCCAAGACACCACGGACAAACGATAAGGAAGACTCACCTTCAACATAAGAAACTAGTTATTAAATTCATTAATACATAACCAAATAAAAAGTGCGAATAGATTAAAAATAAAAAGTATTACACTAGACACTTGTCTTCACTAAGTGATGTAAGAGACTTAGGCAAACATGGCCTTTGATTGTCAAGAACTCTTATGATCAATCTTGGATCCCGAGACTACATACACACTCTATGATGGATGATGGTGGTGGATGATGGTGTTGTGATGGTGGTGGTGGGTGGGTGAAGTGTGAGAGAGGTGGTTTGCCAAGGGATGGTTTGCAAATGAGCCAAGCACCCCTATTTATAGCCTGAACAGAAGCTCGGGCACGACCCCATGTCCACCCATCTTCTCTTTCTTCATTAATTGCAGTTTGTCTGCATTAGTTGACCACGCCCCCGTGTCCGCAGTGCACGACCCCGTGTACAGAAGCGTATCTGTACTATCAAGATTTCCCCAGATTTTGTGAATCTTAGAGTTGACCACGGCCCCGTGTCCGCTGGGCATGCCCCCGTGGTGGGTGATAGAAGCTTTTACAATTTTGTCTTTTCTGCAGACACTTGGGTACGCCCCCGTGCACACTGAGCACGGGGCGTGTTCAGCCTTCTGTTCTCTTGTTTTTGCTTGGGAAGATGCTGTCGGGGGGTCGGGCATGTCACGTTCATTCCTTTTCTTGTATTTATGTTAGATTTAGCTGCCTTTCTGCTTCTTTTGTTTATTTGAACTCATTTAATCCTGAAAATACAAAAGGAAGATAAAAACATACTTTTTCCAACATTAGTACTAAAAAAGGGTTAGTTTTATGCCATATTTGATGTAATTTATATGTTGCATTTTGCACACATCAGATACCCCCACACTTGAATCTTTGCTTGTCCTCAAGCAAAACTCTTTATAATGTGGCTTTACACTCCCAAATGGAATGGGTAGAAGAGAAGGTTCTTGGGCTTGTTATAGAGTGTCGGGATTTCCAAGATTCTTTATTAAGTTTTATTTTTTATTTATTTACAATTCTATTCGTCATGATTTATTTAAAACACTACATAAGATAAATTACTTATTAGGGCATAACATGCCTTTTTAAAATTCCATTTATATACAAGTTCACAAACCTCACGGGAGATCACTCAACACTCGACCGAAGATGTATTTTAGTGGATCACTCGAGAGCAGCATGGAACTTACTCCTACCATAAGCTTGCCAAGCAATCAATCCTCCTTCTTTTTAACTATACACATTTGTAAATATCAAGAGAACTTTTGGGTGAAGGGTTAGGCTTGGGTTAAAGGTAGGTGGTTGGGTTAGTGGTTAGTAAAAGGGCGAAAGGCGTAAAAAGCGTCGGTTTTCGTAAGACTTTTTATTTTTTTGTAACTTTTTATTTTGATGAAGCATTTCTTCAAACAAAGTTCTTTTTGATAAACTTGTTTGTTTATTTCTTTTGGCTTCATCATCATCAAATATTTATTTATTTTTTTTATAAGGAAGTCATAAGAAAAACCGAGCTTTGTTACTAAAATAAAGGGTTTAAAATGAAAAAGGGTTTGGGTAAAAGGGTGTTTGTTTTGGGTTAAGGAATTAAAAGGTTTAGGCTCAAAGGGGTTAACCAGGGGGATTTTGTGTAGGTGGTAAAAAAAAATAATGGTGTAGAAATAAAAAGGGTTAGTCCTAATGCCTCCATCATTTACTTACTCGGGTTTAAGTTGGTAAGGACCGGGAATGTATCGTCGTGGCAAGTTCTAGAGTCGCAAGAACCAAGCGGCTATTCACACAAGAAACGAAAAATGAGCATTTAGTTTAAAGATATGAATTTGTATGCTCAATAAAGGCTCAAAAGTCACTTTTGTGGGAATGGGTTTTTATATGATCAAGTATATATAATCAAATTTTAACTAAACTTGTCATGTCGTTTCATAATTTTCTTATGTTGGTTCTTTTTATCACGACGTCATCGGTTGTAAATTTTTAAAAATATAACCTTTTTAGAACTTGAAATTTCCAAGTTAAACCTAGACAAGTAAAAAAAATGAAAAAAAAATTTTGAAAAAAATTTGAGGTGATTAGCGGTTCCAATAGAGTTTTGTGTAAGGCTTGTGATTAGGATTTGCAAGATTCAAGGTTTTAGCATCCCCCACACTTAAATTACACATTGTCCTCAATGTGTCCCAAAAATAGGTTTTTAGGTCGATTGAATGTGTAAAAAGGTGTGAAAAAGCAAAAATTTATGTTACTGGGCGTCAGGACACGGCCCCGTGGTGTCTGGGCACGGCCCCGTGGTGTCTGGGCACGGCCCCGTGTTCATATCACCAGTAACAGAAAATAAAAGAAAGAAACAGAAGCCTGGGCACGGGGGCGTGTTCAGCGAGCACACCTCATGTCCAGTTACCTGAACTGGGCGTTTTCTGCAGATGGTTGGGCACGGGGCGTGTTGGATGAGCACGGGCCTGTGCTGAACTTGCTGTAATGAAGAAAAATTGTCGGATGGCCCTGTTTTTGTGCATGGGGTGCTGGTTCAAGTTTCCCTTGGTATCCTTCACCATCCCGAGTGTGTTTTATCCATTACAACATCATCCAAACACCAAATTAACTAAAACCATCATTCCATTAAATAGAGAAAATTACATAATATTCCTAATAAGTTAAAATTCTAGATAAACAGGTCAAAAAAAGCACAAGTCTAGACCAAGAAGTTCTAGCCTAAAGTTTATTCTATTAGCAAAATTTACGAAAAGATAATTCTCTCGGTTGGATGCGGCTTGAAGAACTTCTTTCTCCGGACATGGGTCCCTCACACGTCGGCGAGCCATTCCTTTATCTCCATTGGGAGAAGAAAGGCGGGCTCATTGGCATCGGTTTGAGGGGGTGCAACCTCCACCGGGACTTCAAGAGGAGGCTCTGCTGGAATGTCATCCCATCCGGTAGGATTGTTGACTCCAAGTGCTAGGTTCCAATCCTATTGAGGGAGGATTGGTTCCATGGGAGGTGTCACAAGAATGTTCAACCTCTGGTGCAAGAGGTTGATTTCTGGAAAACTGTTTTCCAACCCCATTGTAAGATAATTTATACGGTCTATGAGGACCTCCTCTACCGATGTCATCTCATCAAGAGCCTCACGTAATGCCATTACGTAGCGTACGAGAGTTGCTTCAATTGAAGACCTTCTTTCCCTTCGAGTGTTTCTGGAGTGCGCAGAAGAGGTTCCACTGTTTTGGCTTGACATTCTACGAAAATAAATGGAAAAGAGTTCATTTTAATGAAACAGTAACCTCGGACACGGCCCCGTGCTCAATGAGCACGGCCCCGTGTTCACATTTTTGTAGATTTTTGGAACAAGGAATCTTGGAGTTTTAAATTATTTTTCCAACTTTTAAAGCATTTTTGAGCAGAAATAACTTAAAAAAATGTTGCAAAACTTATTTTTAGCAAGATTCCTTGAACAAAAACCCAACAAACATCACAATAAAGCTTGGAGTCATGGTGATCTCAAGCTCTAATGGAGGTGTTGAGGTAAAAGAAATGGAGAAGAAGGTAATGGACAAGAGAGGAAAGGACAAGATGGTTGTTGAGAACCTTCTTTTAGAAAATAACTAGGATGGTATGTGTGAAGATCCCCCCAAATCTCTGTCCCTGGAATGGTCCAAATGTGCAGGATTCTTTGCTGCATTTATAGAAAACGACAGCACGCTGGACACGGCCCCATGTCGGCTGGACACGGCCCCGTGTGCAGGCAGGATCCTGACAAGTTTTGTCCGTATTCTAACAAAAAATCAGAAAGGAATCTTTTGGTGGACACGGGGGCGTGCTGACCTGGACACGGCCCTGTGTCTAGAGGCTGTTTATGAAGTTTCGTCTATTTCTAAGGAACTTATCCGGATCAGGTGGTTCCTTACTGGATGGAACAACCCCAAAGTGCCTGAGATACCTTAATTGCTCTAGATTAAGACGAGAACGCAAGAGGTTGTCGGTGAGGGTGATTCCTATGCTAAATGTAGGTGGACAAGTCCAACCCTTTCCCGGGCTCTCGTTAAAGAAGGTGTATGCCGAATCGCTCAGGTCTATGTATGCACCGAACGAAGTCGATGGAGAGTCCTTCACGGTACAATCGACACAGGGATGACTATCGCCCAAGTCTTCGCTAGAGTTAGAGATAATATCGGGAACAACGAAGTTGTTTTTATTTGAATGCGATCCCAACAATTCTTCTTGGGTATCGTCTTGAGATGAATTAGTGAAATCCATCTTAAGTTCTTTTAACCAATTAAGAATTAGATCTTCCAATTGAAATAGTTCATCAAGATGCATTTCTCCTAGAAGGTCCGGTTGAGAGCATTCGAGGGAGAGATAAGGATTATTTTTACTTTCGCCCCTCTTAAGGCTATAGGAAAACAATGGGTCTATATAATGGGGCTTATAATTTAGAAAATAACATTCTAAATCTTTTTGAGGACCACCACATATTTGACACCACGTACCATAAGAGTGCCGAAAGTGAAAAATATCAGTATCACTCATGTTTGTGTCAGAAATTACCAACCGTCGGGATCTTACGGTTCTGTTTTCAGTAACTGAAACTTGGGCACGGGGCGTGTTGAGTGGGCACAGCCCCGTGTTCAGCCTACTGTCTGACTTAAAACATGATTGCCAGTTCCAAAGATTGGGCATGGGGCGTGTTCAGCGGGCACGGGGTGTGTTCAACGGGCACAGCCCATGCTGAGTTCTGCAGAAGCTGAAAAATTAAGAAGATCCTAGAAAAAAACAGAAAAATTAGAAAACAAATGATTAGGTCGTTGATTCCTAACTTTCTTAAAATCCTTGTGTACCCGGCAGCGGCGCCAAAAACTTGATGCGTGTGAAGTGTTGTATAGTTTTTAACGTATATTTTAAGCCCTTTAACACTTTTTAGCCAAGTTTTAAATTTATAAAACACGATATTTACTAACACTAAACACACATATGGGCAAGTGCACCCATCGTGAGCGTAGTATAGTGTTGATAAGATACCGAGGTCGTCCAAGGACACAAGAGCTTTTAATACCGGTTTATCCTCAACGTCTAATCAAATCAAAAGTTTAGAAAAAGGTTTTTAAACTAAAAAAATAAAACTAACTAAAATGTTGAAAAATAAAATAAAAATAAAAACAGAGAGACAAGATGAATAACTTGGATCAGACTCTTGTTTAGTGTAACCTTTGATTATTTCCGCACTTTTGCACTTTTTAAGATATTATCTTAGTTATAGTAGTAGGCCCCTTTTTTTAAGGTGACGTTACCCTTAACCCAGTAGTTTGAGTCAGCAAGGATACAATCCTAAAGGGTTGGATTATTGAAAGATAATTAATTAAGTTATTAATGCGTAATGTGGTAGGCCCCTCTTTTGAAGGTGACGTTACCCTCGGCTAAGTAGTCTGAGTCAGCAGGGATACAGTCCTAAGTAGTCGGGTTAAAGTTTTAATAATAGCTTACATATGAGGGGATCAAATAGTTTGGACCCCCGCCATCCAATACCAGTGGGTATTGAAGGAGGTCCTACTAAATTTGACCCAGGTACTTGCAGGATCTATACACTGAACAAGGCAAGACTCTTACCAAACCGTTCCCTTAACCCCCGACCAGGTAGCCAACATATCTCCATATAGACCGTGGAGATATGAATGGTGAAAATCTTTTATTTTATATAGACAGTAAAATAATGCCAAGACACCACGGACAAACGATAAGGAAGACTCACCTTCAACATAAGAAACTAGTTATTAAAGTCATTAATACATTACCAAATAAAAAGTGCGAAAAGATTAAAAATAAAAAGTATTACACTAGACACTTGTCTTCACCAAGTGATGTAAGAGACTTAGGCAAACATGGCCTTTGATTGTCAAGACCTCTTACGATCAATCTTGGATCCCGAGACTACTCACACACTCTATGATGGATGATGGATGATGGTGGTGGATGATGGTGTTGTGATGGTGGTGGTGGGTGGGTGAAGTGTGAGAGAGGTGGTTTGCTAAGGGATGGTTTGCAAATGAGCCAAGCACCCCTATTTATAGCCTGAACAGAAGCTCGGGCACGGCCCCGTGTCCACCCATCTTCTCTTTCTTCATTAATTGCAGTTTGTCTGCATTAGTTGACCACGCCCCCGTGTCCGCTGGGCACGACCCCGTGTGCAGAAGCGTATCTGTACTATCAAGATTTCTCCAGATTTTGCGAATCTTAGAGTTGACCACGGCCCCGTGTCCGCTGGGCACGCCCCCGTGATGGGTGATAGAAACTTCTACAACTTTGTCTTTTCTACAGACACTTGGGCACGCCCCCGTGCTCACTGAGCACGGGGCGTGTTCAGCCTTCTGTTCTCTTATTTTTGCTTGGGAAGATGCTGTCGGGGGGTCGGGCATGCCACGTTCATTCCTTTTCTTGTATTTGTGTTGGATTTAGCTGCCTTTTTTGCTTCTTTTGTTCATTTGAGCTCATTTAATCCGGAAAATACAAAAGGAAGATAAAAACATACTTTTTCCAACATTAGTACTAAAAAAGGGTTAGTTTTATGCCATATTTGATGTAATTTATATGTTGCATTTTGCACACATCAATACCCACTACTTGACTCAACTAACAAACACTAACCCATGTTCTATTTAAAACAATAAAAACATGTGACTAATTAACTAACATTATCCAACCCATTTGACCTACGAAGATCCATTTCTGACCCGTATCCTATACCCCGAACCGGAAATGTCAAGATTAATCCTACACTCACCCCTTAATCTTGACCCGTTTCTTCATTCTTTCTTGCTCGATCACTTGCGTCATGCTAAACGAATCGCACAGATCCGGTTTCTTGCTTAAACTTGCTTCATGATTTAATCGGTTCACGAAGATCCGAATTGAGTCCACTCTTGCTCATGTCACACCCCGATATTTCCACGTATTACCGGTGGGCCCGGTGGGGAGTATCGTGACGTAGTTGATATCATCATAGTCAAACAACACAATATTTAAATGCACAGCGGAAGCAAAAGATAGATTTATTCCATCCAAATAAATTGTAATATAAAGTATCACAATGTAGTTGAAACAGATCCACAGGCGGATCAAAATAAAGAGGAAAACTGTTCAACAGACTTTGACACCTAAAGCTTTGCGAGACTTGATTATCGATGTCTGGAGTATCCAGCCTATTACGTGTAGCACCTGCACTTAACCTTTTTGGAAAATACATCAGTTTACACTTGTAAATACAACTTAACCGACTCATTTTGAAAAGAGTTTGAAAATTGATTTGAATGCACTTTGGCAAAAATATATTTTATAACTTGGGATAATTATTAAATAATCATGTATACAGCTTTACTTATTTGTCGTCAATTAGGGCCGGTTTGTAGGGCCGGTCTAGATTAATTGACACGCCACAGGTATAATGCCCACAAGGATTATTCCTTAAAGTGGATTACCAGTTTTACATAATGCATCTGTCAGGTGTACGCCTACACCCCGTGCTTAGGTCGTGGCCATTTCTTTGAATGATGCCAAGGATATCCGGGACATGGTCATTTAACCCCCAAAGGCCATATACCAAATAATACATATTAAACGAGTTATGTAAATACATTAATCACAATTCGATTTAAATGATTACACACCTGACCAAGCGGTATTATTATAATACCGTATCCCAAGCCCGTATAGGGAAAATAAGTTAAGAGTATTTACCTGAGCAATGTATAAGTCAAATACAGCAAGTACAGATGGCTTTTACTGGGCTCCTAATCTGGAACAAAGGTTTTTATTATCCTATTAGAATCCTAACGGTCTTTAATTAAGCTCAAGCTTAGACCGGTCAGTTTTAAAGGAAGATACGGTTAAAACGCACGATTAAGCGAAGACCGGAATGGAATGTGATTTAGACCCGACAAGTTTGAAGACTTGTATAATATGGGTAAACTAAATACATTCTGGATTTTGAGATAAAGATGATAAGGTTTGACCCGTTTTGGCTAATATATGCAAACTAGTTACATAAGCTGTTCCGAACGCGAAAAGTGCGTAACGGGTAACCAAATGAGTAATATACAAATTTCCTAAGTTAATATGCCTTAAATATGTTGTGACATCAGTAACATATCTTCTATTATGCCCGTAATGGATTTAAACTCAAATTATGCCTCATAAGGGCATTTTGGTCATTTAAAAGATTATAAAAGAGTTTAATTAGTAATCTGAGTTACAGGTCTGATTTATTCAGTAAACACACTTAATTTAATAAGTTATAATAGTAGGATATGACCTATATGTGAAATTTATCACTTAAAACCAAACTATGCACCTTAGGGGTATTTTGGTAATTTCACTTAGGCTTAAAAGGTCAAAACTGGAAACCTGAGTTTAAAAACTTTTACTTACTGTTAATATATAAAAATATACTAAAAATATCAGTAGGTATCAACCTTATATGTTTAAAATAGTTTTAGTGCATACTATGCGTTAAAAACGCTTAAAAAGACGATTTGGAGCCATTTCCGGGTTTTCAAAGGAAAGCTGATATTTTTATAATTCCAGAAGCTTCAAAATATTTTATTTATCAAATAAAATCAGTAGAAAAGGTTTGGGGTCAAAAGGATTTGTAAAACTCATTTTATGGCTTAAAAGGGCAAAACCGGCATTAACCGAGTTAAACTTAGAGACATATGTTATGCTCAGCCAAAAATTAAATAAAAATCTTCAAAAATCCCAAAATATTATATTACATCAGTGGGTAAAAAGTTTGATATCAAAAAGTGGGTTTAGATAGGCTATACGCTAATTACGCCGTTTATTTAATAAGAAACTTTCTAATTACGCTAATGAGCATAACTCTTAATCTAGACCTCAAACTGATGTCAAATTTTAGGTGCAAGTTTATAAATCAGTAACTAAGGTTTCTACTCTTTTACTTTTTCAAAAATCATGTTTTATAGTCAAAAGGGCATAATAGTCAACATTTAAGCACTTAACGGAAACATGCATATGAATCGGATAATTAATGAACCAAGTTGTATAATCTCAGAGAGTTATACTTATATGAAACCTGGTCCAAATAAAGCTTTAAGGACAATCTATAACATGCATAAACGGGTCAGAACTGAAAGTCAAAGCAAAAGTCAAATTATGCGACTTTCGGTTCCGATCCGGGTTTAAACTGAAAATTGTCGGGTTGAACATGCTTAGACATGTTCTTACATTAATTACCAAGTTATATTAATGATAAAACAGGTTGCATGTCTCCTACATTGCTAATTATGCATTAATTTGAAAATAAGCATTCTGTTGACTTTTTAATAACAAGTTTGACCCGACAATTGACCTAGTAAGAGTGGGAATCAGAGAGTACTCTTTTAAGGGTTTATTACCCACATAATTACCTACTTATAGGTACTTTCAATTCGAGAATTGACTGAACAGATTTTATTTAATTTCAAAGTCAAACATTAATTACGACGGTTTGACTTTTAGCTAATTAACTAGGCTAAACGGAATTAGGAAGGGTTAAGAATACTTACAATAGTCCTATGCACGACTAGGGAGCCTAAGGAACTTGGTTGCTGATCAGGAGAGCTCCAGAAATGAGAATGCAAGTGAATGAACAAAAGTTGCAAACTTTGGGTGCTCTTATATACTCAATTTGATCCTTCAAGATGATGCCAAGATAGTCTATGAATGTTTCCAGATCAAGACAAGTGCCCCTATTGCATGTTAAACCATTGGAGCAGCCCCTGGTATGTAAAACAAAGGTGTAAAGTTGGTTTCAGGGCTGAACTGGCAGCTGTTCGCAGTTGCTGTCGCTGCTGCTTGTTCGCGGGCCGCGAGAAGCCCCTCGCGGGGCGCCTAAAACCGCGCAACAGGCCAAACAAGTTTCCATTTATTACAATTCAGTCTCTGGTCCTTTGTAACATGGTTTTGATTGTTTTTCTTGCACTTTTGACCCTCAAACTTGATTTTTAAGGACCCTAGGACTTTTACAAACTTGGTTAAGTCCTTGGTTAACTTTGTGCTTACCCGAAAAGTCACAAATTTCAACGTTGACGCTTTTAATCCTTCGTGTACGGATTTGATCATAACTTTCTCATACGATAACGAAACTTTATGAAAATTTTATCACACATTCTAGTGAGCATATTTTATCGTTACAAAGCTTCGGGTTTACTAAAAGGTCACTCAGAGGTATACTTTAAACATGTTGACACATTTAACCCCTGTAGTTTGTAATTCCTCATTTTCTTTCATTTTCAGCTTCGTATGATCCATGATTTATTCGTTTGAAGGTATAAACATCTTGTAGGGCTATTTTAAAATATATTTATCCATTGTTGACACTTTGAACCCTTATATTCACATAGTTTCCTTGTTTGTGAACTTTAGTCCCTCTAAAGCATTCTTTCACACGTTCAAGGCTTATGACACGTGTCAATACATTATTGGACGTAAATTTTCGAGGTGTTACATCCTCACCCCCTTAAAAGAAATCTCGACCTCGAGATTTACTGGAACAAATGAGGGTACATTTCTTTCATGGTAAACTCCACCTCCCATGTGTATTCAGGACCTCTGCGGGCATCCCATTTGACCTTTACAATAGGCACATGCTTCCTTCGAAGCCTCTTTACCTGTCGATCCTCAATCGACAATGGTTTTTCCACAAATTTCAAGCTCTCATCTATATGCACATCCGTGTGCGGCATGACTAGCGAGTCATCAGCTAGACATTTCTTCAGATTGCAGATGTGAAAAACGTTGTGGATACTACTGAGCTCTTCAGGCAAGTTCAACTTATAAGCCACTGACCCAACACATTCGATAACCTCGAATGGTCCTATATACCTTGGGCTTAACTTACCTTTCTTACCAAATCGCATCACCCCTTTCCATGGTGATACCTTAAGCAAAACTTTATCACCAACCTCAAACTTTAGAGGTTTACACTTGGGATCAGCGTAGCTTTTCTGCCTATCCCTGGCAGCTTTCAAGCGATCACGAATCTGGACAATTTTGTCCGTTGTTTCAAAGACTAATTCAGGTCCTGATAATTGAACTTCTCCTACTTTCGCCCAACAAATAGGTGTTCTACATTTTCTACCATATAATGCCTCAAAAGGCGCAGCCTTAATACTAGTATGGTAGCTATTGTTATAGGAGAACTCGATCAATGGCAGGTGGTTATCCCAACTACCACCTAAATCAATCACACATGCACGAAGCATGTCTTCCAACATTTGGATGGTACGTTCACTCTGCCCGTCCGTCTGTGGATGGTAAGCCGTACTAAAATTCAAGCGCGTGCCCAATGATTGTTGGAAACTTTTCCAGAAATGAGAGGTGTATCTCGTATCTCTGTCAGAGATAATTGATATTGGTACGCCATGCAGAGCTACAATCTTATCTACGTATAATTGAGCTAACATGTCAGAGCTATAAGTTTCCTTAATGGGTATGAAATGTGCTGACTTAGTCAGTCTGTCTACTATGACCCATATAGTATCATTTCCATTCCTTGTCTTTGGCAACTTGGTGATGAAATCCATTGTCACCATCTCCCACTTCCATGTGGGAAGTTCAGGCTGTTGTAGCAAACCTGACGGCTTTTGATGCTCAGCTTTGACTTGCGCACACGTCAAACATTTAGCTACATAGGCAGCTACAGACTTTTTCAAGCCTATCCACCAGTAGTTTGCCTTTAGATCCTGGTACATCTTATCAGCTCCAGGATGAACGGAATATTTAGAACTGTGGGCTTCCTGGAGGATAACATCTCGCAGTCCTCCAAAAACTGGAACCCATATTCGTCCATTCAATCTCAGCACTCCGTCCTTGTCATAGGATAACTGCTCCTCAGTTACTCCTAGCTTTTCTTCAGGATAGTTAGCTTCCAATACAGCTTCCTTCTGTGCAGCTAACAACCTCTCGTTCAAACTATTCTTTATCTCAATGCTCTTGGCATTGATTCTTATCGGCTTCACTCTTTCCTTCCTGCTTAAAGCGTCAGCAACTACGTTTGCCTTGCCTGGATGGTATCTTATCTCACAATCATAATCATTTAAAGTTTCCATCCAACGTCTTTGTCTCATGTTTAAGTCCTTCTGATTAAACAGGTGTTGAAGGCTCTTGTGATTGGAATAGATCACACACTTAGTTCCATACAAGTAGTGCCTCCATAGTTTTAATGCAAATACAACGGCACCCAGCTCCAAGTCATGGGTGGTGTAGTTCTTCTCGTGCACCTTTAGCTGTCGTGAAGCATAAGCAATGACCTTGCCTTTCTGCATAAGCACACAGCCCATTCCGGTGTGTGATGCATCACAATACACTACAAACTCATCAATTCCATCCGGTAATGTTAATACAGGAGCATTGCTCAACTTTTTCTTAAGAATGTCAAAGGATTCCTGCTGCTTAGGGCCCCAATCAAACTTAATCTTCTTACGTGTCAACGAAGTTAGGGGCGCATCAATCCTTGAGAAGTTTTCAATAAACCTCCTATAGTATCCTGCTAGTCCTAGAAAGCTACGAATCTTTGTAGGCGTCTTTGGCTCTTGCCAATTCATAACAGCTTCCACCTTAGCGGGATCTACTTGAATACCACGCTCACTAACCACATGTCCAAGGAATTGGACTTCTCGAAGCCAAAATTCACACTTCGAAAATTTGGCGTAGAGTTTCTCACGACGTGGAAGTTTAAGAATACAACGAAGGTGTTTCTCATGGTCAGCCTGGTCCTTCGAGTAGATGAGTATGTCGTCAATGAAGACGATGGCAAATTTGTCCAAGTAAGGCTTGCAGACGCGGTTCATGAGATCCATGAACGCGGCAGGTGCATTAGTGAGCCCAAAAGGCATCACTAGGAACTCGTAATGACCATAACGAGTCCTAAATGCAGTCTTGTGTACATCTTCATCTTTAACTTTCAATTGATGATAGCTTGACCTCAAATCGATCTTAGAAAAGTAACTTGCCCCTTGGAGTTGATCGAACAAATCGTCGATCCTGAGCAAAGGATACCTATTATTGATAGTGACCTTATTAAGTTCACGGTAATCGATGCACAGACGCATCGATCCATCCTTCTTCTTGACAAACAAGATCGGCGCTCCCCAAGGAGACGAACTAGGTCTAATGAAACCTTTGGCTAGCAGATCATCTAACTGTGTCCTTAACTCCTTCATTTCTGTCGGTGCCAACCTATAAGGTGCTCTAGCAACAGGTGCTGCTCCAGGGATGATGTCAATTCGGAATTCTACTTGCCTATCTGGTGGTAAGCCAGGTAGTTCTTCAGGAAAAACTTCAGGATATTCCGAAATGACAGGGATGTCTTCAATCTTGGGTTTCTGCTCATCAATAGTAACCTGTGCCATAGAAATAACACAACCCTTCTTCAAGCATCTAGATGCCTTGAGCATGGACACTTGCTCAGGCAATCCATGCTGGGTATCCCCCTGAATGGTAAGTGACTCACCAGACGGAGTTTTGACTACCACTTGCTTGCTGTTGCACACAATCTGGGCTTGGTTATGCGATAACCAATCCATACCTATAACTATATCAAAACCGGCTAGCTTAAAGGGAAGTAAGGATAAAGGAAAAGAGTGGTTCCTAATGGATATAACACATCCATCTAAAACAGTTGAGGCTGTTTCTATGGTTCCATCAGCTAATTCCACCTCGTATTTCACACTTAAGGTTCTAACAGGTAGGTTTAACAACTTACAGAACTTATCATCAACAAAAGACTTATCTGCTCCGGAATCAAATAACACTCTTGCATAAACATCATTAATAAGAAAAGTACCTGTAATCACATTATCGTCCTGGACTGCTTCCTTTGCATCCATTTTGAAGACCCTAGCATTGGTCTTCTTGACATCTTCCGGCTTCTTGGCGTATTTAGGGCAGTTGGTTATAATGTGCCTTTTCTCATTGCAGTTGTAGCATGTGGCATCTTTAATCTTCTTGCAATCGACAGTCTTGTGCTCTTTAGACTTGCATAACCCACACGCAGGTGATCCTGACTTAGACTTGGACTCAAGTCGGCACTTTCGAAAGTGACGTTTTTGGCAAGTCTTGCACTTTGGCTTTTCCTCAACTTGCTGGCTACCCTTGTTGGATCCAGACTTCTTCCTGGAGTCAGTATTACCCTTATGCTTCTTATCATATCTTCGTGAGGTATCGTCCTCACGCTTCCTTTTACCTTCTTCTGAATTCCTGAGCGATCTTAACCTGGCCGCGTCTAAGGTAAGGGATAGGGATAGATCAGCTGCTGATCTGAAGGTAGCAGGTCTGGATGCCTTAACACTGGCTTTAATTTCTGGGGCTAAACCCCCAATGAAGCGGGCAATCCTTTTGGGTTCCGGGGTGACCAAATACGGAACCAACCGAGATAGGGTATTGAAACTGGTGAGGTAAGCTTGACAATCTAAGTTCTTCATCACCAATGATAAGAAATCTGATTCGATTCTTTCGACTTCGTGCTGCGGGCAATAATTCTCCTTAATGAGAGCAACGAATTGATCCCATGACAAATTGTAAAGTGGGATCTTTCCGGCAGCTTGAATGAGGGATTTCCACCATGCCAGTGCCTCTCCCTTGAACGATTGGGATACATATTTCACTATGTCCCTTTCAGCACATCCGCTGATGTCAACTACCGTGTCCATTTCATCCAACCAGGTCATACAATCTATTGCTCCCTTCTCCCCAGTGAAGTCCCGGGGTTTGCAAGAAACAAAGTACTTGTAGGTACAGGACTTGGTATGAGGTTTAGCATCAAACACTATCCTTTTTGAGGGTACACTGTTTTGATTTGATGAATGTCGAACATCATCTTTCTTGGGTTCATCTTTCTTAGAGCGCGGTTTGCTATGAGCCTCCGAGTGAGTCTTTGGCTTGGAATGTGGTGCGGATCGGGTCCTACTTCGGGTCCCGCTTGATTCACTATACTGCTTATTTATTGCTTTGGTAACAACATTTTCTACTAATGCTTGCAGCTCCGCACTAGTTACAAGTATTTTAGCATTTTCAGGGTTTTCCACCGAATGACTGTTTATTTCTTCTGACTTGGCCATGTAGCTTTAATTGCTACATAAAGAAAATAAGGGCAAGGTTTATTTAGAAGCCTAAACAGTACTATCGTTCTTGATGACTTATTAACTATGGTTTTAATAGCCATTTTAGTTAATTTGCTAATTATTCAGGATCTTTAACATAATCCAAAATCATAAATTAATAATAGCACAATAGGTCTAGTCACGTAGACAAATTTATTTCATAAGCCTAGATTTTATGGAATCGAGGCATTAAGGTTTGAATCAAAGTTCATCACCTTCTCTTAACAGGGAGTTGTAGGCTACCACTGTCTTTTGTCTTATATGACATTAGTTATAGCCCGTAGGCATTACATCATAATCAGATGTTTTAAATAATAATAAGGAATTTGGATAATTTATTAAAAGGGTGACATATGTGATTTTGCGGATCACATTAGCCAAGAATGTTAACATGTTTGCAGATGTTAACAGAGATTTGAATCTTTTTAAACAGGTTTTACCATATTGGCCAGGTTTTTAATATGACATACAAGCTAGGTTTTACCTTTTAAGATTCTTATTATTTTATTAAAATGGTAAATCTATAAAATAAATGTTATTTTTCATTTATTCACATATTATATTTATGCATATAATTTAAAAAATGAAAATTTTGAACTAACCATTCCATTAAAATTAAACTATTACAAGTTTGCCCTAAACAGGACTTTTACATAAATAACACGCCCACGCAGGGGCTAAACTAACAAACATACCCACGCAGGGGTCAACAGAAATACATGCCCACGCAGGGGCAGAACATAAAAATATGCCCACGCAGGGGCAGAGTACAGAAACAAATGTCCTCGCAGGGACATGATTACAACATTAAAACAAACAAACAAACAAACAAAGGATTTAGTGATCCTTTTTGCTTTTTCCCTTGATTAAATCCACCATTTTCTTGAACATCCCACGGTTATGCCGACGGTCTTCCCGCACCTCCTGCCGCACCTCATTTATCCCTTGAAGGATTTCTTGATACTGTGGTGGTGACATCACTGGCGGCTGCGGGGGTTGCTGATAATGCGGAGGTTGAGGAGGCGGCGGTTGCTGATACCCATATGGTGGGTATCCAAAGGTCGGGTATCCCGTAGTCCAGGGACCCCCATAGGGACCTTCCGGATGGAGAGCATTGTAGTTCGCAGCTACCAAGTAAGGATCGGCCTCGGCATAGTTGTAATTGGTGTGGATCGGCTGCTCGAAGGGATTATACGCCGCCGCACCAGTGTAAGTAGGAATTGGGTCTCCAAAACCCAGTGGTGGTGGCGCGACTGGCGCAGAGTTTACCTCTGAGACGGGGTGTGAAGATTCTCCCATCTCCGGTTCTTCATGAAGTGGCGAGTATCGGCTGCCACTTGAAAGTGGAGGGGTGTTGATGCGCACTCCCCCTCGCGCGGATATCCGTGCGTTCGTTCTTTTTCGCCTCGGGGGCTCCGGAGGCTGTTGCTGAGGTGGTGGTGGCGGTGGAGTAACCGCGACAAATAAGGAATCCTCAGAAGGATCCCGTTGCTGCTGATGCTGCTGCTGCTGGTGCAGGGGAGAGTTGTGGTAACTGGGAGTAAACGCCCAGTCACACAGTCTGAATCTCTCTTCATAGATGTCGGGACCATTGTAAGGTGATCCCACAAAAGGTGACCCATCCGAAATTTCGATGGGATGGTTAGGGGTTCCTGATGGTGGCTCGGCAGGATCGGTGTCCTCGTCTATATCCATCGCATTGCCACCGGAAAAATGATCTTCAGGTCCAAGTGGGTTAAAACCCACTGGTACTCCAAGGTAGTCGGCAGGGTTGAACTGGCCTCGGAAAACAGGCGACAGGTGGTCGAAAGGTGAGTTGTGTCCTTGAAGAGGTATGTAGGATTGGTGGGAGTTGTGGGGCTCATTTTCAGAATGAGGCCCAAAAGAGTGTGGAATAGAAGGGGAGGTTGTTGGATCTGAGTTTGTTTCTGATTGTATTTTCGTTTGAAATTAAGATGGAAATGAAAGAGTTGTGCAGCGGAATTAAGATGAAAACAAACTTTGCATACAATCAAACGAGAGTAATACTTTAATCAAACATCTTTACACAATGAATCGAAAGATTGAATTTGTTTCAACAACGATTACAATGATTGATGAATGAATGCAAACTCCCCCTCAGCCAGAGCTCAGTAGTTTGTTCGTGCAAAGAAGACGATGTTGCAAAAGAGCTAATAGAACAGTACAAAGTACTGAACTATTTATAGGCACTTGCAAACCACTGAGCATCTTTAGCTGACGTCACCATGAAAGTGACATCTAACCTCCTAACAAACTCTAACCTCTGATCTATACAAGCACTGATGTACTAACAACTGCTATTACAATTTATTACATAAAAACACTTAAACAACTGCTGCTTCCTTCCACTGCTGTGAACCCAGCAGTGCTTATCCGGATCAGCAGTACTTGACTCAAGGCAGTAGATTGAATCAGCAGAGCTTTGGTCTTTCATCAGTCTTTGACATTTGGCAGTAGATGCAAGTCAGCAGTTGTAGGTCAGCACTTAGTAAGATCAGCAGATAGGAGGTCAGCAGATATGAAACCACTTTCAAGGGGAGAGATTTGTATGAACCAACTGTAATCATCTGCTTATTCTGGATCAACTGCTCTGATCCAGTTTTGGCTTTAATTATCTTTTCCTCTGATAGGGTTCAATCCCAACAATCTCCCCCTGGAACAGATAATGCCAAAACTCTTCATTATTTGTGGAAATCTTTATTGCCTCATCAACAGTTCCCTTATCTGACCTTTAAATTGTAATTCAAAGTCTAGGGCATCTGTATCTTCATCATCCCTGCTAAGTGGAAGATCAAGGAGATCCTGCAAATCTTCAAGACTCAGGCCAAGAGCTTGTTCCCTTGATATTTTCTTCACTTCTCCACCAGACCTGAGCAAAGTCAATACGCAGGTCTGTTTGTCAGTTTCCCACTTTTGTATTTTTGAGCCTGGTGGGTTTCTTGGGAGATGTTTATTTGCAGAAGTATTTGGTGAGGCTGGCCTATTCATAGCTGGCTGAGCAGCACTTGCAGATTGTTCCAATTCAAGATCTTCTTTTATCATTACTTCCGTGCCTGCTTTTACAATGGCATCTCCAGCTAATAGATCTTGAATTGTTTCCATACTCAACTGGTTTTTGCTCCTTCTTTTGTAGATGGCAGCACCAGCTGGAGCAGTGGTTCTTTTGACTTGCAGCTTTGGTGGTCTTTTTGAGACCTCTACTTTGGAATAGTCAGGCTTTTGTGGAACTCTTGGATCTTTCTTTCTAAGTTCCTCTAAACTTTTATAGGTTGCCCTGACTCTATCTTCTCCCCACTTTGTCACAGAGTTCTTTGACCCATAATCACCTGCAATCAGCTCCTCTTTCATTCTCTTCAACTCTAACATCTTCTCAGCTTCATATTGTTTAAACTTTTCAGGAGGAGTCTGCTTGACCTTATTTTTAATCATTCCTTGAATCCTGGCTGCTTCTTTTTCAAGCTCAGGAATGGTCCAGTTTTTGTACATGTGTTTCTCCCCCTTGTATTTCTTGTAGGTCATGATGTTCTCAATGTAGTCTTTTCTCAAGGACTCATCTGCCCTTTCTGAAATTTTCTGACATACATTTTTAGCAAATCGCTCCATAGCATTGACCTGTGAGAGTAAAAACTGATAGTTTTGTTGAAATTCTCTATCAGATTTCCCTTTTCTGTTTTTGATTGCAATATCCTCTGCTTGTTTGGCCTTAAGTTTCAAGTATTCTTCAATATTGTTAGGCCAGGGATATCCTGCAATTGATGGCAAACTCCTTTTGGCTGGGTCATCTTCATAATAAAAAGATTTGATTTCTTATCTGACTGCAATGAGTTCCAGAGGAAATGAGACACCAGCAGGAGGTAGTGATTGCATAATTTGAGCTGAGGAGAGAGGTATGGGTTTTGGAATAGTGACAATTGACATGGATTTTGAAGATGTTGGTGATGGAGATGTGTCATCATCTTTTAAAATTAGCCTTCTCCTTTTTGGTTTAGGAGAGACTGATGATGTTTGAGATGGAACAGTGGTAGTAGATTGAGTGACAGTGGTTTGTGTCTGACTAACAGCTGTTGAAACAACTGGTGTTTCAACCACTGTTGCCATTACAGCAGATGTTATAACATCTGTTGTCTTCTGCTTTTTGTCAGCAGGTGGAAGTGGTGGTGAGATTGTTTTTGGTGGTGACAGTGGTGATGGTAATGTAGTAATTGTGGTGTGTGTTGAAGTAGTGTATGTTGAAGTGGGAACAGATGTTGAAACCACTGAAGTACCAGCAGTAGTTGATACAGCAGGAGTTACAACAACTGTTTGAGTGGAGGTTTTATGCTGATGGCTTTTGGATGGTGGTTTTGGAGGCTTTGGAAATCTGGATGAGATGGACTTAGGTTTTCTTTTTGTCTTCAGATTTTTAGAATCTTTAGAACCAGAACAACCCTGCTCATACAGCTCCATGAAAGCTCTTTTCTCCTCATTCCACCTTGAAACATCCTTTGCCATTCTATCTCTTTTTACACTTGCTACTCCTTCATCAAGTGCTTCTTGAGTAGCATCAACCTTCTTACTACCATCTGGCACATGAATTTTTCTGGTCATAGCATCCTTTTCAGGTTCAATGTAGAGACCATCATCTATTCCTTTCTTCTTCCACTCCTGAATTTTCTCCCCCTTTTTGGCATTATCATCTGGGAGTTGATCTATGAAAAGTACTGTTTGAGGAGCAGTGCCAGTGGTTTGCAGGATCTGAGTTTTGAGAGCCTTTAAATCAGCCTGAGTGTTTTTGAACCTTGACTCCATTGCATTTCTCAGCTGTTGGACATGTTTCTCATGTTGCTGATCTGCTAATTGTGCTTGTTGTTGGAGAAAAGGTTGAAACAAGTTCCAGAGCTCATTTGTAGCAGGTACCCTTTGTGGAGCAGGTGCTTGAGTTGGAACAGCAGTTGATTGTGCTTTTTGTACTTGTAACACCTGTTGTAGCATATCTTTGAGTTCTGCAACAGAGTTATCAAGTTTTCCAATACGATCCGTCAAATCCTTATATTTTAAATCATCACCCAATTTAATGAGATCATCTGATTTCCCACTAGCAGTGGTTTTATCAGTGGTTGAGGTAGGGAGTGTGCTCCAAACATCTACCACTGATGCCCCTTTTTCTTGGTACTGGGGTCTTCTTCCTTCAACACTTGACAACCTTTTGATGTTGCCAGTAGGATAAATAAATCCACTGGTGGTTGGCAGAGGTGCTATGTAAGGAATTGCCTCCAAGGAAGTCTTATTAATGAAACCACTGTCCAACTGTAAACCAGTGGGTTCAACAGTTGTAGTGGCTGCTTCACTTGGACTACCACCAAGAGTTACTTGTAACTCAAGGGGTCTAACCTCCTCAGGTTGTGTTGGTGGGTTAGCAAAGATTGATACATCAGACCCAGTCAGTTGTTGAGGTAAATTCTCATTGATAGGTGATTGAGAAGGACTGGTTAATGCCTGGTTCAAATCAATTGCATCCAACAGCAGTTTAGTTGGTGTGGGAATTGTGGATGTGAAAGGTGGTGTAGAAGATGGATTTACCCCGGGTATTGAGCTGTGGATGATAGAAACAAGTGTTTCCAGAGCATCATGATGTGGAGACCCTATTTGTACAACCTGTTCTTTTTGTGAAGAAGCAGGAGGAGTTTCGGTTATGGGTTGAGATATTTGTACCAACTGCTGTGAGGAAGAAGCAGCAGTGGTTTCTTGTGACTGTTGTGTTGTCACAGGCATTTGCTCTGGTATCTCATCCTCCAGAGTTGCCTTTTTGATGGGTTTGGGGGGTTTTTGTGTTTTTCTTTTTGTTTGCTTTTTGGTGATTTTAGGTGTGGGTTTCAAAACAGTTGTTCTGCTGCTTTGATCACCTTGAGCAGTGGGCTCAGCAGCAGATACCTGAGGAGCAGTTGTAACTGCTAAAATCTGCTCAGGCACCTCTGCTTGTGTTTTGCAAGGTGCTAACATTCTTGAAAAAGTTTCAGTTGTTAAACTGTTTATTTGAGTAGAATCACCTTGGTTTATTACAGCTAAATCATCCTTACTGAATTTCTTTTCAAAATAGTAACTCAAAAACCTTGGAAACAGTAAGAATGATTTTGTTTCAACATTATTAACCAAATCTTTAAAGATTTCCCGAGAATAGTTAAAATTTTCTCCTTGAAGAATAGCATATCCCAGATTTTGAATCTTTAAAGGGATTTCATTGAAAGAAGTGGTTTTGTTTGAAACACATAGTAGGAGGGTATGAAATAAAAACCTGGTTGCAGAAGGAAAATAACCTTTTTCTAAGGTAATTTTCTTCATCATTGTGGCTTCATACCCTCTCTCAATGAAGTCAGTTTGTAACTCGTTTTTTACCTTCCTGATCACCGAGTTGAAAGACCTCTGAAATGGATTGTGGCGTGATTTGGACAGCTTTACCCTTTATAGAAGAGTGTATGGTGGTTGTAGTGTCTCCTTGTTTTTCAAGGGTTGCATTCTTCCAGAACTCTCTTTGGGTCGCCAAATAGATTGGTGCATCGACGGTGAACAAAGTTTTGTACTTTGATTTTGCCATGATGTCAATGATGGAATCGAAAACTCTGGTGGTTCCTGGTTTTGTGAGAAGACCCAGGAGATTGTGAGATGGTTTATATGGGATTTCAGTTGAGATTGCCTTTTGAGAGGCTGTTTTCGATGATGATTTGGATGAGGGTTTTGAAGATGACTTCGATTTTGTCATTTTGAAGATGAATGATCGAAAAAATTTTTGTGGAAGATGAGATGAAAAACTGTTTTGAGAAGAAAATTTTTAAGAATTTAATTCGACAGTAAAACCCTGTTTTGGTGGTGAATGGGGGATTTTATAGGGAAGAAGGTGAATGCTGAGGTGGCAGTCGTTACAAAAGGTCTGACCACTATGTACTGCCCACGTGACAACCCCTGGTGAAAGTGAAGGACAGTACTTTTATGAAAGTGACTAATGAAGGCAGTGGTATGAAAGCAGTGGATGATTTTCACTATCAGTGGATAGCATATCAGTGGATAATACACTGCTTTTGAATAACAGAGTTTATCAAAGGAATGAGAGAACAGGGGTTGACTTTCAGCAGTGGACAAACTTTTGAAGTAGAGCAGACTTTTGAACAATCAGTGGTTAATGGCAGACTTTTAAGGATTTTAATGAAAAATATCATTTTTAGCTATTTTTAAGGATGGAGTTTTGATTTTCTGAAAACATTTTGTTGCTTTTATTCATAGAAAAACAAGATGATGCTTGTTATTCCATGTTTAGCATCCCAATTCTAGAGACCAAGCTTTCAAAAGTGGCTGTATCAAGTGCTTTTGTGAGCACATCTGCCAGCTGATCTTTAGTTGGGACATGATGCAGAGAAATCAAACCTTTTTCATAGCAATCCCTCACAAAGTGATGTCTGATGTCGATGTGTTTGTTAGTTGAATGGGAAACTGGATTTTTGATGATATTTTCTGCTGCCTGGCTATCCAACATGAGTGGTGTCTTTAAGGCAGTGATACCAAAATCCAGTAACTGATTTTGAAGCCACAGGAGTTGGGATGTACAACTTGCAGCAGCAATGTATTCAGCTTCAGCAGTGGATGTTGAAACAGCTGCTTGCTTTTTGCTTTGCCATGAGACTAAGCAATCACCTAGAAACTGGCACCCTCCTAATGTGGACTTCCTTGTAGTGTGACATCCAACAAAGTCACTGTCTGAAAAACCTGAAAGCTTGATGTTCCCATTAGCTGGATACCAGATACCAAGTGTGGGAGCACCTTTTATATATCTGAAGATCCTTTTTACAGCAATGAGATTTGATTTTCTGGGAGCTGATTGACTTCTTGCACAGACACATGTTGCAAACATGATGTCTGGTCTAGATGCAGTTAGGTACAGTAAAGACCCAATCATGCTTCTATAAAGTGTTTGGTCAATCAGCTCATCCTTTTCATCAGACATGACCAGCTTATTTGTTGCCATGGGTGTGCTGCATGGTTTACAATCATTCATATCAAATTTGGTTAAAAGTTCTTTAGCATATTTGCTTTGATGAATGAAAGTTCCATTTTGCATTTGCTGTACTTGGAGACCAAGAAAGCATTGCAGCTCACCCATTGCACTCATTTCAAACTCAGCTGTCATGAGTTCTCTAAACTCTTCACACATTGAGTTACATGTACTTCCAAAAATAATGTCATCCACATAAATCTGGACAATCATTAAATCCTTCCCTCTCCATTTTAAAAACAGTGTTTTATCAATGGTACCTCTTTTGAAACCATTTGAGAGTAGGAAGTTGGAAAGAGTTTCATACCAGGCCCTTGGTGCTTGTTTCAAGCCATACAAATCTTTGTTTAGCCTGTAGACATGATCTGGATAAAATGGATCCTCAAAACCTGGAGGTTGACAAACATACACCTCTTCTTGAATTGTACCATAGAGGAAAGCACTTTTGATATCCATTTGAAACACCTTCATATTGTGGTTGACAGCAAAGGCCAGGAACAGTCTAATTGCTTCTAATCTTGCAACAGGGGCAAATGTTTCATCATAATCAATCCCCTCTTCCTGTCTGTAACCTTGAACCACAAGCCTGGCTTTATTCTTGACAACAATACCCCTTTCATCAGTTTTGTTCTTAAAGACCCACTTTGTGCCAATGGGACTACCCTCTTCTGGCAGTGGTACAAGCTCCCATACTTGTTGTCTTTTAAACTGTTGGAGCTCCTCTTGCATGGCTTCTACCCAGCTGTTGTCTTTCAGTGCCTCTTGGTACTTGACTGGCTGATGGAGTGATAGAAAACCAGCAAAAAGACAAATGTTTTGGGTTTGGCTTCTTGTGAGCACCCCTTCATTTATGTTGCCAATAATTTGATCAGGTGGATGAGATCGCAAGAAGATTAAATCTCCTTGGTATGGTATGATGGCATTGGTTGGTGAAGGCTGCAAATGTGTATCATCTGAGCTAACCACTGCTGGGGACTTTGATGATCCAGCAGTGGCTTCAAAAGGTGGTGGAATAGGAGGTAATGAAGTGGACAACTGCTGACTTTTATCTACTGTTGGAGGACTTTTGTCAGCAGTGTTTGAGGATGTGGAAGCAGTGGTTGATGGGCTACTTTGGTCAACAACTGTTGAGGTAGCAGTGGTTGAGCTTTGACAACTGTTTTGAACAGCTGGTGCTTTTCCCTTTGTGGCAGACCTTTGAGGGATGATGATTTCATACCCATAGTCTGGTGTTGTATCCTCTGACGGACCTGCACTGTTAGTCTTGACAGCAGTATTTTCAAAAGTAAAATTTTCAAGATCAAACAGATCTGCAGGGTTTGCTGGGATTTTCATTGATGAAAGTTCATTGAATTTTACATTCAAAGTCTCCTCCACTGCCTTGGTCCGTGTATTGAACACTTTGTAGGCCTTGGCAGTGGTTGAGTATCCCAAATGATAACCACAATCAATTTTGGCTGCAAATTTTGAAATGGAATCTTTTAAGTTCAAAATGAAACATGGGCAGCCAAATACCTTGAAATATGAGATCAGTGGTTTGATTTTATACAAAATTTCATAAGCAGTCTTTTTGTGCCTAGGGTTTATTAAAACTCTGTTCTGGACATAGCAAGCAGTGTTTACAGCCTCTGCCCAGAAAGTTAGTGGCAAACCTGAATCTGCAAGCATGGTTCTGGCAGCCTCAATCAGGGTTCTGTTCTTCCTTTCCACTACCCCATTCTGCTCTGGTGTTTTAGGGATGCTGTACTGCCTTACAATCCCTTTCTTCACACAGAAGGCATCCAACTCCTTATTTTTAAATTCTGTGCCATTGTCACTCCTAAAGCTTTTCACTGGAAGGTCAAATTGCTTTTCAACCTGTGTTACAAAGTCTTGCAAAATGCCTGCAGTCTCATCTTTTGAGTGTAAAAAGAAAGTCCATGTAAACCTAGAAAAGTCATCAACAATAACCAAACAATATCTTTTCTTTTTGAGGCTCATGACTTGAACTGGGCCAAACAAATCCATGTGTAGCATCTGCAAACACTGAGTTGTTTTGGACTCTTCAATGGACTTAAAAGAACTTTTATGCTGTTTTCCTTTTAAACAGGAAATGCAATGTTCAGGACATGAAAACAATTTTTGTGGTAGGCCTCTCACCAACCCATTTTTTGAAATTTCTGTGATTGTCTTAAGATTTGTGTGCCCCAGTCTTCTGTGCCAAAGTTCTGTCTCTTTGTTGGAGGCAGCTGAGAACAGACAGGCATCAGCTCTGGGACACTCTTTTGACATGTCAACAACATAAACATTGCCACTTCTTTGAGCAACAAGTTTAGTTTGACCAGTTTTGATTATTGCTTCAATCTTTTTGACCATTTCTGGTCCAACAATCCTACAACAGTCTTTTGTGAAGAATGACCCAAATCCCTTGTCACTCATTTGGGATACACTCAGAAGGTTGAATTTTAGATTGTCTATTAGATTGACATTTTCAAATTTTACTTTTCCATACTGCACTGTACCAGACCCCAGAACTTTCCCTTTACTATTATTCCCAAAGGACATATCACCCCCTCCATGGATTTTAAAGTCTTTGAGGAGGGGTTTACATCCTGTCATGTGCCTGGAGCCTCCACTATCTACATACCAAAGACTATCTAAGCATGCAGAAGCTCCCTACACATGAAGTAAAATGATTAGTTCATTAAGGTCTCCAAAGCCAGCAGGGCTTTGGATGGGGTCTCAACAGTGTCTGGGATGGATGCAGAATGGTGGACAGTGGTTAGGTCAGGGGTTTGAACTGTTTTAGGACAGTGTTTCTCTAACCACTGTTGTGGGTCCTGACCAATCATCTGCTGGTAACCAAAAGGATGCCTGTTCACTTTGGGTTTAGAGGGCCTTTTGTAGACCTCATAAACGTGTGGAATCCTTTGGTAAGACTGTTTTTCCTTGCCTTTTCTGAACTGATTGGCAGGGGGTGCATCAGTAACCTGAACATCTCTTTTGACAGATGTTTGGTTCAGCTGTTTTGTAACAGCTGTTTGGACTGGCACAAACAGTGGTTGTTTCTTGGTGAATTTGACAGATGTTGATGATGATGATGGACTCAAGGATATTTTAGCAATGTACTCATTCTTTTTCACATCAAAGTTTTTGAGATACACACATGCTTGAGTTTTGTGGTTTGTTTTACCACAAACAATGCAACTTTCAGCTGAAACAATGAAACTTGTTTTGTTTAAATCATAAGCTTTCAAGTGGAAACAATCTTTTGTTAGATGATTCCTTTTCTCACAGAATTCACAAAACAAGTTATCAATTTTTTCTTTCTTCTTTCTCTTTTCAGACTCCTTTGCAGTAGAGGTTTTAACCACTACTGGGACGTCCTTGAGAGGTATGACTTTAGCTTTTGGAGCCTTAGCACCATCAGTTGATGTAAAGTCCATTGGCTTGAAATTTTCAAGAATATCACACTCATCAGACCATTTTGGTTTAAACTGATGATCTTCAAGCTCCTTGAAAGTGGAGGATCCCATTGGTCTGGTAAGTGTGATTTTGTTACCAAGTTTGTCAGTGATTTTCACTTCTTGGCCATTCTTGTTTGTGGGGATGAGCTCAGTAGCTTCATCAGTGGTTTGGACAGATTTTTCAAAAGCAATATGTTCATCATCATATTTTCTATAACCAACCCCAAATTTCACATTGCTTTCAATCTGTTTAGCAAGCATCACCTCATATCCTCTGCAGGATTCCACCCATCTTTCACAAGTAATCTGGGTGGATTCCAACTCCTTTTTGCAAACTTGGTATTTTCTACCGTAGTTTGAAGTTGGGTTTTGGTTATGCTTTGCTCTTCTTTTAGACAGCTGATCTCTTTTTCCTTTTCAGTCAATTTGTTTTTAAGTTCTTTTAAAGACTTTTCAAATTTAACCTCATCAGTCAAGATTTTATCCCGAAGGTTTTCATTCACCTCTTTGATGTTAGCAAAAGCAATTATGCAATTGTCAGAACACAGTTTTTCAAGAACTTGAGGAGATACCTTGGCAGCTGCCATCATTGCACAATCACATTGATGATCTTCTTCATCATCAGCTTTCACCTTCTTTTCACCAGCCTTTTCTTCTTTCTCTTCTTCTTTGTCCTCTACGGACCATGGATCTGTCATTGGTTCAATCAGGGTACCTGAACTTTCTCCAATTAGTAGTTCACCAGCCACAGCAGTAACCACTGCTTCAGTCACCTCATCCACTGTTTCAATACTCAGTTGTTCCTCCTCAGTTTCTACCCCCTCCTGTATTGACTCTAATGCCATCAAACAAAACTCATCATGAGAAGAATCATTAGAAGCATAGAGTGCAAAATTTTCATCACTAAGGTCTTCAGGCATACTGCTCCAGTCAACAAACCCTTGAGTGAAAAAACTTTGTTGATCTGGTTGTACTGCTGCTGGAGCAGTGGTTTGAGGTGCAACAGGTTGCACTTGTACCTGTGGAGCAGGGGTTTGAACATATTGGATCTGTGGAACAGTAGTTTGGACATAGTGCACTGGCACAGGGGCAGCAGCATAGTGAGCAGTGTTCACTTGAGCTGCAGGGGTATATTAGGTATAGTGCACAGTGTTTTGACTTTGTGGTCTAGGATTAGAGCTAGGATGAGTAACTATTGGTCCAGTGTTTTGACTTCTGCACTCCCTAGCAAAGTGCCCTAACCTATTGCACTTGTAGCACTTGATTTTCGATTTATCCAACCCAACCCTTAGATTCCCATGCAAACCTGAGAATTTTCGCCCTGTTCTTTTGTAAAATTTGCTAGTTCTAACACTTAGCAAAGCCAGTTGGTGCAGGATGTCCATTTCTTCTAAGTCAGTGGGATCGAAATGTTGTAAATCATTTAGTTCAAAGCTTAAATTGTCTGACATCTGGTTTTCGTTTGCAGTGAATGCATAACTAGCAGAGTGAGGATCAGGGTTGTTAAAATTTGCACCAGCAGTTATGTCAATGAAGTGATCATAACCCTGATCCTTACCACTGCTCCCAGATTCTTCTTGACCCAGAAGAGCAGTATTACCGAAAGTGTAATCATCAGTAACTTTTCCTGACTCTTGTAACCTCCTTTTCTGGTTCAACTCCCTTTCGTAGGTCAGGAGTCGACCATGGAGTTGGGTCAAGGTCAGATCCTTGAACTCAGGTGAGTTTCGGGTGACAAAAGCTATTGTGTCCCATTTTTCTGGCAGTGACCTGAGAAACCTGCTATTTTGAGTTGAGTTTGTAAATGTAGTGTTAACAAGCCTCAGTTCACTGATGAGACAGCTGAAACGCTCAAATTGTTGCGTTAGTGATTCACCTTTAACGTAGCAAAATGTTTCATACTGTTGGTTCAGGATTTCCCTATTGTTTTCTATGACTTCCTCGGTTCCCCCAAACTGTTCCTTAAGTGCGTCCCATAACTCTTTGGCACTGTTACAGTGTAACAGTCCAGCATATATCTCATTGGGCAGCGCTGATGCTATGATGCTAAACGCTTTAGCATCTAGTTCGATCTTTTGAAAATCGGTTTCGGTATAATTTTCAACTGGTTTAGGAACGAACTTTTTGTCACACCCTGGCTTTGCGGAAGCGTGGTTAATTTGGTGTGACTTCTTAATACCATAGCTTAACCATAACAAAGCTATATGAAATAAAATCATGCAAGATCATCCATTCGATTAAGTTTTAAAAAAACCAAATATAACAACATTGTCTTAACGGAAACACATCCTAACGACATAAACATTATTCAATAAACACAACATAACATAAGCGTAGTTTAAGGACTGTGACTTGTCCAGGAAAGAGTCACATTCCCTAAACCCGGATGACCTCGTAACTAGTGCAGCGGGAAAACGTGTCATACCACGCCAGATCCTTTAATTCCCTGAAATACATGTAAGTTGAAAAATCAACAATAATGTTGAGCGAGTTCATGTGTAAGTGAGTAAATAAACCTTTGTAAGTATAAAAATAGTCTTGGTATGTAGCAAATAAGGGAATTGAGATCACCAATGGTTTGCAAGGCCACTGATATATGTGAAGTGCAAATAGGGAGACTCAAACCTAGCAGATTTATGCGCGTTGGGCACAAAGTCACCCCGAGGTCCGTTTCTAGTTTGGCCTGGGCCTGGGCTCGCTACACCCAGATAGATCTACCGCTCCTGTACCTTGGTCCTTCCATGAGGACTAATGGCCTCATAATGCTCCTACCCACTCACATGATCTAAGTAGTAAACCTCCTTACGCTAACCATACCGTGTATAAAGTACTTGTAATCAAAGTAACATGTATTTCACCCCCGCAGTTAAAAACTGAAAACAGTTAAGAGAAAAGGGGGACATGAACTCACAGTGGTGAGTCTCTACCAAGTATGTCTCCTGATCAAGCAGCTGTGTGACGACCTACACGTACTAATTCTATTAGACGGACGGCCGTGCCTTAGCGTTAAGGTTTAAGTCTTCGGGAAATAGTTAGACAACTATTTCGTGTTTAAATTCTGTATATACTTGGTAGTTATTTTCCTTCCCAAGGATGGGGGATTTAATACATGTGTGTTCGTATAATTTTGAAATATATTATTAAGTCTCACTTAAAATATATTTTATTTCTAACTCCAAAATATAAATATTCTTCTAAAAAATATTATATTTTCTATTACATAAATTTTCCCAAAATAATACTTTGACAAAAATACGCGTTAAGTCGTATTTTCTAAAAATGCGTAAGTTACGTTTCAACGATCGAGTGGTAATGATAATTACCGGTGTAACTTATATTTTAATCGTAGAGGCGTTCGTATTATTTTGGATCCGTTAACATTCGTTAGTATTATTTTTACCCTAAAAATAATACTAGTATTTTCACAAAATAATCATAAACACATATCAAGTGACCTTATGAAAAATATATATTAAATATACTTTTACCAAGTTTTATTTTGTGAAATCCCACCTCCGATGTTTCGTAAATAAAGTCGTGGCGAAATCTATAATTTGAAAACAAGTCGGAGAGTATTTCTAACACTTATAGTGAAAATAATTCTAAGTGTTAGGTTTTTAGGAAATTTCGCCAGAGTTTCCTCTGTAACTGGAGGTGACCACGCTTTTAAGCGTATCATTTTCTTTTGTAAAACAATTCAACAATTTTCTTATTCGATCAAAACAATTTTCAACGTATCAAACTAGTTAATAAACATGTAATTTGCAAGAATCTCATGAACTTGTAGTTTTCTAATATTATGAAGTAAATCCCATTACTTTTAGGGGATCTTTGTATAAATCAATCCGGTTTCGTAAAAACCCCGTTTTTAAGAAAGTCCATCTTTACAACTTCTTATCATCTTTTTCAAAAATAGTTATTTTGTCGAAACTTTGTGTTACACAAGTGTTTACACACTTGTGTGTTCTAAAAATCTTTCGTGTTAGTGTAAGATCCGTCTTTAGAAAACATGATTTCTTTGATACTTGGTTCTTTGAAAATACCGCTTGTAGATCCGTAGATCTACTAGTTTTAAACACTATTTCACAAGTAAAATCGCTTTTACACAAGTTCATGATTCGTGTGTGGTAGAGTTTCATCCTTTAACCCTTGTTACTTCCAAAACAACCTTATGTCATGATCCATGATCATGACCAACCCGGGTTAAATGATGATCCGAGCTACCACAACATAGATCGGGTCCAAATAATTACACAAAACAAATACTACATGATTTACACAACATATGAGCTTTTAACCAACATTTTTAGTGTTTTAAGTAGACTTTTGTGTGTCATCTTGTATGTTAACGAGTTTTAACCGTTACGAATCATATTAACCACTTTAAAATAGTTCGAGAAGGTGATTCAAGCAACTTACTACTAGCTCGAGGCTAGGGAAGAATCTATGCGAAAAATGCGTGGATAAAAGCAATAGAGTGAGGTCCTTCGCCTTCCGATTGCACCAAAGTTCCTTATACGCGATCCTTATCACTTGTAGATGCTTGGAATGGCTTGAAACAAATTCGAAAATGATGGATGGGGGTGGGGTGTGTTCGGCCGAGAGCTCTAGGAGAGGGAGAGAGTAGTGTTTGTGTGATGTTGATAAGTGGATGATCATGTTAGACTAAGCTAGCAACTTATAGACAAAGTTAGGGTGATTAACCATTGGATCTTATGCTAACTAGATATTAGGCATAAGATTATAATAATGTTTTAGAGGACAAGGTATGTCCCCCCTCATGGGGACGGTTGGTAAAGGGGGGGGGGGGGTACTAGTTCATTTCCAACAATTAGTTAAGTATATAGTTAGGTTAATCTAGTTAAGTTAAGTGATTAACCCGGTTAGTGGTGTGTCATGCGTTACAATGGGTGTTAGGGTATTCAGGGACCCTAACTGGCTCAGAAAAAGATAAATAATGAAAATAACAATATTTTCAGGCTCCGGATAAAGTCCGGTTGTTCGGTTGGATAGTAATCCGTTATAGTTCTTAACAAAAGCTTTAAAGTGTCGTTAATACCCTTTTTAGAGACACAACTTATTTCCGACACTTTAGAAGGTGTCTGGTAATATTTTTCTTCATGTTTTGGCACATTATTAGTTAGCTAAAAGCTGAATTATTATGTAAAGTGCTGAATTTTTTTGTGCTTAGAGCACGTTTTAGGCACATCCAGTCATTGAAACTTATTCCTAGAGACGCAGTTCTACAACCCTTGTATCCCTACACTCACCACTAGTGTAGTAACTATCTCAGGCTCTTACAGGCCTTAGAGGCAGTGTCTGCCTGATGCTGGCTTTATCAGCATGTTCAATAGGTTATCCGTTTATAATGCTACTGTGCTTTTTGTGCATCAAGTGTGTCACTAAAGTTCAGCATGTAAATGATGTAGTGACGGTAAGTAAAGTATGATGCAGGTAAGTGCATGTATCAGTATTCAAGTAGCAGTTCATCAGTAGTTTCAAACAAGCACATTAATTAAGCAGTAAATAATTATTAATTAAGTCGTACGGATACCTGGTTTAGTGAGGGTTGTCACATTCTCCCCCCGTTAGAAAAATTTCGTCCCGAAATTTTAAGTTCTGCTTGTAGATGCAGGGTTCTTAGGAAATAGGTGGGGGTATTTCTCTTTCATCCGGTCCTCACGCTCCCAGGTGTATTCAGGACCATGTCTGGCATTCCAACGAACCTTGACGAGCTTGACACTGCTCCGGCGGGTCTTGTTTACTTTCCAATCCGTAACCTCAACCGGTTCTTCAACGAAATGGAGCGTGTCGTCAACATGAATCTCGTCGATGGGAATGGCAATGTTATCTTGAGTTGGACTTTTCTTCAGGTTGGATACATGAAATGTATCGTGGACTGAATGGAGTTCAGCAGGTAAGTCCAGCTTATATGCTACTAGTCCTATTCTTTCCAGAATTCTGAAAGGACCAATGTAGCGTGGATTTAACTTCCCACGCTTTCTGAAGCGTGCCACACCCTTCCAGGGTGAAACTTTCAATAAAACCATTTCTCCCACTTGGAATTCCAAGTGTTTCCGGTTTGGATCCGCATAAGCTTTCTGTCTGTGGCGAGCTGCTTCGATGCGTTTTAGAATTTGCGCAATCATGTCTGTCGTCTCTTGGACGATTTCGGGCCCAGCAAGCTGTCTATCACCTGCGTCAGCCCAGCATAGGGGTGATCGGCACTTGCGTCCGTAAAGAGCTTCGAATGGCGCGGCACCAATACTGGTGTGGTAGCTGTTGTTGTATGAAAATTCGACCAGTGGCAAATGCTTGTCCCAGCTACCGCCCAAATCCATCACACACGCTCTCAGCATGTCTTCCAAAGTCTGAATCGTTCGCTCGCTTTGACCGTCAGTTTGCGGATGAAACGCAGTGCTCAGATTTAATTGTGAGCCAAAAGCTTCTTGGAAGGATTGCCATATCCTTGACACAAATCTTCCGTCTCTATCAGAGATGATTGAGAGAGGCACTCCATGGCGCGTAACGATCTCTCTCATGTAAATTTCGGCCAACTTGCTCGTATTATCCTTCTCTCTGATAGGTAAGAAGTGTGCTGACTTCGTTAATCGGTCCACTATTACCCAAATAGTGTCATGGCCTCTTGGCGTTCTTGGCAACTTTGTAATGAAATCCATGGAGATTTGTTCCCATTTCCACTTGGGAATCTCAGGTTGTTGCAGAAGTCCTGAGGGCTTCTGGTATTCCGCTTTTACCTTAGCGCATGTTAAACATTTGCTCACATAAACAGCAACATCGCCTTTCATCCTAGGCCACCAATAATAATCTTTGAGATCCTGGTACATCTTATCCGCTCCAGGATGGATAGAGTACCGCGACTTGTGAGCTTCATCGAAAATAACCTTCCTTAAACTTCCAAACCAAGGAACCCAAATCCTTTTCTCAAAACATAACGTTCCTTCCTCGTTTGGCACCAATAGCTTCTCCATCCCACGGAGATATTCTTCTTCAAGGTTTCCTTCCTTGAGAGCTTCTTTCTGCGCGGCACGAATGCGCAAGGAAAGATCGGTTCGGATAATCATTTCTAAAGCCCTAACCCTTATGGGCTTGATCCTCTCCTTTCGACTTAGGGCATCGGCGACCACATTCGCCTTCCCTGGATGATACTTTATCTCGCAGTCGTAATCGTTTAACAACTCAACCCATCGTCTTTGTCTCATATTCAACTCCTTCTGGTTGAATATGTGTTGTAGGCTCTTGTGATCTGTAAAAATTGTACACTTTGTACCATAAAGGTAGTGTCTCCAGATCTTTAATGCAAATACCACTGCGCCAAGTTCCAAATCATGTGTGGTATAGTTCTTTTCATGCACTTTCAATTGACGCGATGCGTATGCAATAACCTTTTGGTGTTGCATCAACACGCAACCCAATCCTTGACGCGAAGCGTCGCAGTATACCACGAAATCATCTGTACCTTCCGGTAGTGCTAAGATTGGCGCATTGCAGAGCTTATCCTTCAATATCTGGAACGCTTCTTCCTGTTTGATTTCCCAATCAAACTTCTTATCTTTCTGCGTGAGGAGCATCAATGGTTGAGCGATTTTTGAAAAATCCTCAATGAATCTTCGATAATAGCCAGCCAAACCCAAGAATTGTCGAATCTCGGTTGGCGTCTTTGGCGTTTCCTAATTCTTGATCGCTTCGATCTTGGTTGGATCCACATGGATTCCATCTCCATTCACCACATGTCCAAGAAATTGGACTTCACGTAGCCAAAACTCGCACTTAGAGAATTTGGCATACAACTGTTCTTTCTTCAGCAACTCCAAATTAGCTCTTAAATGATGTTCGTGCTCAGCCTTTGTTCTTGAATAAATCAAGATGTCATCGATAAACACAATCACGAACTTGTCCAAGTACGGCTTGCAAACTCTATTCATCAAATCCATAAAGACTGCAGGTGCGTTTGTCAACCCAAACGGCATGACAAGGAACTCGTAGTGTCCATAACGAGTTCTGAAGGCTGTCTTCGGGATACTTTCCTCTTGTATCCTTAACTGATGGTATCCAGATCGAAGATCGATCTTTGAATAAAAGATTGAACCTTGCAGTTGATCAAACAGATCATCAATTCTTGGCAGAGGATATCTATTCTTGATCGTCAGCTTGTTCAGCTCCCGGTAGTCGATGCACATTCGAAAACTACCGTCCTTCTTCTTGACAAACAGGACCGGAGCTCCCCAAGGCGAGAAGCTTGGTCGGATAAATCCCTTGTCTAACAACTCTTGAAGTTGTGTCGACAGTTCCTGCATCTCAGACGGAGCAAGTCTATAAGGTGCCTTAGCCACAGGTGCGACGCCTGGAACTAAGTCAATGCGGAACTCTACTTGTCTCTGAGGTGGCAGTCCAGGTAAGTCCTCTGGGAAGACTTCTGGATATTCCCTCACGACAGGGATGTCTTCTATTCTCGGCTCAGCAGCCTTCTTATCCACAATGTGTGCCAGGAAGGCAACACATCCCTTCTGCAAACACTTTCGCGCTTTCAGGCAGCTGATAATTCTTAACGGCGTATCACGCTTCTCCCCGTGGACCACAATTATTTCGCCATCTTCGGTTGGGATACGAACGACCTTTTCGTGACAAACTATCTCAGCCTTGTTGCCTGATAACCAATCCATTCCTACTACTACGGCAAAGCTCCCCAGCTGGACTGGTAGTAGATCCAAAGCAAACTCACGCTCTCCCAATTCGATCACACAACCTCTGATCACTTCATTGGCTTCTACTAACTTCCCATTAGCCAATTCGATTGAGTAGGGGATATCTAACTTACTAGCGGCTAAACCAAGCATATTCTTAAACTCTAATGATACGAAGCTATAATCGGCACCAGTATCAAATAAAACGGATGCATAGCGTTGGTTTACAGGGAACGTACCAGTAACGACATTGGGGTCCTGGCGCGCTTCCCTCGCTTCGATTTGGAACACTCTTCCGCGGGCTTGGTTTAACTCTGGGCAGTTCCTCTTAAAGTGCCCGATATCACCACAGTTAAAGCATCCAAGTCTTTGCCCATTTCCTCCTCCATTTCCAGCTTGATTGTGGTTTTGGTTCGCATTACCAGCTTGATTCACATTGTTGCCTCGATTCCCGTTTCCTCCATTGTTCCCCTGTGGGCGATTCCCAATACCACCACGATTATTATTTCTATTCCCAAATCCTCCTTGGCCTCCCCGGCCAGCACTAGCCCAACAAGAATCCTTCAAGTGACCCGGCTTTCCACATGCTTCGCATATTTTCACACTACAATGGCCAGTATGGTGGCGTTGGCAGGTGTTACACTTGGGCTGGGTGCCCATATATCCTTTTCCTTTCTTTCCACTACCAGCTGTAGCCTGAGCTGGCGTGCCTGATCCTCCTTTCTTAACAACCACACTGGCGCCCTGCTTGAAGTTCGAGAACTTCCGTTTGTTACCTCCTGATGACTCGACGTGAGTCTCTTTCTTCTTAGTCTCAACATCACCAAACTTGTTCAGGCGAATAGCCTCCTCTGTGAGAGCCACGCTTAAATCGATTGCCTCAGTAATTGTCGCAGGCTTGGATGAGGTCACCATGCTTATGATTTGAGGAGCTAATCCCCAAATGAAACGTTCAATTCGCTTGAACTCCGGAGTGACCATGTAGGGTACCACATGCGATAAGTCATGGAACCTTTGAACGTATTCTGCGATCTTTGGACCTTCCATTTTCAAATGCCAGAACTCGGTTTCCAACCTTTGGATTTCCGCGCTAGAGCAGTACTTTTTGCGCATAAGTTCCTTCAGCTCGGTCCAGGTTAGCGCGTAGGCAGCAGCTTCACCAAGTGTCTGTACTTGCAAATTCCACCAAGAGAGGGCTCCATCCAAGAATAGCCCTGAGATATAGGTGACTTGCTGATCTAGTGCGCATTTGCTCATGCGAAGAACAAATTCAGTTTTCTCAACCCAACGAACAAAGGCGACAGCTCCTCCTGTGCCATCAAAGTTGACCGGTTTGCAGTCTAGAAACTGCTTGTAGGTGCACCCTGCACATACATTGTAACACGTGAACGGCATTAGCATCTTTGCTAAAGATATCCAATTAGGTCTTGGTATGTCTAAATGACTCAGTATTACCATGAGGTGGATTGTTGTTGCCATTGTTGTATGAGCTGCTTCCGCTGGGTCCTCCTTGCGAAGCGGCGTATTGTGCGATGGCAGCAGCGATGACTTGCTGGAGTTCTTCCTCATTGGTGGGCATCGGTGTTTGACGTCTCGGCGGCATCTTCTGAAAGATGGGTTCACGTCGGTCAGGCCATAATAAAGATCCCATGTTATAATACGTAAGTCAGGTCATAATGTAGCGTACGTATATAATGATAGTAATAGTACATAACATCTCATGTTATAATCATATCAATCACACAACATCCCATGTTACAAACATCAATCACACAACATCTCATGTCATAGAATATAAATAACCAAATCAAGCATCAAATATGATGAGAATACTGCGATTGCCATATATTGAGACCACATAGTAAGCGTACAAGTACCTCACAGTGTCATACAACATCAGTCGACTAAGGGCTACATCACCCTAGTCCAAAAACTATATCAAACCAGGGTCAGTACATCAAATGCATGTCAATAAAAGTCAGAATCATAATGTAGTCTCCAAAAATGCTGTGCAGTCAAAAGCATTCGCCGTCTTCTCACCAGCGTCTACCCATACGGTACTGAAGAGCTCTACACGGATGGCGGTGGAGGAGGGGGAAAGTGAGTGTAAAACAAGCGACGCAAATGGAGCCAGTCCTCCTCCATGGCTCTCTGGGTACGTAACTAAGAAGCAACCTGCTGCTCAAGTGCCAAAAGGCGTGCAGCATAGTCTGGTGGTAAAGGTCGAGGGTGCTGCAAAGGAGAGTGGGTCTGACCCTGACACTGGCACGGCGGCGGCTGAGCTCTCTCAAGCTCCTGAATGCGCTGCGTGTGTGCCTCGTGCTGGGCGACAAAAGACATCAGAACGTCCTCAATAGTATACCCCATATGGAAAGAATGGTAGGGGTCGGTCGGTGGCATAGCAGAAGGTGACGACCAGAGAAAAGGCTCACTGGTGGGATCAAAAGGTGCCACATGAAATGGAGAAACAGGGGGAAAAGTAGCAGACGGTGGTATAGTAGGGATAGATACCGGTATATGTCCAAATGGGTGAGCCGAAGAACCTTCTGGCTCCCGTGACGCGATGCCGACCTGGAGAAGGTACTGATCAAAAGAGAAATCAATGTGGCGTGCATCGGTGGTATGAGGGGGAATAGGTGGAACCTCATCATCAGCAGGAATCCACCCATGCTGGGCGTGCTCATCTCGTGGGTCAATCTGTGCCTCAAAAAGTGCTCGATCAAACTGAACTGGCATAGGATCATGGTGAGTTGCAACAAGAGGGTCAACTGGTGCATCAGCAATAAGTGGGGGATCAACAAGATCAGCAGCAATGACATGATCACCCTCCAACAACGGAGCATCTATAGGATGATCATCAATAGGTGGGTCAGCAATGACAGGCTCAATAAGCATGCCAGCATGAGCAGGGTCATGCTCAAGCACTGGGTCAGGAGCAGCCACGGGCTCAAGGGCCATGGCAGGCTCGGGATCGTCAAAAGCCATCTCAAAATCAAACTCAGGGTCGATGGGATCAACTGGGTCTACTGGGTCGACTGGATCCTCCATAGGCTGATCCATGGGTATAAACTCTATATCCTGATCTGAGTCGAATCCTGGGGGAAAGACAGAATCGGAATCCTCCACATCATCGTGGTCGAAAGCAAAACTAGGAGTAGGGGCAACAGAGGATGACTGGTCGGGATCTGATCCATGTGAGAAGTGCTGCGCACTCTGGGTGTGTGAAGGTGCGGAGGCCACAGACTCGAAAGAGTCTGGGACCGGTGAGTGAGCGGGTGACTCCTCGGCGGGAGCATCTGCGATCATCAAGATATCACCAGCAACAAGAAGGGCCTCGCCCTGAACATCATCCTCTAAGGGCTCGTCATCAAACAGATCGACGTCGTCATCAACGTCGGCGTCGAGAAGCAAATCGTAAGCAGGATATGAAGCAAGTGGTATGGGAGCAGGGATCTCCACTAACGGTAGGTCCCCGGCCAAAGGGCCATCAGCGAGCTCATCAGCACCATCAGGTAAAGCAAAGGGCTGAAAGTCGTCCTCGTCAGTGCTAGTAACGTCGGATGTGTGGACCTCATGCTCTGAAGACTCTAGGTCATCTGATACTATAGGTCTAGGTCCTGTGGTGTCTGAGTCACCTGTGCCAGAGGTGTCCATGGTGTCTGTAACATAAACACAACCATGCATAAACAGTCAATCATACAATCAATTAATCACATAAGTCACCAAGTAAGCATTCAAATAATTCTCCTAGTCCCACTAGCCTCCCAGCCTCTCAGACTGCTCTTCCTAGTCCCACTAGCCAATTCTCCTAGTCCCACTAGCCAATTCTCCTAGTCCCACTAGCCAGCCTCTTAGACTGCTCTTCCTAGTCTCACTAGCCATCTACCTCGATCTCCCAGACCGAGCCTCGGCCTCCAAGACCGAGCCTCAGCCTCCAAGACTGAGCCTATAAATGATAAATAAAATGTGCGCAACATTTGTTTATAAAAACGTTTTGGATCTGGACTTAAGTGGTATGCAGTAAAAAAAATGTTTTCGTGAGAGCCCTAGTGATCATAGTCTAGACTCGAGAAAGAATCCTAGTTCGCTATGATCAGAGCTCTGATACCAAGCTGTCACACCCTGGCTTTGCGGAAGCGTGGTTAATTTGGTGTGACTTCTTAATACCATAGCTTAACCATAACAAAGCTATATGAAATAAAATCATGCAAAATCATCCATTCGATTAAGTTTTAAAAAAACCAAATATAACAACATTGTCTTAACGGAAACACATCCTAACGATATAAACATTATTCAATAAACACAACATAACATAAGCGTAGTTTAAGGACTGTGACTTGTCCAGGAAAGAGTCACATTCCCTAAACCTGGATAACCTCGTAACTAGTGCAGCGGGAAAACGTGTCATACCGCGCCAGATCCTTTAATTCCCTGAAATACATGTAAGTTAAAAAATCAACAATAATGTTGAGCGAGTTCATGTGTAAGTGAGTAAATAAACCTTGGTAAGTATAAAAATAGTCTTGGTATGTAGCAAATAAGGGAATTGAGATCACCAATAGTTTGCAAGGCCACTGATATATGTGAAGTGCAAATAGGGAGACTCAAACCTAGCAGATTTATGCGCGTTGGGCACAAAGTCACCCCGAGGTCCGTTTCTAGTTTGGCCTGGGGCTGGGCTCGCTATACCCAGATAGATCTACCGCTCCTGTACCTTGGTCCTACCATGAGGACTAATGGCCTCATAATGCTCCTACCCACTCACATGATCTAAGTAGTAAACCTCCTTACGCTAACCATACCGTGTATAAAGTACTTGTAATCAAAGTAACATGTATTTCACCCCCGCAGTTAAAAACTGAAAACAGTTAAGAGAAAAGGGGGACATGAACTCACAGTGGTGCGTCTCTACCAAGTATGTCTCCTGATCAAGCAGCTGTGTGACGACCTACACGTACTAATTCTATTAGACGGACGGCCGTGCCTTAGCGTTAAGGTTTAAGTCTTCGGGAAATAGTTAGACAACTATTTCGTGTTTAAATTCTGGATATACTTGGTAGTTATTTTCCTTCCCAAGGATGGGGGATTTAATACATGTGCGTTCGTATAATTTTGAAATATATTATTAAGTCTCACTTAAAATATATTTTATTTCTAACTCCAAAATATAAATATTCTTCTCAAAAATATTATATTTTCTATTACATAAATTTTCCCAAAATAATACTTTGACAAAAATACGCGTTAAGTCGTATTTTCTAAAAATGCGTAAGTTACGTTTCAACGATCGAGTGGTAATGATAATTACCGGTGTAACTTATATTTTAATCGTAGAGGCGTTCGTATTATTTTGGATACGTTAACATTCGTTAGTATTATTTTTACCCTAAAAATAATACTAGTATTTTCACAAAATAATCATAAACACATATCAAGTGACTTTATGAAAAATATATATTAAATATACTTTTACCAAGTTTTATTTTGTGAAATCCCACCTCCGATGTTTCGTAAATAAAGTCGTGGCGAAATCTATAATTTGAAAACAAGTCGGAGAGTATTTCTAACACTTATAGTGAAAATAATTCTAAGTGTTAGGTTTTTAGGAAATTTCGCCAGAGTTTCCTCTGTAACTGGAGGTGACCACGCTTTTAAGCGTATCATTTTCTTTTGTAAAACAATTCAACAATTTTCTTATTCGATCAAAACAATGTTCAACGTATCAAACTAGTTAATAAACATGTAATTTGCAAGAATCTCATGAACTTGTAGTTTTCTAATATTATGAAGTAAATCCCATTACTTTTAGTGGATCTTTGTATAAATCAATCCGGTTTCGTAAAAACCCCGTTTTTAAGAAAGTCCATCTTTACAACTTCTTATCATCTTTTTCAAAAATAGTTATTTTGTCGAAACTTTGTGTTACACAAGTGTTTACACACTTGTGTGTTCTAAAAATCTTTCGTGTTAGTGTAAGATCCGTCTTTAGAAAACATGATTTCTTTGATACTTGGTTCTTTGAAAATACCGCTTGTAGATCCGTAGATCTACTAGTTTTAAACACTATTTCACAAGTAAAATCGCTTTTACACAAGTTCATGATTCGTGTGTGGTAGAGTTTCATCCTTTAACCCTTGTTACTTCCAAAACAACCTTATGTCATGATCCATGATCATGACCAACCCGGGTTAAATGATGATCCGAGCTACCACAACATAGATCGGGTCCAAATAATTACACAAAACAAATACTACATGATTTACACAACATATGAGCTTTTAACCAACATTTTTAGTGTTTTAAGTAGACTTTTGTGTGTCATCTTGTATGTTAACGAGTTTTAACCGTTACGAATCATATTAACCACTTTAAAATAGTTCGAGAAGGTGATTCAAGCAACTTACTACTAGCTCGAGGCTAGGGAAGAATCTATGCGAAAAATGCGTGGATAAAAGCAATAGAGTGAGGTCCTTCGCCTTCCGATTGCACCAAAGTTCCTTATACGCGATCCTTATCACTTGTAGATGCTTGGAATGGCTTGAAACAAATTCGAAAATGATGGATGGGGGTGGGGTGTGTTCGGCCGAGAGCTCTAGGAGAGGGAGAGAGTAGTGTTTGTGTGATGTTGATAAGTGGATGATCATGTTAGACTAAGCTAGCAACTTATAGACAAAGTTAGGGTGATTAACCATTGGATCTTATGCTAACTAGATATTAGGCATAAGATTATAATAATGTTTTAGAGGACAAGGTATGTCCCCCCTCATGGGGACGGTTGGTAAAGGGGGGGGGGGTACTAGTTCATTTCCAACAATTAGTTAAGTATATAGTTAGGTTAATCTAGTTAAGTTAAGTGATTAACCCGGTTAGTGGTGTGTCATGCGTTACAATGGGTGTTAGGGTATTCAGGGACCCTAACTGGCTCAGAAAAAGAAAAATAATGAAAATAACAATATTTTCAGGCTCCGGATAAAGTCCGGTTGTTCGGTTGGATAGTAATCCGTTATAGTGCTTAACAAAAGCTTTAAAGTGTCGTTAATACCCTTTTTAGTGACACAACTTATTTCCGACACTTTAGAAGGTGTCTGGTAATATTTTTCTTCATGTTTTGGCACTTTATTAGTTAGCTAAAAGCTGAATTATTATGTAAAGTGCTGATTTTTTTTGTGCTTAGAGCACGTTTTAGGCACATCCAGTCATTGAAACTTATTCCTAGAGACGCAGTTCTACAACCCTTGTATCCCTACACTCACCACTAGTGTAGTAACTATCTCAGGCTCTTACAGGCCTTAGAGGCAGTGTCTACCTGATGCTGGCTTTATCAGCATGTTCAATAGGTTATCCGTTTATAATGCTACTGTGCTTTTTGTGCATCATGTGTGTCACTAAAGTTCAGCATGTAAATGATGTAGTGACGGTAAGTAAAGTATGATGCAGGTAAGTGCATGTATCAGTATTCAAGTAGCAGTTCATCAGTAGTTTCAAACAAGCACAATAATTAAGCAGTAATTAATTATTAATTAAGTCGTACGGATACCTGGTTTAGTGAGGGTTGTCACACTTTTAGCATCTTCAGCGCTTGGCACTGAAGGAACATGGGGACCATAAATGACAGACCTCCAACAACCTGTGCTTTGTTGAGCGAGGATGTGACCCATCCTCCTCGGCCAGATGTTGTACTCATTTCTTCTTAACATAGGTGGTTTAAAAAGCGAGCCGATGTTGTTTTTATCATCTTGAGATTGTGACGTCATTCTTGTTGTTTTACAGACACTGAGAAATCAACTTTAATGGTGATTAATCCTTCCTCTGTTTTTCAACGGACGAACAAACGATCAGTATCAACTGTTATGAGCTGAACTATTTACGTCAAAATGATTGTTAGATCAAATTTGACTGTCCAAGCTCTGATACCAATTGTTGGATCTGAGTTTGTTTCTGATTGTATTTTCGTTTGAAATTAAGATGGAAATGAAAGAGTTGTGCAGCGGAATTAAGATGAAAACAAACTTTGCATACAATCAAACGAGAGTAATACTTTAATCAAACATCTTTACACAATGAAATCGAAAGATTGAATTTGTTTCAACAACGATTACAATGATTGATGAATGAATGCAAACTCCCCCTCAGCCCGAGCTCAGTAGTTTGTTCGTGCAAAGAAGACGATGTTGCAAAAGAGCTAATAGAACAGTACAAAGTACTGAACTATTTTTAGGCACTTGCAAACCACTGAGCATCTTTAGCTGACGTCACCATGAAAGTGACATCTAACCTCCTAACAAACTCTAACCTCTGATCTATACAAGCACTGATGTACTAACAACTGCTATTACAATTTATTACATAAAAACACTTAAACAGCTGCTGCTTCCTTCCACTGCTGTGAACCCAGCAGTGCTTGTCCGAATCAGCAGTACTTGACTCAAGGCAGTAGATTGAATCAGCAGAGCTTTGGTCTTTCATCAGTCTTTGACATTTGGCAGTAGATGCAAGTCAGCAGTTGTAGGTCAGCACTTAGTAAGATCAGCAGATAGGAGGTCAGCAGATATGAAACCACTTTCAAGGGGAGAGATTTGTATGAACCAACTGTAATCATCTGCTTATTCTGGATCCACTGCTCTGATCCAGTTTTGGCTTTAATTATCTGTTCCTCTGATAGGGTTCAATCCCAACAGAGGTACTCAGTGAAACTGAGCGCCTAGCTGGTTCAATGTAGGTCCTCCGGGGATCTTGAGGACCCGGGTTGTGGGGATCTGAAGGTGTTCGCCGGTGCGAAGGCCCGGCCTCGTGGTCATTTGGGGCGATGAGTGGCCATTTTCCTCTGCCTCTTCCTCTCATCCTTGGTGGCATTTTGTCAACCTGTCAAAAACAAACAAGTGATACAACAAGAAAAATATATATAAGACAAAGTTAGAAATAAAACAAAATTTGGATAATTCCTAAGTTCTTTGTCTAGACTCGAGAATCGAGGAATGTGCAATTTGTGTAACTGAGATTAAACACAAAAAGGGCTAGTGTTTAATTCACTCAGTGTTGGCTCTGATACCAACCTGTCACACCCCGATATTTCCACGTATTACCGGTGGGCCCAGTGGGGAGTATCGTGACGTAGTTGATATCATCATAGTCAAACAACACAATATTTAAATGCACAGCGGAAGCAAAAGATAGATTTATTCCAACCAAATAAATTGTAATATAAAGTATCACAATGTAGTTGAAACAGATCCACAGACGGATCAAAATAAAGAGGAAAACTGTTCAACAGACTTTGACACCTAAAGCTTTGCGAGACTTGATTATTGATGTCCGGAGTATCCAGCCTATTACGTGTAGCACCTGCACTTAACCTTTTTGGAAAATACGTCAGTTTACACTGGTAAATACAACTTAACCGACTCATTTTGAAAAGAGTTTGAAAATTGATTTGAATGCACTTTGGCAAAAATATATTTTATAACTTGGGACAATTATTAAATAATCATGTATACAGCTTTACTTATTTGTCGTCCATTAGGGCCGGTTTGCAGGGCCGGTCTAGATTAATTGACACGCCACAGGTATAATGCCCACAAGGATTATTCCTTAAAGTGGATTACCAGTTTTACATAATGCATTTGTCAGGTGTACGCCTACACCCCGTGCTTAGGTCATGGCCATTTCTTTGAATGATGCCAAGGATATCCGGGACATGGTCATTTAACCCCCAAATGCCATATACCAAATAATACATATTAAACGAGTTGTGTAAATACATTAATCACAATTCGATTTAAATGATTACACACCCGACCAAGCGGTATTATTATAATACCGTATCCCAAGCCCGTATTGGGAAAATAAGTTAAGAGTATTTACCTGAGCAATGTATAAGTCAAATACAACAAGTACAGATGGCTTTTACTGGGCTCCTAATCTGGAACAAAGGTTTTTATTATCCTATTAGAATCCTAACGGTCTTTAATTAAGCTCAAGCTTAGACCGGTCAGTTTTAAAGGAAGATACGGTTCAAACGCACGATTAAGCGAAGACCGGAATGGAATGTGATTTAGACCCGACAATTTTGAAGACTTGTATAATATGGGTAAACTAAATACATTCTGGATTTTGAGATAAAGATGATAAGGTTTGACCCGTTTTGGCTAATATATGCAAACTAGTTACATAAGCCGTTCCGAACGTGAAAAGTGCGTAACGGGTAACCAAATGAGTCATATGCAAATTTCCTAAGTTAATATGCCTTAAATATGTTGTGACATAAGTAAGATATCTTCTATTATGCCCGTAATGGATTTAAACTCAAATTATGCCTCATAAGGGCATTTTGGTCATTTAAAAGATTATAAAAGAGTTTAATTAGTAATCTGAGTTACAGGTCTGATTTATTCAGTAAACACACTTAATTTAATAAGTTATAATAGTAGGATATGACCTATATGTGAAATTTATCACTTAAAACCAAACTATGCACCTTAGGGGTATTTTAGTAATTTCACTTAGGCTTAAAAGGTCAAAACTGGAAACCTGAGTTTAAAAACTTTTACTTACTGTTAATATATAACAATATACTAAAAATATCAGTAGGTATCAACCTTATATGTTTAAAATAGTTTTAGTGCATACTATGCGTTAAAAACGCTTAAAAAGACGATTTGGAGCCATTTCCAGGTTTTCAAAGGAAAGCTGATATTTTTATAATTCCAGAAGGTACAAAATATTTTATTTATCAAATAAATCAGTAGAAAAAGGTTTGGGGTCAAAAGGATTTGTAAAACTCATTTTATGGCTTAAAAGGGCAAAACCGGATTAACCGAGTTAAACTTAGAGACCTATGTTATGCTCAGCCAAAAATTAAATAAAAATCTTCAAAAATCCCAAAATAATATATTACATCAGTGGGTAAAAAGTTTAATATCAAAAAGTGGGTTTAAATAGGCTATACACTAATTACGTCGTTTATTTAATAAGAAACTTTCTAATTACGCTAATGAGCATAACTCTTAATCTAGACCTCAAACTGATGTCAAATTTTAGGTGCAAGTTTATAAATCAGTAACTAAGGTTTCTACACTTTTACTTTTTCAAAAATCACGTTTTATAGTCAAAAGGGCATAATAGTCAACATTTAAGCACTTAACGGAAACATGCATATGAATCGGATAATTAATGAACCAAGTTGTATAATCTCAGAGAGTTATACTTATATGAAACCTGGTCCAAATAAAGCTTTAAGGACAATCTATAACATGCATAAACGGGTCAGAACTGAAAGTCAAAGCAAAAGTCAAATTATGCGACTTTCGGTTCCGATCCGGGTTTAAACTGAAAATTGTCGGGTTGAACATGCTTAGACATGTTCTTACATTAATTACCAAGTTATATTAATGATAAAACAGGTTGCATATCTCCTACATTGCTAATTATGCATTAATTTGAAAATAAGCATTCTGTTGACTTTTTAATAACAAGTTTGACCCGACAATTGACCTAGTTAGAGTGGGAATCAGAGAGTACCCTTTTAAGGGTTTATTATCCACATAATTACCTACTTATAGGTACTTTCAATTCGAGAATTGACTGAACAGATTTTATTTAATTTCAAAGTCAAACGTTAATTACGACGGTTTGACTTTTAGCTAATTAACTAGGCTAAACGGAATTAGGAAGGGTTAAGAATACTTACAATAGTCCTATGCACGACTAGGGAGCCTAAGGAACTTGGTTGCTGATCAGGACAGCTCCAGAAATGAGAATGCAAGTGAATGAACAAAAGTTGCAAACTTTGGGTGCTCTTATATACTCAATTTGATCCTTCAAGATGATGCCAAGATAGTCTATGAATGTTTCCAGATCAAGACAAGTGCCCCTATTGCATGTTAAACCATTGGAGCAGCCCCTGGTATGTAAAACAAAGGTGTAAAGTCGGTTTCAGGGCTGTAACTGGCAGCTGTTCGCAGGTGCTGTCGCTGCTGCTTGTTCGCGGGGCGCCTAAAACCGCGCAACAGGCCAAACAAGTTTCCATTTATTACAATTCAGTCCCTGGTCCTTTGTAACGTGGTTTTGATTGTTTTTCTTGCACTTTTGACCCTCAAACTTGATTTTTAAGGACCCTAGGACTTTTACAAACTTGGTTAAGTCCTTGGTTAACTTTGTGCTTACCCGAAAAGTCACAAATTTCAACGTTGACTCTTTTAATCCTTCGTGTACGGATTTGATCATAACTTTCTCATACGATAACGAAACTTTATGAAATTTTTATCACACATTCTAGTGAGCATATTTTATCGTTACAAAGCTTCGGGTTTGCTAAAAGGTCACTCAGAGGTATACTTTAAACATGTTGACACATTTAACCCCTGTAGTTTGTAATTCCTCACTTTCTTTCATTTTCAGCTTCGTATGATCCATGATTTATTCGTTTGAAGGTATAAACATCTTGTAGGGCTATTTTAAAATATATTTATCCATTGTTGACACTTTGAACCCTTATATTCACATAGTTTCCTTGTTTGTCATCTTTAGTCCCTCTAAAGCATTCTTTCACACGTTCAAGGCTTATGACACGTGTCAATACATTATTGGACGTAAATTTTCGAGGTGTTACAGCTCACTTGCACTTGCTTCTTTCAAGTTTCTCTTGCTATTCTTCCCTCCTTTTTGTTCTCTTTCCTCGTACAGTTCTTCACCACCAAAACAACCAAAAACTCTTGCATTCATGCATCATACAGTTGTACAGTACAAGTAAGATTTAAGACTCCATCTTTGACTTTTCAATCAAATTAGTCACCCTTGAAACTCTTTCTTCTTCTAGGTTAAGAACCATATACCAACACCTTTTTTCTTTATCTTCTTGAAGAGTGCCTCTTTTTTTTCTTGTATGTACCAGCCGATACCACCCAAGAGACTTCTTTCTCTCACGCTTTTAGATTCACAAAGAATCACCACCATGAATCACTCAGATTCTTCTCCCTTTTTTCCACACAGAACACATTATAAGCCTTCTTCTCTTGGCTTTTCGTTCACCCAGAATGCCTCACACGATTCACAAAGAACACTTCATCAGTCGATTCAACACAGAATCATGCACAATCACATATCGTCATCTCCCATGCCACTCACACAGAGTTTTTTTTTCGATGACACAACGTCGGTTCTTTCTCTAAACCACACAACCAGGTTTTATTCTCTTGATCACAAAGATCTCCTTTCTCACGGCTGCAACAAACAGAGCAGGTATGTTTTGATCACACAGATCTTGCTAATCTCGGTTCACATAGAACAATCTTGATCACACAGATCATCTTCTTTGTTTTCCTCGTCTTCTACCGGCTCACTAAGAACTGATTGGTTCACTCAGAACTCTTCTTCATACGGCTCACAAAGAACCCTTCTTCGATCACTAAGATCGTCTTGTTCGATGACTTCACCCGGCTCACTCAGAACCGTATTCAGTTCACTAAGAACTTATCCTCTTCTTCTTTCTGTCAATGGTAATCACCACCAAAAACCTGCTGCTCTTTTGTGAACTTATTCTTTTCTTCTCGTTCTTGCTAACTTCTCACCCCGCAGTTTAGAGGGACTGCTCCCCTCTCCTCGGAAAGACGACTCTCAAACCCACGGTACAAGCTCTAGGCTCTGATACCAATTGTTGGGTTTCAAGCTTCAATTACACTCAAAACAAACTCATGAACAAGAAACTTATGTTACTGCTTGAATACCCACTACTTGACTCAACTAATAAACACTAACCCATGTTCTATTTAAAACAATAAAAACATGTGACTAATGAACTAACATTATCCAACCCATTTGACTGATTATGGTATAAAGCAGAGGTATCTAATTATTAAAACTTTAATTTGTCAATTTACAGTTATTTCATTAAGCTGTTGGTTAAGAGGAAATATACTTTACCATATCGAGTTATCGATGCGATGGTTACACATTTCATGAGATTTTGTGAGGACTCGAGGGATATGCCTGTGATTTGGCATCAGTCGCTGCTTGCTTTTATGCAAAGGTTAATTTCCTCGTTCTGTTCAATTTTATAGATCTATTCGAGTATTAATAATGTGATTTTATGCAGGTACAAAAAAATGAACTAACAAAGGAGCAAAAAGACGACATCAATTATGAATATTAACTTGGAATGGCTTCAAGTGGCCTGCCCCACTTACCACCCCTGCCTGCCTGCCAATACGATCACGATCGTGGTCACCGCTGTTGTCGCCATTAATTGACAGCTCGACACTAAAATAGAACATTACCTGACCTGAACTTGCACATCTTGATGTTTCTTTTTTTTCTAAATGACCCCTTACATTTTGTTTTCTTCAGTAATTAAATTGGAGTTTGTACATTAGGGGAGGTGGAGTGGGATTATTCTAAAAGGCAGATCTAATTAACTAGCTCACTCTTAACTATTATTCACACACTTTAACCAAGCCTTTTTAAGCTTAGTCGCATGACCCATGAGCAATAAGTTATAATCCGAACTGTCCTGTTACTTATATATTGTTTGCTTTTATACTACTGCAGGGAACAATGAGGATGCGAGTGACCCAACTGCATTTAAAGAATTCAAAATGGAGCAACTTAAAAATTCAAAGGGAATTGGGTGAACCAAATGTGTTACAACTAAGTAAAATGTCTTTGTAGTTTATGATTAAAGATTCTGTACTAAGTGAAGAGAGGTTATATATGTTTGGGTTATAACATTTTACTTAGTCAATAAAACTAGACAAGTAATACTTCACCAACATAAAATGAAGGTACATCCCAAAAATAAAGAAATAAAACACAAAATAATACAAATCAATCATCTTGCTTCCTTGAATATGTACCGATGAACTCGAACTGACCAACACAATGTTTACAGTTTCATGTTGGTGTGAGAATCTATGTAGCTTAATCATCTTCGTGTATATATGTCTACGTAGTTCTTTAACAAATGCGAGTGTGATTCTTCTTCTACCACTTTCTCCTCATCAATAGCCGCAATACTATGAACGTTTTAAGTTTAGATAAACATAAGGTGTAAATAAGCCGAGCTAGAAATAAGCCAAGCTTGAACCCGAGTTCGAGCCTAAAAACAAGCTTGTTTGAGAAATCCTTAGAAACTATTATACTGTCTCAACATTATTAATTGTCGTGTTGTACTGTGTTGTAAATTGTCCTCGCAGCCGATGGACTGCTCACCACCTTATATAGACGGCAGACTGCTCCCCTTTCAAAGTGCAACTATAGTTTTTTTTTCTCGAATTTACTTCATCTGATGGGATATAGATTGCGGGTTGTGCATTGCTCATAGCATTCATTGCTAGCTAATGCAGTTTTGGCACGAGTGTTCGTTTTTTTAAATACTATGTTTGTGACTGATATTTTCTTAATAGCATGTTTGTTATTTTTTAAAAGCCTGTAAGGCTCATGGTATACGCCACACACGGATGCTACGAATAAGAAACTTAACAAATGTGTAATACAATGTATCACGAGAAAATTGATGAACTCACAGTAAACGAATATCACGTGTTGTAAATTGTCTTCTCGTCGCATCGCGCGGGTATACGTCTAGTGTTTATATATATATATATATATATATATATATATTGCATTATTATTATTACTATTATCACTAGGGGTTCATCCAATACTGCTTATTGCGCTTGTCGTATTTCCAAACGAACCTTTCCCCTATTTGTCTGATTCTTTCTCCCTCATCTATTAATTCCTCACCAAAAGTGCGGAGTTCCTGCATGTTTTAGGTACTCATGGGTGGTGGTGGTGCGGGTATTGGGTCAGGGTATCGTGGTACGGGTTCTCCATATGGGTATGGGTTTTCTTGTATTTCCCGAACATTCTGATCGATATCCCAATATGGATCTAGAGGGTCAGGGTTGGGGTATGGTGCTATAGGGTTTGGTATAGGCTCATCTTGTGGGTAAAGTTCTCGATAATCCCTATGTTCATCATTCCATGGGTCATAAGCTAGAGGATTTGGTGCTGGGACTCTAGGGATTTCGTTTGGGTCGAAGGAGGGTATGGGAAGCTGGTCTCCTGGGTTAGGTCCTATTTCCATGTGTTGGATTGGGAACAGTGGTAGTGGCTGTGGTGCAATGATTTGTTCTAAGTTTGGGTTTGCGGCACTGGTAGCTAATATGTGAAAGTTTGCTAATCGCCTATTGATTATGTCTTGAGTTTGGGCATTCATCTCCCTATTTGCTGCTGCTAAAGCATGTTGCTGGTGCAACTTCCTCAATCTCTTCCTACGCTCATGTGCTCCCCGACTAAACCATCATCTCTTTTTGGTAGGGAATGGTTCTTCGGATTGCGCTTTAAATATGAAAATCCCCTCTTCTGTATCAGCTGAGTACCCCGCATGAGTAGGCTGGGAAGAAGTTCCTTCATTTCTTGGAGAACTAGACATCTGACGATAAGCGTCCGATGGACCTTGATCACTCATACTGTAAACTAACAAATTGTCAAATAACACAAAACAATAATATACGGATATGCATGTAATCACGTAGATTATTTCCTAATGTAATGGATTAAATTTTGGTGTCAGCAGAACACTTCTGTGGCTGAAATCAGTGGCTGTAGCTCTGATACCACCTTCTGTCGCAACCCCCGACCCCTACCCCGGGAGGTATCGGTGTTTATTATTTTGGCAGCGGAAATTTCATCAGGACCGTAGTTAGGAAATATTTTATCAGAGTAAAAGACCACATTTTATAATTAATAAATATATGTGAAAAACCCAAGATTCCATTACAAACATATTTTTAGGGATAAACCCTAATTTATTGAAATAAAACTTCTTCTTTATTTAGGTAACTTTTATAGTCACTTTTCCAAGCCTTCAGTGCTCTCCAGCTAGCTTCTAATTGGCTTTCACATTTTGTTACCTGAAATGCGTTTAAAAGTATTTTATCAGCAAGAAATACTGGCGAGTGAATCCCAGTTTAATCAAAACAAGTTTTATCATTTTACAGCATTGAGGGCAATCCAGCAATTACATTTGTTTACATCTACTTTAATTACAACCCACGGTACTGGCAATCCTGACTTGTGGTAATGTTACTACTCACAGTGTAGTAACAAATTTTGTATACAAAACCCCAACATACCGACGATAATTGTAGAATACAAATACTCAATAACTGTTAAATATAATTTAAAACAATTGGGGTTTTGTAAAAACACTTTGTGAAAAGAGGAATCACTCACATTGCTATTTTAGGTATTTCCTTATGACTTCCTGGTTATAATCTAATAAATTAAACAATGCACATGCGTTAGTATAATAACCAAAATTTACATTAGTTATACCCTCCCCGAGACAGAACTCCAATGACTGAGTCAGGCAGAGCCTCGACATGCGTACGGAGCACTAGATCAATCGGGCAGCGTATCTAATACGTAACCTGGGGTTATAATACTTACAACGAGGCATAGCTTGGCTAATTAGAGGGTATTATACCCGGGAATTTATTGCTATTCAGAATTGAGAGAGAGATAGAGAGAGATCGAGAATGAGCGAATTGAAACTGAATGCCGATCTCCTCTATTTATAACGCCTGATCGGCACTTTGTCGCGCCCCACGAGAGTTGAAGACAAGGTCTTCGCGCCCCGCGAGCTAGGCTGCCTAGGGCGTAGCTTGGCTGAATCAACGGCTAGGTTTGACACGATACGGACACATGGCGGCCTAGGGTCGCGCCTGATGGCCAATCTGTCACGGCCCGCGACGGATGTTGCCAAGGGCGTCGCGCCCTGCGAGCGACTCGTATTTCTTGTTTTATTTGATTTTTGTTAAATTTAAGGTATATCGGGGCCATTTTTCGTATACGAGGTGTATTTTAGGGTGTATAGGGGTGTTATAAGTATTTTAGGAGGGTTGTTATACCATCCTCAACAGAACGATGTTGGCTTGTATGCAAAGATAAGAGAATCAGGTATGCAGAATGATTGGTCCTTCCCTTGCTTTGTGTCTCAAGAAGAACCAAGATCTTGGAAGGAAGCGTTAAAGGTATATTCATGGGTGGAAGCAATGCAGGAGGAACTTCAACAATTTCAGAAATTGGGTATTTGGAATCTGGTTGATAGACCTGAGAACTACAAGAAGATTGAAACTCGTTCGGTATTTAAATGCAAGAAAGACAACCGTGGGAGTTGTTGTGAGAAACAAATCAAGACTTGTTGTTCAAGGCTTTAACTAGGTGGAAGGGATAGACTACAATGAAGTGTATGCACCAGTCGCACAACTAGAAGCCATTCAATTTTTTCTAGGCTTTGCTTCTTACAAGAGGTTTAAGGTTTATCAAATGGACGTGAAGTGCACATTTCTGCATGGTGTGGTTAAGGAAAAAGTGTATGCCGAACAATCACCAGGTTTCAAATATCCTATTCATCCTAATTGGGTTTGGTTACTCAACAAAGCGTTGTACGGGTTTCACCAAGCTTCGAGGGCATGGTACGAAGCGTTATTAACCTACCTACTGGAAAATGGTTTTCGGCGGGGTTAGATCGACTACACTCTTTTCATCAAGGAAAAGCATGGAGATCTTTTATTGGTACAGGTATACGTAGATGCTATTTTTTTGGATCAACTAATGATGCTTTGTGCAAGGATTTCGAGCGAGTTATGCAAGAGAAATTCAAGATGAGCGTGATTAGGGAAATGCCATTCTTTTGGGGTCTGTAAGTTCAGCAAACAGAGTCTGGGATTTTCATCCATCAGACCAAATACGTCGGTGACATCTTGAGCTGGTTCCAGAAGTCCGACACGAAGACCATTGGTACCCTACTTCTGTAGAATCACGGGATTACTCCGGACGCAAAGGGTGAAAGCATTGACCCTTCGCTTTACCGCGCGATGATCAGATCTCTTAAGTATTTGACAGCTACGAGGCCCAATATTATGTATCCTCCGTGCTTACTTGCCCATTATCAATCAAATCCAAAGGTCTCTCATCTTACAGTTGTGAAGAGGATTTTTTTGCTATTTAAAGAGTTTCCCGAACACCGTTCTCTGGTATCCTAAGGATGACAGCTTCGATTCGATTGCCTTCAGTGATTCTGATTTTGGTGGCTGCAAGATTGACACAAAGTCCACAGAAGCTGGATGTCAGTTTTTAGGAAACAACTTGGTCATGTGGCAATGCAAGAAGCAGACGTCTCGTCAGTATAAACTTTATTTTGGTAAAAATCGGTTCTTTTGAAAAACGCAAAAGCATGCGACTTTATTTTATTAAAAAACACTCTAGTTGCTTGAAATAAATAAGTAAATCTATTGCTTATAAGCACTTAGTTATGTTCATAAAGTCACAAATAAATTTTCAAAAACCGATAACCTCTTGCGTCCATCCCTCTTCAATCCGGCTATCTTTCTATTTAATTAAGCTCTCATCTCTCTCTAGATTTTATTAATAGCGTCAAAAATGTTGAATAGGTGTTCCCTTCCTCCTAAAGTAGTTGATTATTCGCCAACTTAGTATCCAAGTTAATCCATTTAAATTTGTAATTCCAATCCATACAAAAACTTTTTAGACCTGTAATTGATAAGATCTTAAGATTCGCCAACCGAATATGGGTTCATAGTTTTAGCAGAATGTAACATTTGAGACTATAGGAAGCCTATAAGTCTATAAACACAATACACCCTAGTATGGATAAAACATAGAAGGATTTGTGAAGCGATTAATGGTTGGCGGAAATGAAAAGATCTATTGCAAGACATGTAGAAAAAAAGCTTCACATGCATAAGAGTTAATGAGGTAAAATATCGGATATCGTTCAAGGACCGATATTTTAGATATCGGTTATCGTGGTTGGATATTGGTGGGATATGAGTAATTTGAATATCATGCTAAATTATATATATATATATATATATATATATATATATATATATATATATATATATATATATATATATATAGGGGTAAGATAAAATAAAAAGTCAATTTTTCGCTAATTAGGATGAGAAGGAATCTTAACCATTCATTTTTCAAATCAATGGTTAAGATGAAAGAGTAGGAGAAAGGAGTAGTGCAAGGGTATCCTGGGAAAATCATATTTATGGACTTTCTCTCTCCACATACAAGGCACATGCATATTCCACCCCCATTTTTTTAACGTTCATAACTTTTTTATACGACATTATTTTTTCTTAAAAATTTCACCGTAAAATCGAGCATTTTTTTATTTTTAATTTAAGTACCATATTGCTATATAAAAAATGAATACTAAAAAAAACCCACTTAAATGTGTTGTATTTCTATGTTGTATAACATTTTTTGTGCTGAATTTTTTTACTATATTTTTGTGCTAATTTTTTTGTGCTGATTTTTTTTGTCTTAAATTTTTTTTCTCAATTTTTTTTTTGTGCTAGATTTTTTTGTACTACATTTTTTTGCTGAATTTTTTCGTGCTATACTTTTTGTACTAGATTTTTTTGTGCTATACTTTTTTGTACTACATTTTTTGTGCTATATTTTTTGTACTAGATTTTTTGTGCTAGATTTTTTTGTACTAGTTTTTTTGTGCTATATTTTTGTACTAGATTTTTTTGTTGTATTTTTAAAAAACAAAAAGGGTGCCACATGTCATTTTCACTCCTATTTATAAGGATAAAAATGCCCTTCATTCCTACTTAATAGGAGTGCCACATGTCATCATCACAATCCTTCTTAGGCTACTTAGGCAAAATCCACTTTTTAGTGGATCCTTCCCCTATATATATATATATATATATATATATATATATATATATATAGATGGAAGATCATGCGAGAACCACCTGTTATTGCGAGAACCGCGAGAACCAATGTGAACACAACAAAAAATGCCTAAAAATAGCTAAAAATCACACAAATTTTTTTTTTAACATTTTTTATATAAAAATCGCTACTTTTCGAAGCCAAAAAAAATAAATTTTAGAGTAAACTGCAATTTTACACCCTGAGGTTAGGGGTCATTGGCATGTCTACCCCCCTAAGGAAATAATTGCAATTTTACACCCCACTGTTTGACCTTATGTCGCACTTTTACCCCCCGGCGTCAAAATGGGTAACCAGTCAACATAATAACCTAACGGTCAAAGGGTATAAATGTCATTTTGCTCTTATGTCAAGCTTATTTGATACAACACCCCCTATAAGAATCATACCACCGCATAATTACCCCCCAACCTTCCCACCATCGACCTTACCTTCTTCTCCGGCGATCCGTGTCCCTCCGGCGACGGCGACATCTCCTCTTCCGATCATTCTGCTCCTCGTCCGATCGTTCTTCTCCTCGTCGGATTACAACAACCACAGCCGCTAGCTTCATTCTCAGTGGAAATGCCGGTCTTTTGGATAATCCGCTATATCATCCGCCACACCAAAGGTATAATCGGCCAATGTTAGTTAATCAGTGTCAGATTTAGTCATTATCATGTTATAAAACAGGGTTTAGGGTCTGATTTGGTTCACTGTAGGTTTTTCTATAGTTGACCTGATGATGAGCTTATCAAGCTCATCTTTGGTGCTCCACCTGGTGGTCTCCGTGTTTGGGAGGCCTGTCCTCAACTTCCATCTACCACCGGAGAGTTGAGCGGATGGATGTTAACCTAACTTAACTTATTTAGCTTGTTTGATTGTATGCATTTGCAGCCTGTTTTGATTGTATGATTGTATGCATTTGCAGTTGAACAGAGTTTGGGCATAAGTTGATTGTATGCATTTGCAGGATGTGCTTAATCATTTGCAGCTTGTTTGATTGTATGCATTTGCAGCCTGTTTTGATTGTATGATTGTATGCATTTGCAGTTGAACAGAGTTTAGGCATAAGTTGATTGTATGCATTTGCAGGGTGTGCTTAATCATTTGCAGCTTGTTTGATTGTATGCCTTTGCAGCCTGTTTTGATTGTATGCATTTGCAGTTGAACAGATGGATGCATTAGCACATCAGCTTCTGTTAAACCCATGGATGCATTAGCACATCAGCTTATGTGTAATATGCATTTGCAGTTGAACAGAGTTTGGTACAATTTTTATACATGATCAACCAGAGTTTGGGCATAAGTTGATTGTATGCATTTGCAGGGTGTTCTATGCAGTTGAACAGACCTGGTTGATCATGTATACACTCATTATGTTGACCTGGTTGATCATGTATACATATATACACTCATTATGTTGACCTGGTTGATCATGTATACACTCATTATGTTGGTTGATCATGTATACACTTATGGTCACATTAGCATCACACTTATGTGCTGCAAATTGTGCAGCACACTCAACAGTGGCTTAATCAGATTCTGGATGTATACACTTATGTACTGCAATTATGATTCTGGATGTATACACTCATTATGTTGACATTGCAGGTATGATTGTTTTGTTCCCACTGGTTGAACAGGTATTTGCTTGTTGGTTTGAACACCTTATAGAAATAACTGATTGTTACATTTCAGATTACGTGTTCAAAGAACAGGTATTTGCTTGTTAGGTTTTAGATCAAAGAACAGGTATTTGATTTTGGCGGGAAGGGTTTTGTAAATTTCAGGGGGTAATGTTGTGTGTTAGCACAAAGTACAGGGGGTAATAGAAAAGGTCGAATTAGTAATTTACCAGTGGGGGGTAATTGTGCGACTTAACAGGAATGTTGGGGGGTAAAATGTAAGGGTAATATAGTCATTTCAACTTAGACTTAACAGTTCTGTTACCCATTTTAACGCCGGGGGGTAAAAGTGCGACATAAGGTCAAACAGTGGGGTGTAAAATTGCAATTATTTCCTTAGGGGGGTAGACATGCCAATGACCCCTAACCTCATGGTGTAAAATTGCAGTTTACTCTAAATTTTATTAGAAGTGACAAAATTTTATTAGAAGTGACAAAATATTTTTTTAATATTTTTTATATAAAAATCATTAATGTATTGACTCCTACACAAATTTTATTAGAAGTGACAAAATTATTTAAAAATTTTGTGTCCTACACATATTTTATTATGAGTCGCAAAATTATTTAAAAGAGTTTGAGTTCTACACATTCTGTATCCTACATCAAAATATTGTTTTAACGGGGTAGGAAACGTTGAAAATGTAAGATCATGTGCATGATTGTTTTTATTGTGTAAGGTGCACAACTATTTTATAAGATAGGCTCATTAAATGATTAGAGTTCATTAATTTGAATAGCAAAAATAAATAATAGACTCATTAAATACTTTGTTCAAATTACCTTTGTATCCTTTATTCTTTTTATTCTTAATTTTTAATTTCTTCTCATTTGAACTCTCCACTAGGGGTGTAAACAAGCCTAGAAGATCGAGAGCTACTCGTTATCGGCTCGGTTAAAAGCTCGAACAAGTCGAGCTTTAATGAGCCCGAGCTCGAGCCTAAATTAGAGCTCGTTTAGTTATTGAGCCCGAGCTCGAGCCTGAAATACAAAGCTCGTTTAGGCTCGCGAGCCTAAACGAGCCCAAACAAAAATTTATTTATTTTTTATATAATATAATAATGATGATGATAACATTGGCGAGTCGAACTCGAGCCGAGCTTTGGCTCGTTTAAGTGATATTGAAGCGAGCTCGAGCTCAAATAAGTAGGCTCGAACCGAGCCGAGCTCGAGCTCAAGCTTCATAAAAACATGACGAGCTGAGCTCGAGCCCAGTCGAGCTCGGGCTCGGCCCGACTCTTTTAGACCCCTACTCTCCACTATATATATATGTAAAAAAGGTTAAAAGTGTGAGAAATGTGAGAAATATTGTGAAGATGACATGTGTCCTCAATCTAAATTAATTCAAAAGAGTAAACAAGTAATTTTATCGTTAATTCAATTAATTCAAAATTTTCCATAACCGCCACCTTAATTATAGGAACATGATTTTTTTAAATGATCTCTAAAAAACACTATGAATAACACTGCAACCACCATTCAGCACGTATATAACACCATTCAATATTTATATAACATCATTCAATAAGTTTATAACACCATTTTAAAGATCTTTATAAAAACACTACGAATAACACTGCAAAACCACTATTCAACACATATATAACACCATTCAATAATTATATAACAACATTCAATAAGTATATAACACCATTTTAAAGATCTCTATAAAAACACTACGAATAACACTGCAAAATCACCATTCAGCACATATATAACACCATTTAATAATTATATAACTACATTTCAGTAGATAAAAAAACACGACGCTTTGAATCATAATACAATTAAAACACCACTGTATGAACATAGACAAAACATCATGGACAAAACATCTGATCGAAACATATTTTTTTGTCTATATAAGTATAGCAATATGGTACTCATATTAAAGATAAAAAACACTCGTTATTATGGTGTAATTTTTCTTTAAAAAAGTTACGTATAAAAATTTATTGACGTTTAAAAAAGACGGGGGGAAGTTGCATGTGCATTAATGTTAGTTTCTTAATTTAAAAATGTTAAATTTACCTGTATACCCTTAATCTAGAAAATTAATATGTTTAATAGTAAACATTATTTACAATTTTGCTATTGTGATCTCAACCATTAGATCAAATATCTAATGGTGTAGATTCTTTCTTACCTTTTTTATAAAAAAAATCTTTTTTTACAGGAACCTCTACCTCTATATATATATATAGGGAGAAGATCATGCGAGAACCACCTCTTATTGCGAGAACCAATGTGAACACAACCAAAAATGCATAAAAATAGCTAAATATCACACAATTTTTTTTTAATATTTTTTATATAAAAATCGCTACTTTTAGTGGCCAAAAAAAAATTTTGTGGCCACTAAAAGTAGCGATTTGAGCATAAAAAATATTAAAAAAAACTTTTTAGATTTTTTTTAGGTTTTTTGGGGGTTTAGTTTTTAGTATTTTAGCTTGGGGGGGGGGGGTTAGGTTTTTTTTGGGGGGCGGGGGGGGGGGTGGGGGTTAGGTTTTTTTAGCTATTTTAGATAGTGTTCACATTGGTTCTCGCGGTTCTCACAATAAATGGAGTTCTCGCATGAGCCCCTCCTTATATATATATAGGGAGAATATCATGCGAGAACCACCTCTTATTGCGAGAACCAATGTGAACACAACCAAAAATGCCTAAAAATAGCTAAAAATCACACAAAATTTTTTTTTTTTGAATTTTTAAATATTTTTTATAAAAAAATCGCTACTTTTCGAAGCAAAAAAAAAAAATTTTAAAATTTTTTTTTTGCTTCTAAAAGTAGCGATTTTAACATAAAAAATTCAAAAAAAAATTCAAAAAAAAATTTTTAGATTTTTTTTTAGATTTTTTTAGGTTTTTTAGGGGTTTAGTTTTTAGCATTTTAGCTTGGGGGTGGGGGAGGGGGGTTTAGGTTTTTGGGGGGTGGGGGAGGGGGGCTTAGGTTTTTTTTGGGGGGGGGGGGGTTAGGTTTTTTTAGGTTTTAGTTTTTAGCATTTAGCTTGGGGGGGTTAGGTTTTTTTGGGGGGGGGGGGGGTGGGGGGTTTAGGTTTTTTTTTTTGGGGGGGGGGGGGGTGGGGGTTAGGTTTTTTTAGGTATTTTTTTGGTTTTTTTAGCTATTTTAGGTTGTGTTCACATTGGTTCTCGCGGTTCTCACAATAAAGGTGGTTCTCGCATGAGCCCCTCCCTATATATATATATATATATATATATAACACTAACAATTCACTATACTCTTCTACCATTAACAAATTAACATTTTGCAACTTGCAAAATGCTAAAAATTTTAGCAAGTAGGAAGTGACTGAGACTTAAAACACTAACATTTAACAATAACAACTAATAATTAAAACTTAAAGCACTAATAACAACAATAAGAAGAAAGACGATTGGTAAAACTAAGAAGAAAGGCATTGATATCGGAAAAATCGGTGATATATCGGTCAATATCGCTGACAATATCGGTACCGCTATTTTGCACTGATATCTTGGCAGGGGACCGATAAACGATATATCACTGATATAATGGGATATTAACTACATAGCCTACAACAACCAGAAATCATATAATAGAAATAGGAGAAACTAACAATGGACTTTGTTACTAAACTCCCGGGATCCAGTCATGGACACAATGCTATATAGGTGATAGTAGACAAGTCTACAAAATCAACATACTTTCTACCTATTTACAAGTACTATAACATAGAAAGGTTTGCCAAAGTCTATACTGACGAGATTAGTCTCATGACATAGTGTACATAGCTCGACTATATCCAACAATAGCCGTTCATCTCTTGAGATTTTTTTTAAATTTCTAGAAAGATCAGGGAACTTGAATAAATATGAACACTGCATACCACCCTTATACTGACAAGCAAAATGAACAAACTATCTGAGCATTAGAAGATATGCTCCATATATGCGTAATCGACTTTGGTAGTAGTTGGGACCTCTATCTACTTATTAGTTACAACATTAGCATAAAAGGAGCACCCCTATGAAGTGTGACGTTGAGGAAGTATAGGACTCCTATATGTTAGAGTGAAGTAGGCAAAACTTAATTATGTGGACGTAGATTAACCAGCAAACAACTATTAATATAAAATATATTAAAGAAAGCATGAAAAGTGCTCAAGACTGACAAAAAAGTTTTGTAAATCAAAAGAGTAAGCTCTTTGAATTTCAAGTAGGTAATAAGGTGAGGGTGGATATATCGCCTTTAAAAGGACCAATAAGTTTCAAATGCTTGAAGACATGCTAAGGACATATATTATAGACTTTATGGGTAATTGGGATTTCTATTTTTCACTCGTAGAATTTTCATAAAACAATAGCTATAATGTTTGGCTGACATGACTACTTATGTACTTAGATATAGACGTCAATGAAAAACTAAAATCCGTCAAGCAACACATAAAAGTTCTAGACACCAAAAATAAATCAGTTATGCAAATGTTAGTATAATGGAAACGTAGGAAATGATTACATGTTACATAAAGGGAAGTGAAGACTTGATGAAGAAATCATTCCCTCAATTATTCACGGTTTGATAGTTTTCGAGGTGAAACCTAATTTAAGTGGGGGAGAGTTGTAACAGCCCGTTTTATAGACAAAAATAAAAATACACAAGTAAATAACGAGTAAGATGATTGAAGGGGCAAGGTCCCAAAAACCTCATATCAAGTACTTGGGACCATACCACAACCTCGCCTTTTAACCCTCTTTAGACCTTGCGCGGTCGCGCACTGGTCCTACAAAGAGTTTAGAAGAAAGACAACAGACAACACCTGCGCGCCAAAAGGAAATTTATAAGTCCTTGCGCCGATTCTCCATAACAAAGGGATAAAAATCCCAGCAAACACTCCCGCTTAAATAATACCCAGACTTGGATATTATTTACTAAACTGATACCACATGATAAGGAGTCACACCGGATTATGGCAATAATCTTCTCGAAGACTCAATCGTGCACCACCAGATGGTTATAACCGTCTGGGACACGTGTCATCATCCCAGGCTACCCTGAAATCACGATGATGGCATGGAATTGGAAAGAAACCTCCACTTGCCTACTTTCCACGTGGCATCACCCCAGCCGTTGATCTAAATGACGATCCGTGTGCTTTCACGTCAGATCAGGAAGATTAACGGAGAGGGAAATAACCGCTTACGAAGTTAGCATCTTCCGTTAACATTTCAATAACAGGTTTTACCGCCCAAACTCCCGGCTATAAATATGAGAGTAATTTAGGTATGAACTTCAAGTTACATTCACTTCACTAATACTTCTTCTTCTTCGAAAACACATACTTATTCTCACGCCGGTGTGTGGTCACGGAGAGAACCCCCCTTCTCCCCGTGGCGAGACTAACGGTGTTCTGTTTTGTAGTATTCACCGGAGAAGAAGATCCATCCCTTTGAATCAAACGAGAAAGAACCAATCCTTTTTATGCAGAACCTAACCCCCTAGATGATTTGATTCCGGTCATTCATCCAGTGTTTCTTCATTGGCGCCCACCGATTTCTCTGTTTCACCCGTTTTTTCTCGTTTCTGATTCACCTGGTTGTTTCCATTTGCTAAATGGAAGAAACTTCAACTCACCATCAAAATGGCCTTCGGCCAAATTTTGCTAACAATACCCAGGTTGACGGTATTGTAGAAGAAGCTTCAGATGACAATGAAGTACAATTCATTAACAATCATCCAAACGAGCCTGTCACCCCAGGGGTATAACCTGAGATCCCTGTCAGTTCGATTCTACCCCCAGGAGAGACCCCAATCTCCTGGTATGTCAGATCTCAGGGGGCACTGAATGTTGTGTATGCACAACTTTGTGCACAAACTACCCCCAAACTCAATCACGAAGGCCTGTGTCCCGAAATCGAGCATCATCAGTTCCACACGTTTCTCAGTATGATGGACCATCACGAGTCCAGGTCGAAGACACAGAGGTTTACTCTAGATCTCCTTCGAGATACGAGTACACCCAGTCAGAAAACCGCCGAAGAGAATACCGAGATGAATCACTCTCTCATAGAAGGCCATCACTTCACACCAGGTTGGGTTCTCATCGGAACACCCACACCAGTGAATATGATCGAACTTACCGGGAAGGATAATGTACCAATGTGTTTAGTCGATTACAACCAAACTACAACAAGTGTAGACCCCGCGCGGTTTACATTCCTGAGGCTGAGCACAATTATGATCTGATTTATCGCCCTGCTGAAGCGGCATAGAATTCGAAATTTATTAGTGAAATTGCTCTAGCACCACTAGAGAAAGCATAGCTCTCGTCCAACGTAGGGAAGTTCAACGGAATGACGGACCCAGATGATCATCTGCGAGTCTTCACAAGCGCAGGACTGGTGGGAGGCTGGACCCTACCAATGTGGTGCCACCTCTTTGTTCAAACCCTTACAGGCACCGCAAGGCTCTGGTTTGACACCCTACCTGTGGGGAAAATCACGTCATGGATAGACTTGCACGAGAAGTTTCTGGTTCACTTTAGCCAGCAAAGGCGATCCATCCACGACACGGCGGATGTAATGAATATCTGGCGCCACGATGATGAAAGCCTAGAAGACTTCATTACTCGTTATAACAAGGAGGTACTCGAAATCGGGGACGTTCACGAACACCTGATCCGTGCCCAATTTAAATATGCAGTCAGGTGCGACGATATGATAAAAGTCCTGTCTGGAACGGAAGGACTCCCGAAAGCTGGGAAAAATTAATGGCGGCGGCTAAGGTCTATGCCCAAAAGGAAAAGAATCTCAGCACCAACAGGCCACTACCACCGCACAACCGACCCTCAAATTTAGGCCCAAGCGGCGGGAAGAAATTTAGGCCCAGAGGATGCAAGAGCCACAATCAATAAGCTCGCTGCACAGAGAGAAGCTAAACAAGAAAATAGGGAGAGACAATGGACTCCGTTAACCAAAACTCCCGTGGAAGTTCTAAGTATGGAGGATTACCAGTTTAAGCCTCCACCACCCATGAAGAATAAACGCGGACAGGACCCGAGTCAGTATTATGATTACCACAAGGACAACGGTCATACCACCAACAATTGCATCTCCTTGCGCACTGAGATCGAGAAGGCGCTTAAGAGTGGTGAGCTCACTCACCTACTACAAAACGTGCGCAAGGAGATAAAACCAATCACTCGAGGCGAAGAAGGCCCGAGTAAAAAAGCAAAGAATTAAGCAGCAACTCTATGATATCCTTGCAGAACGAAACAAACTCTACAGTTTATCAAATCTAAGAAAGAAATAGAGTGTAAGTTAAGTCCCGTGTAATTATTTTTTGTAAGACCCTAATACGTATTTGACAAAAAGTCGCAGCGGAAAATCATGCCATAAAATTCCTTTCATTACAAACGTCTTGACTTACTTGAAAGTTCGTTTTAATATGTTTCTTTTACAAAAATAAAGTATAAGTCCTGTTTACTAAAGTACATACTCAATTATTCCCGTACAATCTATCTTGTGACTCGATCTTTGATCTCTATTCCTCGTGATAACCGCTGTGATTCGTACAACCTGCACTCACCACATACATTTATAACATTAGTACACAATACATAAACAAGATTCAATCTCGTACACTTCCCATTTCGTTATCTTTCTAACTTTAAGCATTTCATCTGCGTATCCATATCCTGGTGAGGCTTCAATAATGTACCTGCATTACTTTTCATTCTCAAGGCACACTATTAATAACGTATTACTCGACGTATCTAAATCATGCATACATACATTCTTACATGCATACATACACATCTACATATGTACATACCTTCCTATATCTCTACATACATGCATACACTCATACGTACCTTTATATATACCAAAATACACATCTACATACGCACATACATTACTACGTCTCTACATACGTACATATACACATACGTATCTTCACATATACATAAATACACGTCTACATACTTACATACATTACTACGTCTCTACTTACTTGCATACACTCATACGTGCCTTCATATATACTTAAATACACGTCTACATATGTACATACACTCTTACATACACGTTCAAGATCTTACATACCTCTTATATATCCATACATTAATTACATGGTACTTAGACTTAGATTTATAGCCCATAAACGTCAAAGGAACGATCAAAATCATGTTTGGGAGTCCCGTCGTGGTCCACGGATAACAAACCGAAGCCTACTATACCCAAATCAACTTAGATAACAAATTTCAGGTTTTTGAACATGGGGAGGCCGTCGGCGACAACCCTTGCAATTGCCCGTAGCTCAAAACTTCCGTAGACAGTCAAATAACCCTTCAGCCAAAAACTGAGTTTGTAGAGCCCGTCGGCGACGCCCTCTAGATTTTGCATTTTTCTGCAGCTCCGTTTCGTCGTCCGTACGCACTAAAACACGCATAACTTTTGAACCGTTTACCCGTTTAACCTCCCGTTTCTTCCTACATGCTTGTAAATTCACATTCTATCATATGAACTTGAAATCCAACATCCGGTTTAAGGAAAATATTCACTTAAAGCTCTCGGCTTTATATACCCGCTTTCACTTATTCGACCCGTTCATGTTTTCGTCAAACTACTCATTTGTTTTAACCCAAAACTTACATAAACGTTATAACTATAATACTTTTACATTATCCGGGGTTCGTACTTGGGATTTATGCACCCGATACCCGGTATGCGTTTAACCTATTCATGTCATTCATTTATATGAAAGCAAGCTTTGTTAATACAATTTCAAATGCGAAATTGCTTGTCTATTAACCATGACTCACAACCGAGTCTTTAGACTATTAATCCGGTTCTCCGATTCTTGGTTAGCGTACTTTTGTACAATTCTACCCATACCCGGTTATAGTACCGTAATCAATTACTTATACAACCCTTCCGGTATAGTAATAAAACCACATTTTTGAACCATTCGGCCTACTTAATGTAGATCATCAATTTCATACAACCCTTCTTATTTGACTTCAATTATCATGCCTAATTAACTAGAACATAACTTTAATTAACAAACTAAGAAGTGATTCGGAAATCACTTACCTTGTGCATTCGTGTCCGTATCCACTTCCTTGCCTCCTCTTGACCCGTTAGCCTTTCATGCTTGAGTCCATCTTGATATGATTCCTCTACTTTCATGCCACCAATTCACATTCTCGTAAGCATACACAATTATACATGTTAAAGATCATATCAATTGCATATTTCACATCTGACTTTCATTAGTCAATTATAACAAGCATAAGACATATACCCAATTTCATATCATTTCCAACTCTGTAATCCATCATGTCATCGCATTAAACACACATATGTCTAACACGCACCGTATAACTTACTTTAATCTTACAATTATGACAACACGTCTATCCATTCTTCTTATACACAGTTGACTTTTAGAAGTCAACGGTTCATTTAATTTAACTTTTGACTTATCATTATATACCCGTAACATCACAATAGCCTATACAGACAACACTACATACATTTCATCATACACTTGGCGTGTTTACTACCTCCTAAGCATAGTGTACAACTAATTCATGTATATTCTTCTAATCTTATACATAGTTCCTCCGAATACTCCTACGAATTCTATCCAAGGCACATTATTCAAGTTAGTTTACTACTAACCCCGTCTTTCTATAATTGATTCATAATTCTCAAGACGTTTCATATAACTCTCATATCATAACATCACTTAGAAATTTCATCAAACACCTTGTGAGCGTACTACTATCTAAGCTCAATGTACAAGTATCTTGTACGTAAGCTTACCATCTCATATCAAAATCATTGATTCAACAATTACCACACAATTTTCATTCTAATTAGGTTCATTCAACAACATTATACAACATCTAACTTCACCCATCAAAATTCTATAGAACATAACACATATAGTCATCATCAACCTCATTCTACTACTACTACTACTACAAATGGGTTTTTCCCCAAAACATCAACATAATCGAAATTAAGCATGCTATAGCCTCTATATATTCATATTGTTTAGAATTCCTTCTCAATTTCAATAGATATTCATGGATTACATATAACCCACTTAACCAAACATCACCGAAACACTTAATTCGACTTACCTTGTGTTAGAGACACTTAAATGGTCAACATTTCAGGTTCATGCATCCGATCTTCCTTGAGATTTCTTCCCAATTTGATGGTTTCTTGAAGGTTAGGGTTTGCACCCCTCCCTCCTTCTCCTCTGATCGATGTCACGCACACACACACCTTGTGTGTGTGTGATATTTTGTTTTTAATAAATCATATTTCCATTTTGGCACCCTAAGTCCCTCAAGTTTAACATACCATCATAATTACCACAAGTTTCATCCCTTAACTTATGTATTAGGCATTTAACTAGGTTTATTAACTTAGTTATTGTATCTCATTTTACTAACATGGTAACGAATTTAATAATTCGGTTTTTGGGGCGTTACATTTTTAATAGACTTTGTAACGGCCTCTGCGCCTTATCCTGAAATAAACAACAAAGTTTCTATTATTCTTGTGTTTTTCTTACAAAGTGCATGCAATTTATTTTGGTAAGCGCAAAAACATTATGGTAAATATAAAACAAGTCTCATGAACGGTTAGTGATTAACATCACGCAAGACCATACGTTCACACATAAGCTTCATACCACCTTCATTCGCCTTACCTAAACAAAGTAATTGTACCCATGCAAAATATTGTAAACTAAAAAACTCACATCATACTATTCCTGGCGCACCAATACGCCTTAAAAAATTATCAAACACGGCAGTGTTTCGATGTACGTTACTTGCGCGACAGCGCATTAACAAAAAAGGGATACACATCCCAAAAGACTACAAAAAATTGTTCAATACAATTACAAAAGGAAACCTACGCTAGATCTTCATTTCCATCCGGGAAGATTTCTTTCAGCTGCGCTACATGATCCTCGGACTGCAATGCAACGTTTATAAGATCCATGACAGTAAGCTGCAAGTTATTGAATTCTGTTTTTATAGCTATAAGGGTAGCACTAGTATTAACGCCATGAGTAGCAGATCTGCTAGTATCCCAATCAACCTTCAGAGCATTATTAACATGATGCGAACATTCAGCATACCCTTGGGCATATCCATCACTTCGCGCAGCAACCACCAAACACGCGACAGTTTTATCTAGCTCTTCAGAATTCAACACTGATTCAGCAACCTACAAAAAACAAGAAAACCAAATAAGGACAAGGCGCAAAACATTTCCACAAGGAGAAAAAGCAAAGACAACTTACACAGGCAATCCCACGCTCTTTCAGCCAAAGCATACCGCTCTTCAAAGGTTCAAGCTCGCTTTCTGCCGTCGCCCGCCCCGTTTCAGAATTTTCTAGTTTTTCTTCAGTTTCAGCTAGGCGACGGGAGGCTTCAGTTTTCTCAGTATGTGCAAGTTCCAAATCTTTCTTGAGTTGTTCCTGGTCAGAAAGCAAAGCAGTAAGTTCTTCTATCTCTTTATCTCTAAGAGCAAGAGTGGCACAGGCATGTACCTCTCGTTGTTCGCTTCGTTCCCTGTGGGAACGCGCCTCATCTCGCGCAGCTTCAGCATCAGTTTTTTCTTTCTTCAACTTTTCGATCTCCGCATCCTGTTTTTTCAATTTCTCAACCTCAGCCTTAAGATTATTGATAAAATTGTGGAGACCCATCTTTTCGGCATTATCTTTCTCACAAATCTTCTTCCAATTCGTGCGCTCCTCGGAAAGAAGGGCAGCTTCGGCTTCCGCCTTTCTCTTCCAGCCCGCAACGGACCATTTTTCAGTTTTTCGATCAGCCTCAAACTTAGCCTGGTCAGCTTCCAGTTTAGCCCTTAACTGAGCAACGCGACTCTCATCATCAGCAACTTTCTTCTTGGATGCCTTAAAAGCAGACCACTCCTTATGCATACTATGCCACTCACGCACTATGCGATGCATAGTAGATGTATAAGAAGCAACCTCCTCAAGGTAAGCATGATAAGTCTGATCATGAAGACGACCCTCTTGGAACTTAATTTCTCCAGGCGGAAAAGTCCCTTGAAGCCAGTCCCGGCATACGCGCCAATCCGAGAAGGTGTCACCCTTCTTTAGATTCCAAACAGGGACATGAATTTCAGAAGCATTCCTTTCCGAATAAGTTCTGTAATAATGATCCCCCGGAGTTTCGTCTGGGTGGATTGGAGAATTTTTCTCCGCATCAGAGAATGAGCCTTGATCTTCAACAGGGACTTTTTCAATATTCTCTGGCTTAGAACCTGAAACCTTGGAAGGAGAATTTATAAAAGGGATCTCTTCAGCAGTCTTCCCTTTCTCTAAATCATGCGCAGCAAGTTCAGGAGTCAAAGGATTACCACCACCATCCACAACTTCTGGGCTAGTAATCTTTTCCGCCTCCACAGCTACACCAGCAGAATTAAGATTCTCACTCCTAGCAGCTTTCTCCACCTCGCGCTCAGGAGCATCAGTGTTCTCTAATTGATCAGCAACAGAGGCGCACGGAGGAGAAGATGAGAGTTCTTCATTAACAGGTAATGGTTATGTGAGAACAGCAGACTGTGGTTTTTCTGCAAGAACAAAGAAATAACTCAAAAAACTTGAGGCATACAAAATGAAAACAAAGGAGTAACACTTACCAGAAACTGGTTCTGAAATAAAGGCATCAAGGTTACCCCTTCGGGTAATCTTCTTCCTCTGAATCTTTTTCACAGGCTGACCTTCAGCATCAGCATCACTCTGTTTTCTTTTTCCTGCTCTTTTCTGTACCAGGCGGTCGGGACTTGATTCTAAATCAATGGGGTCATCTGGGTTTGATGGAGTAATATCTGCAGAATCTTTTGGTTCCGGCTTTGGCCTTCTTATAACTACAGGCGCAAGACCCTCCAAAGAATCAGATACCACCACATAATCACACCAGGAGTCAGAGGAACGGCGCATACCTTTCTTCTCCCCTCCCGTATTTTGACCTTGGAAGATTGGGCTCTTTCAGCATCCCTCTTCATTGGCACAGTAGTAGTCGTGGGTGCACGTCTCTTCTTTTCCGAGCCTATGCCCAAGTTAGACAGCTCACCTATTACAAAAGCACATAATTAAAATTTTCAAACGCGCAGAAACAACAAACAAACAAACATTGCCATAGAACTTACCTGCACCAACAGCAGGTTGCGCAGACAAATCATCATCCCGTGGAAGAACGAAGTTCTTCACAATGCGGAGATACCACAATTCTTCATCAGGTTTCTTTGGAAGGGTAGTCATTTTCCCACTTTCCCTCTCGAAAGCAACAACATATAAAGAAACAACTGCGCAACGGAAAAGCAAAGGCAAATTAAAAAAAAAAAACAACAAAGAAGAGAAAAGGGAAAGTGAAGAAACAGGGCAAAACCCAAAGTTTACCTTTGCCATCTTCCATGCACACTGGTTTCTCTTCTCGATTCATTCTCCAGTTTAAACTCATACCGGCACCAACAAGGGCTTTCTCAGGCAGGGCAATGGACGAAACGTCTTTCAGATCCTGATACCAATTCTCGTCAACTGGAGTTTGAATGGTCCCAGTAGGAACATCTTCCTTTCCCCTAAATATCATCCTCATCGGGATAACTCCTGCTTTAATAAAAAAGAATTTTTGCTTTCAGTCATGGAAGGATTTTGGGGGTTGAAGCAGAATCTTCTTCGCCGACGCTCTTTGTACAAAGGAGTAGAAACCTTGAGAGCAATGCATCTGATGGAACACTCGAAATCGAGGAACCGACGGTTCAATATGCATTGTACGACAAACAAATTCAAAATGCCGAACCCTAACCATACCGATTGGATGCATCTGGGAGATATGAAACTTGTAGTACTCAAGAATTTCAAGAAAAAATTTCGTTGCAGGCAATCGGAAATTGCCTGTAGAGAAAAAAAATCCCAAAATAGGGTCACATACCCAGTCGGAGCATCCACCGCCGTCTGACCCTCCTCAGGGTATCGGGCACCCCAGTTTTCCAGAAACCGGAGATTCCGAATCAAACCATCAAAAGTTGCCCTAGACCACTCGGTGGAAGTTCGACAGACATTTCTTCAGTAGAGTCTTCTTGATGATCTCCGGTTGACATAAGAGGAAGAAATTACAAATTCTTTCTGGAAACGGATAAAGAAGACGAGAAGGGAAAAGGTTTTCAACGAAGTAATGATTACTGAAAATAGGAAACCCAAAACACTTATATACTCACCGCCATAAATAGCCTAGGTAACTGCACCACCACCTTTTTCGGGGTAGCACAGTTACCCAAGCGACATGGGGCTAGTAAGGAGCAACACAAACGCGAGTTCATGCGCGCGTGCAGAACACGGTCAGTGGTGTGCATCTGACAGTAACAATCTGTCACACAGTCATTACTATACCTTCCATACCCAAAGTCAAAGTTTTTCAAAAAATCAGCATAATGAGCAAAGTGTATCTTCTCATAGAAGATTCCTCACCTTTGCGCCCAAAAGAACTACAGCAAAAAGCATTTCCCTCATACAGTCCAGTCCCCCACTTATTTACATAAGTGCAACACTAGACTGGGGGGACTTGAAGGGGTAAGGTCCCAAAAACCTCATATCAAGTACTTGTGACCATACCACAACCTCGTCTTTTAACCCTCTTTAGACCTTGCGCGGCCGCGCACTGGTCCTACAAAGAGTTTAGAAGAAAGACAGCAGACAACATCTGCCCGCCAAAAGGAAATTTATAAGTCCTTGCGCCGATTCTCCATAACAAAGGGATAAAAATCCCAGCAAACACTCCCGCTTAAATAATACCCAGACTTGGATATTATTTACTAAACTGATACCACATGATAAGGAGTCACACCGGATTATGGCAATAATCTTTTAAAAGACTCAATCGTGCACCACCAGAGGGTTATAACCGTCTGGGACACGTGTCATCATCCCAGGCCACCCTGAAATCACGATGATGGCATGTAATTGGAAAGAAACCTCCACTTGCCTACTTTCCACGTGGCATCACCCCAACCGTTGATCTAAATGACGATCCGTGTGCTTTCACGTCAGATCAAGAAGATTAACGGAGAGGGAAATAACCGCTTACGGATTTAGCATCTTCTGTTAACATTTCAATAACAGGTTTTACCGCCCAAACTCCCGGCTATAAATATGAGAGTAATTCAGGTATGAACTTCAAGTTACATTCACTTCACTAATACTTCTTCTTCTTCGAAAACACATACTCATTCTTACGCTGGAGTGTGGTCACGGAGAGAACCCCCCTTCTCCCTGTGGCGAGACTAACGGTGTTCTGTTTTGCAGTATTCACCAGAGAAGAAGATCCATCCCTTGAATCAAACGAGAGAGAACCAATCCTTTTTATGCAGAACCTAACCCCCTGGATGATTTGATTCTGGTCATTCATCCAATGTTTCTTCAATGATCATTTGAAATATTGAGATATCTAGACAAGTAGTTAACATTATAAGATCCGATTAATAATAATAATAATAATAATAATAATAATATATTATATTTGACCCCACTCCGTTTTTAATGAAATTTAGATCAAAATGTAAAGAGGAATAAGCTCGTGTCAACGGTATATTCATAATTTTATGAAAGACTGTATTTTAAAAGCCATAAGAGAAGAACAAGTTAAGCGGTTGAATTTAATATTATTATAATAATAACATCATCATCATACTCAGTAAATTCTAGCAATAGAAAAGCTAAGGTAGGATGTAGACAACCTTACCTCTACCCCGTAGAAATAGAGAGGCTGCTTTTAATGAGACCCCCGGCTCGATGGTAGTTTTGCATCAAGCCTTGGACATAAGGCACATAACACTCGACAGTTAAGATAAATGCCGATTAGTGCATGTACTCCCTTGTCTTTCGGCTATCAACGCCACCACATGATGCATGATTAATCATCCACCTCTTTTAAAATTATTTTCACAAAATTAGTAAAATAACGCTAAAATTAGTGCACTTTAACTTTTGCCTCTCCAATGACAACAACAACACTAGATGTAAAGCGTACATGAGGGAAGCAAGCTACCAGCTAATATCACACTTTAATCCCACATCGACCCATGTTGATGCACTTTGTGTGGACGCGACTCGGCTCGGTTCGACTCGACCTTGAAGACTTGAAGACACGAAGATCGAGACAAAGCTACAGCCAAGGGGGACTTTGTTGGTGCACTTGTGTCTGTACTTTGTCTGTATTTCGTCATGATACAAAACGATGTCTTATGTTAGTCTGGGTTACGTCTTAGTTTGTTAATATGTGTGTTCGATGTAAGTTTGACCAAGTCAACCATCCTCCTGGTTTGACTTGACCAAACAGTTCACACATTGGTTGTAAGCTGTTTGTGTCGAAGGATAGGTCATCGAAGGATAGTTTATATCCTTCGATGATGAGCTCGAAAGATAACCTTCGATGGATGTTGTCGGACTTCGAAGGATATCATCCTTCGAAGTATATTTGATCCTTCGATGAGTTTCTGGTCGATAGATGATCCTTCGATCAGTCTATCTGATCCTTCGACCAGACATGCTGTGTCGGGTATAAATACCCATGTGTAGTGTTCACTTTAAAATAGACATAGAGAAGACAAGTGAGAGTATACACACACACGAGAGAACTTTGAGAGTTTGCAGAATACATCTGTGAACATTGAGCTTGTAACCGAACCTTTCATACGTATTAATACATGTGGTGTTAATCGGTGAATCTTGCGTGTCGTGTATTGTCGTCTTCTATCTCGGTTTGCATGCTAGCTTGGATTCCGCACTCGCTAGTGTGTTTGACATAACAAGGAATAGGTTAAACCTCAACCTCCGAGGGACCTACAAGTGGTATCAGAGCCGTGGCTCTTTTCCTTGTTAAAAACCGAGTTGTTACAAGACTTTGGAGTGTTTGGTCACTTGGTTTAGCACCCGTTTTCACTGTTTTTCTCGCTTTTTCAGACGTTAAAACGTGTTCTAATCTATCCGGGTGTGTTAAAGGGTGGTTTGGGTAACTTAAAAACTTGTTTTTAAGATAGTTGGTATTTTCCGGCCAAATTTCCGGCTTCTCCGGTGACCGGTTTCTGGATAAAGTCTGTCCTTTTTGGGGTATATTTTATTAGGTTCAAAATCTGCTTTGGCAGAAAGTATGGTCTGAACATACCTTCTTCCGAAAGTTTCTACCAACCCATCACCTTTTTCACCAACTTGTCACTCTTTTGTCAACTGTGTCAGAACAGTTCGAAAGATATCCTTCGAAGTCGAAAGATCATCTTTCGATCAGTGGAGGTTCGACAGATAATCATCCTTCGAACCAAGGAATCATTTCGAAGCATACATCTTTCGGTCTACTGTTCTCTTTCGAAAGATAAGGATCCTTCGTTTGGAGAATCTTTCGAAATCATTGCTCGAAACTCAACAGTGATCTTTCGAACACTGTTGATCCTTCGAACAAGTGTTGATCTTTCGAACAAGTGTTGATCTTTCGATCCCAGTTTGTGTGTTTCAGGTCTTTCGATCAAGGATCTTTCGGCTGGTTGTTATCTTTCGAAACATTAACATAGTTTGTGAAAATTAAATTTTTTTAAAAGGAAAACTTGTTTTTCAAATTTTAAATCTATTTTCAGTTAATATATTAATTTTTATAAAATGGGAACAAACGGTCAGTGGGATCTAACCGCATGGACTCTAACTCCACAATCATCAGCTCCGCAATCATCAACTACGCAATCTGCGTCAGATTTCAACAAAGCATGGATGCAGGCTATTGCCCCACCTCAAGCTGCAATGATAACTGCAAATCAATGGGCATTGGTCACAAATCAAAGCAACAGCATTCAATCTATGATGCAGAACGACAGTGAAACTGGTACAAGCACAAAACCGCCAAAGCTAAATCACATCAATGATTGGGGATGGTGGAAAGAAAGGCTGAGAACTTATGTTCAAGGGCAAGGTCAAGATCTATGGATGTGCTTCTTCACCGCATTTGACCATGATTTGGAAGTTGCAGGATCTAATCCAGAAACTTACAGCACTATGTCTGATGATGATAAGAAGAAATTTGAGTTAGAAAAGAAAGCATTCATGATTCTCACACAAGCTCTTCACAAAGACATTTACCACCAGTTTGTTTACTGCACGACTACTAAAAGCTTGTGGGATATGCTCACGTTACGATGTGAAGGAAATGCTCAATCTAGGAAGATCAAGCAAGAATTACTGAAGAAAGAGTTTGAAGGTTTCACGTGTATGGAGAATGAGACTTTGGCAGAGTTGTCTACAAGGTTCCATCACTTGTTGAGCGAGATGTTTGGTTTTAGAGTCACTGCCACTCCACAAGAAATGGTGAAGAGATTCGCTGATAGCTTACCAGCAAAGTGGAGCAGTTATCTTGAAATTCTCAAAGAAAATGGTGTTCTAGACACAATCAACGTTTATGAGTTGATTCAAAAATTGGAGAACAAGGATGTAGAAGAAAAGCTAAAGGCAAAAAGAACACTAACTCCTCAAAATCCAGAGATGTACTTTGGGATTGCCGGAGGTATCAGTGGAGAAAGACCAGCCTCTCAACATGCGAAGCTTCAAACAGCCTTCATCTCAAACACCGGACCTTCCACAACAGATCAGTTTGATCCTTCAGCATACATGATGCATTCAAGACCAGATGTGCAACCGAGAGCTCAGCAGCAACAACCACAACAGCAAGGGTTTTATGGAAGCTCTTCAAACTTTCAAGCCACTTCCAATCCGAACACAGTCAGATTAGACACTTCCAACTTTTCCAAAGTCAGTGTCGAAGTAGCCAAGGAGCATATGGAAATGTTGAACACCTTGGTTAGTGCTTATTGTGGATTAGTTGCAGGTCAGATTGGGAATATCAATCTAACCAATGAAGATTATCAGCAAGTGGATAAAGAAGAGTTTGAAATGATGGATATCAAATGGGCTCTTGCTAGTGCAATTCGAAGAGCAAAGGAGTTTATGGAAAGGACGGGGAGAACCAACTTGGAAAGCAAGAAAGACACCAAGTATGGGTTCGACAAGCAAGCTGTAACGTGCTTTAACTGTGGTGAACGGGGTCATTTCAAAAGGGAATGCACAAGACCAGCTCAGCATGGAAACCAAAATCCTTTCAGAAATCAAGGCAACCAGCAGAACCAGAACAGGAACAATGTTCGTACGATGATTCATGTCAACAACCAAAGTCAAGCAGGACCATCTAATGCCAACCAGGCACTTGTGGTTCAAGTAGATGAAGGTTGTGATTGGTCGCTTCAGTTTGCTCCAGATGGAACAGCATGTTTTGCTGAAGTCGTAAAGGATTTAAAGCACGCCAGTGGTGGAGAATCTTCCACCAATGGTGATGAATCTTCTGAAGATGAAGACAGTTCTGGTTATAGTGGAAGCTCAGATGAAGAAGCCTCCACTTCAGGAAATGATCATGTGGATGAGACATCTAGTGCGTCAGTCGATGCAGATATTGATGAGCTTTTGGAAGAAGCTGCAGCACGAACTAAAAGAAGATCTAATTTGGTGGATCAAGCTGCTTACTCTTCGTCTTCTCTCCATTCAGCCTTTATGGCTAATGTCGACAGTTCATCAGGTCAGGTATGTGTCGATGAACCCACTGTAGTTAGTTGTGATAACTGTGATAGTTTGCGTGTTAAAAATGCTGATTTAGAGGCAAACATGTCTGAGTTGCAAGGCAAACATGATGCTTTACAAGCTAGTTTGTTTGACTTGCAAGACAAACATGTTTCGATGAATGACAAGTGTTGTGAATTGCGAAGCAAACACGAGGCTTTGCAAGAGAAATTTGAAATCACACACAAACACAATCAAGAATTGATTGTAGATCTTTCTAAAGCAACTGAAGCTAACTTGTTTTTAACCAGAAATGAAAAGGAATTTAAGGCAACAATTGCGTCATTAAAACATGATGTTTCAGAATTACAAAAGGCTGTTTTGCGAAAACAACATGCTAACAATAATCTTATTGACACAATTGAAAAGCAAATGGTAGAATTGACAACAGCTCGATGTGAATGTGAAACAATTAAGCAGAAACTGGAAAGCTATTCCAATTCCCGCTTTGTATTGGATCACATCATTGACGTTCAAGAGAGAAAGAAAAAGGGGGATAAACCATGTGTTGGATTCAAATCATGTCCTCCCCCAATGAATCACAATTACTCCAAATTGCCTGATGACGAGGATATGCCCCGTTTTGAACCTACTGTGCCACTCGGTCTAGATGACTTTGCAGCAGGCCTCGGGTTCACAACTGGTACATCATCCTCGGGTCAATCAGAATCTGAGAATGAGACAGATTCATCGTGTGTCAAGGAACAGAGTCCTCCCATTGTTGAGGATGCTGATTCTTCGGATGATGAATCTGAAGAAATTGTGAAACAACAGTCTAACTCGGTTACACCAGATATTCCAATCGAGAATCACATCCTGTGTGATCCACCAGTGAAACCGAGTAAGACTGAAATGCCAAAAACAATGGAGTCCCTTGTTTCTACCAGTGAAGAGAATAACTTGTTGTACACGCTCAAAGGAGATAACAAAATCTACTCTAACAAGGATTTTCCAATTAAAAATGTAAATCAAGATTTAATTGAGAAAATTTTTGAAGGATGTACTGATAAGTTTTTGGGAAACAAAAGTGGCAAAGTTACCGTCACTCAATGTGATCCAATTCCGTGTGAACAAATAAGAAAACAATACGGAAACCAAAAACCACCAGTTGAGCGAAAACAACAAGTCAACTCCGGAAAGGGTAGGGTACAGGGAAAGAAGGCTCAGAACAAGAATGTTCAAGCACCTAAAGTTCAGCAGCCTAAGACTGAACAACCAAAGGTTCAACAACAAAAGGTGCAAAACAAAAGAGCTCCTGTTAAGAAACGAGAACCGAAAATGAACTTTGTTGGATCCACGGGATCAGACAAACTTGAAACATTTCAGGATAAATCTAACCTTGATTTTATAAAACAAGTTAGAATTTTAAAACGAAATGAACAGAATAATTACACCCAACACACCAACGGATGTGATTTAGGTCTAAGCACATCTAGATCACAAAGTTCATGGTCTGGTTCTCCGTCTGGTCATCAACGTGTTTCTCCGAAGTTTGTAGAGCGGAGAACATGTTTTGAATGTGGGACAGTTGGGCATATTGTAAGATATTGCCCACACGTACAGAAGCTAAAGTCAAAAACGAGTGCTCCCCAAGAAATCGATTACCGAAAACGATCAGTTTCCCCGAAACAAGACCCACGTGTCTTGAAAGAAAGGGAAAAGAAGTTAAAGCAAAAGAATCAAAAGGTAATTGAAAAGGCCTTAAAATCAGAGGTCAAAGAAGAAAAACCTGTACAAGCAAAATCTGAAACTGTAAAACCAGTAAATGTTAAAACAATAAATTCAAATACTGGTAAAGGACAAACAGCTTGGAAGCAAAAGCAGGTAATTCAATCAGGGGGAGCACCACAGGTTCTTTTTCCTAATCATCAAGTGATTGAAATCACTTTCCTTGATGATCAAGGACGACCCAAGTCCACAAAGGCTTGGGTCCCCCTCTCCAACTAATCTCTGAGTGAGTGTGTAGGATATTCCAGGAGGAACTATTGATAGTCGTAAGATTGTTGATAGTGGAGCGTCCTTGCACAAGATAGGCGTCAGAAGAAATTGTTGCATTTGATGGAGAGAAAAGGAAAAGATAAGAAGACAGACATTCCGATGAAGGAATGATGGTGAAATAATGTGGTTGCATATAGTTGAAAATTCGACCAGATGAGATATGTGTCAAAAGTGTGATTGTTAAAAGGTTTTGATCGGGTCCCCGGGATAGATTCACGTAAAATGTACGCACCTGCAGCACGTCTGAAGTTCACAATCGACAAAATGAACGTGCAGTGTACATTTCTATGCGGTGTGATTGAATAAAATGTGTTTGTTGAACAAACCAACCGGGTGTGCGGATGCCTTGGCGTGGATTGAACAACCGCACACTACCTCTCAAAGAGAAAGACAAAGACCTTCGCTGGTGCAATATGGAAGACCAGCCGGACCCAGAGGTTTATGATCTTGTTGCTGTGAAGAGATTTCTAAGTAGCTACAAAAATTGACTTTGAAATCCACACCGGGTGGATATCCAGTTTGGGAGAGCACTCAGATTCCTTGCAATGCACGATGCAGTTGCAGGATACGGTTTTAAATTTCTAATCTCTCCTATACTTGTCGATATTTAAGCTGCTTTGTGAATTTATTATCTCGTTCAGCACTCTTTGGCCAGACAATGCTGTCATGGCCCGCACCGCTTACCGACATGCCAACTGATTTTTCCAAAATTCGTTTCATCATTTCTGATTCAAAATTAATTTTGGTAAACGGCATTGAGGTAAAACATGAGTTAACCAACATCGGAAAATCATTTTTTTTGTAAATATCTTTGTGTCTTTTAAATTTATCTTAGTTTGTTGATTTTAGGGGGAGTAAATCCAAAATTTGAAAATCCAAAAACATCGAAAAATTTCAAAAACACAAAAACAATAGAAAAACAAAAATGAGTTTCCTGGCGAGAAAAAGAGAAAATGATAGTACATCAGTGGTCTGTCTAAACCTCTTTAAACCCTAAACGGAAAAATGATAAGCAGCTCTATATAAGATGTATCGGTAGGCTCACAATCATTTTAAAGTGTGCAGGGTGATATAAACTTAAATCGACTGAAGACCAGGTGGGAACCATTCATTGGCATATGGTCTTAGTACCGAAATTTCGTTTGAGAGATTGCCGAGGTTCTGAGATATTCGGTCTTTATGCTGCTTATCATCTGGGTATCATGGTTGTATCTTTTACCGAAAAATAACGGGGACGCAAGTCTAGATCTTCCATGATACTATACATACGTGTACATATTGCATACGACCTCAATAAGTGATCAACAATCACATGTCCCAAAATAAGTGATAATATATCACATTCATCCGGGAGTCAAGTTCGTCTCTCTGCTGTACGAAAGTACTGACCTGTTCACGGACTTGCTCCTGTGCCCTCATGCATCTGAAAATCAAGTTCCTCATCAATAAGTGATTATATCACATAGGGCTTGTTTTCAAATCAAAATAAGTGAGAATCTCACATCATATACGATCAAACAGATGATAATCGGTATACTCACCGGTAAGATGAACCCTCGTGCATACCTTGATACGGGAATGTGTCGTGATGTGGATGAACACCGGTCGGTAAGTATAAATCATACCTTAATGTATCCCCTCGCCATGATTACATCTGATAAGTTGAGCTTAAGTGGACAACAATACCGATAATTGTTATAGGATGCTTATCTTAATGTTAACTAATTGAACCACAAGAGCGTTTTGGCATGACCGTACACTGATATGATTCTCTTACCCTCGAAACTCGCAAAAAGAATGTCTGTAAATAAGTGTTCACTGCTTTCGTTTCTGCATCTTCGTATATATTTATTTACTGTTTTCAGTCATTTACATTTGAAATATTCAAAAATACCAAAAAGATTTTAGGTGTGTTTTGATATAAACTTTATAAAACCCAAAAAGATTTTATTTCTATCTTATTTTCGATTGTACGATGTTGGAACTCGAGTCTGTCCTACCCAAAATCCTGATTGAAAACCGAAACAACTAAATCTTCATAAACGGTCGAAATTTGCAAGTTTTGAAAGTTAAAAACTAAAATTGATAAATTTGTTAAACTTTCAAACTGTCGGACGATGTTTGTTTAAACTTTGGTCACACGTGTGTCGTTTGTTTATGTTTACTATATTCCAAGCAGATGTTCTCATTACGCGTTTAGATTTCTTGCATGTGCAGATTCTAAAGGCTAGGAGAACATGGTCGATGACAAGCTTCGGAATGAAGACACGACGTGAAGGCACTCAAGTGATGAAGATGATCGAGTTGCCGCTGACCATTATCAACACCACAAGGATCTCAACTCATAAAGATCAAGACATTCACGGGCATAACTCAAGTGGGAGCTTATGTTAAGGGGGAGTTTGTCAACACACTTCCTACATGAAACGGGGAGTTTGTTGGTACACTTTCTGCCTACGACGCGTGAAGACTTTGAAGATCCTCCGACATGAAAGACACAGAAGACGAACCATCACGAGTAGCATCCAAGGGGGAGTTTGTTGATGCACTTTGTGTGGACGCGACTCGGCTCGGTTCGACTCGACCTTGAAGACTTGAAGACACGAAGATCGAGACAAAGCTACAGCCAAGGGGGACTTTGTTGGTGCACTTGTGTCTGTACTTTGTCTGTATTTCGTCATGATACAAAATGATGTCTTATGTTAGTCTGGGTTACGTCTTAGTTTGTTAATATGTGTGTTCGATGTAAGTTTGACCAAGTCAACCATCCTCCTGGTTTGACTTGACCAAACAGTTCACACATTGGTTGTAAGCTGTTTGTGTCGAAGGATAGGTCATCGAATGATAGTTTATATCCTTCGATGATGAGCTCGAAAGATAACCTTCGATGGATGTTGTCGGACTTCGAAGGATATCGTCCTTCGAAGTATATTTGATCCTTCAATGAGTTTCTGGTCGATAGATGATCCTTCGATCAGTCTATCTGATCCTTCGACCAGACATGCTGTGTCGGGTATAAATACCCATGTGTAGTGTTCACTTTAAAATAGACACAGAGAAGACAAGTGAGAGTATACACACACACGAGAGAACTTTGAGAGTTTGCAGAATACATCTGTGAACATTGAGCTTGTAACCGAACCTTTCATACGTATTAATACATGTGGTGTTAATCGGTGAATCTTGCGTGTCGTGTATTGTCGTCTTCTATCTCGGTTTGCATGCTAGCTTGGATTCCGCACTCGCTAGTGTGTTTGACATACCAAGGAATAGGTTAAACCATCACGAGTAGCGTCCAAGGGGGAGTTTGTTGATGCACTTTGTGTGGACGCGACTCGGCTCGGTTCGACTCGACCTTGAAGACTTGAAGACACGAAGATCGAGACAAAGCTACAGCCAAGGGGGACTTTGTTGGTGCACTTGTGTCTGTACTTTGTCTGTATTTCGTCATGATACAAAACGATGTCTTATGTTAGTCTGGGTTACGTCTTAGTTTGTTAATATGTGTGTTCGATGTAAGTTTGACCAAGTCAACCATCCTCCTGGTTTGACTTGACCAAACAGTTCACACATTGGTTGTAAGCTGTTTGTGTCGAAGGATAGGTCATCGAAGGATAGTTTATATCCTTCGATGATGAGCTCGAAAGATAACCTTCGATGGATGTTGTCGGACTTCGAAGGATATCATCCTTCGAAGTATATTTGATCCTTCGATGAGTTTCTGGTCGATAGATGATCCTTCGATCAGTCTATCTGATCCTTCGACCAGACATGCTGTGTCGGGTATAAATACCCATGTGTAGTGTTCACTTTAAAATAGACACAGAGAAGACAAGTGAGAGTATACACACACACGAGAGAACTTTGAGAGTTTGCAGAATACATCTGTGAACATTGAGCTTGTAACCGAACCTTTCATACGTATTAATACATGTGGTGTTAATCGGTGAATCTTGCGTGTCGTGTATTGTCGTCTTCTATCTCGGTTTGCATGCTAGCTTGGATTCCGCACTCGCTAGTGTGTTTGACATAACAAGGAATAGGTTAAACCTCAACCTCCGAGGGACCTACAACCCAGAACCAAAAACTCTTGTCATTGTCTTATAGTAGAAAAATATATATATTTTTTTTGTAAATTATGTATTCATCCATTCCATGATTGTAAATTGTTTTATTATATATAAATTCTTTCCTCAATTGAGAAAATCATTCAGAAAACAAAAACATAAATTAAACAAGAGAGAACTAATGTGATTGGCTAGACAAGTGCCATTTTATATCTCAAAACCAAAATAAAACTATTAGGGATGCTCTAATAGTAAAAATGATCATATTAGTCGGATTGATCGTATTCTGGTGAATTGGAATTTTTTTATGGAATGGCCTTCAGCAGAGTATAGAGCTTTGTGTCGTGATAAATCTGATCACTCGCCTTTAATTTTGAAGATCGTCTCCAGGAATTTCGGGCCCAAACCGTTTCGTTTTTTTAATTCCTGGTTGGATAGGGAAGACTTTAAAGTGGTGGTTTCGGGTATTTTGAATGAAGCTAGGGTGGAGGGTCCTCCGGATAAGCGGCTCTTGGGTAAATTTCGGTTATTACGTCAAGGTATTGGCAAATGGAAGGATGAGTGCTTGGGTAGAGAGTTTGAAGAAAAGAAGGTTTTGGAGCTAGAACTTCAACAGTTGGAGTTGGCTATGGAGGGTAAAGATCTAGATGAGGAGGAGTTATGGTCTTTACAAGAAACTAAACGAAGACTACGGGAATTGGAAACTATTAGAAACAAGGACATTAGACAAAAAGAGAGATGTAAATGGGCTTCGGATGGGGATGATAACACGCGATTTTTCCATGGGATCATCAATAAAAGAAGGGTGGCTAATAGTATCCCGGGTTTGATGGTTGGAGGCGAATGGGTCACTCGGCCATCGATTATTAAAAGAGAAGTGCTGATTTTTTTTTTCGCAAGAAGTTTATCGAAGATATGAAGCAAAGGCCTCGGCTATTGTGTCCTAGTCTCAAGAGACTTCCGAGTGATGTGGCGGAGAGTATGTGCATTCAGTTTTCTGCCCAGGAAATAAAGGAAGCGGTGTGGGAATGCGGTGATGATAAAGCCCCAGGGTCAGACGGTTTTAATTTTCGATTCATTAAAAAATTTTGGAGCTTGTTGGAAAATGACTTTGTCAAGATATTGAGGGATTTTTATGAGCCTGGTAAGTTTAGCGAGGGTGTCGGGACTTCATTTATCACTTTATTACCGAAGAAGGTGGAGCCGACAGAGTTCGGGTATTTTCGACCAATTAGTTTAATTGGTAGTATTTCAAAGGTGGTCTCCAAAGTATTGGTGAATCGTATCAAAGGGGTTATGGACATGGTTGTATCGGAGTCTCAGTCTGCGTTCCTCTCGGGTAGATATATTTTGGACGGTCCTCTGATAACGAACGAAGTATTGGCGTGGGCAAAGAAGACAGGCCGGAAAATGTTTATGTTTAAAATTGATTTTGAGAAGGCCTACGATAATGTAAACTGGGAGTTCCTTTTGTCAGTTCTCGAGCAGATGGGTTTTTTCGGATATGTGGTGCAAATGGATTAAAGGTGTATTAATGGCTTCGCAGGCTTCTGTTCTAGTGAACGGCTCTCCTACTTTCCAGTTTTCTTGTCAGAAAGGTATTCGCCAAGGTGATCCGTTGTCCCATTTTCTGTTTATTCTTGTTATGGAAGCCTTCTCAGAGATTGTTAAAAAAGCATGTTCGATTGGGTATTTTGATGGAGTTCGTCTTCCAAGGGATGGTCTGATTATTTCACATTTATTATACGCTGATGATGCCTTGATGATGGGTGAATGGTCTTTCTTCAATTTTGCAAATATGAAGAGGATATTGCGTTTATTTTTTCTATGCTCTGGCCTTAAAATAAATATCCATAAATCTGTCATTTTCGGCATGGGTGTTCCAAATGATGAGTTAAGTGCGATGGCTAATAGATTGGGTTGTAAATCGGGGTTGCTTCCTGTAGGTCCCGAAATCTGAGGATCGATAACGAACCGAATCACTTGTTTATAGCAAACACGGTCACGTGTGCGGAATCCACGTAACTATGCCAAATCAAACATATAAAGCAATAACAACAAAAGATTAATCAATGAAACACACTCGATTGATTAAACGGGATGAGAACCGATTACAAACTGATACAAACACAGTTCAGACAGAATTTTGACAGAGTTTTGTTACTGGTTATTATCTCATCTCCCTTCAAATGAAAGCAGACTTGGTTTATATAGTCCCTGGCCCAAGACATCGACGAAACACAAAGTGCATCCGCGAAACACACAATGGGCCAATCATTGGGCCTGAAGCAGCCCATTACACGACGAATCAAGTGTGATTCGTCATGACCGTCGGCGAAACAGAAATAATGGACATTGGTCTGTTTCGTCATGATGTGTTCCGACGAAACAGACCTGTTTCGTCGAGGACTGCATCAGCTGATCTATTTCCTGTATACAGACAGTAAACAGATAGAACATATAAACATAGTAATGACCATACTACCCTTTAATGCAACATGCATTGTTCTTAATACTTTACATACCAAAAGAGACAAACAAGTTGTACACAAGCAGATAGGAGGATATCCGACTTGGTCAACATAACATACAGACTCGATAATCAATAAAAGACCATACAGAATACATCGTTAAACAAGACTAGTCACAGACACTAAAAATGCATCAACAAACTCCCCCTTGTCTGTTACTCGTCTTCGGTCTTCTATTCTTCCATCTCAGTGTTGTTCGGACCATGAACTGCCCGAATGTATACCCCGGCAATAACAAAAACACGCTACGCGTTGAAACTTTAAAGCTTGACGTGCGTCCTGATCTTCATAGAAAATATCATGACGATATAATCTGCTGATATCAGCCTCGGACATGTTGACTATCCACATCGGATCCAACATCCGGTAATTTGCACGATTATCTCTAAACACAATTACAGCTTCATGAGTATCCGAGTCGTAGCACCATAATGCCATGTCTTCAAGAAAATCCTGCTGCATAGGCATCAATGGGATTTTATCTACTACTCTCGGAGGCTGGTAAGATTTTGCAGTCAAAACAGATTATGAACACATTTCCATTCTGTTTGACTTTTCAAATGCAAGAACGTTTTTATGAAGAAGGTTTTAGGCTTCTGGTAGAAAACACCAAGCAACAACTTCGGCTTAATCAAAAACGAACTTTACACAAATATACTAAAAACAAATTTAAAGCACGGTAAACTAAACGAAAATGCGGAAAACTGTGAAAAACACTAAACAACTGTACTAGTGCAATCTTTTTGCAAATTTCAAGGACAAGGAATCATACCAGCTTACGGTCTTAGTCAACATGATTTTGATTTCTGTTTAAAGCTCTGGATAAGTATACTACCTCGATTATCGGTATTGTGGTCCACATAAGCTCAAACTAATCAGACGTAATCATAATTTAAGAGATACGATTAACGGTAAAGATTATACTTACAAGTCGATGTAAATCCACTCACGACACATTCCCGTATCAAGGTATGCATGAGAATTCATCTTACCGGTGAGTATACCGATTATCATCTGTTTGACCGTATAAAAAGGTGAGAAACTCACTTATTTTGATTGAAAACAAGCCCTATGTGATAGAATCACTTATTGATGAGGAACTTGATTTTCAGATGCATGAGGGCACAGGAGCAAGTCCGTGAACAGGTCAGTACTTTCGTACAGCAGAGAGACGAACTTGACTCCCGCAAAGAATCTGTGATATATTTATAACTTATTTTGTTTGGACATGTGATTGTTAATCACTTATTGAGGTCGAATGCAGTATGTACACTTATGTATGGTATCATGGAAGATCTTAGACTTCGTCTCCGTTATTTTTACGGTTTGATACAACCATGATACCCAGATGATAAGCAGCATAAAGACCGAATATTTCAGATCTCGGCAATCTCTCAAACGAGATTTCGGTACTAAGACCATATGCCAATGAATGGTTCCCACCTGACTTGAAGTCTGTTAGGTTTGTATCATCCTGCACATTTTAGTCTGATTGTGAGCCTACCGATACATCGTTAGTAGAGATACTTATCATTTTTCTTTTTGTTTTTCATTTTGAGCACATTGACCGACCACACCAGTGAACTTCATCATTTTCCTTTATCCAAGAAACTCAATTTTGGTTTTTCTATTGTTTTTGAATTTTTTGAATTTTTCAAACGAAACGACAGAAAGTAAAGACATCTTTTTGGATTTTGAATTTTTGCAATGTTTTTGTATTTTCTTGAAATATCTCCCCCTAAAATTCGCAAAGTTTACGAAAACTAAAATCTTTTTGAATTTTCAGAGTTTATAAAGAAAATATTTACAAAAACGATCAGCCAAAGAAGTTTACTCGGGTATCACCTTAATGCCATTGACCAAAAGTAGATAATCAAAACGTGATTTATCAAAAGCTTTTGTAAACAGGTCGGCACGTTGGTGATCAGTGGGGACATGAACGACATCGATTAACCTCTTGTCAAAACAATCACGTATGAAGTGATATTTAATGTCGATGTGTTTAGTCTTAGAATGTTGCACAGGATTTCTAGTGATCTGTAAGGCAGCATTATTATCAACAAAAATATGGGTAGATAGGAATTCTAAACCGTAGTCGCGCATTTGTTGTTGTATCCAAAGAACTTGGGAGCAACAACTCGAGGCAGCAATGTATTCTGCTTCACATGTTGATGTAGCAACACACGTTTGCTTCTTGCACTGCCACGTGACCAGGCGATTTCCTAGGAACTGACATCCTGCTGTTGTCGATTTGCCATCGATTTTGCAACCACCGAAATCAGAATCACTGTATGCAATTAATTTAAAGCTATCATCCCTAGGGTACCAAAGACCGAGGTCTGGGGATCCCTTCAAATAGCGTAAAATCCTTTTGACAGCTGACAAATGAGAGGCCTTCGGGTTTGCTTGATATCTTGCTAGCAAGCACGTTGGGTACATGATATCAGGCCTCGAAGCGGTGAGATACATGAGAGATCCGATTATGGCACGATAGTACGAGGAGTTGATGCTTTCACCCTTCAAATCCGGAGTAATCCCGTGATTCTGCGGAAATGGGGTACCAATGGGCGTTGCATCTGACATTTGGAATCGGCTCAAAATGTCACCAACATATTTAGTCTGATGGATGAATATCCCAGACTCTGTTTGTTGAACTTGAAGGCCCAAAAAGAAATTCATCTCTCCCATAGCGCTCATTTCGAACTTTTCCTGCATAACACTTTCGAATTGCCTGCACAAATAGTCATTAGTAGACCTAAATATTATATCATCAACGTATACCTGCACCAGCAGAAGATCTTCATCTTGTTCTTTGATAAAGAGTGTGCAATCAATAAGACCTCGTCGAAATCCATTCTCCAGAAGATAGTTTGATAACGTTGCGTACCAAGCCCTAGGTGCTTGATGTAGACCATAAAGAGCTTTGTTGAGCAACCAAACCCGATCGGGGTGAATAGGATCTTCAAATCCTGGAGGTTGTTCGACGTGCACCTCTTCTTGAACAATACCATGAAGAAAAGCACTTTTAACGTCCATCTGGTAAACTTTGAATCCTTTGAAAGAAGCATAAGCTAAGAAGATCCGAATAGCTTCCAGACGTGCAACAGGTGCATAAACTTCATTGTAGTCAATGCCTTCAATCTGGCGAAAACCCTGAACAACCAGTCTTGCTTTGTTGAGAATAACAACTCCACGGTCGTCTTTCTTGCATTTATAAACCCATCGTGTGCCAATTTTCTTGTAATTCTCCGGTTTTTCAACAAGCTTCCAAACGCCAAGCTTTTGAAATTGCTGCAGTTCATCCTGCATGGCTTCAACCCAAGAATTTTCTTTTAAAGCTTCCTTCCAAGATTTCGGTTCTTCTTGTGAAACGTAACACGCGAAGGACCAATCATTTTGGAGACCAGATTCTCTAATAGCTGAATACAAACCAGCACTCTGGTTGTTTCTCAGCTGATTACGCGTCTTCACACCTTGTTGGACATCTCCTATGATATTCTGCTGTGGATGGGTATCGTGTATCCTCATTTCAGAATTTTCAGGAACACGAGCATTAACACCCAAATTGTTAATATTAAGATCAACAACCAACTCCACGCCTGGAATATGCGTAGAAGTGGATGCATTTCCTTCAGCAGTATCATCGACTTGCACATGAGGAGTATCAACAGAAATGCCCTGAACTGGAACAACTGGAGATGAAGTGCCTTCAGTCACATCCAGATTTTCTTCATCTTCTTCTTATGACTCATTGTATTCAGTAGCATTTTCAACTTCCTCATTTTGAACTGTGTTGTTAGACGAATCAGAACCTTGTGAGTTAACAACAACAGGTCTAACTAATGACAATTCAACAGCATTGTCACTATCAAATATCATTCTAGCAGCTGCGGAATCTTCATCAAAGGTTGGCAGATCAAAGGAGTTGAATAGCCCATCGTAATCGAACATCCAAGGATCACCTGGAGCTTTAACAGGACTTGTATATCTCTGAACCCTTACTTCACTCCATAGCTCAATCTTTTTGGTAGTCAGATTCCAAACACGAAAATTTGGTGTAGCATATCCAAGGAAGAAACCCTCGATAGCTTTCGCGCCAAACTTTCCATCCGGATCAATCATAGTGCATGGACCGCCAAAAGGTTCTAGAATTGAGAGATCTGGTTTCCTTTTCTGTAGAAGTTCGAAACAAGTCTTGCCATGTCTCTTAACCGTAAGAACTCGGTTTAATGTGTAGCATGCAGTCGACACAGCCTCCGCCCAGAACTGAACAGGAAACGCCGACTCTACCAACATTGTTCTTGCAGTTTCAATTATTGTCCGATTCTTCCTCTCTGCGACACCATTTTGTTGTGGAGTGTAAGGAGAACTGTATTCATGAAGAATGCCTTTAGAAGTACAGAACTCATCCATAACACGGTTTTTGAATTCAGTTCCATTGTCGCTTCTGATCCTCTTAACTTTCAACGAGTAGAGATTTTCCAACATTGTAAGAAGATCCTTGAGGATGCCAGGAGTATCACTCTTGTGTGCCATAAAAGCTACCCAAGAAAATCTAGAGTAGTCATCAGTAACTACTAAACAATAAACATCTCCGAACGTTGTCTTGTGTCTCATAGGTCCAAAGAGGTCCATATGAAGACGTTCGAGAGGCATGCTAACAGTGTTGATTTTCTTCAGAGGGTGAGACTTCTTTGTTTGTTTCCCTTTCTGGCACGAAACACAGATATCTTGTAGATGAAAACTTCTCACGGGCACGCCATTCACAAGATTGTTTTTCACCAAATGGTTCATTTTTCTTAAGTGAATGTGTCCCATTCTTCTGTGCCAAGATATAGACTCCTTCTCCGTGGCTTTCGAGACAAAACATGTGACTTGTGTAGAAGTCGTAATCGCTTGGCTCATATCAAGAACATAAAGATCATTAACTCTTGGAGCCGATAAGAGAATCCATTCATCTGGAATTTTGAAACCAGGTTTAAGCACATAACAACCGGCATCATCGAAATGCACGGTGAACTTTTTATCGCAGATTTGCGACACACTGAGAAGATTATGATCAATTTGTCGAACATAATTGATCTTATCGAAACATACAACGCCATTGGAGATCATTCCCTCTCCAGTGATGTAACCGCCTTTGTCTCCAGCGAAAGCGACATAGCCTCCTTTAATGTTTCTCACATCATATAGAAGTCGTAAGTCGCCCGTCATGTGCCTGGATGCCCCACTATCAACAATCCAATGACTATTGATAATTCCTCCTGGAACATCCTTCACATATCATCCAATGATTAGTTAAGGATGGGGACCCAAGCCATCGTGGTCTTGGGTCGTCCTTGAGCATCACAAATAGTGATCTCGATTTGTTGATGATTTTCCAAACAAAAAGCTCCCCCTGAACTTTCACCCTTCCTAGGTTTCCAAGTTTGTTTTTGTTTACCAGATTGAGTTTTGTAAACAAATTTTGAAACTTCTGGTTTTACAGGTGAACTTGGTTCCCTTGGAACAGAATTGACCTTAGTTTTTAAAGCCTTTTCTATTTTCTTCACATTTTGATGTCGTTGTTTCGATTCCTGTTCTTTAATAGTTCTTTTATCATGTTTAGGTGAAACAGGACGACATTTAGGGTGAATCGATTCAGGTGATGCTCTCTCAACAAATTTCTCTTTCGGAGTGTTTGCACAATCTTTGATGATGTGCCCAAACTCTCCACAATTAAAACACGTTCTCCTTTCAACAAACTTAGAAGAACTGGATCGACGATCAGATGTCAAACTTGTATAACCCGAGGTACTTGCTTTTTCATCACACCCGTTTGAATGTTGAGTGTAATTGTTTTGACTATCACGTTTTAAAATTTTGACTTGTACAAAATCAGTATTTGACTTGTTTGCAAAAGTCTCAATTTTATCTGTACCCCTCGATTCCACAAATATGACATTACTGTTTTTCTTCTGATAACGAGCCCCTTTTGTTTCAAATTTTGAATTAGAAACATTTGGCCTTTGAGCTCGTTGATCTGATTGTTTACCCTTAGAAGCAACAGGTTGTTGCTTTGAAGGTGATTTCTGATTTCCAAATTTCTTTTTGATTTCAGCCTTAGGAATTGGATTACATTGAGTCACAATAACTCCCGGAATCGACTTTCCCAAAAACTTACTTGTGTTATTTTCAAAAACATTATCAATCGATGATGGATTGACATTTTTAATTGGGAAATCCTTATCTGAATAGATTTTAGAATCACCAACCAAAGTGTACAACACAATATTACTTTTAACGGTAGACACAGGATCTATCACTTGTTGAACAACAGGTTGAACAGCAGGAGTAGGAGGATCACATAGAATATGATTCTCAATTGGAACTTCTACTCCTTTAAGTTTGTCAAGTGATTTATCCTGATTAATCACATCTGATTCTGGTTCATCATCCGACGACTCATAGTCCTCAATGATTGGAGAACTTTGTTTCGTAGATGTTGAATCTTTTTGCTCAGAAGTTGTTCTTGGAGAATTGTCCGATTTGAACCCCAGGCCAGTAGTAACTTCCTCATAATTAAGAGGCACATTGGGTTCAAACCGTGGCATTTCTTCTTCATCAGGCATATAAGCATAATTATGTCTCAAAGGGGGCGGACACTTCTCATACCCAACACCTTTCTTGTTTCCCTTTAGTTGTTGAACATCAATAATGTGATCGAGCACAAATCGGGAGTTAGAGTAACTCTCCAACTTTTGCTTGATTGCATCATGCTCGCATTTTACAATGGCTAATTCCCTTTTAGTTTCCTCAACAATGTTAATGTAATCATTTATACTAACTTGTTTATGATAAACAGTTTTTGTCACTTCGGAAACATTTTTCTTTAGAGTTTCAATCATAGATTTAAATTCTTTTTCATGTCTAACTAGAGCCATATTTGCTTCTTTGCACTTAGCCATTTCAACAACTAAACTCTGATTGTGAATATGAATCGTATCACATTCAAGTTTTATCCTTTCAAATTCATTTTTCAAATACTCACAATCTCTACAGTTGATAAGAATTTCAGATTTTACCTGACTTGTAGAAGCTGAGACATTTGCCATAAAGGCAGTCTGATAAGAAAAAGATCCGTCTTCAGAAATGAACTTCTCCATTTCTTTAGATGCTACCTCAGCCTTCTTGATCAGAACTGATTTCTGACATTTCAACTCTTCTGCTTCATTCAATAAGTCATCAAGATTAGAACTTGCTTCTTTGCTCACATCAGATTCAGAATGATAATCGCCCGAAGTAGAACTTTCTTCATCAGAAGTCCCGGTATAACCCGAACTGTCATCACTTTCAGAAAATTCTTCCTTATGAACGTGCTTGATGTGATTGATGATCTTTGCATAACACGCTGTTCCCCCGTTATTTTGATCACCTCCCCCAAGTTGTAAAGACCAATTAAACCCTTCATCAGCTTGTACGGTTAATGCACGATTTTCGTTTGATGATCCAGACTGATTAGACTGATTCTGGTTAGTGGTGTTGTTTACAGCCACTATCCCTTTTCCACGATTGTCTTGATTGGCATTTGAAGTACTCGTCGGATTACGGAATGGGTTCTGATTGCCTTGTTTGCTTGGTCGGGTGCACTCACGTTTGAAGTGACCCTTTTCGCCACAATTGAAGCATGTAACTGCTTCTTTATCAAATCCGTACTTTGTATCCTGTTTGCTGTCTAAAGAACTTCTCCCTGTTCGAACCATAAAGTCCTTTGCCCTTCTAACAGCACTTGCGAACGCCCACTTTATATCCATCAACTCCATTTCATCACGGTTGATTTGTAGATAGTCTTCGTTGGTCAAACTGATGTTTCCAATTTGACCTGCGACCAAACCGCAGTAAGCACTGACCATTGTATTAATGAGTTCCATATGTTCCTTTGCTACTTCAATGCTAACATTTGAGAGGTTTGATGTATCAACTTTGACTTTGTTAGTATTTGGAGTTGGAGGATTGTTGGAATAATGAGCTTGCTGTTGTTATGGTTGGACTTGTGGTTGTGGTTGGGCTGGTGGTTGTGGTTGGGCTGGAATATAAGCACTCGGATTGAACTGAGGTTGAGTAGTGGCAACTGGAGGTATATAAGGAATAAAACCTCCTCCAGAATAAGCTTGAGCTTGAGCAATCAAATGCGCTGGCGGAAGATAGGCACTTGGATCGAAGACAGGAGGTGGAGCTGATTGAGGAAACGGAGAAGAGTTTGTATTAGATACAAACGCCGTTTGTAACTTTGGTTGCTGAGCTAAACTGGAACTAGCTGACGGGTTAAAACCTCCTCCACAATACATTTCGATATTTTGAGGAGCAGCAATTCGTTTTGCTTTCCGAATTTCTTCATCATTCTTGTGTTCCAGCTTCTGTACGAATTCATAGATACTTACAGTGTCAGCATCTAGAACACCGGTATGCTTTAAAAGCTCAATGTATGGGCTCCACTTTGGTGGTAGAGAATCAGCAAATCGTGCAACGACTTCCTTTTCAGATGCAGTAACAGCATAAGCAAACATTTCACTAATCAAATGATAAAAACGTGTAGTCATATCATTTAGAGTTTCATTTTCCAAGAACTGAAACGATTCAAACTCTTTCTTCAATAGATCATGCCGTGTCTTTCTAGAAGCTGCATTTCCTTCTCCTCTTGTTACCAAAGCATCCCATAATGTTTTCGTGTCCGAACAATAAGAAAATTGATGATAGATATCTTTGTGAAGCGCTTGAGTAAGAACAGCAAACGACTTTTTCTCAAATTCATAGGCTTTCTTGTCATTTTCCTGCATGTTAGAAAAACCTTCGGCCGTTGAGGCTGCTACTTCGAGAGCATTATTGCGTGGAGTAATGAAACACCTCCACAGATCAGTGCTTTGACCTTGAACATATGTATGGAAACGACCTTTCCATGATGGAAACTCGTTCATATGATTCAACTTTGGCGGGCGATTGTTGCTGCCCGTTTCGCTCTCGCTAAGCAAAAGATTTTGAATGTTTTGATTTTGATTAGATGCCAAAGCCCATTGTCCGGCACTTATAGTAGGTTGACCAAAAACATTCTTCACCCACGCTGCTGCGGAGGTCGGATCTTCACGTGGTCTCGAGTCCATACTCCAATCCCATGGACTGGTACAACTCATATTTGATGTATGAAGTGTAGTACCTGATCAAATTCTTGAAAACACAGTTAGCAAACTTTTACAAGTCCTCTGTATAAAACAGATCTGTTCTCGACGAAACAGATTTCACGAAACAAGTTTGTTTCGTCTAAATGAATGATGACGAAACAGACTTGTGATAATTGTGATTTTGTGGCGAAACAGAAGTTGTTTCATCAAAGATGTTGTGGCGAAACAGAAGGTGTTTCGTCGACTACTTGTTTCGTCGAAACTGAGTATCAGACAGCTGGTTTAGATATTTAAAATATCTTACTGATCAGTCAATAGATAAGTCTCAGACAGCAAGATATTTATTACTGACACAAGGTATGTTTGTAACACAATTTTTCAACGAAACAGCCTTTTTACTGAAACAAATTATCACACTTTTACACAAAAGTCAAGTTATAGTATTATAAGTTATAACACTTGGTTTTTAACAATTTAAAAGATCAAGATCACAGTTCTTATAAGAACAAATATGAAGATTGTCAAGAACACACCCAAGAACATGAGTTTTCCGATGAGTTTTCCGATCACCGATAATATTTCGAAACACGAAAATGCACAAGATTTTCAATAAAAACCCAGTTTAAAGCATAAACAACCAATCTAAAAAGGTTTTTGATAAAATTCTTTAGCAAACAACAACACACAAACAGATTTTATGAATATTTTTCCAGAATATATGATTTTTCAAGAACAAATTTTCAGAAAAACAAACACAAAATACTTGATAAAAACCGAACAATGTTTGATTTTAAACAAGGATAAGAGCCAACGCTCTGATACCAATTGTAGGTCCCGAAATCTGAGGATCGATAACGAACCGAATCACTTGTTTATAGCAAACACGGTCACGTGTGCGGAATCCACGTAACTATGCCAAATCAAACATATAAAGCAATAACAACAAAAGATTAATCAATGAAACACACTCGATTGATTAAACGGGATGAGAACCGATTACAAACTGATACAAACACAGTTCAGACAGAATTTCGACAGAGTTTTGTTACTGGTTATTATCTCATCTCCCTTCAAATGAAAGCAGACTTGGTTTATATAGTCCCTGGCCCAAGACATCGACGAAACACAAAGTGCATCCGCGAAACACACAATGGGCCAATCATTGGGCCTGAAGCAGCCCATTACACGACGAATCAAGTGTGATTCGTCATGACCGTCGGCGAAACAGAAATAATGGACATTGGTCTGTTTCGTCATGATGTGTTCCGACGAAACAGACCTGTTTCGTCGAGGACTGCATCAGCTGATCTATTTCCTGTATACAGACAGTAAACAGATAGAACATATAAACATAGTAATGACCATACTACCCTTTAATGCAACATGCATTGTTCTTAATACTTTACATACCAAAAGAGACAAACAAGTTGTACACAAGCAGATAGGAGGATATCCGACTTGGTCAACATAACATACAGACTCGATAATCAATAAAAGACCATACAGAATACATCGTTAAACAAGACTAGTCACAGACACTAAAAATGCATCAACACTTCCGTTTTCGTACTTGGGAATAATGGTGGGGGCCAATATGAATAGGGTGACACACTGGGATCAGGTGGTGAACTCTTTTAGGAACCGGTTATCTAAGTGGAAGGCGAATAATATATCTATCGGGGGCCGTGTTACGCTTATTAAGTCTGTTTTGGATAGCCTACCTACCTATTATTTTTCACTGTTTAAGGCCCCGCTCAAGGTAATTAATCGGCTAGAGCAGTTTATGAGGAGATTTTTATGGGGCGGGTCAGAGGAAGTTAAGAAGATGGCTTGGGTTGCTTGGGATAAAGTTACGTGTGATAAAGAAGAAGGTGGTTTGGGTTTGGCTAGACTTGTTGAATGTAATAAGGCTTTAATATTGAAGTGGTGTTGGAGGTACTTTATGGAACAAAATGCTCTTTGGCGTAAGGTGATCGATTCTATACATGGATCGGATCGCAAATGGGGTGCACTCCCGATCAACAATAACGTGTCAGGGGTTTGGAAAAACATAGCGACTTTATGTGGCAAGATCAAAGTTGAGGGATCCGGGGTTATGAATATGATAAGAGGCCGGGTTGGTAATGGGAAGGATATTCGATTTTGGATTGATCCTTGGCTGTGTCAGTTACCTTTGAAAGAGTGCTACCCGGATTTATTCGGTTTGGAGACGCAAAAACAGTGTCGTGTCTATGACAGATGTGAGCTTAATGAAGATAATTATGTGATCAAATGGAGGTGGAAAAGGGTATTGGTGACTCTTGAGGAGATTGCGCATAGGGAAGACCTAGAAGCTTGTCTGGCCGAAGCTTCTTTTTCCGGTCAAAAGGATAGGTGGTGCTGGAATGATAAGAAAAACATTCCTTCACAGTCGCTTCGGCTAAGCGGTGGCTGCGGGGAAAAGGCAACGAGGAGCGATTTGATTTCAAGTGGTCTAAATGGGTTCCGGCAAAATGTAACATTTTATGTGGCGCGCCTTTCTTGATCGCCTTCCGACTAAGACGGCTTTGCAAAGGAGGAACGTGATGATACAAGATGACTTGTGCGCGTCATGTGAGGATGGTACCGAGACGATAGATCATATTCTTACCGGGTGTGGAGTAGCGGCGGGGGTGTGGAATGGCATTTCGTTATGGTGCCGTATCCCTCCTTTGTTTGCGTTCTCTACTAAGCACCTTGTTCGGTTGTCTGATCATAGCGGTGTTTCGGGAGAAGCGAAGACTGTGTTGCATGGTATTAGCATCATCACGAGTTGGAGAATCTGGAAAGCTAGAAACGAGAAGGTGTTTTCGAATAAAACGTCTACAGTTGCGGATATTATCTCGGATGTCAAAGTATTGGGCTTTCTTTGGTACAATAATAGGGCGCGGAGGGGTTTGATGGATTGGGACAAATGGTGTAATTTTAATTTAATGTAATTGTTTGTTCGTTTTTGGTTCCCTATTCCATCTTGGGATAGGTTGCCATGGTGGTTAATGAAATTTGATCTTACAAAAAAAATGTGCAATTTGTTTTTCCAAAATTAGAAATGTTATATTTGTCATTTCAATTATTACATATGTCTTACATATTTGCTATTCCAAGCCTTGTTAAAAATAAACAAAATTATCCCTTGTTGGACGTGTTAATAGTGAAAATATTTGTTACTTTAATACGATATAAGGTTTGATTCACGAATACAAGTGTCACAGCTGCTTGGGTACAAACAATTTACTGAATTAAATTTCCTTCTTTAAGAAGATAAACAGAGTGGAACTATTTGCTAGGGTATGCATAGTTCACTAAACAATATTCAGTTCTTTTAGCCATTTTGTGTGCAAAATCATCGGGTCTCGTTTCCCTTGGGCGATTTCCTTCTCTGAGAGGGAATAGAACCACCCGTTTCTCCATTTAAACTGCAATATTAATTAATTACCGAATGGCAAGTCAAATGCAAGTAAATAACTAAGTAACTAACTAACTAACTTCGACAAAACTTACGTCCTCCACTACTGCTGGAATATGGGAAACAGCTTGAGATTGAGAATAAGCTAATAATCTTTTTGCAAGGTCCCGAATTTCGAAATGATCGCCTGTCGTTATATAGGCTCCGTAATTCAGTTCACTCATGAGGAAAGACACCTGAAACGTGCAAATGACTAGTCAACTTATCATAATATATGACACTAAAGATGGCAACATGATCAGCATGTTGCTCTTATAACCCAAACTGGCTCAATCTTAGTATTGTTAATATGAATGCCTAGATTAAGAATTAAATGATGCTAATATCGAAACAACCATAAAGCCATAGATATATTTACCGTATATTTTTCATCTGCTACATCGCCTATGGTATAAAATTCATCAAAGCGAACCCCGGTAAGCATGAATGCTGATATCCATATAAGTCTCGATCTCCATCATTTTCATCTTAAAGGCTTCTTTCTCAAGGACCTGGTTTACATATTTTCACAAATCAATTCTATTACAAAACTAACATTTTTATTATTGAAGTCAAAATCTTACATAAATCATAAATCCTCCATGTGGTTTGAATAAATACAAATTTTTGTCTCTCATTGAAACTATATATGCTTATTTCCGGATTTTGGACCAACGGTGGTCCCTCGTCCAACTAAAATAACTAGATTGCCCATTCTTTTTATTTTTTATTTACCTTGAATCCTGAATTTATTGAATTTAACAGTTTTGGATATAATGTTAAAGTTAGATTTCAACAACGAATATTATGAGTTGGATATAAAAGTTTATAAAATTTAAAATTGTGTTGTAGAGTTTTATTGATTTAGGATTAAAAACTGAAGTTGAACTTCATAAGTAAATTAGAACCTTGCAAGAAAGACCTCCAGCATGTAACCTAGAAGCCACAGCAGGAGCCCATTTGCCAAAAGCGGCGGTTAATCCATCTGGATTCATATCGGTTATACCATCCACAGGTGGTTCGCCGGGCCTTGAAACATCAAAATACGGCAAAACTTGGTTCGCATCAATTAGACCTTTACTTTCGAGCCATGGCTCCAGCATCCCATCTTGGAAAAACACCAAATCTGCATGGTAGATCCATCTTAACATATATTCAGAAAGAAATAATAGGTACATACTATCATATCATATCAAAATTTATAAACATGAAAGATACCGCTCCAACGTGACTGAGGAGTAGACTCAAGGACAGCATCTAGATCGTCATTCCTCGTGCACACCAATATCGGCCCTGGGAAATCTATGGGAATTGGTTCACCCGTCTTCAACACCAAATTCCATTTCTTTCAGGGCTTTACCGAGACTGATGTCACCGCCTACGATGATTGAGGGAATTACTTTTGTGGGAACACCAATCATGGAAGTTATTGTTAATTTATATTTTGATTTTGATGATGGAAGTTTGGCATTAAGATTACCAAGTGAGTTAAGTTTAGTGCCGTGGTAGAAAGTGGATGAGAGTGAAGTAGCTGTTATGCTCGCCATTATGGACGCCATGTTTGGGATTTGTTTCGTGTGTTATATATATATATGATTACTCACGTGATTCAATATAACCCGATATTTTCATGAAAAGGATTATGGACATACTCTATAATAACGAATGGCTCTCATATATAACTTATATAAATATTCACATGCTTGAAAAATTACTATCCCATTATCCCAGTTTATAACCCGATAGCTATTATCAGAGGAGTGGGGTGCCCCGTGATGAAGCGTGATGAGTGGGTGATCACGCGTGGAACACCGCCGCCGATCCTTGTGACCAAGCGTGCTGGTGACCACGCGTTGTGTTGACCAGGTGTGAAAAAAATTGAAAGTTACCGTTGAGGGGAACATTGGGAGTGTTTAAAAATAAAATAAAAATCCATCACTAGTGATGGAATGAAGTTTGATGACGTGACGGAAGCTGATTGGGTGTGGTAAGTGATGAAAAGTAGAGCACCCCCACCCCCTCATGGTACAAAATGGAAGAGAGTGTTAAACACTCGTTTTTATCATCGCCGTTGTTGTCGTTGAGGGAGATAAGGTGGGTAGAGCCACTCGTTTTAAACACTCGTTTTTATCATGGTGGTCCATAAATATCCTTATCATTAAATATCAAGTTGGTCCTAAATTTTTCTTGCACGTAGGTTATTTATTAGTTTTTATGTCCAACTCATAGTTATTTAGATTTAGGGTAACTTTCGATGGCGAATAGTTATTTAGATTTAGGGTAACTTTCGGGGTTGGAGTTAATAACGGAGAATTAAATTCGATGGCGAATGTTATCGGTTGCCAAGCGGAGTCATTCCCTTTTAGATATCTCGGTCTAACGGTCGGAGCTAATATGAATCGTGTTTCCAATTGGAGACCCATTTACAATATCATCGATGCAAGGCTAGCTAAGTGGAAAGGGTTGATGCTCTCAATGGGGGGTAGGATTACGTTGATCAAATCGGTTCTTGAGAGTTTACCGAACTACTTCTTCTCTTTATATAAAGCTCCGGTTCAGGTGATTAAAGATAATGAGTCAAAAATTAGGAATTTCTTATGGGGAGGAGATAATGAATCGAAAAAGATCCACTGGGCGGCTTGGGATCGGGTGGCTGGCCCGTCTGATAAAGGTGGATTGGGGCTCTCGAAGCTTTTTCATATTAACATCTCTTTATTGACGAAGTGGGGCTGGCATATTAAATCGGAAAAGGATAAACTATGGGTGAAAGTGATTGAAGCGGTTCACAAATCGAGATCGAATTTGGAGTGTTTTCCGATCAGAAAGTCTCTAGGGGGGGTGTGGTCCAACATCGTTAATTTATTAAATAAGGTTCTGATTGATAATAAATCGATAAAGGATTTCTTTATTGGCGAGTTAGGAAATGGGGAATCTATAAAGTTCTGGTTAGACCATTGGCTGCCTATTAGTCCACTGAATCTTCGATTCCCTTCTCTTTTCGAGCCGGAGTCTAAGAAAGACTGCAGGGTTTCTGAGAGGATCGCCAATGCTGGTAACTCGAGATTCAGATGGCAGTGGAAAAGGAACATCTCTGATGGTCAAGAAGTGGATGATCTTATTGCGCTGTGCAGCTTTCTCTTCAATGTGAATTTGACTGAAGTTCCGGATAAATGGGTTTGGGAGGGCTCGGCTGATCGGCATTTCAGCGTGAGTTCGGTTAAGGATCTATTGACAAAAAACTTTAATCCCCAGTGGAATTATATCCCGAGTCCGTGTAGATGGCTCCCGCGTAAATGCAACGTCTTCATTTGGAGACTTGGAGTTAATAAACTGGCCACTATGGATGCTCTTATGGTAAGAAACATCGACAGGGGGGATCAATCATGCGTGTTTTGTGGAGATTGTGACGAAACGGCCGAGCACCTTTTTTCATCATGTAGTCTATCTTCGACGGTCTGGTCCTTAATCTCGTAGTGGTGCAAAATCACGTGTATATGGGTGTTCTCGGTGAAAGATTTACTGGAATCACATGAATTTGCCGGTATTAATGGGAAGAAGAAAGACTTAGTGCAAGGTATTATCAGGATTGGGTGTTGGGTTATCTGGAAAAAAAGGAACGAGGCTAGATTCGAAAATTTACCGGTGACGATGGAGGATATTATCCGGGAGATCAAGACGCTTGGTTTTTTTTGGTTTAATGCTAGAGCTAAGGATGGTGAAATTAAGTGGATAGATTGGTGTAACTTTGTTAATATGTAATTTTGTTTTGTTTGTTTGTTTGTTGCCGCCCTTTCTCGGGGTTTTGGCATTTGGTTAATGAAGTTCTCCTTTCAAAAAAAAAAAAGGGTGGAGGGTATGGTTCAATCACTCTAGGGTGTTTGAGTTATTCTCTACCCAATAATAGCATGTCATGTCAACTCTCAATTCTACTCCCCATTTTACACTCAATCACTAGGTATGGTTCAATCACTCTAGGGTGTTTGAGTTATATATTTTTTAGCGGTCAAATTTCATTCAATCACCACTCATCACCACTCAATCAAATCGGTGACTATACACCGAATACCCTCACCGAATCACCACTCAACGAACACCTTCATCACCACGGTGTGGTTCACCGATCGGTGACCCCTTCCCCGAATGAGTCCCCGCAACCATACCACTTACCCTTATTGTTGAAATCAATAAAACCCTACAACATAACTGTAAAAAGTGGTTGAAAGGAGTGGGTTGTGGTGGTGGTGGTTGGTGGAGGAATGGTGGTGGTAGGGATGAACCATAAGATTATGCGTGGGGCTTATATTGGAGTTTTACTTAAAAAAAAAAGTGTTGTCATGTAGGCGTCACGAATCGTGCTTTATTTTTTTAACCATTTACACCATCTTGATGTAGGCGTCACGAATCGTGCTTTATTTTTTAACTCTTCACATTATCTTGATGTGTGAGTTTTTTTTTCCTATAATGGTGTTGGTGGGTAAATTATTTTACCAAAATGGTGTTGATGGAAAAGTATTTACTAAAATAGTGTTTTTAAAAGATTCTTATGTTTCTCATTCCTAATCTCATTGGATAATTCTAATAATTTGAATACCTATTAATTTAATCATGATATTGTGTCTTTCACTTAACTTATTTTTTTTTAATCTTAAAAAAACTTATTTTTTTTATCAAACCTATTTATATAAAAAAAACCTTTGTGTGATCCAAGAACTTTATTTATACACACTTATACCATCATAATGATATAATTAATAAAAAAACTAAATATTATATAAGAACTCTAGTTGATATGACTTGTATAAAAACAATTAAAAAATTCATTTTCAGAATATTATTCGTGTTTTTTTCTTCTATACAGCCTATTAATTTTGTTGCGTTATTTTTTGTCAAGGTACAATATTACATGCATCCACATCCATATTAGTGGGATAGTTAACACACAAACTTGATAAAAAATATTAATTAACTATTACATTGCAAAAAAAAATAATAATAATAAAGAAAAGCATTTTTATTTATCTTAAACAGTAAATTTTATTTATCTTATTTTAATAGAGGGAATAAATATCATGTAACTCAGACCTTGAAACATGATTTATTAAAAAAGTTAACAACAAAATGAGTGACTAAAAAATCTGAACTTGATATATATATATATATATATATATATATATATATATATATATATATATATATATATATATATATATATATATATTTGGAAAATCGCAGCTTTTTCTTTAAGGATTAAATTTTTTATTTTTTTTATTTATACACATGTGTATATTGTTAATCTTTTAACTATACATATATGTATATTGTCAATTATACATATATGTATATACATGTTTAAAATTGAAAAAATATGTGTTATAAATCCTAAACCTTATACCATAAACACTAAAGCTAAGGCTGAGCAGTATACGGTTTAGAACTGCCAGAACCGGGGAACCGAACCAGAACCGCTAGATCCAAACCGTATCTTTGTATATTGGGTTCGGTTCCGGTTCTAAAATTTGGGTAAAAACGGTTCCCGGTTCGGTTCTGGTTAAAACCACGATTCCAGTTAAAGAACCGCTAGAACCACTTGGGATTATAAATATTTAAAACCCTATTTTATTAATGGGGTTTTCAACATCATACGACCATCCTAATTCTTATTCCCTCTTCTTATATTCATTCCACAATCTCATCTTTCATCTTCTAATTCTTCTCCATCTCTCAACCCTAACCCTAATTGCTATCATACAAGTTCATCTCCATCAACACCCTGCAAATACAGGTACGCTATTCTACATGACCTTTTTTTATGATTGCACATATTTTCTTTCTAGATGTTCGCTTTCTGATATAGTTTTTAGTACGTGAAAATAAAAATTGAACTAAAATAATCAAATTAATGTTGATCAAATTGTAAATGTGTATATAAATAGTGTATCGCTTGGTAAATACACTAGATGCATTACTGATCAATCTATACGCGTGAACCAAATACAGTAGATGCATTATTCATTTATTTTTTTAATTGCTAACACTTGGTTTCATTTAAATGTTTATGAGAAGATTGAGAGGATGAAGATCGAATGAAGTTTGAAGATATTTGTTTTAATTGTTAACACGATGGTTGTAAAAGTTTTGTTTAGAGTTTGTTTTATGGCTTGAATTTTTTTATGAGTAAACTGCCATTTTGGTCCCTGTGGTTTGGGCACTTTTGCCATTTTAGTCCAAATCTCAAACTTTTTAAATATGGGTCCCTGTGGTTTCACTTTTATTGCCATTTTAGTCCAAAATTGAAAAAACCCATTTTTGTTGACTGTTGCAATCTCCCTATTTTGTCTTTTTGTGCAGGGGCATTTTTATCCAACTGATTTTCATTAAACTCAATAGCCATAGTATATAAACTTATGTGATAATTCTAAACACCCTAACACACATTTCTCAAGTCCAGCCGCACACAACCAGACCATGTTCTCTCTCTCAGATTCAGATCCGTCGAGGATCTCCGACGCCACACCTCCGACGAACCACCACACCACAACCCTCTGCTCTTCCCTCTCTTCATTGGTCACCGGAAAATAGCCGGTTCCGGCCGTAAACCCGACAACAAACACCCACGACAGTCCCCCCTCCTCTGATCCTTGTTATTCTGGTCACACACACAAACACCTCGGCCTCTATCTCATTGCTCTCCCTCCCTTGGTGGAGCCGGCGACCTGTAGATGATGAGCTCGATGGCACCGCCGCCGTGAGAAGCGGTGGTGATGACGATCAGACCGGTATTCCGGCGTCTCCTCAGGCAAACCCCTCTACTCCTTCGTGTACTTGTCAGCATCCACACCATCCCGGTTCCCTTGATTTCTGGCGTTCTGACTATTTCAAGCCTTGTTTTTGAACACAGCAGCTAAAATCATCCCCATCATCGTCCATCGGAAAATTCTCTGGTCTTGGCAAGATGGCAGGATGTCGGCGATGATTTTGGGGGGAAGATGATTGAAGATGATCTGTAAAAATGGGGGAAGATTATGATCTGTGTGTTTAATAAGGGTATTTAAAGGAATTATATATATTTAATTTAGTTTATTAATTATTAATATATTTAATGATAATCAGTTGGACAAAAATGCCCTTGCATAAAAAGACAAAATAGGGAGGTTGCAACAGTCAAAAAAGAAGTTTTTTGAATTTTGGACTAAAATGGCAATAAAAGTGAAACCACAGGAACCCAGATTTAAAAAGTTTGATATTTGGACTAAAATGGCAAAAGTGCCCAAACCACCAGGACCAAAATGACGGATTACTCTTTTTTATTGTTGCTTTGCTACTTTTATTTTGGTTGGCTTGAACTTTGAATGTTGCAACTCTTAGTTAATGTTTTAAATGGTTTGATTTGTTTTTATTGAATTGTTAATTTTACGATTTAATTGTCAACCGGTTCCCGCGAGAACCGTTTAACCGGTTCGGAACCGAACCAGAACCGTTATAATACGGTTCGGTTCTGGTTCTTAAATTAGCAATTAACGGTTTCGGTTTGGTTCGGTTCGGTCCGGTTCTAAACCGTTGAACAGCACTAACTAAAGCTAAACCTTAATGCTAAACCCTAAAGCTAAACCCTAATGCTAAACCCTAAAGCTAAACCCTAATTATAAACCCTAATGCTAAACCCTAATGCTAAACCCTAAAGCTAAAACTAAACCCTAAAGCTAAACCCTTAATGCTAAACCCTAATGCAAACCCTAAAGATAAAGCTAAACCCAAAAGTTAAAGCTAAACCCTAATGCTAAACCCAAAAGCTAAACCCTAATGCTAAACCCTAAATACTATTGCTAAACCCTAATGCTAAACCCTAAAGCTAAACCGTAAACCATAAAGCTAAACCCTAAATGCTAATTATAAACCCTAAATAACACTTATTTTTCAATTTTAAACATGTATATACATATATATGTATAATTGACAATATACATATTGCTAAACCCTACTACTTCTCACATGAACCTTATCCTATATATATATATAGGGAGCCGCTAGAATGAGAACCACCACGAGTTATGAGAACCGCGAGAACCGCGACCCGCGGGTGGCCGTTGACCACGAAATTTTTTTTACGACTAGATGTTTATATTTTAACACCATACGTAAAGTTTGGGTTCAAACGGCGCGCCCGAGGGGGTACTTTTTTACGCCCAAAGTTTGGTTAAAAAAAAAGAAAAAATAAAAAAACCCAAACTTTGGGCGTAAAAAACTACCCCCTCGGGCGCGCCGTTTGAACCCAAACTTTGCGTATGGTGTTAAAATATACACATCTAGTCGTAAAAAAAATTTCGTGGTCAACGGCCACCCGCGGGTCGCGGTTCTCGCGGTTCTCATAACTCGTGGTGGTTCTCATTCTAGCGGCCCTATATATATATATAAGGTAGGGATTCTAAGAGAAGTCCACCCTATTTGAGAAACTTGAGAAACAATCTGTACCACACATTTTCCCTAAGCAAAAAATGCAAAAAAGGTGAAAAAAATGCAATTTTTTTTTTTTGGGAAAAATCGCAGCTTTTTCTTTAAGGATTAAATTTTTTATTTTATTTTTTATTTTTAAAATTTTTTTTTTTTTAGATTTATACACATGTGTATATTGTTAATCTTTTAAGTATACATATAAGTATATTGTCAATTATACATATATGTATATACATGTTTAAAATTGAAAAAATATATGTTATAAATCCTAAACCTTAGACCATAAACATTAAAGCTAAACCTTAATGCTAAACCCTAAACCCTAAAAGTAAACCCTAATTTTAAACCCTAATGCTAAACCCTAATTCTAAACCCTAAAGCTAAACCCTAATGCTAAACTCTAAAGCTAAAACTAAACCCTAAAGCTAAACCCTTAATGCTAAACCCTAATGCAAACCCTAAAGATAAAGCTAAACCCAAAAGTTTCTCAAATAGCCTACTACTTCTCACATGATCCTTATCCTATATATATATATATATATATATATATATATAGGGTTGGGCTAGGCAAAAAACCCTATCTTTCTTAGAAAACTCTGGAAACTCAAAGCTCCCGACATTTTTTTTTTAAAAAATAACACATGTAATATATATGTTTTTAAAACTTTTGGGCCAAAAAAATCAAAAAAGCGCCGAGTACTTTTTTTTTAAAAAAATAAACAAGTTCCAAAAACTTCGTTAACTAACATGTGTTAGACAACAAATGCTGAAAGTTGCTGAATTTTGTTTTTTTTAAAAAAAAAAAAAAAACCCTTCGGCGCTTTTTTGATTTTTTTGGCCCAAAACTCTTAAAAACATGTATATTACATGTGTTATTTTTTTCAAAAAAAAAAATGTCGGGAGCTTTGAGTTTCCCGGGTTTTCTACCTAAAGAGGGTTTTCTACCTAGCCTTATCATATATATATATATATATATATAGGGAGGGGCTCATGCGAGAACCACCCTTATTGTGAGAACCGCGAGAACCAATGGGAACACAACCTAAAATAGCTAAAAAAACCTAACCCCCCCCCCCCCAAGCTAAAAAAAACCTAAAAAAAAACTAAAAAAACCTAAAAAAAAACCTAACCCCACCCCCCCCCCCCCCCAAACCTAAACCCCCCTCCCCCACCCCCCAAAAACCTAAACCCCCCCCACCCCCCCCCCCCCCCCAAGCTAAAATGCTAAAAACTAAACCCCAAAAAACCTAAAAAAATCTAAAAAAAAAAAATCCAATTTTTTTTTTTATTTTTTTAATATTTTTTAGGTTAAAATCGCTACTTTTCGAAGCAAAAAAAAAAATTAAATTTTTTTTTTTGGTTCGAAAAGTAGCGATTTTAACCTAAAAAATATTAAAAAAATAAAAAAAAAATTTGTGTGATTTTTAGCTATTTTTAGGCATTTTTGGTGTGTTCACATTGGTTCTCGCGGTTCTCGCAATAAGAGGTGGTTCTCGCATGATCTTCTCCCTATATATATAGGTGGTTCTCGCATGATCTTCTCGCATGATCGCTATTTTTTAGGTGTTTTTTAGGTTTTTTTTAGCTTGGGGGGGGGGGGGGGGGTTTAGGTTTTTGGGTGGGGGTTAGGTTTTTTTAGGTTTTTTTAGCTATTTTAGGTTGTGTTCACATTGGTTCTCAAGGTTCTCACATTAAGGGTGGTTCTCGCATGAGCTCCTCCCTATATATATATATATATATATATATATAAAACTAGGTTTTTTTAAGATTCTTAAAGAAATTAAGTTAGATGAGAGACATAATACCATGATTAAATTTATAGTTATTCAAAGAATTTGAATTATCCAATGAGGTTAGGAGTGATGAACAAATAAATCTTCAAGAACACTATTTTGATAAATACTTTTCCAATAACACCATTTTGGTAAATATTTTATCCACCAACACCAATATGAGAAAAAAAACTCCTTGATGTGTTGTGTGGTTGTGAGGGAGGATCCGTAAGACTATATGTTGCGGGGGTTATGTTAGAATTTCACAATGACACAAAAAAACATAAGCATCACGAATGATGTTTTTTTTTGCACCTTTCACACCAACAAGGATGTGTTGTGGTAGAGCTGTCAAATGAAGTACCAAAATTACAAATAATTAAAAAAATACAAATAACTTAAAAAACACACACAACTAAAAAGAACAAAAATAACAATTATTATTAGAATGAAATTAAAACAAATTAACTATTTCGGATATTTTGTACTAACGGATTTGAGATTTCGTCTTTCACCAACTCAAACAAATCAAGATCCATCTCTGGATAGATAGATGGTCGACTTGAAGAGCAATTAATTTCATATGAGAATTCCTTTTTCTCTGCCCATTCAAGTTGACGAGCCTGGCCATACAATAAATTAAAACATTAGTATAAAAAAATTAAGCAAAAAAAGTAAAGATTAGCAAATACAAAAAATAAACCGTGACTAGTTGTTCCCTTAAAATATCTTATATATACAACACCATGATTTACCACCCTTGGTGTATTAACAGTATTACAATTGATCATTCACGTCTCTTCTAATAGGTCAAATACATACTTACTCTATTTAATAAAGATTCCTAGTTTAGAACTGAGCACATGGATCCCAAGGAAATATTTTAATCTTTCCAAGTCTTTTATCTCAGATTCTGTAAACAAGTTGATCCTAAGGCCACCCAGGGTGCCATCACTCGTGAAAGTATAACGTACACCGCCGTCGCCATACTCCATCACGCGTGAAATTTATAACGCGTCAACCATATCACGCGTGAACAATTTGTTTTGAATTCAGTTTTGTTTTGTTTTTTTAATGATTTTGATAGTGTGTGGTGAGTGATGAGCATTTCTACTAAAAACCATCAGTAGTGATGGAATAAAACTCGATGGCATGGCGGAAATTGATTGGATGTTGTGAGTGATGAGTGAGTGGTGAGTGATGACCACCCCTACCCCCCTAAGTCTTGACATCTCATTCACATTGTTCGTTGTAATGATCCTATCTTCAACGTATATAATCAAACAGGTTATAAATATGCCAATCGTTTTGAGAAATAGATTATGATCTAAATTGCTGTATTTGAACCAATATCCTTTCATTGCTAAAGTGAATCTCCTAAGCTTCGGCTGACTGCTTGAGTCCATATAAGGATTTCTTTGGTCTACACACAGGGGCGGACCTACCCTTTAAAGAACCTTGGGTAAATTACACTTTTCGTCCTTTATGTTTGTAGCGGGTTGCAATGGATAACCTTTAACTTCTATAATTACAGTCACAGTTCTTTATTTGCAAAACCCGTTACATCTTACGTCCTTTGACCCTAACTTAGTTAAAACTTTCAGTTAAGTGAGGTCATGTGCAACCCATATAAGGGCAAAAGAGTCATTTAATACATAAAAATAGAATGTCAAAATTAAAAAAATCTATAAACCTAAACCATCATCGTCTCCCCTGTCTCTCTACATTCCCTAGTATCTACATACCACTCATCTGATGAAAGATCTAAGAGATTTTTATGCTGGTTTTCATTATCCTATAGGGCGGGAGTGGAGATATTTCACAAATCGAATCATTGAAGCCAAACTAGAAGCCCTTGCATCCCCCTGTCTTGGTACGCTCAATCTCAATCTCAATCTCAGATCTTTTATTTTTATACTCACCTTTCCTTTCGATCTTCATCAGATTTTTTTCCACAAGCAACACCATTGTTTCCGCCCCAGATTCTCACCCCTAATTACTCTGTGTTGTATTCATATTCTATATGCGATTTATAGTTTTATGCAAGTGGTAAATATTTCAAACCCTAACAATCAAATTAGAAATTAAGAATAGGAATAGATACATATATGATATATATAGAGGGATTGGGGAGGACAGGAGATAGAAAAATGAAAAACAACAACAGTAGGCCACCTTACTGGTAAATATGTGCATATTAGGGGCCATGGGGACCGGTGTTCAGTGTGAAACTTGAAACCTTCGTTATAAACATGTACATGTCACTTTATTTATTTTGTAGAATATAAGTTGATTGAACAACACGTCTAGTGCCATCGCCATTGTTAATCGGATCTAGATCGTAGATGTTAACAGATCGAAGAGAGAAAAAGCGAGGAAGAAGATGCCTGTTCAGCAGTTCAAGAACGAGTTGTAGGGGTTAAATTTTGTTATTTTTTCACATCTGTAGATGGTGAGAAGGAAGAGAGAGTACAGAGGTTTTAGATCTGAGATGAATATGAATTGAGATGGTGAGAAGAAGAGAGAGTACAAAGGTGTAGAAAGAGAGATTTACCATATTTTTTTTATCTTTCTTTGTTAAATTGATTAGTAAAATTACTAAACTACCCACATGTGCAAGGCACATGCCAACTTAACTGAAAATTTTTAACAAGGTTAGGGCCAAAGGACGTAGAGCGCAACGAGTTTTACAAATAAAGGACCGTGACTGTAATTATCAAAGTTAAAGGTCATCCATTGTAATCTGATATAAACATAAAGGACGAAAACTGTAATTTACCCAAGAACCTTACATATTTTAATAGATGGAAATGTGCTAATTTACATGTGGTCTCCCAATCCCTATAAATCCTCTCTTTGACCCATTTTCCCTTGTCCATTGCCCATGCCTTCCCCCTAAAGGTGTCGATGTTTCCGTCCCAACATGCCATTTTGTTGAGGTGTGTGTGGACACGTTGTTTCTAAGACAATTCCTTCCTTTGCATAAAAATTGAGCATGTTAGTGGATGTGAACTCTCCCCCATTGTCACATCGGATTCTTTTTATATTTTTTCCAAATTGCACTTGTATCATCTTATGGAAAGCGAGGAGACAAGTGCTTGCCTCGTACTTGTGTTTTAGCAAGAAGACCCACACAACTCTACTAAAATCGTCTACGATTTTCAAAAAATAGTTTGCTCGTGAAAGAGAAGGTGTGCGATACTTCGCCCATACAACACAATGTATTAGATCAAAGCAAGCATTGGTTTTAGTAGTGCTGATAGGAAACGGTAATCTTACAAACTTAGCCTTGACACAAGAATCACAAAAAAACATTTGGTTCAAATGGGCGTTTTTAAGAAAATCAACGTGAGTAAGTTTAGAATTCGAAGCATGACCCAATCTATTGTGCCATGTATCAACCGTGGTGGCCATCGCCCTTCTTTGTTCTCCCGTTATCCCCATTTTGTATAGACCGTTTTCACAATCACCCACTCCGATCAACGTCCTTGTACTCAAATCCTGCATGATAATAAAATCTGGAAAAAAGGTTATATCACATTTAAGGTCCCGTGTCAGTTTACTAACAGATAGGAGGTTGCATTTGAATTCGGGAACATGGAGAACATCCTTTATTTTCATGCCATTGGGTAATGTGAATTCTCCTCTTCCTCTTACGGCTATGGCATCACCGTTTGGTATGACAACCGGTGCTTCATATTTTTTCTTTTTTTTATTCTCGAGCATAGAGTCGTTACAAGTAATGTTTTCGGTGGCACCCGAATCAACAACCCACTTACCTCCAACCCATTTACCTTCATGGTTGATGTTACCTGCCATGTTAATGACCAGTGTTTCTTCCTCTTTAGCGGTACTCATTTTGTCACCAAAGTTTTTTTTTTTTGAGGGGGGGGGGGGGGTTATGTAGGATCGTGTGTTTGCTCTGATACCATAACAATTTTATTATGGTAAAAGAACTGTTGAAAAATGATGATTCGAAAGCTACATACCACCTATCTATATATAGGCATACATAAGAAAAGGAAATAAGACAAAATGGTCAAAACAAGCTAGGGAGAAGGCATGGGCAATGGACAACGGAAAATGGGTCAAAGAGAGGATTTGTAGGGATTGGGAGACCACATGTAAATTAGCACATTTCCATCTATTAAAATATGTAAGGTTCTTTACTCCCCCTCAAGTTAGAGCGTGGAGATCTGTAATGCCCAACTTCCCAAGTAAAGTGCGGAAGCGGTTGGTACCCAACGGTTTAGTGAGGAGATCGGCAAGCTGCATTGTTGTATCTATTTTCATGGTTTGAATCCCTTTTAACTTGACACGTGCACAGACAAAATAACAATCCATTTCAACATGTTTGGTGCGTTCATGAAACACGGGGTTGTTTAAAATGTGCCTGGCTGCTTGATTGTCACAAAACAATTGTGTCGGCCCTTCTTCAGGGATATCAAGTTCCTTTAAAAGCCTTCTCATCCATATAATCTCACTAACCACGGCCTCCATGGCCCGGTATTCAGCTTCGGATAAAGATCGTGAAACCACCAATTGTTTCTTTGATTTCCAGGATATAGGAGCGCATCCCAAGAGAAGTAAGTACCCAGTTCGTGACCTCCGATGAAAGGACAACCAAGTCAATCCGAGTCACAGTAAGTGATGAGGTTGGTGCCGCCCTGCTTTGGTAAAAGAATCCCTTGTCCAAGAGTGCCTTTGAGGTAGCGAAGGACTCGATTGGCAACCTCTAAATGACTAACTCTTGGGTCACCAACATATTGACTCAAAATATTGACGATATATGCAACGTCGGGTCTAGTAGCCTGAAGGTAAAGGAGTCTTCCAATTAATCGTCGGTATTGGTTTGCATCGACTTGAGCTTCTTTATCACATTTATCCAATTTCAAATTTTGTTTCATTGGGAACTCACTCGAACGACAACCAGTCATTCCCGTATCCTCCAAGATGTCTAAGATGTACTTGCGTTGGCTAAGCACAAGGCCTTCTTTGGTGTGAGCTACCTCAATACCCAAGAAGAACTTCAATACTCCTAGATATTTGATGTTAAATCCTTTGTCTAGGAAGATCTTGACGTTTTGCATTTCTTCCATATTATTCCCAACTAGTATGACATCGTCAACATAAATGAGTGTAGCCATGAATACTTCGTCTATCTTCAATAGGAACAAGGAATGGTCCACCCCCGTTTGTTGGAAACCGATTTCAAGTAAGGACTTGGTGATACCAATTCCTCGATGCTTGTTTAAGACCATAAAGCGACTTCTTGGGCTTGCAAACACGTTGGTCATTTTGTCCCACAAAGCCTTGTGGGATTTTCATGTATACGTCTTCATGAAGATCTCCATGTAAGAAGGCGTTGTTGACGTCAAGTTGATGAATGCGCCATCCCTTTTTGACCGCTACGACTAACAAGGTTCGGACCGTGACTAGTTTGGCTACTGGTGCAAAAGTTTCATGAAAATCAATGCCTTCTGTTTAGGTGAAGCCTTTTGCCACGAGACGCGCTTTGTACCTTTCAATTTCTCCATTGGGTTTGTATTTTATCTTGTAAACCCACTTCGAATCGATGGTGCGCTTTCCTTCGGGAAGCTCTTCGAGGACCCATGTTCCATTTTCTTTGAGTGCTTGAACCTCTTTCTTCATGGCCTCGACCCATTTTGGATCCTTCACCGCTTGACTAAAACATTTTGGCTCATGATTGGAAGTTATGGCCGCCAAAAAAGCTTTATGATTGTTAGTAAACTTATCATAGGAAATGAAATGTGCAAGAGGATGTACCATTGAGGACTCTTGATTGGAGGTGGATTGCTCATGGTCAATGGATGGGGATAGACGGACTTCATAGTCATCGAGATGCTTGGGACGTGACCTGCTTCTTTTTTCTCTTTGTGGTTCAACGGTTTCGAAAGCTTCATGCAAGCCTTCTACATTGACACTTTGATCATGGGTCGTACCAACTTGGCCCATAGGATTGGGGTTGTGTTGTTCCTCGGTGGGATTAGTGGGCTCGGTTTGGGTGTGTTGATCAGTTGGGCTTGTGGGATCGGTTTCATCGGTGTTTTGTGGTTGTAAAGATGGCCCAGTTTCTGGGTCTAAAAGAGGCCCAGATGGATCTAGCTCAATATCCGGTTCCCTTTGTTGTTTCACAGGTTCACTATCCCACCATTTTGGGGGTATAAAGATTTCTTCTTCTTCTTCAAGAGTGGCATTTTTGAAAGGGAAAATGTTTTCAACAAATTTGACATCTCTTGAAATAATTATTTTGTTTTGTTTGGCCGAAAAAAATTTATACCCTTTTGTGCCCGGTGGATACCCCACAAAAATACCCGGTTTGCCTCTTTCAACAAATTTGTCACCAAGTGTTTCGATGCTCTTATAGTATGCTAGACAACCGAAAACTCGCATATGTTCGTAATCGGGTTTTTGATTGTATAGAATCTCGTAAGGAGTCTTGTTACCAATAACCTCCGATGGTAACCGGTTTATGATGTATGTGGCGGTAAGAATGCATTCGCCCCAAAACCTTGTTGGGAAAAGAGAGGATTTGTAGGCATGTGCAATGGACAAGGGAAAATGGGTCAAAGAGAGGATTTATAGGGATTGGGAGACCACATGTAAATTAGCACATTTCCATCTATTAAAACATGTAAGGTTCTTTACCCTTTGGCCAGGGTGGGCGGCCGCACCCCTTGAAAAAAAAAATTAGTGTATGTTTTAAGCAAAAAAACCCGATCGCACACCTTGAAAATATGGTTGAACACCTCATCCGCACCCCGCCAACAAATAATTTCTAGGTCCGCCACTGTCTACACACTTCTCAATTCTTAAATTCTTACCCGGATGGTGCTTCCATGTATATCTCTTTTTTCAACTCTCCATGTATGAAAGCATTAATCACATCGAACTAGTTAAATGACCATCCTTCATTTTGTAGATATCGGGGAAATCACCTTAGTTGTGTCAATTTTGGCTACTAGATAAAAGTTATCTGAGTAGTCAAGCCCATGTTTCTGGGTGTAGCATTTCACCACAAGCCGCTTCTTATACCTTTCAATAGTCCCTTTTGGTTTGTGCTTAATATACACTTTTCCCATGTGTCGTTTTTATCAAGGCTTTTATCTACGTTCTTGTTGCATCTCATAAGTTCTTTGATTCCTAGGCATGTTTAACAATGTTAAGAATATGTATATAGTGATGTGACAAACTTCTTAGCTTCATGAGACAAGTTCCTTTGGCAAAGTTTACCTTGGATATTTCAAACATTGAGCCTCCTTTTCTGGAGAGTATCCTTTGGGTGGGACTCCCCTAAATGACAATAATACTCTTAGGTCCAAGCTTCATATTGATGCATTTGTTTCACTTGAGGGGGCATACTAGGTACTTTATTGTGTATACAATGAGGGTATTATTTTCATTTAATATACTTAGTTTGTCAATTAAGGGTATTATTGGCTAGTATAGTATTGTACCCTTTACTCATTGAGGTAGACATCAACTTTTTACACAAAGTCTTAACCTAATAATACTATTATATAAGTATTGAATATTGATGAAATACAACACGGTAATCTTAAAACTCAAAAATATATATATTATTATACTAGGTTGGAATCCTGTTAACGCATGATTTAAATAAAAGACATATTAATGAGTTAGTATCAAGATTTAGGAACTATAAAACACTTTTTTAAGATAAGATATGATTGTAATTATGTATAAGTACGAAAAGCGGGAAAAAGAATTCGATTCGGGTCAGATTAATCCTGGTTGTGGATCATCGTTCATTGCTCGTGTTCCGAAGAAGAGTGACCCTACGGGTCTTGAAGATTATCGGGGTTGTTAACAAGGTAGTGTCAAAAATCCTGGCTAATAGACTTAAGAAAGTTCTTGGCTCGGTTATTTCGGAATCCCAATCGTCGTTTTTGGGTGGTAGATTTATTCTAGATGGTCCTCTAGTGATTAACGTGGTTTATTCTTGGCTAAAAAAAACAAAAGGAAGGCGTTTCTGTTTAAAATCGATTTTGAAAAAGCCTACGAAAATATCAATTGGGGCTTCGTGGTGGACATTTTTTGTCAAATGGGCTTTGGTGCGAAGTGGTGCAGTTGGCTTTGGGGTATCATGTCTTCGGCTAGGGCGTCTGTCCTGGTTAATGGTTCGCCGACTTTCGAGTTTAATTGTGGTAAAGGGATGAAGCAAGGTGACCCCATTTCCCGTTCCTGTTTGTGGCGGTTATGGAAGCCTTATCGTGTTTTTTTGACAAAGGTGTGGAGGTGGGAGTTTTTGCGGGGATTAAACTACCGAACGATGGTCCATCGTTGTCTCACTTGTTTTTTGCGGATGACGCCCTGATTGTCGGGGATTGAGATGTGAACAATGCTCTGAATGTCGTGACAATTTTAAGGTGCTTCCACGCTTGCTCTAGTCTGAGGATTAATCTTGGGAAGACTAACTTATATGGTATAGGGGTGAATAATACGGAGGTAGAGGAATTGGCTAACGTGGTGGGTTGTAAACAGGACGCCCTTCCTTTAAAGTACCTTGGGTTGAAGGTGGGAGCGAATATGAATCGTATAAACAATTGTGTACGATATCTTTGAATCTAGATTAGCCCTTTGGAAATCCGCGTTATTATATATGGGTGGGAGAATTACGCTCATCCGATCAGTTTTCCAGAGTCTTCCGAATTATTATTTCTCGTTATATAGAGCTCCGGTGAAAGTAATTAAGGATATGGAAGGTAAGATTAAGAAGTTTTGTGGGGAGGGTCTAATGAGGTAAAACACTCACTGGGTTTCTTGGGATTTAGTGGCTTCGCCTAAGAAAAGCGGGGGGCTGGGGCTTAGCAAGCTTTATAACATTAACATTGCTCTTCTTTGCAAATGGGGATGGAGATACAAGTGTGAGAAGGATAACCTATGGGTTAAGATGGTTGATTCTATCCATGCCCGCGGGTTGGGCTGGTCGTTCTTGCTGGAAAAAAAAACATTCAGTGGGGTCTGGCACAACATCGTTGCTGTGTTCAACAAGCCGATTCAGGGTGGTTCACGTCTCCGAAGTTTGTATGGAGGCTTAGTGGGCAGAGGTGACCGTATCCTTTTTTGGTTGGACCCTTGGTTGACGGATACTCCCCTTAGAGATCTGTACCCTAACTTGTTTTTGCTTGAAGTGGTCAAGTCGTGCTCGGTTCGGGATCGGCTATTAGGTAATTGCTTATGGAGGCACGACCCGACCTTGGAGGACGAGTTGAGGGAGCTGTCTGCTTTGACTAGTGCTATTGAGTCAGTCTCCTTGAGCGATGGTAATGACGGTTGGAAATGGAAGGGTGACCACTCAGCATGCTTTTCGGTTAGTTCAGTCAAGAGGGTTCTGGAGGGAGTTTCTGCCATTGACAGTACATTTTTCTTGATTGGTCTAAATGGGTCCCCATAAAGTACAATGTTTTTTGTTTGGAGAGCGGTAATGGGTCGTATCCCAACTTCGGATGCGTTAAGGAGAAGGGGCATAGATATCGGAGATGGGCTGTGCCCCGAGGAAGAGTCACAGATCATATCTTCATTTCTTGTTTTATGCCTGCTGTCCTTTGGCAGAAAATTAGCCGTTGGTGTCGTATCTCGCCCATATTCGCGTTTTCGATAAAAGGTTTGCTGCAAATTCACAGTTCGGGTACTCTTAAAACCGGGGAAAGGGACGCACTGCACGGAATCATGATTACGGCCTGTTGGTGTCTCTGGTTGGCTCGGAATAAGGCGACTTTTTCAGATGTCGTTATCAAGGTGGAAAGCCTGTTTAGTGAAGTTAGATCCATGGGCTTCCTTTGGTACAAACATAGATCCAAATGTAATTCTATATGGTGGTTAGACTGGTGTAAATTTGTAATTATGTAAGGTTGTTGGTTTTGGTTTGGTTCCCGGTCCGGTTTTCGGGCACGGGCGTGTTTTAATGAAGTTTTTCTTTCAAAAAGAAGACTTATAAAATTGTGACACGTGACACGAGTTACTTGTTAGATAGGTACAAATTAATAGATTGAACAAAAAACCACAAGAAACATAGGTAATAAAACATCAATCTACAAAGTTTGTAAATTATTTAATAATCCATTATTTATTTATCTCATCAAATTTAGAGTGAATTGCAAAAATTGTCTTTTATCTTTATACCACTTTTCAAGCGATGTCTTTTATGTTTAAAATTGATGAGTTTTATACTTTATGTTTTGAAATCTTGCATTGTTTGTCCTTTAACCCTAACCTAGTTAATTTTTTCTGTTAAATATGGTCATGTGCTTTACATGTGAGGATATTTTTGTCATTTTATCTTTAAAAGGACTAATTATGTAACTTTAAAAATAAAAAAAGATTTAAATAAATAAAAAAATTATATTGAGATACTCTCATTCCCTCTATGTAATCTGTATAATTACTAATTACTTAACCACCACCATAAACCATCTACCACCACCATCCACCTTACCGCCACCACTTACCATCACCTACTGCTATCACCTACAACCCAACCCACTCAAAGTCTCTCTCTCCCAACCGTTACCCAATAACAACAATTAACAATGAAACCCACCCATCTCCCCCTCTCTATCATAAATCCCACAAACAATGAACAATCAAATCCCACATCATAAATTCAAATCAATGCACAAATTCATCAGTCCTCGTAGTTTCTCTTAAATCCGACCAAAGTCAAATCAAGACACAAATTCATGAAATACCAACTCGCAGTTAACAACATCCGAACCACCATATCTCTCTCAGATCTAGGGAACAAACTGAATACAGAACAATCTGGTTGAGAGATGAACCACCATATCTCTCTCAGATAGTCAAATCGAGGGAGGTGGCCGTCGCCGCCTTTCTTCTCATCCTCAAATCTGGGGCGCTGGGTGGTGATTGCGAGTGGTGTGGTGTGGTGGGGCGGTGGTGAACTGATGTAGTGAGAGGGGGTAGTGGGTGGCGGTTGTTTGTGGTGGTTGGTGGGAGGTGGTTGTGAGTGGTGCGGTGGAGAACAAATGTAAAAAAGATGGGTGGTTGGTGGCAGTTGTTTGTGGTGGTTGGGGTGGACATATGTAGAGAGAGGGAGAACAGTGGAGAAGGATAAGGGTTTTGCATTGTATATACTGTACACATATATTACTTGTATATATGATATTAATTTCTTAAATTTGCTATTGCTTTATCGGTAATGAAAATATTTATATATAAGGTAAAAAGACCAAATTATCCTTGTGTGTTCTGGTCTAACAAAAAAATCTAACTAGGTTAGGCCTAAAGGATAGAACGTCATCATCATCATCATACTCGGTATATCCCACCAATAGCAAAGCTAAGGTAGGGTCTGAGGAGGGTGAGATGTAGACAGCCTTACCTCTACCCCGTAGGAATAGAGAGGCTGCTTCCAATGAGACTCCCGGTTCGATTGTAGTTTTGCATCAAGCCTTGGACATAAGGCACATAACACTCAGCAATTGAGACAAACGCCGATTAGTGCATGTACCCTCTTGTCTTTCGGCTATCAACGCCACCACATGATGCATGATTAACCATCCTCTCTTTTAACATTATTTTCATGAAATTAGTAAAATAACGTTAAAATTAGTACACTTTCACGTTTGCCCCCCGAGCGCCCACACATATATACATTATATGAGCATACCGCAAGCGGGGCGTATAACATGTAAGATTTAAAACAGAAAGTATAAAACTTATCAATTTTAAACATAAAAAGCATCACCTAAAAATTGGTATAAAGATAAAGGACAATTTTTGTAATTCACTCTATAATAACATCTCAGAATATAAAATATCCAATTTAGGAAATATAACATGTTTTTATTGATTTGCTATGTAGGTCCCTCGGAGGTTGAGGTTCAACCTATTCCTTGTTATGTCTAACACACTAGCAAGTGCGGAATCCAAGCTAGCATGCAAACCGAGATAGAACAAGCACAAACACAACACACAAACTTCACCGATTAACACCACTTGTATTAATACGTATGAAAGGTTCGGTTACAAGCTCAATGTTTACAAAAGTATTTTGCAAACTCTCTCAGTGTGTATGTGTTCCCTGTCTCACTCTTGTCTCTCTTTGTGTCTAACTATGTCTCTCTTTCTCTAGAAATGAAGTGAACACAACACATGGGTATATATACCCAACACAGATCGTCTGGTCGAAGGATCAGATAGACTGATCGAAGGATCATCTATCGACCAGAAACCCATCGAAGGATCACATATACCTCGAAGGATGATATCCTTCGAGGTCTATCCATCGAAGGTTTATCTTTCGAGCTTATCGAAGGATATAAACAATCCTTCGATGACACATCCTTCGACACAGACATATTACAACCATTTTGTTGACTGTTTGGCCAAGTCAAACCGGAGGATGGTTGACTTGGTCAAACTTACAAGACTAACAAAGACATCGTTTGGTATCATGACAAAATACAGACAAAGTACAGACACAAGTGCACCAACAAACTCCCCCTTGGCTGTAGCTTTGTCTCGATCTTAATTCTTGTAGGTCCCTCGTGTCTTCAAGTCTTTGACGTCCTTTCAAGTCTTCAATGTCGGAGGATCTTTAAAGTCTTCACGTCTTGAAAGCAGAAAGTGTACCAACAAACTTCCCGTTTCATGTAGGAAGTGTGTTGACAAACTCCCCCTTAACATAAGCTCCCCCTTGAGTTATGCTCGTGAAATACTTGTTCTTTATGAATTGAGATCCTTGTGGTGTTGATGATGGCCAGCGGCAACTCGATCATCTTCATCACTTGAGTGCCTTCACGTCGTGTCTTCATTCCGAAGCTTGTCATCGACCATGTTCTCCTTGCCTTTAGAATCTGTACATGCAAGAAATCTAAACGCGTAATGAGAACAACTGCCTGGAATATAGTACCATAAACAAACGACACACACGTGACCATTGTTCAAACAAACACCGTCCGACAGTTTGAAAGTTTAATGTATTTTATCAATTTCAATTTTAACTTTCAACACTTGCAAATTTCAACCGTTTATGAAGAATCAGTCGTTTCGGTTTTCAATCAGGTTTCAGGTAACGAAGACTCGAGATCCAACATCGTACGATCGAAAATAAAATAAAATCTTTTTGGCTTTTATAAAGTTTAAATTAAAACACACCTAAAATCTTTTTGGTATTTTTGAATATTTCGAAATGTAAAGACTGAAAGCAGTAAATAAATATATACAAAGATGCGGAAAATGAAAGCATTAAATAAATATTTACAGACATTCTTTTTGCGAGTTTCGAGGGTAAGAGAATCATATCAGTGTATGGTCATGTCAAAACGCTCTTGTTGTTCAATTAGTTAACATTAAGATAAGCATCCTATAACGATTATCGGTATTGTTGTCCACATAAGCTCAACTTATCAGATGTAATCATGGCGAGGGGATACGTTAAGGTATGATTTATACTTACCGACCGGTGTTCATCCACATCACGACACATTCCCGTATCAAGGTATGCACGAGGGTTCATCTTACCGGTGAGAATACCGATTATCATCTGTTTGACCGTATATGATGTGAGATTCTCACTTATTTGATTTGAAAACAAGCCCTATGTGATAGAATCACTTAGTGATGAGGAACTTGATTTTCAGATGCATGAGGGCACAGGAGCAAGTCCGTGAACAGGTCAGTACTTTCGTACAGCAGAGAGACGAACTTGACTCCCGGATAAATGTGATATATTATCACTTATTTTGTTTGGACATGTGATTGTTGATCACTTATTGAGGTCGAATGCAATATGTACACGTATGTATAGTATCATGGAAGATCTAGACTTGCGTCCCCGTTATTTTTCGGTAAAAGATACAACCATGATACCCAGATGATAAGCCGCATAAAGACCGAATATCTCAGAACCTCGGCAATCTCTCAAACGAAATTTCGGTACTAAGACCATATGCCAACGAATGGTTCCCACCTGGTCTTCAGTCGATTTAAGTTTATATCACCCTGCACACTTTAAACTGATTGTGAGCCTACCGATACATCTTATATAGAGCTGCTAATCGCTTTTTCATTTAAGGTTTAAAGAGGTTTAGACAGACCACTGATGTACTATCATTTTCTCTTTTGCTCACCAGGAAACTCATTTTTGCTGTTCTATTGTTTTTGAGTTTTTGAAATTTTTCAATGTTTTTGGATTTTTCAAATTTTGGATTTACTCCCCCTAAAATCAACAAACTAAGACAAATTTAAACACAAAGGTATTTACAAAAATGATTTTCCGATGTTGGTTTTACTCTTGCTTGACCTTAATGCCGTTCACCAATAATAAATAGTCAAATCTTGATTTGTCAAATGCTTTGGTAAAAAGGTCGGCACGTTGGTCATCGGTGTGGACATAAGCAACATCAATTAGCCTTTTCTCAAAGCAATCACGTATGAAGTGATACTTAATTTCGATGTGCTTAGTCTTTGAATGCTGCACAGGATTTTTAGTGATCTGTAAGGCAGCAGAATTATCAACGTAAATAGGAGTAGTTAGGAATTCAAAACCGTAGTCACGCATTTGTTGTTGGATCCATAGGACTTGGGAGCAACAACTTGAGGCAGCAATGTATTCAGCTTCGCATGTTGATGTAGCGACGCACGTCTGCTTCTTGCACTGCCATGTGACTAGGCGATTTCCCAAAAACTGACATCCAGCCGTTGTGGATTTGCCGTCGATTTTGCATCCGCCAAAATCAGAATCACTGAATGCGATCAAGTCAAAGTTATTATCCCTAGGGTACCATAGACCGGTGTCAGGGTAACCCTTCAAATAACGAAAAATCCTTTTTACAGCTGCAAGATGTGAGGCCTTCGGGTTCACTTGATATCTGGCAAGCAGGCACGTTGGGTACATTATATCTGGTCTTGATGCTGTGAGGTACATAAGGGATCCGATCATCGCGCGGTAGTATGAGGGGCTAGTAGCTTCACCCTTCAAGTCTGGAGTAATTCCGTGATTTTGTGGCAATGGGGTACCGATGGGCATTGCATCAGACATCTGGAACCAGCTCAAGATGTCACCAACATATTTAGTCTGATGGATGAATATCCCAGACTCTGTTTGTTGTACTTGTAGGCCCAAAAAGAAGGTCATTTCTCCCATAGCACTCATCTCGAATTTATCCTGCATGATGCGCTCGAAATTCCTACACAAAACATCATTAGTAGAACCAAATATAATATCATCAACGTATACCTGTACCAGTAGAAGATCTCCATCTTGTTCTTTGATGAAAAGAGTACAGTCGATAAGACCTCTGCGAAATCCATTCTCCAGCAAATAATTAGATAAGGTTGCGTACCAAGCTCGCGGTGCTTGATGTAGACCATAGAGAGCTTTGTTGAGCAACCAAACCCGATCGGGATGGATAGGATCTTCAAAACCTAGAGGTTGTTCGACGTACACCTCTTCTTCCACCACACCATGTAAGAATGCACTTTTCACGTCCATCTGGTATACCTTGAAACCTTTGAATGAGGCATAAGCCAGAAAAATCCGAATTGCTTCTAGACGTGCAACAGGTGCATACACTTCGTTGTAGTCGATCCCTTCTATCTGACGAAAACCTTGAACGACTAGCCTTGCTTTGTTTCGAATAACGACTCCATGGTCATCCTTTTTGCATTTAAACACCCAACGGGTACCAATCTTCTTGTAACCAGCAGGTTTCTCTACGAGTTTCCAGACACCAAGCTTCTGGAATTGTTGCAGCTCTTCCTGCATCGCTTCAACCCATGAGTTATCTTTCAAGGCTTCTTTCCAAGTTCTTGGCTCTTCCTGTGAGACATAACACGTGAAAGACCAATCATTTTGTTGACCAGATTCTCGGATATCTGTATACAAGCCTGCATTGTTGTTGTTCCGCAACATGTTTCTTGTTTGAACGCCACTTTGTACATTTCCGATGATGTTTTGTTGAGGATGGGTATTGTGAATCCTTGTTTCTGGATTATCTTGAACTGGAATATTTGTACCCAGATTGTTGAGATTGAGATCAACAATCAATTCAAGGCCCGGAATTGACGAAGAGGATGATGCAGTAGCTTCAGCTGTTCTAGGGACATCCACCGGAGGTGTACCCTCTGAAGTACCATGTACTGCTGTTGTTGGAGCTTCTTGATCTGCATCTAGAAATTCATCATCCTCTGAAGATTCGTTCAAATCGGTAGCATCGTGAAAATCCTCATTGTCGAGAGCATTATTGTTCACTGAAGATGGTTCTTGATTGACAATAATTGGACGAACCAACGGTGAATCTGTTGCATTGTCACTCTCGAAAAACATCCTTGCCGCAGCATTTTCTTCAACAGCTTCAACATTGATCGAATTGAAAAAGTCATCGTACTCAAACATCCAAGGCTGACCAGGACATTTGACTGGTAAAGTGTGCCTTTGTACTCTGACTTCAGACCATTCCTCGACCCTTTTAGTCTCTAGATTCCAGACTCTTAGGTTCGGGGTGGCATACCCAAGAAAGTATCCATCAATTGCTTTTGCCCCAAACTTTCCATTAGGATCGATTATTGTGCATGGAGCTCCAAACGGTTCAAGATATGACAAATCTGGTTTCCGTTTGTTAATAAGCTCAAAGCAGGTCTTGTTGTGCCTTTTGACTGTAAGGACCCGGTTCAACGTATAACATGCAGATGCCACAGCTTCAGTCCAGAATGGAATCGGCAATTGTGACTCTACCAACATAGTCCTAGCAGTCTCGATCAATGTGCGGTTCTTACGTTCAGCGACGCCATTCTGTTGAGGAGTATAAGCTGCACTAAATTCGTGAAGAATACCTTTTGAAGTGCAAAACTCCGCCATGGCATGATTTTTGAATTCAGTACCATTGTCGCTACCTATCCGCCTAACCTTCAACTTATATAGATTCTCAATCTGAATAATCAAGTTTTTGATAATACCGAAGGTTTCGCTCTTGTGTGCCATGAACGCCACCCAAGAAAATCTTGAATAATCATCAGTTATCACGAGGCAGTATTGATCATTCCTAATGCTTTTGTGCTTGACAGGACCGAACAAATCCATGTGCAAACGTTCAAGAGGAACAACCACCGTGTTGATTTTCTTTGTAGGGTGTCGCTTCTTCGTTTGTTTTCCTTTCTGGCACGAGACACAGATGTCTTGAAGATGGAAGTTTTTAAGAGGAACACCATTCACTAATTCATTTGACACCAAATGATTCATTTTGCGTAAGTGAATGTGACCCATTCGTCTGTGCCAAGAGATTGTGTCTTTTTCTGTGGCTTTGGAAACGAAACAAGTTGCTTGTGCAGACGTTGTGATAGCTTGGCTCATATCAAGGACATACAGGTCATTTATCCTTGGAGCCGACAAGAGAATCCATTCTTTCGGAATTCTGAAGCCGGGTTTCAGCACATAACATCCATTTGCATCAAAGTGTACTGAGAAGTGCTTATCACAAATTTGAGAAACACTAAGAAGATTGTGATCAAGTTGTTGTACGAAGTTGATCTTATCAAAGCTAACAACCCCGTTGGAAATCATTCCTCCACCCGTAATATATCCGCCCTTATCTCCAGCAAAAGCAACATAACCTCCTCTAATAGATTTGACATCGTAGAGAAGCTTCATGTCGCCTGTCATGTGCATGGATGCCCCACTATCAACAATCCAATGACTACTGATAGTTCCTCCTGGAACACCCTGCACATGAACTCACATAATTAGTTGGAGATGGGGACCCAAGCCATTGTGGTCTTGGGTCTTCCATTTTCATCAACAACAATAACTTCTATTCTTTGATGATTCATAAATTGTGATGGTCCCTCTGAACTTGTGGTCAATTTAGGTTTCCATGTCTGTTGAGATTTACCAGTTTGATTGTTTGAAAATTTAACTTCGTGATTGTTTGAAGTTTTTGAAAATTTTGAACTTTCTGGTTTAACTGGAACCGATTGTTTTTGAACCACTTCAGTTTTAAGTGCCTTTTCAATCACCTTGACTTGTTGGTGTTTCTGTTTCTTTTCCCTTTCTCTTACAAGTCGGGGATCTTGTTTTACAGAAACAGATCGCTTTTGGTGATTGCGTTCACGGGGATCATCATCAATTGCTTTCAACTTATGAAGATACGGACAGTTTCGAATTATATGTCCAATTGTACCACATTCAAAACATGATCTTCGTTCAACAAACCACGAAGTATCATGTGATCGTCTTGCCGATGATGAACTTTGTGATCCCGAGGTACTAGGTTTTGAACTATTTGGTTCATTCCTTTTCATCACTGTTGCTTTCTTGACAAAATCTAAGTTAGATTGATTTTCAAACGTTGCAATTTTGTCCGTTCCCTTAGATTTCACAAAGTTCACATTCTTGTTCTTCTTCTTATTCGGCTTCCTTTGACTTTGAGTCGGTGTCTTACCTCTTGGTTTGGTATGATTTTGCTGCGTGTTCACTGTTGGTAATTTTTGATTGCCATATTGTTTTCGAACTTCGGCCTTTGGGATAGGAGGGCACTGTGTTACCACAACGTGTGATCCTTTCTTACCCAGAAATTTACTTGTTGAATTTTCAAAGACTTTACTGATTAATGATTGATTAACATTCTTAATAGGAAAATCTTTGTCTGAATAAATTTTATTATCACCAACAAGAGTATACAGCAAATCCACACTCTCCGACTCTTGTGCCGACAAGGACTCGATTGCAACAGTCTTAGCGGGTTTTGCAGGAGGATCACACAGAATATGATTCTCAAGAGGTATGTCCTCTTCTTTTATCACCGCATCAGACTTTGCTGAATCAGTATCATCAGATTCATCATCAGAAGAATCAGCATCCTCAACAACAACTGGAGGATCCTGATTCTGTTCAGCAGGAGACACACATGTATCTGCTGACACATCCGAATCTGATGAAGCTTCTTTCTTGTATCCAAGCCCTGTTGCAAATTCCTCAACGTCCAAAGGAACAGATGGTTCAAAGTGAGTTCTATACTCCTCATCAGGCATGGCATCATAATTGTTTCACACGGGTGGTGGACATTTCTTGTAACCTATGCATGTGACATCCCGTTTCTCTTTCTGAACGTCAATGATGTGATCCAACACATAGCTAGAGCTCAAATAACTGTCTAACTTGAGTCGGATCGCCTCACTTTCAGTTTTAACATAGGCCATTTCCTTTTGCATTACCTCAAGACGAGTTATATACAAATTAATGTCAGTTTGTTTTCTGGAAACCATTTTTGTCAGCTCTGTTTTATCTTTCTTTAACGTTTCAATCATTGATTTAAATTCCTTTTCATGGTTTTCATAAAACATATTGGCTTCAGTGCACTTCGAGAGATCCACGGTTAACTTCTGATTGTGGATGAATGTCACATCATATTTCTCTTGCAAAGCCTCGTGTTTGCTTTGCAATTCACACCACTTATCATTCAAAGAAACATGTTTGTCTTGCAAGTCAAACAAACTAGCTTGTAAAGCATCATGTTTGCCTTGCAACTCAGACATGTTTGCATCCAAATCAGCACATCTAACATGCAATCTATCACAATTATCACAACTAACAGAAGTGGGTTCATCGACACATACTTGACTTGATGAACTGTCGACATTAGCCATAAAGGCTGAATGGAGAGAAGACGAAGAATAAGCAGCTTGATCCACCAAAATAGATCTTCTTTGAATTCCTGCTGCAGCTTCTTCCAATAGCTCATCAATATCTGCATTAACTGACGCACTTGATGTCTCATCCACATGATCATTGCCTGAAGTGGAGGATTCTTCATCTGAGCTTCCACTATAACCAGAACTGTCTTCATCTTCAGAAGATTCACAACCATTGGTGGAAGATTCTCCACCACTGGCGTGTTTAAGATCCTTGACAATTTCAGCAAAACAAGTTGTTCCATCTGGAGCATCATTTCCCAACTGAATTGACCAATCACAACCTTCATCTACTTGAACCACAAGTGCCTGGTTGGCATTTGATGGTCCTGCTTGACTTTGGTTGTTGACAGGCACCAGTGTGCGCTCGTTGTTCCTTACTTGGTTCTGATTTGCCCTGTTGCCTTGACCTCTGAAAGGATTTTGGTTTCCATGTTGAGATGGCCTCGTACATTCACGCTTGAAATGACCACGTTCACCACAGTTGAAACACTTAACAGCCTGCTTATCAAACCCATACTTGGTGTCTTTCTTTCTCTCCAAGCTGGTTCTGCCAGTTCTTTCCATGAAATCCTTTGCTCGCCTAACAGCACTGGCAAAGGCCCACTTGATGTCCATCATCTCCATCTCCTCTTTATCGATCTGCTGATAGTCTTCTTGTGTCAGATTAATGTTACCAATCTGACCTTCCACTAGTCCACAGTATGCGCTCACCAAAGTGTTTAGCAGCTCCATGTGTTCCTTTGCTACTTCCACACTGACTTTAGAAAAGCTTGAGGTGTCGAGCCGTACTGTATTTGGCTTTGATTGTTGACCAGCAGATGATGTGCTTCCATAACACGCTTGCTGTTGAGGAGGAAGTGGATTCCCATACATGTCTGTTGGTCCGGTAGATTGAGGAGGAAGCGGATTCCCATACATGTCTGTTGGTCCGGAAGATCGAACAGGTAATGGATTTCCGAACATATCAGTTGCTCTGATAGGTCGTTGGCTTTGCTGTTGTGGTACTGGTTGAGGAACTGGTTCAAGCGGATTTCCATACATGTCTGTTCGAGGAGGCTTGACCGGAACTTGGATAGTATTTCCATACATGTCAGTACTAGACACAAACGCTGTTTGAATTGGAGCGTGTGAAGAAGGCTTTGTAGAAGTGCCAGAAGTTCCATAATACATTTCAGGATTTTGTGGCACGGGAACTCTTTTTGCCTTGAGAGTTTCTTCCTGATTCTTGTTTTCCAGGAGTTGAACAAAGTCATTGAAGCTCGTTGTAGCTAAAGTACCATTGTACTTCATGATTTCCAAGAAAGTATTCCATTGAGGTGGCAACGCATCTGCAAACTTTTTCACAATCTCTGCTGGAGTTGTAACAACCTCAAAATTTGCCAATTCAGTCAGCAAATGATTAAATCGACTTGTCAAATCTCCTAAAGACTCATTCTCCATACAAGTAAAACCATCAAACTCTTTCTTTAGCAACTAACGTCTCAATTGACGTGTCGCTTCATTTCCTACGCCCCTTGTCTTCAACGCGTCCCACAACCTCTTTGTCGTCTTGTAACTGACAAATTGATGATAAATATCTTTACTTAACGCCTGAGTAAGAATGGCATATGCCTTCTTTTCCAGATCATAGACCTTCTTCTGATCTTCCGTAAGATCTGCAAACGTAGCAGCAGATGATGCGGCAACCTCTATTGTTTGATCGAAATCTGTGATGAACCGCAACCACAATTCTGTATTTTGACCAAGAACGTATGTATGAAATCTATCAATACATCCTGGATATTCGTATAAGTGCATCAACTTTGGAGGTTGATTCAAACTTCCGGTTTCGCTCTCGCTTAAGAGAATGCTTTGAATACTTGGAGTTTGATTTGATACGAATGCCCATTGACCGGTAGAAATTGCATTAGCTTGAGAAGATACCGATGCAGGATCAGGAGACGGAGTACCAAAATACATCTCTGTATTTACAGGAGTACCCCATCTTGGATTCATTTTTGATCAAGAATAATAAAACCTGAAAATCACGAACTTGTTAAACATAAACAGACTAAGTATCGAAGGATCAACACTTGTTCGAAGGATCAACAGTGTTCGAAAGATTACTGTTGAGTTTCGAACAATGATTTCGAAAAACTCCCCAATCGAAGGATCCTTGTCTTTCGAATAAGAGCAGTAAAACGAAAGATGTATCCCTCGAAAATATTCCTTGGATTGAAGGATAAGTCACAGACTTCGAAGGATGTTCGAAGGATGATTATCTATCGAACCTCCTTTGATCGAAAGATGATCTTTCGACTTCGAAGGATATCTTTCGAACTGACACAGTTGACAAAAAATGACAGGTTGGTGAAAAGGTGATGGGTTGGTAGAAACTTTCGGCAGAAGGCAGAAGGTATGGTCAGACCATACTTTCTACCAAAACAGATTTGAATAATAAAATATAACCCAAAAAGGACAGATTTTAACCCAGAAACCGATCACCGGAGAAGCCTGGATTTTGGCCGAAAATCACCAAACGTCTTAAAAACAAGTTTTTAAGTTACCCAACCCGTCATGCAACACACCCGGTTAGTTTAGAACACGTTTTAACGTCAAGATAAGCGAGAAAAACACTAAAAAACGGCTGCTAAAACCGAGTGAGTTTTGTCCAAACACTCTGTGACAACCCGAACTCTCAGGGTTAGTACCGTTTGATCTCGTGATTCTAACTTCTCATAATTCTCTCCTTTCACGCTCTTGCTACATTAAACTTCTCCTTTAATTTCTTGTTGTGATAAACTTGGCGAATGTGAATCTACTTTGTTATAACTGAGGGTATGATTGTATCCGTTTAAGTGTTCGGGTTTACGCATAGGAGACACACATGGAACTGGGCCGCCGTAATTATATATATGGGCCGCGAGTGTGTCGGGCCACCCACGCACTCCTCAAACATGAACTCTACCTCCTTTAATCACTTCGGCCCACATATTTTGAGCCCAAACCGAACCCATCCCAAACCCATTAGAGATATTATTATATCTTTGCTCGGCAGTGGTTTTAGGTTGCAAGATACGTAGCAAATAACCCTAATTCTCTTAATATTGGACGGCAACCTCCTCTAGGGTGTGAAGCCCCTGATAGACGCCAACACCTTCTCCAATATTCCGATCTGGTTAGTGTCACTATTTTGTGTTATTGGAAATTGTTGCTAAATACGTTTGAGTATGTTTTTATTTGGATCTGTATGAATCATTTTAGGAATTGCACATGCATGGCAATGAATAATAAGTATGATGACTACATGAAATAGAATGTGTGGCATGATTAATAGATGACATGAAACTGGTTATTTGAATAAATCTGACAAAGCACGTGTGAGTAATTGATATGCATATGCTAGGAGGTTTATTATGATGATAATTATCCGATGTGATAATGTTGTGAGTTACTGAAATCGCTGCTTTAGGATGTATGTTAATTAATGATATTATGAAATAAGTAAACTGCTAGATGTAACATGTGGAGTTAATCGATGATGATGAGGTTGCATAATGTTGTGATGTATGTATGTTTTATATGATGACAGATAGGGTTTACGTATGTGTTCATAATCGATATGATTGCATGACTATGTTGTCAACATTATGGGATAAACTTGCAAACCCACTATAAAAATTGGTCCAATAACATGTAAGTATGTACTGTTGTTGGCACATGTTAGCTTTGACTATGTGTTATTAAGATATAGGTATAAGAATGATGGCATAACATGAAGTAATCATAGTATCAGAATTTGTCAGCCATGTGAAGTCTTGATTATTATTGGAATTATTAATGGGTTGAATGGACTATAGAATTTATTGGGTGGGATATGTTGTTGATCGATTATTATTTGATGAGAAAACTGTTGGAATTGTAATTGATATATTCACACAAGGAAAGTCGACGAGATAGAAATCATGTTTCGCCAAACAAGACTTGACGAAACAAGATATGTGTTTCGTCAATATTTGTGATTCGCCAACTTAAGTGTTTCGCCAAGGACGGTCGACGAAATAGAATCTTGTTTCGCCAAACAAGATCACGGCGAAACAAAATGTGTTTCGCCGATTTGTGTTTCGCTGAATGGTGTGTTTCGTCAATATGTGTGTTTCGCCATTATGTAATCAGCACAGTAACTTACCTTATTTCTGTTAAAAGTTAACATGGTTAGTTAACTGCGGTTAAGTGTTAACTGGAATATCTAACTGCTGTTAAATGTTAAACATGACTCGTATGATTGTTAATATGTACTACATGCTTATACGTGTACCTCGTGACTACAAACTGATTATGTATACGTGCATACTTTAGGACGTGATTGATTTACCTTGAGCACATACTTAGCATACCGAGCAAACCAAGGTGAGTTCACACTCTTACCAAGGCATGGGATTCCCCAGTTGGGTTGGGAATGGGATTGAATGATTACCTGTACTTACATTACCACTAGACTACTTACCACGGTCCTCGGATTGGGAAGGATACCTGTGTCAAATTTTACATAAAGCCTACGTACTGTCCTCGGATTGGGAAGGACACCAGCACTAAACCTACGTAAAACCTACGTACTACCGTCCTCGGATTGGGAAGGACGCCAGTGCTAAACCTACGTACTACCGTCCTCGGATTGGGAAGGACGCCAGTGCTAAACCTACGTACTACCTTCCTCGGATTGGGAAGGACGCCAGCGCTAAACCTACGTACTCGCTACGTACTGTCCTCGGTTGGGAAGGGCACTTACATAAAACCTGCGTAAACCTATACTTACTACTATCCTTGGATTGGGAAGGATACTTATGATTACGAATAGTCTAGGGGATAATATAACATGGGAAGCCCCCACCAATAGAACGTACTATCGGCCCAGTAGAGCCACATGTTACATACGAACTTACTATTACGCATTTACTTTCTGTGAACTCGCTCAACTAGTTGTTGATCCTCTGTTACATGCCTTGCAGGACCTTAGGTACTTATGGAGCTTGCACGGGAGGCGCAGTCGTTGTGGATAAGGATCGTGAATACTTGATTAGACATTATGACATTTCACACTTTATTGTGTTGGGTTTATTTATACGCTTCCGCTAAACAGTGATAACATATTTATGTTTTGGAACACCTCTCATATGGATTGGTTTGATTAAATTGCAATTACTTTTACTTTATACATTGTTCTATATGATTGGTGGCTTGATCCTGGTCAGTCACGCTCCCAAGCGGTGATACTCCTGGTCAGTCAGAGCCATTGGTTATAGAGAACTTGGTTTTAATAAAGGGAAAACGATTTTGTTAAAACCAGACTATAACCAGAACAGTGCTCTCAACGATCCACAACGACGCTTCGCTCCACGTGCAAGGCTCAACACCATAGGTATTACTATTCATGTTACTTTACCTACATGCTAGAACTACATAGAACTTTGCTCGTGGTATGCTTAGATTACATTGCCTACTATTCGTTACTGCTTGAAAACGCTTATGTGCTCACTCTCTTCGCACTATTCGCGAACCTCTCACCCACATGTTCTCCTTGATGTCAAGATCATGGGTGGACGCGTTAACCTAACTCAAGCCCGGTTGGCGGCTTCGATCACTGAACAAGTTACTGCAGCACTCGCAGCTGCCGAGGCAGGAGGTGTAACCTGCCATCACCACTTACTCTAGGATCTTTAGATCCTACTCTCGTAACTCAACACTGGTGCTTAATTTTGATTACTCTTGCGCACACGACAAGTCAACACGCTCAGCCACCTGTATGCACACACCAGACTTTTATGGACTGTCGTCCTACTACTTTCAGCGACACTGAAGGAGCTGTTGGACTCCTCCATTAGTTCGAGGAACTTGAATCGGTCATCGAGTGTGAGAATGACCCGAGGCTCGTAAGGTGAAATATGCCACTGATACTCTCGAAGGCACTGCGATAACTTGGTGGAACGCGCAAGTTCAGATGCTGGGGCTGGCGGCTGCTAATGCCACCCCATGGAATGATTTTAAGGAACCTATCAAACGTGAATACAGTAGTTATGATACCATCCACAAGTTGGAAGTGGAGTCCTTTAACATGAAGATGACGGGGTCAGAGATAGAAGCATGCACGAAACGATCCAACGAACTGGCAGTGTTATGCCCAACTATGGTGGATCCTCCTATCAATCGCATTGAGCTGTACCTCAAAGGCTTAGTACCAGAAATTCAAAGCCATGTGATGACTGCTAATCTTGCTACTATTCAAGATGTTACTCATCTTGCTCATCGTCTCACAGACCAGGCAGTGGAACAGAACAAGCTGCCTCAACGTATCAGCGATACTACTACCACTACTACTTCAACTACTTCTGCTACCCTCAGTAACAACGGATGAAAGTGGGATGGAACCTCTAGCAAGGGTTCGACTACGAATCTGTCCCAGGCACAGCAGCGAAAGATCAACGACAACCAAAGTCCTGGACAGCAACCTTTTAGTAGTCAAGGGCAGGGTGAATACAGGGGAAACCACCCTAAGTGCAATCGATGTAATTTACACCACAGCGGGCCGTGCAACAAAGATCGTTGTTAGAGATGCAACAAGCTTGGTCATGAAGCCAAAGAGTGTAGAAGCTCACGTCCTGCAAACCAGAACCAACAACAACAGCCACAAGATCTATAGAATCAGCAGCAACAGTAGGGTAACAAGGGATGTTATCAGTGTGGTGCTGAAGGTCACTTCAAAAGACACTGCCCACAGTTGAACCTGAACCAGAATCAGAACCAAAACCAAGGAAACAGGAACAATAGTGGAGACAACAATGGGGGTAATAACGACGACAATGGTGCCAGGGGTCGAGTGTTCGTGATTGGTCAGGGTGATACTAGGAATGACCCCAACATTGTGATGGTTTCGACATCGATATTGGTATGGATTGGCTACCTCAACATCGAGCAGAGACTCTTTGCAAAGAAAAGATCATCCGCATTCCTCGTGCTGGTTAAGAACCTTTGGTAACTCATAGTAACAAGCTCCTGGAGCAGCACCTATAGCTCGAGCACCTTATCGCTTAGCTCCAACGGAACTGGAAGAACTGTCTAAGCAACTGCAAGAACTCTTGGAAAAGGGTTTCATTCGCCCTAGCTCTTCGCCTTGGGGAGCTCCAGTACTATTTGTAAAGAAGAAGGACGGTACCTTCCGCATGTGTATAGACTACCGCGAATTGAACAAGGTGACTGTGAAGAATCGCTATCCTCTTCCACGCATCGACGATTTATTCGACCAGTTGCAAGGGTCGAGCTATTACTCGAAGATTGATCTAAGGTCGGGTTATCATCAACTGAGAGTCCGGGACGAGGACGTCTCCAAAACAGCGTTCAGAACACGCTACGGCCACTACGAGTTTTTGGTCATGCCTTTCGGGTTGACGAACGCGCCTGCGGTTTTCATGGATCTTATGAACAGGGTGTGCAAACCCTATCTCGACAAGTTCGTCATTGTTTTCATCGACGACATCCTGATATATTCGAAGAGTCAGGAGGAACACGAGCAGCACTTACGACTTATTCTAGAACTTCTTCGAACGGAACAGCTATACGCCAAGTTTTCTAAATGTGATTTCTGGCTTCGTGAAGTCCACTTCTTAGGCCACGTGGTAAACAAGGATGGGATTCATGTTGATCCATCCAAGGTAGATTCGATCAAGAACTGGCCTGCACCTCGCACACCAACAGAAATACGCCAATTCTTGGGTTTGGCGGGTTACTACAGAAGGTTCATCAAAGACTTCTCAAAGATTGCTCAGCCGCTTACACTACTGACACAGAAAGGTGTTGTTTACCGTTGGAGTAATGCACAGGAGACAGCATTCCAACATTTAAAGGATAGACTCTGTAGCGCACCTATCCTCTCACTGCCTGAAGGCACGGACGATTTCGTAGTCTACTGCGACGCATCTATCCAAGGTCTTGGATGTGTATTGATGTAGAGGGATAAAGTTATTGCTTATGCTTCGCGCCAACTTAAGATTCACGAACGGAATTATACGACACACGACCTAGAGCTGGGAGCGGTTGTTTTTGCACTTAAGATATGGCGACACTATTTGTATGGTACCAAGTGCGCAATCTACACTGATCACAGAAGCCTCGAACATATCTTCAAACAGAAAGAGCTGAATATGCGACAGCGACGATGGGTTGAACTGTTAAATGACTACGAATGCTCAATCAGGTATCACCCAGGCAAAGCCAACGTTGTGGCTGACGCCCTCAGTCGAAAAGACACTGCGCCTAAGTGCGTACGAGCTCTACAACTCACTATACAGTCTCGTCTTCCTTCCCAGATACGAAATGCTCAGGTAGAAGCATTGAAACCAGAAAACGTCAGGGCTGAAGCCCCACGTGGCTCAAGGCAACGCTTAGAACAGAAGGAAGATGGTGCTTACTACGTCACAGGACGCATTTGGGTCCCACTCTATGGTAACTTACGCGAGCTTGTAATGGATGAAGCTCATAAGTCCCGTTACTCGGTACATCCAGGTGCAGATAAAATGTACCACGACATCAGAACTACATATTGGTGGCCTAGCATGAAGGCCCACATAGCCACCTACGTTAGTAAATGCTTGACTTGTGCGAGAGTCAAGGCAGAATATCAGAAACCGTCAGGACCACTCCAACAACCTGAGATACCACAATGGAAATGGGAGCAAATTTCCATGGATTTTGTTACTGGCTTACCTAGATCTCAGCGCGGAAATGATACTATTTGGGTGATCGTGGATCGACTCACAAAGTCTGCTCACTTCTTGGCTATCAAAGAAACAGACAAGTTCTCTACCTTAGCAGACATCTACTTAAAAGAAGTGGTCTCAAGGCACGGGGTGCCCACCTCCATCATCTCTGATCGTGACGCACGTTTTACTTCAGAATTGTGGCAAGCAATGCACAAATCTTTTGGCTCTCGTTTAGACATGAGCACAGCTTATCATCCTCAGATGGATGGAGAGTCTGAGCGCACGATTCAAACTTTAGAAGACATGCTTCGGGCGTGCGTAATCGACTTTGGCAATGGTTGGGAAAAACATCTGCCACTTGTGGAATTTTCATACAATAACAGCTACCACACCAGCATTAAAGCTGCTCCGTTTGAGGCATTGTACGGGCGTAAATGCCGGTCACCTCTTTGTTGGGCAGAGGTGGGAGATAGTCAGATCACTGGTCCAGAACTTGTGGTAGACACAACAGAATGAATTGCTCAAATAAGACAACGAATGGCGGCAGCTCGTGACCGTCAGGAAAGCTACGCCGATAAGGGCAGGAAACCACTCGAGCACCAGGTTGGGGAGCGGGTACTACTCAAACTCTCACACTGGAAAGGTGTTGTTCGTTTTGGAAAACGAGGCAAACTTAATCCGTGATATGTCGGACCGTTCGAAATTATTGAGAAGATAGGCAGGGTGGCCTACAGACTAAATCTACCAGCTGAACTCAGTGCAGTTCACAACGTTTTCCACGTGTCGAATCTGAAGAAGTGTCTGTCAGATGAGACCCTCATAGTTCCTTTGAAGGAGCTCACTATCGACGAGCGGTTGCACTTCGTCGAGGAACCAGTTGAAATCACGGACCGGGATGTTAAGGTCCTCAAGAACACGAGAATCCCTCTTGTACGAGTTCGTTGGAACTCCCGTCGTGGCCCAGAGTTCACCTGGGGACGAGAAGATCAAATGAAACTCAAGTATCCCCAGTTATTCGAAAACAGTGCAACCACTACTGAGGCTGAAGCTACTACAGAATTTCGGGACGAAATTCCAAATCAACGGGGGGATGATGTGACACCCCAGGAAAAACCAGTAAACCATGCAAACTTAACTAGCTTCCTCAGTAACCGCATGCTAAATTTCGGGACGAAATTTCTTTCAAGTTGGGGATAATGTGACAACCCGAACTCTCAGGGTTAGTACCGTTTGATCTCGTGATTCTAACTTCTCGTAATTCTCTCCTTTCACGCTCTTGCTACATTAAACTTCTCCTTTAATTTCTTGTTGTGATAAACTTGGCGAATGTGAATCTACTTTGTTATAACTGAGGGTATGATTGTATCCGTTTAAGTGTTCGGGTTTACGCATAGGAGACACACATGGAACTGGGCCGCCGTAATTATATATATGGGCCGCGAGTGTGTCGGGCCACCCACGCACTCCTCAAACATGAACTCTACCTCCTTTAATCACTTCGGCCCACATATTTTGAGCCCAAACCGAACCCATCCCAAACCCATTAGAGATATTATTATATCTTTGCTCGGCAGTGGTTTTAGGTTGCAAGATACGTAGCAAATAACCCTAATTCTCTTAATATTGGACGGCAACCTCCTCTAGGGTGTGAAGCCCCTGATAGACGCCAATACCTTCTCCAATATTCCGATCTGGTTAGTGTCACTATTTTGTGTTATTGGAAATTGTTGCTAAATACGTTTGAGTATGTTTTTATTTGGATCTGTATGAATCATTTTAGGAATTGCACATGCATGGCAATGAATAATAAGTATGATGACTACATGAAATAGAATGTGTGGCATGATTAATAGATGACATGAAACTGGTTATTTGAATAAATCTGACAAAGCACGTGTGAGTAATTGATATGCATATGCTAGGAGGTTTATTATGATGATAATTATCCGATGTGATAATGTTGTGAGTTACTGAAATCGCTGCTTTAGGATGTATGTTAATTAATGATATTATGAAATAAGTAAACTGCTAGATGTAACATGTGGAGTTAATCGATGATGATGAGGTTGCATAATGTTGTGATGTATGTATGTTTTATATGATGACAGATAGGGTTTACGTATGTGTTCATAATCGATATGATTGCATGACTATGTTGTCAACATTATGGGATAAACTTGCAAACCCACTATAAAAATTGGTCCAATAACATGTAAGTATGTACTGTTGTTGGCACATGTTAGCTTTGACTATGTGTTGGTGCACACATCTGTCGTCTTCGTCTTGTATCGAGTCTCGGGTTCGGTGCGAATCTAAACAAGACATGATGTCATGATGACGTCATCAAGATGACATCATCGATGACATCACATCACAAAAGGACAAAAGTGAAATGCTTAAAGTTGAAATCAGATTGTTGTTTTGGAAGATTTTGCTTGAAGACAAAGTTCAAATTGTCAATTTCGCTTGAATGAATAAGTAAGGGATTTCGCTTGAGAGCTTCAAGCGAAATCATAAGCCCTATATATAGGATGTCATACTTGTCATTTGTAATTTTTTGCCAGAACTAGATACCGAGGTGCTGCCGGTTTTCCTTTCGATTGTAAACAGTGTCAATTCAATATAAAAGAGGATTAAATTGTGAAACAAGCTGTTTTACTATCCATTTCTCTGTTTCCGCCTTTGAAACGGACTAGAACTCTTCCAAACGACTCGTTTAGGTCGGAATCCGATCCTACACTATGTGTTATTAAGATATAGGTATAAGAATGATGGCATAACATGAAGTAATCATAGTATCAGAATTTGTCAGCCATGTGAAGTCTTGATTATTATTGGAATTATTAATGGGTTGAATAGACTATAGAATTTATTGGGTGGGATATGTTGTTGATCGATTATTATTTGATGAGAAAACTGTTGGAATTGTAATTGATATATTCACACAAGGAAAGTCGACGAGATAGAAATCATGTTTCGCCAAACAAGACTTGACGAAACAGGATATGTGTTTCGTCAATATTTGTGATTCGCCAACTTAAGTGTTTCGCCAAGGACGGTCGACGAAATAGAATCTTGTTTCGCCAAACAAGATCACGGCGAAACAGAATGTGTTTCGCCGATTTGTGTTTCGCTGAATGGTGTGTTTCGTCAATATGTGTGTTTCGCCATTATGTAATCAGCACAGTAACTTACCTTATTTCTGTTAAAAGTTAACATGGTTAGTTAACTGTGGTTAAGTGTTAACTGGAATATCTAACTGCTGTTAAATGTTAAACATGACTCGTATGATTGTGAATATGTACTACATGCTTATACGTGTACCTCGTGACTACAAACTGATTATGTATACGTGCATACTTTAGGACGTGATTGATTTACCTTGAGCACATACTTAGCATACCGAGCAAACCAAGGTGAGTTCACACTCTTACCAAGGCATGGGATTCCCCAGTTGGGTTGGGAATGGGATTGAATGATTACCTGTACTTACATTACCACTAGACTACTTACCACGGTCCTCGGATTGGGAAGGATACCTGTGTCAAATTTTACATAAAGCCTACGTACTGTCCTCGGATTGGGAAGGACACCAGCACTAAACCTACGTAAAACATACGTACTACCGTCCTCGGATTGGGAAGGACGCCAGTGCTAAACCTACGTACTACCGTCCTCGGATTGGGAAGGACGCCAGTGCTAAACCTACGTACTACCGTCCTCGGATTGGGAAGGACGCCAGCGCTAAACCTACGTACTCGCTACGTACTGTCCTCGGTTGGGAAGGGCACTTACATAAAACCTGCGTAAACCTATACTTACTACTATCCTCGGATTGGGAAGGATACTTATGATTACGAATAGTCTAGGGGATATATATAACATGGGAAGCCCCCACCAATAGAACGTACTAACGGCCCAGTAGAGCCACATGTTACATACGAACTTACTATTACGCATTTACTTTCTGTGAACTCGCTCAACTAGTTGTTGATCCTCTGTTACATGCCTTGCAGGACCTTAGGTACTTATGGAGCTTGCACGGGAGGCGCAGTCGTTGTGGACAAGGATCGTGAATACTTGATTAGACATTATGACATTTCACACTTTATTGTGTTGGGTTTATTTATACGCTTCTGCTAAACAGTGATAACATATTTATGTTTTGGAACACCTCTCATATGGATTGGTTTGATTAAATTGCAATTACTTTTACTTTATACATTGTTCTATATGATTGGTGGCTTGATCCTGGTCAGTCACGCTCCCAAGCGGTGATACTCCGCAGGTGGATTTTGGGGGTGTGACACACTCCAAAGTCTTGTAAACTCGGTTTTTTTAACAAGGAAAAGAGCCACAGCTCTGATACCACTTGTAGGTCCCTCAGAGGTTGAGGTTCAACCTATTCCTTGTTATGTCTAACACACTAGCAAGTGCGGAATCCAAGCTAGCATGCAAACCGAGATAGAACAAGCACAAACACAACACACAAACTTCACCGATTAACACCACTTGTATTAATACGTATGAAAGGTTCGGTTACAAGCTCAATGTTTACAAAAGTATTTTGCAAACTCTCTCAGTGTGTATGTGTTCCCTGTCTCACTCTTGTCTCTCTTTGTGTCTAACTATGTCTATCTTTCTCTAGAAATGAAGTGAACACAACACATGGGTATATATACCCAACACAGATCGTCTGGTCGAAGGATCAGATAGACTGATCGAAGGATCATCTATCGACCAGAAACCCATCGAAGGATCACATATACCTCGAAGGATGATATCCTTCGAGGTCTATCCATCGAAGGTTTATCTTTCGAGCTTATCGAAGGATATAAACAATCCTTCGATGACACATCCTTCGACACAGACATATTACAACCATTTTGTTGACTGTTTGGCCAAGTCAAACCGGAGGATGGTTGACTTGGTCAAACTTACAAGACTAACAAAGACATCGTTTGGTATCATGACAAAATACAGACAAAGTACAGACACAAGTGCACCAACATGCTATACGAAGCCTTGAATGTTATCTCTTTTTGGAATTGCTAAGAGAATTATTTTCTACACTAGTATATATAAATAGAGAGAGAGATAGATAGAGAGAGAGAGGATGACGATCATTTTAGAACCCTAAATATTTACAGAACTCGCAGAACTCCTAATAAACAGTCTTTTATTTATATATTTTTAAATTTACGATAAATTTATCTATTATATGTATATTTATGATTATATAAAGGTTAAAGAGTAATTTTATAACTTTTAAATGTAATTTTATGATTACATATATGTAAACTACTTTTTTTTACATATATTTAACTAATTATTACACATATATATAATTTGGCTATTATACATATGTACATTACTCTTAACATGTATGTAATTATAAAAATACAATAAATGATAAAAGTACCCTGAATATAAAAATAGATACAAAAATAATTGTTTATTAGAAGTTCTGAAAGTTCTGCAATTATTTAGAGTTTTGAAATGTATGTATGTATGTATGTTTGTATATATATATATATATATATATATATATAGGAGAAGGATCCGTTAGGAACCACCCTTTATTGCGAGAACCGCGAGAACCAATGTGAACACAACCAAAAATACCTAAAAATAGCTAAAAAAACACACACAAAAAATTAATATTTTAAAAAAAAATCGCTATATCTCGTTACCAAAAAAAATTTCTACTAAATTAGCGATTTTAATGTAAAAATATATAAAAAAAATTGTGTGTTTTTTTTATTTTTTTAGATTTTTTGAGGGTTTAGTTTTGAGCATTTTAGCTTGGGTGAGGGTGGGGGGAGGGGGGTTAGGTTTTTTTTTTGGGGGGGGGGGGGGGGGTAGGTTTTTTTAGGTAGTTTTGGTTGTGTTCACATTGGTTTTCGCGGTTCTTGCAATAATGGTGGTTCTCGCATGAACCGTACCCTATATATATATATCTATATATATATATATATATATATATATATATATATATATATATATATATAGGGCAATGCTAGACAGAAAACCCTCATTTTCTTAGAAAACTCTGGAAACCCAAATCTCCGCCCATTTTTACCCAACCTCCCGACATTTTTTTTTTTGAAAAAAATAACACATGTAATATACATGTTTTAGAGTGTCTTGGGCCAAAAAAAACAAAAAAGCGCCAAAGGGATTTTAAAAAAAAAATAAACAAATTTCATCAATGTCCGGTTGCCTAACATGTGTTAGGCACAAAAGACAGAAATTGCTGAATTTTTTTTTAAATTATCCCTTTGGCGCTTTCTTGATTTTTTTGGCCCAAAACTCTTAAAAACATGTATATTACATGTGTTATTTTTAAAAAAAAATGTCGGGAGGTTGGGTTTTCTAGGGTTTTTTTATATAGATAGGGTTTTCTATATAGCCCTACCATATATATATATATATATTTGTTTTTGTGCCACTTGTGGATTCGAAGAGGAGTCGGCTGACCACCTTTTCACAAAGTGCATTACGGCGCGGAGCGTTTGGTGGAATATTTTTCTTGGCTAAAATTACAATGGCCTCCAAACATTGACAACCTGAAGGACGTGTTCGAGATCCTATACAACAGCCAGGGAAACCAAATCTGGAAAAAGATTGTGCACATGGTAGCGGTGGACACGGTTTGGAGATTGTGGAACGCTCGCAACCGTAAGGTGTTCGAAGGAGAAGGCATATCAACCCGGAAAATTATCGATTCGATCAAAGAGAAATCCTGCATTTGGGTTTCCAACTGGTCACGAAAACCAACGCCTACGTGGGATGATTGGAAGGCCTTTGAAGTTCCTAGTTTATTGTAACTGGTTCCTTTTGTTTTTGTTTCTGTTTGGTTAGCCTTGGTTGTACCCAGCTCCTTGCTGATTTCTTTATTTATATAAAGAGATATTGCCGTTCTATATATATATATATATATATATATATATATATATATATATATATAGGATTAAGTTAAAATGAGAACCACCTCGAGTTGTAAGAACCGCGAGAACTTTTTGATCCGGGCCTTGGTGGACCAAATTTTTTTTCAGAAACGTAGATGCATGTATAAAAACAACATTTGTAAAAAAAAATTCAAAAAAAAAATGTCGTGGGTGTAGTTTTGAGCAACACAAGTTTGTGTTTACGGGACCCGTAAATTTTCCGGCTAGATTTACGGGTCCCGTAAACACAAACTTGTGGCGCTCAAAACTACACACACGACATTTTTTTTTTAATTTTTTTTTACAAATGGTGTTTTTATACATGCATCTACGTTTATGAAAAAAAATTTGGTCCACCGCGCCCCCCACGGTGTAGTTTCCGCGGTTCTTACAACTCGAGGTGGTTCTCATTTTAGCGGTCCCCTATATATATATATATATATATATATATATATATATAGAGAGAGAGAGAGAGAGAGAGAGAGAGAGAGAGGATCATGAGAAAACTAGATATAAATGAGAAAACCAAAAAACTAACCAAAAAAGCACTAAAAATGAGGGAGAATACTTTTAATGAAGGGGGGGGGGGGGACTTTTAATGAAGGAGGGGTAAAATTGGAAAAAAAATATATATATAACTTTTCAAACATTTCCCATTTCTCCATACGTTATCATTTTAAAATAAAAATGGCACCATAAGATCACAAATTTTTGTATCTTTCATTCAAGTATATTCGAACATATTTTTTATGACATAAAAAAAGATTTATGGTGTCGTCTTGTTTTCAATACTATTATTATAGTAGTGCACATGTGCAATATATCATGTACTACAATTGCATTACATGCTTAAAATTAGCTTTTTGATTCTAGTTTAGCTTTTAGGGTTAGTTTTTTTTTGAGGTTTAGGATTAGGATTAGGTTTTTGGGTGTGGGGGGAGGGGGGGTTTAGGTTTTTGGGGGGTGGGGGGGTTTATGTTTTTTTCGGGTTTATGTTTAGGGTTTAGTTTTAGGTTTTCGGGAGGATGGGGGGTAGGGGGTTTAGGTTTTTGGGGGGTGTCGGTGGGGGTGGGTTAAGTGGTTTAAGCTTTATGTATTAGTCCAAAAAAAAAAAACCTAAACCCCCCTCCCCCCACCCCCCCCCCCCCCCCCCACCCCCCAAGCTAAAATGCTAAAAACTAAACCCTCAAAAAAACCTTAAAAAATTCTACAATTTTTTTTAATATTTTTTATGTTAAAATCCATACTTTTCGTAGCAAAAAAAAAAATTTAAAATCGCTACTTTTAGTAGCCCAAAAATTTATTTATTTATTTATTTTTTTTTTCTACGAAAAGTAGCGATTTTTTTATAAAAAAAAAAAATTTTTGTGTGATTTTTAGCTATTTTTAGGCAATTTTTTGTTGTGTTCACATTGGTTCTCGCGGTTCTCGCAATAAGGGGTGGTTTCTAACGGATCTTATATATATTTGATTCATGAATACAAGTGTTAAATGTGTGATTATTACATTAAAACTAGCTGCTTGGGTATACACAATTTACTAAATCAAATTTACTTCTTTAAGAAACCTTGTGTGCAGAGGCATCGGGTCTTCCTTCCCTTGGACGATTGCCTTCTCTGAGATTGAATAGAACCACCCATTTCTCCATTTGAACTGCGAGATTCATTACCAAATGGAACATTAATTACTAGTAAATAACTAACTAATAACTTAGAAAAAAACTTACATCCTCCACTACTGCTGGGATATGGGAAACTACTTGAGAATAAGCTAGTAACATTTGTGTACTGATAAATTCATTTCTTATGCCAGTCACTGCGAAAGCTGCTACAGAGAGTTCACTAATGAGCCAAACCACCTGAAATGCATAACGTTACTAAAGGTGGCAACATGAACAGATTGGGTTAAAATGGTGATTTTATGAATGCGGTGAAATATTTTATATATAGGATGCATTGGGTCAGCTTGCTCCTATATAACTGTTTTTTTTTTTTTGAAAATTAACTTCACTAAACAACCACCTCCGACCCAAAAGGCCAAAAGGCCAAAACAAAACACGCCCCGACCCAAACGGGCAAAGGCCGAAAAATTACAACATGTACAAAGGACATTACACCAATCCACCCACCTAATGTATCTAAAGGAAGACCTATTCTTCAACCAAATATAACTTCTCGATTTGACTTCCCCCATTATATCTTGAGTAGATATTCTCTTATTTTCGAAGGCCATCTCATTCCTACCTTTCCAGATACACCAACATGCTACCATTATGATGCCGTGGATGATCTTTTTTCCTTTAGATCCAAGGTTTAAGAAACCATGAGCTTCTATGAGATCTTTAAAAGAAAAAAACACATAAAGGGGGTATGTTGCTCCAAGCACTAAGCGACATCCAAATTCTATTCGTAAATAGACAAGTCGTAAATAAATGTTCACCCGACTGTTCTTCCTCTTCACGGAATGGACCTGAAGTCGATGGAATGTTGATGTTTCTCTAGCGCATATTCTCCCGAGTAGCTAATCTATCCATGTTCGCCCTCCAAGCCATGAAATTACACTTGAGCGGAACCCACCTGCACCACTTAAACGCTGAAAGCCCTGTGTTCCCCCTATCCTTCTCCCGTAAATATTTAACCGATGTGACAGATAATCCTCCTGACTCGTCTCCCAACCATATCCATAGATCTTTCACCCCAGGTAGCATTGTCCTTGCTGCTAGCTCCTGGCAATCCTGCCATTCTAGCAGCTCCTCAGCCGAATCTAGATTTCTAGACCACTTCCATCTGTCACCTGTTCTCCAGAATGATCTTTGATCTCTAGAACGTAAATGATAAAACTAAACTTTCATATAACTGAATTCGAATACAATGAGTGTGTTTACAATGAATGAATCTATCCCTATTTATAGTGTTCAAAGGGTGCGAGTGTAAAGACGTGTCCTTTCATGAACGGGTGTGTCTCTTGAATCTTGTGCTGTGAATAAACATGAAGAGGTGTGTCTGTTAAGTCCAAAAGTCGCGTCCCTTTGTTGCTTGTGGTTGCCGATCGAATGGGTGTCTCCACAGGAGGCATGTCGATTCCCTTAGGGGAGTTGGTTACCAACTTCTAGTTTGCCATCTTTAATCTCGGAACTTTATAACTACCTTCTAAAATAACTATAATTATATACCGATGAACCCTTGTACTTGGATGTGAATGATTAGTGATTCCATTCACCCCTAATCATGAACATCCTTAAGTTGTTGCAGATCTTGAACTCCGAGCAGTTCTCGCATTGTAGCAAACTTGACCCTTGCTAGTGCCTTTGTTAATATGTCTGCCTGTTGTAGTTCTCCACTGATGTGTTCCACATTGATGTGTTCGTTCTCCACCCATTCTCTTATGAAATGATAGCGTGTATCATTGTGCTTACTTCTTCCATGAAAGACTGGATTTCTCATGAGTTCTATTGTAGAAACATTATCCACCCTTAGTGTTATCTTCTCTTCCTTCCAACCTGTAACTTCACTTAACAATCTTTTAAGGCATGGTGCTTGGCATGCTACTGCAGTGGCTGCCATGAATTCTGATTCACATGATGATAACGCCACTGTCTGTTGCTTCTATGTGCACCAGGTTATAGGTGATTCTCCACAGTAAAATACCAGACCAGTTGTACCTTTTCCTTGGTCTATGTTAACTCTATAACGGTTATCACTGTAACCTGTGATCTTACATCCTTCTTGCTTCTTATATATGATTCCATGTTCTTTAGTTCCTTTGATATAACGTAGTACTTGTTTCACTACTTTCAAGTGATGCTCCTTTGGTTCTTGCATGAATATACTAAGCAGATTGACTGGGCAACGTAAATCTAGCCTTGTATGCAATAAGTACCTGAGGGAACCTATCATGTTTTTGTAATGCGTTGCATCTACTAGATCTCCTTCTTCAGTCTTAGTTAACTGTGTTCCTGGATTCATAGGAATCTTTATGCCGTTGCATGTTAACATATCAGCGTCTTTGAGTATCTTAATAATATAGCTTGTCTGCTTGATGGCTATCTCGCCCACTGCTTGAATAACTTCAACTCCCAGATAATATGCTAGCAATCCTGGATCGCTCATTTCAAACTTTTTCTCCATCTTAGACTTGAAAATATCTATCTCCTTTCTTGATGTTCCAGTGATTCTCAAATCATCAACATAGACTCCGACTATCAGTGTAGAAGTCTTACTCGTCCTTGTATAGATTGTTTGCTCTAAAGTACACTTCTTGAAGTTAAGTGACTTTAGGGTTTGATCTGACTTCGTTTTCCAAGCACGTGGTGCTTGTCGCAATCCATACAGAGCCTTCGATAGTTTGTAGACTTTTCCTTTATCTCCTGGCTTTATAAATCCTTCCAGTTGTGAGACATAGACCTCATCCTTAAGATCTCCGTGTAAGAATGCAGACATCACGTCTAGGTGATGTACCTCCCAACCTTGATATGTTGCTAAAGCCAACATTAGTCGAACTGTCTCTATGTGTGCTACTGGTGCAAATACTTCATCAAAGTCTATTCCATGTTGCTGAACGTGTCCTTTTTTCTACCAGCCTTGCTTTGTATCTTAGGACTTCTCCATTTGCATCTTTCTTAGTCTTGAATACCCACTTTAAACCTATTGCCCTGTGATCTCTTGGCAACTCTGTCAATTTCCAAGTGTTATTATTGTTTATCAAGTCTAACTTAGCCTTTATTACTTCAATCCATTTTTTTGTCATTAGATGCTTCTTTGTAAATCCTTGGTTCTTCTTCAGCAAGTAGTCATTCTTGTGGATCTACTTGAATTTCCTCCATCTCTCCGTATAGTTCTTCGAGACTTCTCAGTTTTACTGGAGTGTCACTAATACTCCATATATGTAGATTGACCTTTACTTGATAATCTGCTTGAACTTCCTGATGAGTTTTGATTGTACGAATGTGCTGGCGGGGTTACATTGGAGTCTGGTTCTTCTGTCTGATCTACTCCTGAATCTTCATGATCTGACCTGCTACTATCAGGACTACTTGGTGCATTTTCTTCTAACTCTGGTGGATTGATCTTCTTGAATGGCAAAGTTTGTCCATTCGGGATTCCTTGAATCTACCGTTTCCATATAACTATTCCTGTTCCATGGTTGACCTTCCATGAACTTTACATCTCTACTGACACATATCTTGATCTTCGTCGGATCATATAATCTGTATTCCTTTGATCCTTCTTCTATTCTAAGATATATCATAGGTGCACTTCTATCATCTAACTTCTTTTGTTTAAGTGGTAGTACCTTAGCGTATGTTGTGCAGCCAAAAACCTTTAAGTGTTCCAGATTCGGCTTTCTTCCTTTCAAAGCTTCATACGGGGTCTTGTTCACCAAAGCTTTCGTTGGAATCCGGTTTAATACATATAGCGTATGTCTTATTGCTTCACCCCAAAAATTCTGTGGCATGTTCATTTCCTTGATCATACTACGAGTAGTTGACAACATCGTCCTGTTCCTTCTTTCAACTACTCCATTTTTCTGTGGAGAATACGTCGCTGTAAGTTGTCTTGCTATGTCGTTGTCTTTGAAATACTTGTTGAATTCAGCCGACATGAATTCTCCTCCTCTGTTTGTCCTTAGCATTTTTAACTTGGTTCGAGTTTATGTCTCCACCTTTTCTTTGAACTGCTTGAAAGTTTCGAATGCTTGATCCTTGGAAGTTAGTATATATGCCCACATGTAGTGAGTGCAATCGTCTACAAGTAGAAATATGTACTTCTTCCCAACATGTGTTGGTGGGGATATAGGACCACACAAATCTCCATGGCCTAAATCCAGACGTTTTAAAGATCTAAATTTCGTTTGATTCGGGAATGGTGTCCTACCATGTTTTCCTAATAAGCATGCGTCACACACTTGACTAACATGACTTATTTGAGGAACTCCATGTACCAAGTTTTTACGAGTCATTTCTTTAACAGCATCGAAATGTAAATGGCCTAACCTTGCATGCCATAAGCATGCTAAATCTTCTGTGTTTGAGAGCAAGCAGATTGGCCTTCCAGTCTTCAACTTTACTTTATACAGCCTATTCTTCATTCTCCTTACTCGCATTAGTAACTTTCTATTTCTGTCGTGGAGTGTTAGTAAGTCTCCGTCCCTAACTACTTTGCAATCACTTTCTATGAGTTGTCTGAGTCTCAATATGTTGCTTTTCAGACTTGGAATGTAGTATACTTGAGAAACAATCTTCTGTTCTTGGTTCAGACATTCCAACAATATTAAACCTATACCTTTAATCTCTACATGCGATCCGTCACTAAAACGTACTTGCCTCGTCACCTTTTCATCTAATTCTCTTTATTGACTTCGCACACCTGTCATGTGGTTGCTTGCCCCGTTGTCTAAGTACTATAGACTTTCATCTTCTATGGCGTACCTTACTGGTTCTATGCGTTCTTCGTTTAACAGAACCCTTTCTTGAACAACGTTTTCTTCTTGTATTGCCATTAGCAATACGGGTGGTTTTTCTTCCTCGACGAGATTTGAGTGTTCTTGCGCGACTTCTTTCGCGGGACAGTCTTTCTTAAAGTGTTCGAACTTTTGACACTTGAAGCACTGGATCTTACTTGTGTCTGTTTGATTCCTTCTAAACTTCCTCCAATTTCTAGAATTTCCACTTCTAGGTCTGTATGAAGATCCTTTGTTCTTAGTACTTTGCTTGTCTTTATTGTCTCGCCAGTTTCCACGCGGTTGGTTGACCCTGCCACGCCCGCGGTGTCCAAACTGTCTTCCTCTGCCTGAGTTGTTGCCATGATGTGTAAACATCAATCTATCTTGGCTATCTCCTGGGCTACCTTTCTTTAACTTTAGCCTTTCTTCATAAGTCTTTAACCTTCCGACTGCTTCTTCTAGCGTCATTGTGTCTAGGTCGGAGTATTTTTCCATGGAGGTGACAATCTGAGTAAACTTATCTGGCACGGCATTTAGGAGTTTGCGTACCAGATTCGGTTGACTCGGTGATGTCCCTAATTCACTTGCCCGTGTAACAACATTGTTTATCTTTGCGGAGAAAGAGTCCACAATATCATCTTCTTTCATTTGCATTAACTTGAATTCTGACATTAGTGTATGCCAACGAACCGTTTGTACTCGATCAACGCCAATGTGTCGTGTTTTCAAATTTTCCCAAATTTCCTTTGCAGTCTTGCAACTTGCAATACAACATCTCCCGGTATTGCTTGGAACAGATAAGCAATTGCCGACTTATCTTTCTTGACATCCGATTGTGTATTGTCTGCGAGTTCAATTGTTTCCCAAAGTCCATTCGCTTCCAAAATCGTTTTGATACGAATTGCCGAAACCGTATAGTTTGTCGGTTTCAATATTGGACATTGAAATTGGGAAAGAGAACTTCCCTCCTTTTGAATTACTACCTGTGGAGTTGGTCCGGTTGTTCCTGACATAACTTCTGACCGAACAATCTTCACTTTTTAATAAACTTTATTTTCCTTGGTTTCAATAACTTTTAATCCTTAACCCGCGATTTCCCGAAACACATAATAACCAAACAATCTAATTCACAGTGAACCCCGGAATCAAAACCCTAGATTCCTAACCCCTGGTTCGATAACCTTGCACCGAAAATAAACTTAACTTGGGAATTTGAAAAGAATAATAAAACCTGATCGCGAAAACCCTGCCAATGCGCCTAGAACCTGATGCTCTGATACCGATTGTTGCCCAGAATGATATTTGATCCCTAGAACGTAGATGATAAAACTAAACTATCATATAACTGAATTCGAATACAATGAGTGTGTTTACAATGAATGAATCTATCCCTATTTATAGTGTTCAAATGGTGCGAGTGTAAAGACGTGTCCTTTCACGAACGGGTGCGTCTCTTGAATCTTGTGGTTGCGAATAAACATGTAGAGGTGTGTCTATTGAGTCCAAAAGTCGCGTCCCTTTGTTGCTTGTGGTTGACGATCGAATGGGTGTCTCCACAGGAGACATGTCGATTCCCTTAGGGGAGTTGGTTACCAACTTCTGGTTTTCCATCTTTAGTCCCTAAACTTTATAACTACTTTCTAAAATAACTATATATTATATACAGATGAACCCTTGTACTTGGATGTGAATGATTAGTGATTTCATCACCACCTTGCCCTCTTTCTCCATTGGATTATACAAGGCAAAGAATGTGTTCTAGGCAGTAGGCAACAATGCCGGCTTTTGGGTAAGTGAAATAAAGATGTTGCTTTGGGCCACTATTTCTAAAGGGCCACAATTTTGAGAAAAATAATTAAATGAAAGTGTAATTCAGATTGTATGCTATGTATTGTAGCTTCTTGCTAGTGTTGTTTTAATTTAATATTTGATTGGCTATTCAAGGTATATATATAATAAGTTGCATATAATTATACGAAGGCCATGATTGATCGTTCTTGAACACTTTGATGTTATTTTGGTAGATTTTACGTAAACTGTTCCGCTCAAAACATCTGAAATTTGTAGTGTTGAGGACAATAAAATTTGGGAAGACCCTATTTTTCGAGTTTGCTTTAGGCCTCCACAAAGGTTGAGCCGGCCTTGGTAGGCAAAATACTAAATTTAAGATAAAACAAAATGATATGATGCTAATATCTAAACAAGGATCAAAGTATTATATTTACCTCAAAAATATCGTCTGCTACATTGCCCACAGTGTATCCAGGAAAGCGAGCCCCAACAAGCATGAATGCAGATACCCATAATAGTCTCCCTAGCATGTGCTCCCGAAAGGGTTCTTTCTCAAGGATCTGGTTTTCATATTTTCACGGTACAATTATTTGAAAAACTAAAAATATAAAATGTACATGTGGTTTGAGTAATTATGCATTTCCTCTCTCATTAAAAATATCACTGGATTTTAAATGGTGGTCTCTGTCCATGTAAAACACTAAATTATCCTCGTATATATTTTTTTTATTTGTTGTTATATTTTAATCCTGAATTTATTATGGCCGGCCCTGGGGAGGGCGGGGAGGACCACCGCCAAGGTCCGATATTTCGAAGGACACGTTATTTTATGAAAAAAATCCGATGTGTATATGTTAAATATTTTTAATAGGGTATACCCGTACAAACACCAACATATGCTCACTTACAAAACTATTTTTATGGTTTAGATTAGTTACTAGCACGTTGGCATTAGGTTTAGACTTTTAGTGAGCTCAATACCCAATTTCATTAAGGACTAAGGGCACGTTTTTTCGAGCTCGAATAAGGTACACGAATTCTCAGGGCCGGCCCTGTTTATTAGATTCAAGAGTTTCAGATATAAACTTGCTTTTTTAATGTTAAAGTTTGAGTTTAACAACGAATTACTATGAGTTGGATATAAAAACTTTTGAAATTTAAAGTTATGTTGTAGCTAGAGTTTTACTGATTTGGGATTAAAATCTCAAGTTGAAATTTGTAAGTAAAGAACCTTGCAAGAAAGACCTCCAGCATGTAACCTAGAAGCCACAGCAGGAGCCCATTTGCCGAAAGCCGCGGTTAATCCATCGGGATTCTTATCGGTTATACTATCCACAGGTGGTTCACCGGGCCTGGAAACATCAAAAAATGGCACAACTTGGTTCACATCACTTAGACCTTTACTTTTGAACCATGGCTCCAGCATCCCGTCTTGGAAAAAAACCAAATCTGCATGGTAGATCCATCTTAACATTAAAAAAATATCATACCAGAATTTAAAGCATGAAAGGGAATACCGCTCCAACGGGACTGATGAGTAGACTCAAGGACCGCATCTAGATCGTCATTCCTGGTGCACACCAAGATTGGCCCTGGGAAATCTATGGGAATTGGTTCGCCGGTCTTTAGCACCAAATCTTGGCTCGTGCCCATTTCTTGTAGAACTTTTCCTAGACGCTCGTCCCCACCTATGATGATTGAGGGTATTACTTTTGTGGCAGCGGCAGCCATGGAAATTATTGTTCGAGATTTTGATTTGGATGATGGAAGTTTCACATTGAGATTACCAAGTGAATAAGGTTTGGTGCGGTGGTACAAAATGGATGAGAGTGAAGTAGTTGTTAGGTTTGCCATGTTTAGACACCATTTTTGGGAATTGTTTCGTATGTTATATATATGCATATAATTACTCACGTGGTATAAAAACCCAATAGGCCGATATATGATCATGATAAGGATTATGGACCTACTCCATATTAACGTGCTTGAAAAATTACCAAAGTATCATGATTAAAAAGAGAATTTGGTTTAGTGTATTGGTACAAAATGAAATATCATGTTGTCCATTAAATCATGTTTGAGATTTGTTATTGTTGTTTTTTTTTTCTGGGAGATAAGGCGGGAGAGCCACTCGAATTTGTTCCTCGTTTTTATCATGTTGTCCATAAATATCTTAGTTATCATAAATATCATCATAGTATTGAGTTGGAGGTCATATCTTCTTCAATCAAAGTATTTTAAAGGATTATTAGGAAGTCAGGACCGACGATTCGTTTAGGTATTTAAATAGATGATGTTACTATATTATTTTGTTATGTTTATTGGGGGTCGGGGGGGCGGGGGTGACGTGATTGTCGTGGGTCACGCAAATTTAATCCCAAAAACAACTATAGATAGCGGTAATAGGGTATCGAACTCAGGGAGTATGTGGAAAGTGTGTTGATTTTATAGCTTTGCAATTAACTACAATTAACCTAATTTGCAGAAAAATAAAGATCAATACTTTGGATTGTTGTTTTAGAAAACTAGATTAAACTAATTGCAAATCAAATGTAGGTTTTAAAACAGATTAGGAGAGAACAATGACCATCTTAGGTTTCAGTTTCTTTAAACAATTATGTGTAATTCCAACTAGAAAGAGTTACATAGACATAACTCGTGCATGCATAATCGAAGTGATAAAAGGGGACAAAGTACTCGGATTATATAAACGCGAGGTTGTTTCCCGATGACCAATTAATCAATAACCAACCCTAACCCTTCCCGTGATATCTCGATTGCCAACGGCACCAAGAACGTACGATTGAGACTAGAAATTGCAATATCGATTAACAAATTACAAGCAATTAAACATACACCATGATATTCAAGCAACGCAAGTTATCATTCTAGAAATTCAGAAATAAACACACAAAAGTTCAATAGAAACATTCACCTAAGATGATCACCGAAAAGTTTAGCCGGACATAGCTTGGTGAATCATCATCACAATCGATCCAATGTTCATACGAATCAAATACATAAACCGAATGATAGAAATTGTCTCCAACCAAGCAAGAACACCAAAATTCGCCCCCAGTGTCTCCAATAACCGTCCAATGATAAGAATCCCCCAAAAGACACAATAAAAACTGATTTATGAGGGCAGTTACACTTTGGATCGCAGCCGCCACCGTAAATTACGGCTCCACCGTAATTTACGGTGGACTTCAACATGTTACGGTGCAACTTGACTGATTTACGGTAAGCTTTAGGTGGAATTCAAGTCCACCGTAATTTACGGTGAAACCGTAAATTACGGTATCAACCTGACTTTTTCACTTTGTTCACGTGATGATGTCTGCCGCCCATGTGTTGTGTGATGTTGATAATTAACTGCTGCCAATCTTCACATGTGTCTTATATTCGTATTAATCACAACCGCCCCCAAAAGTCCTTCATGTCAGTCCATGTGCGGCCCAATCACAATATTCACATGCGGCCCACTATGTTCTCCTCTCTCTCACATGTGCCGCCCAAGAGTCCAATCTCTCCTTTACACATATACGGCCCAAGTGAAACATGTCAGCCCATGTCCACAATGATGATGATTATTCAGTTGTTGACATTTGAAGCCCCATACATAATGTCTGTCTTCATGTTGGAGTCCCAATCAAAATCCAACAGCCCCTCCTCTATTCACGTGCCAATGCCATATGTTGGATGCTCACAAGATAACCGAACCTCCTTTTGATGATGTTTGCTGCTGTTGTTTGGCGGCCCAATCCCACAAGTCCACTTCTTATGTTAATGATAAGTTGTTTCCCCAATGTCAGTGTGTATGTATGTGATATATATGAATAGATGTTGATGTGATTTCTAATAAAAACCTCATGTGAACCCAAACAGTCCCCCAAAATTTGCATATATCAAGAGAATGGCTGATAATGGCCCATCTCAAGTCCACGTGCCCACTGTTGGCTGCCAAACATGTGCCGCCCCATTATTGAGATGATGTTGCTTCCTTATTCACATGTCAAGCCATCACTTCGACCCAAACAACTCACACTTAAAACCATTGGCTGCAATTATCAATCTCTAACATTTCGCTTCGCCTTTAAACCCGCTAACATCCCCGAATTAAGCAATTAACCTGTAAAGACACAATTTCTCGTAGTTAACTTATTCACTATACATAACCGTGTAAAATATGGGATATGCACGTATTTAGCTCATTTAAGGGTTGTCCTACGGACCACCCGTCACATCCCCACACTTACCCGTTGCTTGTCCCAAGCAACCCATTCAAAAACTATTTCAACACCAAAGCAATCAAACATGCAAACCAAGCTAAATGTGCCGTCCTTTTACTAACTTTCAATCATACCACAAGACACACCCCTCACACAAAATCTCTCGGTTACAAGAATTATTAGCATAATGCTAAACCACTCAATGCGTGTGTGTGTGTGCGCGCGACAATAAGCTTGTATACAAATCAAGTTTCCTCCTAACAAATATCTAACATGCTTTAGAATCAAAAGGGACTTGCGGGTTGTAACGGGGTTAGGTGCAAAGGTAGGAACATAGTGGGAGATATATATATATAAGAGCAAATTGATTTGACCCGGTTTTTATTTCTACTACTAAACAAAGCAACACCAAATATATACAAAGCTTCTCACATACTCAACTCTATTGCAACTAAATACTTCTTTTTGTATTTTTCTCATATTTTTCTCTTTTTTTTTTATAACACATCAAACTCAACAATATATACAAGAACCTCAACACTACCAACTAAATTCCTAAACCGGGTCGTCTCAATAGGTATAGTTTTGTAAGAAGTAGGTTTGGGTCACAACCGAATGGTCTAAGGCTCAACATGGCTTTCTAAGGACCAAACCCCCACCCCTCACAATACCAAGCTCATATATGTAACGTATGAGGTCCAACCTACCAATCCCACACTCTCACACATCTAGACGAGGCTTCCTAAAAGTCCCCCTATCATTTTCAAAAGCATGCTAATTCTAGGATTTAACAAGAATTCGTACACAAGTTCTATTAACACAATAAACGCACCGCCACTCAAAACAAAGAAAGTATCATTAATAATCATATTTGGCTCAAATCCTCACCAAGAAAAGACTAGGAATGGGTGTCGGTGTGTCAAATGGCACAATATCAAATTTTCAAATTTTGACAATTTTGCTCGGATTTACAAATTTTTTTTTTTTAAAACTCCTCAAAAATTTCCCCCATCCCCACACTTGGGATACATTGTCCCAATGTATGGCTTTGAGGGCTTTGATCACTAAAATTCATTCAACATCAACAAAAGCTTTAAATCTCAAACCCCAAATTTCTTTTTGGTATTTTTTTTTATTTTTATTTTTTATATTTTTTAATAAACAAAAGCAAACTAATAAACTAACAATATTTCAAAGCTAAAGAACATGAGAAGTCTAAGGAAAAAGTACATTGACCTGGTGAAGTTTGCCACAACAGATGTTGTAGATAATCCGACTTTCTATCACCACCTTCACCCAAATATCCGTACATCTTCCCCACACTTGAATGTCGTCATGGCCCTGAAACATAGAAAGATAAAAACAACAAGATCACTATAAAACCCCGGGTTGCCTCCCGAGCAGCGCTAAGTTTTGAGTCTTCAGCCAGACCGAGCCACCCCCATTTATGGTGGCTCAAAGAATCGGTTACTGCCACTTCCATCACTTCCTTGTGCCATTGAGCAAACTGCATCTATCTTGTTTTGACTCGGTGGGTAATCAAATACACTCTTGCTCGCACCCATATATGTTTCTTCACGGTCCGGTGGGTGCTTTTTTCTCATTCGTGGTAACACCTTTTCACTAAACCCGCTATCCTTCGCCACAACAAAATCATAACTAATCATCTTAGTCTGAACATCAAATGACAACTTACGGTTCCTTTCGGTCATGGTAATAATTCCTTCTCTACAATCAATTTGAGCATTTGCCGTATAGAGAAACGGTCGACCTAAAATCACCCTTTGTTGTGATGCCATGTTGGTAGAAGCATAGTCCAAAACTAGAAAATCCACCGGGTATTCAAATTCTCCCAACTGAATCTTAACATTCCTAACCATTCCCCGTGGACGCCTCCAACTTCCATCCGCCAAGCTCACCATGGTGTCTATACCTTCAAGTGGACCAAAGTCATACATATCGTATAGATCGCTTGGTAGCACACTCACGCTTGCCCCGTAGTCCAACAATGCGTGAGGAATTTTTAATTTTCCCACACGGATAGGCACGATTGGCGCTTCACACTCTCTATCATTCTCGACTTCGGCATCTTTTTCCAAACCTGCATTCACTTGACACGAAGAAGTTAGCAATGTTTCATTAAATTTAGTATTTGGAACGGTGCTTACCACATTGATGTTAATGCTTTTTGTGTTCTTGGGATTTGGCACCGTATCACTCGGTAGCTGGCCTTTTGCTTTCTTTAACATCGCCACGTCACTTGCAAGTTGACCCATTTGAGTGGTCAACGATTGGATGCTTTTGTCACGAACCTCGTCCTTTTGCATCCGAACCTCATCACGTTGGTTCATTCGTTGCATTTCACTTTGCATCGCCTTCAACATCTCCATCATCTCATTCCCACCCGAAGAGCTTTGACCCGTTTGATATTGCCTTTGAAATCCTTGGTTTCCTTGGAAATTCGGGTTTGCTTGATTCGAAGGGTTCCCATAACGAAAATTCGGATGATTCCTCAACCCGGGGTGGTAAGTGTTAGAATTCATATTGTTGTAGTTTCTACCACCCCCTCCTTGACCTTGACCTTGAATAGCATGCACCTCTTCATATTGCCCTTCCACCATCCCTTGGCAATTTTCAGCCGCGTGACCTATTTCATTACACAATGCACACACATCATAAATTTGGTTAGTAGTTTGAACATTACCGTCATCTATGGCGTGCACTTGTGATCGGGCAATGACTGGTCGAGCTCTTCTTGAGGCTTGAGCTTTCCTCTTTGATGTAGTTGCCATGCTTTCCAAAACTCCCAATCATCATTCTCGTAATTTGTTCCAAAAGTCCCACCGGTAATAGACATCAAGTCACGTGCATCTTCGGCACTCAACCCCTCGTGAAAGGCATTCATCAACTCCCACAATTCAATTCCATGGTGAGGGCAATTTTTAATCATCATATTGAAACGCTCGAATGCCTCATGAAACATCTCACCATGTTGTTGTTGGAAGCTTCTCAACCCCTTTCTTGCATCGTTGGTCTTTTGGGCGGTGTAAAACTCATCCAAGAAAGTTTGTTGCATCTCCCCCCATGTATATATGGATGCCGAAGGTAACGTGTAGAACCATTTCTTCGCCTTATCTTCCAAAGAAAATTGGAATAATACCAATTTGATGTCATCAGCCGAGAACCCTTGACTCCCAAGAGTGTTGCAAATTGAGTCATAAGCCTCTAAATGAAAGTAAGGCTCCTCCGTTGCCAACCCTTTGTATTTTGGTAAACTTTGCAAAGAGTTGGTCCTCACTTCAAATGTTCTCCCTTGATCATTGTGAGGAATAACTACCGGTGAAGGGTTTTGAGTGATTACCGGCCGAAAATGTGCTTCAATGCCCCTCACATTTTCTCTAAGGTGTCTCCTTGGTACGCCAAACCTACCCCTTGGGCGAATAGGACCCATTGGCCTTGGTACATGCCCTTGTGGTGCATTTGGTTGTTGAAATTGCTGTTGCGGCATTGGTGGGCGTTGAATTGGCCTTTGGAATTGTTGAACATTTGGTTGTACATGTTGTGGCTGAACTTGTTGCAATGGGATAGGGCGTTGCATTGGTGGCCCTTGTGGTCTTGGTCGAATGTGTTGTGGTATGAGTTGTTGCGGCACTCCACCTACACTTGCTATTCCTTGAGATTGACCAAGCACATAAGTCAACTCTCCTTGATCACCATAATCCCCATAAACATACCCCTCTTCCTCATAACCCTCAAAATCTTCGTATCCTTCTTCATATCCATCTCCTCCTATACCCGAAGTTTACATATAAGGATAAGACGAATATTGTATACCGGGTTGGTTCGATGGTCGATATGTAGAGGTAGTATGGATAATGGTTGAGCTTTGTGGTAATGAGTGAGTAGAAGATGATTGACCCGTAGTCGGAGGAAAGAAATGTGAAAGTGGTGGAATTATTGCGGAAGGGCTATAGGTGAGAGTAGGTTCGACTTGGGTAGTAATCGGTTGTGTAGTGTTGGATGGTGTAGTATCATGGATTGGAGTAGGAATTGTAGTGGTGTTTGGTGAAGTGGTATTTGGTGAAGGTTGTGTGGATGTAGGAATAAATGTTGAGGTCGTTTGACCCGTTCTGGGTGGTACTAGTGTTTCGTCCATGATGTTTCTTGGTGTAATGGGTGAAGTAGGTGAACCAATGATTCTGTTTTCGCGTAGTAAAACTCGGTTCTGCCTTAGCGTTCTTTCAATTTCCGGATCAAATGACAATGGTGACGCTTTGTGAGAGCCTCTAGTATGCATGCACCTGTAGAACCTGCACACTAAACACACCAGTGTAAACCCAAAAATAACAAAGCAAAACTAACAAAAATGACACACGTTGCGCACTACTCCCCGGCAACGGCGCCAAAATTTGACGTGATTGTCGTGGGTCACGCAAATTTAATCCCAAAAACAACTATAGATAGCGGTAATAGGGTATCGAACTCAGGGAGTATGTGGAAAGTGTGTTGATTTTATAGCTTTGCAATTAACTACAATTAACCTAATTTGCAGAAAAATAAAGATCAATACTTTGGATTGTTGTTTTAGAAAACTAGATTAAACTAATTGCAAATCAAATGTAGGTTTTAAAACAGATTAGGAGAGAACAATGACCATCTTAGGTTTCAGTTTCTTTAAACAATTATGTGTAATTCCAACTAGAAAGAGTTACATAGACATAACTCGTGCATGCATAATCGAAGTGATAAAAGGGGACAAAGTACTCGGATTATATAAACGCGAGGTTGTTTCCCGATGACCAATTAATCAATAACCAACCCTAACCCTTCCCGTGATATCTCGATTGCCAACGGCACCAAGAACGTACGATTGAGACTAGAAATTGCAATATCGATTAACAAATTACAAGCAATTAAACATACACCATGATATTCAAGCAACGCAAGTTATCATTCTAGAAATTCAGAAATAAACACACAAAAGTTCAATAGAAACATTCACCTAAGATGATCACCGAAAAGTTTAGCCGGACATAGCTTGGTGAATCATCATCACAATCGATCCAATGTTCATACGAATCAAATACATAAACCGAATGATAGAAATTGTCTCCAACCAAGCAAGAACACCAAAATTCGCCCCCAGTGTCTCCAATAACCGTCCAATGATAAGAATCCCCCAAAAGACACAATAAAAACTGATTTATGAGGGCAGTTACACTTTGGATCGCAGGCGCCACCGTAAATTACGGCTCCACCGTAATTTACGGTGGACTTCAACATGTTACGGTGCAACTTGACTGATTTACGGTAAGCTTTAGGTGGAATTCAAGTCCACCGTAATTTACGGTGAAACCGTAAATTACGGTATCAACCTGACTTTTTCACTTTGTTCACGTGATGATGTCTGCCGCCCATGTGTTGTGTGATGTTGATAATTAACTGCTGCCAATCTTCACATGTGTCTTATATTCGTATTAATCACAACCGCCCCCAAAAGTCCTTCATGTCAGTCCATGTGCGGCCCAATCACAATATTCACATGCGGCCCACTATGTTCTCCTCTCTCTCACATGTGCCGCCCAAGAGTCCAATCTCTCCTTTACACATATACGGCCCAAGTGAAACATGTCAGCCCATGTCCACAATGATGATGATTATTCAGTTGTTGACATTTGAAGCCCCATACATAATGTCTGTCTTCATGTTGGAGTCCCAATCAAAATCCAACAGCCCCTCCTCTATTCACGTGCCAATGCCATATGTTGGATGCTCACAAGATAACCGAACCTCCTTTTGATGATGTTTGCTGCTGTTGTTTGGCGGCCCAATCCCACAAGTCCACTTCTTATGTTAATGATAAGTTGTTTCCCCAATGTCAGTGTGTATGTATGTGATATATATGAATAGATGTTGATGTGATTTCTAATAAAAACCTCATGTGCACCCAAACAGTCCCCCAAAATTTGCATATATCAAGAGAATGGCTGATAATGGCCCATCTCAAGTCCACGTGCCCACTGTTGGCTGCCAAACATGTGCCGCCCCATTATTGAGATGATGTTGCTTCCTTATTCACATGTCAAGCCATCACTTCGACCCAAACAACTCACACTTAAAACCATTGGCTGCAATTATCAATCTCTAACATTTCGCTTCGCCTTTAAACCCGCTAACATCCCCGAATTAAGCAATTAACCTGTAAAGACACAATTTCTCGTAGTTAACTTATTCACTATACATAACCGTGTAAAATATGGGATATGCACGTATTTAGCTCATTTAAGGGTTGTCCTACGGACCACCCGTCAGGGGGGGTGTATACATATATATATATAGGACAAAGATCCGTTAGGAACCCCCCTTTATTGCGAGAACTAATGTGAACATAACCAAAAATACCTAAAAATATCTATAAAACACAAAAAAAAATTAATATTTTTTATTATTAAAAAAATCGCTACTTTTAGTAGCAAGAAAAAAAATTAATATTTTTTTTTGCTACTAAAAGTAGCGATCTTAACTTAAAAAATATTTTAAAAAAAATTGTGTGTTTTTTTTTTACTTTTTTATTTTTTTAGGTTTTTTGGGGGTTTAGTTTTTAGCATTTTAGTTTGGGGGGGTTTAGGTTTTTGGGGGGTGGGGAAGGGGGGTTTAGGTTTTTGGGGGGATTCTCGCATGAACCTTATCTATTATATATAATAAAAATGATAAATAAGGGCTGATGTGTCATGATATGAGGGCTTGGAAAATGATGTGACATCACCTTAGGCATTCTAGAAATTGGTTTTGGCTCCAAAATTTCGGGTCTTTTTTTTCTTCATATGGGTATACACGGGATCCGGATTTTGACCCGTGTATTTAAATGTTCTAAAAACCCTAAATCTGCATCTCTTCCACTGCCGCTTCCTTCTTCTCCTTCTCCTTCACGTTGTGATAATCCTTCCTGTTGTTCATTCTTTTCCTTCTTCAACTTCTATAATCCATACCTCTGTAATTAATCGAGTAAATTCCCAGGTATCATAAGTTCGGTTTACTTCTTTTCCTTTTTTTCTTTTTTGTGTTGTGGATATCTAACCTGGTATAACCCAACTAATAAAATACGTTTCTTTTTTATGAACCCTAGATCTCAATTGTCTTCTTCCTTCTGCTTATACAATCTCAATCCACCACTTCACCTATCCATCCTTCAAACCCTAACATTACAGCACATCAGATCCTCTTTTCATCCTATTGAAATTGACCGATAGTCCTTAAGATCTACAATTCCGTATCTTCAAGGTGATTTTTAGGGTTTGAATTATGTATTTCATATGATTTAGGCTGCAATTGCATATGATTTTATATGAAACATTCGTTTAGGGTTGGATTTTCATATGATTTATGGTTCGATTCCATATTAAATATTCGTTTAGGGTTTGATTTTTATATGATTTACGGTTTGATTTCATATGACTCCGTCTTAAACATTCGTTTATCAATTTCTTATGATTTTACTCGGTTGGGAGTTTTTTTTTGGGTAATTTTGTTTGACCACATTTATTTATAAAATTATTAATGTTGAGATTAGTTTCTTTTTAATTATTGTATGATTTGTGAGAGGGAGATTTTAAAAATAGCAACTCAGAGTGATTTTGTCATCATCGCCAAAATCGCCGTCTTGGTTGATGTCTGGGCATTACGTTAAATCTCCGGTTGCGCCAAACATTGGGATTGCTGTGAGGCATGTGTGTCGCTCGCATTCTGGAAATTTCTCACATTTAATGGCATGAAGATGTTGTTAACATTAAAACATTAGAAGAGTTCTACATGCTATTTTTTAACTTCTCCAGTATTGGTTTCAAGATATTGGACATTTTGTGCTTCAATTTTCTTCGGTGTATGTCATATATGTTTCTAATGATAATGGTTATAATTTCATGCTGACGATATGCGCAGGATGTCTATGAAAGAAGTATATCTTCTACAATCTCTGGAGTAGTTCATGGTCTAAATGCCACTGTGTTTGCATATGGTTCAACTAGAAGGTAATCAGACATTACATGCAGTTTCCTTCTTACACACTGTACATATTGTTCATTACATACCAAATTACCAGGTTGCCTACATGTCTATATGCTTTGGTTTTAATTCATGCAAACCATGGAGAAGGCATCAAACAGTTCTTGAGGGATAGCTTACGCTGTACCAATGTGGAGGTAATTGTCTACTAACATTTTTTATACCATAAACTTCTTCACACACATTTATATATTTGTATATTCAGGGCACTTTGCTTCTGAAAAAACTTTTTTAGAAAAAATATGTGATGCACAATTTCAATGTTAAGCCCTTTCGTGCATCATAATTTGGAAAAAAAATGATGCACAAAACTTACTTTACCTGATGCTCTACTATTTTTTTTCAAAAAATCTCAGCGATTTTCAAGAGGCATCTAATCATGGTTCACATAAAATTTCAGGATTAAATGTGGATTTAAGCAGAGTAGAAAACTGATCCACTAATTTCTAACTTCAATTTATGTGCAGACCGTATGACTATGTTTGCCCAAGCTCTTGAAAACGAGAAATTCGATAAGTTTGACCGAGTGCGGGTCCTAAAAATCAGGTATAATGTATGGTTTAGTACGATGGGGAGTTGAAGCTTCCAAGTCACTACCTTGTATCTCCTCCATTGATAGAAAGAACATCTGGCGAGTATTTGGTACATAACGGGGTCCGCACATTTGCTTGTAGGTGAGAGTTTTTTTTTTTAATATTCTGATTAGAGGTGATTAAGTGGGTTAAAAGTTGATGAACTTGTATTTTTTAATTAATAAAGCCCTAAAGTCAGATTATCATTGAGTTGTGACATAAGTTTTGTAACATATGACACATTAAGTTCATACTTAGGTGCTCATATGGACCACACAAAAAAATTCTTAAATATAACTTAAATAAATTGACGGTAGTGACTGATAAGGGTAACTGAACCATAGCCTATGATTCATTGGTTTATTTGTTATCTCGAATAAATCTGAACTTGACCACACTTATTTTAGTTGTTCAACAGTGAAACCGTCAAATTTGGTCACGTCACATTTTTCTGTAACGGAAACCGTTCTGGATATTTCAATGCAGAGTTGGAAGAGTATGTTGAAATTCCAAGTGATAATGGAATTACCTTCAATGTTCAACCAAAAATGAAAGCTTTGGAGATTGGTGAGAAAGCCCGTGACGCCATCCTCAGTGGAAGATTTGACCAAGTAAGCTATATTTACCCTCACAATGTATATACAATATGTGTAATATAGAAACAAACTTTATATTTTTCCCTGAATTTAGCAATAAAGTACATGTATGGTCTCTGTGGTTAACGAAAATTTTAGATTTAGTCTCTAGCTTTCCAAAAGTACACGGTTGGTCCCTGTGGTTTATACTTTGTAACATATTAAGTCCCCAACTTTTGCCAAAAGTACATGGAGGGTCCCTATGGTTTGCAATTTGTAATGCATTTAGTCACTAAAAGTTGGGGACTAAATGCATTACAAAGTGCAAACCATAAAGACCAGTTGTGCACTTTTGGCAAAAGTTGAGGGCTAAATACATTAAAAAGTGCAAACTATAGGGACCATCCGTGTACTTTTGAAAAGCTATGGACTAAATCCAGTTGGAAATGTTAGTATTTTGGTTCAAAAATCCAGAAATTGTATTCAAATTTTGGTTTAGAGAAGATATGATATGGAGAGACATCGAGGACCTTCAAAAAAGATACCATGTCTGTCGTGCTTTTATTAAATATCTAAATCTAATAAACGTTTCCGTGTTTATTTATTAATCAATTTATCACTCTGTAGTGTTTGTCTCCAGGCAAGTGAGCGTTGATGTGAAGAGTTGCTTGCATAGGTTCCAGAATCTTTTTTGGTCTCTTCTGTGGCAGATCGAGGCTATTCAAGTTTTTATTATATTTATATTTTACAAATCGTTTCACTAACTTTTTTTCTTTTCTTTTAGGAAACAAGTGCTGAAAAGGAAAAAGCTTGAGGTGCTATGGAGAGATCACTAAACTCACATCTTTAGGTCTTACTCATATATATAATCTTAAATTAAACTTTATCTCGCATGGATGTCCTTGAATCTCAGGTGGATACTCCTTATTTGTTGGTTATATGGTTAAGCTAACAACTATGGGTTAGTTAAATAATACTATCAACGTCTTAATTTATTACAATGGGTCGTTATTTAAATGATAGTGTAGTTATATTTGAATAATTGTACATCAATGTGTTTTTGTTAAAAAGGAGTATAAATTCATAAGAATACAAGGAAAAATATATGATTTTCCCATTAAAGTATTAAACATACAAAATAAGCATATACTCAAGATGCAGTAATGTTTCATGAGTGGTAATACTATTTTTTATATGTCGTGAGATAGGGGCGGCTCAGGTGGGTTGGTTATGGGTCGAAACGACAGTAATGCTTCATAAATGGTATTATTAGGATGATTTAAGGATGTAGTAAGATGGGTGGGTTGGCTAATGGACCCAAACTCAAGTAATTGTTTGTGAATGGTATTATAGTGTTTGTTCGTAGTTGGATGGGCAGGTTGGTTAACGGGTCAAACGGGCATTGCTGGTTCTGGTTGACTCGCAAACATTTAGTTACAATAATGGTTTGTAAATGTTTTTATACTTCTAATTATATTTTTATACTTCTAATTTTATTTTGAAGGGCTGTGATCAAAGACTCTAGAGTTTGAGTAAAAACATGACTTCATTGTTTAAGATCGAGTGCCAGCTCTTTCATATAATTCCACTACCATAATTGTAAGTACTAAATATTAGGCAAACTTGCAATCAAGGTTGGTCGATTAGGTTTTTGGTCATCAGATATATCACTGTGGTTACCCAATCAATGTTCATTTTCATTTTAGAAAATAAGTTGCTTTGAGGTTGTTATATGACACTAGCGTCAAGACTTTTCTAATCTGTGACTCTTTCCTTATAGTTTGCATTAGTTGACCTCTTTTTTATCATATACGTCTAGCTATCTTCTTTCTTCTTTGACATTACATACACTGACAAAGGACGCTGACCTAAGCTTTTAGGTAAAGGATCGATCAGTTTTTGCCATGGATGGAGATGAACTAACACTTGCAGCTGACTTTATTTATCAGAAATGACTTATGAACGATAATATTGAAATTAAGAGGCTGAATTTGAACGGGTAATCATCATGAAACATGTATAATTTACTGAAACTTGGTAGTGATTGAATTTCTATATTTATTGTAGTTTTGTAGTGAGCTATTGCCACAAGCACGACAAGAGCTTCTAATAGTTGATATTTGTATTCAAAATCTCTAAAAGGCCTTCAAAATGTGTGTCAGTCATATAATTATATAGGAAAATGGGTCAAAATGAGTCATCTTAACTGTCATGCAAAATAAAGCAATCCAGTGGGCAGTATGCGTTAGAAAACAATTTAAGGGACTTTCCACCCGTTTAACCATTTCATTTTTGCGAAATATTTGATTGACTCATTAGATATAAAACATATACAAAGTTTTATTCCTTATTTTAGATAAAGCTATAAGTAATTTAAAAGACTTATATAAGCATTTATTCATTTTTATTTATAAATTAATCATTAATAATTAATCTAAACAACTTTTGATTATACGTTGATGTTACTATAAGCTTTTGATTATACTTTGATGTTGAGTTCCTTCTAGAGTTTCATAAGTCTCATTATTATTATTAGAGGTTTGAGTATCTAGGTTTAAGTTCTGAATTCAATTGTTTTGTTTTTTCTATTCCAAGTACTTCTAATAAATCATTTAATCTACAAATTTTTATATGATCAATTGTACGTCGATTTATCAAGAGTCAAGACGAGAGAAGGTGTCAAAATTTTAGTATTTGATGCTGATGGTAAACTGACAATGCAGAAATCTAACGTGGTTTACAAGGAGATATTTGGTAACTTATGATGTAATTTTCACTTTCAGTTTGATGTATTTGATGTTTTCCTCTAAGTTATTTTGGTTTGAAATAAATTTGCGCAAATTGTATTGACTACTTTATTGTCTTATATTGACTACTTTATTATGTTGAAGTTGGTATGCTAAGTAATTATACTAGCCGTTTCACTAGTCACATGTTATTTTTTTTAAATCAAAGATTATATCTTCAAACAGTAAACCAATAATCTTATCTCATAATTTATTTAGGATTATCAGTGAATGTTTTCACAAATTTTAAAAAAATACATGATTAATAACTAATAAAATAAAACAACTCGTGGGTACCACGGGAGATAACCTAGTATATATATATATAGAGAGAGAGAGAGAGAGTTAGGATCCTGTAAAAAAAACTAAAAGTGTGAGAAGGGTAAGAAAGAATCTACACCATTAGATCTTTGATCTAATGGTTGAGATTAATAGGGACCAAATTGTAAAATTTGGTTTATTTTTTTAGACTGAATTGAAAATTCTAGGGGTAATAAAGTCTTTATATCCATTCAAAAATAGAAACTGTAAATCAAAATCCCTACAATATATCTCTCTCTCTCCAGATGATCTCCATCTACGATCAAATATCTCTCTCTCATCATCATCATCATCTAACATCGCTATAATCATTCACACCGGCTCTGCCGACTTCGCCGGCCGGAGTCCGGTTGGGTTTCTTAAAAGAGATAGAACGAGGGTGAGAGAACGAAGGGGTTGGGGTGTCTTTGCTGGAGAAACCGTCGCCGGCAGCCTCCGGAAAAGCGGCGCCGGTGGCCAGAGAATAGAGAGAGGGAACCGAGATAGTGGGGGTGAGAGGAGGTGTGCGTGTGACGGAATCCATGTCGAGCGGCGAGCGGCAGCGGCAGTGGCAGTGGTGGTGCGGATCGGCAATGGTGGTGCGGCAGTGGTTGTCACGGCCCCCGACCCGGTTTGACCCGTTTCAGGAGCCGCGGGACAGAAAATCCCGTGGTATTTATTTAATTAATTTGACAGCGAAAGTTTTCTTGAGGATCTTTTTAAAACTGAAATTTCCCGATTATTTCATTTCACACTCGGGATAAAACCCCTGTAATTTACAATCATATGATTTCACGGAGAAATCTTTATTTTACAAAACATGTTTCTTTATTTTATATTGAGCCACTTCCTTAAGCTTGTAGTGCTTCACGGCACTTTTCCTGGATCACAACAGATCACCTAAAACATGTTTGAAAAAGGTGTTGTCAGCGGGAAATACTGGTGAATCATCATTTTTACTAAAACGACACATTGTTATAATTTACAGTATTAAGAGCGATTACAATGTTTCTATATCAACCATATACCCACGGTATTTGTCACTCGACCCATTGGCCCTCCCGTTGTCCAATGGTGTCTGTGACTATGGTCATATCACCCCTTGGCTAACTCGTTGTCCAATGGTGAAGATTATCAAGTAATGTATACAAAACCCCACATACCGGCTGTAATTTGGTGACTACAAAGACTTAATCCCTGTAATTATAACTTTGAAAATAAACATGCTTTTGAAATTAAATTTGATAAAAAGAGAATGACTCACATTGCAGATTTATTTGAGCAGAGCCTAGCCTACTGATTAGCCTTTTTAACCTAAATTTAATAACATGCACACGAACTCGGTTAGTAACTAATACAACATTTACGATAACTCACGAGATTAAACCTTCACTACGAATGACAAAGTGCGATACTTAAACATTCATCGATTTAACGACGAATGACAAAGCATAAACCCTAATGTGGGCAGCACTTAAACATCCATTGGATAGTTTAATAGATCGGACATTGAATTGTAGCAGCGATCAAGTTAATACCCGGTATCGGAGCAGCACCTCACTAATTAAAGTTGTATTTTCGACTTCAGAGTACTAAAACTTCGTTTTTGAAAGTTTGTTTCGACACCAGTGGATTGTGCAAGTGGCGGGCTATTTATAGCTGAAATTAGGACCTCATGCGGCCCGCGTAAGCCTTCGGCTTACCCTTACGCGGCCCGCCTAGAAGCCCAGTCTACGTATAGGGTTGCATGGTCATGGCATAGGTTTGACAGGTGGGTTATACGTAGCCCGGACACTTATCCGGTCAAACTCAGGGTTGACGCGGCCCGCGTAAGATAAGCTGGTCTCTTACGCGGCCCGCCTGAAACCTATAAGTTTTGTTTTTCTTGGTTTTTGATGTAGGGTAAGGTTTCAGGGGTCCGGGTTTTCACTTACGGGTATTTTAAAAAAAAAAATTGAGAGTCCTTACAGTGGTGGTGCCGGAAGTGGAGAAGATGATACAGAGGTGTTATATTCTTTTACTGAATGGTGTTTTTTTTTCTGAATGGTGTTATTTTCTTTTCATTAATGGTGTTTTTTTCTTTTCAGTAATGGTGTTTATTTTATTTTCTTAATGGTGTTATTTTTTTCTGAATGGTGTTATTTTGTTTATTGAATGGTGTTATTTTGTTTTCTGAATGGTGTTATTTTTTGTTTAATTAATGATGTTATATTGTTTACTGAATGGTGTTATTTTTTGTTTACTTAATGGTGTTATATTATTTATTGAATGGTGTTGTTTTTTGTTTACTGAATGGTGTTATATCTTGTACTGAATGGTGTTATTCTTGTGTACTGAATGGTGTTATATTTTGTTTACTGAATGGTGTTATATTATTTTGTAAAAACATCATGAATTGAACTATGAATTTATTTAAAACACCATGTCATGAACATGCTCTGATTATGGACGGTTATAAGTCCTTAAATCAAGGATTTTCTCTCTCCAAATCCTTAAATCAAGGATTACCATATTTGAATTTGTTAATGCATTTACAATTATACCCTTTTCAATTAATTTAGATCTAATGGCTGAGATTCTTTCTTACCTTTCTCACACTTTTGGTCTTTTTTACAATAACTCCACCCTATATATATATATATATATATATATATGGGGGGTTAGGTTTTTTTTGGGGGGGTGGGGGGTTTAGGTTTTTGGGGGAGGGGGTGGGGGTTAGGTTTTTTTAGCTATTTCAGGTTGTGTTCACATTGGTTCTCGCGGTTCTCGCAATAAAGGTGATTCTCGCATGAACCTTACCCTATATATATATATACTCCCTCCGTCCCACTAAAAGTATCATATTCTGAATTTTAAAAGTCTTTATTTATAAACTTTGACCCTAAATAATTTTGTTTGTGTTAGATAATACTTGATGAAAGTTATATGATTTGAGTGTGTTTTACAAATGTTTTTATCGGGTTAATTTTCATCAAGTTTTATATAACACAAAAAATATATAATTAAAGTCAAAGTTTATAAATAAAGACTTTGAAAATTCAAAACAGGACACTTTTAATGGGACGGAGGTAGTATAAGGTTAGGTTCATTTGTAAACAACCTCCTTGATAGCGAATGCTAGTAAACTAATCATAGCCCTTTATTATCCTTGATAGTGAACGCTAGTAAACTAATCATAGCCCTCTATTGTTAGGAGGATTCTAGTTTTACTTGAGACTTGGGAAAACACTAAAGCATCGGGATACTTTGGCTATCACTTGTTGGACTGCGTACACTAGCATGGCTAAAACTATTTTTGTATCATTTACACGATGGATATGAGTTGTCTTAATCTATTTTGCTATTACTCAAACTTGTATACTCGCCAGTGCATTTTGTACTGACTTTATTTTAATACATGTTGCAGGCTGACAGGATACTAGGAATCATGAAACGAGCTAGGATGAAGCTTAGATACTCCACTTAGATAAATCTAGAAACTTTTGAAACAATGGTTATGTTTGTTTTGGTTGATACTATGTTTTGGTGGTTGAGGTTGTTTTAGACAATTGCATGAAATGAATCTAATTTATATTGAAACTATTTAGTGTTATGGATTCTCGTGAGCAATCAGAACGCTTAGTACTCGCACCCCGATGTTTCCGCCATCGGTTGGGGTGTGACACTAACCAACAAAACAAACTACCAAACCATAAAAAATGGGCTCCGGTCACGTCTAGAAATATCCATCATCGCCCATTTATGCAGCCTACACCTTCGCTGCCTCAACCACCTTCTCCTCACCACCTTTGCCACTGCCACCAGCTGCCTCCACCTCAGGATCCTTGATCTTGCTGCCTCCACCTTCAAGAGCTAGCACCTTTTCAGGTTCATCTTCATCTCCAAGCTCAACTAGCCTTTGCTTCCATGCCTCCAAGTCCCATTCTGACCTGTCAAAAGAAGGATCCGCAGCCTCCTTGGCCATCTGCAACTTGATCTTCAGCATGGCGATGGTAGCAGAGAGTTTAGCCCCGTCCATGATCTCCATCCTCTCTTTTTGGGCTGTCATCTCAGCAAGAAGCAGTTCCTTTTGCAGCATGTTAATGTCCTTTTTCCCGGGAGGAGATCTTCTTGTCCTTGGCAAGGGCAAGCTTTTGGAGGTCCAAGTTTTTCTGCTCAGCTTCAGCCACATGCTGATCAAGGAGGATTTGAACCTCAGCGAATTTCTGCACAAAGGAAGTCGACAATTTGGATCCTTTATCCTCAAAAAAGGAGTACAAATTTCATAATACAGTATCCTTACCTCGGAGACATACTCTTGAAGCTGACGTTCGATGAGAGGGAGGCCTTTGGTGGGTTCAGCAGCCTTCTTCCTCTTGGTTCCCTTACCCCTGGTGCTCATGCCCTTAGGCTCCGGATTGCTCTGGCTTACAGCCAACTCCTTCTTAAGGGACCGTGAGGATGCAATGTCCTGAAGATCAGTGAGGCTGAACCTGGAAGGAGACTTTGAGGATTTGGCAGCACCTACAAGCATAACACACAGATAAGCATTCATATCCTAATTTTATTAAATATTTATATATGCACAAATATGGATTCTTACTTAACATGGTGTAGGAAGTGAATGAAATGTCTTCTAGATACTTTGACTTTGGAGGAAATGTTCTAATGGCAGGATCAAGCTTCCAGAAAGCTTCAACGCTTTCCTTGGTGACAGGTGATTCTTGAATATGTGACAAGGTGATAGCTGCATAAACAAAAGATAAAGGATCAGTTATCCTCAACAGAAAAGAAGGATTCTTACCGTTGTCCTAATCTAAGGATCCTATATCCTACCATCCGTGTTCCACTTTTTGGGAAGTTGGTTTCCGTTTGTAATAGAATCCCTCCTCACAAAGAAGAATTGATTCCTCCAGTTGGTGTCATTCTTGGTGGTTTTTAAGATCGGGTGAAGCTGCTGAGTTTTGGATTGAAGAGATATCGGTAGGAACCATGGCTTACAAGGTTATACAATTAGCTTAACTTAGACATCCCTATGTCTATGCCTTCTTGTTCTATGATGTGCTCTAGTGTGTACAGGACCCTCCACACCATCAGCATAGCTTGGATGTAGCAAAGGCCGGTAATGTGAAGAATCCCTGTGTGAGAACAGGGAAAGGATAAGTGAACCCTATCTGAAAAGGGGCAGCAGGGAAGGTGATCCATGTGACCGATACACAGTCACTCTTGGTTGAAGAGTCAAATGGCCGGAATATGGTACCATCAGGAAAGCATGAGCGGGACTGATCAACTTCAGGATCAGTGAATCGGCAAATCTCCATTGAAGGGTTTTTGGTGAGACCCTGACACTTCAATGGGCTGTTGTGATCAGGATTCTTGGCAGAGGAAGAACGAGTGCTTATATTTGCCATGGATTTGTGAAGAGGATCAGAAAGAAAAAATAATAGAGACGAGAAAAGGAGTTACCTGATGAGATCTTAGAATGTGGATTTAAGGAGAGGATCTCGAATATAAATGCAGATTTTGATCCTTATCTCTAACCTATTTATAATGATTATTAGGGGATGATGATCGCTGACATCAGCACTGCAACTATCCTTTTGTAACGGCTCGTCCGAGAAATGTTGAAACATGACTATCTAATCGGATATCAACTAGTCATGTTTGGGGGCAATTGTTAGGGATAAAATTTTATAGCATATGGATCCCGGATCCTCAAGTGTGGCCTGGATCACAGATCCTCAGTTCAGTTCGAATTAAGGATCCTCAGAAGATGCTGCAAGACTAAGGATCCAGGATCCTCATTATTATTCTAAACTAACAATTGTTTCCATCATTTTTGAACTTGTTTTGCAGGTGTATTCGAATGAGACTTGGTCCAACCGAGATTCTAGGGGAATATGATTGACATTTCTGCACGTGCTATAACTCCATGACCATTGTGGTGATCGTGGGGAGGCTAGCACCATTTTCGGATAGTTTGTTAGCCTAGATAATTTCTAATTTTAAAGGGGATAGCAAGCTTGATTTAGAAATACAGTAACACACATAGAAAACTCTCTCTCGAACTATCCGCAATCACTTGGCGATTACACACTTACACACTAGCAATCTTTGTACCAAGCTTGTTATCATCCCAAGTTGCAAACTTTGTTTGTTTAATATAGTTGGTGATCGGTAGTTTCCATCACCCAAGGTTTTTTATGCCGGAGATCATTCATTGATCAAGGGCTTTTTCCTCGTATAAATCCTTGTGTTGATCATTCATTTCATTCATTTGTTGTTTACTCATTTGTTCAAATAACCAAGCATCTAACCTCACAAAAATCAGATTTTGTTACATTATCTTTATGTGATTTTTTACCACAACAGTTAGGGCCAAAGGACGTAGAGTGTAATGAGTTTTCCATATAAAGGACGAAAAGTGTAATTTACCCTAAAAGGTAAGAGACAATGACCTATTATATAATAATAATAATAATAATAATAATAAATATATTAATTTCTAACATGTTGAACAATAGTGTAGTTTCATTGTTTTAAGTTTTGGCAAAAAAAAAATTCACTTTTGCTTTTTAACCAAACGTCAAAATGGAAGCTTTGAGAATTTGAAAGCTAAATGGTAAAATGGAAAAGTTTGACTGCAAAATCATACGAAAATTACCATTTGTATTTTATTAAAACTCCTAAGTTATTTGTTAATAAAAATAAAACATTGTTAATAAAAAACTTTCTAATAAAAATATCACTTTTCAATTGTTTTGAAAATAGTCTTGCTTTGTCAGCCGTCTCAGTCACGTCGAAAAGAGTGTAGTTTAGTTGTCTCAATCGTCTTGCATTGCAACATGATTCTTTTTATCTATGTTTTAATAAAAACTAATTTCAAAATCGGACGAGACAAATATCATTTTTTTTCATAACTTCCGTAGAGCTATAGAGTATCTTTTTTATATTGTAAGTTGTAGCGAGTGTCGGTACCGGTGACGAATCAAATTGATACCATCCAAACAACATTCGTACCACATAGATTCCGATCAAACACGATATTCACTTTTATAGTTTTCGATCAATGTAAACACCAATTGATATCTTTTTTGGCATATCATAACTTTATTTTTAGTTTTTTTTCTATTATTATAACGAGCATCCGTGTCGTAGTAAACTGAATTGATATCGACCAAATTCTCGCCGCAACGCGCGACGGTGTTTTACTAGTTACTATTAATATAATAATATATGGTAAATTAGGCCTCATCCTAAAAGTTAACTCATAGCCCATTGAAGAACTTAAACCAAATGTCTTTTATTTAAGATTTTAGTTTATAGCATAAAAAAATCAATGTTATCCACACACAGTAAAAAGCAAAAATCATGTTATGGTAAATTACACTTTTCGTCCTTTATGTTTGTAGCGGGTTGCAATGGATAGCCTTTAACTTCCATAATTACAGTCACAATCCTTAATTTAGAAAACTCATTGCACCTTACGTCCTTTAACCCTAACTTGGTTAATTTTTTTAGTTAACTTTGATCAGTTAAGGGTAATATAGTCTTTCTACCAATTTGAGTTAAAATTATTATTATAAATAAAACAAAAATAGTTTTTAAAAACCAATATATATATATATATTACTCATTTTCATCTTTCGAGGTAAGATCAAATAAAAAGTTGATTTTGTCTAAGTAGGATGAGAAGTAATCTTAACCATTCATTTTTCAAATCAATGGTTAAGATAAAAGTGTAGGAGTAAGGATGGGTGCAAGGGTATTTTAGGAAAATCCTATTTATAGAATTTCTCTCTCCACATGCAAGTCACATGCATATTTCACCCTCATTTTTTAAACGTTCATATCTTTTTTATACGACATCATAAAAATTTCACCATAAAATTGAGTGTCTTTTTATCTTTAATTTGAGTATCATATTACTATAGAAAATATGAAAACTAAAAAAACCCATTAAAATGTGTTGTATTTATATGTTGTATAACATTTTTTTGTGCTGCATTTTTGTAATATATTTTTGTGCTAAATTTTTGTACTATATTTTTGTGCTAAATTTTTTGTGCTAGATTTTTTTATCTTAATTTTTGTTTCCTCAATTTTTTGTGTTGGATTTTTTTGCTGAATTTTTTTGTGCTATATTTTTTTGTACTAGATTTTTTTGTACTACATTTTTTGTGCTATATTTTTTTGTACTAGATTTTTTTGTGCTAGATTTTTTTTGTACTAGATTTATTTTGTTGTATTTTTAAAAAACAAAATGGGTGCCACATGTCATTTTCACTCCTATTTATAAGGACCAAAATGCCCTCCATTCCTACTTATTAGGAGTGCCACATGTCATCATCACAATCCTTCTTAGGCTACTTAGGCAAAATTCACTTTTTAGTGGATCCTTCCCCTTCATCTTTCACCGTCATTTTCTCTTCCCCATCTCTCTCTTCCACCGTCACCTTCTTTTACCATCACCCACCACCATTAACCCATTATCAAAGTAAATTACTTTGAGTTTTCAAAACCCACATGCCAGGGAACCAAAAACCCTAAAAATTCTACTCATCAATCTGCTCACAAATCTGGAATTTTTTTTGCCGCACAAAACAGATCTAATCAGATCCGTTAATCACTGTCGGGTGTTTTGTTGGTGAAGCTTGTTTCAGAAACTAATGATAGTGGTGTTTAGAGAGGGAGAGAGAGAAAGGTAAAGGGAAATAGTATAAAGAGAGGGTGGTGGTAGATCTGACAGTTGCCCCAAAATAATTTCTGAATTAGTTTCTGAATCAATTGTTAACGGTTTCCCCCAAATTAATTCCGACCCAGATGAAGCCCAGCTTCTAGACTTACTCCCCAAGTGTTTACACATTGTATTTAACTCCGACGAGATCGATACGGTCAACGCGGTGTTTGATCGGGCCTTGGAGTTTAACTCCGACGAGATCGATACGGTCAACGCGGTATTGAATCTGAATTAGAATTCAAAATCTGATTTTTTGTGTTGTGATAATCGAGAAAAAAATTGTTTGGTGATTATCGAAGAAAGAAGTAAAAGTGCAGGTTTGTGTTTAACGAAGAAGAAAGGCATATATCTTCAAGTTTTAGTTTCATATCTGAATTGGAATCAAAATTATAAGTGTGTTCAGCGAATAGAAGTGACTTCCAGATCTGATTCTGAATACGACTAGATCTGAGTTGCAGGTTAATTGTACATAGATCTGTGATTAAAAAAAGGGGCTGAAGATATTGAAAAAGAAGTTGATTTGAAAGTTACGACTGAAAAAAAAACGTTGTTTTCTCGAGTCAAAATCGGATTATTTGTTGCTTCATGTCTGGATCTGAAACGATTTAGAATGAATTATTTGCAGGTCTGATATTGGATATAGATTCTTGAGTTGCAGCTGATATTTTTGTTGCATCAAAGAAGAGATGGGGTGAGAGAGTGAGGGGTGAAGGGTTGTTAAATTATTATTTTTTTAATTTTGTATTTTAATTAGATTGGTGAAAAGACCAAAGTGCCCTTATATAAATAGATTTAACTAAAAATTTTAACCTAGTTAGTGCTAAAGGACGAAAGATGTAACGAGTTTTCCAAATAAAGGATTGTGACTGCAATTATTGAAATTAAAGGCTATCCGTTGCAATCCTATATAAACATAAAGGACGAAAAGTGTAATTTACCCATCATGTTATTTTACTTTTGGTTATTAGTTTACTTAAATAAAAAAACACTTTATTTTTTTGTTTTATTTAATCTGTTTGTTTTCATTCAATTTAATACATGGTTAGTAGTTCTTTTAATTAAGTTTATATATGTGTGTGATATACACACATTAAAGAAATATTTTACAACGTAAAGATATATTTATTAAATACTTTGATAAAAATATTATTTAATAAATTTTATAAATCCGAATTAGTTATGTGATCTGTGAAAATTAAAGATACAACTAACAATAGAAAATCAACACAAGAAATAGCGACAAAACAGGTGACAAAACTCTTATTAAACCAACCCAAAATATTTGCCCCCAAATACCCAAATGATCTTACAATTGTAAGATCTAATCAACACAAATACAACAGTACATAGATGATCATCCACTGATGATCATCAGAATATGAATACAATCATCAATAGATGAATAATCTCTCTGATACAGAAGAGAGATTATTCGTACAAACCCTAGCAGCGTACAACAACCAGAGAGAGAAAACAAATCTGAACTAAAAGCTTAATGACGAAGACAAAACCCTTTATATAGGGTGTAACTTGATAACTTCCACTTGAACCCAAAACTTCATCTAAACAACACTTCTAGCCCTTGTATATACACATGAACCTCTGAAAATATTTATTACCTGTAACAACTTGAACAACTTAACAACCCAACGTAACAAGTTAGTTCAGCCCAATAACAACTCAGTTCAGCCCAATAATATTAAACCAATGAATGACAAGAAACAAATATAAGCCCACTAGCCAATATTTTTAACATCCCCCCTTCATTCAATTGGTTTAAACATGTCAACTAAACCAAGTTGTTGACAAAACAATTCATGCTAATCAACATTAAGTCCTTTTGTAAGAATATCAGCAAGTTGACTTTCTGAGTCAACTTTGGTAGTACTTATAAGACCATCAGCCACTTTTTCTCTCAAGAAATGTAGATCTAACTCAAAATGTTTGGTTCTTTCATGAAATACAGGATTAGCTGCTATTGAAATAGCAGCTTGACTATCACAGTTTAAAACCATAGGCAATTTGCAACTTACATTCAACTCAGATAGCAAGTTTCTTAACCACATAAGTTCACAAGTAGCAGAGCACATAGCTCTGTACTCTGCTTCTGCAGTTGAACGAGCAACAGTAGTTTGTTTCTTGCTTTTCCAAGAAACAAGACACTGACCCAAAAAAACACAATATCCAGTAACAGACTTTCGAGTATTTAAACACTTTGCCCAATCTGAATCAGCAAAACCATACAATTCAAGCTCAGAACTTTTTCTAAAGGTTAAACCTTTACCTGGACTTTGTTTCAAATACCTTAATAATCTAAGAGCTAAATTCAAGTGAACTTGTTTTAGACTATGCATGAACTGGCTCAAAAATTGAACAGTATAACTAATATCAGGTCTTGTTAAAGACAGATAGATTAGCTTTCCAATCATTTTTGAAATCCAGTAATATTTTTAAGCAACTGTTGATTTTTTTCAATTTTAGAGGTGACTAAAGAACTTTGTTCTATAGGAGTAGAAACAGGTTTACAACCTAAGAAACCAAACTCATTTAAAAGTTCAAGACAATACTTTCTCTTATTTAAACAAACAACATTTTTATCATACAAAACTTCAATACCTAAGAAATATTTCAAAATTCCTAAGTCTTTTATTTTGAAAGTTTCATGTAAGATATTTTTAATCTTTCTAATTTCAACTTCTGAATTTCCAGTAACAACAACATCATCAACATATACCAATAAGAACACATTAACATTTTTCTTTGATAAAATAAACAAAGAATGGTCACATTTACTTTGAATAAAACCAGAATTTAACAAGACATCAGTTAATCTTTCATTCCATTTTCTAGGAGCCTGCTTAAGGCCATATAGAGACTTAACAAGTTTGCAAACTTTTGATTCTTCTTTAGAATAGTACCCTTGAGGCAATTTCATGTAAACATCTTCTGTAATAGTGCCATGTAAAAAAGCATTATCAACATCAAGTTGATATAATGGCCACTCATAAAACACAGCTAAGGTAATAACTGTTCTAACAGTTACCATTTTTACCACAGGTGAGAAGGTCTCTCCGAAATCAAGACCTTCTCTTTGATTAAAACCCTTAGCAACCAACCTAGCTTTAAATCTTTCAACCTCTCCATTTGATTTATACTTAACTCTATACACCCATTTGCACCCAATTGCTTTTCGGCCTTGAGGAAGATCAGCTAGAACCCAGGTATTGTTTCTGAACAAAGCCTCCATTTTTTTGTTCATAGCTTCTACCCATCTAGGATCACTAGCTGCTTCCTCATAAGAAGAAGGCTCAACAGTTTTATTAAGAGAAGCAATAAAACACAAATTTTCAGCAGATAGACATGCATAATTGACAACCTTATCTAAGCTGTACTTAACTTTACTATTCAGCACAAAATGTTCAAGTTTCTTTGGTAAAACAACTTTCCTACTAGATCTCCTAAGAGAAATATTTGTTCCCTCAGATGGGTTAATCTCATCATTTGAAGTACCAATGTCCTCTGCCCTACCAGTCCCTTCACTACTACTACTTTCAACTCCAATTGTAGAATGTTGATGTTCAACATTGCTTGGAGTGGCAGGTGTAGAGGGGAAAGGTTGCTGATCATCATCAGAAACCTCATGAGATTCACTATTCCCCTCTTCATCATTGGGAACTATAGGACCAGTTGTTAGCACTTCAACACTATCAAAAAAGTTTAGATGATTTAAGCTATCAGTTAAAGTATCATAATGATTGGTTAACTTGTTTGATTTATAAGGAAATACTGTTTCATAAAATTTTACATCTCTAGAATAAAATTCTTTTTTATTATCTAAACTCCATAGTTTGTAACCTTTTTTAACATTAGAGTAACCAATCAAGATGCACTTTTCAGCATTAGAAGAAAGTTTATGCATATTATTAAGTATAGTGCTAAAGCATAAACAACCAAATATCCTAAAATGTGCAAAAGAGGGTTTGAAACCAAACATCAACTCATAAGGACTCTTCCCTAAAAGAACAGATGAAGGTAACCTGTTAATGATACAAACAGCAGTTAAAATACAATCAGACCAGAAAGAAAGAGGAACACCACTTTGAAATAGTAAGGATCTAGCCAAATTCAACAGATGTCGATGTTTTCTCTCAACAATCCCATTTTGTTGAGGTGTATAAGCACAAGTTGTTTGATGTAGAATGCCTTTAGACTTACAAAAATTATCCATTTTGCTGTTTATAAACTCAGTTCCATTATCACTTCTAAAAATTTTAACTCTTTTTTTAAACTGAGTTAGTATTAATTCATAAAAGTTTTCAATGTTTTCAAAAACTTCCATTTTATTTTTTAACAAATAACACCAAACAACACGAGAGTAATCATCAACAACTGTTAGAAAATACTTAAACCCATCTCTACTAGTAACCCTATAGGGTCCCCAAACATCTAAATGAATCAGATCACCTACATTTTTCGACTTATGTTCACTTAACGGGAAAGGAACTCTAACCTGTTTAGCTCTATGACAGGTTTCACATGAATGTTTTTCAATATCAACAACACCTAAATCATTTTTTAAGATTGACAAAACTTGATTAGCAGGATGCCCTAACCTATTATGCCACAAATTGCTAGTATTCAAACTATTAAAACACAGATTAATAGCACTATCACCTTTATTAACAAAGTATAGACCATTATCCTGTTTACCAGTCACCAGGGTTCTCCCTGATTTCGAATCCTGAAGCATACAAGTATTTTCATTAAACACAACAGTCACTTTATTATCTTTAGCCAACTTATATACAGATAAAAGATTAACACTATAAGTTGGGACAAAAAAAAACATCACTTAGAATGACATCTTTTGCAAGTTTCAAATTACCAATTTTAGAAACTTTAGCTTTTGTTCCATTTGGATGAGACACAGTTAGATCATATTCAGAAACGTCAACACAATTAAACATGTCTTTATCAGTTTTAACCATGTGCTGATTAGCGCCATCCTTAGCTTTGATGCATCTCTTCTTTCATCCACAGTGTCTAATTCTTGGCACGTAGCTTCAGGATTCTGCTCAGGATCCCGTCCAGAATCACAAATCCAGTTGTAATCAAACCCAAAGTTGATTAAACTAGAACAACACATAAACTCTCCTAAAGAATTAAAACCACAACTGGTCTTACCTCCCATATTGGAAGGTTGAGACTCTGTACTTGACTTTTCACCCAATAGACTTAAGATTTTAGCAACCTGCTCAGGAGAAAATTGAGAAGCAGATGGAACAGCAGACACATTTGACTTAGAATTAGAAAAAAAATTCCACTTTGATTTCCAACTTTCTTTTTAAAACTCTGAGGATATCCTATCACTTCAAAGCATCTATCCACAGTGTGTCCAATTTTATTACAGTGAGTACATTTGAAATTAGGGTTAGGACCTTTAAACTCTCTCTTTTTTTGTTCAAAAGATTGATTTGTTTTAGAAGCAAAGGACACATTTTGATTTTTTGTAGCATTACTAGTATTTCTGTGTGACTCTTCTCTGGACACAATTGAAAAAGCAACCTTGACTGAAGGTAATGGCTCTCTAGTTAACAAGTTAGTTCTTACAGGTTGATAAATATCATCCAACCCCATAAGAAACTGCATCAGTTTTATTAAAGTAGAGAAATCATTAAAATCTTTAGCTGCTTGACAAGAACATGTAGGCAGTTGAAGCATAGCATCAAACTGCTTCCACATTGTATTTAGCTTATGATAATATTCAGATACAGAACTGCCATTTTGAGTTATACAGTTAATTTTTTTATACAAATCATAAACTATAGAGCCATCAACCTTATCATAGGTTTCTTTCAAATTTGTCCAAACTTCAGATGCTAATTTAGAAAAAACCTGTCCTAGATATAATTCTTCTGAAACAGAGTTTAACAACCAACTTAAGACCACAGAATTACATCTGTCCCACTGACTACTTAACACACGATCCTCAGTATTCTTTTTACAATTACCATCTATAAAACCAAATTTGTTTTTAGCTTCCAAAGCTAATTTCATAGCACTAGACCAGACTCTGTAATTTTCAGTCCCTTTTAATTTTATACTAACAATAGTCAACGAACTAGAATCACTAGGATGCAGAAATAAAGGGTCACCAATATCCAATTTACTAATCAAAGTTTGAGACGAACTAGCATTATTATCTTTATCACCCATGATGAACAACCACAACAACAATTACAGTAAAAAACAATGACAGCACAGATTACAACAAAAAACAAGATCCTAAGGCGAAGCTGTATCAGTGTCCAGATTCCAGGTTCGTCACTTATAGTGCCTGGACAGGTCTTAATACAGGAGCCAAACAACAACCTAGATACTATAACAAGATTAATGCACAAATCAAACACAACAACAAACAAGAAGCCGGTCCTCACTACCCCGACTTCAACTAATCAACCAACAAAAAAATAAAGAGAAGGGTTAGAATAGCCTCACAGAGGGTGCAAGCAACTCCAAAAGAAACCGGATCTGAAGTTTGTCACAACAGATCTAGAACCAGTAACAATCAATAACAACACTACTGGTCAGTTTGCCCTAAATCTTCGAGGATTTAGAGACCAACACAGTGTGTTCAACCACCAGAAAGAGAAGATCCTTCACAGACTCAGAGAAACCCTAGCTAGGGTTTCAAAATGCTTTAATACAGAAGCGATACACCCAAGATCAAGACGATCTACCCATAATAACCACAAGATCTGCAACTTCTAAACAGACCTAGTCACAAATCAACAAAAAATCAGCAAATAACAGCGGAAATAAACCAGATCAAGAGCATATAGCTCTGATACCATGTGAAAATTAAAGATACAACTAACAATAGAAAATCAACACAAGAAATAGCGACAAAACAGGTGACAAAACTCTTATTAAACCAACCCAAAATATTTGCCCCCAAATACCCAAATGATCTTACAATTGTAAGATCTAATCAACACAGATACAACAGTACATAGATGATCATCCACTGATGATCATCACAATATGAATACAATCATCAACAGATGAATAATCTCTCTGATACAGAAGAGAGATTATTCGTACAAACCCTAGCAGCGTACAACAACCAGAGAGAGAAAACAGATCTGAACTAAAAGCTTAATGACGAAGACAAAACCCTTTATATAGGGTGTAACTTGATAACTTCCACTTGAACCCAAAAGTTCATCTAAACAGCACTTCTAGCCCTTGTATTTACACATGAACCTCTGAAAATATTTATTACCTGTAACAACTTGAACAACTTAACAACCCAACGTAACAAGTTAGTTCTGCCCAATAACAACTCAGTTCAGCCCAATAATATTAAACCAATGAATGACAAGAAACAAATATAAGCCCACTAGCCAATATTTTTAACATGATCGACCCGACCTGAACCAAACCGAATTAACTTTTTTTAATTTTTAGTGATAGACAACCGACATATAAAAGTTTATGTCCCCCATGAAAAAAAAAATTAGGTCCGTCACTGGTCTTCAACAGCAAATCCTGGCCTGTGCCCATTTTTGCCAGAGCTTTTCCTAGAGAGGCATCATCGCCTATGATAATTGTGGGTGCTAGGAACACCAACCATGGAAGTTATTGTTCTATATTTTGATTTTTATGATGGAAGTTTGACTTATTTGAGATTACCAAGTGAATTAAGTTTGGTGCGTTGGTACAAAATGGATGAGAATGAAGTTGTTACGTTAGCCATTTTCGATTAGAGGATGGTGCAATGGACGCCATGTTTTGGATATATTTCGTGTGATATATGCATATAATTACTCACGTGCTTTAATGAATCCGATGTTATCATGATAAGGATTATGGACCTACTCAAAACAACGAGTGGTTCTCATATATAATATATATGCACACATATGCTTGAAAAGTCCCAAAAACCCGATAGATATTATCATGATTAAGAAGTGATACAAAATGAAATGGGATTTGTTGTGTTCTTCTGTGGAGGGAGATATGGTGAGGAAGGCCACTCATTTTTATTACTCATTTTTATTGTGTTGTAACATAAATATCCTTATCATAATTATCTCATGTTTAGCAATGCTATTATAAATAATAGATCTTTTTAAGCTAGGGAAGTTCAACCTCGAGCTTATTTGATTAGCTTCAATTTAGGCTCTAGCTTAGCTCGATCATGTTTAAGTTTGCCTTGGTTCAAGACTTTAGTGAGTAGCTCACGAGTGATTCGACGTTTTACACCCTAAACTTAATCGGGTAGTCTTCGGAAATTAGAAAATGTAAACAGATAAAAAACAAAGTTATAGGTATAAAGAGTAAAGATGTGTCTACGATTAAATTTTTCGTATATTTAAAAAGAAAAACTTTCTGCCTAAAATCCTTAAGAAGTTCTGACACGTTTTCAATGAATTTCCAAAGATCATATACACAACAAAACGTAGATAAAAAAAAATATGTTATAAGTTTGGCTCGATTTCACACGATTAAACGTAGATAAAAAATACGTCATGAGTTTTGTTCAGTTTCACACAACAAAACATAGATAAAAATAAAATACGTCATGAGTTCGGATGGTAACGAAATGTAGATAAAAAAGTATGTTATTACGTAGATAAAATATTTTAAAATTTACAATTATTTTCACCATTTCAAAAATTATTTAGTTATATAGTTAAAAAAATTAGCTAGATAATAGAAAATTTTGTATTTTTAATTAGGGCTCTAAACCGAAAATTTAGCGAACAGTTCGTAAACCGTTTAGCGTAAAGTTCGTTTACGTTCGTTCGTTCGTTTACTTAATGAATGAACATGAACAAGAAATTACGTTCGGTTAGTTAAATGAAACAACACGAACAGATGTCTCGTTCGTTCAATTGTGTTAGTGAACGTTCATTCATGTTTGTGTTTTCCATTAAAAAATTTTAGCATTTATTTATTTTATCTGAACTTTTTATATTCTTTAATTCTTAATCATCTCATTATCTAAAGTAATAATATACGGAAAGCATATCTCCACCTTATTTATGTACCGTTTCACTTTCTTTCTTATTATACACATCGAAAAATATTATCGACCTTCGTTCAACAATAAAGGCTTCATGGTCTAGCGACGCTCCCTCTCCCTATCCACCTCTAGCCACTGCCGTCTTTGCCGATTTTATCTGTTTTCGTTTGTGTTCATGAACCGTTCGTGAACACGTTGTATCCATAACAGACGAACACAAACAAGGCCTTGTTCGTGCTCGTTTGGTTCGTTTACAGTTCTATTTCTTATGATAAAAGTTAATTACGTGGTAAGTCCATGTGGTTTCTTAAAAGTAACAAGGTTGGGTACTAAGATGTGAAATGATTGAAATACCCTTAGTTCTCGATTAGTTCATAACTAGAGTTAGCCTTAATAATCTAGGATGTTACAAAATCAAAAGTTAATACGCCCGATTGTTACTTTAAACACTCTATGTACCCAACCTTATTACTTTCCACAAACCACAAGGTCCAACTGTATAATTAACTCTTGACATAAAGAAACTATTAACTATGACATTTTTATGACTTGTAACCCTGCCTGACTCGCCATTTGTTTGCCTGTAATATCGTTGCCCAACTCACTACTTTTATGAAAATGCCCTGATTCTTGAATTCTCTTTGGCCCTCAGTGAGCCGATCTTGTTTCACTTTGACGTATGACATTTTATTTGAGGGTCTAATGCATCAGTGATTGCTTATGCCGTTATGCGTGTCATCCTTTGATTGTTGGAATTATTGGAAATTAAGAAAAAATATCAGTAGGTATTTTTTGTAATGTCAAAAATCCAAGATTAGTTTGTTAATATCATGGATCAAAATGGATATATTCGTGATATTCCTTTAGTTTTTCCAAGATGTTAAATGTTACTGTATATTTTGTCATTTCAATGTGTTTATTACATATTTTCTAATTGAAGCCTTGATAAAAATAACAGAATATAATCTCTTTGTGAACATGTTACGAGTAAAATTATCTGCTACACTTTTAAAGTGATAAGAATTAAAAAGAACATGTTAAGAGTGAAATTATCTGCTACCAGGGGTAGATCTAGGCCACTTTTATGGGTTCCCAGAAAACCCATTCAATTTGGAAAAAATTAGTAAGAACCTTGTATGATTTGGAAAACAAATAGTGATAATCTACCAAAAGAAACCCAGTAAAAAAAATTTTTAGATCCGTCACAGTCTACTACACTGTTAAAGTGATAAGAAAAAGGTTTGATACAAGAACAGAAGTTCAAATGTGTGATTATTACATTAAAACTAGCTACTTGGGTATACACAATTTACTAAATCAAATTTACTTCTTTAAGAAACCTTGTGTGCAGAGGCATCGGGTCTTCCTTCCCTTGGGCGATTGCCTTCTCTGAGATTGAATAGAACCACCCGTTTCTCCATTTGAACTGCGAGATTCATAACCAAATGGCAGGTAAATCGCAAGTAACTAATTATTAACTAACTAACATACTTTAACAAAGCTTACATCCTCCACTACTGTTGGGATATGGGAAACGGCTTTCGAAAAAGCTAGTAATCTTTTTTCAATAAAAAGTTCAGCCGCTAATCCTGTCTCTTTGTAAGCTGCATAATGCATCTCACCCAGAAGAATAATCACCTGAAACATGCGAATAACTAGTCAAGTTTTCATAATCTAACTAAATATGGCAGAGTCGGGTTGCTCCTAAAACCCAAACAGACTCAATCTTAGTATTATTAATATGAGTGTACAGAATATATGTTCTAGGCAAGATGTTAGATTGAAAGTTATATGATGCTAATATCATTATAAGGATAAAAGTGTTATATTTACCTCAAAAAGATGATTTTCGCCGGCTACATCGCCCATGGTGTTTCCCGGAACGCGAGCCCCAGTAAGCATGAATGCGGATATCCATAAAAGTCTCTCTATCATTTTAAGCTGAAAGGCTTGTTTCTCAAGGATCTGGTTTACATATTTTCACAATACAGTTATTTTAAAAAATAAAAACTAAAAGTTATATAATTCAAGTCAAAATCTTACATAAATCGTCCATGTGGTTTGAGTAATTACGGATTTCATCTCTCATTGAAACTATTTCGGATTTTGAATGGTGGTCCCTCTTTCAAGGAAAATGACTAAACTGTCCTCATATGCAATTTTTTTAATTTAAATTTAATCATGAATTCAATAGTTTTGGATATAAACTTGATCTTTTAAATGTTAAAAATTGATTTCAACAATGAATGATTGTGAGTATGATACAAAATTCAATGAAATTTAAAATTATAAGTAAAGAACCTTGCAAGAAAGACCTCCAGCATGCAACCTAGAAGCCACAGCAGGAGCCCATTTGCCAAAAGCCGCGGTTAATCCCTCCGGACTAACATCAGTTATACCATCTATAGGTGGTTCGCCGGGCCTGGAAACATCAAAAAATGGCAAAACTTGGTTCGCGTCACTTAGACCTTTACTTTCGAACCATGGCTCCAGCATCCCGTCTTGGAAAAAAACCAAATCTGCAATCCATCTTAACATTCAGAAATAATACATATTATCATATCATATCATATCATATCATATCATATAACTTAAAGCACAAAAGTGCATACCGTTCCAACGTGACTGAGGTGTAGACTCAAGAACCGCATCTAGATCGTCATTTTTGGTGCACACCAATATCGGCCCTGGGAAATCTTCCGGAATTGGTTGGCCTGTATTCAGCAGCAAATCCTGGCCTGTGCCCATTTTTTGTAGGGCTTTTCCTAGAGGGACGTCACCGCCTACGATGATTGTGGGTGCTACGATTATAGGATCATCAACCATGGAAATTATTGTTCTATATTTTGATTTGGATGATGGAAGTTTGACATGTTTGAGATTACCAAGTAAATTAAGTTTAGTGCACTGATAGAAAGTGGAAGATAGTGAAGTAGCTGTTATGTTCGCCATTGTTGGTGAGGGGATTTATTTCGTGTTATATACATATAATTTATCACATGCTTCAATATATCATATGTTATCATGATAAGGATTATGGACCTACTAAAAAACGAGCCACTCGTTTTTATTACTCATTTTTATCGTACGTGTTGCTGCAAAAATATCCTAATCATCGTAATTTAATTAGTTGGTCCATATATATTTAATATCTTATCTCATCTTATATCAATACTATTAATTTAACCTCAAGCTTATTTATTTGATGAGCTTCAATTTAGGCTCGATTATGTTTAAGTTTGTCTCGATTTAAGATTTTAGCAAGTAGGTCAACTGTGATTTGACTCATTAACCTCCCGTTTGCGGTATGCGCATATAATGTATATATGTGTGGGCGCTCGCGGGCAAAAGTGAAAGTGCACTAATTTTAACGTTGTTTTACTAATTTCGTGAAAATAATGTTAAAATAGGGGGGTGGTTAATCATGCATCATGTGTTGGCGTTGATAGCCGAAAGACAAGGGAATACATGTACTCATTGGCCTTTGTCTTAATTGTCGAGTGTTATGTGACTTATGTCCAAGGTTTGATGCAAAACTACCATCGAGCCCGAGCCGGGGGTCTCGCTGTAAGCAGCCTCTCTCTATATATTCCTACGGTGTAGAGGTAAGGTTGTCTACATCTTACCCTCCTGAGACCCTATCTTAGCTTTGCTATTGGTGGGATTTACTGAGTATGATAATGATGACGACGACGACACACTCTGAACTTAATTGGGTATAGTCTTCAGATAGAAAATATGTAAACGGATAAAAATGAAAGTTGATAAGTATAAAGAATTCAAATGTTAACATTTAAGTTGGGGATGATAATTATTAATTAAATATATTAAAATGATAAATTTTCGTCTAGGAACTTCAGACGTAATTCCAAGGAATATTTTGATGTATCAAAGAAAAGAGTTTCCAAGGAATAAAATGCTTAATTAGAACTTCGGATGCAAACCAATGAATTTCCAAAGAGGTTCAAATGTCATTTTTATTGCTCCATCTTTTATACATAAGATCACAATTCACCAGAGTTGTGGGAACCTGTCGAGATGGGATTCAAGAAAGATAAAGAGAATCTAGAGAGAAAGATGCAAAGGCTATGGCTGTGATACAACTAGGGGTTCATGATAAAGATGTTGGACATCAACCACACTTGCAGCGGAGTAACTTGGTTTTGAAGATTCGATGGTTATGATGACAAGGATAAAATGAATATGCAGAAATGATATTTGAACAAGAAAACTGAAAAGGACAAGAATGGACAATTCGAATTACAGGCAAATTGTCTTGGTGCCGGAATACATCGCCGGACAATACATCTATATAGGTGATGTTTTTGGCGGTTTCATGTTGGCGGGAATAACTGCCTTTGGCATTTTAAATACACCCGCTTATCATCATCACCATAACCTATGAGTATATAAGTTATAAGTTAACATATACAATACAAACATAATTAAGTTTAATTATCAGTTCTAATACTTTCCCCTAAACTTGATTGTGTTTGGCTGCAAACGTGAGTACACTTCGATTTGCTTCATCAATGGCTTTCATAGCCTGCTTGAAGTCAAATTTTCTATGTTTCTTGTGCATCTTCCAGGCTCCTTCCCAATCATTCCCTGCATACAGGGCATAATGATCCATTGCAGCTTCATCCTGAACAGCATCAACACTCGAACTTCTCTCATGGCAGCCGGCCTATGAGGATTCCCCTTCCTTCATCAACTCTTTGTCGATCACCTTTTCTTGAACACTTTTAAACCTGTAATAGTACACCAAGACATCGAGATACATAGCATAAATTATTCTCATGAACTCGCCGTCATGATATTCGTATCCCATATCTTTCGCAATCACCGGCCACATATTGTTGTCAGTAACACTCCGGTATCCACTGTCTCGTTCCACTATCATATACAGGCCCAACAGATCCATCTTCTTATTATCAGCCGCATGTGGAGGAATAGGCCTTGTTGTGATTCCCAGTTTGACGGTAATGAACCACGTCAACATCTCTTCAGATTTCCTTTCCAATTCGTGTTTGTATTTAAACACGAATTTACTATCTTCCATCATCTCCAGTAATGATTTACAATCGGTGAAATCATGAAACTCCATTGCTCTTATGATCATCATGTAAGATTAAATATATTACGTATTAATATTTAATCTGTAGCCATTATAATCATTTACATTATATAGATCAAAATATATAACAATCCTATTAAATAATTAGTTGGTAATTGTTGATGGACCATATTACCCTTATTAACTAATTAGGGTTTCCTCCTGGGTGCTTATATAAGGAGAATTATGTGGAGGTTAAGGGGTTACTCAGTTACAAATTAGACACAACCCATTAGCCATAACATCATCAAATTCGACCTCCTCTCCATAACCGATTCCCTTGTCGGTTTCTCATCATCACCATCATCAGTCAGCACCCTAAGGAGGAACCAGACCAAGATGACAATCATGTCAACCCTTAATGGATTCTCTGCTAACCTGTGCTGATGCAACCAAAGGTATGTTTTCATGTTTTCCTTTATGTTCAAAACAGAACTGAACCAACATGTGGTATCAGAGCATATGTTGATTAGTCGGTTCTGTTTTCGTATCCATAATTCTGGGATTGAAACTTGGAAAACGGAATTTTTTCTTTGAATAATCTTATGAACAGCCGATTTTGGGTCTTAGACCGAAATCATTATTTTCGAAATCTGAATTAATTATATGCTTTATGTTTTAACCGAAATCTGGGTTAAAATTCATCTGGGTTATGTTTTAACCGAAATCTGTTTAGAAAAAACTATTAATATTCAGGTTTCGGGTTCCAGAATTTATGTTTTATGTTTTTAGGGTTCATAATGTTCTTATGTTCTTATGAGAAATTCGAATTTTTCCCTTATGATTTGGAATGTGATTTGAATTGTTAGATGTTTCCCTAATTTTGATCTAATCTTGTCCATTAAGTTATTTTCGAAATCTGTTAAATGATAAACAGATTATGATTTCGAAATTTAGTGATAAAAATAGATCAATGTTAATAATTGGAAACTATATCTCAATTCATAATTTTCGAATTTTAGTTAAGTTATCACAACAAACAGCTATTATACAGAGGATTCGAGATCATTATTGTACAAATCGCACAAGACCCTTAAGATTCGCACAAGATCAGATCGGAAAAAAAAAAAGGGGGATCTGATCGCACAAGGCATAATGGATCGCACAAGGCCTTATGGATCGCACAAGTTTACTTGGGCCTTATGGATCGCACAAGTCTACTTGGGCCTTATTAATCGCACAAGTCTACTTGGGCTTTATGGATCGCACAAGTCTACTTGGGCCTTATTAATCGCATAAGACTTGTGCATTACTGATCGCACAAGACTCGAAACCTCATTATTTCTTTAAGTTGTTTAATGTGACCGCGCTAACAGGTGGTTTGCTATTAAATAATTGGTTTTGTAATTACTTAGCTAATTAATAAGGATCAAATAATGTTTTACAAAACCAAAATAGCTTAACTTGAATGAGCTTCTGATATATCATTTCTGGCCAAAGCTGACTTGATACATCTACTTATCATTCAAGTATTACGAAAGCTATGTTGTGTATGCATCATAAGCATGAATGTCTTAATTTCTGGCCAAAGCTGATTTAATTCATTCATCGATGGCATACTCAACAAGTGCATAACTAAAGTGATTGTTTCAATTCTGGCCAAAGCTGATTTGTTACAACTACTTTGCACATATGCTTAAATGATTACACTTCTGGCCAAAGCTGTTTTGTCTTCATTTAAGTAGAATTTTTTAGCTAAGTCTATTATTTTGATGTTAGTAATAGACATATCACAATCTCTTCACATAATGATCCTTAGATTAATGATCCTTAATTAAGTTTTATGATCATTTCGTCTGCCTTATTCTTAGTACCCATAATGTTACTCACTATAATTTTCTTCTATATATATATCTCATCCACTCTAATTTTTTAAACCTAAAATGTTTGCTTTATTTAAAGTTTCTATTAGAATTAGCTCTTAAATTAAATCCATGATTATTTCTTAAGACACGATAATCCTATTGCTCTCTTCTGATAAAGATTATAAAGAAGAAAGTTAGAGCATGATGAATAGGATAAATCGACCATGATGTCTATTATGATAATCAAAACTAGAACTCCTAAGATGCATGCCTTAATTTGAAACTCTAAACTATAAAGTTAAGTGGTATATGTGAATACATTATAATGTACAAAACCATGACTCATAAAGTTAAGGGCTTACGCATGGAAATAAGTACATTTTTTTTTCCAGTACATTACATACTAAGATTTTCACTTGTACAATTTGATGCCTTATAAATCAACTACAACACTCAAAATACCAAAGTATAACGAGTGTGTTGATAAGCAACATATGTACAAAGAAATAAATGTTTACAGCTGGAGAATAAGTTGTTATTCACTTTACAACCACTAATAGTTTAAAAGAGGATTGTTCTAAGGTCCATAGACAAATTACAAGTGCTAATTCCAACATTAAGGTTCTTCAAGGGAAAATCTCACTACATAATTATGTCATTAGACTAGACATAAACAACGAGACTATCCATTATTCTAAAGAACAGTTGGGTAAATTAATTAGATAGTCACTTATTAATGATATTTAAGTCTGGTAATTTCAATATTCCAATTAACACATGATTAGTTGACTCTAGTTCCATACGTTTCCTTCCCAGAACTTGACAAATAACTAATATGAGAGTTAGTGACAAAATTAATTGTTAACGCTATAAGAACCATAATAAGCAGTCTTCTAACAAAGCTTTTCGATACATTACATGTTCTGATTATTAATCGGAGTACAGTATCATTACTTAGGCTATGTCATGAAGGTTGTGAGGTTTGCATAGTCAACATAAAGTCACACTTATCTTAAACTCTCATCTTATTTGTTCTAAATATCTGGATAGAAACATTATTAAAATGAAACTAGATGATACCTTACATTTTCACAACTTTTGTCATCATGCAAATGAGAATTTGACAAAAGGAAAATGAGACTTATAAATTTCATCCATTATAACCGCAATTCATGAGAAATTATGACATGGTTAATGAGGATGATTATTCATCTAATCTCATTCTAAGTGATTTCAAATCATGACGTTAAAGCCCTAAAATATTACTTGGCTTAAGGAATAAGTATGGGTCCATCATAAGTCATTCATTGACATTCGTGGAACTTATTCCAAATGGAATATTCAGACATAATTCATTTATCATTTAACAGACTATAAACTTGTATCTAAATTTTGTCGCATATGGCACACGTTCTTAGAAGAAATCTATTCATATGTTTACTTATTAAGATTTCTATTAAATATGTCCTTAAGTTTCTTATGACATTTGGACGTTAAGGAAGTCAAATAAAGTCTAACGTATATATGATAAGTTCCCACGTCACGTACCTCATTGCAACTTTTCTTGTAGCATTCTAGAGATATCCAAGATCAGTGGGAGCATTAAGTGTCTTAATAATAACTTGCATTAGTTGCAAGATGTGGGGGAGTGAAAATTACACATTACCTAAATTTGCACCTCTTGTACAAGACACTGCTCCATTATGACACTGTTCTATCATAACTTATCTCCTTAAATCTAATGCTACTCTTACAAAAGTTTCATTGTTGCTTAATTGTGGGCACACTTAGATTTCTTACCTGAACTAACATAATCCTCAACAAGAGAAATCACAACGACTAACGTCATTAATTTGTTTTCTCTATTAGAACTTGTTGGTCATTAAATATTGACCCTAAGCATGCTGAGTTCCTAAAGATTCCTAAGGTCAGTGGGAGCAGTAAAAGTCCTTATTATGATTTGCAAGGAATACAAGAGGCGGGGGGAAGAGTGTCATTAAATTTCACTCCAAATTTAACTCCGATTACACCTCTTGTACACCTTACTGCACCAACTCTTACAAACTTAGAATCCTGAAAATGATAGCAACATAACCAAGAGCTAATCCATAAAACTGAAACTTCTAATGAACCCAATAATCAACTCAGGAGGTCATCTAGGTTTAAAAGCCTACTAATTTTGATGATTACATAACTTCCCTAACTGAAGTTGAAATGGATTTTGGAAATGTTTATTGATCCTATCTCTTCAAATTAAGCCATTAGTGTCAATCAATATTCTTAATGGAATAAAACAGTTTTCTAGTAAAACTGATTTTATGTGTTCGTATAACGTTTGGGATTTGATTGAACTACCTAAGAGTGTTCATAACTAAACCAAATCCTAATATAAGCGTTAAGACACGAAGAAGCATGATTGATTGTCAAAGGTTGTACTTAGGAAGAGATAAATTATTAAAGAATCTTTATTACATATCTAACAAAAGATTTCTTTAAGGATCATCATTGTTCTAGTAGCTTATAATAGTTTAAAGCTACATTAGATGAACATTATAAACAATTTTCCATAACAAATGGCTGACACATTTACATGTTCATTAGATAACAACCTAAAGTTTTAAACTGAAGGTTAAAGAACACTTTATTTGTAAGCCAATAATATCCATGTATGGGTTTAATGCAAACATCATAATGTGATGAAAAGCTAACGTAATTATTTTCATCAAGAATCAAGTGGATTAATGTACCTACCTCAAGATGAGTGGGAGCAACTAAGATAAACTTGTTTATATAGATGATATTCTTTTGACAAGTATATGTTACATAAGTCAAAGCATCGTTAACACAAACTTTGATATAATAGATCTCAGAGATATCTCTTACGTGATTGATATCATAACATACTGAGATAGACTCAATGGGACAATAGTATCGTTCCATAAGTTTAACAGTAAATGGGACCTTACGTATGTAACTAAACACTGCTCTCCTTTAGAGGATAATAGGATAAATGAGATTATTTTTTTACGCTTCATTAAATTGGAAGCCTTATGTAAGTTTAAGTCTATACTCGTTTAGATATTGCTCACATTGCAACACACTAGATATGTCTAGATTATTGTGAAGCATCTAATGGAGTATTACAATATCTTTAAAAGAAACGAGAGGCTATTATTTGAAGAAGAAGTGAGAATTAAAACCGGTTTATTACTCTAACTTTGAGATATTCAAAGATGACAAAATGTAATTTCGGGTATATATTTATGTCAGCAGACAAAACTTATCTTATGGAGGAGTCATAACAAACTGATATTAACAACCTAAGTTATTACGACATAATATAGTCACTAAATGTTGTTGGAAATTTATCAGTGGACTCATAAGCTTATTAACTCCATATAATGTTTTGAAGAATTAGTGTGATAAAGTCAGCTACCATGACTCCTTGAACAGTAACAGTTTAAGAGGTGCTGCATTAAGTTTCGATACGCAATTAATTATTCGTTTATGAACGAATTGAGGAAACTAAGTTTGTATCGAATACATTCATAATATGCTTAAGGATCCTATAACTGAAGGGCTATTACCCATAAGTCTTATTAAGAGAGCTCATAGACGGGTATTAGTTAATGGCCATGCGCAATTGCATATCGTACTATGAATGACTAAGTATTAGTTAATTTTCCTCATCAGTTTGATTTTGTACGTCTCTAAGAATATGTCAAGTCGACATAATGGCATATAAGACAAATAAAGTTACAAATCAAACAAAGGGCTTATGCGTATTTTGATCATGACGATTAGGTTTTAAATTAAGGCTATAGTATGATTAATGGGGGTCCTGAGTCGCATAATGATTCAACGGCTATATTTCTCTGCTATAGTACTTGTTTAAGGCTAAAATGAGTGTTAACTCCTGATCAGGCTTATCTAATACTCATAGTAAATGATTACTCGGCTAAGTGGGAGAATGTAAGATTAAATATATTACGTATTAATATTTAATCTGTAGCCATTATAATCATTTACATTATATAGATCAAAATATATAACAATCCTATTAAATAATTAGTTGGTAATTGTTGATGGACCATATTACCCTTATTAACTAATTAGGGTTTCCTCCTGGGTGCTTATATAAGGAGAATTATGTGGAGGTTAAGGGGTTACTCAGTTACAAATTAGACACAACCCATTAGCCATAACATCATCAAATTCGACCTCCTCTCCATAACCGATTCCCTTGTCGGTTTCTCATCATCACCATCATCAGTCAGCACCCTAAGGAGGAACCAGACCAAGATGACAATCATGTCAACCCTTAATGGATTCTCTGCTAACCTGTGCTGATGCAACCAAAGGTATGTTTTCATGTTTTCCTTTATGTTCAAAACAGAACTGAACCAACACATCACACTCCAATTGGGCTCTTGAGAGGATAAGTTTAAATCCTCAAAATAAGAGTCTAAATAACTGTCTTTGTGTTTTTCATTCACATTGTTCAAATCCATCACCCTCTGTTTTTCGCTTAACCCCAGTTCCTCCTATTTAGACAGGCCATTCAAGTCGTTTACCGTATTCATCACCGGTGCTGAGAACATCGAAAAGATTTTGCAAGTATCACCGGTTTTATTAACAGTGTATCCTTGCAAAGTCAGTTGATTCATACTTAACACGTTCCGGTCTAATTTCGGCGTATAGAAAACGTTTTGAATTCTCAGCCGTTCATTGTTTGATTTTATTTCCACTGCCCCTATGCCCCGGATGAACAAGAAATCACTTTCCCCTAATTTGGTTTCCACCCCAACCAAATGTTTTATGCGTTTGAATACATTTAAATTTCCAGCATATTGATGAGAGAATGCAGAACTTACGTACCATATGTCTCCCCACTGGCCGCCTTCCGTGCCTGTGACAATCGTTTCGTCTCGGCCGACCACTTCACTTACTTGATTCTGAATTCCGGCATTAACTACTTGGTTGATTAATTGATTGGCTTCGTCTTTTTCTTTCTATTTGCATGAATATGTATTTGATGCCCGGGTTGGTGGCAATAATAGCAAAGCCTCACACGGGGTATTCTTCTTTCTTTTTCATTCCTTTCATCAGTGCAGTGTTGACAGGGTAATGTTGTCGACGTTGGCCTGATTTCTGCACCCTTTTTCAACGTGGCTCTAATACCACTTTGTTGGACATCAACCACACTTGCAGCTGAGTAACTTGGTTTTGAAGATTCGATGGTCATGATGACAAGGATAAAATGAATATGCAGAACTGATATTTGAACAAGAAGACTGAAAAGGACAGGAATGGACAATTCGAATAACAAGCAAATTGTCTTGGTGCCGGAATACATCGCCGGACAATACATATATATAGGTGATGTTTTTGGCGGTTTCACGTTAGCGGGAATAACTGCCTTTGGCAGTTTAAATACACCCGCTTATCATCATCACCATAACCTATCATAACTACCGAATTTATAAGTTATAAGTTAACATATACATAACAAACATAATTAAGTTTAATTATCAGTTCTAATAAAAGAAACATGGGATATTTTTAAACTTGAATTCCAAGGTGATACTCAAGTGCAGGCGGTAAAACTTCAAGTATTAAGAAGAGAATTTTTAAATCTTAATTACCATGGGCGAGACTAAAATGGTTGGCGTCCTGTTATGGAAATAGTCAGCCAACGAAGGTCCTATTGTGAATTGAATGAAGATCAAAAGGTGGTGGAAAAAATCCTTAGAAGCATCTAAGTTTGATTTTGTTGTTCCTTCAATTGAAGTTGCATTTGATCTTGCTAACACTCACTCTTGTAAATTTGATGGGATCTCTTCAGTCCCAATATCACGTTTTAGAGGCATTCTTTACATTATTTATCTTATGAATGCATTCTTTTTGTTGTATAAACAGTAGTTTAGATTGTTCTACGTTTTGTAGGTTTCTAGATGATAAAGAGTTAAAACCGTTCAATCTGGATTTCAGCTAGGAAAAGAAAATTAAAGAGACGTTTTATTGGATCAAGGATGAAGGAAATTACAAAAATGAAGGAAAGGAGATATGACCAATTCAACAAAATCTTAGGTTGTGAATTGTAAGGATAATCTGGCTGAATTGGGCCTAGAAGTTGTGAGTTGTCGAATTAAGTAAACCGAATGTGTCGGTTGAGTCACAATCATTTTATCGAAAATTACAGTTCAGTTATGGTTATGGTTATGGTGTGTGGCATCACCGAATTTACCGAACCAAACGGATTATACATAAAATACATAGATTTTAACTATTACATCATACATTTTTAAGAGATTTCCCTTCCATTTCAAAGATATATCAAAAAAATACAAACAAAGTTGAGAACTATATTACATTGTGTATCTTATCCTTCAACAAGTTGTCACAATAGACATTTGTATAATCAAAACATCATATATCCATGTTCATAGTACATCTAAATACATTTGTAATGTTTTAATGCTTGGGAAGTAATCCGTAAAAAGTATAATTACGATCACTCTTTAAAAAACAATTTGATAAATTTGATGGATGTTTCAAAATTGTAAACTTTCCTTTTAACCAAATAAAACAACACAACGTCCACATGAAGAATGATTGAATCATGTTTTACATCCATGTTTCTAGCAAATTATCAACGATACCCACTTCATAATAACCTGGATTCTTTCTAGAAACCTAAATTATAAACGCCCATGGAAGTACAAAAAAGAACTTACAGGCAAAGCTGATCCTAAGGATTCAAGTGCTCTGGACGAGTTAAAAGGCCTTATACCCTAACAAATTATATAAACTAATCTTTTTTTAAATGACGCTTAGCTAGAAACATAGCAAAATCATGGCATTAGAATGAATACCATACGATGTATGGCATATTTGTAGCGTATGTTCTGAATCGCCTAAGTGTCGAGAACTCATGTTCAACCCGGCGTATACGTACACCCATCCAATGCGAATGACAGTTACATATAATTAAAACAGCAAGGTAAAATTAGGTATATTCAAAATGTAAATAGTTTATGAATATAAATTCGTTTTGAAAATTAGAGTTACATATAATTAAAACAGCAAGGTAAAATTAGGTATATTCAAAATGTAAATAGTTTATGAATATAAATTCGTTTTGAAAATTAGTCTTTCAAGTTATTGTACATTTAGAGAATCTATACTATATACTAAAACAAACTATTTTTGTGACACTCGTTATCATATTAGGCTAATTATTATTTAGTTTAATCTCTTCTAATTAATTATAGATAGCTCTCCTATTAAATATTATTTAGTTTAATATCTTATAGATAATTATTATTTAGTTCAATTTTAATTTAATCTCTTCTAGAAAAAAATTCATAATTATTTATTAAAGAAACATATTTTTTTAATAAAATATCTAACCATAAATTTTAAAATTCATTGGATGAAAAAGGAACACACTCAAATATCTTATTTATTTATTATGGGGACTTTAATTATTGTCTATTAGTTTATTTTAAGAAATTTAAACATAGTTAGGTTCAAATATATATATATAAAATAAAATGTTGCAATACGTCGCTAAAATCAAGCTAAAAATCTAATAATTATGTAAATATTTTATGGATTCAAATTATTTTCGGTAATGTGCGAATTATAATTGTAACTTTTTATTTCTCATTAAATATAATGTAATACGTAAATACAATAATAAGTATTATATAATATAATATATTTATTTTTGTATCATTTTCAACGATTACATGTTTCTTTGATAAATTTTATAATAGTAACATACATCATCTTTATATTAACTCGTTTATGTCAATTTGTAATATAAACGTCTCCATCTTTGGTTTGCATTTACAAGAAATATTTATTATAATAAGTAGATAAATAAAGCTTCTATATATTTAAAGGTTGTATAAGATGTATGTAAGCTATCAACTTATGACTACAAATGGGTCATAAACGATTTTACACAATTGGGCCAGTTTTGACATCGATTGAGTCATCAAATTCATAAATGAACGTGTTGTGTATTAACTTTCGATTTTAGAAATATAGTAAAAAAAATTATGTTGCCTTGAAAATAATTTTCGTTAACCTGTATACTTAATATGCATTAATTTATTACTTTGCTATTAAATTGAAGTTTTGTTAACTTACTTATAAAACTAAAACTTTGCACCACCTCAAGTAAAAATAATTGTCACTTCTCACAAGGTTAATCCCTTTTTAGATCTTTTATTTTATTTCTTGACACAAAATCTCCACTTGGCTCCGCGTGAAAAGTCTGTGTGCACCCTAAATGTTCAATGTAGGCTCACCAAAAATTTTATTTTATGATAACTTGGTCTGGCTGATACTCTCTTTATCTAAAACGCATTTCTCGCTCTATAAACCGTACATGTCTACATTCGCGACAGTTATGGTGGGTCTCTGATGTTAGTGTGACTAACCAAGATCCGGATAATGGTCGTTTACGCAATTTCAGCGCTACCATGGCTTTCGCAACGCCGAAGATGCGGCATAATCGGGTTGAGTTCCAGAAACCTAGGCGAGGTTCTATAAAAATTTAGGGCCCTCGGAAAAAACGGGCCTCGGCCGGGGGTGCGGCTCACCCATCCCTAGGGCCGGCCCTGCCTACAGGAGATAACCAAGAGGATTAAAACTTCGTGTAAAGTGCAATTTGTACCCCTGTGATTTAAGGGTGGTATCAGCCTGCGTCCCCGGGAGAAAGGTATTGAAACTTTGTTCCCTGTGGTTTGAAAAGCACTACATATTGCGTCCCCAGGGCCAACTCTGTTAGTTTAAATTACTGAAATGACAATATTACCCTTTTATCGCATTAGTTTACGTCCCTATGATTTATAACCTTTTATACTTTGAGCCTATAAGCTTAACAATTTTTTTAATGACCAAATTCAAATACAAGCTTTTCAATATGTGTCCCTATGGTATTTAATATGTATCAAAATACGTCCCTATAGTTTTATAAAGTATTAAAATCCTATTTAAAATGCTTAGTTTGCGTTTATGTAATTTACCATAACATTAACATTTATAAATATATATGCAATGCATTAATCATAATTTATGATTTCATAAAAAGTTAGATTATCCTACAAACACCTAGATCATTAATCAACAAAAACCTAATCAAAAGTTAGATTATCGAAACACCTACTCGATCATGTCTCCTTCCCTTTCTTCCTCGCTGCCCCTCTCGTACATCCAATCAAAGGTCATGTTGTTCCAAAACCTGATAACCACCCGAACATGCAGTAGGTCAGGGTACTTGTCACCCTAATCTCGGCTATAAATCAGGTTAAATTGTTCAAGATAACCCCACTAATAAAAAAACAAATCAAAGGGTATTAACCAAAATAAGTACACTACTCGTCAAACATAACACCAATCAACGGGTGTTAACCAAAATAAGTAAACTAATCAACGAATATTAACCAAAAGCTCCAATAATCAAAATAAGTACACTACTAAACAAACATAACACTAACCAACTGATATTAACCAAAATAAGTAAACTAATCAACGAGTATTTGCCAAATTAGCTCCAATAATCAAAATGAGTACACTACTCATCAAACATAACACTAATCAACGGGTATTAACCGGGATAACGATAATTAACTTCACTTCCTACCACATGGTTGTTATCCACTATTACCTGAACTTGGAATGGCATCTCAACTATGGTGTGCGACGGGGGGGGTGGTTTGCGACGGTGATGGAATAGGGATTTGCGACGGTGTGCGACGGGGGTGGAATGGGGGTTTATAACAGTGCGATGGGAGGTGTGGTGGGCGACTAGTGTGATTGGAGATTTTGGGCAATCAGGTGCGAGTTTTGGGTGATCAGTTGTAAGGGGTTTGGGTGTAGGGAGTTTTGTGTGGTGGGCGACTGGTTCGATCGAAGGTAGGTGCGATCGAAAGTGGTCGTCGGTGTGGTGGGGATGGCAGGAGAAGATGGAGAAAAGTATGGTAGGTGGGGGACACAAAATGTGAATGGTGGAAATAGAGGGGGTGTATAGATAAAGATAGGGTTTCAGTAGCGTGAAAAGACCATTTTTTGGTATTTTTCGTCAAAACCTAACGCCATTAGAACTAGGGACACATTATGTAGTGCTTTTCAAACTACAGGGACTCAAGTTTCCAAACCTTTCTTCCAGGGACGCAGGCAGATGCCGCCTCTAAACCAAAGGGACCCAAATTGCACTTTACTCTAAATCTTTTCAAGCAGTCTCATATCATTGGTTGCAAGAAAAATTAAGTGCCAATAGTCTTATAAAAATCCTACGTTTTGTATCAATGGATGTGAAAGAGTTTCATTCACACTAGCCTTATATAATGGAAGGCTTTAGAGAGTAAAAATACAATCTTTTCTTTGTCTGGAATTTCATAGCGAAAAGTGGGCCTAGTTAAAATTTTATTGTCAAGTTTAAATTTTGTAGCTTCTTTTAGAGTACAGTACAGTTTCAGTCCCTGTGGTTTACACCTAATCGTAGGTTCAGCCCTCATTTGAAAAAATTCAACAGTCCAGTCCCTGTGGTTGTCAATTGCTAGCAATCAGGTCCCTCCCAGTAACTGGCTGTTTGTAAATCAGTGAAAAGACTAAAATGCCCCATAACTTACTTACAATTTCAGTCCTTGCTAGTATATTTCATATTTTCCCTCCATTTTCATAATTCTTTCCTGATCTATAATAAAACCACTTTAAGCCATTAACTAATCAGCAATAAGAAGGTAATAACACAACAACAACAACGACAACAACGACAACAAGAAATCAACACATGTAAGCAAAATTGGAAATCAGTTTAGAAAGTGATCTGGTTTTGACTATTTGGAGTTGGGTTGGGTTTGACTTTTTACCCTTCAACTTGTCTGACCTTTTACAAGTTTAAATTGTTAACAAGAGATCAACACATGTAACCAGAATTGAAATGCAGAATTAAAATGAAGTTTATTATCTTGAACTAGATTAGACTACTTGGAATGCAGTTTATAATCTTGAACTGGAATGTAGTTTATAATCTTGACCTTTTGAACTTCACATATGTTCTACTTATAGAACTGCAAATGTGTTTTACTTATAGAACAGCAAATGATTTTGACCTCTCTTTGACACCTGTTTGACCTCTGTTTTGTTGCCTCATGTTTGAACATGAGTAAAACCAATACATGTATCTACTGTCAAATATTAGTTCACTCAAATACATGTATTCATTTAAATGAACAAACATATTATCTAAAACTTGTTGTGAAACACCGACCTACTAGCAATGTATAGAGAAGAATGAGAGAATGGAAGATGGATTTCTTATTGATGTGTTAGTATGAAAGACAAAGCCTCTATTTATAGGCTTGTACATTAACATAAGATTAAATACAAAAGAGGAGTTAAGGATGTTGAGGGTCACTCTTAATGATGTATTCATAACATTCCCCTTGACTATCCACGTGATAAAAGAATACAATGTATTATACGCTTGGTGGTGCTGCTCGTTAAAAACCTTGCTAGGAAAACCCAGTGGGACAAAACCTCAGCTAAGGGAAAAAAGAGTGCAGTGCGCATTTTCTCCCCCTGATACTTTTGGATCAAATATGTTGCCTCATTAAAAACCTTACTAAGAAAACCCAATGGGACAAAACTTAGTCAAGGGAAAAAGAGTGCAACTTGAGTAAGTCTCCTCCTCATTTTAACATGTATCCTTTAAGTGACGTGTGTCCATCTTCCTTGAAAGTCGAATAACGCCTTTGTAGCGAATGATTTGTCGCTTGATCCCTTAATGTGCAATCCTTTATGTTGAGCAATGTTGTATAATCTTCTAACGAGACTTTAGGTGTCTTTTCCAAAAATTATCATATGTCCACGACTGTTTTCGTTATATTCCTGCATCTACAAGACTAACCAAACTTGTTTTGATGGGTTAGTAAAATATAATCAAATATCGTTTATACCTGAAATGTTTCTTTGAACTCATTCCAATGTCTCTTCGCTTGACAAAGGTTATGACAATAAGCTCAAGTGAAAGATATTATAACCATACATAGCTAGCAAAACATATTAATGCACTTATGCATTTTACGATGGTACTTCTAGAATGCGAATCTCTACTTTGATAGGAGATGATAATAGGCTTTCTTATAACAAATTACTTAACAACCTTTAACATACATTAAGGTTCAACTATGTTCATACTAAAATATCCAAACATCATCTTCTAGATGTACTTGGGGGATTGGTAAAATATAATTACATATATACTCGAACTGCAGTTTGAGTAATAGTTAGATCGTGCCAAGGTCATTCAAAAATTCTCCCTCTAAAAGTTAGACAATTTCTCTCAATGATGCCTAGACATCATCACTGTAAACTGCGATTATAGCGAACTTTTAAAAGTAGAACGTCGATAAAACAAGGCTAATTTAATCAAACTTATATCCCTCTTTATGCAAATTTCTCGAGTTGTATAACACTCGATCTAACTATTTTAGTCCATACATATTCTATGAACTTGATATAGTACGTTCTTGAGGTTTTGACATCATTAATGCTTCTAGCATTATCAATCCATGAGGGAATTCTTTCCATCTTATCCAAATATGCATGTGCTTTCACTCTTTAGAAGTTTTGCTACATAAATTTGCCCATTTAACACATTGATATCTATATCATATGCAAAAATGCCATGAATACTTGCTTTTATCTCCAAACCCCATATTGTACCATGCGTGTACACTATTTATTGAGATATCACAATCACTGGGTACAAGTTTTCTACGTATGTTTCTTGGTGCACAAGTATTACATCGTTAAGATGTTTCAATTAACCTTTTAAGCACTCAATTGTTTTAGAAACTCATCAGGAGTTCCAATTATATCCAACATGTAAAATAATCATAACCTTTCAAATCCGAATATGCATAAATGATCACATTGTTCTCGAGAACTTACTTTACATGACCTACATAATTTAATCCTTCAGGACTTTCATGTAAACTTTCAGTATCAAGTGATACATAACATTCATAAGACGAATATCAATTCTCTCTATATATTACCAAACTAATAAAATATTGGAAAGTCAATGCATCCACCACTGGAGAAAACGTCTCCTCATTGGAATAAGTGTTATTGTTGAGATGATCACTAAACGTCTACTATTGGTTACAAAGCCAATTATCATGAGATGAGCAAAAGTTCATTTAGTTACATGTAATTTTATATATAGTGTCACACCCCCAAAATCCACACGCGGAGTATCACCGCTTGGAGGCGTGACATGACCAGGATCCAGCCACCAATCATATTGAACAATGTTGTCACAGCCCCTGATCCCTTATCTGTCCCGGGAACGGGCGGCCGCGAACTCAGTGACGGTGGTATCATTATTTATTAATTTGGCAGCGGAAATTTCATCAGGACCGTAGTTAGGAAATGTTTATCAGAGTAAAACCACCATATTTTATTTTAATAATCATATGGGTAAAACCCAAGTTTCTTATTACAACATACTTATAGGGATAAACCCTACTTTATTGAATTTAAACCATCGTATTTTAGATAACTTTTATAGCCACAGTTTAACAAGTCGTCCGTGCTCTCGAGCTGGCTTTTTACTACTTGGCTTTCACATTGTGTTACCTGAAACACGTGTTTAAAAATATTTGTCAGTGGGAAATACCGGTGAGTGAATCCCAGTTTAATCAAGAAACATTTTATCAATTAAAACAGTATTGAGAGCGATCACATTGTTTATTTCTACACAATTACTCATTCAGTACTTGCCAGTCGACCGGATCTATGGCTATGGTCAAGTTACACATTGGCTAACTCGTTGTCCAATTGTAACGGATTGTCGTATCGACATACTACTCGCAAGTAGTAAATTTTGTATACAAAACCCCATAATACCGGCAGTAATTGAAGAACTACAAAGACTCAATCACCGCTTAATTACATTGTAAACAATTAAGGTTTTGTAAAACATTACAAAAAGGTTAACAAAAAGAGGATAAACTCACATTGCTATCTTAGACTTCGCGTAAGGGTTTCCTGGGAATAATCTATAATTTATACAAATGTATATAGGTTAGTATCATAACCCTTTGAAAATATTAATGATACCCTCCCCGAGACGGTATTCCAATAACTACGTCGGGCAGAACCACGACAGTTATTACGGAACCCTAAATCAATCGGACAGTGTATCAATTACGAAACTGGGGTTATAATACTTACAACGGAGCAGAACCTCGCAAATTAGGGGTATAATACCCGAGTATAATAACTCTAATTCAGAATTTTGAGATTGAGAATGAATTGTGAACGAACTGAAATGAAATCCGATGCGTTCTATTTATAGTGCTGATATCTGGTCTTCTCGCGGCCCGCGTAACATAGAGGCAGGGCTTACGCGGCCCGCGTTGACCTCCAGTCGACGTATAGCTTAGCTGAGTCATCGAGTAGGCCTGCTGGGTGTTGGTCCACGTGACCGCACCGGGCTGCGCCACCTTTTTAGTCTCTCGCGGCCCGCTTTAGCTTAACGGGTAGCTTACGCGGCCCGCTTGAACTTAATAAAATCAAAGGAATCAGGTATCAACCTTCATACCGCCCGCGTAAGGATTGGGGTGGGTCTACGCGGCCCGCCTCAACTTACTATTTCTTGTTTTTCATTTATTTTTTAATGTTATATTGTATTTCGGGCTCGGTTTTCACATACGGGGTGTATTAAAAAACATATAGGAGTATTCTAAATATATTAGGGGTGTCAGAAATATTTTGGAGGGTTTTTATATCTTGGTACAACTCCTGGATTATTTAATAGAATATATAGTGCACTCACACTTAAATATAGTAATCCAATTCCACTTTATCCCTACGTCACGGGACAGAACCCCAACGAATTCAGGCAGATCCTTGACATACGTTACGGGGCCCTACGTCACTTGAACAGGGTATTAGTGATTAGGGGTTAAAAACACTTAAAACGGGACAGTGTTTTATTATATATATATATATATATATAACTAACAACTTAGAATTTTTAGAGAAAAAGAGACTTGGGCGACATGTATCAGGAGAGAATGGGCAATTGTCTTTGAATCATTGTGACCCTATTTATAGTTGAAATTGATAGCTTAAAGGCAACGCAAACATCCACATACATCCTTTCTTATTAATGTGAATGCATATAATTCTTACACGTATACATAAAGATTTTAATTTCAATTGTCATCTTACACATATGCATACGTAATTCAATTGACTTTGTTTTATTATTATTGTTATTATTTTATTAATTTATATATTATAAATAATTTAACTGCTTCGCTTATTTGGCTCGTATAACTTCTAAAATATGAGGTTTTATAAAATAATAAATATGCCATTAGAACGAGAATAATTTTATCTACATTTTGAACCAAGTTTCATTAAAAACAGAGTAGGTTCAAATATAATGTATTTTTATAAATTAGTTATTAAATGGTTCCTACGCTTACCCAAAAGATCTCCTATTTCCATTGGTCAATTTACCCATGATGCATCCTTTTAATAACATAAGTTTTTTTATAATTTATATAAATAAAAATTTTGGGAATGTTACATCATCCCCACCTTATTTTAAATCTCGTCCTCGAGATTTTCTGAAATATGGATGAATATTTTTAGTTAGTTTATTCTGGTCTTTGTTTTGAATTTTTTAGTTTACTTTGACCAGAACTATTCTCTATGTTGTGAGATTCTTATCTTCTCAAGATTTCTTAATGAAAGTAAATTATTAGCGTAAGTGTTTAGATGTGTTGTGTGTTCGCACAACTTTTAGTTACAGATTTCCTAATGCGTGAATAATTGCAAGGGAATTCTTATACTTTTGATGGCGTTCCAACTTATAGAGTTCCTGTTGTTCATCTTGTCGCACGAATTTCGAGACGGATGATCAAACGAAATAGTGTTTGATATCGGAATTTAGAGACGTATATGAGAGATTCCTAATAAATAAATCTAAAATTATCATTGACACACTTGTTCATGATTTATTCCTAATTGTCAATCAATATAGTCTTTGGATTTCCTCATAGACATACATGTCTATTTAATATTTCATATACTGTAGTATGCACATTATCCATAATGTAAACAGACTTACAAGTCAGACATCAGGTCATGGTACTATTTAGGGAATTCCATTATTATAACACATACCCCATCTTACTTGGTCTTGCCGGAGAGGTAACCCCATCTCACCCAGTCTCGCCGGAGAGGTAACCCCATCTCACCCGGACAAGCTGGAGAGTCTACCGCACCATGCCCAGTTTTACCGGAGAGGTAATTATCATGGTATTTCCCATAAATAGACTTCTCTCAATTAGGATTTTGAAAGTACATATTTTATTATAGTTTGCATCAAGAAACAAGGAAATCAGTATTCTCATGATGGATCATATTCTAGAACCGAGTAGTATCAATAAACAAGAAATAATAGTGGCCAGTTGTTATCGCTTATTTATCATACATGCACTGTTCTAGTTATCATCCTCACGGGATACCAATAACCATCACGCTTTATCTATGCAAGTAATTGGCTTATCTCAAAGCTTTATACTAAGTCATTCTTCTTAGGTTCAAGTCTAAATACTGTCCTGGTTGTTAACAGTGAATATCAATATCCCAACTCTTCCATTTAAGCATAGATATTATTATGGTTGTAGTTTTTTTTTTGTTGGAGAATGGAGTTTCAAATATGTCATTGTCTCCATTGATACTATAGCTAGGTTCAATGTAATAAGTATGCTTACAGCTAACTTTATTTATGCTTATATATTGTTAGATTCCATCGCAAGGAATATTTTATTGAGACAGATGGCATTTTAAAACATAATAGGTGTCATGATTTATTCTTATAATGGCTTCATATTTTCATATGAATTACCAATGACATTTTCTCTTATGTTTATCTTACAGAAGAGATTATATTGGGTATACCATTAAGAAATTCTATCAGGTATATACATATATGTGTATAGAGTTTTCAAATTTCTAGTTAATATTAAACTTATATAATATTTACACACATATATATAATACTAAATTATTTTATAAAAATAATACTATACATCCGATGGTACCCATCATCAAGCTTATTTCCATGACTTTATTTTATCCTTTGATAAAAGTAGTATATTGAAATAAACTTCTGTTTAAATTTATTGAACACAATATTTTGGAGTTTTAAGGATGGATCAATAAAAGATTTAAAGAAATGAATTACTCAAAATATGAACTTTCTGGACTCATGGGAATAAATTTATTTTTAACTAGTGGGTTGAACCATAAAGTATCAAAACTTAACTATCAATTTATTGTATATTATATTATTTATTCAAAGAAGTACTTATGGTAAGTAATACAGAGTTTGACGTTTCTAAAATTGATTCTAACTATATTTGAGTAATATACATGTATTGAAATATGCATGTATATCCCATACAATAATAATTTATTTAAAGATATTACAATATTAAAATTGTAATCTGATTTTTAAATAAAGTTTTATAAAGGACAAACGTACTAAACACACATTTGATTTAACTATTCTTTTGTGGGGCATCCATTTTTAATTCTAGTGTGAGAAAAATGAATCTTTAGGAACATTTTAACGTGCCAGGTAAAATAAATAAATAAGTAAATAAATAAATAAAATACTTAAATCATTAATTTAAGTGTAGTAGAAAAAGGGATTTTCATTTTGTAACATCTTTTACTTTTAATATTATTTATTCTCTTTTATATATATCGATTGTATAAACCATTAGATCCATCTTTTTCTTTTCTTTTATAATACATCATAAAGATATATAAAAATTTCATTACATGGCTATCTATAGATATATAACTTTTGGGTTTTTATATAGGTCACAATCAAACTTATGAGTTATTTAAAATCTTATATGGTGTTTTTAAATAAATATATACTTTAGTAATCATGTAGAACATATTTTCTTGATTTAATCATATTCCATTATCCATGAATATTTATTGAGTATCCTAAAATACGGGCTTTATCTGTGAATATTATAATATATTAATTATTACATAAATATATAAAGTTACATATTTATCCAAGTTATTAGTAAATGACTCATAAAACATATTTGCATGATGCTTTCGTGTATGTAGTTATTTGAAAAATACATGATTGTAAGAACTTGTTATGATCTTCTTTTCTTCACAACTTATAATTAAAATATATCTCCTTATACCAAAATAATCTATCTATATCTTATCCCTTTATATAACAAAAATTTATGAACATCAAATTTTCATAATTAATCATTTTTATGACATCGTTAAACATAGTCTATCCAACATATATATATATATATATATATATATATATATATATATATATATATATATTATATACACATATGTATTTTATTTAAATGTATTATAGTGTATATACATTTTAAAATAGAATTGTATTATTTAACTATTATACATTAGCCAGCTGACTCGAATATTTTTCTTTATAATTTAGGATATATGATGGGTGTCGAGTGTTATATATATTAGGTGTATATTTTAAGCCTCTTTAACACTTTTTAGTCAAGTTTTAAATTTATAAAACACGATATTCACTAACACTAGACACTCATATGGGCAAGTGCACCCATCGTGAGCGTAGTATAGTGTTGGTAAGATACCGAAGTCGTCCAAGGACACAAGAGCTTTTAGTACCGGTTTATCCTCAACGTCTAACCAAATCAAAAGGTTTAGAAAAATGTTTTAACTAAGAAAAATAAAAACTAACTAAAATGCTGAAAAATAAAAATAAAAACAGATAGACAAGATGAATCACTTGGTTCCGACTCGTATCTAGTGTAACCTTTGATTATTTCCGCACTTTTGCAGTATTTTAAGAGATTATCTTAGTTATTGTAGTAGGCCCCTCTTTTGAAGGTGACGTTACCCTCACCCCAGTAGTTTGAGTCAGCAAGGATACAATCCTAAAAGGGTGGATTATTGGAAGATAATTAATTAAGTTATTAATGCAAATTATGGTAGGCCCCTCTTTTGGAGGTGACGTTACCCTCGACTAAGTAGTCTGAGTCAGCAGGGATACAGTCCTAAATAGCCGGGTTATAGTATTAATAGTAGTTAACTTATGAGGGGATCAAAGAGTTTGGACCCCCGTCATCCAATACCGTTAAGTATTGAAGGAGGTCCTACTAAATTTGACCCAGGTCCATTGCAGGACCTCTAAACGCTGAACAATGGCAAGACCTTTACCAAACCGTTCCCTTAACCCCCGACCAGGTAGCCAACATACCTCCATATAGACCGTGGAGATATGAATGGTGAAAATCTTTTATTTTATATAGACAGTAAAATAATGCCAAGACACCATGGGCAAACGATAAGGAAAGATCACCTTCAACATAAGCAACTAGTTATTAAAGTCATTAATACAAAACCAAGTAAAAAGTGCGAAAAGATTAAAAATAAAAAGTATTACACTAGACACTTTGTCTTCACCAAGTGATGTAAGAGACTTAGGCAAACATGGCCTTGATTTTCAAGAACTCTTACGATCAATCTTGGATCCCAAGACGACTCACACACTCTACGATGGACAATGGATGATGGTGGTGGATGATGGTGTTATGGTGGTGGTGGTTGGTGGGTGAAGTGTGAGAGAGGTGGTGTGCCAAGGGATGGTTTGAGCTTGAGCCAAGCACTTCTATTTATAGGCTGAACAAAAGCTCGGGCACGGCCCCGTGTCCAGTGGGCACGGCCCCGTGTCCACATCCTTCTCTTTCTTCATTTATTGCAGCTTGTCTTATTAGTTGACCACGCCCCCGTGTCCGCTGAGCACGACCCCGTGGTGCAGAAGAATCTTTGTACTATGAAGATTTGCTGGATTGTGCGAATCCTATAGTTGACCACGGCCTCGTGTCCGTTGAGCACGGCCCCGTGGTGGGCAATAGAAGCTTCTACCACTTTGTCTTTTCTGCTGACACTTGGGCACGCCCCCGTGCTGGCTGAGCACGGGGCGTGTTCAGTCTTCTGTTGTCCTGTTTTGCTTGGGAAGATGCTGTCGTGGGGTCGGGCATGTCACGTCTTGTTCCTTTTCTTGTATTTATGTTAGATTTTCATGTCTTTTGCTTCTTTTGTTAATTTGAGCTCATTTAATCCTGAAAATACAAAAGGAAGACAAAAACACACTTTTTCCAACATTAGTACTAAAAAATGGTTAGTTTTATGCCACAATTGATGAAATTTATATGTTGCATTTTGCACACATCAATATACAATCATATAACTTAATATGGCTGGTTAATCTTATAATCTTATATTAATTATTTCAGGGCATAAGACCTAACTTGCACATACCTTAATATTAAAGATTTGTAGAAATGTTTTCAACGTTTAGTTAGGCCTTTCTACATAGTCCAACCAACCCAAATCTCTTAAAAAATTTAAATGATTTTATTAAATCATGAATACTCATCATATTCATTTAACCATCTATTTTATTACTAAGTATTTCAATAGAAACTTTTACAAGTAATCCCAACATCAATTATTTCATAAAACTATGAAAGTATGAAGTCTTATGGTCAACTAGTTATAAACCAGAAATGATAAAATAGGGTGAGAAATTGGTACACCTGGGTTTCAAAACTTGCTTTGGCTCTATCCACTATAGCAATCTTTTAAAGATTTTATTACTTTTTAAAATCCTTTCGGTTAATTTAATAGCTTCGGTTTTATTTATTTAAATATAAATTATTTTGAAACAATATTATTAAAACCATAAAGTTTTAAAGTTTTATTCCATATATTTCAATATGTATTTTAAACCAAAGTAAATGATTGATTTCAAAAGAGAATCATAAACATGACTGCTTTGTTAACAATTAACTTAATTTGATGTATATTATGATATTATTTGAGTAGGTGGTATTAACAGACAAATTTCTAGTACAAACATTTGGGTACTAAAAAAAATAGATTGATTAAAAACGGCGAACACTGCGACTCATATATATATATATATATATATATATATATATATATATATATATATATATATATTTATTACAAACTACAACTGGAATTCAAAATAAACTAGGGATTATGCATCCGTAACTTATTTTAGTCTATCTATGTTATAGGAATATTATGCTCAACATGCCTCTATGTAAAGTTTATTCTATCTCCTGTCTCTACTAAGTTGTTATCTAATGGGCCAAGTTCCTTTAAAGTTTCTAGCTCATAGGTGGCATGGGTGTTGGTACTGGTTTGGTCGTTCGACTATTTAATATAAGTTATCATTTACTGCTGTAGTGGATAACATGTGGAGATTTACCCATTGTTCATCTAATTCATCTTCTCCTAGTAAGTTATTGCCTGTTTCCTGAGTTTGTGCATTTATTTCCTGATTGATTATCGCTCCCTTCGGTTGTGACTTCTTTATTTTCTCTCGACTTTTGCTAATAATCCAATTTCTTTTCTTAGTGGTAAATGGTTTCTTAGACTGTGCTTTACGAATAAATATTCCTTCCTCGATATCTACTGAGTATCCGGAGGGATTTGGTTGAAATGAGGTTCCCTTATCTTTTGGTGAACTATCTAGTTGACGATAGATGTCCGAAATTCTTTGCTTACCCATACTGTAGACTAACAAATAGTCAAATAATATAAAACACATAATCACATAAGTTATTTCCCAACACAAAATTAAAATTTAAGTGTCAGCAGAACACTTCTTTGGCTTGAACCAGTGGCTAGGCTCTGATACCACCTTCTGTCACAGCCCCCGATCCCTTATCTGTCCCGGGAACGGGCGGCCGCGAACTCAGTGATGGTGGTATCATTATTTATTAATTTGGCAGCGGAAATTTCATCAGGACCGTAGTTAGGAAATGTTTATCAGAGTAAAACCACCATATTTTATTTTAATAATCATATGGGTAAAACCCAAGTTTCTTATTACAACATACTTATAGGGATAAACCCTACTTTATTGAATTTAAACCATCGTATTTTAGATAACTTTTATAGCCACAGTTTAACAAGCCGTCCGTGCTCTCGAGCTGGCTTTTTACTACTTGGCTTTCACATTGTGTTACCTGAAACACGTGTTTAAAAACATTTGTCAGTGGGAAATACTGGTGAGTGAATCCCAGTTTAATCAAGAAACATTTTATCAATTAAAACAGTATTGAGAGCGATCACATTGTTTATTTCTACACAATTACTCATTCAGTACTTGCCAGTCGACCGGATCTATGGCTATGGTCAAGTTACACATTGGCTAACTCGTTGTCCAATTGTAACGGATTGTCGTATCGATATACTATTCGCAAGTAGTAAATTTTGTATACAAAACCCCCATAATACCGGCAGTAATTGAAGAACTACAAAGACTCAATCACCGCTTAATTACATTGTAAACAATTAAGGTTTTGTAAAACATTACAAAAAGGTTAACAAAAAGTGGATAAACTCACATTGCTATCTTAGACTTCGCGTAAGGGTTTCCTGGGAATAATCTATAATTTATACAAATCTATATAGGTTAGTATCATAACCCTTTGAAAATATTAATGATACGCTCCCCGAGACGGTATTCCAATAACTACGTCGGGCAGAACCACGACAGTTATTACAGAACCCTAAATCAATCGGGCAGCGTATCAATTACGAAACTGGGGTTATAATACTTACAATGGAACAGAACCTCGCAAATTAGGGGTATAATACCCGAGTATAATAACTCTAATTCAGTATATATCAACCTTCATACCGCCCGCGTAAGGATTGGGGTGGGTCTACGCGGCCCGCCTCAACTTACTATTTCTTGTTTTTCATTTATTTTTTATTGTTATAGTGTATTTCGGGCTCGGTTTTCACATACGGGGTGTATTAAAAAACATATAGGGGTATTCTAAATATATTAGAGGTGTCAGAAATATTTTGGAGGGTTGATATATCTTGGTACAACTCCTGGATTATTTAATAGAATATATAATGCACTCACACTTAAGTATAGTAATCCAATTCCACTTTATCCCTACGTCACGGGTCAGAACCCCAACGAATTCAGGCAGATCCTTGACATACGTTACGGGGCCCTACGTCACTTGAACAGGGTATTAGTGATTAGGGGTTAAAAACACTTAAAACGGGACAGTGTTTTATTATTATTATATATATATATATATATATATATATATATAACTAACAACATAGAATTTTTAGAGAAAATGAGACTTGGGCGACATGTATCAGGAGAGAATGGGCAATTGTCTTTGAATCATTGTGACCCTATTTATAGTTGAAATTGATAGCTTAAAGGCAACGCAAACATCCACATACATCCTTTCTTATTAATGTGAATGCATATAATTCTTACACGTATACATAAAGATTTTAATTTCAATTGTCATCTTACACATATACATACGTAATTCAATTGACTTTGTTTTATTATTATTATTTTATTAATTTATATATTATAAATAATTTAACTGTTTCGCTTATTTGGCTCGTATAACTTCTAAAATATGAGTTTTTATAAAATAATAAATATGCCATTAGAACGAGAATAATTTTATCTACATTTTGAACCAAGTTTCATTAAAAACAGAGTAGGTTCAAATATAATGTATTTTTATAAATTAGTTATTAAATGGTTCCTACGCTTGCCCAAAAGATCTCCTATTTCCATTGGTCAATTTACCCATGATGCATCCTTTTAATAACAAAAGTTTTTATATAATTTATATATATATAAATTTTGGGAATGTTACAAATGTATTTAAAATAGATAAAATCCAACCACGCAATATAATTGGTGTTTCAAAACTAGTTAATCAAGTTCACATTAAACAGCGGAAGCATAAGACGTGGAATCAAAACATAAGTTTAATAAGTTCATAGAGTTTAAATGTTTAGTATGGGACATAACAGTCCATATCCCACAACGACCTCCTCCTCGCGCAAGCTCCATAAGTATCTAACGACCAGCAAGGCATGTAACAACGAGTCAACAATAAAGTTGAGCGAGTTCACAGTTGGTGTTCGTTATAAAGTAGTTTTTCAAGAACTATGAGTTTGTTCGCAACTGCAGGTTAAATCAACTTTCCTTATTTTCCAAACCATAAACGGTGGGGGCTACCTCATGTTGTAAACCACTAGACTAGGTGTATATATAAGTGTCCTTCCCAATCCGAGGACAGATGTACATATTAAATACGTAGGTTTAGCGCTGGTGCCCTTCCCAATCCGAGAACAGTGGTACGTAGTGAATACATAGGTTTAGCGCTGGTGCCCTTCCCAATCCGAGGACAAAGATACGTATAAGAATACATAGGTTTAGCGCTGGTGCCCTTCCCAATCCGAGGACAGTGGTACGTAGTGAATACGTAGGTATAGCGCTGGCGTCCTTCCCAATCCGAGGACGGAGGTAAGTAGTCTAGTAGTGGTGAAAGTACAAGTTCCGTCTTAGCTATTTAATCCCATTCCCAACCCACCGGGAATCCCATGCCTTAAGAGTGTGAACTCACCTTGGTTTGCTTGGTTAGATTAGTTACTCTAATAATCTGAAATCAAGCACGTCTACTAGCTTTTAAGCTAGGGAAGATCAAGATGGAAAATGAGTGGAGAAAAGCAAACTAGAGAGGTCCTTGATGATCCGTGAGTTCCACACTTCGTTAGTCACCTTGTTACACCTTATAGTGACCTTGGAGAGCTTGAACAAAAATTGAAAATGGTGGTAGTATATAGGGGATCTTCGGCCGTAGCTATGCGGAGGAAGGAGAAGGGATTTTATTGGTGAATTAAGTGCAAGAGATAATGGTTATTTATAATTCAAACACTAATACCCATTGGCTACTGTGCTCCTTCTAGTACATACATAATCTACTTATTCCCAAGGCAAAGATATGGAAGATTATGGGGATATTTGTATAAGTCTTATGGTGGGGCCTCTTGGGGCCGTAAATTGTAAGGGGGGAGTTAAATGAAAAATTGTTGGGTAAGTGGTAATTAGTAGGGTGTTAGATGTAAAATCTAATGTTTAGTGTGTACCCCGTTTTATGTAGTGTGTTTAAGTGTTCGGGAACCATAACTAGCTCAGAAAAAGTGAAACAATGTTTCTTGTAATATTTTAGTGTTCCGGGTAATGTCCGGTTGTTCGGTTAAATACTGTTCCGTTAAAGTGCCAAGTTATTCCATATAGTGCCATATATATATCTTTTTGTAACACTTTTAATTCCCAACACTTAGGAAAGCATACAGGACCATTTAGTCAACTTTCTGCACAAGACTAGTATGTTAAAAAAGCACATGTAAGTATGACGCAGCAATCAGAAAGCAGTTAAGTAATTCAGCATATACATCAAGCACTTTAATTAACATTAATTAATCGTACGGATACATGAAATTATGAGGGTTGTTACATTCTCCCCCTGTTAAGAAAATTTCGTCCCGAAATTTAGCACGTGTTTACTGAAGAAGCTAGTTAAGTTGTGTGGTTTCCTGTTTTTCCTGGGGTGTCACATCATCCCCCCGTTGGTTTGGAATTTTGTCCCGAAATTCTGCAGTAGCTTCAGCCTCAGTAGTGGTTGCACTTTTCTTAAACAACTGGGGATATTTGAGTTTTATTTGGTCTTCTCGTTCCCAGGTAAACTCTGGGCCACGACGGGAATTCCAACGAATTCGAACAAGAGGTATTCTGGTACGCTTAAGAACCTTAACATCCCGATCAGTAATCTCTACTGGTTCCTCGACGAATCGCAGCTGGTCGTCGATAGTGAGCTCCTTGAGAGGAACTATGAGAGTCTCATCTGACAGACACTTCTTCATATTCGACACATGGAATACGTTGTGAACTCCACTGAGTTCTGCCGGTAGATTCAACTTGTAAGCGACTTTACCAATTTTCTCAATGATTTCGAATGGTCCGACATAACGCGGATTGAGTTTGCCTCATTTTCCAAAACGAACTACACCTTTCCAAGGTGAGACCTTAAGTAGCACTCGATCCCCAACCTGGAACTCGAGTGGTTTCCTTCGCTTATCAGCATAGCTTTTCTGACGGTCACGAGCTGCCGCCATTCATTGTCGTATCTGAGCAATCTTCTCAGTTGTATCTACTATAAGTTCTGGGCCTGTGATTTGACGTCGCCAACCTCTGCCCAACAAAGAGGTGATCGGCACTTTCGTCCGTACAATGCCTCGAATGGAGCGGCTTGGATACTGGTGTGGTAATTGTTGTTGTACGAAAACTCCACTAATGGGAGGTGTTTTTCCCAGCCATTTCCAAAGGCGATTACACATGCCCTAAGCATGTCTTCAAGGGTTTGGATGGTGCGTTCAGACTGCCCATCCGTCTGTGGATGATATGCCGTGCTCATGTCTAGTCGAGAGCCAAAGGACTTGTGCATAGCTTGCCACAATTCAGATGTAAAACGTGAGTCACGATCAGAAATGATGGAGGTTGGCACTCCGTGCCTTGTTACTACTTCCTTTAGGTAGACGTCTGCTAGAGTAGAAAACTTATCCGTTTCCTTGATAGCCAGAAAATGTGCAGACTTGGTCAGTCGATCCACGATCACCCATATGGTATCATTTCCGCGTTGAGATCTAGGCAGGCCAGTAACGAAATCCATGGAAATTTGCTCCCATTTCCATTTCGGGATCTCTGGTTGTTGCAGTAGGCCTGATGGTTTCTGGTATTCGACCTTGACTCTAGCACAAGTCAAGCATTTACTGACGTAGGTTGCTATGTTGGCTTTCATACCAGGCCACCAGTACGTAGTCTTGAGATCGTGGTACATCTTATCTGAATCAGGATGTACTGAATAACGAGACTTATGTGCTTCATCCATCACAAGCTCGCATAAGTTTCAGTAAAGTGGGACCCAGATGCGCCCTGTTACATAGTAGGCGTCGTCTTCCTTTTGTTCTAACCGTTTCCTTGATCCTCGTAAGGACTCGGCCCTGATGTTCTCTGCTTTCAATGCTTCAACCTGAGCATCTCGTATCTGAGTAGGAAGACTAGATTGGACGGTAAGTTGTAACGTACGTACACGCTTAGGTATGGTATCCTTTCGACTGAGGGCGTCGGCCACAACATTGGCCTTGCCCGGATGGTATTTGATTGCGCATTCATAATCATTCAAGAGCTTGACCCATCGGCGTTGTCGCATGTTTAACTCCTTTTGCTTGAAGATATGCTCGAGACTCCTGTGATCGGTGTAAATGGTGCACTTGGTACCGTACAGGTAATGTCTCCATATCTTAAGTGCGAAAACAACTGCTCCCAATTCCAAGTCGTGCGTAATGTAGTTCCTTTCGTGAACTTTAAGTTGGCGCGATGCGTAGGCAATGACCTTGTCACGTTGCATCAACACGCAACAAAGTCCTTGGATGGAAGCGTCGCAGTAAACCACAAAATCATATGTGCCTTCAGGCAGTGAGAGGATAGGCGTGCTACAAAGTATGTCTTTTAAGTGCTGAAATGCGGACTCTTGTGCATCATGCCAATGATAGGTGACACCTTTCTGAGTCAGTGAAGTGAGAGGTTGCGCAATCTTTGAGAAATCCTTGATAAACCTTCTGTAGTAGCCCGCCAAACCCAAGAATTGGCGGATTTCTGTTGGTGTACGAGGTGCAGGCCAGTTCTTGATCGAGTCAACCTTGGATGGATCCACATGAATTCCATCCTTGTTTACCACGTGGCTTAGAAAGTGGACTTCGCGAAGCCAGAAGTCACATTTCAAAAATTTGGCATACAACTGCTCTGTTCGAAGGAGTTCCAAAATAAGTCTCAGGTGTCATTCGTGTTCCTCCTGACTCTTAGAATAGATCAGGATGTCGTCGATGAAAACTATGACAAACTTATCCAGGTAAGGTTTGCACACTCGGTTAATGAGATCCATGAAGACCGCAGGTGCATTCGTCAATCCGAAAGGCATAACCAGAAACTCGTAATGCCCATAACGAGTTCTGAATGCTATCTTGGAGATGTCCTCATCTCGGACTCTCAGCTGATGGTAACCTGACCTTAGGACAATCTTGGAATAGAAACTCGACCCTTGCAACTGGTCGAATAAGTCATCAATGCGTGGAAGAGGATAACGATTCTTCACAGTCACCTTGTTGAGTTCGCGATAGTCAATACACATTCTGAAAGTACCGTCTTTTTTCTTCACAAACAAGACTGGAGCTCCCCAGGGCGAAGAGCTAGGACGAATAAAACCCTTGTCCAAGAGGTCTTGCAATTGAGTGGACAATTCCTCTAGTTCCAATAGGGCTAAGCGATAAGGCGCACGAGCTATGGGTGCTGCTCTAGGAGTTAGCTCGATTTGAAAATCGACTTGACGATGAGGCGGAAGACCAGGTAATTCCTCGGGGAATACCTCAGGAAATTCGCGTACAATAGGTATGTCTTCAATTCTCTTCTCTTCCAATGATGCGTCAGTAACGAGAGCTAACACTTCTGGGCCTTAAGGAAAGAGATGATGCCCACCACAGCACCACTCTTGTCGCCATGAATCATGAGAGGTTCTTCACCAGAACGAGGAATACGGACAGTCTTCCTGTTGCAAAGAATTTCCGCTTGCTGATGAGATAACCAATCCATCCCTATAACAACGTCGAAACTACCCAGAACGATAGGAATAAGGTCGATAGAAAAGTTCTGACCAGCTAAGACGAGGTTACAACCCTTAACTATGTGTGTGACTTCAAGACTTTTACCGTTTGCTAGTTCTACCGTGTGTTTGGTGTTCAAAAGTGTTGGTGTGCGCTTAAGCATTTGACTAACTTTTAAGGACACGTAGCTAGTATCGGCACCCGAATCGAATAAAACAGTAACATAAAAGTTATCCAATAGAAACTTACCCATCACAACGTTGGGATCATTCCTAGCATCACCCTGTCCATTCACGAAGGCACGACCTCGGGCGCCATTGCCATTATTGTTACCCACGTTGTTGCCTCCATTGTTGCCTCCATTGTTGTTCCCATTTCCTTGGTTGTTGTTCTGATTCTGATTCAGCTGTGGACAGTGCCTCTTGAAGTGACCCTCAGCACCGCACTGGAAGCATCCCTTATTACCATGCTGGTGTTGCTGTTGGTTCTGGGGAGCTTGTGGCTGCTGTTGCCGATTCTGATTCGCAGGACGTGAGCTCCTGCAATCTTTAGCTTCATGACCAGGCTGGTTACATCTCTGACAACGACCCTTGTTGCATGGCCCGCTGTGGTGCAAACTACATCGATTGCACTTAGGGTGATTTCCCCTGTATCCACCCTGACCTTGATTTCCAGAAGACTGCTGACTGGGGCTCCTGTGTTCATCTATCTTTCGCTGCTGGGACTGAGACTGAACTGAAGTAGAACCCTTGCCCAAATTTCCATCCCACTTGCGCTTGTTATCACTGGGAGCATCAGTAGTAGTAGCGTTAATATGCTTGGGCAGCTTATTCTGCTCAACTGCCTGATCAGTGAGACGGTGGGCCAACCGGATGATTTGCTAAATGGTGCCAAGATTAGCTGAGGTCACGTGGCTCTGAATTTCTAGCACTAAACCCTTAAGGTACAGCTCGATACGCTTGATAGGAGGATCCACCATAGTAGGACACAAGATAGCCAATTCGTTCGATCTCTTTGTGTATGCCTCGATTTCAGACCCCGTCATCTTCAAATTGAAAAACTCCACCTCTAGCTTGTGGATGTCATCACGATTACAGTACTCTTCTTTGATCAAATCTTTGAAATCATTCCAGGGGGTGGCATTAGCAACCGCCAGCCCTAGCAGTTGAACCTGTGCTTTCCACCAGGTTAACGCAGCACCTTCGAGTGTTCCGGTAGCAAATTTCACCCTACGATCTTCAGGGCATTCACACATCCGAAAAACAGACTCAGTCTTCTCGAACCAGTGGAGAAGACCTACAGCTCCTTCTGTGCCGCTGAAAGTACTAGGTCGGCAATCCATGAACTTTTTGAACGTACATATGGGAGGCTGAGCATGTTGACCTATTGCGCGAGAATAAAAGACAAGGTTAAGCACAAGAGTTGGTTCGTGAGTGTAGGATCTAAACATCCTAGGATAGGTCGAAATGGCAGGTTATACCTCCTGCACGGACAGCTGCGAGTGCCTCATCCACTCGTTCGTTGATTAGAGCCGTCAGCTGGGCTTGAGTCAAGTTCAAACGTCCACTCATGATCTTCATAATGAAGCAACGTAAGTGAGAAAAGTGTCGTGAAAGTGCGTAAGCGTGGGACGACAGAAGAGAGTAAGCACACAAGGTTCCAATAGCAGTTATCACGTTAACTAGTGCACTATGTGAACTATCAAACAGACAATATAAAGATAAATCATACCACTTATTGTGTCGAGTCTTGCACGTGGAGCAAAGCGTCGTTGTGGATCGTTGAGCACTGTACAGGTTATAGTCTGGTTTTATCAAAAAGCTTTTCCCTTTTTAAAACCAAGTTCACTATAACCAATGGCTCTGATACCAATTTGTCACACCCCCAAAATCCACATGCGGAGTATCACCGCTTGGAGGCGTGACATGACCAGGATCCAGCCACCAATCATATTGAATAATGTATTTAAAATAGATAAAATCCAACTACGCAATATAATTGGTGTTTCAAAACTAGTTAATCAAGTTCACATTAAATAGCGGAAGCATAAGACGTGGAATCAAAACATAAGTTTAATAAGTTCATAGAGTTTAAATGTTTAGTACGGGACATAACAGTCCATATCCCACAACGACCTCCTCCTCGCGCAAGCTCCATAAGTACCTAACGACCTGCAAGGCATGTAACAACGAGTCAACAACAAAGTTGAGCGAGTTCATAGTTGGTGTTCGTTATAAAGTAGTTTTTCAAGAACTATGAATTTGTTTGCAACTGCAGGTTAGATCAACTTTCCTTATTTTCCAAACCATAAACGGTGGGGGCTACCCCATGTTGTAAACCACTAGACTAGGTGTATATATAAGTGTCCTTCCCAATCCGAGGACAGAGGTACATATTAAATACGTAGGTTTAGCGTTGGTGCCCTTCCCAATCCGAGGATAGTGGTATGTAGTGAATACGTAGGTTTAGCGCTGGTGCCCTTCCCAACCCGAGGATAGAGATACGTATAAGAATACGTAGGTTTAGCGCTGGTGCCCTTCCCAATCCGAGGACAGTGGTACGTAGTGAATACGTAGGTATAGCGTTGGCGTCCTTCCCAATCCGAGGACGGAGGTAAGTAGTCTAGTAGTGGTGAAAGTACAAATTCCGTCTTAGCTATTTAATCCCATTCCCAACCCACCGGGAATCCCATGCCTTAAGAGTGTGAACTCACCTTGGTTTGCTCGGTTAGATTAGTTACTCTAATAATCAGAAATCAAGCACGTCTACTAGCTTTTAAGCTTGGGAAGATCAAGATGAAAAATGAGTGGAGAAAAGCAAACTAGAGAGGTCCTTGATGATCCGTGAGTTCCACACTTTGTTAGTCACCTTGTTACACCTTATAGTGACCTTGGAGAGCTTGAACAAAAATTGAAAATGGTGGTAGTATATAGGGGATCTTCGGCCGTAGCTATGGGGAGGAAGGAGAAGGAATTTTATTGGTGAATTAAGTGCAAGAGATAATGGTTATTTATAATTCAAACACTAATACCCATTGGCTAATGTGCTCCTTCTAGTACATACATAATCTACTTATTCCCAAGGCAAAGATATGGAAGATTATGGGGATATTTGTATAAGTCTTATGGTGAGGCCTCTTGGGGCCGTAAATTGTAGGGGGAGGGAGTTAAATGAAAAATTGTTGGGTAAGTGGTAATTAGTAGGGTGTTAGATGTAAAATCTAATGTTTAGTGTATACCCCGTATTATGTAGTGTGGTTAAGTGTTCGGGAACCATAACTAGCTCAGAAAAAGTGAAACAATGTTTCTGGTAATATTTTAGTGTTCCGGGTAATGTCCGGTTGTTCGGTTAAATACTGTTCCGTTAAAGTGCCAAGTTATTCCATATAGTGCCCTATATATATCTTTTTGTAACACTTTTAATTCCCAACACTTAGGAAAGCATACAGGACCATTTAGTCAACTTTCTGTACAAGACTAGTTTGTTAAAAAAAGCGCATGTAAGTATGACGCAGTAATCAGAAAGCAGTTAAATAATTCAGCACAGACATCAAGCACTTTAATTAACATTAATTAATCGTACGGATACATGAAATTATGAGGGTTGTCACATATAGTACCATCAATTCACATCAATCTAATACGTTATAGTTCTCCCCATACAGTTAGTTTTTGGTCAGGAACCAAAGATGTGTCATCAAAGATTTTGGTTGTGCGATATATATTGAAACTCATCCACCATACCGCACAAAGATGGGACTTCTAAAAAGTTTGAGAATATGTTGGGTATAAATAATCGTCCATGATTAAATACTTAAAGCCATTAGTGAGAAATTCATTTATGGCTCATTGGTTTTCACTTTAGTGAATGAATATTCCCAACATTAGGGGAAGATAACAAGCAGTTGGAAAATGAAAAGTGAAATGAATTATCATGTCATCTTGATCCTCAAATTATAAACTATTAACTATAAGTTTAAAGTATAATTCATTTACCAATATTAAAGAATAAATTACCAGACAAGTTCGCTGACCTAAATAGAGTGACTAAGTAAGTCATATAACCAACTGGTTATGCTCCAATTATATTTGTGTCCCAAGAGGACAACCACATATTTTTGTAATGAGTCTATTGCACGCCTAAAGCGTGGTAGACTAGTAGATTCCAATAATAAAATTCCTCGGAAATTGGAGCAAGTAATTAAGATGTTCAAGTCGAGGTTATAATAATAAGATCTCCTGAAGAGACAATAGACATGATGGTTCAAGAAGAACCTCAGGTACCTGAAAATAAAGAGATCTCGATAAGTTGTATCATGTCTAAGATATGTATGGAATCTAAATAAAAATCGACGTCGTTATACTTTTGTATATAATGTAGCGCTTAAAATGATTAAATGATGAGGATCAAAATTTAAGATATAATGATGTATTCATAACAAAACTAAACATATTAAAATAGCTAAAATAGAAACATGTCATCTAAATTGTCTAGTTCATCCAATAGAAACATGTCATCTAAACAAACAGATTTCCAAAGGAAAACTTACAATTTAATATGTCATTCATCAGCATTCGTAAATATTATAAGTCACACAACATTCATACATATAAACCACTTGGGTTACCCCTGATCATGAACGACTAAAACCCAAAACTTGATCACCCCAAGTAACCCAGTTAACTGTAGGGGTGTTCAAAAAACTCGTGGCTCGCAGCTCGCTCGAAACTCGCTCGAAAAAAGTTTGAAAAGAGCTCGGCTCGAAATTGGCTCGGTTGTAAACGAGCCAGCTCGGCTCGGTTTGTAAACAAGCCGAGCTCGAGCTTGGCCTTGCTCGGCTCGCGAGCTCGTGAGCCAGCTCGATAAGGATTACATCTTTGATTTTTTTTTGTCTCACATCGCTCAGAAGACAAAAACTAAGAGAGTATCTCCCCTATAAAAGAATGTAAAGAAAATGTACAAAGTGGGTTAACTATTTATACTTGCATATTTAGCCATTTGGTTAAATATAATTGCAATTATGGCCCTTAGTCTATGAAAAGATTCATTTTTAGGGCTTTTTAAGTAGTAAATTTTGCGGTTCTTTGTTAGTTCGAGCTAGATCGAGCCGAGCCGAGCTAGCTGGAATTTTAATCGAGTCAAACTCGAGCCTCAAATCACAGCTCGATTTGAAATTCGAGCTCGAGCCGAGCCAGCTCGAATTAAGTTCGAGCCGAGCTCGAGCCAGGTCAAGCCGACTCGGCTCGTTTACAGCCCTATTTAACTGTTGTAACTACCTTTGATCATCTACGACTAAAACCTAAAAATGACCAAACCAAACAAACCAAAAACAATAATTATAGTTAACCTATTAGCTATGCATCTTATATGTACGGGGAAGGACCCTGAAGCCTTCACAGTCTATGGCCAAAACATAGCTCAACCCGAAACCCCCTACCGGATCTCATAAGAACCCGGTACTGGATCCTAATGTTCCTCCGTATGTTACCTGGACACTGATTCCCACTAGAAATCCAAGAAAAACAAACCACAATTCAGCTACTATACAACAATATACTAATCTAATCACGAAATGAAATTTCAAATACAAAATTAAGACAATGCAGTACCAATAACGTGGAATGTGATCAGAATAATGGCGTATTATCTCATGTTGATGATGATCGGAGCTGATGTTGATGATGATCGGAGGGGTTGTTGAGCAAGAGAGGGTTTTGGGGAGGGAAGGATTGGATTGTGGCTTATTATGTAAGTTTGGGGATTAAAAAGGTTGGTGAACTTTCAGATGTAACTAAAATGACCATTCGCCCTCCCTACCGTCAAGTCAACTAATGGTTATTAGTGATAGGGACTTGACTGAATAAAATTGACAACCACAAGGACTGGACTGTTGATTTTTTTTTAAATGACGGTTGAACCTTTGATTGGGTATAAACCCCGGAGACTAAAATTGTACTTTACTCCTTATTTTAATTATAAATTCGTTGCCCATTAAATAATAGGCTTAACCAAAATACAATCTTTTCTTTGGTTTTCATTATATTATTTATTAGAAAACAGGATGTTTTAATTGATAGGGTCAGATACTATATTGATAATCGATAAGTACCTCATTATACGACGTAAATTATTTGACCTCGAATTGTTCTGTTGTTTGATTAAAACGTCCATTCCATCATTCAAAAATGTTAAATAAGGTTATCTATATGTAGCTTGCTATGATAGTGTAATGAATCAAGTTAAATTACATGTAGTGCCATCAAAACCCAAACCTCTATATTTTTTTTATTTTTTTAACAGTAAATGTTACTCCTTTACAACAATAATCCTAAGCTGTTCCCTTTTGCCTAAGTTTAAACATGGGATCTCCCTGTTAGAGACGTGTGCCTCTACCAAGTGGGCTAGCCCGACATTGGCTTTGGCACGTCTCATGCTGAGGGTTTGTTATTGTGTCAACGTGACATCCATGATGCTAGACCCGAACCTCTTACATGATTGCTTGTTTCTTATCTTATATTTTTATAACATGATAGCTTGTTTCTTATCTTATATTTTTATATGCTTTGTGTTTCCTGTATGTTACTCTAATTGCAAATTAGGCGAGCATTAGTTTAATTCAAAGCAATCATATCTTTTTTTATTATTTTTATCAAACCACCCGCTGCTCCTCGTGAATACGACACCCTGCTTCCTGAGCTAGCTAGGTTATTTTAGGTTTTTGCATTACTTGACTACAAACATCACTATACCAACTTAGGGTGGAGGGTATAGTCAAACACTTTAGGGTGTTTGAGTTAAATTCTAGCCAATAATATTATGCCATGTCAACACTCAAACACTTTAGTGTGTTTGAGTGAAATCAGAGGGTATAGTCAAACACCCTAGGATGTTTGAGTAGATTAAAAAATAAAATAAATGCATTTATAGAAAAGGGGCAGCCCATCCCAAGTTGTAGCCTTTGTTCGTTGATGGCCCAATTGTGTTTAATTAATAAAGTCTATTAAGCCCATAAAACTTCTACCCTAAAAATATATTGAAGTCACATGAAAAACAACCGCAGCCGCTACCCATTGGCCATTTCTACCATATCTTCATGCTTCATGACTTCATCTTCTACCAGTTCTGTAGCCATCGATCAATATCATCACTTTCAACACCAGCTGTTAAAGGTCAACAATCATTCAATTCCGTTGTTCAACACCAGTAGTTAATATATATTTTTTTTATTTTTTGCCGGAGTTGGGCCTTGGATGCCTCTCAAACAAATCGGTGAAAGGTTACCGATTTTGGATGCCTCTCTCTTGGTCACCGCACATATTCAAACACCCGGTATAGTCACCGAGCGGTGACTATCATTCCCCGCACAAGTCCCCGAGGGTTATACCCTCCACCCTTAGGATTGTTGACTTTGACATGCAAAAATATAAACATTATGTTTTGGTTCAGTAATTCAACAAACACATCACATATAAACCAAGTTTGAATGAAGAATTAACTTTTGGATATTTTCACTTAAATGGCATATATAAATGTTTTAAAGCTTAATAACACTCATTAATATAAAAACACATACTAATTTAAGTATAAAAATTGGCATGCAATGTTGGAAGATAAAAGAAACAATTAAAACAAATGAGGCTTGTAAACGCCTACATTTTTATTGATTTTCTTTTTCCAAACAAAAACAAAGGAAAGAAATATAAAACTGAATGAATGTCTATGCCATAACTATATCTACAGTTACAATAACTTATAAAAAATAGAGAACTAAATAAAATCAAAGATAACAAATAACAAAACTAAGCGTTGTCGACGATATCGCTCGTTAAATCTGCTCCGAACACCGTCACCGTCATCGAAACCGCTCGGGTAGCTATTAGTTAAATTGAGGTGGATCATTGCATTCAAATTTAAAAATTAAAAGTACTGTCAGGTAAACGGGCAACAAATTACGCTGCAACCCCTTTTAAGCATCCAGTTCGCATTGGAACATAGGCGCATCAAACGAATTCAAATCCGCAAAAATAGTGTCTTCGCTTTCAACATAGCTATTCGATTCATGACAATCGAAATACGTTTGTATGTCGTCGGGAAAGTTCCGCCGCGGCATATCGGACTCTGGCGGTGGCGACGGTGAGTCAACCGCGGAGGTCCGCTCGTACATTTCCTTGAATTTTGTTGATTGCAACAGTAACCCTAGGGCGGAGGAAGAGGTGGAGGTACGCAGTGGCGGAAGGACGCTAGTGGTTGTTTCGCCGGAGCTTGAGGTTTCGGGTTGCTGGTTGTTGTGGTTGTTGTAACTGAAGGTTGATTCTGGATCTTGAGTACTTTTAGGGTTAGAGTTAGTTGGAACGCCGTTAGAGTTGTTGGAGTTGGTTTGGTTCGGTTTCAACCATTTGATGTAACGGCTGAGGTCAAAATTTGTAACGGCGTTAAGTCCTCGGTACTCTATTGCTGCCATGTCATACGCGGTTGCCGCCTCTTCTTGAGTAGCTGAGTGATCATATGACAAAGTTGAGTGGTATATCATAGATTTACCAAACGGAATCGTAACAGAAAAAACCGATTTAACCAAACCGAATTAACCGACCCTAACAATTAACTGAAGGCTCGGTTAAGTCATAACCAATTATCTGGAATTTGTGGGAGGTTTTGGTTATGGTGTGTGTCAAAACCGAATTAACCGAACCGAACCAAATGTATAAATCTGGTTATGATGGTTTCACTTTCATTATCTTTGTTTTTGATTTTAGGAGATTTTAGGATTTGGTTCAAATATTTTAAGCGATTAACCAAAATCGAACCATAACCAAATGGTCAACGCTTTTCTAATGACAGAAAACCAAACCGCCTCGTACACACACCCATAATCAGAACAAAAAATAAAACTTTTTATTATATTTAAATTACAATCAAAATAAAATAAGAGTTAGAAAATTGATCTAATGTTTACAGTTTTTAGCTTAAATACTTTTTATTAAATTTAAATTACAATACAAAATAAAAAAATAAATAAAAATTAGGAAATCGATCTAATGTTTACAGTTTTTAGCTTAAAATATAATGTTAATGCATTTGATCCATTGAACAGAAAAAACAACTTTAATAAAGATGGTGTGTAATATTATATATTAAAGTTACAACACAAAATAAAAATTATTATATAAAAGAATCGATCTGGTTTTATAACTTGAATTCATTTACATTAAAAACCGTCAAAGATGGTGCCTCATATTTGCCTAAAATAATGAGGCAGATGGCCAAATGTTGGAAACTAGCAGTATGGAGGTTGGTTGAGCCATAATATTATGGTGAGTATTAAATTGAAATTATGTGCATGAAATATTTGGTGGAAGTTGTCAAAATCAGCTTTCAATTTTCATATTGTCACTAACTTAGCAGCTGAAAGTTGGTAATCTAATATTATACCAACCAGATCTTAAATTGTTATTATATTATTTCTCATATCACGTGAAAGATAAATTAAGTTTATGGTTATTGAGTTACGTTATGGTATAAATAGGTTTTAACATATAAATTAAGCTTAATGTGAGAAGTGAAGGAGAAAAAAAAATTCCCATCTTGTCAAAGCATGTATTTTTGTCCCGGAATCGAAAAAAAAAAAAGTCGTGTTTTTGCACTAGTAAAGTAATTATAAATTTATAATTAATTACATAATTACTTTACTAGAGTAAATTCACGATTTTTTTTTTACATCTTGCAATTAAACATCATATTTAAGTACATAAAAAAGATTCATAAAGAAAAAAATAAATAAATAAATAAAGCTTCCTTCACTTTTATGTTAAGGTCATTTTGTATGTTACGACCATTTGTATTTGATCTTTACACTAAAGTGATTAACTAAATTTTTTAAACATGAGAACGTTTTACCTCCAAAAATAATATGGTTTGGTTTTGGTTTTAGATAATTATTAAGAGTTTAACCCATATGATATAAACAAGTGGAATAAGAATTTACCGTATGTTCCAAGATAAAGATATTTATTGCCAAAAACCCGTCCAATTCGAGCCTCCCACCTACCATTATGATGGTGCCTACACAATAAATAACAATAATAATAAAACACTTGCTAAATTAATTCACAATAATAATAACATCACCGTTCATCAATACATTACCTTGCTACCCCTCTGTATTTTGAAACTCCTCGTGAAAAACCGCTGCTTTTTCTACAATATCAATAAATTTGATAAGCATTTGAAAAAAAAAAATATATTGTAAACTATTAAAAAGCAAAAGTGATAGTTTTAAAAGGTTATGTCTATTAAATAATAAGATACTTTCAAATTACTTTTAAGTATTATTATTGTTGGGTTTATAAATAATGCAGCGTCTCAAAAACCATCAACGCGTTTTGAATGAAAAAATAAAAGGTGAATAATATCTAGGATGCTTGACCTATTAAAAGGTCTCCACCCGAACAAAACAAAAAAATCGTAATGAACAAAAAAAAAAAGCACGCTAGCCCCGTATGGAGAAAACAGACAGTATTGATCGGTACGAAGGTCACGTTGATAAAGACATTTGTAAAAAAAAATAAAAAAATTAATACGATTTTTTACCTTCTTAGAGATCCGATATACTCTTCTTTTGACAAGCTTTCCATTTCTCGAATCTCCTCTTTGTATGTTCCTAGCTGCAATATATTGTAAATATTTATAAAAGTTTAAAAAGAAATATTTATAATGTTAAAATATAGAGTAAATTACTTTTTGAGTCCTTGTGTTTTGTTAGTTTTAACCATTTGAGTCCAAAATCAAAATGTTTATCGTCCTGAGTCCCTGGACGCTTTTTTATAACCATTTGAGTCCTTTTGAGTGCAAATTTTAACCTTTTGAGTCCAGATTTTTTACAAAATTGGGCTCAAACCGTTATAAAATGAACAAAATTAGACTTAAAACGTTATAAAATAAATGGCTAGGGACTCCGAACGTTAAACTTTTTGATTTTAAACTCAAGTGGTTAAAACTACTAAAACACATGGACTCAAAAAGTAATTTACTCTAAAATATAAATTAAAAATCTTTTTTTTTTTTAAAAAAAAAAGGGAAATTGTCAAATTACAGGAAAGTTGAGGATGGTCTCTTGTCCCCAATACTTCAATGCTGCCAAGTCATATGCATGTGCAGCTACCTTTTCATCATCGTAGGCCCCTAAATATCACGAATATGGATAAGTTTCTGATTGTATTTGAACAACACTTTGAATCCAAAACACCTTTTTCACTTAATATAATGAAATTAAATGAAGGAAGTTAATATAATCCCATATAGTAAAATATTATTCTTATATGATTACGACCCGTATAGAATAAAGTGAACTGATAAATGCTAATGCTCTGCCCAGCATTTTAAACTTACCTAAATATACTGTATGAATCAATCAACCACCACCAAGCACATGAAAGAAAAAAAACAGAGCCAAAATTCAAACACAAATTAGTAATTCATAATTAATAATTAGTAATTAACAAAATTAATATCAGTCAGCAGTTATTCAGTTAATCACCTTGTCGTCCTTTTTTGTTTTGTGATTCATTCCAGCAATTCTTATCCCACAAATGTGCTTCATATCGGCCGGTCCATCGATGTCTTCACATAAAACAAAATCAAAATCAATCTCTAAAGTTGCTTGATTAAACTCTAAACACTCTAATTAAATTTACTCTCTCAAATTACTAAATTAAACTCTAAACATTATTAACTATAAACCATAGTTATTAAAGGCTCTAGGCGCAAGGCGTAAAAAAAACGCACAATGAAAAAAAATATATATTATGCATTAGAAACATAATAATTTTCTTCATAAAATAAACAAAAGCTATTATATAACATTTAATATGATCTATTTAGTACCACAAGTTCTAAAATATTAGTGTATTGGTGTAGAAAAGTAGTTTTATTCTTTTATTTAAATAATTTAGTACCAGAGGTTGTAAAATATGAGTGTATTGGTGCACAAAAATAGTTTTATTTAAATAACTGTAGAAATCTAGCTGGAAATTTGCCGAAATTTAGAGAATTTGGCCCGAAACTCTCTGGATTCTAGAAATCACGCCTGAATCTACGCCCGAACCATCACATGGAGAATTAAAACGCAATTACTTCGCCACGCCTAAAGAATGGGCTTAGTCGCAAGAGGCGATAGCTTTTAAAATTGATCCTCTCAAATTACTTAATTTAGCTACATTCAGAAGGGGATGCGACACAGTTTGTTGCTCGTCTACCTGCTATCCTTATGTAATTTTGCTCTAGTGATCGAAATGAATATAACATCATTTGGAAAAAAAAAAAGAAAAAAAAATCAAATTCACTCTCTCAAATTATATATTTATAACGTTTTAAAATCTAAGCATTCAAATCAAATTCACTCTCTCAAATTCCTTAATTGAACTCTAAACACTCAAATCAAATTCATTTTCTCAAATCACTTAATTGAACTCTAAACATTCAAATCAAATTCACAATCTCAAAATCTCAAATCACTCAAACAAACTGTAACTAACAACAAAACACTCAAATCACATTCATACCTCGTGACTCCTCTATAAACAGAGCTCCGTTGCGGAGGCGAATCTCGCTTAACCGTTTTTCGCGTTCGTTTAGCTTTACCGATAACCGGTTTGGTCTCAACGTCGTCGTTTCGTGCAGCATTCTTCTTCTGTGAGATCTTCGCCATTAATGAGAATCAAACTCCACTTCTGTCAAACAAACCTATCGAATAATAGTAATAATAATTGTAAACAGAGGCTTTATTATACAGCAAATGACGTGAAATTGGACTGTGTCAACATGCAATTGAGAATGGAGATATGAAAGCGGTTGATGAGAGAGAAAATATATATAGAAAAAGAGGAGTGAGAGAGAGAGAGAGAGCCGGCAGAGATATTAATGGGGGAGAAGATGGAAGATGGCCGTCTGTGAGCGGCTTTAAAGTGAAGTTTAGTGATCTGTTTTGTGTTTTGTGTTGGTTTCACTTCACTTGGATTTGATTGCTTGTTTACTGGTTTGGTTGGTTGTTATTGGTGCCCTAATTTTACTATATTCTTTATTTCTTTTTAGGCCCATATCAAATTCAGTGGTAAGAAGCCTTTCCTCGTTAGTGGAGATACGGGTTCGATTCCTATTTAAGATATTTTTTATGGACATTTGGGTGAATGGGGCGAATTTGGACTTTAATCTCATGTTTGAAGGTGACATGGGTGAGGGTTTACGAATTCCATATGGTTCCTGCGCATTAGGGGGTACGGTCTTTCGACGGTCGAGGAGTCAAACTTGGATATAGACCCAAGCAGAGTGAGTTTACACGTGAGATTCTTTGTTATTCATAGCCCCGAGCGGTTGTTTTTAATAACAAATTTTATACTTAAATACCATCTAATTTTACATGTGTAATGATTTAAACTTACATTTATTTTAGAGTAAATTACTTTTTTAGTCCTTGTGTTTTAGTGGTTTTAACCATTTAGGTCCAAAATTAAAATGTTTAACGCCCTGACTCCCTAGACGTTTTTTATAACCTTTTAAGTCCTTTTGGGTCCATTTTTTTAACCTTTTGAGCCCAATATTTTAAACAAAAATGGACTTAAAACGTTATAACATGAACAAAATTTGACTCAAAACGTTATAAAAAATGGTCAGGAACTCAGGGTGTTAAACTTTTTTTTATTTTGGAATCAAGTGGTTAGACTATCTCCAACGCCGTATCCGTAATCTTGCCCGAGATGACGTGGATTACATCCATGATTTCAGTCGCATTGGAGCATATTCGTATGGGAGAGATCTGAAGACGAAATCCGACTGCAAGGGCTCCCACTTTATTTTGGTTCTTGTGCCAAACTAAAAAAAAAAACTTTTATGTAAACAACAAAATGAAGGATTCACTAGAAAGCCAGCTACCTACCTGGCAAAAACAAATACACCAGAGTTTAAAAAAGATAAAAATTACAAAGTTGAGACCTCAATAAATAACACAGCCCTTAAGTTAAACCATCAGTTGGAGAAAAGCACAACCCCATCAAGGTTGATTTTTTTGCGGGAAGAGAGGTTTTTCTGTCTTTTGCTTGTTGCCCTAAGAAACAGAGAGAACTGTATTTTGTGTTTGATAGCTTAATGGAGAAATGGTGAGGAAGATGAAGTGTGATATTAAGGGCATGTTTGGGTAAGCTTTTTAAAACAACTTATTGACTTATTGGCTTCTTGGAAAAGTCAGGATTTTGTGACTTATTGACTTATTGTTTTTTCCCCTCACATACACCCTCTTTGCCAAACATCATTTTAGAGCTTATGACTTTTCAAAAAACCAATAAGTCAATAAGTTGTTTCAAAAAGCTTACCCAAACATGCCCTAAAAGTCAATTAAAGAGAGAAACCTTTCATTTTAATATTAAAAGGTTTATATTCACCCCCTTCAATTGCAGTAAACTACATTTTAAACCTTTAGGTTTGATTTAAATTAAAAAAAAATCCACTTTAAATAAATAACAAAATCAACAAAATCCCGTTAAAAAGCAAATTCTGAAAAATCTAATTCAAAAAAATAATCTGTTGCATGTGTATTAAATTTTTTTTATCAAAATTACTTTTTTTTTATAGATATTACCTATTTTTACTTAGATATATTTCAATAATTTAAGTAATTGAATTTAAAGTAAAAACAGGTGATGATATGGAAAATCTAAGAATATGTAAGGATATTTGTATGGTTGGATATAATTTGAGAGGTTTTAAGAATTTTTAAGGATTTGTATGAATATGATGTGACAGCTGACTAGACAACTAAGGGCGCCTAAGGGCCTCCTTAGCATTGGAGATATTCTTAATGGGGTGCTACTTTCTACACCCCCTAATTATTTTTTACACCCCCCTCCTCTCACATACTTACAGGTGGGGCCCGCGTGGGACCGGCAGTTTTCCTCTCATAAGGGGGGGTATAATCAGGAGGGTGGGAGGTGTGTATAGAATGAGTCATTCTTAAAACCACTAAAACAAAAGGACTCAAAAAGTAATATACTCTTTATTTTATAAAACAACATACTACTAAATCATTATGATACGAGTCTGATTGTATATCTTATTTTTCAATTTGATTTTTTTAGAACAGAGATTTTTTTATCCTACTACATGTGGAACTTGAACGTGTAACGTTCAACTTTAGGTGTTCTTAAAGACTTTACCATATCATTTGGCTACCACCCAACAGTAATTTCAAATTTGGTTATGAGTTAACCAAAACTGGTAGCTGGATTTTGGTTATAAGTTACAAATACGGTTTACCAATTAAAATACACCAATGAGTTTTATTTTTATTTACTTTTTTCATTTGAGCTAGAAGAAGTTTTAATTTTGATATGTGATATTTTATGTAATTTTGAAATATTCTTACAATGTGTTTATTTGTATCTAGTTTGTATAACTTAGTTTGTGATAAATAAAACATAGTGTATTTTAATAGGATATGGTTTGCTATCCAGAAAGGGGTAGCGGCGCATCTTGTTGCTCGCTTACCTGCGATATTAATGTAAGTTACTTTGTTAGCAAAAAAAGTTTGTATTAATTAAAAGTTTGAAACAGGCAAATTATAACAAAAGCTTCTAATTTAACGATAAAAAAAGTAACATCTAGAAGATTTTAGGGTATAAATGTGTAATAGCAGGACCCATTGAATATTTTGTGAAACGTTTTGGATATTAATATTTGTATTATTTTTAGACTTTTTTATCTTAACAATTTGTGAAAGGGAAATTGGTTTTTAATAAACCAACATTTGCCCCATTGTTAAATAATAATCCTACCTACAGAATTGGTAATTAATAATACTACGTTTCAATATGTTGGTACTCAATGGACCTCCGTTAGTTTTTTTTAACTGAAGTTAGTTTTTAAGTTTTATTTATTACACAAACAGTCCCTGTAGTTATAATTTACTAGTTTTAAGTTTTATTTATTACACAAACAGTCCCTGTAGTTATAAAAAAATTCATAAAAATAAAAAAAAATCTAAAAAATCAAAAAAATTCGAAAAAATTCGAAAAAATCATAAAAATTCAAAAAAATAAAAAAAACTCTAAAAAATCATAAAAATTCTAAAAAACATAAAAATCCTAAAAAAAATCAAAAAAACTCTAAAAACTCAAAAAAACTCTAAAAAATAAAAAAATTCAAAAAAAGCAAACGTTTCGATGCGAACCGTTTCGACCCGGACCGTTTCGACGCGTACCGTTTCGACCCGGACCGTTTTCGACGCGTACCGTTTAGACCCGGACCGTTTCGACCCGGACCGTTTAGACGCGTACCGTTTAGACCCGGACCGTTTCGACGCGTACCGTTTAGACCCGGACCGTTTCGACGCGTACCACCACCACAGCACCGCCACCACCACCACCGGACCGTTTCGAAAACGGTGGCGGTGCTGTGGTGGTGGTGGCGGTGCTGTGGTGGTGGTGGTGGTGGTGGCGGTGCGGTGTTGGTGGTGGTGGTGGTGGTGGTGGCGGTGCTGTGGTGGTGGTGGTGGTGGCGGTGCGATGGTGGTGGTGGTGGTGGTGGCGGTGCTGTGGTGGTGGTGGTGGTGGCGGTGCTGTGGTGGTGGTGGTGGTGGCGGTGCGGCGGTGGTGGTGGCGGTCCGGCTCGAAAACGGTCCGGCTCGAAACGGTACGGGTCGAAACGGTCCGGGTCGAAACGGTTCGCGTCGAAACGGTCCGGGTCGAAACGGTACGGGTCGAAACGGTTCGCGTCGAAACGTTTGCTTTTTTTGAATTTTTATTTTTTAGAGTTTTTTTGATTTTTTAGAGTTTTTTTTTATTTTTTTAGGATTTTTATGTTTTTTAGAATTTTTATGATTTTTTAGAGTTTTTTTTATTTTTTTGATTTTTTTATGATTTTTTATGATTTTTTTAGAATTTTTTTGATTTTTTTAGAATTTTTTAGAATTTTTTTGAATTTTTTAGATTTTTTAGATTTTTTTTATTTTTATTTTTATGAATTTTTTTATAACTACAGGGACTGTTTGTGTAATAAATAAAACTTAAAAACTAACTTAAGTTAAAAAAAACTAACGGAGGTCCATTGAGTACCAACATATTAAAACGTAGTATTATTAATTATCAATTCTGTAGGTAGGATTATTATTTACCAATGGGGCAAATGTTGGTTTATTAAAAACCAATTTCCCTTTGTGAAAAGGATATGTTTTGGATATTAAATATTTGTATTATTTTTTAGACTTTATTTTCTTAACAATACGTTTGGCAAAAAAATTAACAACTTTTGAAGTAAAACTGAATTTTTTAAAAAAGGTCATCATGGTTACAGATTTATTGTTATTGAATAGTATTTATTAAATTAAATAATATACTGTATCTGTTAAAGTAGATATAGGGATTAATTTGCACCATTAGGAGATCACGTGCTCACGTGCTCATGACAAGATGTCGACCTTGTTAAATAACTTGTTTACAGAATATTGACATTGGACTCGCTACGCATTTCGCAGATAATATATTAGAAAAAAACGTATAGGTCTGAACTCTAAAGAAATAAATATCATCAAGAGTTAATTACTGTTTTCGTCCATGTGGTTTATCAAAAATCATTATTTCAGTCAATTAGTTTAAAAATTGCGATTTCAGTCCCCGTTGTTTCACTTTCGTAACCACTTCAGTCCACATCGTAACCATTTCAGTCCCTATACTAACAGAATAAATGGATTAAAATGATTACGAAAGTGAAACCACATGAACTGAAATGGTTACGAAAGTGAAACCACAGGGACTGAAATCGCAATTTTTAAACTAATGGACTGAAATAGTGATTTTTGACAAACCAAAAGGACGAAAACAGTAATTAACTCTAAATGTAATTTTGTATACTAAATAATAAAAAGAGTAAACCTCAATTTTCGTCCATGTGGTTTGCGGATTTGAACACTCTAAGTTCAATAGTTTAAAAATTGCATTTATCGTTTATTAATTTGTTGATTTTAACAGTTTCAGTCCATTAGTTTACTGATTTTAACAGTTTCAGTCCACACCACTAAGTCACTAACACTGGTGTGGACTAAAACTGTTAAAATATAACATTGATGTGGACTGAAACTGTTAAAATCAGCAAACTAATGTATGATAAATGCAATTTTTAAACTACTGGACTGAAACTGTTAAAATCAGCAAACCACAGGGACGAAAATTGAGGTTTACTCTAATAAAAAAAAGTTAAATTTAAAAAAAAACAAACTTGTGTCTTGTACTGGTAGAGTAAATCTAATTTTAAATATTTGATAATAAAAAATATATATTTTTAAAACTCCAGGTATATGCGGGTTGAATAAAGGTAATTTTGTATAGTAAATCATAAAAAAGTTATATATTTAAAAAGTGTCGTGTATTATACGGGTTGAATAAATCTAATTTTATATACCAGATAATAAAAAAGTTATATAAAATATTTTAAATAAAAATTTTTAATTTAAAGATATTATTTTATTAGAAAAAACGGAAGGATTTTATTCAAAATTCAAAGTAAGATAACATTTAATATTAATTTATTATTTATTTAATTTAATAAATATAAGATAAGTATGAAAAACTAAAGCCTCTAATGAATGATATCTATTACACATTGATTTAGATATAGATTTATATTTAATAACATAATCTTTGCACTTGTGTTGTCCTATCATGATTGGGGTCTTGAGGAAGTCATTTCCATAATCTTTTTTTTTAACGGCAAATTTGGATCACTGACGACCACTGGAATATCATCGTGCCACCAGCAGAACCACCCGATCATATTCATCTCCACTAGGCAATAATGCCTATACACCAATTCAGTAGGAAACCCAATAAATTTGGGAAAAAACCCCCCTTTGTGGGAATCGAACCCATGACCTAATGGTCATAAGCCTTATCACACCACCAAGATACCATTAGGTTATAATGTCATCGATATAGCAACAACCCAATAAATTTCCATAATCTTTTAATTGATTACGTGTTCACAAAACTTGAGTATAGCAACAGCCAGTAACACTGTAGTCAAGCTCATTAGTTGATGTTGATAAAGTTATTCTTTGTTTTTTACCTTTGCCATAACACAAGGCGTCACAAGCCTCTCACCAAATAAGTGACAACAACCTATTTTATTTACTTCTTGTTTATGAAAGTCATGCATAATCTTAATATGTGTAGTCAATTCAAAAGAATGGGTTTTGGGTACCACAAACCCAAATTTACAGAACCTTTTAGGGTGCTAAACGGGTCTTGTTCGTAGGTTGGTAAATTCAAACCGACCTGATCTCAAAAATTTTAGACGAAACCGAATACAACCCGAACCCGAAAATCCTACATATGAACCCGAACACGACTCGAATATTCATGGGTTGACCCGAACACGACCCGTTCAATCAACCCGATTTTTTTATTTTTTATTTTTTTCCGCAAAATAATACATTAAAATTATAATTTACTAAAAAATCCAAATATATATAATACAATTACATTTAAATTATAAAATATTAAGTTAATATATCTTTTTAAGTTATAATTATGACATAAAATACACAACCAATCTAATTTATGACATAAAACATATTGTAAAAAAATATAAATGGGTCAACCCGCCAACCTGACTGGACTGACCCAAACCTGACCCGTTTAGCTAAATGGGTTGGTGGGTTCAACCTAAAATTGACCAAACTTGTTTAGACTAAATCCAAATCTGCGAATTTCATGTTAGGTCCGTATCATGTTTTCGAGTCGTGTCAAAAATTCTCATCCCTACTTTTTAGGCTTCTAAAGATTCTTTTGACGATAATGAGATGTAATAATTTAGGATTAGCTTGATATATATCACACAAATATATAGGAAACATAATATTAGTTTTGCTCATTCTTAAGTACACCAAAACAGTGACGGACCTAGAAATATTTTTCATGGGGTGTAAAAATTTCAAGGGTCATGTTGTCAATTGCTATATAGTAGATTTTCGGTCCAATTCGGGTCGGATTAGGTCTAGTCAGGTCGGATCGGATCGGGAGCAGTAATTCTCACCATGATTCTCATTTAAGTTAATAACTCAATAACATATCTCAATATCACATCATCGCATATTCCCTCACACTTTAAGTATTTAACATGGATTTTACATAGTCAAATTCGTGATTGGACTCGATTATAACTTATATTATTCAAATATTCAATGTTCTAAACTTATAATCCATATTAACCACTCAATAATAAAAAAAATATATGATACAATAATAAAGAAATATTGTCATATGTTACATAATAAATACACGATACAATTATTAAAAAAAAACATTGTCATTGGAATTTATAAATACACATAATAAAAATACGATTGTCTTTACGAATTAAAAAATACGATACAATTTATGAACTTTTCACACTTTATATTTATACAGAACTAAGTTGGATCATTTATCAAAATAGTTGTATAGGTTTTTTTTTTAAGTGTTTGTTGTACATTGTTTGCTTCATGGTTAAACATAAATAAAGAAATAAGTTTATACTAGTGTAGTGGATATTCAACACTTTGAGGAGACTTTTCATTACCCAATTGCTTGATGGTTAAATATAAATAAAGAAATAAGTTTGTTCTATAGTGTACTACATGTTTAACACTTTACAAAGATTTTTCATTACCCAATGCAGAAGAATAAAATATAGATTTAAATATATCATCTTCTTCTCAGTTCTTCTCTTCTTTGGTGGTCTCTGCAAAAAAGTAAATAAATTCCGATGACCCAACTTTTTTTTCTTTTGCTTCATATCTTCTTCGTCATGGGTCAAAATTTTCAAGGGGTGCAGGTGAAAATTTCCAAGGGGTGCGGTCGGGATTTCCGGTGAAAAATAACACTAAACTTTTTTTTTTCAAGGGGTTCGCATGCCCACCTACGACTTGGGGTGAGTCCGCCCCTGCACCAAAAGCCCCATCATACATTATGTAAACTTACTGATCTACATATGGGCTTGTGAGTAGTGAGATCATGTGTGCCATTTACAAAAGTAGACATACGAGCATTGATTGGTGGAAACAAGGAAGAATGCAACGTTTTTTTTGTAAAAGCTATTGACTTCATATATCAGACAATGATAATCGATTTATATAAATCTTTCAAAGTTCTATTACAACTTTAACAAATACTCGACTTCATATATTAGACAATTATAACCGATTTCTACAAATTTTTCAAAGGTCTATTACAACTTTAACAAATACATGAGCATAAATACTTTATTTCGTATCGACATTGTCAAATGGTATGAATCAACTATAAATAGATAATAACACCAAATATGTATTAACCTAAAACTGATACAACTGTGTAACAATGAACTTGACACAAATCACTCTCAGACTATCACTCACTTGCAGATTATCAACAAGATAATCTGCTAGACAACAATAAGGAAATCGACACTAAGTGAATCAAAGTAATTTACTAATGAACAAACAATGTACTAAGAGCAATTGAATAGATCTGCCCAGACAATTAAAACTTAAAATCTTCAATCATATACACGTTTCCTCCTTTTCTTTAATGCGCACATAGTACCAATAACTCATGATAATATTCCCTATATTTGTAGCAAACTAGTAGAATGTCACGACAATTTATATGCTTATGTCATTCCATAAAAAATCTTGTTATATATAATCCAGTCATTGCTTCAAATCACGGTTACGCTGTAGCGGAAGCAGGTTGCCAAAAAAAGTTTTAAACAAGATGTGTATAACCATGTAATAGACCGAAAACCAAACACATCACAAGAAAACAAAAACCCACATACTCAGCCTTACAAATTATTCACATCACACAACTATTAAAAAACAGGAAAAAACATGAACCTTTTTTTATTTACCAGTCAATCGAAATCACTTGATGCACAAAGCAACATTTTTGACTTCTAACAACAGAATCAAACTCATGATAACAAAGAGGCAATGCCAAGATCAAATCTTATACAAATTGTCTCAAATGAAACACTAAAGTAACAAAGAACAAAACAAGAGGATTAAGACAATGATAATAGTTCTCTGAAACAATACACAACTGGAAAATTTAAACTAAGTAATACGTATGAAATCATCAGATGATCGATTCCAAAAACATTCATAAAAATTTTAACCTTTTGCAGAACTAGTTATACTTGAGACTATGTTTGACATATTAGCATATAGTGTTATTGAATTTTCTAACTTGTGTGTATCAACAAAAAATACAAACATAATAGCATCGATAGTTTCTCCTAACAAGTTTACTAATCAAAGTATCAAGTAAAGATTAACTCAATTTCAAAATTGTACCAGCTATAACTTATTTTTCAAAAAAGTAGTACAACTTTTATACTACAAGAATCAACGGATAACTAAATAATCAGAGAACTATCAAGACAATGCATGATAAAATCAATAGCAAGCCTTCCAAATGACATTTAAATCCAGTTGGAAAGAATGCAGCAAATAGAATGCACACAGAAATACAGTGGTACTAGCCCAGTCAAATATGCCTAACAGTATATTGCAATTTGACATACGTCACCCGATTCAACGATCCCGCAGATGCCACTTTCTGCCTCAGAACCGCCCACATCAGGCCTCTAATGTTAAACATAGTTGTAAGAAAGAAAAATTTCGGATAGAAAAATGTGGGGTTTTTTGTTGATTTTACAGATAGATAATACACCAATCTTCGGATTTATAAACCCTAGCTTCACCAAGAGGTGGACCAGATCTATACGTGCAATAAAAATAACACATCGATTGCAAATCTTTCAAAATTTGATCAATTCTTAACCAAAAAGGACTACAACAGCCCTAAAAAACAAGAATCAACACGGACTCCAAGAGCTGGTCGGACTTCACACACAGAAGAATATGACAGACCCAATGACTGTGACAACCCTCAAAATTTCAGGTACTGTACAAATTAATTAATCTTAATTACGTGCTTAATTACTGTGCTTGATTACAACTGATAATTTAAACTGCTCTACGATTCTATATCATATATACATGCATCACATTTTATACAGTCACTCCATTCATTACACACCTACATTAGTGACATACTTGATGCACTCAGCACAGTTGACACACTGAACGGTTGATTCAGAAATAATGCTGACAATGCCAGCACTTAGACAGACAATATTATTATGGCCAGTATGAGCCAGGGATAGAGTACTACACTGGGTCGTAGTGTAGGGTAGTGAGGACCATAAGACTGCGTCATTAGGTGATAGGTATAATACCGGGAAGTGCCTAAAACACGCTTTAAATACAGAATTCTGCTTTCTTTTATTTAATTCAACTTTTTATCATACCAGTAGTATACACAAATACAGCAGAGTGGTCCTGTATACTTTCCCAAGGGCCAGGAACGTTTTCGTTACAAAATGATGCATAAAAGACGCTATACGGTACAATTAGACGCTTTAACGGAACGATACGTAACCGAACAACCAGACAATACCCGAGACATGAAAATATTGTCAGAAATATTATTTTATCTTTCTTAATTAATTACGGTCACAAAAATTTCCATACGCCATGTAAACATGACCTACACCCACTATACTTGAAAATACCCTTAACCTTCTAATTTAATACCTATTAGTTAACAAATTTTTTTTCATTTTACCTCCCCCCCCCCCCCCCCCCCAACCGATTTCCAGCCATGGGGACCCACCCCAAATCATATTCTTCATGCCTCTTTGCTCCATTTGTTTGAAACCTTGTGCATTGCTTGTGAGACTTGTCAAAGCTTGTAAGGAATCCTACAAGTTCCAAGATATTCCATCATTTCTTCCAACATTGCACTCCACCCCTCACCTCCCCCCCCCCCCCTTATTTTTCGGCTCCCCCTTCCCCATAACCGAAAATCACCACCTCCATCTCTCTCATCCTTCATCTTCTTCACAACAAGTTCATTCAAGCTTCAAGAGGATCCAAGGAGGTTGCAAAGTTGAAGGAACATCAAGAGAGCTTGTTCTAGTCACTTTACCATACTTTTTCTCACCATCATCCTTACACTAAGATTTCCATCCTAGCCTTGTGCTAGCGGTATGTCCCCTTCACACCTTTTGTTCCATCTTGTTCTTGTTATGCTTTGTTTAAATGTTCTTGACACATACAAACTAAAACACTAAATATATGAACTTGAAACTCTACATAAAAACCCTACATAAAAAGTTTGTTTGAAGTTGAAATCTGGTTGGTTTGAGTTTGGTAAATGCATGCATGATGTTCGAACATTAAATCATCGATAAACCTTGGTTAGGGTCTTTGTTTATGCGTTTTTAGTAACTTCTTCAATAAAAACAGCTTGCTGATTGAGATTTTCCAGGCCCTTCAACAGGCTGTAACTGGTTCATTTTTAATCGAAAAATTGAATTTCTGGAGTCTAAATTGTGTAATTTTGAATAACCGAACAAATGAAACTGGAATCGTAATTTTTCGAGGTCATTTACTATTTTTAAGGAATTATTTTAAGACAGCAGCTTAAGCTGAAATTTTCCTGCTGAAAAAAAGTGTATCGTAGTCGGAGTCAAAACTTAAAACCTGAACAGAATCGGCTCGTGGGATTTTTACTGTAGATGGTCACGGTTGTTTCCGTGACCCTCCAACTGGAATTTCGACGATCTGACTTACGATTGATTTTTAGTGAAATTTTACAGAGGAGGCTATGGCGAAATTTTCGGAAATTATAACACTTAGTAAATATTTACTTTCTAAGACTATAATTTACTAGAACATTAAACGAACAAATATTTATCACACGAATCTTTATAAGTAACACAACTCTAAATATTAAACTCTAAGCCAAGGCACGGCCCGTTCGTCTAATAGACATTAGTACGTGTAGGTTGTCGTGTAGCAGTCAGACTTTGAGATTCAGTTCAAGACGCATTACAGTGAGTTCATGTCCCCCCCTTTTCTCTTAACTATTTTCAGTTTTTACATCTCGGGGGTGAAATACATGTTACAGACTTATACAGACATTTACAGACATTTATTATGGTATGGTTAGCTTAAGGAGGGTTTTTACTACGCGATCATGTGAGTGGTGGGTACAACGCTTAAGGCCATTAATCCTCATAGTAGGACCACGGGACATGAGTGATAGATCTATTTGGGTGTAGCGAGCCCACACCCATGAGGCCGGGGCGGCCCATAGTGGTGACTATGTCTTCATACCGGAGACAAATTTGCTAGGTTTGAGTCTTCCTGCATCATTCACGTATACTATTGGATTTGCAACTCAATGGTGATCAGTTTTTCCTTATTGCTACATACCAGGGACTATTTTATTTACAGACATACTAAACGATTTTATACACACAGTCTTACACATGAACTCGCTCAACTTTTTGTTGACTTTTTAAACTACATGTATTTCAGGGAATTAGTTTGGATCTGGCAAGTGATGCATGATTAGCTGCGTACCAAATAAGGGTGTCATCCGGAGTCGTAGGTTTGGGAAGTGTAACTCCTTCCTGGGCGAGTTGCATGTCTCAATCCTTGTGTCGTTGGTAGCTTATCGTCGAGTCTTATGAATTCTCTTTAAACCAGTCATGTTTTGTAACGCATATTGTGGTTGACGTTTTTTTTATTTAAACAATATGTTATGCATTTTCAACTATTTTAATGGATGAACATCCCGTATTTTATCATATAGCATTGTTGTGATTGTTGTTGTGGTATTAAGAAGTTACACCAAATAAACCCACGCTTCCGCAAAAGCCAGGGTGTGACAGCTTGGTATCAGAGCCTCGATCATAACGAATTAGGATTCATTCTCGAGTCTAGACTATGATCTCTAGGGCTCTCAGGAAAATGTTTTCAAACATTTTACATTTCATGCACTAAACGTCCAGATCCAGGGCAAAAAAAAAATTACAAACAAAAAGGCACAAATACACTTTTCAAAAATTATATTTCGGTCTTAGAGACTGAGGGAGTTCGGTCTTAAAGACTGAGGGAGTTCAATCTTAGAGATTGGGAAAGATTTAGTCTTAGAGACTGGGAGGTTGGTCTTAGAGACCAGGGTGGTCTGAGAGGCTAGGGAGTTCAGTTTAGAGATTTGGAGGAATAGTATGGAAAGACTAGGATGCATACATGATTTCATTGTTATTTGTTTACATGCTTACCTTATTTGTGTGCATATGTTGTGGTTGTGTTACAGACACCATGGCATCTTCCGGCAGCGGAGTATCTAACACGAGCGACCCGATGGCCTTTACTCCCGATGACGAGATGGCCACAGACTCGGGAGTTTACACTTCAGACTACACGAGCACTGATGAAGATGACTTTCAGCCCTTCGCCCTACCGGACTTCGGAGGCGACATGCCCTTAGCTGATGGCCCGCCAGGAGAGGATCGACCCCTTGTCCCGATCCCTGCTCATCTCCCTTTTGCTGCAGTTCCCTTTGAGGAACAGCCTCTCGACGTGTTACCCGATGATGATGTCGTTCTACCCATCGAGGGTCCCCCGGAGGGAGACCAGAATGGTGGGGCCCCGATGGAGGACGGCGTTCCATTTTTCGATGTTCCAGTTGTTGATCCTATTGTTCCCGTGGTCGGGCTTCCTGATATGGAGGCTCAGTCTGTTTCGTCTGCTTCAGGTTCCTCTGAGTCGATAGCTTCTCATATCCCACCGTTGGGACTCGGTTACCTTCCTCGCATGGACGCTGATGAGGAGATGGAGTTGGAGCAGCCTGCTGAGGCTCCTGTTCACCCAGATGATCCGATTCCTGCCATACTTGCTGATTATCAGCCCGCTCCAGTCATTTCCGAGCCCGCTCTTGCCATCGACCCTGTTACTGTCACTGATACACCCGTTGTTGCACCATCAGCCGTCGAGATGCCAGATGTAGCACCCATACCCGATCCCATGGATATTTTTGACGACCTTGCACCGTTCGCTACCCACATGGACCCGAGGTACGCCCACTCCAGCAATGGGTGGATTGAGGAGGATGACTACCCTCCGTATGTAGTCCCAGTCACTCCCCCTCCCGCACCCATCGCCGTACCACTCGATGCTCCCTTGTTTCCTCCATCCACATCCGATGCCCATCGTACCGACCTTCCTATCACTTTCCTTCAGGACATTCCTCCGCCCCAACCTGGGGAGGGATCGTCGAGTCAGCTTTTCGGCCACACCCCATTCATGCCAGAGGATAGCCAGTTCTTACCACAGGTCCCTTATCCCGATTTTGTCCCACCAGTGTCATTTTCTGCACCCTTCGTGACCCAGTTTCCCCATGTCACTTCACAGTTTGCATTTACCACACACACTACACTCCCGGTTTCAGCCCCGATGGGTGAACTGCATCATAACGGGGGAAATGGTAATCGTGGGAATGTCGCAAATCAAGCCGGAAATCGAGGGACCAATGGAAATCGAGGTGGAAATGGTAATGGAAATGGTCGAGGGCCAGGATGCTTCAACTGTGGTGACACTGGGCACTTCACAAGGGAATGCCCAAAGCTAAATCAGGCGCAAGGCCGAATCTTTAACATTGGTGCGAGGGAGGCGCGCCAAGATCCAAACGTTGTCACCGGTACGTTCCCTGTAAACCAACGCTTTGCATCTGTTCTTTTTGATACTGGTGCCGATTATAGTTTCATATCGTTAGAGTTTAAGAATATACTTGGGTTGGCCACTAGTAAATTAGACGTTCCATACTCGATCGAATTAGCGAATGGGAAATTAATTGAAACGGGAGAAGTCATCAGGGGATGCATGATAGAACTGGGAGGACACGAATTTAAGCTAGATCTACTACCAGTCGAGTTGGGAAGCTTCGGCGTGGTAGTGCGAATGGATTGGTTATCGAGCAACAAGGCCGAGATCGTTTGTCACGAGTAGACCATCCGCATCCCAATGACGGATGAAGAGACGATCGTAGTGCACGGGGAGAAGCATGATGCGCCGTTGAGAATCATTAGCTGTCTGAAAGCTAGAAAGTGTTTACGGAAGGGGTGTGTTGCCTTTTTGGCACACATCGTGGATAAAGAAGCTGCTGAGCCCAGGATTGAAGACATTCCGATCGTAAGAGAATATCCTGAAGTCTTTCCAGAAGACTTGCCAGGATTGCCGCCACAACGGCAAGTCGAATTCCACATTGACTTGGTTCCAGGCGCCGCACCTATAGCCAAGGCACCCTATAGACTTGCACCATCAGAAATACAGGAATTGTCGACACAACTCCAGGAGCTATTAGATAAAGGATTCATCAGACCAAGCTTCTCACCTTGGGGAGCTCCGGTCCTGTTCGTTAAAAAGAAGGATGGTAGCTTTCGTATGTGTATAGACTACCGCGAGCTTAACAAGTTGACTATCAAGAACCGTTATCCTTTGCCGAGAATTGATGACCTGTTTGATCAGCTACAAGGTTCAAGCTTCTATTCAAAGATCGATCTTCGCTCAGGATACCACCAACTAAGGATACAAGAGGAATGTATTCCGAAGACGGCCTTTAGGACTCGTTATGGACATTACGAGTTCTTGGTTATGCCTTTTGGATTGACAAACGCACCGGCAGTTTTTATGGACATGATGAACCGGGTTTGCAAGCCGTATTTGGATAAGTTTGTGATCGTGTTTATCGATGACATTCTAATCTACTCGAAGACAAAGGACGAGCATGAACAGCACTTAGGAGCTATTCTAGAGCTACTCAAGAAGGAGAAGTTATACGCTAAGTTCTCAAAGTGTGAGTTTTGGCTACGCGAAGTCCAGTTTCTTGGTCACGTGGTAAATGGAAATGGAATTCATGTTGATCCCACAAAGATCGAGGCAATCAAGGATTGGGAGACTCCAAAGACGCCAACTGAGATTCGACAGTTCTTAGGTTTGGCTGGCTATTATCGAAGGTTTATCGAGGATTTCTCAAAAATAGCCCAACCCCTGACCGCACTCACGCAGAAAGACAAGAAGTTTGATTGGGGTGACAAGCAAGAAGAAGCGTTTCAGTCATTGAAAAACAAGCTTTGCGACGCACCGATTCTATCTCTACCCGAAGGCACGGAAGACTTCGTGGTATATTGTGACGCCTCGCGTCAAGGTTTGGGTTGCGTGTTGATGCAACGCCAGAAAGTTATAGCCTATGCCTCACGTCAACTGAAGGTACACGAGAAAAATTACACCACCCATGATTTGGAACTGGGCGCGGTGGTGTTTGCATTAAAGATCTGGCGACATTATTTATACGGCACACGATGTACAATCTTCACTGATCATAAGAGCCTGCAGCACATATTCAATCAAAAGGAACTTAACATGAGGCAAAGGCGTTGGGTTGAACTGTTGAACGACTATGATTGTGAGATCAAGTATCATCCAGGGAAGGCGAATGTGGTCGCCGATGCCCTAAGTCGAAAGCAAAAAAATCAAGCCTATAAGGGTTAGGGCTTTGGAAATGATCGTCCAGACGGACCTCTCTTTGCGCATTCGTGCCGCGCAGAGGGAAGCCCTCAAAGAAAGGAATATCGAGGAGGAATATCTCCGTGGGATGGAGAAGCAGTTGATACCAAACGAAGAAGGAACTCTGTGCTTCATGAAACGAATTTGGGTTCCCCTGTTCGGCGGATTGAGAAAAGTCATTTTCGATGAAGCTCACAAGTCGCGGTACTCGATTCATCCAGGAGCGGATAAAATGTACCAAGATCTTAAGGATTTCTATTGGTGACCAAGGATGAAAGGCGATGTTGCGGTATATGTTAGTAAATGCTTAACATGCGCCAAGGTAAAAGCCGAATACCAAAAGCCTTTAGGTCTCCTGCAACAACCTGAAATACCCAAATGGAAATGGGAACAAATTTCTATGGACTTCATAACGAAACTGCCGAAGACACCCAAGGGCCATGACACGATCTGGGTAATAGTAGACCGTCTAACAAAGTCTGCACACTTCTTGCCAATCAAAGAGAAAGACAACACGAGTAAACTTGCGGAGATTTACATGCGAGAGATTGTGGCACGTCATGGAGTGCCTCTCTCAATTATCTCAGATAGAGATGGGAGATTTGTATCAAGGGTTTGGCAATCCTTCCAAGAAGCTTTTGACACACTGAACGGTTGATTCAGAAATAATGCTGATAATGCCAGCACTTAGACAGACAATATTATTATGGCCAGTATGAGCCAGGGATAGAGTACTACACTGGGTCGTAGTGTAGGGTAGTGAGGACCATAAGACTGCGTCATTAGGTGATAGGTATAATGCCGGGAAGTGCCTAAAACATGCTTTAAATACAGAATTCTGCTTTCTTTTATTTAATTCAGCTTTTTATCATACCAGTAGTATACACAAATACAGCAGAGTGGTCCTGTATATTTTCCCAAGGGCCAGGAACGTTTTCGTTACAAAATGATGCATAAAAGACGCTATACGGTACAATTAAACGCTTTAACGGAACGATACGTAACCGAACAACCAGACAATACCCGAGGCACGAAAATATTGTCAGAAATATTATTTTCTCTTTCTTAATTAATTACGGTCACAAAAATTCCCATACGCCATGTAAACATGACCTACACCCACTATACTTGAAAATACCCTTAACCTTCTAATTTAATACCTATTAGTTAACAATTTTTTTTCCATTTTACCTCCCCCCCCCCCCAACCGATTTCCAGCCATGGGGACCCACCCCAAATCATATTCTTCATGCCTCTTTGCTCCATTTGTTTGAAACCTTGTGCATTGCTTGTGAGACTTGTCAAAGCTTGTAAGGAATCCTACAAGTTTCAAGATATTCCATCATTTCTTCCAACATTGCACTCCACCCCTCACCTCCCCCCCCCCCCCCTTATTTTTCGGCTCCCCCTTCCCCATAACCGAAAATCACCACCTCCATCTCTCTCATCCTTCATCTTCTTCACAACAAGTTCATTCAAGCTTCAAGAGGATCCAAGGAGGTTGCAAAGTTGAAGGAACATCAAGAGAGCTTGTTCTAGTCACTTCACCATACTTTTTCTCACCATCATCCTTACACTAAGATTTCCATCCTAGCCTTGTGCTAGTGGTATGTCCCCTTCACACCTTTTGTTCCATCTTGTTCTTGTTATGCTTTGTTTAAATGTTCTTGACACATACAAACTAAAACACTAAATATATGAACTTGAAACTCTACATAAAAACCCTACATAAAAAGTTTGTTTGAAGTTGAAATCTGGTTGGTTTGAGTTTGGTAAATGCATGCATGATTTTCGAACATTAAATCATTGATAAACCTTGGTTAGGGTCTTTGTTTATGCGTTTTTAGTAACTTCTTCAACAAAAACAGCTTGCTGATTGAGATTTTCCAGCCCCTTCAACAGGCTGTAACTGGTTCATTTTTAATCGAAAAATTGAATTTCTGGAGTCTAAATTGTGTAATTTTGAATAACCGAACAAATGAAACTGGAATCGTAATTTTTCGAGGTCATTTACTATTTTTAAGGAATTATTTTAAGACAGCAGCTTAAGCTGAAATTTTCCTGCTGAAAAAAAAGTGTATCGTAGTCGGAGTCAAAACTTAAAACCTGAACAGAATCGGCTCGTGGGATTTTTACTGTAGATGGTCACGGTTGTTTCCGTGACCCTCCAACTGGAATTTCGACGATCCGACTTACGATTGATTTTTAGTGAATTTTTCCGTAAAACTGCAATCAGAAGGTATCAAATCTGATTGCAGTCGAGTAAAAGAATTTTTATATAAAATTGGTAATGAACTGATATCCGAATTTTTTACACAATAAGTTTTGGTTTATATATGACATGCTGTAAAAATTTGAGAATTTTTGGAAAAGGATAACTATTTTATTTAAATACTCGAAAACAGTCCTGTTTCGTGTAATAAATCTGAAAAGACGTAGTTAGGGTATTGCATGTATGTTTGTCGGGTTGGCTAGGTGGGAACACTTTATGTGATATTTGTAAAAGAAAATGATATGTTTGTATGCATGGACACCTCTATTTACAGAGGAGGCTATGGCGAAATTTTCGGAAATTATAACACTTAGTAAATATTTACTTTCTAAGACTATAATTTACTAGAACATTAAACGAACAAATATTTATCACACGAATCTTTATAAGTAACACAACTCTAAATATTAAACTCTAAGCCAAGGCACGGCCCGTTCGTCTAATAGACATTAGTACGTGTAGGTTGTCGTGTAGCAGTCAGACTTTGAGATTCAGTTCAAGACGCATTACAGTGAGTTCATGCCCCCCCCCCTTTTCTCTTAACTATTTTCAGTTTTTACTTCTCGGGGGTGAAATACATGTTACAGACATTTACAGACTTATACAGACATTTACAGACATTTATTATGGTATGGTTAGCTTAAGGAGGGTTTTTACTACGCGATCATGTGAGTGGTGGGTACAACGCTTAAGGCCATTAATCCTCATAGTAGGACCACGGGACATGAGTGATAGATCTATTTGGGTGTAGCAAGCCCACACCCATGAGGCCGGGGCAGCCCATAGTGGTGACTATGTCTTCATACCGGAGACAAATTTGCTAGGTTTGAGTCTTCCTGCATCATTCACGTATACTATTGGATTTGCAACCCAATGGTGATCAGTTTTTCCTTATTGCTACATACCAGGGACTATTTTATTTACAGACATACTAAACGATTTTATACACACAGTCTTACACATGAACTCGCTCAACTTTTTGTTGACTTTTTAAACTACATGTATTTCAGGGAATTAGTTTGGATCTGGCAAGTGATGCATGATTAGTTGCGTACCAAATAAGGGTGTCATCCGGAGTCGTAGGTTTGGGAAGTGTAACTCCTTCCTGGGCGAGTTGCATGTCTCAATCCTTGTGTCGTTGGTAGCTTATCGTCGAGTCTTATGAATTCTCTTTAAACCAGTCATGTTTTGTAACGCATATTGTGGTTGACGTTTTTTTTTATTTAAACAATATGTTATGCATTTTCAACTATTTTAATGGATGAACATCCCGTATTTTATCATATAGCATTGTTGTGATTGTAGTTGTGGTATTAAGAAGTCACACCAAATAAACCCACGCTTCCGCAAAAGCCAGGGTGTGACAGCTTGGTATCAGAGCCTCGATCATAGCGAACTAGGATTCATTCTCGAGTCTAGACTATGATCTCTAGGGCTCTCACGAAAATGTTTTCAAACATTTTACATTTCATGCACTAAACGTCCAGATCCAGGGCACAAACTTTTTTTACAAACAAAAAGGCACAAATACACTTTTCAAAAATTATATTTCGGTCTTAGAGACTGAGGGAGTTCGGTCTTAAAGACTGAGGGAGTTCAATCTTAGAGATTGGGAAAGATTTAGTCTTAGAGACTGGGAGGTTGGTCTTAGAGACCAGGGTGGTCTGAGAGGCTAGGGAGTTCAGTTTAGAGATTTGGAGGAATAGTATGGAAAGACTAGGATGCATACATGATTTCATTGTTATTTGTTTACATGCTTACCTTATTTGTGTGCATATGTTGTGGTTGTGTTACAGACACCATGGCATCTTCCAGCAGCGGAGTATCTAACACGAGCGACCCGATGGCCTTTACTCCCGATGACGAGATGGCCACAGACTCGGGAGTTTACACTTCAGACTACACGAGCACTGATGAAGACGACTTTCAGCCCTTCGCCCTACCGGACTTCGGAGGCGACATGCCCTTAGCTGATGGCCCGCCAGGAGAGGATCTACCCCTTGTCCCGATCCCTGCTCCTCTCCCTTTTGCTGCAGTTCCCTTTGAGGAACAGCCTCTCGACGTGTTACCCGATGATGATGTCGTTCTACCCATCGAGGGACCCCCGGAGGGAGACCAGAATGGTGGGGCCCCGGTGGAGGACGGTGTTCCATTTGTCGATGTTCCAATTGTTGATCCTATTGTTCCCGTGGTCGGGCTTCCTGATATGGAGGCTCAGTCTGTTTCGTCCGCTTCAGGTTCCTCTGAGTCGATAGCTTCTCATATCCCACCGTTGGGACTCGGTTACCTTCCTCGCATGGACGCTGATGAGGAGATGGAGTTGGAGCAGCCTGCTGAGGCTCCTGTTCACCCAGATGATCCGATTCCTGCCATACTTGCTGATTATCAGCCCGCTCCAGTCATTTCCGAGCCCGCTCTTGCCATCGACCCTGTTACTGTCACTGATACACCCGTTGTTGCACCATCAGCCGTCGAGATGCCAGATGTAGCACCCATACCCGATCCCATGGATATTTTTGACGACCTTGCACCGTTCGCTACCCACATGGACCCGAGGTACGCCCACTCCAGCAATGGGTGGATTGAGGAGGATGACTACCCTCCGTATGTAGTCCCAGTCACTCCCCCTCCCGCACCCATCGCCGTACCACTCGATGCTCCCTTGTTTCCTCCATCCACATCTGATTCCCATCGTACCGACCTTCCTATCACTTTCCTTCAGGACATTCCTCCGCCCCAACCTGGGGAGGGATCGTCGAGTCAGCTTTTCGGCCACACCCCATTCATGCCAGAGGATAGCCAGTTCTTACCACAGGTCCCTTATCCCGATTTTGTCCCACCAGTGTCATTTTTTGCACCCTTCGTGACCCAGTTTCCCCATGTCACTTCACAGTTTGCATTTACCACACACACTACACTCCCGGTTTCAGCCCCGATGGGTGAACCATCCCCACGGTCAGCACCCCATGTCATGCCTGTATCCGACCCTTATCATCCCTTCCATGACGGATACTCTGTAGAGGACACGCTCACGTCACTACAGTTACAGCGGGACGCCTTGAGGCGATGTGTCCAACGATTGGAGAGAGCTCCACATCCTCACTGTCCCTGTCAGACTCAGTTTCCAGCATCGCACACTTCCTTTCCATCGTCTCAGGATTCAGACGTTCAGTTCCTCCCTCTCGATCGACAGGTTGCTTTCGTGTTGCGTTTTGCTTATGCACTTGAGGAGGACTTGGTGCAGTTGCGCCGATTGATTTTCTCTCGTTTTCCACCTCCTCCTCCACCATCAGCTTAGGGATATTCGGGGCAATAGGGATTCCAGATCTTCTACAGACAGGCTACTCCTAGTGAGAAGACAGTGCTCGAGCCATGATTATGGAGACCTTTTGAGACCACGTTTTGATTTTTGATTTATCGGTTATTGTACTCAGACAAGGGTGATGTAGCCCTTATTATATTCTGACGCATGATGTAATTGTGAGACTATATTGGTGGTTTTGTTTATGAAACTTAAGTTATAAGTCTTCAAATTTCATGCATTGTTGATTATTTATTATGGTTATGACATGAGATGTTATGTTAATAATGAATGTTACTACATATACGTATGATTGTTTGCTTACTATGGCCTGACCCACGTGAAACATCCTCTAGAAAATGCCTCCATGACGTGAAGCACGCATGCCGACTAACCAGGCGGAACTACAAGAGATCATCGCGGCTGCTATTTGCGCAATACGCTGCTTCTCAAGGAGAAACAAGCAGAAACATCTCGAACAACAACAACAACCCCCCGAATGGTAATGATCAGTCATAGGAGACACATTACACTATATTTGGATGATTCATGTGCGACTACTAATAATGACATTGCTTGTACAGGGTGTACTTTCAAGCAATTTTTAGATTGCAAGCCACTAAACTTTGATGGCACTGGAGGTGCCGTGGCTTTTACCCGTTGGACTGAGAAGACTGAAACAACAATAAGAATGAGCAAATGTGCGCCGGGACAACAAGTTACATACATCTCTGGACTTTTTACTGACGGTGCCCTATCATGGTGGAATCTCCAAGTTCAAACCTTAGGAGAGGCTGCAGCGTACGCCATGACTTGGACTGAACTAAAAGAGCTGATGCGCAGGAAGTATTGCTCCAGAGCTGAGATCCAGAAATTGGAAACAGAGTTTTGGCATTTGAAGATGGATGGTCCCAAAATCGCAGAATATGTTCAGAGATTCCACGACTTGTCACATGTGGTACCTTATATGGTTACACCGGAATTCAAAAGGATCGAGCGCTTTATCTGGGGATTGGCGCCCCAAATTCTGAGTATGGTGACCACGTCCAAGCCAGCAACAATTACGGAAGCGATTGACGTTAGTGTGGCACTGACGGAGGAGGTTGTAAGGTTGGGCAAGTTCTCAATTTCTGAAACAAAGAAGAAGGAGACTCATACGGAGTCAGCTGGTGATAACAAACGAAAGTTTTCTAACTTCAAGAAGAGTACAAGCAATGTGAGCAAGAAGGGTGATTCGAGCACACCGGCCAGAGCCAAAACCGGTGATGAAAACAGAGGAAAAGGTTACATGGGCACTCTGCCCAAGTGTGGTATTTGCCAGTTCCATCACCTTGGTCCATGCCGACTTAGAAAATGTGAATCATGCGGGAAGACGGGTCATTCAAAGGAAACATGCTGGGTTGGATCAGGCCAAGGTGGCCAAAGGAATTTCAATAACAACAACCGTGGTAATGGAAACCGGCCACAAGGAAATAACGGGGGAAATGGTAATCGTGGGAATGTCGCAAATCAAGCCGGAAATCGAGGGACCAATGGAAATCGAGGTGGAAATGGTAATGGAAATGGCCGAGGGCCAGGATGCTTCAACTATGGTGACACTGGGCACTTCAAAAGGGAATGCCCAAAGCTAAATCAGGCGCAAGGCCGAATCTTTAACATTGGTGCGAGGGAGGCGCGCCAAGATCCAAACATTGTCACCGGTACGTTCCCTGTAAACCAACGCTTTGCATCTGTTCTTTTTTATACTGGTGCCGATTATAGTTTCATATCGTTAGAGTTTAAGAATATACTTGGGTTGGCCACTAGTAAATTAGACGTTCCATACTCGATCGAATTAGCGAATGGGAAATTAATTGAAACGGGAGAAGTCATTAGGGGATGCATGATAGAACTGGGAGGACACGAATTTAAGCTAGATCTACTACCAGTCGAGTTGGGAAGCTTCGACGTGGTAGTGGGAATGGATTGGTTATCGAGCAACAAGGCCGAGATCGTTTGTCACGAGAAGACCATCCGCATCCCAATGACGGATGAAGAGACGATCGTAGTGCACGGGGAGAAGCGTGATGCGCCGTTGAGAATCATTAGCTGTCTGAAAGCTAGAAAGTGTTTACGGAAGGGGTGTGTTGCCTTTTTGGCACACATCGTGGATAAAGAAGCTGCTGAGCCCAGGATTGAAGACATTCCGATCGTAAGAGAATATCCTGAAGTCTTTCCAGAAGACTTGCCAGGATTGCCGCCACAACGGCAAGTCGAATTCCACATTGACTTGGTTCCAGGCGCCGCACCTATAGCCAAGGCACCCTATAGACTTGCACCATCAGAAATGCAGGAATTGTCGACACAACTCCAGGAGCTATTAGATAAAGGATTCATCAGACCAAGCTTCTCACCTTGGGGAGCTCCGGTCCTGTTCGTTAAAAAGAAGGATGGTAGCTTTCGTATGTGTATAGACTACCGCGAGCTTAACAAGTTGACTATCAAGAACCGTTATCCTTTGCCGAGAATTGATGACCTGTTTAATCAGCTACAAGGTTCAAGCTTCTATTCAAAGATCGATCTTCGCTCGGGATACCACCAACTAAGGATACAAGAGGAAAGTATTCCGAAGACGGCCTTTAGGACTCGTTATGGACATTACGAGTTCTTGGTTATGCCTTTTGGATTGACAAACGCACCGGCAGTTTTTATGGACCTGATGAACCGGGTTTGCAAGCCGTATTTGGATAAGTTTGTGATCGTGTTTATCGATTACATTCTAATCTACTCGAAGACAAAGGACGAGCATGAACAGCACTTAGGAGCTATTCTAGAGCTACTCAAGAAGGAGAAGTTATACGCTAAGTTCTCAAAGTGTGAGTTTTGGCTACGCGAAGTCCAGTTTCTTGGTCACGTGGTAAATGGAAATGGAATTCATGTTGATCCCACAAAGATCGAGGCAATCATGGATTGTGAGACTCCAAAGACGCCAACTGAGATTCGACAGTTCTTAGGTTTGGCTGGCTATTATCGAAGGTTTATCGAGGATTTCTCAAAAATAGCCCAACCCCTGACCGCACTCACGCAGAAAGACAAGAAGTTTGATTGGGGTGACAAGCAAGAAGAAGCGTTTTAGTCATTGAAGAACAAGCTTTGTGACGCACCGATTCTATCTCTACCCGAAGGCACAGAAGACTTCGTGGTATATTGTGACGCCTCGCGTCAAGGTTTGGGTTGCGTGTTGATGCAACGCCAGAAAGTTATAGCCTATGCTTCACCTCAACTGAAGGTACACGAGAAAAATTACACCACCCATGATTTGGAACTGGGCGCGGTGGTGTTTGCATTAAAGATCTGGCGACATTATTTATACGGCACACGATGTACAATCTTCACTGCTCATAAGAGCCTGCAGCACATATTCAATCAAAAGGAACTTAACATGAGGCAAAGGCGCTGGGTTGAACTGTTGAACGACTATGATTGTGAGATCAAGTATCATCCAGGGAAGGCGAATGTGGTCGCCGATGCCCTAAGTCGAAAGGAAAGAATCAAGCCTATAAGGGTTAGGGCTTTGGAAATGATCGTCCAGACAGACCTCTCTTTGCGCATTCGTGCCGCGCAGAGGGAAGCCCTTAAAGAAAGGAATATCGAGGAGGAATATCTCCGTGGGATGGAGAAGCAGTTGATACCAAACGAAGAAGGAACTCTGTGCTTCATGAAACGAATTTGGGTTCCCCTGTTCGGCGGATTGAGAAAAGTCATTTTCGATGAAGCTCACAAGTCGCGGTACTCGATTCATCCAGGAGCGGATAAAATGTACCAAGATCTTAAGAATTTCTATTGGTGGCCAAGGATGAAAGGCGATGTTGCGGTATATGTTAGTAAATGCTTAACATGCGCCAAGGTAAAAGCCGAATACCAAAAGCCTTCAGGTCTCCTGCAACAACCTGAAATACCCAAATGGAAATGGGAACAAATTTCTATGGACTTCATAACGAAACTGCCGAAGACACCCAAGGGCCATGATACGATCTGGGTAATAGTAGACCGTCTAACAAAGTCTGCACACTTCTTGCCAATTAAAGAGAAAGACAACACGAGTAAACTTGCGGAGATTTACATGCGAGAGATTGTGGCACGTCATGGAGTGCCTCTCTCAATTATCTCAGATAGAGATGGGAGATTTGTATCAAGGGTTTGGCAATCCTTCCAAGAAGCTTTTGGATCGCAGTTGAATCTGAGCACGGCATTTCATCCGCAAACTGATGGCCAAAGTGAAAGAACTATTCAGACATTGGAGGACATGCTGAGAGCATGTGTAATGGATCTAGGTGGTAGCTGGGATAATCATTTACCATTGGTCGAATTTTGGTACAACAACAGCTACCACACAAGTATTGGAGCCGCGCCATTTGAAGCTCTTTACGGACGCAAGTGTCGATCACCACTATGCTGGGCTGATGCAGGTGATAGGCAGCTCGCTGGTCCCGAAATCGTCCAAGAGACGACTGACAAGATTGCACAAATTCGAAAACGCATCGAGGCGGCTCGCGACAGACAAAAAGCCTATGCAAATCCAAACAGGAAGTCCGTGGAATACCAAGTTGGGGATATGGTTTTGTTAAAGGTTTCACCCTGGAAGGGTGTGGCACGCTTTGGGAAGCGTGGGAAATTGAATCCGCGTTACATTGGCCCTTTCAAAATCCTGCAAAGGATTGGGCTTGTAGCATACAAGTTGGACCTGCCTCCTGAACTCAATGGTGTTCATGATACATTCCATGTATCGAACCTGAAACGGAGTCCAACTCAACACACCGTCGTCATTCCTGCTGACGAAGTTCACATCGACGACACACTCCACATTGTTGAAGAACCTGTTGAGGTCACTGATTGGAAGATTAACAAGGCACGCCGGAGTAGTGTCAAGCTCGTCAAAGTGCGATGGAACGCTAGACATGGGCCAGAATTCACGTGGGAACGTGAGGATCGTATGAAGGCCAAGTACCCACATTTTTTTCCCAAGACCCCTGCAACTAGGCGTAGGACCTAAAATTTCGGGACGAAATTTTCTTAACGGGGGGAGAATGTGACAACCCTCAAAATTTCAGGTACTGTACAAATTAATTAATCTTAATTACGTGCTTAATTACTGTGCTTGATTACAACTGATAATTTAAACTGCTCTATGATTCTATATCATATATACATGCATCACATTTTGTACAGTCACTCCATTCATTACACACCTACATTAGTGACATACTTGATGCACTCAGCACAGTTGACACACTGAACGGTTGACTCAGAAATAATGCTGACAATGCCAGCACTTAGACAGACAATATTATTATGGCCAGTATGAGCCAGGGATAGAGTACTACACTGGGTCGTAGTGTAGGGTAGTGAGGACCATAAGACTGCGTCATTAGGTGATAGGTATAATGCCGGGAAGTGCCTAAAACACGCTTTAAATACATAATTCTGCTTTCTTTTATTTAATTCAGCTTTTTATCATACCAGTAGTATACACAAATACAGCAGAGTGGTCCTGTATACTTTCCCAAGGGCCAGGAACGTTTTCGTTACAAAATGATGCATAAAAGACGCTATACGGTACAATTAAACGCTTTAACGGAACGATACGTAACCGAACAACCAGACAATACCCGAGACATGAAAATATTATCAGAAATATTATTTTATCCTTCTTAATTAATTACGGTCACAAAAATTCCCATACGCCATGTAAACATGACCTACTCCCACTATACTTGAAAATACCCTTAACCTTCTAATTTAATACCTATTAGTTAACAAAATTTTTTTCATTTTACCTCCCCCCCCCCAACCGATTTCCAGCCATGGGGACCCACCCCAAATCATATTCTTCATGCCTCTTTGCTCCATTTGTTTGAAACCTTGTGCATTGCTTGTGAGACTCGTCAAAGCTTGTAAGGAATCCTACAAGTTCCAAGATATTCCATCATTTCTTCCAACATTGCATTCCACCCCTCACCTCCCCCCCCCTTATTTTCGGCTCCCCCTTCCCCATAACCGAAAATCACCACCTCCATCTCTCTCATCCTTCATCTTCTTCACAACAAGTTCATTCAAGCTTCAAGAGGATCCAAGGAGGTTGCAAAGTTGAAGGAACATCAAGAGAGCTTGTTCTAGTCACTTCACCATACTTTTTCTCACCATCATCCTTACACTAAGATTTCCATCCTAGCCTTGTGCTAGTGGTATGTCCCCTTCACACCTTTTGTTCCATCTTGTTCTTGTTATGCTTTGTTTAAATGTTCTTGACACATACAAACTAAAACACTAAATATATGAACTTGAAACTCTACATAAAAACCCTACATAAAAAGTTTGTTTGAAGTTGAAATCTGGTTGGTTTGAGTTTGGTAAATGCATGCATGATGTTCGAACATTAAATCATCGATAAACCTTGGTTAGGGTCTTTGTTTATGCGTTTTTAGTAACTTCTTCAATAAAAACAGCTTGCTGATTGAGATTTTCCAGCCCCTTCAACAGGCAGTAACTGGTTCATTTTTAATCAAAAAATTGAATTTCTGGAGTCTAAATTGTGTAATTTTGAATAACCGAACAAATGAATCTGTAATCGTAATTTTTCGAGGTCATTTACTATTTTTAAGGAATTATTTTAAGACAGAAGCTTAAGCTGAAATTTTCCTGCTGAAAAAAAGTGTATCGTAGTCGGAGTCAAAACTTAAAACCTGAATAGAATCGGCTTGTGGGATTTTTACTGTAGATGGTCACGGTTGTTTCCGTGACCCTCCAACTGGAATTTCGAAGATCCGACTTACGATTGATTTTTAGTGAATTTTTCCGTAAAACTGCAATCAGAAGGTATCAAATCTGATTGCAGTCGAGTAAAAGAATTTTTATATAAAATTGGTAATGAACTGATATCCGAAATTTTTACAGAGGAGGCTATGGCGAAATTTTCGGAAATTATAACACTTAGTAAATATTTACTTTCTAAGACTATAATTTACTAGAACATTAAACGAACAAATATTTATCACACGAATCTTTATAAGTAACACAACTCTAAATATTAAACTCTAAGCCAAGGCACGGCCCGTTCGTCTAATAGACATTAGTACGTGTAGGTTGTCGTGTAGCAGTCAAACTTTGAGATTCAGTTCAAGACGCATTACAGTGAGTTCATGTCCCCCCCTTTTCTCTTAACTATTTTAAGTTTTTACATCTCGGGGGTGAAATACATGTTACAGACATTTACAGACTTATACAGACATTTACAGACATTTATTATGGTATGGTTAGCTTAATGAGGGTTTTTACTACGCGATCATGTGAGTGGTGGGTACAACGCTTAAGGCCATTAATCCTCATAGTAGGACCACGGGACATGAGTGATAGATCTATTTGGGTGTAGCGAGCCCACACCCATGAGGTCGGCGCGGCCCATAGTGGTGACTATGTCTTCATACCGGAGACAAATTTGCTAGGTTTGAGTCTTCCTGCATCATTCACGTATACTATTGGATTTGCAACCCAATGGTGATCAGTTTTTCCTTATTGCTACATACTAGGGACTATTTTATTTACAGACATACTAAACGATTTTATACACACAGTCTTACACATGAACTCGCTCAACTTTTTGTTGACTTTTTAAACTACATGTATTTCAGGGAATTAGTTTGGATCTGGCAAGTGATGCATGATTAGCTGCGTACCAAATAAGGGTGTCATCCGGAGTCGTAGGTTTGGGAAGTGTAACTCCTTCCTGGGCGAGTTGCATGTCTCAATCCTTGTGTCGTTGGTAGCTTATCGTCGAGTCTTATGAATTCTCTTTAAACCAGTCATGTTTTGTAACGCATATTGTGGTTGACGTTTTTTTTTATTTAAACAATATGTTATGCATTTTCAACTATTTTAATGGATGAACATCCCGTATTTTATCATATAGCATTGTTGTGATTGTTGCTGTGGTATTAAGAAGTCACACCAAATAAACCCACGCTTCCGCAAAAGCCAGGGTGTGACAGCTTGGTATCAGAGCCTCGATCATAGCGAACTAGGATTCATTCTCGAGTCTAGACTATGATCTCTAGGGCTCTCACGAAAATGTTTTCAAACGGACCTCTCTTGGTATTCATATTTTGGAGGTGTACAGTAACAGGACTCTTTTGGTATTCATATTTTGAGGGTGTACACTACTATGCGCGGCATGAATCCTAGTTCGCTATGATCGAGGCTCTGATACTAAGCTGTCGAGTAAAACACTAAATTTTGAGGGTTGTCACATTTTCGGTGTGAAAATGGGGGATGCTTATTCGGTTATCCGAAATTTTTACACAATAAATTTTGGTTTATATATGACATCCTGTAAAAATTTGAGAATTTTTGGAAAAGGATAACTATTTTATTTAAATACTCGAAAACAGTCCTGTTTCGTGTAATAAATCTGAAAAGACGTAGTTAGGGTATTGCATGTATGTTTGTCGGGTTGGCTAGGTGGGAACACTTTATGTGATATTTGTAAAAGAAAATGATATGTTTGTATGCATGGACACCTCTATTTACAGAGGAGGCTATGGCGAAATTTTCGGAAATTATAACACTTAGTAAATATTTACTTTCTAAGACTATAATTTACTAGAACATTAAACGAACAAATATTTATCACACGAATCTTTATAAGTAACACAACTCTAAATATTAAACTCTAAGCCAAGGCACGACCCGTTCGTCTAATAGACATTAGTACGTGTAGGTTGTCGTGTAGCAGTCAGACTTTGAGATTCAGTTCAAGACGCATTACAGTGAGTTCATGTCCCCCCCCTCCTTTCTCTTAACTATTTTCAGTTTTTACATCTCGGGGGTGAAATACATGTTACAGACATTTACAGACTTATACAGACATTTATTATGGTATGGTTAGCTTAAGGAGGGTTTTTGCTACGCGATCATGTGAGTGGTGGGTACAACGCTTAAGGCCATTAATCCTCATTGTAGGACCACGGGACATGAGTGATAGATCTATTTGGGTGTAGCGAGCCCACACCCATGAGGCCGGGGTGGCCCATAGTGGTGACTATGTCTTCATACCGGAGACAAATTTGCTAGGTTTGAGTCTTCCTGCATCATTCACGTATACTATTGGATTTGCAACCCAATGGTGATCAGTTTTTCCTTATTGCTACATACCAGGGACTATTTTATTTACAGACATACTAAACGATTTTATACACACAGTCTTACACATGAACTCGCTCAACTTTTTGTTGACTTTTTAAACTACATGTATTTCAGGGAATTAGTTTGGATCTGGCAAGTGATGCATGATTAGCTGCGTACCAAATAAGGGTGTCATCCGGAGTCGTAGGTTTGGGAAGTGTAACTCCTTCCTGGGCGAGTTGCATGTCTCAATCCTTGTGTTGTTGGTAGCTTATCGTCGAGTCTTATGAATTCTCTTTAAACCAGTCATGTTTTGTAACGCATATTGTGGTTGACGTTTTTTTTATTTAAACAATATGTTATGCATTTTCAACTATTTAATGGATGAACATCCCGTATTTTATCATATAGCATTGTTGTGATTGTTGCTGTGGTATTAAGAAGTCACACCAAATAAACCCACGCTTCCGCAAAAGCCAGGGTGTGACAGCTTGGTATCAGAGCCTCGATCATAACGAACTAGGATTCATTCTCGAGTCTAGACTATGATCTCTAGGGCTCTCACGAAAATGTTTTCAAACATTTTACATTTCATGCACTAAACGTCCAGATCCAGGGCACAAACTTTTTTTTACAAACAAAAAGGCACAAATACACTTTTCAAAAATTATATTTCGGTCTTAGAGACTGAGGGAGTTCGGTCTTAAAGACTGAGGGAGTTCAATCTTAGAGATTGGGAAAGATTTAGTCTTAGAGACTGGGAGGTTGGTCTTTGAGACCAGGGTGGTCTGAGAGGCTAGGGAGTTCAGTTTAGAGATTTGGAGGAATAGTATGGAAAGACTAGGATGCATACATGATTTCATTGTTATTTGTTTACATGCTTACCTTATTTGTGTGCATATGTTGTGGTTGTGTTACAGACACCATGGCATCTTCCGGCAGCGGAGTATCTAACACGAGCGACCCGATGGCCTTTACTTCCGATGACGAGATGGCCACAGACTCGGGAGTTTACACTTCAGACTACACGAGCACTGTTGAAGACGACTTTCAGCCCTTCGCCCTACCGGACTTCGGAGGCGACATGCCCTTAGCTGATGGCCCGCCAGGAGAGGATCTACCCCTTGTCCCGATCCCTGCTCCTCTCCCTTTTGCTGCAGTTCCCTTTGAGGAACAGCCTCTCGACGTGTTACCCGATGATGATGTCGTTCTACCCATCTAGGGTCCCCCGGAGGGAGACCAGAATGGTGGGGCCCCGGTGGAGGACGGCGTTCCATTTGTCGATGTTCCAGTTGTTGATCCTATTGTTCCCGTGGTCGGGCTTCCTGATATGGAGGCTCAGTCTGTTTCGTCCGCTTCAGGTTCCTCTGAGTCGATAGCTTCTCATATCCCACCGTTGGGACTCGGTTACCTTCCTCGCATGGACGCTGATGAGGAGATGGAGTTGGAGCAGCCTGCTGAGGCTCCTGTTCACCCAGATGATCCGATTCCTGCCATACTTGCTGATTATCAGCCCGCTCCAGTCATTTCCGAGCCCGCTCTTGCCATCGACCCTGTTACTGTCACTGATACACCCGTTGTTGCACCATCAGCCGTCGAGATGCCAGATGTAGCACCCATACCCGATCCCATGGATATTTTTGACGACCTTGCACCGTTCGCTACCCACATGGACCCGAGGTACGCCCACTCCAGCAATGGGTGGATTGAGGAGGATGACTACCCTCCGTATGTAGTCCCAGTCACTCCCCTTCCCGCACCCATCGCCGTACCGCTCGATGCTCCCTTGTTTCCTCCGTCCACATCCGATGCCCATCGTACCGACCTTCCTATCACTTTCCTTCAGGACATTCCTCCGCCCCAACCTGGGGAGGGATCGTCGAGTCAGCTTTTCGGCCACACCCCATTCATGCCAGAGGATAGCCAGTTCTTACCACAGGTCCCTTATCCCGATTTTGTCCCACCAGTGTCATTTTCTGCACCCTTCGTGACCCAGTTTCCCCATGTCACTTCACAGTTTGCATTTACCACACACACTACACTCCCGGTTTCAGCCCCGATGGGTGAACCATCCCCACGGTCAGCACCCCATGTCATGCCTGTATCCGACCCTTATCATCCCTTCCATGACGGATACTCTGTAGAGGACATGCTCACGTCACTACAGTTACAGCGGGACGCCTTGAGGCGATGTGTCCAACGATTGGAGAGAGCTCCACATCCTCACTGTCCCTGTCAGACTCAGTTTCCAGCATCGCACACTTCCTTTCCATCGTCTCAGGATTCAGACGTTCAGTTCCTCCCTCTCGATCGACAGGTTGCTTTCGTGTTGCGTTTTGCTTATGCACTTGAGGAGGACTTGGTGCAGTTGCGCCGATTGATTTTCTCTCGTTTTCCACCTCCTCCTCCACCATCAGCTTAGGGATATTCGGGGCAATAGGGATTCCAGATCTTCTACAGACAGGCTACTCCTAGTGAGAAGACAGTGCTCGAGCCATGATTATGGAGACCTTTTGAGACCACGTTTTGATTTTTGATTTTTGATTTATCGGTTATTGTACTCAGACAAGGGTGATGTAGCCCTTATTATAATCTGACGCATGATGTAATTGTGAGACTATATTAGTGGTTTTGTTTATGAAACTTAAGTTATAAGTCTTCAAATTTCATGCATTGTTGATTATTTATTATGGTTATGACATGAGATGTTATGTAAATAATGAATGTTACTACATATACGTATGATTGTTTGCTTACTATGGCCTGACCCACGTGAAACATCCTCTAGAAAATGCCTCCACGACGTGAAGCACGCATGCCGACTAACCAGGCGGAACTACAAGGGATCATCGCGGCTGCTATTGCGCAATACGCTGCTTCTCAAGGAGAAACAAGCGGAAACATCTCGAACAACAACAACAACCCCCCGAATGGTAATGATCAGTCATAGGAGACACATTACACTATATTTGGATGATTCATGTGCGACTACTAATAATGACATTGCTTGTACAGGGTGTACTTTCAAGCAATTTTTAGATTGCAAGCCACTAAACTTTGATGGCACTGGAGGTGCCGTGGCTTTTACCCGCTGGACTGAGAAGACTGAAACAACAATAAGAATGAGCAAATGTGCGCCGGGACAACAAGTTACATACATCTCTGGACTTTTTACTGACGGTGCCCTATCATGGTGGAATCTCCAAGTTCAAACCTTAGGAGAGGCTGCAGCGTACGCCATGACTTGGACTGAACTGAAAGAGCTGATGCGCAGGAAGTATTGCTCCAGAGCTGAGATCCAGAAATTGGAAACAGAGTTTTGGCATTTGAAGATGGATGGTCCTAAAATCGCAGAATATGTTCAGAGATTCCACGACTTGTCACATGTGGTACCTTATATGGTTACACCGGAATTCAAAAAGATCGAGCGCTTTATCTGGGGATTGGCGCCCCAAATTCTGAGTATGGTGACCACGTCCAAGCCAGCAACAATTACAGATGCGATTGACGTTAGTGTGGCACTGACGGAGGAGACTGTAAGGTTGGGCAAGTTCTCAATTTCTGAAACAAAGAAGAAGGAGACTCATACGGAGTCAGCTGGTGATAACAAACGAAAGTTTTCTAACTTCAAGCAGAGTACAAGCAATGTGAGCAAGAGGGGTGATTCGAGCACACCGGCCAGAGCCAAAACCGGTGATGAAAACAGAGGAAAAGGTTACATGGGCACTCTGCCCAAGTGTGGTATTTGCCAGTTCCATCACCTTGGTCCATGCCGACTTAGAAAATGTGAATCATGCGGGAAGACGGGTCATTCAAAGGAAACATGTTGGGTTGGATCAGGCCAAGGTGGCCAAAGGAATTTCAATAACAACAACCGTGGTAATGGAAACCGGCCACAAGGAAATAACGGGGGAAATGGTAATCGTGGGAATGTCGCAAATCAAGCCGGAAATCGAGGGACCAATGGAAATCGAGGTGGAAATGGTAATGGAAATGGTCGAGGGCCAGGATGCTTCAACTGTGGTGACACTGGGCACTTCAAAAGGGAATGCACAAAGCTAAATCAGGCGCAAGGCCGAATCTTTAACATTGGTGCGAGGGAGGCGCGCCAAGATCCAAACGTTAGAGTTTAAGAATATCGTTAGAGTTTAAGAATATACTTGGGTTGGCCACTAGTAAATTAGACGTTCCATACTCGATCGAATTAGCGAATGGGAAATTAATTGAAACGGGAGAAGTCATCAGGGGATGCATGATAGAACTGGGAGGACACGAATTTAAGCTAGATCTACTACCAGTCGAGTTGGGAAGCTTCGACGTGGTAGTGGGAATGGATTGGTTATCGAGCAACAAGGCCGAGATCGTTTGTCACGAGAAGACCATCCGCATCCCAATGACGGATGAAGAGACGGTCGTAGTGCACGGGGAGAAGCGTGATGCGCCGTTGAGTATCATTAGCTGTCTGAAAGCTAGAAAGTGTTTACGGAAGGGGTGTGTTGCCTTTTTGGCACACATCGTGGATAAAGAAGCTGCTGAGCCCAGGATTGAAGACATTCCGATCGTAAGAGAATATCCTGAAGTCTTTCCAGAAGACTTGCCAGGATTGCCGCCATAACGGCAAGTCGAATTCCACATTGACTTGGTTCCAGGCGCGGCACCTGTAGCCAAGGCACCCTATAGACTTGCACCATCAGAAATGCAGGAATTGTCGACACAACTCCAGGAGCTATTAGATAAAGGATTCATCAGACCAAGCTTCTCACCTTGGGGAGCTCCGGTCCTGTTCGTTAAAAAGAAGGATGGTAGCTTTCGTATGTGTATAGACTACCGCGAGCTTAACAAGTTGACTATCAAGAACCGTTATCCTTTGCCGAGAATTGATGACCTGTTTGATCAGCTACAAGGTTTAAGCTTCTATTCAAAGATCGATCTTCGCTCGGGATACCACCAACTAAGGATACAAGAGGAAAGTATTCCGAAGACGGCCTTTAGGACTCGTTATGGACATTACGAGTTCTTGGTTATGCCTTTTGGATTGACAAACGCACCGGCAGTTTTTATGGACCTGATGAACCGGGTTTGCAAGCCGTATCTGGATAAGTTTGTGATCGTGTTTATCGATGACATTCTAATCTACTCGAAGACAAAGGACGAGCATGAACAGCACTTAGGAGCTATTCTAGAGCTACTCAAGAAGGAGAAGTTATACGCTAAGTTCTCAAAGTGTGAGTTTTGGCTACGCGAAGTCCAGTTTCTTGGTCACGTGGTAAATGGAAATGGAATTCATGTTGATCCCACAAAGATCGAGGCAATCAAGGATTGGGAGACTCTAAAGACGCCAACTAAGATTCGACAGTTCTTAGGTTTGGCTGGCTATTATCGAAGGTTTATCGAGGATTTCTCAAAAATAGCCCAACCCCTGACCGCACTCACGCAGAAAGACAAGAAGTTTGATTGGGGTGACAAGCAAGAAGAAGCGTTTCAGTCATTGAAGAACAAGCTTTGTGACGCACCGATTCTATCTCTACCCGAAGGCACGGAAGACTTCGTGGTATATTGTGACGCCTCGCGTCAAGGTTTGGTTTGCGTGTTGATGCAACGCCAGAAAGTTATAGCCTATGCCTCACGTCAACTGAAGGTACACGAGAAAAATTACACCACCCATGATTTGGAACTGGGCGCGGTGGTGTTTGCATTAAAGATCTGCCGACATTATTTATACGGCACACGATGTACAATCTTCACTGATCATAAGAGCCTGCAGCACATATTCAATCAAAAGGAACTTAACATGAGGCAAAGGCGCTGGGTTGAACTGTTGAACGACTATGATTGTGAGATCAAGTATCATCCAGGGAAGGCGAATGTGGTCGCCGATGCCCTAAGTCGAAAGGAAAGAATCAAGCCTATAAGGGTTAGGGCTTTGGAAATGATCGTCCAGACGGACCTCTCTTTGCGCATTCGTGCCGCGCAGAGGGAAGCCCTCAAAGAAAGGAATATCGAGGAGGAATATCTCCGTGGGATGGAGAAGCAGTTGATACCAAACGAAGAAGGAACTCTGTGCTTCATGAAACGAATTTGGGTTCCCCTGTTCGGCGGATTGAGAAAAGTCATTTTCGATGAAGCTCACATGTCGCGGTACTCGATTCATCCAGGAGCGGATAAAATGTACCAAGATCTTAAGGATTTCTATTGGTGGCCAAGGATGAAAGGCGATGTTGCGGTATATGTTAGTAAATGCTTAACATGCGCCAAGGTAAAAGCCGAATACCAAAAGCCTTCAGGTCTCCTGCAACAACCTGAAATACCCAAATGGAAATGGGAACAAATTTCTATGGACTTCATAACGAAACTGCCGAAGACACCCAAGGGCCATGACGCGATCTGGGTAATAGTAGACCGTCTAACAATGTCTGCACACTTCTTGCCAATCAAAGAGAAAGACAACACGAGTAAACTTGCGGAAATTTACATGCGAGAGATTGTGGCACGTCATGGATTGGCTCTCTCACATAACTCAGATAGAGATGGGAGATTTGTATCAAGGGTTTGGCAATCCTTCCAAGAAGCTTTTGGGTTGCAAATCCAATAGTATACGTGAATGATGCAGGAAGACTCAAACCTAGCAAATTTGTCTCCGGTATGAAGACATAGTCACCACTATGGGCCGCCCCGGCCTCATGGGTGTGGGCTCGCTACACCCAAATAGATCTATCACTCATGTCCCGTGGTCCTACTATGAGGATTAATGGCCTTAAGCGTTGTACCCACCACTCACATGATCGCGTAGTAAAAACCCTCCTTAAGCTAACCATACCATAATAAATGTCTGTAAATGTCTGTATAAGTCTGTAACATGTATTTCACCCTCGAGATGTAAAAACTGAAAATAGTTAAGAGAAAAGGGGGGACATGAACTCACTGTAATGCGTCTTGAACTGAATCTCAAAGTCTGACTGCTACACGATAACCTACACGTACTAATGTCTATTAGACGAACGGGCCGTGCCTTGGCTTAGAGTTTAAGATTTAGAGTTGTGTTACATATAAAGATTCGTGTGATAAATATTTGTTCGTTTAATGTTCTAGTAAATTATAGTCTTAGAAAGTAAATATTTACTAAGTGTTATAATTTCCGAAAATTTCGCCATAGCCTCCTCTGTAAATAGAGGTGTCCATGCATACAAACATATCATTTTCTTTTACAAATATCACATAAAGTGTTCCCACCTAGCCAACCCGACAAACATACATGCAATACCCTAACTACGTCTTTTCAGATTTATTACACGAAACATGACTGTTTTCAAGTATTTAAATAAAATAGTTATCCTTTTCTAAAAATTCTCAAATTTTTACAGGATGTCATATATAAACCAAAATTTATTGTGTAAAAATTTCGGATATCAGTTCATTACCAATTTTATATAAAAATTCTTTTACTCGACTGCAATCAGGTTTGATACCTTCTGATTGCAGTTTTACGGAAAATTCACTAAAAATCAATCGTAAGTCGGATCGTCGAAATTCCAGTTGGAGGGTCACGGAAACAACCGTTACCATCTACAGTAAAAATCCCACGAGCCGATTCTGTTCAGGTTTTAAGTTTTGACTCCGACTACGATACACTTTTTCAGCAGGAAAATTTCAGCTTAAGCTGCTGTCTTAAAATAATTCCTTAAAAATAGTAAATGACCTCGAAAAATTACGATTCCAGTTTCATTTGTTCGGTTATTCAAAATTACAGAATTTAGACTCCAGAAATTCAATTTTTCGATTAAAAATGAACCAGTTACAGCCTGTTGAAGGGGCTGGAAAATCTCAACTAGCAAGCTGTTTTTATTGTAGAAGTTACCAAAAACGCATCAACAAAGGTCCTAACCATGGTTTATCGATGATTTAATGTTCGAACATCATGCATGCTTTTACCAAACTCAAACCAACCAGATTTCAACTTCAAACAAACTTTTTATGTAGGGTTTTTATGTAGAGTTTCAAGTTCATATATTTAGTGTTTTAGTTTGTATGTGTCAAGAACATTTAAACAAAGCATAACAAGAACAAGATGGAACAAAAGGTGTGAAGGGGACATACCACTAGCACAAGGCTAGGATGGAAATCTTAGTGTAAGGATGATGGTGAGAAAAAGTATGGTGAAGTGACTAGAACAAGCTCTCTTGATGTTCCTTCAACTTTGCAACCTCCTTGGATCCTCTTGAAGCTTGAATGAACTTGTTGTGAAGAAGATGAAGGATGAGAGAGACGGAGGTGGTGATTTTCGGTTATGGGGAAGGGGGAGCCGAAAATAAGGGGGGGGGGAGGTGAGGGGTGGAGTGCAATGTTGGAAGAAATGATGGAATATCTTGGAACTTGTAGGATTCCTTACAAGCTTTGACAAGTCTCACAAGCAATGCACAAGGTTTCAAACAAATGGAGCAAAGAGGCATGAAGAATATGATTTGGGGTGGGTCCCCATGGCTGGAAATCGGTTGGGGGGGGGTAAAATGAAAAATTTTGTTAACTAATAGGTATTAAATTAGAAGGTTAAGGGTATTTTCAAGTATAGTGGGTGTAGGTCATGTTTACATGGCGTATGGGAATTTTTGTGACCGTAATTAATTAAGAAAGATAAAATAATATTTCTGACAATATTTTCATGTCTCGGGTATTGTCTGGTTGTTCGGTTACGTATCGTTCCGTTAAAGCGTTTAATTGTACCGTATAGCGTCTTTTATGCATCATTTTGTAACGAAAACGTTCCTGGCCCTTGGGAAAGTATACAGGACCACTCTGCTATATTTGTGTATACTACTGGTATGATAAAAAGCTGAATTAAATAAAAGAAAGCAGAATTCTGTATTTAAAGCGTGTTTTAGGCCCTTCCCGGCATTATACCTATCACCTAATGACGCAGTCTTATGGTCCTCAGTACCCTACACTACGACCCAGTGTAGTACTCTATCCCTGGCTCATACTGGCCTTAATAATATTTTCTGTCTAAGTGCTGGCATTGTCAGCATTATTTCTGAATCAACCGTTCAGTGTGTCAACTGTGCTGAGTGCATCAAGTATGTCACTAATGTAGGTGTGTAATGAATTGAGTGACTGTATAAAATGTGATGCATGTATATATGATATAGAATCATAGAGCAGTTTAAATTATCAGTTGTAATCAAGCACAGTAATTAAGCACGTAATTAAGATTAATTAATTTGTACAGTACCTGAAATTTTGAGGGTTGTCACATTCTCCCCCGTTAAGAAAATTTCGTCCCGGAATTTTAGGTCCTACGCCTAGTTGCAGGGGTCTTGGAAAAAAAATGTGGGTACTTGGCCTTCATACGATCCTCACGTTCCCACGTGAATTCTTAATACCACAGCAACAATCACAACAATGCTATATGATAAAATACCTTCTAATTAATTTCGCTACACCCAAATCTCAGGTACTGTATTTGCTGCTTTATGGAATGAAGATACCAGTCCAGTCACGCCAGCTCTGATAATTTCGGGGTGTGACAGATTGGTATCAGAGCTATAGGTTACAGCGAATAAGGTTTTCTGTAGGAATACCTAGGCTCTAACCTCACTTTTATCTGGGACTTAGACTATTAAGACGTTGAATACATACAGAACGCCTAGTACTCGAATATGGTCTCCAACCGTTGCCGAAGGTCAAACAGTCAAGATTTTGTTTTCAAACATACGCTAAAGTGGTGTTTTATACACGGTACACAAAACAATTACATACAGTACACAAAACTCTGAGAGTTTAGGAAACATGCATTTAGGACCTTTGGAAACTTATGTTGAAAGGTCATTACGTAGGAACCACGATATTAACTCGGGCACACACTATTATCCATATTGTCTATGATATTTTAACTTCCCGAGCAGGCAGCCTACGCATAACGAAATGCTAGTGCACAAGAATACATGGAACTCAAATTTTACGTCAACGGATGTCGGGGTACATCACATTCTACGCAGAACGAAACGCTAGTGCACAGGTATACGTGAAACTTAAGCTATACGTCAATGGAGCTTGAAGTACGACACACACGACTATCAAGGCGATGCCTTTGAAAAGACACGATGACGCAATTCAACGACGACGCTAGATTCCTGTCAGCACGAAAACTATCGATCAGGAAGCGGCGGTTTGGCACGCGATCCTGCAACGACACGAGCCATGCTAAGGAGAAGACGCATGCCTTCGTATTTCCCCTATCTTATTAACGAAGAATACGCTATGTTCGACATTCCATGGTAATGTCACCTAACAACTGGTCGTCACATGAAACCCCGGGTAAAGTCCTTAAATTTCTTTTATTGAAATTCTGACTTTTGCATCTAGTGAGAAGATTTTCACATCTCTACTCCTCTTAATAGTCATTGCATCACAATAACTTCTTCTGTTATAGCAAACACTCATTTGCTTCATTTCTTGAAAATTTATATGTTACACATGCATCGTTTGTTATGCATGTGGTATTGTTTCGAATAAAGCGTTTCATTAAAGTTCAAATATTATTTCGCTAAATCTAATGATTGATTTGTGATTCGAATGACACGCATTATGGCAATTGTTGGCTTCTTTGGTATCAAGTCAACACATTTTCTTGAAACTTCTTTTCTTTTCAAGTTACATACATGGTTTTTCGTTATGACCATGTCGAAAGTCTTTCTTGTCGATACATGTATTTATTGTCGGATTGCGTCGAAACCAAGTTCGTTTGTTTGAACTTGTTCATTACACATATTCGATTCAAGACACCATATGATGTATTGGGAGCATCATATTCAAATCAATTTTAACGAGCACTTAATTTGTTCCGAGTCGTGGTAAACTTGTTTGGTATTCGACTCCATTAAATTGTTTGTTGATTTTGACACCTTGTGGTGGTATTTTCACTTACTTGAAGCTTGCGCTAAACTCGTTTACATATCCTATGCACGGATTTAATTATTTGGTTATCGATTTAGATTAAATCCGCTTCGATTTATCATATTTAAGCGATCTTAACACAATTATGTGTTATGACGATGGTACACAAATTCATTGCATATTCCGGTGTACCTACTAACGTTTCTTTCATTGTGGATCGAATGTTTTGCGATATTCATTGCTTCTTCATTTTCAATCGAAACATTTATTTCTTCGATGTTCCATTTTCAATTTGGAACAAGCGTTCAGATTTATTTCATTGAATCTTCATTTGGTTTCAAACACGGTGAAATTGTTTAATCACCGCTATTATTATTTAAATCACTACGACACCTTGTGGTGTCAGTACAAACTTGTAGCTTGGGCTAATCATGATCGTGCGTTTCATACAAAACACAGGTGATACTTGTTCGATCACCACTATATTTGAATTGTTTCATTCATTGCGACACCTTGTGGCGTCGGTATAACTTGCAGCTTGTGCTGATCACGATCGAGCATTTCGTGCAAACTAGTACATTTGAGATTGTTGATTCTAAGTTCATCCAGTGGATGATATTACTTCTAGAACTCATTTACACGTTGTAAACGGTCATAAGGAACTCGATTGGTCGAAGTTCCTGTTCATTGTTGGGTCCCTGTTGAGTTAGTCACACTAGTGACTGTATCTATACGACTTGTTTCCTTTGACCTTGTTTTGCTGAAACACACTTATTGTAAACCATTGGGTTCTTATTGTTGAGGAATGTCATTAAATTCACATGATTCGAATAAGTCTTGTTTCGATTACGCGGTCATTCACTTTGTTATTACTCGGACTTACCTGCGAACAACACAATTATGAGGAAATAACATAGTCTAAATTTCGAGGACGAAATTTCTGTAACAGGGGGAGAATGTGACAACCGGTGATTTACGGCTCTTAATTTCGTGATTAACAGGTGATTAACGCGATAATAAATAGTGTTTGAGACGTAGATTAACTCATTTAGGCCCTTAGAGTGCCTAGGAACGTCTATACGACTTTACAGTGCGTGAACGGTGGTTTATGAAAAAATCTGCTGAATGTGAAGCGGCAACGAACTGATGCCGTGCAAAATACTGACCACGCTTACGAATACTAAGTTTATACGTAAAACTTATACTTATGGATGTGGTTTTGTGAAAATATCATGATTTCGAACGGCACAAAACGCAAACGTGAACGAAAAACGCTGAAAATCAGAATGCACCGTCAATCAACAACGAAATGGAAGCACCAGAGTCGAAATACGTCTCGATATTAGTATATTATGATTTATTTAGCTTCATTTCTAAATTTTATTATCCATAGTTGGAAACTGATCGATAAACGTGTTAGAAACGACGACCGAAGCATTTTACGCGATTTTAACGCAACCGACAAACGGACGCGGCAAATGTCAATTTCCGACGTAATTTTTAGTATTTCAACTCTAAAATTTTATTTTACAACATATTACAAAACACGGGTACGAAAATGGGCCTCGAAAACTATATTGGGCCGCGCAAACACCAGAAAACGGGTTAGTGGGCCTTGGGCCCAACCCAAATTTGAAACCCTACCTATATATCCCTGCATCATTCTCATTTTCAACATTTGAAAACCCTAGACCAAACATACAAGCCGACACCCTCAACTCTTTCGTCTCAAAATCTCTGATCACCGGAGATCGGTATTCCGGCGCACCCCCTACTTCGGCGAGCCACACCCCACACATCCCTCACCCCCTCTTGTTCTTTGATTACCGGCGGAACACGAAAGAGAGAAAGAAGGAACGCCAACAGTGGATGACGGACCAGAACCGTCACTCACGGCGGTGGCGGTATTTGTCTCGACAAGAGTGCGATGCTGATGATGATGCTGGTGGTGTTTTGCGGCGGCTGTCTCCACTCCGACAAAAACTCCGGTAAGTTTTTGTCATCTAGTTCTTCATCTCGTTTTCTGGTAAATCTCCAATTTCTTTTGGCAGTGCTTTGTTGTTTCAGGAGGTTGGGGGGGTGTTGATGATGATTGATGGCGGCCGTAGACACCGGTGGCGGTGGTTATCGTTGTTGTTTCCGACGATGACAGTGGTAGCAGATCCGACATAGGTGCTGGTTAACATGATCAGTTTTTATTTCGGTTCGGCAAGTGAATGGCTCGGGTCTCGGTTCAGTTCGGGACCAGTCAAGGAAGTCAACGGTTCGGGTCAAAGCGGGTCAAGTCTCGTGGTTCGGTCAGATGACTCGGTTCGGTCAGACGACTCGGTTCGGTCGACTCGGTTAACACCCGAGTCAACTCAGGTCAACAACGGGCACAACGGGTCAAGGCGTGCACAGTTTGGTCAACTCAGTTCGGGTCCGAGTCAAACCAGTCAACACAGCAGGTTGACTGGTCAATACTGGTCAACACAGGTTAACGGACGGTCAATGAAAGTCAACTGGTCAAACTTCAGTCAACGACAGTCAACTGTCGGGTCAAACGCAGTCAACTCAGGACCCGGTAAAGTTTAGACGTAGCAAAAATTTATTTCATTAGCTTAGATTTTTAGATTACGCGACCGAGCTCGACCCTTTTCGACAAGATATTAGCTAAGTTTTTGATAGAGTTGATGAAAACTATATTTAGTTGATTATATTGATTGAAATGTTGTTAAATTTTTGACAAATAATAACAACTTTGATTGTCGGGGCAACCTAAAAACAGGGGAAACTCTGCCCGATTTTCGTTAAAACCCGAAAACGACACGTATTTATGATCTAAAAACGACACGTATCGGATTTCGAATACTTCTTATAAAATAAATATAAATATATATTTATTTTGGTTGCGTTTACGCTTTACAAAACGAGTTTATAACATTTCGACAAAAGTGATTACAAGACAACAGAACACCGAAACTTATTTCGTATAAACATAATTTCTTATGTTTAATCCAAACATCTATTATTCGACGATTGTTTCAAATAAATAATATATTTATTAACAACGTTTACGACTCGAAAGTTTATAAAATAAATATAGTTAAGTGTAGGGACCTATATACCTACACTGGTGGTATCATATAGCATTGTTATATTTATTTTCGAACGCCTACACGACATACAATATTTTACCGTAAGATTATAACAAACGGTATTTATTTACGTCTTACGAAAACTACGAAGAGTCGTACTGCTGTTTCATCTACGCCTTCTATTCGCGACTACTAGCACGACTTCGTAAGTATTTATATTTATATATATAAATGTATATCCTAATTCCTTCAGAAAACTAAGTCGTTTCCACGACTTAATATTATCCCGATTATAAACAGGATCAAATAACCATTGATCGGTTATTCTAAGTCAAACTAACCACACCTTCGTAGAGTCGATTTATTTATGACTCGGTAGAGCTCGGACACGTAGTTTAACTACGTTGTTTTATTAGAAACTTATGATTATTCCTTGATTAGGAATACTATAGTTGCACGCTAGTTAAATACACGTTCTTGGAACGACACTACGGAATCACGCTAAGCTAGCTTCGCACAAGGCAATTCAGGTGAGTTCATAACCCCACTTTTTACGGTTTTACCTTCTTGTAAATGTTTTCGGGGTGGAAAGACATGCACGTTTTGTAATAACATACAAAGTTTTTGAACGAACAAAAACTCATATTTCTAAATCATGTTTCGGATGGATTATACTAAATATACCGGTTTTTACAAAACAAATGCGTATTATCGAAATGTGAATGATTTTCATGACTAGGGGTGGATCGTCTGAGAGACTGGGGAGTTGGCCTTAGAGGTCGGGGAGGTTCAGCCAGGTTCAGCCTTAGAGGCTGGGGCAAAGTACATGTTACAATTATTTCAGACATTTAATACATGGTATGATTAGCTTAAGGAGAGTTTACTACTTAGATCATGTGAGTGGTGGGTATAACACTTAAGGACATTAATCCTCGTCGTAGGACCGAGGGACATGAGTGATAGATCTATTTGGGTGTAGCGAGCCCCACACCTGAGTCCGCTGAATGGACCAGGTGGTGACTATGTGCCCGACGCACATATTTGCTAGGTTTGAGTCTTCCTGCATCACTTCACACATATCAATGGCCTTGCAAACCATTGGTCATCTCTTTTTCCTTATTGCTACATACCAGGGACTTACATACATACTTACAGAAATACTTGATTTTTACAAATTACATACCATATTTCATATAAATTTAAACTATAGGATTATGCGGGCATGGAGTCAAAGTCAGGGTGGGCATTGGCGGTTATACGAACAACATGACTGGTTTAAAGAGAATTCATAAGACTCGACGATAAGCTACCAAAGACACAAGGATTGAGACATGCAACTCACACACCCTGGCTTTTGCGGAAGCGTGAGTTTATTTGGTGTGACTTCTTAATACCACAGCAACAATCACAACAATGCTATATGATAAAATACGGGATGTTCATCCATTAAAATAGTTGAAAATGCATAACATATTGTTTAAATAAAAAAGAGTCCACCACAATATGCGTTACAAAACATGACTGGTTTAAAGAGAATTCATAAGACTCGACGATAAGCTACCAACGACACAAGGATTGAGACATGCAACTCGCCCAGGAAGGAGTTACACTTCCCAAACCTACGACTCCGGATGACACCCTTATTTGGTACGCAGCTAATCATGCATCACTTGCCAGATCCAAACTAATTCCCTGAAATACATGTAGTTTAAAAAGTCAACAAAAAGTTGAGCGAGTTCATGTGTAAGACTGTGTGTATAAAATCGTTTAGTATGTCTGTAAATAAAATAGTCCCTGGTATGTAGCAATAATGAAAAACTGATCACCATTGGGTTGCAAATCCAATAGTATACGTGAATGATGCAGGAAGACTCAAACCTAGCAAATTTGTCTCCGGTATGAAGACATAGTCACCACTATGGGCCGCCCCGGCCTCATGGGTGTGGGCTCGCTACACCCAAATAGATCTATCACTCATGTCCCGTGGTCCTACTATGAGGATTAATGGCCTTAAGCGTTGTACCCACCACTCACATGATCGCGTAGTAAAAACCCTCCTTAAGCTAACCATACCATAATAAATGTCTGTAAATGTCTGTAACATGTATTTCACCCCCGAGTAGTAAAAACTGAAAATAGTTAAGAGAAAAGGGGGGGACATGAACTCACTCTAATGCGTCTTGAACTGAATCTCAAAGTCTGACTGCTACACGACAACCTACACGTACTAATGTCTATTAGACGAACGGGCCGTGCCTTGGCTTAGAGTTTAATATTTAGAGTTGTGTTACTTATAAAGATTCGTGTGATAAATATTTGTTCGTTTAATGTTCTAGTAAATTATAGTCTTAGAAAGTAAATATTTACTAAGTGTTATAATTTCCGAAAATTTCACCATAGCCTCCTCTGTAAATAGAGGTGTCCATGCATACAAACATATCATTTTCTTTTACAAATATCACATAAAGTGTTCCCACCTAGCCAACCCGACAAACATACATGCAATACCCTAACTACGTCTTTTCAGATTTATTACACGAAACAGGACTGTTTTCGAGTATTTAAATAAAATAGTTATCCTTTTCCAAAAATTCTCAAATTTTTACAGGATGTCATATATAAACCAAAATTTATTGTGTAAAAATTTCAGATATCAGTTCATTACCAATTTTATATAAAAATTCTTTTACTCGACTGCAATTAGATTTGATACCTTCTGATTACAGTTTTACGGAAAAATTCACTAAAAATCAATCGTAAGTCGGATCGTCGAAATTCCAGTTGGAGGGTCACGGAAACAACCGTGACCATCTACAGTAAAAATCCCACGAGCCGATTCTGTTCAGGTTTTAAGTTTTGACTCCGACTACGATACACTTTTTCAGCAGGAAAATTTCAGCTTAAGCTGTTGTCTTAAAATAATTCCTTAAAAATAGTAAATGACCTCGAAAAATTACGATTCCAGTTTCATTTGTTCGGTTATTCAAAATTACACAATTTAGACTCCAGAAATTCAATTTTTCGATTAAAAATGAACCAGTTACAGCCTGTTGAAGGGCTGGAAAATCTCAATCAGCAAGCTGTTTTTATTGAAGAAGTTACTAAAAACGCATAAACAAAGACCCTAACCAAGGTTTATCGATGATTTAATATTCGAACATCATGCATGCATTTACCAAACTCAAACCAACCAGATTTCAACTTCAAACAAACTTTTTATGTAGGGTTTTTATGTAGAGTTTCAAGTTGATATATTTAGTGTTTTAGTTTGTATGTGTCAAGAACATTTAAACAAAGCATAACAAGAACAAGATGGAACAAAAGGTGTGAAGGGGACATACCACTAGCACAAGGCTAGGATGGAAATCTTAGTGTAAGGATGATGGTGAGAAAAAGTATGGTGAAGTGACTAGAACAAGCTCTCTTGATGTTCCTTCAACTTTGCAACCTCCTTGGATCCTCTTGAATGAACTTGTTGTGAAGAAGATGAAGGATGAGAGAGATGGAGGTGGTGATTTTCGGTTATGGGGAAGGGGGAGCCGAAAATAAGGGGGGGGGGGGGGAGGTGAGGGGTGGAGTGCAATGTTGGAAGAAATGATGGAATATCTTGGAACTTGTAGGATTCCTTACAAGCTTTGACAAGTCTCACAAGCAATGCACAAGGTTTCAAACAAATGGAGCAAAGAGGCATGAAGAATATGATTTGGGGTGGGTCCCCATGGCTGGAAATCGGTTGGGGGGGGGGGGGTGGTAAAATAAAAAATTTTGTTAACTAATAGGTATTAAATTAGAAGGTTAAGGGTATTTTCAAGTATAGTGGGTGTAGGTCATGTTTACATGGCGTATGGGAATTTTTGTGACCGTAATTAATTAAGAAAGATAAAATATCATTTCTGACAATATTTTCGTGTCTCGGGTATTGTCTGGTTGTTCGGTTACGTATCGTTCTGTTAAAGCGTTTAATTGTACCGTATAGCGTCTTTTATGCATCATTTTGTAACGAAAACGTTCCTGGCCCTTGGGTAAGTATACAGGACCACTCTGCTGTATTTGTGTATACTACCGGTATGATAAAAAGCTGAATTAAATAAAAGAAAGCAGAATTCTGTATTTAAAGCGTGTTTTAGGCACTTCCCGGCATTATACCTATCACCTAATGACGCAGTCTTATGGTCCTCACTACCCTACACTACGACCCAGTGTAGTACTCTATCCCTGGCTCATACTGGCCATAATAATATTGTCTGTCTAAGTGCTGGCATTGTCAGCATTATTTCTGAATCAACCGTTCAGTGTGTCAACTGTGCTGAGTGCATCAAGTATGTCACTAATGTAGGTGTGTAATGAATGGAGTGACTGTATAAAATGTGATGCATGTATATATGATATAGAATCATAGAGCAGTTTAAATTATCAGTTGTAATCAAGCACAGTAATTAAGCACGTAATTAAGATTAATTAATTTGTACAGTACCTGAAATTTTGAGGGTTGTCACATTCTCCCCACGTTAAGAAAATTTCGTCCCGAAATTTTAGGTCCTACGCCTAGTTGTAGGGGTCTTGGGAAATAAATGTGGGTACTTGGCCTTCATACGATCCTCACGTTCCCACGTGAATTCTGGCCCATGTCTAGCGTTCCATCGCACTTTGACGAGCTTGACACTACTCCGGCGTGTCTTGTTAATCTTCCAATCAGCGACCTCAACAGGTTCTTCAACAAAGTGGAGTGTGTCGTCGATGTGAACTTCGTCAGCAGGAATGACGACGGTGTGTTGAGTTGGACTCCGTTTCAGGTTCGATACATGGAATGTATCATGAACACCATTGAGTTCAGGAGGCAGGTCCAACTTGTATGCTACAAGCCCAATCCTTTGCAGGATTTTGAAAGGGCCAATGTAACGCGGATTCAATTTCCCACGCTTCCCAAAGCGTGCCACACCCTTCCAGGGTGAAACCTTTAACAAAACCATATCCCCAACTTGGTATTCCACGGACTTCCTGTTTGGATTTGCATAGGCTTTTTATCTGTCGCGAGCCGCCTCGATGCGTTTTCGAATTTGCGCAATCTTGTCCGTCGTCTCTTGGACGATTTCGGGACCAGCGAGCTGCCTATCACCTGCATCAGCCCAGCATAGTGGTGATCGACACTTGCGTCCGTAAAGTGCTTCAAATGGCGCGGCTCCAATACTTGTGTGGTAGCTGTTGTTGTACGAAAATTCGACCAATGGTAAATGATTATCCCAGCTACCACCTAGATCCATTACACATGCTCTCAGCATGTCCTCCAATGTCTGAATAGTTCTTTCACTTTGGCCATCAGTTTGCGGATTAAATGTCGTGCTCAGATTCAACTGCGATCCAAAAGCTTCTTGGAAGGATTGCCAAACCCTTGATACAAATCTCGCATCTCTATCTGAGATAATTGAGAGAGGCACTCCATGACGTGCCACAATCTCTCGCATGTAAATCTCCGCAAGTTTACTCGTGTTGTCTTTCTCTTTGATTGGCAAGAAGTGTGCAGACTTTGTTAGACGGTCTACTATTACCCAGATCGCGTCATGACCCTTGGGTGTCTTCGGCAGTTTCGTTATGAAGTCCATAGAAATTTGTTCCCATTTCCATTTGGGTATTTCAGGTTGTTTTAGGAGACCTGAAGGCTTTTGGTATTCGGCTTTTACCTTGGCGCATGTTAAGCATTTACTAACATATACCGCAACATCGCCTTTCATTGAGGGCTTCCCTCTGCGCGGCACGAATGCGCAAAGAGAGTTCCGTCTGGACGATCATTTCCAAAGCCCTAACCCTTATAGGCTTGATTCTTTCCTTTCGACTTAGGGCATCGGCGACCACATTCGCCTTCCCTGGATGATACTTGATCTCCCAATCATAGTCGTTCAACTGTTCAACCCAGCGCCTTTGCCTCATGTTAAGTTCCTTTTGATTGAATATGTGCTGCAGGCTCTTATGATCAGTGAATATTGTACATCGTGTGCCGTATAAATAATGTCGCCAGATCTTTAATGCAAACACCACCGCGCCCAGTTCCAAATCATGGGTGGTGTAATTTTTCTCGTGTACCTTCAGTTGACGTGAGGCATAGGCTATAACTTTCTGGCGTTGCATCAACACGCAACCGAAACCTTGACGCGAGGCGTCACAATATACCACGAAGTCTTCCGTGCCTTCGAGTAGAGATAGAATCGGTGCGTCACAAAGCTTGTTCTTCAATGACTGAAACGCTTCTTCTTGCTTGTCACCCCAATCAAACTTCTTGTCTTTCTGCGTGAGTGCGGTCAGGGGTTGGGCTATTTTTGAGAAATCCTCGATAAACCTTCGATAATAGCCAGCCAAACCTAAGAACTGTCGAATCTCAGTTGGCGTCTTTGGAGTCTCTCAATCCTTGATTGCCTCGATCTTTGTGGGATCAACATGAATTCCATTTCCATTTACCACGTGACCAAGAAACTGGACTTCGCGTAGCCAAAACTCACACTTTGAGAACTTAGCGTATAACTTCTCCTTCTTGAGTAGCTCTAGAATAGCTCCTAAGTGCTGTTCATGCTCGTCCTTTGTCTTCGAGTAGATTAGAATGTCATCGATAAACACGATCACAAACTTATCCAAATACGGCTTGCAAACCCGGTTCATCAGGTCTATAAAAACTGCCGGTGCGTTTGTCAATCCAAAAGGCATAACCAAGAACTCGTAATGTCCATAACGAGTCCTAAAGGCCGTCTTCGGAATACTTTCCTCTTGTATCCTTAGTTGGTGGTATCCCGAGCGAAGATCGATCTTTGAATAGAAGCTTGAACCTTGTAGCTGATCAAACAGGTCATCAATTCTCGGCAAAGGATAACGGTTCTTGATAGTCAACTTGTTAAGCTCGCGGTAGTCTATACACATACGAAAGCTACCATCCTTCTTTTTAACGAACAGGACCGGAGCTCCCCAAGGTGAGAAGCTTGGTCTGATGAATCCTTTATCTAATAGCTCCTGGAGTTGTATCGACAATTCCTGCATTTCTGATGGTGCAAGTCTATAGGGTGCCTTGGCTACAGGTGCGGCGCCTGGAACCAAGTCAATGTGGAATTCGACTTGCCGTTGTGGCGGCAATCCTGGCAAGTCTTCTGGAAAGACTTCAGGATATTCTCTTACGATCGGAATGTCTTCAATCCTGGGCTCAGCAGCTTCTTTATCCACGATGTGTGCCAAAAAGGCAACACACCCCTTCCGTAAACACTTTCTAGCTTTCAGACAGCTAATGATTCTCAACGGCGCATCACGCTTCTCCCCGTGCACTACGACCGTCTTTTCATCCGTCATTGGGATGCGGATGGTCTTCTCGTGACAAACGATCTCGGCCTTGTTGCTCGATAACCAATCCATTCCCACTACCACGACGAAGCTTCCCAATTCGACTGGTAGTAGATCTAGCTTAAATTCGTGTCCTCCCAGTTCTATCATGCATCCCCTGATGACTTCTCCCGTTTCAATTAATTTCCCATTCGCTAATTCGATCGAGTATGGAACGTCTAATTTACTAGTGGCCAACCCAAGTATATTCTTAAACTCTAACGATATGAAACTATAATCGGCACCAGTATAAAAAAGAACAGATGCAAAGCGTTGGTTTACAGGGAACGTACTGGTGACAACGTTTGGATCTTGGCGCGCCTCCCTCGCACCAATGTTAAAGATTCGGCCTTGCGCCTGATTTAGCTTTGGGCATTCCCTTTTGAAGTGCCCAGTGTCACCACAGTTGAAGCATCCTGGCCCTCGACCATTTCCATTACCATTTCCACCTCGATTTCCATTGGTCCCTCGATTTCCGGCTTGATTTGCGACATTCCCACGATTACCATTTCCCCCGTTATTTCCTTGTGGCCGGTTTCCATTACCACGGTTGTTGTTATTGAAATTCCTTTGGCCACCTTGGCCTGATCCAACCCAACATGTTTCCTTTGAATGACTCGTCTTCCCGCATGATTCACATTTTCTAAGTCGGCATGGACCAAGGTGATGGAGCTGGCAAATACCACACTTGGGCAGAGTGCCCATGTAACCTTTTCCTCTGTTTTCATCACCGGTTTTGGCTCTGGCCGGTGTGCTCGAATCACCCCTCTTGCTCACATTGCTTGTACTCTGCTTGAAGTTAGAAAACTTTCGTTTGTTATCACCAGCTGACTCCGTATGAGTCTCCTTCTTCTTTGTTTCAGAAATTGAGAACTTGCCCAACCTTACAGCCTCCTCCGTCAGTGCCACACTAACGTCAATCGCTTCCGTAATTGTTGCTGGCTTGGACGTGGTCACCATACTCAGAATTTGGGGCGCCAATCCCCAGATAAAGCGCTCGATCCTTTTGAATTCCGGTGTAACCATATAAGGTACCACATGTGACAAGTCGTGGAATCTCTGAACATATTCTGCGATTTTGGGACCATCCATCTTCAAATGCCAAAACTCTGTTTCCAATTTCTGGATCTCAGCTCTGGAGCAATACTTCCTGCGCATCAGCTCTTTCAGTTCAGCCCAAGTCATGGCGTATGCTGCAGCCTCTCCTAAGGTTTGAACTTGGAGATTCCACCATGATAGGGCACCGTCAGTAAAAAGTCCAGAGATGTATGTAACTTGTTGTCCCGGCGCACATTTGCTCATTCTTATTGTTGTTTCAGTCTTCTCAGTCCAGCGGGTAAAAGCCACGGCACCTCCAGTGCCATCAAAGTTTAGTGGCTTGCAATCTAAAAATTGCTTGAAAGTACACCCTGTACAAGCAATGTCATTATTAGTAGTCGCACATGAATAATCCAAGTATAGTGTAATGTGTCTCCTATGACTGATCATTACCATTCGGGGGGTTGTTGTTGTTCGAGATGTTTCCGCTTGTTTCTCCTTGAGAAGCAGCGTATTGCGCAATAGCAGCCGCGATGATCCCTTGTAGTTCCGCCTGGTTAGTCGGCATGCGTGCTTCACGTCGTGGAGGCATTTTCTAGAGGATGTTTCACGTGGGTCAGGCCATAGTAAGCAAACAATCATACGTATATGTAGTAACATTCATTATTTACATAACATCTCATGTCATAACCATAATAAATAATCAACAATGCATGAAATTTGAAGACTTATAACTTAAGTTTCATAAACAAAACCACCAATATAGTCTCATAATTACATCATGCGTCAGAATATAATAAGGGCTACATCACCCTTGTCTGAGTACAATAACCGATAAATCAAAAATCAAAACGTGGTCTCAAAAGGTCTCCATAATCATGGCTCGAGCACTGTCTTCTCACTAGGAGTAGCCTGTCTGTAGAAGATCTGGAATCCCTATTGCCCCGAATATCCCTAAGCTGATGGTGGAGGAGGAGGTGGAAAACGAGAGAAAATCAATCGGCGCAACTGCACCAAGTCCTCCTCAAGTGCATAAGCAAAACGCAACACGAAAGCAACCTGTCGATCGAGGGGGAGGAACTGAACGTCTGAATCCTGAGACGATGGAAAGGAAGTGTGCGATGCTGGAAACTAAGTCTGACAGGGACAGTGAGGATGTGGAGCTCTCTCCAATCGTTGGACACATCGCCTGAAGGCGTCCCGCTGTAACTGTAGTGACGTGAGCGTGTCCTCTACAGAGTATCCGTCATGGAAGGGATGATAAGGGTCGGATACAGGCATGACATGGGGTGCTGACCGTGGGGATGGTTCACCCATCGGGGCTGAAACCGGGAGTGTAGTGTGTGTGGTAAATGCAAACTGTGAAGTGACATGGGGAAACTGGGTCACGAAGGGTGCAGAAAATGACACTGGTGGGACAAAATCGGGATAAGGGACCTGTGGTAAGAACTGGCTATCCTCTGGCATGAATGGGGTGTGGCCGAAAAGCTGACTCGACGATCCCTCCCCAGGTTGGGGCGGAGGAATGTCCTGAAGGAAAGTGATAGGAAGGTCGGTACGATGGGCATCGGATGTGGATGGAGGAAACAAGGGAGCATCGAGTGGTACGGCGATGGGTGCGGGAGGGGGAGTGACTGGGACTACATACGGAGGGTAGTCATCCTCCTCAATCCACCCATTGCTAGAGTGGGCGTACCTCGGGTCCATGTGGGTAGCGAACGGTGCAAGGTCGTCAAAAATATCCATAGGATCGGGTATGGGTGCTACATCTGGCATCTCGACGGCTGATGGTGCAACAACGGGTGTATCAGTGACAGTAACAGGGTCGATGGCAAGAGCGGGCTCGGAAATGACTGGAGCGGGCTGATAATCAGCAAGTATGGCAGCCTGCTGGAGCAGCCTGCTGAGGCTCCTGTTCACCCAGATGGCAGCCTGCTGGAGCAGCCTGCTGACGCTGATGAGGAGATGGAGTTGGAGCAGCCTGCTGAGGCTCCTGTTCACCCAGATGATCCGATTCCTGCCATACTTGCTGATTATCAGCCCGCTCCAGTCATTTCCGAGCCCGCTCTTGCCATCGACCCTGTTACTGTCACTGATACACCCGTTGTTGCACCATCAGCCGTCGAGATGCCAGATGTAGCACCCATACCCGATCCCATGGATATTTTTGACGACCTTGCACCGTTCGCTACCCACATGGACCCGAGGTACGCCCACTCCAGCAATGGGTGGATTGAGGAGGATGACTACCCTCAGTATGTAGTCCCAGTCACTCCCCCTCCCGCACCCATCGCCGTACCACTCGATGCTCCCTTGTTTCCTTCATCCACATCCGATGCCCATCGTACCGACCTTCCTATCACTTTCCTTCAGGACATTCCTCCACCCCAACCTGGGGAGGGATCGTCGAGTAAGCTTTTCGGCCACACCCCATTCATGCCAGAGGATAGCCAGTTCTTACCACAGGTCCCTTATCCCGATTTTGTCCCACCAGTGTCATTTTCTGCACCCTTCGTGACCCAGTTTCCCCACACAGTTTGCATTTACCACACACACTACACTCCCGGTTTCAGCCCCGATGGGTGAACCATCCCCACGGTCAGCACCCCATGTCATGCCTGTATCCGACCCTTATCATCCCTTCCATGACGGATACTCTGTAGAGGACACGCTCACCTCACTACAGTTACAACGGGACGCCTTGAGGCGATGTGTCCAACGATTGGAGAGAGCTCCACATCCTCACTGTCCCTGTCAGACTCAGTTTCCAGCATCGCACACTTCCTTTCCATCGTCTCAGGATTCAGACGTTCAGTTCCTCCCTCTCGATCGACAGGTTGCTTTCGTGTTGCGTTTTGCTTATGCACTTGAGGAGGACTTGGTGCAGTTGCGCCGATTGATTTTCTCTCGTTTTCCACCTCCTCCTCCACCATCAGCTTAGGGATATTCGGGGCAATAGGGATTCCAGATCTTCTACAGACAGGCTACTCCTAGTGAGAAGACAGTGCTCGAGCCATGATTATGGAGACCTTTTGAGACCACGTTTTGATTTTTGATTTATCGGTTATTGTACTCAGACAAGGGTGATGTAGCCCTTATTATATTCTGACGCATGATGTAATTGTGAGACTATATTGGTGGTTTTGTTTATGAAACTTAAGTTATAAGTCTTCAAATTTCATGCATTGTTGATTATTTATTATGGTTATGACATGAGATGTTATGTAAATAATGAATGTTACTACATATACGTATGATTGTTTGCTTACTATGGCCTGACCCACGTGAAACATCCACTAGAAAATGCCTCCACGACGTGAAGCACGCATGCCGACTAACCAGGCGGAACTACAAGGGATCATCGCGGCTGCTATTGCGCAATACGCTGCTTCTCAAGGAGAAACAAGCGGAAACATCTCGAACAACAACCCCCCGAATGGTAATGATCAGTCATAGGAGACACATTACACTATATTTGGATGATTCATGTGCGACTACTAATAATGACATTGCTTGTACAGGGTGTACTTTCAAGCAATTTTTAGATTGCAAGCCACTAAACTTTGATGGCACTGGAGGTGCCGTGGCTTTTACCCGCTGGACTGAGAAGACTGAAACGACAATAAGAATGAGCAAATGTGCGCCGGGTCACGGAAGCGTTTCAGTCATTGAAGAACAAGCTTTGTGACGCACCGATTCTATCTCTACCCGAGGGCACGGAAGACTTCGTGGTATATTATGACGCCTCGCGTCAAGGTTTGGGTTGCGTGTTGATCCAACGCCAGAAAGTTATAGCCTATGCCTCACGTCAACTGAAGGTACACGAGAAAAATTACACCACCCATGATTTGGAACTGGGCGCGGTGGTGTTTGCATTAAAGATCTGGCGACATTATTTATACGGCACACGATGTACAATCTTCACTGATCATAAGAGCCTGCAGCACATATTCAATCAAAAGGAACTTAACATGAGGCAAAGGCGCTGGGTTGAACTGTTGAACGACTATGATTGTGAGATCAAGTATCATCCAGGGAAGGCGAATGTGGTCGCCGATGCCCTAAGTCGAAAGGAAAGAATCAAGCCTATAAGGGTTAGGGCTTTGGAAATGATCGTCCAGACGGACCTCTCTTTGCGCATTCGTGCCCCGCAGAGGGAAGCCCTCAAAGAAAGGAATATCGAGGAGGGATATCTCCGTGGGATGGAGAAGCAGTTGATACCAAACGAAGAAGGAACTCTGTGCTTCATGAAACGAATTTGGGTTCCCCTGTTCGGCGGATTGAGAAAAGTCATTTTCGATGAAGCTCACAAGTCGCGGTACTCGATTCATCCAGGAGCGGATAAAATGTACCAAGATCTTAAGGATTTCTATTGGTGGCCAAGGATGAAAGGCGATGTTGCGGTATATGTTAGTAAATGCTTAACATGCGCCAAGGTAAAAGCCGAATACCAAAAGCCTTCAGGTCTCCTGCAACAACCTGAAATACCCAAATGGAAATGGGAACAAATTTCTATGGACTTCATAACGAAACTGCCGAAGACACCCAAGGGCCATGACACGATCTGGGTAGTTTCTAGTTTTCAGTTTGTATTTTTAAGCTGCCGCATGTTTTAATAAAAACTCTGTATATAAGTTTGAGTAAATTGTTTTCTAGCTTTTTGTTACTCTTACTTTGATCCTATTTCCGGCCTATTTTCTGGTATCAGAGCTGTAAAAAGCTCCGATATGGCAGGCTAAGGCCTTAAAAGAAGGCTTAATAGTGAAAGGCCTGGGTATAATTTATTTCATAAATAAGCATCTTAATCTTAATTAAAAGTTTTATAATTACTTCTGGTAAGTAATTTCTGGGGAAAATAGCATTATAAACATTACTGTTTAACTGATTAAAAAGAAAAATTAAACTATGTTTTAAAAAGAAAATTTACAAAAGACATGGGCGCCTACCGAAGAGCAGTAAGTAGCACCCCATGGTGAGTTTAGTTCGGAAGAAAACATAGGCGGAATTTTTGGAATTTGTGAAAGGCAAATGGTTTCAAAATTATTAACTCTTTAAATGGTTTTCCTAGTAGACCGTCTAACAAAGTCTGCACACTTCTTGCCAATAAAAGAGAAAGACAACACGAGTAAACTTGCGGAGATTTACATGCGAGAGATTGTGGCACGTCATGGAGTGCCTCTCTCAATTATCTCAGATAGAGATGGGAGATTTGTATCACGGGTTTGGCAATCCTTCCAAGAAGCTTTTGGATCGCAGTTGAATCTGAGCACGGCATTTCATCCGCAAACTGATGGCCAAAGTGAAAGAACTATTCAGACATTGGAGGACATGCTGAGAGCATGTGTAATGGATCTAGGTGGTAGCTGGGATAATCATTTACCATTGGTCGAATTTTGGTACAACAACAGCTACCACACAAGTATTGGAGCCGCGCCATTTGAAGCTCTTTACGGACGCAAGTGTCGATCACCACTATGCTGGGCTGATGCAGGTGATAGGCAGCTCGCTGGTCCCGAAATCGTCCAAGAGACGACGGACAAGATTGCGCAACTCGCGACAGACAAAAAGCCTATGCAAATCCAAACAGGAAGTCCGTGGAATACCAAGTTGGGGATATGGCTTTGTTAAAGGTTTCACCCTGGAAGGGTGTGGCACGCTTTGGGAAGCGTGGGAAATTGAATCCGCGTTACATTGGCCCTTTCAAAATCCTGCAAAGGATTGGGCTTGTAGCATACAAGTTGGACCTGCCTCCTGAACTCAATGGTGTTCATGATACATTCCATGTATCGAACCTGAAACGGAGTCCAACTCAACACACCGTCGTCATTCCTGCTGACGAAGTTCACATCGACGACACACTCCACTTTGTTGAAGAACCTGTTGAGGTCACTGATTGGAAGATTAACAAGACACGCCGGAGTAGTGTCAAGCTCGTCAAAGTGCGATGGAACGCTAGACATGGGCCAGAATTCACGTGGGAACGTGAGGATCGTATGAAGGCCAAGTACCCACATTTATTTCCCAAGACCCCTGCAACTAGGCGTAGGACCTAAAATTTCGGGACGAAATTTTCTTAACGGGGGGAGAATGTGACAACCCTCAAAATTTCAGGTACTGTACAAATTAATTAATCTTAATTACGTGCTTAATTACTGTGCTTGATTACAACTGATAATTTAACCTGCTCTATGATTCTATATCATATATACATGCATCACATTTTATACAGTCACTCCATTCATTACACACCTACATTAGTGACATACTTGATGCACTCAGCACAGTTGACACACTGAACGGTTGATTCAGAAATAATGCTGACAATGCCAGCACTTAGACAGACAATATTATTATGGCCAGTATGAGCCAGGGATAGAGTACTACACTGGGTCGTAGTGTAGGGTAGTGAGGACCATAAGACTGCGTCATTAGGTGATAGGTATAATGCCGGGAAGTGCCTAAAACACGCTTTAAATACAGAATTCTGCTTTCTTTTATTTAATTCAGCTTTTTATCATACCAGTAGTATACACAAATATAGCAGAGTGGTCCTGTATACTTTCCCAAGGGCCAGGAACGTTTTCGTTACAAAATGATGCATAAAAGACGCTATACGGTACAATTAAACGCTTTAACGGAACGATACGTAACCGAACAACCAGACAATACCCGAGACACGAAAATATTGTCAGAAATATTATTTTATCTTTCTTAATTAATTACGGTCACAAAAATTCCCATACGCCACGTAAACATGACCTACACCCACTATACTTGAAAATACCCTTAACCTTCTAATTTAATACCTATTAGTTAACAAAAAATTTTTCATTTTACCCCCCCCCCCAACCGATTTCCAGCCATGGGGACCCACCCCAAATCATATTCTTCATGCCACTTTGCTCCATTTGTTTGAAACCTTGTGCCTTGCTTGTGAGTCTTGTCAAAGCTTGTAAGGAATCCTACAAGTTCCAAGATATTCCATCATTTCTTCCAACATTGCACTCCACCCCTCGCCTCCCCCCCCCCCCCTTATTTTCGGCTCCCCCTTCCCCATAACCGAAAATCACCACCTCCATCTCTCTCATCCTTCATCTTCTTCACAACAAGTTCATTCAAGAGGATCCAAGGAGGTTGCAAAGTTGAAGGAACATCAAGAGAGCTTGTTCTAGTCACTTCACCATACTTTTTCTCACCATCATCCTTACACTAAGATTTCCATCCTAGCCTTGTGCTAGTGGTATGTCCCCTTCACACCTTTTGTTCCATCTTGTTCTTGTTATGCTTTGTTTAAATGTTCTTGACACATACAAACTAAAACACTAAATATATCAACTTGAAACTCTACATAAAAACCCTACATAAAAAGTTTGTTTGAAGTTGAAATCTGGTTGGTTTGAGTTTGGTAAATGCATGCATGATGTTCGAATATTAAATCATCGATAAACCTTGGTTAGGGTCTTTGTTTATGCGTTTTTAGTAACTTCTTCAATAAAAACAGCTTGCTGATTGAGATTTTCCAGCCCTTCAACAGGCTGTAACTGGTTCATTTTTAATCGAAAAATTGAATTTCTGGAGTCTAAATTGTGTAATTTTGAATAACCGAACAAATGAAACTGGAATCGTAATTTTTCGAGGTCATTTACTATTTTTAAGGAATTATTTTAAGACAACAGCTTAAGCTGAAATTTTCCTGCTGAAAAAGTGTATCGTAGTCGGAGTCAAAACTTAAAACCTGAACAGAATCGGCTCGTGGGATTTTTACTGTAGATGGTCACGGTTGTTTCCGTGACCCTCCAACTGGAATTTAGACGATCCGACTTGCGATTGATTTTTAGTGAATTTTTCCGTAAAACTGCAATCAGAAGGTATCAAATCTGATTGTAGTCGAGTAAAAGAATTTTTATATAAAATTGGTAATGAACTGATATCCGAAATTTTTACACAATAAATTTTGGTTTATATATGACATCCTGTAAAAATTTGAGAATTTTTGGAAAAGGATAACTATTTTATTTAAATACTCGAAAACAGTCCTGTTTCGTGTAATAAATCTGAAAAGACGTAGTTAGGGTATTGCATGTATGTTTGTCGGGTTGGCTAGGTGGGAACACTTTATGTGATATTTGTAAAACAAAATGATATGTTTGTATGCATGGACACCTCTATTTACAGAGGAGGCTATGGCGAAATTTTCGGAAATTATAACACTTAGTAAATATTTACTTTCTAAGACTATAATTTACTAGAACATTAAACGAACAAATATTTATCACACGAATTTTTATAAGTAACACAACTCTAAATATTAAACTCTAAGCCAAGGCACGGCCCGTTCGTCTAATAGACATTAGTACGTGTAGGTTGTCGTGTAGCAGTCAGACTTTGAGATTCAGTTCAAGACGCATTACAGTGAGTTCATGTCCCCCCCTTTTCTCTTAACTATTTTCAGTTTTTACATCTCGGGGGTGAAATACATGTTACAGACATTTACAGACTTATACAGACATTTACATACATTTATTATGGTATGGTTAGCTTAAGGAGGGTTTTTACTACGCGATCATGTGAGTGGTGGGTACAACGCTTAAGGCCATTAATCCTCATAGTAGGACCACGGGACATGAGTGATAGATCTATTTGGGTGTAGCGAGCCCACACCCATGAGGCGGGGGCGGCCCATAGTGGTGACTATGTCTTCATACCGGAGACAAATTTGCTAGGTTTGAGTCTTTCTGCATCATTCACGTATACTATTGGATTTGCAACCCAATGGTGATCAGTTTTTCCTTATTGCTACATACCAAGGACCATTTTATTTACAGACATACTAAACGATTTTATACACACAGTCTTACACATGAACTCGCTCAACTTTTTGTTGACTTTTTAAACTACATGTATTTCAGGGAATTAGTTTGGATCTGGCAAGTGATGCATGATTAGCTGCGTACCAAATAAGGGTGTCATCCGGAGTCGTAGGTTTGGGAAGTGTAACTCCTTCCTGGGCGAGTTGCATGTCTCAATCCTTGTGTCGTTGGTAGCTTATCGTCGAGTCTTATGAATTCTCTTTAAACCAGTCATGTTTTGTAACGCATATTGTGGTTGACGTTTTTTTTATTTAAACAATATGTTATGCATTTTCAACTATTTTAATGGATGAACATCCCGTATTTTATCATATAGCATTGTTGTGATTGTTGCTGTGGTATTAAGAAGTCACACCAAATAAACCCACGTTTCCGCAAAAGCCAGGGTGTGACAGCTTGTCTTCCAACATTGCACTCCACCCCTCACCTCCCCCCCCTTATTTTCGGCTCCCCCTTCCCCATAACCGAAAATCACCACCTCCATCTCTCTCATCCTTCATCTTCTTCACAACAAGTTCATTCAAGCTTCAAGAGGATCCAAGGAGGTTGCATAGTTGAAGGAACATCAAGAGAGCTTGTTCTAGTCACTTCACCATACTTTTTCTCACCATCATCCTTACACTAAGATTTCCATCCTAGCCTTGTGCTAGTGGTATGTCCCCTTCACACCTTTTGTTCCATCTTGTTCTTGTTATGCTTTGTTTAAATGTTCTTGACACATACAAACTAAAACACTAAATATATGAACTTGAAACTCTACATAAAAACCCTACATAAAAAGTTTGTTTGAAGTTGAAATCTGGTTGGTTTGAGTTTGGTAAATGCATGCATGATGTTCGAACATTAAATCATCGATAAACCATGGTTAGGACCTTTGTTGATGCGTTTTTGGTAACTTCTACAATAAAAACAGCTTGCTGATTGAGATTTTCCAGCCCCTTCAACAGGCTGTAACTGGTTCATTTTTAATCGAAAAATTGAATTTCTGGAGTCTAAATTGTGTAATTTTGAATAACCGAACAAATGAAACTGGAATCGTAATTTTTCGAGGTCATTTACTATTTTTAAGGAATTATTTTAAGACAGCAGCTTAAGCTGAAATTTTCCTGCTGAAAAAGTGTATCGTAGTCGGAGTCAAAACTTAAAACCTGAACAGAATCGGCTCGTGGGATTTTTACTGTAGATGGACACGGTTGTTTCCGTGACCCTCCAACTGGAATTTCGACGATCCGACTTACGATTGATTTTTAGTGAATTTTTCCGTAAAACTGCAATCAGAAGGTATCAAATCTGATTGCAGACAAGTAAAAGAATTTTTATATAAAATTGGTAATGAACTGATATCCGAAATTTTTACACAATAAATTTTGGTTTATATATGACATCCTGTAAAAATTTGAGAATTTTTGGAAAAGGATAACTATTTTATTTAAATACTCGAAAACACACTGTAATGCGTCTTGTATGCTACAAGCCCAATCCTTTGCAGGATTTTGAAAGGGCCAATGTAACGCGGATTCAATTTCCCACGCTACCCACACTAGTACACAAACCATTTTATGGGGCGGTGAAATACTAGTTTTGGAGCGATGTTCGGACCGCAATAATAAATAGGGCATTATAAAATTATTTGCTTATATGGAGCGGTCATGAAACCGCCATATATCATTTCAAGATAGCCCCATATAATCCTAAACCCTCCACTCAAATAGATACACCTGGCAAGGACTAATGGCTCCATATTTACACATGATAGCCCCATATAATCCTAAACCCTTCACTCAAATAGATACACCTGGCAAGGACTAATGGCTCCATATTTACACATGAACCGCCCCACACAAATGAAACCTGAAATTGAATATTTAATTGCAAATAAAACAATTTATAATATTTCCAAATTGCTACTAACAAATACATAGATAATCAACAACCCAGTTGGCTACAAATATATAAAATCAAAAACACAAAATCTACAAATACAAAATTCATTAATTAAAAACAAACATCACTGATCTTGACACCAAACAAAAAGTTCACTTATAAAAACCAAACAAAAGGTTCACTTGTAAAAACAAACATTACATTAACTGGACACCAAACAAAAAAGTTCACTTACAACTTTGACCCTTCACATTTACGCCTATGAACGAGCTCATATCCCTCCAGCAAACAACTTGCTAATACATTGTGGCATTAATTCCAGAATAAAGGTGTCAATTTGCTTTTGCGGCAGACACCCGCTTGTGTTCCAAAGCTAAAAAAACATATAAAAATAAAAAATTTAGATATATATTTTATAATTAGTAAATGCGACATTATATCAATATATACAAAAACTTACATTATTATGAAAATCATATTGAATAGATGTGACAAACTCGTACATATGTTTTGTAACCATAAAGCCGCACTCCCAGCCGCTTTTTTGCTGTTTACACTGCATCGAATTCCCATTTAATTTTTAAACACATGAACATATATTAAATTTGTCAAAAAAATAAAACATACCTTTACCATTTCCCAATTAAATGGCATATCAAAAGCATCTTTAATTGTAGACGTAAGAAGGTAATCACTCTCGTTCTTCTTTCCTCTTACAGAATCAATGATATAGCCCATTTCAGTTGCAGGACAAATGATAATAAGTGACCAATGTTCACTACAAAAATAAAAAAAAATTATGACATAGTTAAGTATGCATGTGTGTGTTTGTGTATGTATGGTGAATATATATATATATATATATATATATATATATATATATATATATATATATTACCTAGCTATATATGGTGCAAGATAGAATGTTTTGTCTACGTGGAACGAAAATACTTCTTGGATGTGTTCTATAACGCCGCCACGATTTTTAATGCACACATCTTCTTTGATCATGTGCGGATTGAAGAAAGCGCATCCGGAATTTGGCGACTCAAAAAAATACCTTTCAATCAAGAAAAAAAATTATGGTAAGTTCTTCAGTTGAATCTGATAATGTTATTGTACTATATAAAAACAAGAATAACAACTTACATTGCAAACCAATGTAATACAGAGATATCAAGCCAATCATTCAAGAATACTTGTAACAATTCTAAATATGGAATGCTTTCAACAACCTTCTCAAGATACATTCCATCAGGTGAAGAAATCTCAATACTATGGTTAGTACCAACCTGCACTGATAATCCATCAACAATTTCTTGAATTTCTTTAGGTCTCTTCTTTAGTTTTTCCAAGGCAAAAGGTACGTCAGGGTCGATAAATTTAGGCTCGGGATTCGAATCATGGGTAGTTGTCATTTGTTGTCTTTGATCAGGATCGGGAACAACTTCAGATTGAGTTGACATGTGTGGTTCATGCACAAACACATTTTGTGGAGCTGTTTGTTGTTCATGTGCATGTATTAACTAAAAACAATTGCAAAAACATTAGTACTTATACATATATATATAGAGAGAGGGAGATAAACAAGTTTTTGATTAATTACCATATTCATAAAACAGCCCGGAACCATCTGAGGTTGAGATGACATATGTAGATTAGACGTATCGACTTCCTCTTCCTCTTCCTCAAGCTAAAAATAACAAACAGTTTATTATAATACGAACAAATCAAACTAAATTAACATTATAAACTACCTGTGGATGATAACTTGAAGTCGGTGCAATGTCATCAATGTCTATTGTGTGCGATGCTCCTTTGTGACTTAATGAACCGTGACCCGAGGTCTCTCCCAAGGCACTTGCGGATTTGCTCGATGCCTCTTTGTTCACAAGCTAGAATTTAACAAAAATAATATTTGAGAAAGTATTGATAGATATATACTAAAAATATAATGTAATATATAAACAAATGCACCTTTAATGCATCTCTTGGCCACTGGATGAAATTAAAAAGTGTATCGCCAACAAAAACAATGTCATCGGTTCGTGTCACATCGGGGACAGGCGTTTTCACAAAATCTTTATCAACAGCATCAACATGGACTTTGACACAACCCTCCTTTATTTGTCCTTCATCTAAAGTCATATCTGAAGTTGGCCATGCCTGCCCGAAAGCCAGAGGTAATTCCATACTAAGTTTGTATGAAAATAGCAACTCACACGGTGTCACTTTCTGCAATAACAATATAACATTTTTGATAAACAAATACGTGTGTGTATTTAACAACTTATAAATGAAGTACCTCAATAGGTGGATGGTCTATGAATGGTCCACCAGGTGCACTAGTGTCACAAAAAACAGGGCTTATGTCCCCCCTGTTACCCACACTTGCTCATTGTTCACATCACTTCTTACTCGCTGTGTACCACCTTCGTATAGTCCTCCGTGCACCTTAGTGAAACCTATAAACTCAATATTCAAACTATATCAATATCTATAAAAATAACTAAAAAAAACTCTCATATATTTCATTACCTATGATCCCAGAAACTGTCCGAGATCTTCCCCCATGCTCCCTTCCCAAAACTCTAACTAATGGATCCTCTTTTCCTTCAAAATAACTTTTATCCTCTATCATCTTTTTCTCGGTATCAACCTGTTAAAATAAACTGTTAAAATATTCATCTATAATATGTTTATATATAATATAATATTATAACAATTTATTTACCAAAAGATTGAGGGTTAATAGCGCATCTGGTTCAAGTTCATACTTGTTAGTTTCTTTGTTCTTTATCGCTCTACTTGTTAACCACTTTTTAGAACGTAAAGATCGTAAATTTTTAAGACATGAATACTTTGCTAAAAGTTGAGGCCATATGATATCAGATTTCATGCCCGTATACCCAGATCGTCCCACACGCGGGACGTTTTTGTTTGCTTTTGCACTTGCTCTTGCTTTTTTACTTTTATCCTTCACAAATATCAACAAACTAATATTAATACTTGCATAAATACACATACATAAATAATAATGTAAAAGAAACAATTCACACATACCAAAAATTCTTTCTTGGTCTTTTCTTTACAAAATTCCTTCCAATGTGCTGGATCAAGATACTTATAATCACTAAAAGGAGTCTTACCTAAATTTATATAATGGGTAACAAGTCTACTCCTAAAATTGGTACAAAGTTTCTTTGCTTTTCGCTCCATAGTGTCTTTCGGGGCATTGGACTGAATTTTCCACAGTTCCTAAAATTACAAAACAATTAGTTAAACGTAATAAATAACAAAAAAAAATAAATCATATTTCTAACAATTTACAAAAAATGAATACAATACCTTTGTTTCAAGCCATAGTTCGTCCCACATGTATTGTTCAAAATCCGTAGTCTTGATGTGATACGGAAACATTTGTTTACATTTCAGTCCGAACCATGAAACAAATTTATGCTTGTTAGGACCAACTGGAAGATTATTTTGATCAAACACAATGTTATAATCCTCATCCTTATATTTCTTCGAAAAACAAGCAACGCCCCGTTTGCCTCTTTTCGACATAGCTACAATTCACTGTTAAACATAAAAATTACATAATGAGATACACATTAACACACACTAGACAGACACATAAATACACATGTAATCGAATCACAACAGTGTACCCAAACCACCAGAAACGAGTGGAAACAAGAGAATGAGTTGGAAGCACCAGGACCGAAAACCACAGAGAGAGAGAGTGGGAAATTGAAAGATTATATGGGAGAGTTGGCCGCGAAACGGAATAAATGAGCGGGAATTACAAATTCTATGGTTAATTTGGAGCGAAACTGAAGAGATGGGCGGTTGAAGGCGTATATGGGGAGGTGGGGGGATGGTGCAAGGAGTTATTTGGGGGCAAGTCATAGTAGGTTAATTATGGAAGGTAAATAAGAAATTCATATGTATATATAAAAGTCTGAAGGAGATAAAGACTACGGACTTCAAAGTGTTTGTAAACTTTATTGAATTAAAATTTGAAATACTATTACTAATAACAAAGTTGTTGCTTTTTTTGAGAAGAATAACAAAGTTGTTGCTTTCTCGGGTGTATCGATAATTGTTATGGTTATTAAATGAATTTCATTTCTATTTTCGTATATTGTTAGGCTAAAGGGTGTGGTCATGACCCTCATGCCCATCATGATCCTCCACGTCAGCGACATGTCATCGTCCTATAATTCACCATCCAAAATCACTATCCTAAGGGTGTGGTTATGAGCCAAACCACTATCCACCCTTTTTTTGTGTGAAATACATTTTATTTATTTTAAATAAACAACAAATAAAATTAAATAAATTTTAATAATAAAACTACATAGCATTCAAATTAATAAAAAAATAACATCCAAATTTAAGCTACATATTATAAATTAAGAAAAGAAAACTACTCGTTGTTGTTAACCCGACTAAATTGCCAAACATGTTCAATCAAATCCAAACGAAGATGGTTATGCGTAGTCTCGTTGTATAACGCCCACATGTTAGATTCTTGTTGCTCTTCATCAACTGGTACAAAAAGTATAACAAATTAAAAAATAAAAACTTGAAATCCCATACAAAAAGAATTATAGGCTGATGCTCCTATGGTTCGGTCCGATGTGATAAATTTCAAGAAGAACTAGACAAAATTTAACTTTTAGTATGCAATGATGCCTTAAACTATATGAATGTCCATGCACCAAATAAACATACCCATACACTTAATACAGATACCCATACATATATTAGTCTTCAACTAGAAACAAATACTGAGATAAGCATGTGAATGCATTGATTATGAGTCCACTGTTAGAATCCATCTACCACGATATGTATCACTAAAAAGTTGCAGTACATGCGATAGAAGTATATGATCACACCCATCAGCCACTCCAACTAGGGGTGCTAACCGGGTCGTGTTCGCAGGTTGACGAGTTCAACCCAACCCGAACCCAAAAATTTCACCCGAACCCGAAAATCGTATCATATGAACCCGAACACGACCCGAAATATCACACGAACCTGTACCCGAATCCCATCTTTAGTTTTACCAGGAATGTTTAACAATAAGCCCAACAAGCTATCACAAACATTTTTTTCGATATGCATTACATCCAGGCAATGTCTAACATCTAGTTTCTTCCAGTAAGGTAAATCCCAAAAGATTGATCTTTTTTTCCATATGTCTCTACTCTTAACATTCTTAACACGACTTCTTTTTCCCAACTTTGTATTTATATTTGCAACTCTTGCAAATGCATCAAATTGTTTTCTTACCGTTCCTTGCTCAATATTTCCGTCAAACTCATCTGTTTTATCTCGATAAATGTGATTAGCCGGAAGGAATCTTCGATGCCCCATGTATACAGTTTTTTTGCAATTTTTTAACCACATTGAACTAGTCTCATTTTCACAAACAGGGCAAGCTAGCTTACCTTTCGTACTGTATCCAGACAAGTTACCATAGAAAATCACTTATAGTGCAAAAAAGCATGGCCCGTAGTTTAAAACATTCTTTCTTATAAGCATCATACGTGTCTACACCTGAACTCCATAAAGTTCTTAAGTCATCAATCAAAGGAGACAAATAGACATCAATGTCATTACCAGGTTGTTTCGGACCTTGAATCAACAAGGACATCATTATGTATTTTCGTTTCATGCACAACCACGGTGGAAGATTGTAGATACATAGAAGAACCGGCCACGTACTATGACTACTACTCATGTTTCCAAAATGATTCATTCCATCTGAACTAAGTCCAAAACGTATATTTCTAATCTCGTCTCTAAATTCTGGAAATATGTTGTCAATATTCCTCCACTGAGGTGAATCTGCCACGTGTCGTAATTTTCCGTCTTTTACACGTTCATCTGAATGCTAACGTAATAACTTTGCTTCTTTTTCGTTTGAAAATAATCAAAATAATCGTTGCAGTCTCGGTATAATGGGGAAATACCACAACACTTTAGCCGGTGGTCCATTTTTTGTCACATCATCGTCAACTTCATCAGTTTCTTTTTTACGTTTATACCTCGATGCACCACAATTATCACAATTATGTTTCTTCTCGAACTCCTTTCGATACAACATACAATCATTTGGACATGCATGTATTCTTTCAACTTCCAATCCCATCGGACACATCAACTTTTTTGCTTGGTATGTCGAAATTGGTAACTCATTACCTTCTGGAAGCATGTCGTGCAAAACCTCTAATAGATTTGTAAAACTTTTATCACTCCATCCGTAATTTGATTTTAAGTTAGACAACCTCAACACAACACCCAGTTTCGAAAATTTTTTACAACCGGTATATAATGGTTTTTCTGCATCAATAAATAGGTGTTTTAATTTTTCATGGTCATCATCACCAATATTAGTCTCTAAATCATGTATTATTTCATCTAAATTGTCATTAGTGTCATTTAGATGATCATTATCGGCATTCATATATGAATCATTGTTCTCTGTATTATCATTGTGTAAATTATTTGACGTCGTGCTACGATCAGTAAGTGATTCCCCATGCATTGACCAACGAGTGTATCTAGGCATAAAACCATCTTTCAACAAATGAAACTCTATTTCATTGATGTCACTAAATCTTTTAAAATTTTTACAAACTGTACGAGGACAACATATCGATCCACTTCCTTTATTCACCCGATTAGCTTCGGCAACCTTAAGAAAACTTTGAACGTGCTCCGTGTATAAGTTGGTATTACGTGCAGTATAGTGCATCCAAGTAGCACGATCCATCTGAAAGTTAAAATAAACAAACAAATGATATAAATGTAAGCATATGATGTAAGCCGGTGCATGTGGCGGTGGATCCTAACCCACTTTTTGAATATTCTATCTCATATGTATACACTTTAACGAGTTGACTATTTAAAAAAAATCGGCAGCATTTCCCTTTAACTCCCCAAGTATGCGTATAAATCGCAAACCCGAAGGAGCAAGAGAAATAACTACCAATTTTTTTCTTAAATGTCAACACGTTAAAGTATATACACATCCTAATGAGATAGAATATTCAAAAAGCAGTCCCAAAAAGGGGACAATCCAAAATTTATCTCTATTAGACAAATTTTGGACGGGTATAATCTAAAGGGTTATCTTAGATGCATACATGTACACATATATAAGATAAAAAATACAAACATGTATATATACATACATACATATATGGGAAAAGTAGATATAATGTTGTTAGACATGTAACTGGTGTGTGAAACCTATCAAGTTGTTTTGATTAAAATTATTAAACTTAATTTAAACAAATTATCCAAAAATATTAGGTTTTATATATTAAATTTCACACAGCCAACAATTAACTAGAGCTTAACATATTGTGTAGTCATCTACTAAAAGGACAAAATTCTTTAAATGTGCACATACGATTATGATCATTTTTCATTTCATGTGTGTAATTTAACATGAAGAGATGCTCCATTAATTGAAAAAAAAAATTATTTTTTAAACCGACATAGGTTTAGAGGAATTCGCATACAAATTATATTTCTAACATCACCATATTTACTTTCCCCATTTATATACACATAACAATATATATCAAATTGTACAAAAACAATCAAATAACAATAGAATATATATACGAAAAATGTAAAAAGGTAAAAACTTTGTACCTTTTAGTGGTGATTGAACGAAGAATGGAAGAAACTAGAATAATTCGATCTTTAGCTACATGTAACAACATATAATCAATTAATACATAACAAAGTTATATAAAAACAAAATATAATATCAATATATTTGATAAAAATAAAGTTTTATACCTTTAAAATTAGTGAGGAATGGAATATAGATAGCTAGAAGCCTAGAATTCGGATGTTGCAGATTTTTTTTTTGAAACTTAAACTTCAATAAGAGAACAGCAAGCCGGCCCAAAACAGACCGACCACAAACAACAAAGAACCGACTAGATAATTACATATTTACAAAAGAAACCCATTCTTCCCAACCAATTCCTTTATGTTTCGACCTATTCGAGAACCAAAGATAACCCAACGCTTTTATCTCACTCATGATACTTTCTATTTTAATCGGACAATTAGAAAAAATCAGCTTGTTCCTGGCTCTCCATAGACTCCAACACGCGATAATAATAATGCCGTGAACCGCGTCTTTCTTTCTATCCGAGCCTCTAATACTCTTGTGAACGTCAAGGAGATCTTTGAGAGAAAACGCAAATATTCCGGGGATTTTACACCAGTTGCTAATACCGATCCATATATTTGTGGCGACGAAACAACCGATGAAAACATGGTCAGCGTTTTCTTCGGCGTCTGAGCACAAACGACAAGAACCATCGCCTACCTGAATACTCCTTTTTTTCAGCGCTTCATATGTCGGAATTCGCTCCAGCTCCATCCTCCAAGCGTGCACGTTGCATTTGGCCGGGACCCATTTGCACCACTCCATCACGTACCCGTTGTCTATATGACGGTCCTCTTGAAATATCCTTTTAACATCCTTAACAGAGAAGGAACCTTCCACTGCAGGACTCCATATCCAACTGTCAACAGATTCGGACATATGGCAGCTATCCAACAGCGACATCAGTTGCTGGAGAGAAGAAACCCTCTGCGGATCGATTAAAACCTCCTTCCAGTCCCACTGGTACACACGATCAGCATCCATACTATGAATTCTGTCCGCAACAACGCATTTCTTTTTTGATTCCAAACTGAATAAATCCGGGAACTTGTTCCTGAGCGGCTCGTTGGACACCCACGTATCCAGCCAAAAGGAAATATCATTACCTTGACCAACTTTACCTTTCAAAAAATTCCTCATCGGAACCCCTCCAAATTTCAAGTTAATAAAAATTTTTGCTATGTTGCTCCACACTCCGCTAAGAGACTTTTTGAAAGGCACACTTTCCCATCCAACACGACTAAAATGAAGAGCGTCAATGATTTTTCTTCAAAGATTATTCCTTTCGGTTTTATATCTCCATCCCCATTTAGCGAGGAGCGAGATATTCACGTCCGAAAGTTTGTTCAAACCTAAACCCTCGTTTCTCTTGGGACACGAAACCCGATCCCAAGCCACCCAGTGCATCTTCTTTTCTTCGTCGGAGCCTCCCCATAAAAATTTCTTAATCAAGGATTCCATATCCGAAATGATCTTCTTAGGAGCTAGATAAAGCGAAAAATAGTAACAAGGTAAGCTTTCCATAACCGATTTAATAATGACAATCCTTCCTCCAATCGATAAGATGTGGGATTTCCATTTAGCAAGCCTAGCACGGAACGTGTCAAGCACCGGTTGCCAATTCGAAATTCTCTTCATATTGGCTCCAACTTTTAATCCAAGGTATTTGAACGGAGGCGCGTCCGGCTTACAACCCACTTCGGTAGCCATATTTTTAATCTCTTCCGACTCCACCCCAATGCCGTATAAATTGGATTTTTCAATGTTGATCTTGAGCCCCGAACATAAATAGAAAACCCGGAGAATTCTCACAATGCTAACCACTTCGTTTTTACACCAATCTCCCAAAACAATGGCATCGTCAGCGTATAAAAGGTGAGTAATGACCGGGCCATTATTAGGAGTAATAATGCCTTTGATAATCCCCGCTTCTTTTGCCCGATTAAACAAGCAAGAGAGAGCCTCCATGACCACTAAGAAAAGAAAAGGAGACAACGGATCCCCTTGTCTCATACCTTTTTCACACCTAAATTTGAACGTAGGAGCCCCATTTACCAACACCGACGAACTAGCCGAAGTTAGAATACCCAAAATCCAATCACACCACTTGGGCGGGAAACCCATTTGCGAGAGGGTATTGAAAACGAACCTCCAATTCACGTTGTCGTAGGCCTTCTCAAAATCTATCTTTAGAAAAAACGCACTCGATTTGCTCTTTTTTATCCACGACATAAGCTCGTTGACGATTAACGGGCCATCCAATATATATCTACCTTTTAAAAAAGCCGATTGCGCGTTAGATATTACTCCGTCTAGGACTTTCCTCATACGATTTGCCAAAACTTTGGAAATCACTTTGCTTATGACCCCCACCAGATTAATAGGCCTATAGTTATTCAGGTTGACCGGATCGCTAATTTTAGGAACAAGAGTGATGTATGACGCCCCACTATCTCCACTGACCTCTCCCTTGCAATGAAACGAAGAGAAAATCCTGTGGAAATCTTCTTTAAAAATCTCCCAGAAGTGTTTGATGAAACGAAAATTAAATCCGTCAGGCCCCGGGGACTTATCATCTCCACACCCAAACACAGCTTCTTTAATCTATAGGTCCGAAAAAGGTTCTACCAGATTCCTACTTTCCTCTTCCGATATACTTTTTAAACCATGGCAAATAAGGTCGGGCCTATTCGGGGTAGACTCCTTAAACTTATCACCGAAAAAAGAGAAAACCTGCTTTTTGATCTTGACCGGCTTGGAGCACCATTCTCCATCGATGTTGAGGCCGTGGATACTATTAATTGCTTTCCTGTTGTTTATCAAAGTGTGGAAGTAACTAGAATTCTCATCACCTCCGACTGCCCATTTAACTCGCGCTCTCTGTTTAAAATCCAACATTTTCCTTTCTTCGACCTCTTTAATAACTTTCCTATTTTCAGCCATGATCCACTCTTCTTCTTCCGACATATCTCTGGATTCTAACTCAAACTCCAGCCGCTCCAATTCCGACAAAGCTAAATTTTCAGCTTCCTTTTCCTTAGCCAGAAAAATGTCTCTCCACAATTTAACAGCAGATTTTATTCTAGAAAGTTTAGCCGAAAGACTTGAATCCGGGGGATCGAAAGGAACAAAACCGTCCACCGCCTCCAACACACATTCCTCAAACCCCGGTTTCCCGATCCAAGAGCTAAAGACCCGAAAAGGACGGGGACCAAAATTCAAATCAGCCAATTCTAAAATAATCGGGCAGTGGTCAGAATACTGACTGTGAAGGGCCCGCACACAGGCTGAGGGCCATTTATTGAAAAAATTTGAACAAACCAAAAACCGATCCAGTTTGCTCATCTTTCTTCCCGAATCCCTGATACACGTAAATCTCCTACCCTGCATCGGGTACTCACGAAGCCCATTATTAAAGATAAAGTTGTTAAAATTCACAGCACATACCGGTTTGAATTTAGAACGTTTCCTTTCCTCTTGAAGCCTAACTGCATTGAAATCTCCTACAACAATCCACTGCCCATCTGTAGCGTGAACAACTTCAGTCAATTCGTTCCACAGATCCAGTTTGGCAGCCGTAGACTGCGGAGCATAGACGTTAATCAGGTTGATAACATCACCACTTCCTTTCACCGAGCCGTTAATAACTAAAAAAGTGTCTCTTCTGAACTACAGAAACAATATTTAAAACATTAGGATCCCAGATCCATAAAAGACCCCCTGACAAGCCCACCGACGCCGAAGACGCGGACTCGAACTTCCGATTTCCCCAAATCTTCAAGATCACAGAGTTCGAAACCGACTCAACCTTAGTTTCTTGAATCGCCAAAACGCTGATTTTGTTCGAAATCAGAATATTTTTAATCCACGCTGCTTTACAATCCCCCAGAATACCTCTGATATTAAAGGATAATACATTCATTGATCTACCCCATTAATACCTTCTTCTACAATCACCTTCCTGACAAGATCACCATGATTGTTCAGCTCCACTCCCACAATTTTTCCTAACTCAACAGTGGCATTAAATTCCACCTCGTTATCGACGTCAAACGTATCTCTGACCGTTTCTCCTCTTCCGGTATCAGAACCGGATACTCTCGGACTGAGAACACCGATCTCTCCGGGGTCCTGATTCGGACTATCTGCTGGATGGGATAAACTCGACTCCAGTTCGGCACCAGGTTCAACTGCACGAGTGTTAAGGTCAAAGTGAAACATCCCATCATCCCTACATCTTTTTTTGGGCCTCCCATTCGAATTTGGGCTTTCACTATCTGGATGGGTGTTGGATTTATGTCTGGGCCTAATCCTGCTCACTTTACTTTTGGGCCTATTATTGATGTTATCAGCTGACTTAAAAAAGAACATCCCCTTCTCACGTGACCTATTACAACGTCTGTCCAAAAGGTCATGATTACAATTTGTGGTTCCAACATTATGGGGAACCTGAACGTCCCCATCTCCCGAAGAGTAATTATTGTTATTTTTCCCCGAGCCACCACATGCATTAACCGTCTCTACCTGTTCGTCTTCTAAACCGGGAACCGAAAACTCCAGTGGCCTAGCCTCCGGTCCGGCATCATCATTCTTCTCCTCCATGATCACGTTAACGGAACTCTTGACAGTAGGAGACTCAACTACTCCCACACTGTCAGGAGCCCACTCCCCAGACTCTTCCTCAATCCATACCCTATAATTTTTATCCTTCCAGCTCATTGAAACGTGATCACGAATCCGATCTCCATCACCTACCAAAATTCCGATCAAGCTGAACGATAGGTTACCGTCTTCTACCGACACACTCGACCCATGCACAATTTTCCCATATAACCCAGCTATAGAATCAAACACCTTATTGTCTGCCAGGTGAATAGGGACCCCTAGCACTCTCACCCAAGCCAGCCTTTCGAACGGAAAAGACTGACCGTTCCAATTGTCGAGAGATGAGAACCAGTTCTCCCACACAGCATGATTGAGCAGGAAATTAACACAAACATTAACGTCTTTGAATTTCAGCAACATGGACAATCCACCAAGGTAACTCAAAGAGACACCTTGAACCCTGACTTCGGCCAGTAACAAGTTCAACGTCCTTAAAATAGTCAGATCCTTACATCTCCCCACTAGAGCTTTACCCAACATGCCGTTAAACGCCACGGTATCATCAGGGATGGAAATGGTTCTCCCTATTGGCACATCATGAGAAGTAGTAACCTCCTGACCACCCTTAGGGTTGGAAAATAATTCACTAAACAATTTTCCGCCTCCTCTCTTATAAACCGCTTGGTTCTGAAAAGACTGGTTCTGCTTCGGGTTCACCTGTTCCTTCGCCTTACCTTTCTCCTTCTCCAAACCGACCCCATGCATGCCGACGTTTTCCACAGCAAACTTAGCCAGGTTCACCTTGAGCTTGAAACTCCCCATTTTGGTACCGTTGAGGGCCCGTTCCATCTCCTTAACGTCGACCACGTTCCTAAAGTTGATGAATCCAATTTTCTTTCCTTCTTTATCTTTTTTTCTGGCAATGTACACCCCGGCCACCTCCCCGAATACCTTGACAAAATCCGCCACGTCCCACGGGTTACATCCGCTAGGAAGGTTGGTGACAAAAAACTTCGTGATATTGCCACCAAAGTTCCTCTCCCCTATCTTTCCTTTAAGCTTCTGGTTCCTTTTGTTAGGTATGTCCTTCCAACTGCCTCCATCGTCTTCCTCACTCATAGCTTGATAGAACTAAGGTTACCCAAGAGGCGAATGGAATAGTCAAAACCCTATTAGTTTGAGAGGTTAGATCAAGGAATACAACATATGTAGACCGATTAAACCTCGCAGACTAATCCGGTGATGGTTTCTTCGTCGAGCACTCCCGGCGGAACCCTAGCCTACGAGAGAGAGAAGCCCAACCTTTAGTTGGGGTGGGTAAAGGGGTGGTTCTCTCTCTCTCTATGAACTAAAAACCAGTATGTAGGATTAAACTGGAATTGATGGGAATTGAAGAAGAAGATATGGGATTTGATTTGTAGCCATTATCTAAAAAAAATAGACTAATAAATTATGGGACCTATTATAGTGGGGCGGTTCATTATTTTTCGCAAAATAAAACAAATGTGGCAGTTTCAATGGAGCGATTAAATAGCTATTAAATATTTCACATAATGAAACAATTAAATGGGGCAATTATTGTAACATATGATGCGATTTTTTGAATGCCATAAACATATGTGGCAGTTTCATTGAGAGACCGCACCAAAAAATATATCCCAGTGCTCCATAAAATTGTTTGTGTACTAGTGCCAAAGCGTGCCACACCCTTCCAGGGTGAAACCTTTAACAAAACCATATCCCCAACTTGGTATTCCACGGACTTCCTGTTTGGATTTGCATAGGCTTTTTGTCTGTCGCGAGCCGCCTCGATGCGTTTTCGAATTTGCGCAATCTTGTCCGTCGTCTCTTGGACGATTTCGGGACCAGCGAGCTGCCTATCACCTGCATCAGCCCAGCATAGTGGTGATCGACACTTGCGTCCGTAAAGAGCTTCAAATGGCGCGGCTCCAATACTTGTGTGGTAGTTGTTGTTGTACGAAAATTCGACCAATGGTAAATGATTATCCCAGCTACCACCTAGATCCATTACACATGCTCTCAGCATGTCCTCCAATGTCTGAATAGTTCTTTCACTTTGGCCATCAGTTTGCGGATGAAATGCCGTGCTCAGATTCAACTGCGATCCAAAAGCTTCTTGGAAGGATTGCCAAACCCTTGATACAAATCTCCCATCTCTATCTGAGATAATTGAGAGAGGCACTCCATGACGTGCCACAATCTCTCGCATGTAAATCTCCGCAAGTTTACTCGTGTTGTCTTTCTCTTTGATTGGCAAGAAGTGTGCAGACTTTGTTAGACGGTCTACTATTACCCAGATCGCGTCATGGCCCTTGGGTGTCTTCGGCAGTTTCGTTATGAAGTCCATAGAAATTTGTTCCCATTTCCATTTGGGTATTTTAGGTTGTTGCAGGAGACCTGAAGGCTTTTGGTATTCGGCTTTTACCTTGGCGCATGTTAAGCATTTACTAACATATACCGCAACATCGCCTTTCATCCTTGGCCACCAATAGAAATCCTTAAGATCTTGGTACATTTTATCCGCTCCTGGATGAATCGAGTACCGCGACTTGTGAGCTTCATCGAAAATGACTTTTCTCAATCCGCCGAACAGGGGAACCCAAATTCGTTTCATGAAGCACAGAGTTCCTTCTTCGTTTGGTATCAACTGCTTCTCCATCCCACGGAGATATTCCTCCTCGATATTCCTTTCTTTGAGGGCTTCCCTCTGCGCGGCACGAATGCGCAAAGAGAGGTCCGCCTGGACGATCATTTCCAAAGCCCTAACCCTTATAGGCTTGATTCTTTCCTTTCGACTTAGGGCATCGGCGACCACATTCGCCTTCCCTGGATGATACTTGATCTCACAATCATAGTCGTTCAACAGTTCAACCCAGCGCCTTTGCCTCATGTTAAGTTCCTTTTGATTGAATATGTGTTGCAGGCTCTTATGATCAGTGAAGATTGTACATCGTGTGCCGTATAAATAATGTCGCCAGATCTTTAATGCAAACACCACCGCGCCCAGTTCCAAATCATGGGTGGTGTAATTTTTCTCGTGTACCTTCAGTTGACGTGAGGCATAGGCTATAACTTTCTGGCGTTGCATCAACACGCAACCCAAACCTTGACGCGAGGCGTCACAATATACCACAAAGTCTTACGTGTCTTCGGGTAGAGATAGAATCGGTGCATCACAAAGCTTGTTCTTCAATGACTGAAACGCTTCTTCTTGCTTGTCACCCCAATCAAACTTATTGTCTTTCTGCGTGAGTGCGGTCAGGGGTTGGGCTATTTTTGAGAAATCCTCGATAAACCTTCGATAATAGCCAGCCAAACCTAAGAACTGTCGAATCTCAGTTGGCGTCTTTGGAGTCTCCCAATCCTTGATTGCCTCGATCTTTGTGGGATCAACATGAATTCCATTTCCATTTACCACGTGACCAAGAAACTGGACTTCGCGTAGCCAAAACTCACACTTTGAGAACTTAGCGTATAACTTCTCCTTATTGAGTAGCTCTAGAATAGCTCCTAAGTGCTGTTCATGCTCGTCCTTTGTCTTCGAGTAGATTAGAATGTCATCGATAAACACGATCACAAACTTATCCAAATACGGCTTGCAAACCCGGTTCATCAGGTCCATAAAAACTGCCGGTGCGTTTGTCAATCCAAAAGGCATAACCAAGAACTCGTAATGTCCATAACGAGTCCTAAAGGCCGTCTTCGGAATACTTTCCTCTTGTATCCTTAGTTGGTCTGATGAATCCTTTATCTAATAGCTCCTGGAGTTGTGTCGACAATTCCTGCATTTCCGATGGTGCAAGTCTATAGGGTGCCTTGGCTACAGGTGCGGCGCCTGGAACCAAGTCAATGTGGAATTCGACTTGCCGTTGTGGCGGCAATCCTGGCAAGTCTTCTGGAAAGACTTCAGGATATTCTCTTACGATCGGAATGTCTTCAATCCTGGGCTCAGCAGCTTCTTTATCCACGATGTGTGCCAAAAAGGCAACACACCCCTTCCGTAAACACTTTCTAGCTTTCAGACAGCTAATGATTCTCAACGGCTCATCACGTTTCTCCCCGTGCACTACGATCGTCTCTTCATCCGTCATTGGGATGCGGATGGTCTTCTCATGACAAACGATCTCGGCCTTGTTGCTCGATAACCAATCCATTCCCACTACCACGTCGAAGCTTCCCAACTCGACTGGTAGTAGATCTAGCTTAAATTCATGTCCTCCCAGTTCTATCATGCATCCCCTGATGACTTCTCCCGTTTCAATTAATTTCCCATTCGCTAATTCGATCGAGTATGGAACGTCTAATTTACTAGTGGCCAACCCAAGTATATTCTTAAACTCTAACGATATGAAACTATAATCGGCACCAGTATCAAAAAGAACAGATGCAAAGCGTTGGTTTACAGGGAACGTACCGGTGACAACGTTTGGATCTTGGCGCGCCTCCCTCGCACCAATGTTAAAGATTCGGCCTTGTGCCTGATTTAGCTTTGGGCATTCCCTTTTGAAGTGCCCAGTGTCACCACAGTTGAAGCATCCTAGCCCTCGACCATTTCCATTACCATTTCCACCTCGATTTCCATTGGTCCCTCGATTTCCGGCTTGATTTGCGACATTCCCACGATTACCATTTCCCCCGTTATTTCCTTGTGGCCGGTTTCCATTACCACGGTTGTTGTTATTGAAATTCCTTTGGCCACCTTGGCCTGATCCAACCCAACATGTTTCCTTTGAATGACCCGTCTTCCCGCATGATTCACATTTTCTAAGTCGGCATGGACCAAGGTGATGGAACTGGCAAATACCATACTTGGGCAGAGTGCCCATGTAACCTTTTCCTCTGTTTTCATCACCGGTTTTGGCTCTGGCCGGTGTGCTCGAATCACCCCTCTTGCTCACATTGTTTGTACTCTGCTTGAAGTTAGAAAACTTTCGTTTGTTATCACCAGCTGACTCCGTATGAGTCTCCTTCTTCTTTGTTTCAGAAATTGAGAACTTGCCCAACCTTACAGCCTCCTCCGTCAGTGCCACACTAACGTTAATCGCTTCCGTAATTGTTGCTGGCTTGGACGTGGTCACCATACTCAGAATTTGGGGCGCCAATCCCCAGATAAAGCGCTCGATCCTTTTGAATTTCGGTGTAACCATATAAGGTACCACATGTGACAAGTCGTGGAATCTCTGAACATATTCTGCGATTTTGGGACCATCCATCTTCAAATGCCAAAACTCTGTTTCCAATTTCTGGATCTCAGCTCTGGAGCAATACTTCCTGCGCATCAGCTCTTTCAGTTCAGCCCAAGTCATGGCGTACGCTGCAGCCTCTCCTAAGGTTTGAACTTGGAGATTCCACCATGATAGGGCACCGTCAGTAAAAAGTCCAGAGATGTATGTAACTTGTTGTCCCGGCGCACATTTGCTCATTCTTATTGTTGTTTCAGTCTTCTCAGTCCAGCGGGTAAAAGCCACGGCACCTCCAGTGCCATCAAAGTTTAGTGGCTTGCAATCTAAAAATTGCTTGAAAGTACACCCTGTACAAGCAATGTCATTATTAGTAGTCGCACATGAATCATCCAAATATAGTGTAATGTGTCTCCTATGACTGATCATTACCATTCGGGGGGTTGTTGTTGTTGTTCGAGATGTTTCCGCTTGTTTCTCCTTGAGAAGCAGCGTATTGCGCAATAGCAGCCGCGATGATCCATTGTAGTTCCGCCTGGTTAGTCGGCATGCGTGCTTCACGTCGTGGAGGCATTTTCTAGAGGATGTTTCACGTGGGTCAGGCCATAGTAAGCAAACAATCATACGTATATGTAGTAACATTCATTATTTACATAACATCTCATGTCATAACCATAATAAATAATCAACAATGCATGAAATTTGAAGACTTATAACTTAAGTTTCATAAACAAAACCACCAATATAGTCTCACAATTACATCATGCGTCAGAATATAATAAGGGCTACATCACCCTTGTCTGAGTACAATAACCGATAAATCAAAAATCAAAACGTGGTCTCAAAAGGTCTCCATAATCATGGCTCGAGCACTGTCTTCTCACTAGGAGTAGCCTGTCTGTAGAAGATCTGGAATCCCTATTGCCCCGAATATCCCTAAGCTGATGGTGGAGGAGGAGGTGGAAAACGAGAGAAAATCAATCGGCGCAACTGCACCAAGTCCTCCTCAAGTGCATAAGCAAAACGCAACACGAAAGCAACCTGTCGATCGAGAGGGAGGAACTGAACGTCTGAATCCTGAGACGATGGAAAGGAAGTGTGCGATGCTGGAAACTGAGTCTGACAGGGACAGTGAGGATGTGGAGCTCTCTCCAATCGTTGGACACATCGCCTGAAGGCGTCCCGCTGTAACTGTAGTGACGTGAGCGTGTCCTCTACAGAGTATCCGTCATGGAAGGGATGATAAGGGTCGGATACAGGCATGACATGGGGTGCTGACCGTGGGGATGGTTCACCCATCGGGGCTGAAACCGAGAGTGTAGTGTGTGTGGTAAATGCAAACTGTGAAGTGACATGGGGAAACTGGGTCACGAAGGGTGCAGAAAATGACACTTGTGGGACAAAATCGGGATAAGGGACCTGTGGTAAGAACTGGCTATCCTCTGGCATGAATGGGGTGTGGCCGAAAAGCTTACTCGACGATCCCTCCCCAGGTTGGGGCGGAGGAATGTCCTGAAGGAAAGTGATAGGAAGGTCGGTACGATGGGCATCGGATGTGGATGGAGGAAACAAGGGAGCATCGAGTGGTACGGCGATGGGTGCGGGAGGGGGAGTGACTGGGACTACATACTGAGGGTAGTCATCCTCCTCAATCCACCCATTGCAGGAGTGGGCGTACCTCGGGTCCATGTGGGTAGCGAACGGTGCAAGGTCGTCAAAAATATCCATGGGATCGGGTATGGGTGCTACATCTGGCATCTCGACGGCTGATGGTGCAACAACGGGTGTATCAGTGACAGTAACAGGGTCGATGGCAAGAGCGGGCTCGGAAATGACTGGAGCGGGCTGATAATCAGCAAGTATGGCAGGAATCGGATCATCTGGGTGAACAGGAGCCTCAGCAGGCTGCTCCAACTCCATCTCCTCATCAGCGTCCATGCGAGGAAGGTAACCGAGTCCCAACGGTGGGATATGAGAAGCTATCGACTCAGAGGAACCAGAAGCGGACGAAACAGACTGAGCCTCCATATCAGGAAGCCCGACCACGGGAACAATAGGATCAACAACTGGAACATCGACAAATGGAACACCGTCCTCCACCGGGGCCCCACCATTCTGGTCTCCCTCCGGGGGACCCTCGATGGGTAGAACGACATCATCATCGGGTAACACGTCGAGAGGCTGTTCCTCAAAGGGAACTGCAGCAAAAGGAGAGGAGCAGGGATCGGGACAAGGGGTAGGTCCTCTCCTGGCGGGCCATCTGCTAAGGGCATGTCGCCTTCGAAGTCCGGTAGGGCGAAGGGCTGAAAGTCGTCTTCATCAGTGCTCGTGTAGTCTGAAGTGTAAACTCCCGAGTCTGTGGCCATCTCGTCATCGGGAGTAAAGGCCGTCGGGTCGCTCGTGTTAGATACTCCGCTGCCGGAAGATGCCATGGTGTCTGTAACACAACCACAACATATGCACACAAATAAGGTAAGCATGTAAACAAATAACAATGAAATCATGTATGCATCCTAGTCTTTCCATACTATTCCTCCAAATCTCTAAACTGAACTCCCTAGCCTCTCAGACCACCCTGGTCTCTAAGACCAACCTCCTAGTCTCTAAGACTAAATCTTTCCCAATCTCTAAGATTGAACTCCATCAGTCTTTAAGACCGAACTCCCTCAGTCTCTAAGACCGAAATATAATTTTTGAAAAGTGTATTTGTGCCTTTTTGTTTGTAAAAAAAATTTGTGCCCTGGATCTGGACGTTTAGTGCATGAAATGTAAAATGTTTGAAAACATTTTCGTGAGAGCCCTAGAGATCATAGTCTAGACTCGAGAATGAATCCTAGTTCGCTATGATCGAGGCTCTGATACCATGCTGTCACACCCTGGCGCAGCGGAAGCGTGGGTTTATTTGGTGTGACTTCTTAATACCACAGCAACAATCACAACAATGCTATATGATAAAATACGGGATGTTCATCCATTAAAATAGTTGAAAATGCATAACATATTGTTTAAATAAAAAAAACGTCAACCACAATATGCGTTACAAAACATGACTGGTTTAAAGAGAATTCATAAGACTCGACGATAAGCTACCAACGACACAAGGATTGAGACATGCAACTCGCCCAGGAAGGAGTTACACTTCCCAAACCTACGACTCCGGATGACACCCTTATTTGGTACGCAGCTAATCATGCATCACTTGCCAGATCCAAACTAATTCCCTGAAATACATGTAGTTTAAAAAGTCAACAAAAAGTTGAGCGAGTTCATGTGTAAGACTGTGTGTATAAAATCGTTTAGTATGTCTGTAAATAAAATAGTCCCTGGTATGTAGCAATAAGGAAAAACTGATCACCATTGGGTTGCAAATCCAATAGTATACCTGAATGATGCAGGAAGACTCAAACCTAGCAAATTTGTCTCCGGTATGAAGACATAGTCACCACTATGGGCCGCCCCGGCCTCATGGGTGTGGGCTCGCTACACCCAAATAGATCTATCACTCATGTCCCGTGGTCCTACTATGAGGATTAATGGCCTTAAGCGTTGTACCCACCACTCACATGATCGCGTAGTAAAAACCCTCCTTAAGCTAACCATACCATAATAAATGTGTGTAAATGTCTGTATAAGTCTGTAAATGTCTGTAACATGTATTTCACCCCCAAGATGTAAAAACTGAAAATAGTTAAGAGAAAAGGGGGGGACATGAACTCACTGTAATGCGTCTTGAACTGAATCTCAAAGTCTGACTGCTACACGACAACCTACACGTACTAATGTCTATTAGACGAACGGGCCGTGCCTTGGCTTAGAGTTTAATATTTAGAGTTGTGTTACTTATAAAGATTCGTGTGATAAATATTTGTTCGTTTAATGTTCTAGTAAATAATAGTCTTAGAAAGTAAATATTTACTAAGTGTTATAATTTCCGAAAATTTCGCCATAGCCTCCTCTGTAAATAGAGGTGTCCATACATACAAACATATCATTTTCTCTTACAAATATCACATAAAGTGTTCCCACCTAGCCAACCCGACAAACATACATGCAATACCCTAACTACGTCTTTTCAGATTTATTACACGAAACAGGACTGTTTTCGAGTATTTAAATAAAATAGTTATCCTTTTCCAAAAATTCTCAAATTTTTACAGGATGTCATATATAAACCAAAATTTATTGTGTAAAATTTCGGATATCAGTTCATTACCAATTTTATATAAAAATTCTTTTACTCGACTGCAATCAGATTTGATACCTTCTGATTGCAGTTTTACGGAAAAATTCACTAAAAATCAATCGTAAGTCGGATCGTCGAAATTCCAGTTGGAGGGTCACGGAAACAACCGTGACCATCTACAGTAAAAATCCCACGAGCCGATTCTGTTCAGGTTTTAAGTTTTGACTCCGACTACGATACACTTTTTCAGCAGGAAAATTTCAGCTTAAGCTGCTGTCTTAAAATAATTCCTTAAAAATAGTAAATGACCTCGAAAAATTACGATTCCAGTTTCATTTGTTCGGTTATTCAAAATTACACAATTTAGACTCCAGAAATTCAATTTTTTGATTAAAAATGAACCAGTTACAGCCTGTTGAAGGGGCTGGAAAATCTCAATCAGCAAGCTGTTTTTATTGAAGAAGTTACTAAAAACGCATAAACAAAGACCCTAACCAAGGTTTATCGATGATTTAATGTTCGAACATCATGTATGCATTTACCAAACTCAAACCAACCAGATTTCAACTTCAAACAAACTTTTTATGTAGGGTTTTTATGTAGAGTTTCAAGTTCATATATTTAGTGTTTTAGTTTGTATGTGTCAAGAACATTTAAACAAAGCATAACAAGAACAAGATGGAACAAAAGGTGTGAAGGGGACATACCACTAGCACAAGGATAGGATGGAAATCTTAGTGTAAGGATGATGGTGAGAAAAAGTATGGTGAAGTGACTAGAACAAGCTCTCTTGATGTTCCTTCAACTTTGCAACCTCCTTGGATCCTCTTGAAGCTTGAATGAACTTGTTGTGAAGAAGATGAAGGATGAGAGAGATGGAGGTGGTGATTTTCGGTTATGGGGAAGGGGGAGCCGAAAATAAGGGGGGGGAGGTGAGGGGTGGAGTGCAATGTTGGAAGAAATGATGGAATATCTTGGAACTTGTAGGATTCCTTACAAGCTTTGACAAGTCTCACAAGCAATGCACAAGGTTTCAAACAAATGGAGCAAAGAGGCATGAAGAATATGATTTGGGGTGGGTCCCCATGGCTGGAAATCGGTTGGGGGGGGGGGGAAGGTAAAATGAAAAAAATTTTGTTAACTAATAGGTATTAAATTAGAAGGTTAAGGGTATTTTCAAGTATAGTGGGTGTAGGTCATGTTTACATGGCGTATGGGAATTTTTGTGACCGTAATTAATTAAGAAAGATAAAATAATATTTCTGACAATATTTTCGTGTCTCGGGTATTGTCTGGTTGTTCGGTTACGTATCGTTCCGTTAAAGCGTTTAATTGTACCGTATAGCGTCTTTTATGCATCATTTTGTAACGAAAACGTTCCTGGCCCTTGGGAAAGTATACAGGACCACTCTGTTGTATTTGTGTATACTACTGGTATGATAAAAAGCTGAATTAAATAAAAGAAAGCAGAATTCTGTATTTAAAGCGTGTTTTAGGCACTTCCCGGCATTATACCTATCACCTAATGACGCAGTCTTATGGTCCTCACTACCCTACACTACGACCCAGTGTAGTACTCTATCCCTGGCTCATACTGGCCATAATAATATTGTCTGTCTAAGTGCTGGCATTGTCAGCATTATTTCTGAATCAACCGTTCAGTGTGTCAACTGTGCTGAGTGCATCAAGTATGTCACTAATGTAGGTGTGTAATGAATGGAGTGACTGTATAAAATGTGATGCATGTATATATGATATAGAATCATAGAGCAGTTTAAATTATCAGTTGTAATCAAGCACAGTAATTAAGCACGTAATTAAGATTAATTAATTTGTACAGTACCTGAAATTTTGAGGGTTGTCACATTCTCCCCCCGTTAAGAAAATTTCGTCCCGAAATTTTAGGTCCTACGCCTAGTTGCAGGGGTCTTGGGAAAAAAATGTGGGTACTTGGCCTTCATACGATCCTCACGTTCCCACGTGAATTCTGGCCCATGTCTAGCGTTCCATCGCACTTTGACGAGCTTGACACTACTCCGGCGTGTCTTGTTAATCTTCCAATCAGTGACCTCAACAGGTTCTTCAACAAAGTGGAGTGTGTCGTCGATGTGAACTTCGTCAGCAGGAATGACGACGGTGTGTTGAGTTGGACTCCGTTTCAGCTTCGATACATGTAATGTATTATGAACACCATTGAGTTCAGGAGGCAGGTCCAACTTGTATGCTACAAGCCCAATCATTTGCAGGATTTTGAAAGGGCCAATGTAACGCGGATTCAATTTCCCACGCTTCCCAATGCGTGCCACACCCTTCCAGGGTGAAACCTTTAACAAAACCATATCCCCAACTTGGTATTCCACGGACTTCCTGTTTGGATTTGCATAGGCTTTTTGTCTGTCGCGAGCCGCCTCGATGCGTTTTCGAATTTGCGCAATCTTGTCCGTCGTCTCTTGGACGATTTCGGGACCAGCGAGCTGCCTATCACCTGCATCAGCCCAGCATAGTGGTGATCGACACTTGCGTCCGTAAAGAGCTTCAAATGGCGCGGCTCCAATACTTGTGTGGTAGCTGTTATTGTACGAAAATTCGACCAATGGTAAATGATTATCCCAGCTACCACCTAGATCCATTACACATGCTCTCAGCATGTCCTCCAATGTCTGAATAGTTCTTTCACTTTGGCCATCAGTTTGCGGATGAAATGCCGTGCTCAGATTCAACTGCGATCCAAAAGCTTCTTGGAAGGATTGCCAAACCCTTGATACAAATCTCGCATCTCTATCTGAGATAATTGAGAGAGGCACTCCATGACGTGCCACAATCTCTCGCATGTAAATCTCCGCAAGTTTACTCGTGTTGTCTTTCTCTTTGATTGGCAAGAAGTGTGCAGACTTTGTTAGACGGTCTACTATTACCCAGATCGCGTCATGGCCCTTGGGTGTCTTCGGCAGTTTCGTTATGAAGTCCATAGAAATTTGTTCCCATTTCCATTTGGGTATTTCAGGTTGTTTTAGGAGACCTGAAGGCTTTTGGTATTCGGCTTTTACCTTGGCGCATGTTAAGCATTTACTAACATATACCGCAACATCGCCTTTCATCTTTGGCCACCAATAGAAATCCTTAAGATCTTGGTACATTTTATCCGCTGCTGGATGAATCGAGTACCGCGACTTGTGAGCTTCATCGAAAATGACTTTTCTCAATCCGCCGAACAGGGGAACCCAAATTCGTTTCATGAAGCACAGAGTTCCTTCTTCGTTTGGTATCAACTGCTTCTCCATCCCACGGAGATATTCCTCCTCGATATTCCTTTATTTGAGGGCTTCCCTCTGCGCGGCACGAATGCGCAAAGAGAGGTCCGTCTGGACGATCATTTCCAAAGCCCTAACCCTTATAGGCTTGATTCTTTCCTTTCGACTTAGGGCATCGGCGACCACATTCGCCTTCCCTGGATGATACTTGATCTCACAATCATAGTCGTTCAACAGTTCAACCCAGCGCCTTTGCCTCATGTTAAGTTCCTTTTGATTGAATATGTGCTGCAGGCTCTTATGATCAGTGAAGATTGTACATCGTGTGCCGTATAAATAATGTCGCCAGATCTTTAATGCAAACACCACCGCGCCCAGTTCCAAATCATGGGTGGTGTAATTTTTCTCGTGTACCTTCAGTTGACGTGAGGCATAGGCTATAACTTTCTGGCGTTGCATCAACACGCAACCCAAACCTTGACGCGAGGCGTCACAATATACCACGAAGTCTTCCGTGCCTTCGGGTAGAGATAGAATCGGTGCGTCACAAAGCTTGTTCTTCAATGACTAAAACGCTTCTTCTTGCTTGTCACCCCAATCAAACTTCTTGTCTTTCTGCGTGAGTGCGGTCAGGGGTTGGGCAATTTTTGAGAAATCCTCGATAAACCTTCGATAATAGCCAGCCAAACCTAATCCTTGATTGCCTCGATCTTTGTGGGATCAACATGAATTCCATTTCCATTTACCACGTGACCAAGAAACTGGACTTCGCGTAGCCAAAACTCACACTTTGAGAACTTAGCGTATAACTTCTCCTTCTTGAGTAGCTCTAGAATAGCTCCTAAGTGCTGTTCATGCTCGTCCTTTGTCTTCGAGTAGATTAGAATGTCATCGATAAACACGATCACAAACTTATCCAAATACGGCTTGCAAACCCGGTTCATCAGGTCCATAAAAACTGCCGGTGCGTTTGTCAATCCAAAAGGCATATTCAAGAACTCGTAATGTCCATAACGAGTCCTAAAGGCCGTCTTCGGAATACTTTCCTCTTGTATCCTTAGTTGGTGGTATCCCGAGCGAAGATCGATCTTTGAATAGAAGCTTGAACCTTGTAGCTGATCAAACAGGTCATCAATTCTCGGCAAAGGATAACGGTTCTTGATAGTCAACTTGTTAAGCTCGCGGTAGTCTATACACATACGAAAGCTACCATCCTTCTTTTTAACGAACAGGACCGGAGCTCCCCAAGGTGAGAAGCTTGGTCTGATGAATCCTTTATCTAATAGCTCCTGGAGTTGTGTCGACTATTCCTGCATTTCTGATGGTGCAAGTCTATAGGGTGCCTTGGCTACAGGTGCGGCGCCTGGAACCAAGTCAATGTGGAATTCGACTTGCCGTTGTGGCGGCAATCCTGGCAAGTCTTCTGGAAAGACTTCAGGATATTCTCTTACGATCGGAATGTCTTCAATGCTGGGCTCAGCAGCTTCTTTATCCACGATGTGTGCCAAAAAGGCAACACACCCCTTCCGTAAACACTTTCTAGCTTTCAGACAGCTAATGATTCTCAACGGCGCATCACGCTTCTCCCCTTGCACTACGATCGTCTCTTCATCCGTCATTGGGATGCGGATGGTCTTCTCATGACAAACGATCTCGGCCTTGTTGCTCGATAACCAATCCATTCCCACTACCACGTCGAAGCTTCCCAACTCGACTGGTAGTAGATCTAGCTTAAATTCGTGTCCTCCCAGTTCTATCATGCATCCCCTGATGACTTCTCCCGTTTCAATAAATTTCCCATTCGCTAATTCGATCGAGTATGGAACGTCTAATTTACTAGTGGCCAACCCAAGTATATTCTTAAACTCTAACGATATGAAACTATAATCGGCACCAGTATCAAAAAGAACAGATGCAAAGCGTTGGTTTACAGGGAACGTACCGGTGACAACGTTTGGATCTTGGCGCGCCTCCCTCGCACCAATGTTAAAGATTCGGCCTTGCACCTGATTTAGCTTTGGACATTCCCTTTTGAAGTGCCCAGTGTCACCACAGTTGAAGCATCCTGGCCCTCGACTATTTCCATTACCATTTCCACCTCGATTTCCATTGGTCCCTCGATTTTCGGCTTGATTTGCGACATTCCCACGATTACCATTTCCCCCGTTATTTCCTTGTGGCCGGTTTCCATTACCACGGTTGTTGTTATTGAAATTCCTTTGGCCACCTTGGCCTGATCCAACCCAACATGTTTCCTTTGAATGACCCGTCTTCCCGCATGATTCACATTTTCTAAGTCGGCATGGACCAAGGTGATGGAACTGACAAATACCACACTTGGGCAGAGTGCCCATGTAACCTTTTCCTCTGTTTTCATCACCGGTTTTGGCTCTGGCCGGTGTGCTCGAATCACCCCTCTTGCTCACATTGCTTGTACTCTGCTTGAAGTTAGAAAACTTTCGTTTGTTATCACCAGCTGACTCCGTATGAGTCTCCTTCTTCTTTGTTTCAGAAATTGAGAACTTGCCCAACCTTACAGCCTCCTCCGTCAGTGCCACACTAACGTCAATCGCTTCCGTAATTGTTGCTGGCTTGGACGTGGTCACTATACTCAGAATTTGGGGCGCCAATCCCCAGATAAAGCGCTCGATCCTTTTGAATTCCGGTGTAACCATATAAGGTACCACATGTGACAAGTCGTGGAATCTCTGAACATATTCTGCGATTTTGGGACCATCCATCTTCAAATGCCAAAACTCTGTTTCCAATTTCTGGATCTCAGCTCTGGAGCAATACTTCCTGCGCATCAGCTCTTTCAGTTCAGCCCAAGTCATGGCGTACGCTGCAGCCTCTCCTAAGGTTTGAACTTGGAGATTCCACCATGATAGGGCACCGTCAGTAAAAAGTCCAGAGATGTATGTAACTTGTTATCCCGGCGCACATTTGCTCATTCTTATTGTTGTTTCAGTCTTCTCAGTCCAGCGGGTAAAAGCCACGGCACCTCCAGTGCCATCAAAGTTTAGTGGCTTGCAATCTAAAAATTGCTTGAAAGTACACCCTGTACAAGCAATGTCATTATTAGTAGTCGCACATGAATCATCAAAATATAGTGTAATGTGTCTCCTATGACTGATCATTACCATTCGGGGGGTTGTTGTTGTTGTTCGAGATGTTTCCGCTTGTTTCTCCTTGAGAAGCAGCGTATTGCGCAATAGCAGCCGCGATGATCCCTTGTAGTTCCGCCTGGTTAGTCGGCATGCGTGCTTCACATCGTGGAGGCATTTTCTAGAGGATGTTTCACGTGGGTCAGGCCATAGTAAGCAAACAATCATACGTATATGTAGTAACATTCATTATTTACATAACATCTCATGTCATAACCATAATAAATAATCAACAATGCATGAAATTTGAAGACTTATAACTTAAGTTTCATAAACAAAACCACCAATATAGTCTCACAATTACATCATGCGTCAGAATATAATAAGGGCTACATCACCCTTGTCTGAGTACAATAACCGATAAATCAAAAATCAAAATGTGGTCTCAAAAGGTCTCCATAATCATGGCTCGAGCACTGTCTTCTCACTAGGAGTAGCCTGTCTGTAGAAGATCTGGAATCCCTATTGCCCCGAATATCCCTGAGCTGATGGTGGAGGGGGAGGTGGAAAACGAGAGAAAATCAATCGGCGCAACTGCACCAAGTCCTCCTCCAGTGCATAAGCAAAACGCAACACGAAAGCAACCTGTCGATCGAGAGGGAGGAACTGAACGTCTGAATCCTGAGACGATGGAAAGGAAGTGTGCGATGCTGGAAACTGAGTCTGACAGGGACAGTGAGGATGTGGAGCTCTCTCCAATCGTTGGACACATCGCCTCAAGGCGTCCCACTGTAACTGTAGTGACGTGAGCGTGTCCTCTACAGAGTATCCGTCATGGAAGGGATGATAAGGGTCGGATACAGGCATGACATGGGGTGCTGACCGTGGGGATGGTTCACCCATCGGGGCTGAAACCGGGAGTGTAGTATGTGTGGTAAATGCAAACTGTGAAGTGACATGGGGAAACTGGGTCACGAAGGGTGCAGAAAATGACACTTGTGGGACAAAATCGGGATAAGGGACCTGTGGTAAGAACTGGCTATCCTCTGGCATGAATGGGGTGTGGCCGAAAAGCTGACTCGACGATCCCTCCCCAGGTTGGGGCGGAGGAATGTCCTGAAGGAAAGTGATAGGAAGGTCGGTACGATGGGCATCGGATGTGGATGGAGGAAACAAGGGAGCATCGAGTGGTACGGCGATGGGTGCGGGAGGGGGAGTGACTGGGACTACATACGGAGGGTAGTCATCCTCCTCAATCCACCCTTTGCTGGAGTGGGCGTACCTCGGGTCCATGTGGATAGCGAACGGTGCAAGGTCGTCAAAAATATCCATGGGATCGGGTATGGGTGCTACATCTGGCATCTCGACGGCTGATGGTGCTACAACGGGTGTATCAGTGACAGTAACAGGGTCGATGGCAAGAGCGGGCTCGGAAATGACTGGAGCGGGCTGATAATCAGCATGTATGGCAGGAATCGGATCATCTGGGTGAACAGGAGCCTCAGCAGGCTGCTCCAACTCCATCTCCTCATCAGCGTCCATGCGAGGAAGGTAACCGAGTCCCAACGGTGGGATATGAGAAGCTATCGACTCAGAGGAACCTGAAGCGGACGAAACAGACTGAGCCTCCATATCAGGAAGCCCGACCACGGGAACAATAGGATCAACAATTGGAACATCGACAAATGGAACGCCGTCCTCCACCGGGGCCCCACCATTCTGGTCTCCCTCCGGGGGACCCTCGATGGGTAGAACGACATCATCATCGTGTAACACGTCGAGAGGCTGTTCCTCAAAGGGAACTGCAGCAAAAGGGAGAGGAGCAGGGATCGGGACAAGGGGTAGATCCTCTCCTGGCGGGCCATCAGCTAAGGGCATGTCGCCTCTGAAGTCCGGTAGGGCGAAGGGCTGAAAGTCGTCTTCATCAGTGCTCGTGTAGTCTGAAGTGTAAACTCCCGAGTCTGTGGCCATCTCGTCATCGGAAGTAAAGGCCATCGGGTCGTTCGTGTTAGATACTCCGCTGCCGGAAGATGCCATGGTGTCTGTAACACAACCACAACATATGCACACAAATAAGGTAAGCATGTAAACAAATAACAATGAAATCATGTATGCATCCTAGTCTTTCCATACTATTCCTCCAAATCTCTAAACTGAACTCCCTAGCGTCTCAGACCACCCTGGTCTCTAAGACCAACCTCCCAGTCTCTAAGACTAAATCTTTCCCAATCTCTAAGATTGAACTCCCTCAGTCTTTAAGACCGAACTCCCTCAGTCTCTAAGACCGAAATATAATTTTTGAAAAGTGTATTTGTGCCTTCTTGTTTGTAAAAAAAAGTTTGTGCCCTGGATCTGGACGTTTAGTGCATGAAATGTAAAATGTTTGAAAACATCTTCGTGAGAGCCCTAGAGATCATAGTCTAGACTCGAGAATGAATCCTAGTTCGCTATGATCGAGGCTCTGATACCAAGCTGTCACACCCTGGCGCAGCGGAAGCGTGAGTTTATTTGGTGTGACTTCTTAATACCACAGCAACAATCACAACAATGCTATATGATAAAATACGGGATGTTCAATCATTAAAATAGTTGAAAATGCATAACATATTGTTTAAATAAAAAAAAACGTCAACTACAATATGCGTTACAAAACATGACTGGTTTAAAGAGAATTCATAAGACTCGACGATAAGCTACCAACGACACAAGGATTGAGACATGCAATACCCTAACTACGTCTTTTCAGATTTATTACACGAAACAGGACTGTTTTCGAGTATTTAAATGAAATAGTTATCCTTTTCAAAAAATTCTCAAATTTTTACAGGATGTCATATATAAACCAAAATTTATTGTGTAAAAATTTCGGATATCAGTTCATTACCAATTTTATATAAAAATTCTTTTATTCGACTGCAATCAGATTTGATACCTTCTGATTGCAGTTTTACGGAAAAATTCACTAAAAATCAATCGTAAGTCGGATCGTCGAAATTCCAGTTGGAGGGTCACGGAAACAACCGTGACCATCTACAGTAAAAATCCCACGAGCAGATTCTGTTCAGGTTTTAAGTTTTGACTCCGACTACGATACACTTTTTCAGCAGGAAAATTTCAGCTTAAGCTGCTGTCTTAAAATAATTCCTTAAAAATAGTAAATGACCTCGAAAAATTACGATTCCAGTTTCATTTCTTCGGTTATTCAATATTACACAAGTTAGACTCCAGAAATTCAATTTTTCGATTAAAAATGAACCAGTTACAGCCTGTTGAAGGGGGTGGAAAATCTCAATCAGCAAGCTGTTTTTATTGAAGAAGTTACTAAAAACGCATAAACAAATACCCTAACCAAGGTTTATCGATGATTTAATGTTCGAACATCATGCATGCATTTACCAAACTCAAACCAACCAGATTTCAACTTCAAACAAACTTTTTATGTAGGGTTTTTATGTAGAGTTTCAAGTTCATATATTTAGTGTTTTAGTTTGTATGTGTCAAGAACATTTAAACAAAGCATAACAAGAACAAGATGGAACAAAAGGTGTGAAGGGACATACCACTAGCACAAGGCTAGGATGGAAATCTTAGTGTAAGGATGATGGTGAGAAAAAGTATGGTGAAGTGACTAGAAAAAGCTCTCTTGATGTTCCTTCAACTTTGCAACCTCCTTGGATCCTCTTGAAGCTTGAATGAACTTGTTGTGAAGAAGATGAAGGATGAGAGAGATGGAGGTGGTGATTTTCGGTTATAGGGAAGGGGGAGCCGAAAATAAGGGGGGGGGGGAGGTGAGGGGTGGAGTGCAATGTTGGAAGAAATGATGGAATATCTTGGAACTTGTAGGATTCCTTACAAGCTTTGACAAGTCTCACAAGCAATGCACAAGGTTTCAAACAAATGGAGCAAAGAGGCATGAAGAATATGATTTGGGGTGGGTCCCCATGGCTGGAAATCGGTTGGGGGGGGGGGGGGAGGTAAAATGAAAAAAAATTTGTTAACTAATAGGTATTAAATTAGAAGGTTAAGGGTATTTTCAAGTATAGTGGGTGTAGGTCATGTTTACATGGCGTATGGGAATTTTTGTGACCGTAATTAATTAAGAAAGATAAAATAATATTTCTGACAATATTTTCGTGTCTCGGGTATTGTCTGGTTGTTCGGTTACGTATCGTTCCGTTAAAGCGTTTAATTGTACCGTATAGCGTCTTTTATGCATCATTTTGTAACGAAAACGTTCCTGGCCCTTGGGAAAGTATACAGGACCACTCTGCTATATTTGTGTATACTACTGTTATGATAAAAAGCTGAATTAAATAAAAGAAAGCAAAATTCTGTATTTAAAGCGTGTTTTAGGCACTTCCCGGCATTATTCCTATCACCTAATGACGCGGTCTTATGGTTCTCACTACCCTACACTACGACCCAGTGTAGTACTCTATCCCTGGCTCATACTGGCCATAATAATATTGTCTGTCTAAGTGCTGGCATTGTCAGCATTATTTCTGAATCAACCGTTCAGTGTGTCAACTGTGCTGAGTGCATCAAGTATGTCACTAATGTAGGTGTGTAATGAATGGAGTGACTGTATAAAATGTGATGCATGTATATATGATATAGAATCATAGAGCAGTTTAAATTATCAGTTGTAATCAAGCACAGTAATTAAGCACGTAATTAAGATTAATTAATTTGTACAGTACCTGAAATTTTGAGGGTTGTCACATTAAATAGTTACCCTACACTACGACCAAGTGTGGTATTTGTTAGTTCCATCACCTTGGTCCATGCCGACTTAGAAAACGTGAATCATGCGGGAAGACGGGTCATTCAAAGGAAACATGTTGGGTTGGATCAGGCCAAGGTGGCCAAAGGAATTTCAATAACAACAACCGTGGTAATGGAAACTGGCCACAAGGAAATAACGGGGGAAATGGTAATCGTGGGAATGTCGCAAATCAAGCCGGAAATCGAGGGACCATTGGAAATCGAGGTGGAAATGGTAATGGAAATGGTCGAGGGCCAGGATGCTTCAACTGTGGTGACACTGGGCACTTCAAAAGGGAATGCCCAAAGCTAAATCAGGCGCAAGGCCGAATCTTTAACATTGGTGCGAGGGAGGCGCGCCAAGATCCAAACGTTGTCACCGGTACGTTCCCTGTAAACCAACGCTTTGCATCTGTTCTTTTTGATACTGGTGCCGATTATAGTTTCATATCGTTAAAGTTTAAGAATATACTTGGGTTGGCCACTAGTAAATTAGACGTTCCATACTCGATCGAATTAGCGAATGGGAAATTAATTGAAACGGGAGAAGTCATCAGGGGATGCATGATAGAACTGGGAGGACACGAATTTAAGCTAGATCTACTACCAGTCGAGTTGGGAAGCTTCGACGTGGTAGGGGGAATGGATTGGTTATCGAGCAACAAGGCCGAGATCGTTTGTCACGAGAAGACCATCCGCATCCCAATGACGGATGAAGAGACGATCGTAGCGCACGGGGAGAAGCGTGATGCGCCGTTGAGAATCATTAGCTGTCTGAAAGCTAGAAAGTGTTTACGGAAGGGGTGTGTTGCCTTTTTGGCACACATCGTGGATAAAGAAGCTGCTGAGCCCAGGATTGAAGACATTCCGATTGTAAGAGAATATCCTGAAATCTTTCCAGAAGACTTGCCAGGATTGCCGCCACAACGGCAAGTCGAATTCCACATTGACTTGGTTCCATGCGCCGCACCTGTAGCCAAGGCACCCTATAGACTTGCACCATCAGAAATGCAGGAATTGTCGACACAACTCCAGGAGCTATTAGATAAAGGATTCATCAGACCAAGCTTCTCACCTTGGGGAGCTCCGGTCCTGTTCGTTAAAAAGAAGGATGGTAGCTTTCGTATGTGTATAGACTACCGCGATCTTAACAAGTTGACTATCAAGAACCGTTATCCTTTGCCGAGAATTGATGACCTGTTTGATCACCTACAAGGTTCAAGCTTCTATTCAAAGATCGATCTTCGCTCGGGATACCACCAACTAAGGATACAAGAGGAAAGTATTCCGAAGACGGCCTTTAGGACTCGTTATGGACATTACGAGTTCTTGGTTATGCCTTTTGGATTGACAAACGCACCGGCAGTTTTTATGGACCTGATGAACCGGGTTTGCAAGCCGTATTTGGATAAGTTTGTGATCGTGTTTATCGATGACATTCTAATCTACTCGAAGACAAAGGACGAGCATGAACAGCACTTAGGAGCTATTCTAGAGCTACTCAAGAAGGAGAAGTTATACGCTAAGTTCTCAAAGTGTGAGTTTTGGCTACGCGAAGTCCAGTTTCTTGGTCACGTGGTAAATGGAAATGGAATTCATGTTGATCCCACAAAGATCGAGGCAATCACTACCCGATTCTATCTCTACCCGATGGCACGGAAGACTTCGTGGTATATTGTGACGCCTCGCGTCAAGGTTTGGGTTGCGTGTTGATGCAACGCCAGAAAGTTATAGCCTATGCCTCACGTCAACTGATGGTACACGAGAAAAATTACACCACCCATGATTTGGAACTGGGCGCGGTGGTGTTTTCATTAAAGATCTGGCGACATTATTTATACGGCACACGATGTACAATCTTCACTGATCATAAGAGCCTGCAGCACATATTCAATCAAAAGGAACTTAACATGAGGCAAAGGCGTTGGGTTGAACTGTTGAACGACTATGATTGTGAGATCAAGTATCATCCAGGGAAGGCGAATGTCGTCGCCGATGCCCTAAGTCGAAAGGAAAGAATCAAGCCTATAAGGGTTAGGGCTTTGGAAATGATCGTCCAGACGGGCCTCTCTTTGCGCATTCGTGCCGCGCAGAGGGAAGCCCTCAAAGAAAGGAATATCAAGGAGGAATATCTCCGTGGGATGGAGAAGCAGTTGATACCAAACGAAGAAGGAACTCTGTGCTTCATGAAACGAATTTGGGTTCCCCTGTTCGGCGGATTGAGAAAAGTCATTTTCGATGAAGCTCACAAGTCGCGGTACTCGATTCATCCAGGAGCGGATAAAATGTACCAAGATCTTAAGGATTTCTATTGGTGGCCAAGGATGAAAGGCGATGTTGCGGTATATGTTAGTAAATGCTTAACATGCGCCAAGGTAAAAGCCGAATACCAAAAGCCTTCAGGTCTCCTGCAACAACCTGAAATACCCAAATGGAAATGGGAACAAATTTCTATGGACTTCATAACGAAACTGCCGAAGACACCCAAGGGCCATGACGCGATCTGGGTAATAGTAGACCGTCTAACAAAGTCTGCACACTTCTTGCCAATCAAAGAGAAAGACAACACGAGTAAACTTGCGGAGATTTACATGCGAGAGATTGTGGCACGTCATGGAGTGCCTCTCTCAATTATCTCAGATAGAGATGGGAGATTTGTATCAAGGGTTTGGCAATCCTTCCAAGAAGCTTTTGGATCGCAGTTGAATCTGAGCACGGCATTTCATCCGCAAACTGATGGCCAAAGTGAAAGAACTATTCAGACATTGGAGGACATGCTGAGAGCATGTGTAATGGATCTAGGTGGTAGCTGGGATAATCATTTACCATTGGTCGGATTTTCGTACAACAACAGCTACCACACAAGTATTGGAGCCGCGCCATTTGAAGCTCTTTACGGACGCAAGTGTCGATCACCACTATGCTGGGCTGATGCAGGTGATAGGCAGCTCGCTGGTCACGAAATCGTCCAAGAGACGACGGACAAGATTGCGCAAATTCGAAAACGCATCGAGGCGGCTCGCGACAGACAAAAAGCCTATGCAAATCCAAACAGGAAGTCCGTGGAATACCAAGTTGGGGATATGGTTTTGTTAAAGGTTTCACCCTGGAAGGGTGTGGCACGCTTTGGGAAGCGTGGGAAATTGAATCCGCGTTACATTGGCCCTTTCAAAATCCTGCAAAGGATTGGGCTTGTAGCATACAAGTTGGACCTGCCTCCTGAACTCAATGGTGTTCATGATACATTCCATGTATCGAACCTGAAACGGAGTCCAACTCAACACACCGTCGTCATTCCTGCTGACGAAGTTCACATCGACGACACACTCCACTTTGTTGAAGAACCTGTTGAGGTCACTGATTGGAAGATTAACAAGACACGCCGGAGTAGTGTCAAGCTCGTCAAAGTGCGATGGAACGCTAGACATGGGCCAGAATTCACGTGGGAACGTGAGGATCGTATGAAGGCCAAGTACCCACATTTTTTTCCCAAGACCCCTGCAACTAGGCGTAGGACCTAAAATTTCGGGACGAAATTTTCTTAACGGGGGGAGAATGTGACAACCCTCAAAATTTCAGGTACTGTACAAATTAATTAATCTTAATTACGTGCTTAATTACTGTGCTTGATTACAACTGATAATTTAAACTGCTCTACGATTCTATATCATATATACATGCATCACATTTTATACAGTCACTCCATTCATTACACACCTACATTAGTGACATACTTGATGCACTCAGCACAGTTGACACACTAAACGGTTGATTCAGAAATAATGCTGACAATGCCAGCACTTAGACAGACAATATTATTATGGCCAGTATGAGCCAGGGATAGAGTACTACACTGGGTCGTAGTGTAGGGTAGTGAGGACCATAAGACTGCGTCATTAGGTAATAGGTATAATGCCGGGAAGTGCCTAAAACACGCTTTAAATACAGAATTCTGCTTTCTTTTATTTAATTCAGCTTTTTATCATACCAGTAGTATACACAAATATAGCAGAGTGGTCCTGTATACTTTCCCAAGGGCCAGGAACGTTTTCGTTACAAAATGATGCATAAAAGACGCTATACGGTACAATTAAACGCTTTAACGGAACGATACGTAACCGAACAACCAGACAATACCCGAGACACGAAAATATTGTCAGAAATATTATTTTATCTTTCTTAATTAATTACGGTCACAAAAATTCCCATACGCCATGTAAACATGACCTACACCCACTATACTTGAAAATACCCTTAACCTTCTAATTTAATACCTATTAGTTAACAAATTTTTTTTCATTTTACCTCCCCCCCCCCCAACCGATTTCCAGCCATGGGGACCCACCCCAAATCATATTCTTCATGCCTCTTTGCTCCATTTGTTTGAAACCTTGTGCATTGCTTGTGAGACTTGTCAAAGCTTGTAAGGAATCCTACAAGTTCCAAGATATTCCATCATTTCTTCCAACATTGCACTCCACCCCTCACCTCCCCCCCCCCCCCCTTATTTTCGGCTCCCCCTTCCCCATAACCGAAAATCACCACCTCCATCTCTCTCATCCTTCATCTTCTTCACAACAAGTTCATTCAAGCTTCAAGAGGATCCAAGGAGGTTGCAAAGTTGAAGGAACATCAAGAGAGCTTGTTCTAGTCACTTCACCATACTTTTTCTCACCATCATCCTTACACTAAGATTTCCATCCTAGCCTTGTGCTAGTGGTATGTCCCCTTCACACCTTTTGTTCCATCTTGTTCTTGTTATGCTTTGTTTAAATGTTCTTGACACATACAAACTAAAACACTAAATATATGAACTTGAAACTCTACATAAAAACCCTACATAAAAAGTTTGTTTGAAGTTGAAATCTGGTTGGTTTGAGTTTGGTAAATGCATGCATGATGTTCGAACATTAAATCATCGATAAACCTTGGTTAGGGTCTTTGTTTAGGCGTTTTTAGTAACTTCTTCAATAAAAACAGCTTGCTGATTGAGATTTTCCAGCCCCTTCAACAGGCTGTAACTGGTTCATTTTTAATCGAAAATTTGAATTTCTGGAGTCTAAATTGTGTAATTTTGAATAACCGAACAAATGAAACTGGAATCGTATTTTTTCGAGGTCATTTACTATTTTTAAGGAATTATTTTAAGACAGCAGCTTAAGCTGAAATTTTCCTGCTGAAAAAGTATATCGTAGTCGGAGTCAAAACTTAAAACCTGAACAGAATCGGCTCGTGGGATTTTTACTGTAGATGGTCAAGGTTGTTTCCGTGACCCTCCAACTGGAATTTCGACGATCCGACTTACGATTGATTTTTAGTGAATTTTTCCGTAAAACTGCAATCAGAAGGTATCAAATCTGATTGCAGTCGAGTAAAAGAATTTTTATATAAAATTGGTAATGAACTGATATCCGAAATTTTTACACAATAAATTTTGGTTTATATATGACATCCTGTAAAAATTTTAGAATTTTTGGAAAAGGATAACTATTTTATTTAAATACTCGAAAACAGTCCTGTTTCGTGTAATAAATCTGAAAAGACGTAGTTAGGGTATTGCATGTATGTTTGTCGGGTTGGCTAGGTGGGAACACTTTATGTGATATTTGTAAGAGAAAATGATATGTTTGTATGCATGGACACCTCTATTTACAGAGGAGGCTATGGCGAAATTTTCGGAAATTATAACACTTAGTAAATATTTACTTTCTAAGACTATAATTTACTAGAACATTAAACGAACAAATATTTATCACACGAATCTTTATAAGTAACACAACTCTAAATATTAAACTCTAAGCCAAGGCACGGCCCGTTCGTCTAATAGACATTAGTACGTGTAGGTTGTCGTGTAGCAGTCAGACTTTGAGATTCAGTTCAAGACGCATTACAGTGAGTTCATGTCCCCCCCCCCCCCCTTTTCTCTTAACTATTTTCAGTTTTTACATCTCGGGGGTGAAATACATGTTACAGACATTTACAGACTTATACAGACATTTACAGACATTTATTACGGTATGGTTAGCTTAAAGAGGGTTTTTACTACGCGATCATGTGAGTGGTGGGTACAACGCTTAAGGCCATTAATCCTCATAGTAGGACCACGGGACACGAGTGATAGATCTATTTGGGTGTAGCGAGCCCACACCCATGAGGCCGGGGCGGCCCATAGTGGTGACTATGTCTTCATACAGAGACAAATTTGCTATGTTTGAGTCTTCCTGCATCATTCACGTATACTATTGGATTTGCAACCCAATGGTGATCAGTTTTTCCTTATTGCTACATACCAGGGACTATTTTATTTACAGACGTACTAAACGATTTTATACACACAGTCTTACACATGAACTCGCTCAACTTTTTGTTGACTTTTAAACTACATGTATTTCAGGGAATTAGTTTGGATCTGGCAAGTGATGCATGATTAGCTGCGTACCAAATAAGGGTGTCATCCGGAGTCGTAGGTTTGGGAAGTGTAACTCCTTCCTGGGCGAGTTGCTTGTCTCAATCCTTGTGTCGTTGGTAGCTTATCGTCGAGTCTTATGAATTCTCTTTAAACCAGTCATGTTTTGTAACGCATATTGTGGTTGATGTTTTTTTTATTTAAACAATATGTTATGCATTTTCAACTATTTTAATGGATGAACATCCCGTATTTTATCATATAGCATTGTTGTGATTGGTGCTGTGGTATTAAGAAGTCACACCAAATAAACCCACGCTTCCGCAAAAGCCAGGGTGTGACAATGACCAAGACTCAATACTGATCAACAGTCTTTTAACAACCGAACTTCGAGATAGTGAGAATCGAATAAATCAACCAGAAACAAATTCAGACAAACCTTCACATCGGGTTTGTATCCAACTTCACCCCAATCAACCACTTCTTGTCTTCAAGAACTCCAGTACTAGTGTTTGGAGCAATAAGAGATCACAGAATTTTTCTTTTGCGGCCACAGAATCGCGAACACCAGATCTGACTATGTTTTTTTTTTTCTAAAACGATTAGATCCAATCTTCTAATACAAAAGCCCTGATCCACAAAGAGATCCGCACAAACACCAAACCTAGAAAAGTAAAAGATGATGAACCGAGAACCGAAACTCTGATACCATGTCAAATGGTATGAATCAACTATAAATAGATAATAACACCAAATATGTATTAACCTAAAACTGATACAACTGTGTAACAATGAACTTGACACAAATCACTCTCAGACTATCTCTCACTTGCAGATTATCAACAAGATAATCTGCTAGACAACAATAAGGAAATCAACACTAAGTGAATCAAAGTAATTTACTAATGAAGAAACCCTAATTTGCCTAAAACAGGGAGAACAAAGAACTGGAAAGATGACCACACAAAATGACACGTTAGGTGAGAATTAATCCGGGTAAAGCAATATATAGCAACCCGGATCCAATCTTAACCAACCGGATAAATCGGACACTTCACAACCACCCAGCCTTTATTAATAACAACTGGGTGGGCCTTCATTTCATAACCCATAACATCATAATAAACTTACATAAAATATATATGTCTGCTAAATATTTGATTATGGTACAAAAATTCACTCAAAAACATGCCCCTTGAAAGTTTTATGAAATCTGGATCATTAAAGCTTGTGCAAATGCTTCCCATGCAAATTCTAAAAGCAGATATCCACATTAAAACCCCAATTTACATGAGGACATGGAGATTCATATGATTTATGCTATGTAGACTCACATGACAAAACGCCAAAACTTTAAGCAATAACAAAAGACAAAAAAAAAAGACAAACCTTATCAATGACAAGTAAAGTTTTAAAACATCATTATAGCAATTACAAGTTCTTAAGCAATGAGAAAAGACATATAAAAAGAAAACAAACCTTATCAAACATAAAAATAGTTACTAGTAAAGATTTAGCATTATTACTTGAACATTAAAGCATGAAGAAGGCTACAAATAACAACATTACAACAACATCAAGAACAAATACAATAAACATGTATTATCCCAAAGTACATGGTAAGTAACAATAAACACAAAACCTTCAACAAATACACCATTCTGAATGCGTTATTCATTGTCTTCTTTATCTGAAGTTTGTAACGTGCTGCAACTAATCGATGACTCAGAATACGATGATAAAGCACCACTGATAAGCTATTTGAGTGTTTACCAATGGCCGAGCATTTAACTACTTAACATTACGTCTATATGGTAACATGTTTCCACATTAGAAACAAAACAAAAGTTTTGAACTTTGGTTGTTAATCTGCATAAACAAAGCACAAACCAAAACATCAAAGATTAGAAGTTAGTACATCACAACTGACGACATCAATCAAAGTACACATCCAATATCAATAGCACTAACTCATGAAATTAACGCAAACACAAACACATCTTAATCATTCCAAAATATCAATAGCAACAACCAATCAAATGTTTATGTCCATGAAGCAAATAACAATATTCCAACGAAATAACTAGCGACATACAAAATCAGACTAATGACACTATCAGTTACGCCCTTACAGAATTACCTACTATAATATGCGATCAAAGATTGAAACCCCGATCTTCAACTCGTTTACCACAAGCATAGCTACCGAGGCTACCATATAGCTAAAGCTCGAGTCTTTTACATCCTAACCTCTCTTGCCATGTTTCAACTTTTTTTTTCTTTTCGAGTTAAGGTTAGTGGATGTTTGACAACCCTGTGTTGAGCCATTAACAGGCCTGACTGATTAAGAGGCTCTATAAACCATTAAAAAAGGTTTCTTTTAAGTGGACCACACACTCTACATTTGATCGATTTAGATATAGCCTCTTAATAAGAGACAACCAAACAACTCCTTAATATGCAATTTCTATGATTTGGGGTCGTCCCTAGCCACCTTATGTCGACGTTAACCATTACCATATAAGGTCAACACATATATACTCAACCAGTACTCTACCAATAGTTTATCATGATGCATAAATATATCATTTTTTGAATGTAAATCAAAGGCTTACCTTGAATCGAAACTCACTAGCGAAGTACCACATGCTATAAATATGTTGACGTCGTTGGTCCTCTTCCTAGTGAACGTTTATTTTCTCATCACGTTTCACAAGTGGTTTTGGTTCGAGAGTTATGAACAAGATAATAAGAGTATGGATGGCAATCAAACCCGAACCCGATGGGTAAACCGGGAACATTTGGGACGGGAATGGGATTAGTTTTAAAAATTTTCATGGGTATGACACGAGTATGAGATTTAGTGATATACCTGTTTACCCATTACCTGAAAACATACATCCGTTTACCGGATAACATACCCGAAATTATTTTCTTTATATATATATACTAGAATTTTGACCCGTGCCGCGCGTTGCGGCGGCAACGTCACGTTTGTGACTTCATTACACGTGTAGAAATGATGGCAATAACATGTGCGGCGCACACGTGACATTACGTATGTCACAGGTTTTTTACCTTCTTACACACGTTACTTTCGTCATTAATCTACGTGTTGTGTCTGCTTTCGTCACGACAAAAAAATTGGAAGCTAAATAATATGGTAGACAATCACGTCATCAACATGATTAGCATTAGATACATGTTTCCAATTCCCACCATTGGATATTTAATTAACCAAGTGTGAGAAACGGAGATGTTCTCCAAGAAAGACATGCAAAGTGGTTATCACCAACTTCGAATCAAGTGAAAAAATAAATAGAAATCGTTTAAAATAGATTGAAAAAAAAGTTTTCAAATTATAAAACAAATAAAAAGCATTTTAAGTTTACGTCAAAACGTATACCAATCGAAAATGCACAATACTTAGCAACGACAAAACGTACAATAACTCGAATTTTATACTGTCGAATGAAAATGTATTATATTTGACCCGACTCGTTATCGAACAAAGTTTACGTCAAAACGTAGACCAACCGAAAATGTATGCATAAATAAGCATGGAAATGTATTATATTTGACCAAACTAATTTCTGAAAAAAAAATATCTCCAAACGTGAATTTATATCATTTAAGTTGAAACGTGAATTTATACCGACATGTACACGAAAATGTCAAAATGTAGACTATCTGAAAACGTACATAAAAATGAGCATTAAAAACATTATATTTGACCCCACTCATTTCCGAAAAAAATTGCGTCGAAATATGAATTTATACTGAGGGTAAATTTGAAAAGTTAGAACTCAAGGGGTGAAATGACATTTTATAAGGTTTTAAGAAAGTGTAAGGGTGTAGATGTCAATTTCAAAACTCTAAGGACTGTTTGTGTCATTTTATAAATTTGGTAAGCTTTTGTGTGGTGTCATAGCACCGACCATGAACTTTAAGAGATGCTAGTTTTTTATCCCACGTGTTACGACGGGAGATGTGGTGCGGATATTGACTCGGTTTGTTACGTGATTGGTAAGTTACCTATATAATACGACTAATCGTTATAGCAACCGAAACAAAAGAAAATACCCACAAAATAAATCGTAATATACCAAGAATAATATCGAGTCGTTACAAAGTTTTTTAGTGTATAATTAAAAAACACCAAAGCTATTTTTGAGTAAATTATATATAATCTTAAAATGAATGGTCGGTGGCTGTCACATCACAGCCACCGCCATTCTTTATATATAACATACTAGCCTAAGATCCCGCGAGTTTCGCGGGTGGCTTAAGACAAACATATAATATCTACCGGCATTGAAGCCCATGTAGATCATTTTTTTTTCTAGGCCTTTCCAAAGTTAGGCTTCACGTCTAAGGGTTAAAACAGGTCCCAAACAGACAATACACGACCCTAACCGGTACAAACCCATAACCGAACAGAGTGATCACTTCCCTTTCCAAAAACCTGGTACATACAAGCGAACCTTTAATAGATCAACGAAAGGTCATGGTTTTCATCTTTTGATTGACATCAAGTTTATATAAACTTCAATATCTAAATTCTTATTTAAATTCATATTAGTTCATATAAAACTTTGCTTACATATGTGTAAACCCAAACATGTCTTTTTAAGAAACAAATTAGAGCAGTTTTTAATGTATCAGTAAACAACACAAATAGTACAATGATTTCTAAGTTCAACTCTTACCAGCAAGAAGTAGCTTCATCCAATCACTTGTCCGACACGGATGTAACGTGTATCTTTATATTTATACGGGTGCTCCTACAATTAAAATAATGGAAGTATAAATTAACATAAAAGCATTATATATATAAATTTTAGGATGATATTAAAATTACCGATATCCCACCGCGATAACCGATATCTCAAATATCGGTCTTTGACCGATATCCGATATTTTACCGCATTAACTCCTTAGACGATCACACCCTGCACCAAATACCCTTCCTTATAATGTATAAATGATCCTGGTCAATCTAGCTAAGGTGACCCGAGCTTAACCGAGTTGGCTTGGTTTGTAAGGGAGCCTACCCCAAGCTCAAATGTTCAGCCACGTTCAGAACTGGTTTAAGGGCCGATTTCAAGAGCAAATGTTTAATGGTTAAATTTGAAAGCAAATGTATAAATAAATCTGTTTGGTAATTGTTGTTCATCTCTCCAACCATGTCAGCATGTACGACACACATAAACGGTCTGTTGGTTGGTTCAAGTCCCAATGCCAGTTCATAAATTAGTTACAGTCCATAAGTGAAGTTGCCAAATGCAACATAGATCACTGTGCGTGCTGGGTTTCACAAACTCATTTGCTTTTCATATAATTAAAATGCAAGCAGTGATTAGTAGATAAAAATAAACACTAACCCATGGATCTTCAGTTAAATCAACTGTCCATTTGGCTAAATATACGCCTGAGGCAGCAATGAAAGATGGTAGAAACCTTATGAAACTGCAACCGATTTGAAATATGCCAAATAGTTTGCCTTGGATTCTAGTACTATAACTTTAGCTGCAATTTATGCCCTTGTTTAGTTTCATAATTGTAATCATGACAGCAAAAGCAATTAATAATTCAACATAGAATATTATTTCCAAATCCGTAGGATATAACCAGCTAACTAATCTATAAAAACTTAAGGTTAGTTCATTAGAACTATATAAACAGACACCCAAACCTCCTTCAAAGAATTATAATAACTCACACGCCAAACAAAATTCCATAAACACATAGCAAATTGAAATTGAAACTTGTACAAAACTCCCTTGCTAATAGCAAATAACATATGAAATATGAAATTACCTGTGCAATAGCCAACAGCCAAATGCGAATACCAGTCACCAAATTCGCAATCGCTCCTTGTTGGACTAACTGAATCAATTATCAATAGCTTATGCTCAATTGGTTATGTCTCAGTAGCTGCCAATAATTATGCGAATCGGTTCAGTATAAAAAATTATCAATTAGCGATTACGGTTTAGGGCAAACAGTATGAGTAGATGGCATCCATTATACAAATTTCTAAAAAAGTAGCCATTAACATATTACATACCTGGATTATCCTTGATAATGTCATTGATTACACCTAATCTTGCCCTTAATCTCACCCCAATTGCCACGCGATTTAGAAAGAAAAGGTAGACGATTTGAAGAATATGGCGAGAACTCGGTCGATAACGGCTCATGCTGTAACAAAATAGCTTTTTTAATAGCCTTGAGAAACTTTCGTTTACAACAAAATTGAGATTGTTCCAACAACATACTAATAATTATGGTTTGGCTTTAGGGTTAACACTTGTAAAACTATGAAATTGAACAATCTCGTAGAGTCAACCACATAATACAAACCATGTTATAGATTAAAGGTTGGTTACTAAAATTCTAGACAATTAAACCTTAAAGAAAGATGCAGTCATCTGAATGTGTAAATAAACGAAGCCGATAGTCATGTTTAAGCAGCTCTAAATTTTACAAAAAGATGATAAATTTGTAAGGGACTAATATCTTTCAATACATTATCTCAATGTTATGGATTAGCCATTAGAGCAGCATACACAACTTATGGTTAGAGTTTAGGCTTAAAACCCATAAAACTATGCAATCAAACATTTTGATATTTATTATTTAATTTGAAAGTCCTAATTTTTTTTTCTTTGTATAATGAAGCCACCACTGCATTTTAGTGTGAATAACATAAAGGTCAAAAAAAGGTACGTTATTGTCTTATCACAATTATAAACTTGATAATATATATTGTAAAGTGTTTTTAATACATTTCCGGTTTTCATCCGGCTGTTACTTCAGCGAGGCATCTCGTGTGGAGGCAGTACGGTTTCCGGGGGAACGCCGTAACCAAGTCTGGCGTTATAATTACATAAGGGTTGTTCTGTCATTCTTAGAAAGATATAGCCTGGGGAAATGATAATTTTACTAAAGTTGAAGTTAAAAGATAAAAGGAAAAAAAAAATAGGTTCAGGTCACCCAGAACTCAAGACCACACTTCCTGTTGTACCAACTAACAACAAAGCAATCTATCAACTGTGCCAAATCTATAAATGTTTTTATATAAAAGTAATTTCAAAAAAATTTAAGGTTAACCAAACATCACCAAAACAGAATTAACCGAACCGAACATTGTCTATATAAAAATTTTGGCAACCAAGGGAGGGAATCAGTTGTAATCTTTTGTTTTTGTCAAGGCCCAGAGACTCGGGCCCAAATAAGTAATTTATTTGTTGATAGATTTTATTTTTATCAAAGCCCAAAATGAAGCTCATCAATAACCAAACCATTTCCTATATTTTTAACTGAAACCGAAATTAACCAAACTGATCGATTATACATTGCCAAAAATCAGAACTTTCTATTAACAAAACCATGTACCCCTATAAAAAATGAGTAGAAGTGAAATAATTTTATCCAAAAAGGGAGAAAATGATTTTTTACCTCATCAAGGTCCAAAGTTCCTTCAGAAACAATGCTCACACTGGATACAGCAGAATCATGCTTGTGATCATGATGATGCCCTTGGTGGCATTCTGTTTAAAAAAATATATATATGTATATATGATTAAATACTAAAATAAACCTGAATAAATTATACAGAAAAAAGAAAAGTGATAAATACCATGGCCATGCTTGTGAGTGTGATTCTCACAATGAGAATCCTCTGATGGATCTTCAGAATCAATTCTGCATAACCGAAAGGCAAGATACACATAAACAACAAATATTATGTTTTTATTTATCAACGACATAAGCTTCATTAACTATGTAGAAATTATATATCCAAAAGGTTATTTAACAAACAAAGGACATGGTGTTTACATACATATGGAGAAAATATCATATGATTATCACCTGTCAAGATCGTAGCCTCCCACTCCCAACACAAAATCCATATCAACAACGCCAAATTTAGCTTGTTTTATCTGTGCCATTCCATTTATGTGCTGCAAAATGCACCAAGATTAATTTGAGACTTTGAATAAAATTTACTTTTATGGTTTCATATATCATAAAAAAAACCCCCAAATTAGGTCACAGTCGGAGTCAATTAGATGAATGGACAAAGCAAACAAAAACACGACAACAAAGAATCGTTATAAGTAAACGAAATCCATGAAAGAAAACAAAAGATTGAATAGAGGAAATCATACCCATTAACATTCCACTAATTGTTAAAAAAGCATCTCCATGATCTCTGCTCATCAACATTCCGGTAAGTAAACATGACTAAAACATAATACTAACCATCAAATACTTTTTCTTAATAGAAATCATAAATTTTAAAAGATGATATACCTTTCTAAGTGAAATCCCAAATATCTTTGATGGCTTCATTGCTTATTTCAGATTTTGACAATCATGGTCAAATTTTTGATGAACATACATAAATCAAAATCACGCCTTAATTTGAATCTTCTATCTGGAAGTGGGTTGATGCCCCAGAAAAAAACCACAGAGATTAAGGGTTTGGAATCTAAGGAGATGAAAGAGAATGGGTAAGAGACGGTGTATAAACATCAGAATAGGGATTTTTGTACAACAAATTAGATGAAATCGCAGAACACATAAAGAAATCACATATAAGGCATACCAAAAACGACTCATTAAACAATTTCATGGATAGAAGACACAAGATTACCGATTAATAAGAAGCAATCGACGAAATTACCTTACATAGTGTTGATCAAAAGAAGAATCGCCAAATCGATGAAACAAAAAGCCAAAGACGAATGGATTGAAAGCAAAATCGGAAAGATATAATATGGAATTAGATCTAGGGTTTTTGATTTGATACATCATATAGAAAAGAAAGGAATCATGTTTAAGGAAATAGCGAGAATAGAGAGAGCGGATGTGAGGTCTAGTGAGAAAAGGAAACGGCTGTAAGGGAATTGGCGCTCAATCTCTTTGAGGGAGTGGTTTTAGAGTGACAGGTGTCAATAATTGGTTTAAGCTAATGACAAGTGGCACCAAAATGTTTTGTTTTAATATACATTATAGATTATCGCTTGATAAGAACCTATCTCTAAGTTTGCTGTGGTGGTTGTTTCCTCAAAGTCTCAACTTGAGGTCACAGGTTCTATCCGGGTAACACTCTGTTTTTTTGGTCTGCACTTTTTAATGTTATCATGACTCACGTATGGGTGGTTCCATGTGCGATTCATTAAAATTAAATATATACACATAATTAGTCAATATTAATAAAAATAATATAATCAAATCATTACTTCACTTAGATTTAACAAACTAATTTACTCAAAAATATCTAGTCGTTACAAAGTTTTTTAGTGTATAATTAAAAAACACCAAAGCTATTTTTGAGTAAATTAGTATGTTAAATCTAAGTGAAGTAATGATTTGATTATATTATTTTTATTAAGATTGACTAATTATGTGTATATATTTAATTTTAATGAATTACACATGGAGCCATCCATATGTGAGTCATGATAACATTAAAAAGTGCAGATCAAAAAAACAGAGAGTTACCCGGATCGAACATGTGACCTCAAGTTGAGACTTTGAGAAAACAACCACCACAGCAAACTTAGAGATAGGTTCTTATCAAGCGATAATATATTATATATAAAGAATGACGGTGGCTGTGATGTGACAGCCACCGACCATTCATTTTAAGATTATAATATATATATATATAGGGTGGGGTTCTAGAGTGAACACTAATGTATTTGCGAACTGAGTGAACAAATCCTGGCCATTGATCTACACACGTGTATGGTCAGGATCTCATCATCAAATCGTAAAATACACTGGTGTATTTCAACATCAAATCTTGGTCATTGATCTACACACGTGTATGGCCAGGATTAGTTCACTCAGTTCGCAAGCTACACTAGTGTTCACTCTTGAACCTAATCCTATATATATATAGGTAGAGGATCCTGTAAAAAGTGCTCAAAATGTGAGAAGTGTATTATAACACTATATATAATACTATATAACACCATATAAACACCGTATAACAATATGTAACACCATATAATACCATATAACACTATGTAACATTATATATCATTATATAACAAATATAACACTATAGGTTGTCTGATAGCATGTCTATGATAGATGTATAGTGTTATATTTGTTATATAATGATATATAGTGTCACATAGTATTATATGGTGTTACATATTGTTATACGATGTTTATATGGTGTTATATAGTATTATATATAGTGTTATAATACACTTCTCACACTTTAGGCCCTTTTTACACTATCATTACCCTATATATATATATATATATATATATCTATACTATATATAATATACATATCCAAAGGACTTCTTAAGGTCATTGAAATTTCCTTAAAACACCCCTAAAGCATGATGTACAAGTCTTTTAAGCACCAGAAAACTTCACTTTCCACTTATACCCTTCTACTAAAAAAACACGGGATAGATTAGGGGTTTCACCATTTCAAAACATTTCAAAATCGCCCGCTCCTCTCTCTCTCTCTCTGGCGATTCCAGATCTAGGGTTTTCCTCCAAGGCGATTCAAGCTGCTACTCAGAAGGAGGCAATATCTTCTTCCTATCAACCCTAAACTTAATGGTGACGGTGGAAAGGGTGGTCGGATATGTTCGAGTTAAAATCTAGGGCTTCCATGCCGTTCGGAACCAAAACACTCCGATTAGGTATGGTCCGATGCAGTATCTGTTCATATCGGAGATACCTACACCCTGAATATTTCTCAAACCCCTTCCTATTTCATAGTTTTTCGCTTCAAAACTGTTTGTACGTTGTGTTTGTAGTTTCAGCCTTTTAGGCTGTAATTTTATTTCGTACCTTTTGTGTAATCTGGATTTAAAGGTTTAATTGTTTTTTTCTAGGGTTTTGTGTGAGAGATGGTGCTGAAAAAATGAAGCAACTTAAGAACCATTAGCAGTGTGCTTGAAGACGAGGTTTGTTATCGTTTATATGCTTTTTTGTATCTTTATTGATTTTGCGTACTGTACATTACTCTGGATATGCTTAAAATAAATTTTCTGGTGTGTGTGTGTGTGTTTATTGTTTATTCTCTGTTAAAAAAGGGGTAGGAGGTTGTGTTATGAGTGTTTGTACTGTTTGGTAGCTATGAAGTTGTTGTAACCTGTATAAATTCAAGGTTTAAATGTTTATATTTCAGGTTTTTTCTATTTAGGATTTAGTGATATGTTTTTAAAACTGTCTTCTAGAGACAGATTGCTGAATTTATCTACTGTTATGTTTGTTGTTTTCTATTATGATTTTGAAGTTTTTTAATCTAATATGCGTTGTGTTGTTTTATAGTCCGAGAAAGGGATGCCCACTATAGCTGGAAAATCAAGAAGTGAATCAAAGGACAAGGAAAAGAAGCATAAAAGGCACAAGGACAAAGACCGAGACAAGGACAAAGAGCATAAAAAACATAAACATCGGCATAAAGATCGAAGTAAAGATAAGGACAAAGAAAAAAAGAAGGATAAAAGCAGTCATCATGACAAGGTTAGATGCTTTTGACATTCTGCACGCAAAATCGACAACTACTTAACACCGATTCAGACATTAATATTAGTTTTCTGCTTGAAATTCTGATGGTGTTATTTTAAATTGTTTCAGAAAAGGAAGCATGATGGAAACGAAGATGTCAGTGACACTCACAAGCAGAAGAAAAGTAAGGTAATTTGGATGTCTTTATATTGCGTTTTGTGATTTTCTTGTTTTTCTTATTGGTTATCCTGTTAATTTTGCAGCATAAGAACTCAAAGATTGATGAGATAGGAGCGTTTAAAATAGCAGCTTGAACCACATGGACCTGCAATACCGACCCGGTTTCTACCTTACCCGAACCACAGGTATAAAACAGTTTCAGACCCGGCCGAAGAAAAAAGAACCGAACCGGAACCGGATCCACCTTGACAATGTGTTATTATCAGCTTGGTTTCATCTTTCCGAAAATAATCTATTATAGTATCAGAGTGGGCTACTGTAGGTTGAGTTGGTGGTCATGGAGGAAGGAGAACTTGATTTCTCAAACACTGAGATGTTTACGGATCCAAATATGGGTGATATCCCGAGCAATGATTTACTCGATAGATTCTTTGATGATTTTTTCAAAGACTCGCACGCGTGCACCCATACGCATACTTGTAACCCACTGGGCCCTGATTCATCACACACCCACACGTGTTACCACGTGCATAGGAAGATCATGCCCGCCATGAGCGGCGATGATGACAAGATGCCGACGGATGACACGGCTGAGTCGGCGGATAAAAAGTGAAGAACGTTTGTTAGGTAACCATGAAGCAGTTAAAGAGTATCGTGAGAAAAAGAAAGCGCGCGCTGCTTCGTTAGAGGACGAAGTTGTTAGATTGAGAGCATTGAATCAGCAGTTAATGAAGAGGATTCAAAGTCAGGCTGGGTTGGAAGCTGAGGTAGCGAGATTGAAGTGTTTGCTTGTGGATATTAGAGGGATAATTGAAGGAGAAATTGGTGTTGCTTCAAATTCTGTTTAAATTTTAATTTCATCACTTCTGAAAAAATTAGGTTAAATCAGCTGCGAAGAAGAGTAAAAGCGTTGCGAATGAGACTGATGGTGATAAGCTTCCGACGTTCATGTTCGTGCGCAGAGAGGTCAAGCAACAGATAGCCATAGCATAGCTCAGAACGAGTATTGATCTTAATTTTCTTAAAATTAGTGCAATTAGTTAATATTAGTGATCTTAATTATTAGTTGGTTTTTATAACCGATTTTGGCAGGCAAGAAGAGAGAAATCAATGCTAGAATGAAGCTTCTTCAAGCGCTGGTACCTGGTTGTAGCAAGGTTAGTTATGTTGAAGTTCAACTGGTGGTGTCATTGAATGTCATTGATTACTTGTACTTTACATTGCTGATTTCAACTGGTGGTGTTGTTAATCTGACTAGCATTTAGAATTGTTTTTACTCTAACAGTGAAATACTTTGTTTATAGCCCCTTGGAGCCAGAAGAGAAAGGGTTTTGGTTAAAATAGAAGACTACGACTTCAATGAGGCGATTAAGCAGATTGTGTCATCAATTTGACTGAAAAGGTAAAAAGTATACATTAAAGATAAATTGTTTGACCCGTTTCATTTCATGCTAAATTGATATGTTACATTGAAAATTCTCTGAATTTGTCCTCATTAAGTGACAAGGGGAAAACTTATGGAAACCTAAGAGACCTGCATTCCTTCACTGAGATCATTACAGTCGCAAATGCAACCTGCGTTGTTTAAAAAATTATTCTCAGGTGTGTCTATGTATAAAAATTGATTTTAAAAGGAATAGTTTCATGCACAATATCAGTTGTTGCTTCCTGTTGGCTGTGGCTAGAATGAGGTTTCTTGTTTAAAAAATTAGTTAGTATTATACTCTGGGCTAATGGGCTTATGGTTACTCGCCAAGAGTCCAATCGCTGGTCAAATCTGTCTCGCAAGGTTGATTTGAAGCATCTGATGCTGGTTTTAGCACAGATCTTGATGTGGATAATCTTTATATACATTTTTCTGTATTTTTCTGGTCAAATCTGTCTCGCAAGGTTGATTTGAAGCATCTGATGCAAGCCTATCGATACTGCCTTTCTTCTTTTTAGGAAATAGGTGGATATTTGGACGATTAAACCCTAATTTCTTCTTCTATGGTGGCAGTTCTCCAGTTTTTTATGAAGTGAACACCTCTCCAGTTTTTTGAGAGGTCGTCCAAACACGGAAAGAAAAGGCGCACCATAACGGGCACAACAAAGTTGAGAAGGCAACAAATTGGATATTTAACCCGATTGCTGCTGCATCTAGGGCTAATGCTGCCACATTTGGTGAGTCACATGGGAACCTCGATTCAGTTTTTATTATGTATAATAAGTGTGTCAACCCATTTGACACGTTCCTTTTACTTAACTATAGCAAGATCGCAAGTAAGCATTGATGGCATAATGAATCAGTTGGACATGGTTGCAGCAGGTCAGGCTTTTCGCTTGATTTCATTTAGGTTTTATGCCTACTTTTAAGGTTTGAAAAGGTTTAACGGGGATTGGCTATTGAGGTCTGGAACCGATAGATATTTCAATCATGTTAGTTCCCATTGCTGCAGGAGGCATCATTGGTAACAATTTTTTTTATAAGATGTTTCTTTGAAAGGCATTTGGCTACAACTAAAGCTGGGTTTTAAAAAGCGCGCCTCCCTAGGCGCGTCAAGGTGCAAGCCTTGGCGCTTTTACTAGCCTGAGGCGCGCTTTTTACAAAAAGCGCAAATTTGCAGAAAAGAATCGTTCGAGTACATGACTCACTTTTACGATTTTCCTCAGTTGTTGTATGCTATACGTTGTGCCTTTCTGTCTATGTGACCCTTAATACAGATTCCACGATTGCAATCAAGGTTTAAATACAAAGGGTCATTAACTTACAAAGTGTAAAAAGGATTTTAATCGGCTGCGTATTTTCAATTTCTTATGCGGAATTTTCATTTGTTTTTTTTTTTCTTTTTGTGCTTAATTTTTTATACATTACATTAACTTACCCAATATAAACATTTGATTTCTATTTTTTCAATTAGCAGAGGTTACCGGTGAAATTTACAGATGAGTATGGGAAGTTTTTGTCAGAAAAGGTGACTCTGAAGGTACCACATTCCCCTCTGTAATTGACGAAGTCATGCCTAGAACATCACGAGGAAGGAATGTTTTTCGCTTTTGGTCGTGTATTTGATGGAAAGGTTTCAATCGGTTTGAAGGTTAGAATCATGGGTCCGAATTATGTTCCCGGTGAGAAGAAAGATCTGTACGTTAAAGGTGTTCAAAGGACTGTTATTTGGATGGGAAAGAAACAAGAAACTGTTGAAGATGTTCCTTGTGGAAACACAGTTGCGATGGTTGGTTTGGATCAGTTTATTACCAAAAACGCTACGCTAACTAACGAGAAGGAAATCGACGCACACCTGATTCGAGCCATGAAATTCTCCACGCTGACGCCATTCACCATGGCGGCGGTCAAGTGATCCCAACCGCTAGGCGTGTCATCTACGCGTCGCAGCTGACCGCCAAACCCCGACTGCTCGAGCCGGTGTATTTGGTTGAGATTCAGGCGCCAGAACAAGCTCTTGGTGGAATCTACAGCGTGCTGAACCAGAGGCGTGGGCACGTGTTTGAGGAAATGTAGAGGCCGGGCACACCGTTGTACAACATCAAGGCTTACTTGCCTGTGGTTGAGTCATTTGGGTTTTCAGGCGCGCATTGAGGGCATCTACTTCTGGTCAAGCTTTCCCGCAATGTGTGTTTGATCATTGGGGCATGATGTCATTTGACCCGTTGGAAGTCGGGTCACAGGAGAGTACACTCGTGACGCAGATTCGTAAGAGGAAGGGTTTGAAGGAGCAGATGACACCGCTTTCAGAGTTTGAGGACAAGCTGTGAGTCACAATTCTTGTTTATTTTGGTTTTACGACTTTGCTATGTTTTATTTTAGTTATGACATTACTGTAATTGTGTTCAAGGTATTTGATATGGCTGTGTTACCATTTCTTTTGACTGCGTATGCTGGTAAATCAGTTTAGCGACATTTTTTTTTCTTCTGATATTGTTCGTTAAGAAGATATACTTCATTTTCTGACTTCTATCATACTTCTATAGCTACAATATATGATTGATTTTCCGTTGGTTATTTTTTATTTGTTGAGTTACAGTGAAGTATGATTGATGATAATGAACATAATCTAATTAATCTTTTTAAATGAACAGTGAGACTTATAAAGTTATAATCAATATGTTATTCCAATCTAAAATGTCAAATATTCAATTTAAATGCATTTCACATATTCAAACCTATCTGGGCTATATCCATGATTGTCGTGTTTAGCCAATTTATGGGCTTGAATCTAGGTATTTTTTTCTATGATTAATATTTTCTTATTCGTGTGTTTCTTATTATTTAATTGAGATCAGTAAGGCTTATCGCATAGATAACCACACTCATGCTACGAATAATAAAATAGCACACGTATTATACAATGTATCACGAGAGAACTGATAAACTAACATATAATGAGTACCACATTGTAAATTGTCGACGCCGCTGCTGAAATGGGGCTTAAGTTGTGGCGTTTTTACATGCGAGAACAAGCTATGTAGGCTGTGGGTTTAAGTTGTGGCGCCTTTGCATTTGCTGAAATGGGGCTAACCCATTCAACATGTCTATCACTTAGAAGATTAACCATCTTGAATCGGTTCCTATTGAATATGTGATGGATCCACGTATATATTTAAAATTTATACAACACAAATTGTGGGTTTGTAACTATGGCATAACTGCATTTTTATTTGTCATCTAATTACATTTCCATTTGAGTACTATACAATGTATCAAGAGATGATTAATAAACTAACAAAAAACGAGTATCGTATTGCAAAGTTTCACCCTTAGAATTACTAACAAGTGTTGTGTTTTCCGTTGCATCGTGAATTTGGTTTTGGCTTTGGTTATGGCTCAAAACTGAACCGCCCCGTACATAGCCATAAACTCACCAACCTAAGTGATATGTTTCCCGCCGCATCGCGCGGGTAAACGACTAGTATATATATATATATATATAGGGCTATATAGGGAGCCGCTAGAATGAGAACCACCACGAGTTATGAGAACCACGAGAACCGCGCCCCGCGGGTGGCCGTCGGCGACGAAATTTTTTTTACACCTAGATCCGTATATTTTAGCGGGGGGTTTAAATTTTCGGTTCAAACGGCGCACCCGAGGGGGTAGTTTTTTACGCCCAAAGTTTGGTAAAAAAAAAGAAAAATTAAAAAAATAAAAAAAACCCAAACTTTGGGCGTAAAAAACTACCCCCTCGGGCGCGCCGTTTGAACCGAAAATTTAAACCCCCCGCTAAAATATACGGATCTAGGTGTAAAAACAATTTCGTCGCCAACGGCCACCCGCGGGACGCGGTTCTCGTGGTTCTCATAACTCGTGGTGGTTCTCATTCTAGCAATCCCCTATATATATATATATATATATATATGGTAAGGATATATAGAAAACCACTTTTAGCTAGAAAACCCAGAAAACTCTAAGCTCCCGACATTTTTTTTTTTTTGAAAAAAATAACATATGTAATATACATGTTTTTAAGACATTTGGGCCAAAAAAAACAAAAAAGCGCCGAGAGGATTTAAAAAAAAAAAAAAACAAATTTCAGCATTTTTTGTGTAACACGTGTTACATTGCAAAGTTGCTGAAATTTGTTTATTTTTTTAAAAAAAAACCCTTCGGCGCTTTTTTGATTTTTTTGGCCCAAATGTCTTAAAAACATGTATATTACATGTGTTATTTTTTTCAAAAAAAAAATGTCGGGAACTTAGAGTTTCCCGAGTTTTCTCAATAAAAGTGGTTTTCTCCATATACTTACACTATATATATATATATATATATATATATATATATATGTATGACTAATCTGTTAATCTAAATATCATGTGAAAATGAACATATATTTTTTCTATGTTCATTTACTTATAAAACAGATATTAGTTTTTGGAGAGTATGATGTATACAATATGCAATTGCTTAACGAATAATTATAGAAAATAAGAAAAATATAATGAAAAGAATTTATTGTTGTTGAAAGACCCAACGGGTATACCTGATACCCGCGGGTATGCCCGATACCCGCGGGTAATTACTAGATAGATACTCGACAAATATTGGGCTAGGTATGAGCATCGTTTTACAATTGGCTATAGGGTTGGGATTACCAAAATTCGTCCCAAACTGCCCCGTCGACATCCCTAGATAAAAACCAAGTTTCAAAAGTGTTTCAATTAGGTCACTCAAGTTTCAAAAGTGTTCCAATCAAGTCACTCAACATTCATTCTTCATTAAAATTAAGGGTTTTTTTTATCCATTTCATAGGTAACCGTGGTGATGTGGATTTTTGTTTATTTTTTCTCTTTTATTTGATGCTAAAGTCGAGTGATGACGTGGATTGTAACTTGTTTTTTTTAATATTTAATGTAATTAAATGGTTTTTATTTTTAATAAATATAATTTCATATATTAAAATAATTCGACCCCAACATCTTATGCTCCATTTTTTTTCTTGACACGTGGAAAAAAAGACATGGCTCGATTTGAATGTTAAGTTATCTAATTGTGACAAAATCGACACCAGTGACCTAATTAGAACACTTTTAAAACTTAGTTACTATTCTATAAAATTTTCCCTGGTTTTGGGCTTATAAATGACATGAAGGGAATTGAATCTCTAGAAATAGCATTTGCTTTATCGGTATTTATCTCCCACCGTAACTCTAACTTCTACTTTCAACTTACACATTATCTTTCATCTCCGTGCAATAAGGCCATCTAGTTGCGTTTTATTTCGTGGGTGTCATACTTAGATTGTATGCTTGATTATGTCATGTTCGAAAGATTTCTTTGGGGGTGTGAGAAGTATCTTTGAGGCATACATGGGCGTATGGGGCATATTTCATATTTGTTGTATACAATTTTTTTTTTTTACCACAATTAAATTTTCATTCCAATTAACAGACAACCATGATTTTAGTCAACATTTATTATATTAAATTGTAATTGCATGTAAATCAATTAGGAGATATTCTCTCCTTGATCTCAGTGTACATATCGTGTATATATGGAGGTTATCCTCCTTCAATACAATTCACTTTTCAAATCATAACATGGTATCAGCCTAAACATTGGGGCGATCCTCTCTTTTTTTCTCTTCTCTGTTTTTTTTTTCTCTTCACCGATCGTCGTCCGCAAATCGTTCTCCGTTCACCGATCACCATGGCCGGATCTTCTGAAAATACCTCCACCATTCCTCTTCAAACTCTCCTCCATCTTCTTCCCCACAAACTAACCTCCTCTAATTATATCCCATGGAGAACTCAAATCAAGCAGGTGTTATCTTTTCAAAAATTAACAGGCTATGTGGACGGCACTCTTTCTTCTCCACCAGAGACCACCACTGCCAATGAAAAATCTGTTCCAAATCCAGATTTTGAAACATGGAAAGATACTGATCAGAAAGTTATGTTGCTAATTCAGTCCTCTCTATCCGAAGAGGCTATGAACGAAGTAATCGGACTCTCGACTGCTCGTCAAGTTTGGCTTGCTCTCGAGAATGCGTACAGCCATTGCTCTCTCGAACGGATGCACACTCTAAGAGACACGCTTCGCCAACTACAAAAAGGTTCGTCTACCGTCTCAGAATTTGGTCGGAAGTTCAAACTTCTTTGCGACCAACTCGCCGCCATCGGTCACCCGGTTGACGAAAATGACAAATGTCATTGGTTTTTATGTGGTTTAGGCTCCGCATTTGAAACGTTCTCTACCGCTCACCGTGCTCTCCCCACACCCACAGTTTTTCGTGATTTGCTTTCCAAAGCAGAAAATCACGAACTCTTTTTACAATCTATCCATGTTGCAACTACTCCTCAAGCTGCCTTTATTGTGCAGCAATCACGCTCCGCTAACCAGTCTCGCAATTATCATGGTACAAACAGGGGACGCGGGAGAGGATCAGGACGTGGTCGTGGTCGAAGGCCACCTCATTGCCAACTTTGTCGCAAAGAAGGACACTACGCAAATGCATGTCCAAGCTTGTCCACTTTTGCGCAACGTGCTCCGCCTATTGATGCAAATCTTGCACAAGCCTTTCAGGCTCAATGTCATGTTACAGGCAACTATCCAGATTGGACCGCCGACTCGGGAGCCACAACTCATATGACTCCAAATACGGATGCACTCGATGGCATCTATCACAATCCGGGTAATAATAGTTTTGTGACATTCGGAAATGGTCAGTCCCTACCCATCTCAAAAATCGGACATACCGCTATCAATAACAAGCTATCACTATCTCATGTTCTTGTGGTCCCCCACCTTACCAAGAGTCTTCTTTCTATTAGTCGACTCACGCATGACTCACCCGTTGATGTGTTATTTTCTAATAATTTCTTTAATATTCAGGACCGACAAACGAAGGAAGTGCTAGCAAGCGGAACATGTGAAAATGGGCTTTATGTTCTTCGGAAAGGGCAACATGCTTTTGTGGCTTCTTTTTCATCACATCAACTCAAAGCATCATTTGAAAGGTGGCATAGTCGACTTGGACATGTCTCCTTTGATGTTATTTCTAAATTAAATAAATCGGGCCATTTATCCGTTACTTCATTATTACCTAAACCAGGACTTTGTTCATCTTGTCAATTATCTAAGTCACATCGTTTGCCTTTTGTTTTAAATCAAAAACGTTCCATGCATGCCTTAGAATTGATACATTGTGATCTTTGGGGACCCGCACCTATTGTTTCTACCGAGGGTTATTATTATTATGCAATATTTATCGACGACCATTCAAGGTTCACATGGTTTTATCCATTGAAAACAAAGTCTGAATTCTACAACGCGTTATTGGTTTTCTTACCGTTTGTGCAAAATCAACTCTCGTGCAAAGTTAAGGTGTTTCAAAGTGATGGTGGCACCGAGTTTACAAACAATCGGGTTCAACAAATATTCCAACAATATGGGATTCAACATCGTCTTTCATGCCCTCATACTCCCCAACAAAACGGTAGAGCCGAAAGAAAACATCGACATATAACCGAAACCGGGCTTGCAATGTTGTTTAATTCTCATGCCCCGGCAAATTTATGGGTGGATGCTTTTACATCGGCTACATATATTATAAATCGCCTACCCACCCCTCTTCTTGATCACAAGTCTCCATTTGAGGTTCTCTTTGGGCAACCTCCAATCTATGCAAACTTTCGCGTTTTCGGTTGTCGGGTATTTCCATATCTAAGAGATTATGCCAAACATAAACTCTCCCCACGAAGCATTTCGTGTGTTTTTATTGGGTATAGTCCAAAGCACAAAGGGTATCGTTGTATGGATCAAATCACTTCACGCATATATACTACACGCCATGCACAGTTTGACGAAGACGTGTTTCCCTTTAGTGGAAATGTCCCACCCGTAAATGAGGCGACCCTTGTTTTCTCTAATTTTGATGAATCTTTGCCTGCAACATTACTCCAACCTACCAATCTCAACTCATCTCAAACATCAAATACTACCACTACTGAACCGAGGCCTAAGCCCAAATGTACTCACACCATTTCTAACCTTTGTGACTTATGCTCCTTACCAGCCACATCAGAAAATATTGAACCTGATCTACCAGCCCAAGCCCAACCTATTGAACCCGATTTACCATCCACAACAGAAAATATTGAACCGGCCCAATTTAATTCCACTCAGCCCACATCAGCATCATCACCTCAGGCCCACACCATTCCCATCCATTCGGTCCAAACCACTACCACACAATCGACCTACACACCACCCCAAGCCCAAAATCAATCAACCCAACCCCTCAATTCTGGACCAGCCCATATCGCATCTGAGCAAAACCCTTCAACCACTCAACAGCCTACCAACTCTCACCAAATGGTCACACGATCAAAAAATGGGATTTTTATGCCAAAACATTTTGCAAATCTTTCTATTCTTTCAAACAGTCTTCATCATGCTCTATTTGTTTCCCATGATCCCAAAGGTTATAAATCGGCTGCAAAACATTCTAAATGGGTCAAAGCCATGCATGAAGAAATGCTAGCTTTACAAAATAATCAAACTTGGGAATTGGTGCCGCGTCCAAAAACGTCCAATATCGTCGGCTCAAAATGGATTTTCCGAACAAAATATAGATCTGATGGTTCAATTGATCGATACAAGGCTCGTTTGGTGGCTCAAGGATTCACCCAAATTCCGGGACTCGACTATTTCCATACCTTTAGCCCGGTCGTTAAAGCTTCTACGGTTCGTGTGGTTCTTGCACTTGCTACTATTTATCAGTGGCCCTTGCATCAACTAGACGTCAAAAATGCCTTTCTAAATGGCAATCTCTCTGAAACAGTTTACATGGAGCAACCACCCGGGTTTGTAGATAAACATTACCCCACTCATGTATGTCGTTTACGCAAAGCTCTTTATGGGCTAAAACAAGCGCCACGTGCATGGTTCCAACGTCTTAGCACCTTTCTCATCAATCGTGGTTTTCTTTGCAGCAAGGCCGACACTTCCCTTTTTGTTTTCAAGAAGAATACGACTCTCCTCTACCTTCTTGTGTATGTAGACGACATCATCTTAACCGGGAATGACAACTCCACCATACGAGACTTTATTAGTCAACTTCATAATGAGTTTGCCATAAAAGATTTGGGCACGTTGGGATACTTTCTGGGTCTTGAAGTTTCACACACGACATCGGGTACATTCTTGTCTCAAGCTAAATATGCTTACGATATCTTAGCTCGTGCAGGTCTATTAGATGCAAATCCAGTTACAACGCCGCTGTCGACGTCTGAACCATTCACTTCCAAAGGAGTGCCATTTCATGATCCCACTCTCTATAGATCTCTCGTTGGTGCGCTACAATATCTCACCATTACGAGACCTGATCTCTCATACGCCGTAAATCAAGCTAGTCAACATCTACAATCTCCTACTATATCTCATTTTCAGTCTGTTAAAAGGATTATACGCTATGTCAAAGGAACATTATCCTATGGCCTCACTTTTGACAGACCACGTACCACCAAGCTAGTGGGGTACTCAGATGCGGATTGGGCCCGGTGTATTGAAACTCGTCGCTCGACATATGGTTACTCGATCTATTTAGGTGGAAACCTCGTATCATGGAGTGCCAAGAAACAACCCACTGTCGCCAGATCTAGCTGTGAATCCGAATATAGGGCGATGGCAAATACGGCAGCTGAGATTATATGGCTTACTCATCTCCTTCGTGAACTCCATGCTTTACCACCAGATCGACCTACATTACTTTGTGACAACAAAAGTGCACTCTTCTTGAGCCAAAATCCAGTAGCTCACAAAAGGGCTAAACATATTGATATCGATTATCACTTTGTTCGGGAGCTTGTAGCATCCGGTCGTCTTCACACAAAATTTGTTCCTTCCAATCTCCAAGTGGCAGACATATTCACAAAGAGCCTACCAAAGCCTCTCTTTGAGCGGTTTCGCAACATGCTTCGCGTTGGACCACCACCTGTTCGATTGACGGGGGATAACAGACAACCATGATTTTAGTCAACATTTATTATATTAAATTGTAATTGCATGTAAATCAATTAGGAGATATTCTCTCCTTGATCTCAGTGTACATATCGTGTATATATGGAGGTTATCCTCCTTCAATACAATTCACTTTTCAAATCATAACACCAATCATCAGGGCAAATTACATAAGGATAGCAGGTAGACGAGCAACAAACTGCGCCGTCATCCCTTTCTGAATAGAAAACCCTAATCTACTAAAAACAAAGCCTCGCCCCTGAGGGGTCGAAAAGTTGCTGTGGACCACACACGGAACTCTGGACAAGAAACGAACTGCCTCTGGCGCCAAAGAGCCAAACGTGTCAAACGCTAGGGGGACAAAGGCATGCTGATTATCCTCACAAGCTTTCACGTGTTTTTCCACCTTCTTTGACTTTTTGACATCCAAGTTGATATACACCGGGTAAAGGGTAATAACCAGGAATAATATTCAAATAGAAAGATAGGAAACGAGCAGGGATGGGATACCCAAAAACATCACTCACACGATCCGTTGGGTGATCTTAACGTGAATTGTGATACAAAAATCATTGCTCGATTATAACTTATTCCAACAAACACCAGCCAAGCTTGCCACACTTAACTAACAATATAATGTGACGTTGATTTTATTGACTAAAGTGTTTTGCATAGGAATATGGAGTGCGTGATATTGCTTGGAAGAAATCCCTTTCAACTGTCCTCATGGAAGGCTCGTCCTGACCCGACTGACTCAAGTTAGCACGAGACGCACCAGTTGCTTCCAACCCATCTTCAACGGCCAAAAGTTCTTACCGCTAGAGACCGTTGACTCGGGAGATATATCAACCCAGGGATTCAGGGAAGCCTACATCCCTCAATGAATTCTGGTTATATATGACCCAATATGGCTTCTTTGCTCTAAGTGGATGAGAATCCTATCAAGTCTTTACAGTATAACCTTTTAATGAAATCATTTTACTTGTATTCTGAACTAAAACAAGAATCACAAGTGTCACTTTCCCTTTTTTTCTCTCTCCAATCAAAATTTGTAGCCACAAATATCAAACTAAAGTCATACAACAACTATTAAACTATTGTTAGTACTCTTTAAATTAAGCTTTGTTCACTTAAATATATCAAGTCATAAGTTGTCTGTAGGTTGATTAAGCTAATTTCAATTTAGATCTCTTTGCACTTAGCTAGCTAAATTAGGGGTGAGCAAAATAAAAAACCCGACCCTATCCGACCATTACCTGACCCGACCCGAGAACCGATCAAACATAAAATACAGAACCGATTCACTACCCTAAATATAGGGTCGGTTCCGGTTCATAGGTCCAAGTCGGGTTTCACCATGAAAATAACCGAGAACCGACCCGACCCTATTTTATATGAAAAATTGGAACCGATCTAAATACCTAGGTACTTGGGTTCGGGTCGGGTTGAGTATATTTTCGGTTCGGTTCTCGGTTATTTTTGGTCGGACCTAAACTTACTCACCCCTAAGCTAAATTATGAATTACAAAAAATGAAAAGTTTTCATTAATATAATTTATTTGAAAAAAACAAAAAACAAAAACAAATAGTTGTATAGTTGTTGTACATTGGGGAAAACCAATTGCTCCGTTAACCGACGGCGTAAGAAACGACCTAACACGCATCTCTACACCATATCGTTCAAACTATCACGCTGCACTCACCGGGTCAACTCGACTCAGTTCCACCTCAACATCCACATAAAACCATCACCGTTCACCAGAGAATCTCAGTCGTAACGCCGCCAACAGATGTCGCCGGTGAAGAGAGAAATCATTGACGAATCTGCTCATCACGACGAACAACAACATCCTCCTAACAAGCGATCTAAGGTGCTTATTGCTTAATGTTTGATATTTTTAATTATTTTTTACAGTTGATTTGAAATTGTGAATCGGTTCGTGAAATTTGTGATTTGTGAAGTCAATGTAATTGTTCGATATACTGGATCTATATGCGTGTGTAGGTTTTATCGTCGTTAGCGATCTACTGATCGAATTTATAATATTTGATGCTAGATTTGCTAGGTATAATTAGGTTTTGTTCATCCGTGTTTATAATTTGTTCGTGTTAATGAGTTGTTGTGAAATTAGGATCGAAAATTGTAGCTGAAGATCTGAAAGTACTGTAGGTTTCGATCTGCAATTGCGTGTGTGTGTATTTTTTATTTTATTAAATATATATTTTTTTGTAACTGATAGATTTATAAGAACAGGTAAATTTGATGTGATTAATACCGTGCAGTGTGTTGGTATATGGATGTAGGGATGAGAAATTTATACAGAATCCCGGTACCATACCGGTACTGACCGAGCATATACGGACTACGTTACGGTATTTGTTTTTGAATTCAGCTCAATGTTGTATCGGTACCATGCGGTACATTACCAGTTCCGGAATTCTAATGACCGTACAATACCGATTCTGACCAAACATATACGGTACAGTATTCGGTTATAGTTTTAGCAAAATTTTGGTATATGTGGTATCGGTACTATGTGGTATGGTAGTTGGTACCAATACCGATCTCATCAGTCATCACTATATGTGTGTGAAGTGAGTCACTGAATATTATAATTTACTTTTGTAGTTGTTAGATCCTTAAACTTAATATTGTGGAGGTTTAGGGCTTGGTTCAAAGGTGTAGTTATGTTGAAGGAAGAAGAGAGCTTGTGAATTTAGGGCATTTGCATCTCCACGTTGTTTGACTTTTAAATCAACTTGTCACCTAGCTTCTTTATACAGTGATTTTCTTTTAGGTGAATTTATATTTTTAATGATTGAATAATTGATTTGTTATAGCAGCAGCATGATTACGGTGTAAGTGGTTATTCCGCAGCACAAATGCAGTTCAATCCATTAGATGAGCCGAGTCCGTTAGGGTTACGCCTGCGGAAAACGCCATCTCTTTTGGATTTAATTCAAATGAGGCTTTCCGAAGGACACACTTCTTCTAAAGCTGTAGCGCATGCTACAAAAGACCACAAAACTACTACTACTGCTGCTGCTACGGACAAGCTAAAGGCCTCAAACTTTCCCGCATCACTCCTTAAGATAGGTACCTGGGAGGTAATACCGTAAATCTGTAATAGTTTCATATATGTGAACGTGTTTCTGTTTTTTCACTTTTTTCGTTGGTAATTCACTAATTTGCAAGGTGGATACGTCATACATCTAACATGTACGGTTTTTGTAGTATACATCTAAACACGAAGGCGATCTGGTGGCAAAGTGTTACTTTGCGAAGCATAAGCTTGTATGGGAAGTTCTTGATGGTGGCCTCAAGAATAAGATTGAAATTCAGTGGTCTGATATCACTGCTCTAAAGGCAACTTACCCAGATGATGGTCCCGGAACACTAGATATAGTGGTAATCTTGATAGTTATAGTGTATTGATTGTTTTATTTTTATTTCATTATTGTATATTTGTATCAGTACTACCAATAATATTAATTAGGTTAACCTTTTGTGTTTGTTTGTGTAGTTAACTAGGCAGCCTCTCTTCTTTAGAGAAACAAATCCCCAGCCTAGAAAGCATACGTTATGGCAGGCGACATCAGACTTTACAGGTGGACAGGCTAGCAAACACAGGTGCATATTTTATCATCATATTGTTGTTATTTGTTTTTGACTCAACATGTTTGATGAATAAAACTCGGTACCTAACGGAAGATTCTTGAAATACGAAGGTAATCTGATAATGTTTGAATTGTGTATAACAATGATGATGAAATCGAATGATGCTAATTGTATTGAATTGAAAGATTTGATCACAAGGATCTACAAGGATAACAACCACAAGTGGTCCCAGGGCTATGCCCTTCTCATGCACATGGCAATGAGCCTAACAACTAACCAATTCCGTTCCCCCTTCTCCAAGTCACTAGTCCTCTTTATTTATAAAAGGTAAAAGTTACATATACCCCCTCCCACAATTGCAAAATACTATTTAAGTGAAAAAACTAACATACGATTCCTATCAATATCCCCCCTCCCCATAACACAAGCCTTGTCTTCAAGGCTTGGTAGAAGACCCCACTGCTGTGCGAGTACCCCCATCCGATTGGAAATTGTCCATATGCTCCAACTGAAAATGCAGCCCCTCGAATCCATCCGGTTCATCATCGTCGAGCAACATCACACGAAGTTTACCATCGGGACATTTATGAGTTGGACTATAGAGTTGTCCACACTTGTAGCATTGTCCTTTCTTCCGACGTTCCTCCCACTCGGTGCGAGATAAGGAACGCACACCGCGATCATGTTGACCAGCTTGTCCACTTGCAGAATACAAAGGGAAATTCCCCGCAGGGTTAGACATCGAATTGCCACCAAGACGATGCCCGAACCCGGAACCCAACAAAGGCAGTCCCGGCTGCTGAGAATAGCGAAAACGAGACGACAACGTATGAGAATCTGATGGTCGAAGTATCAACTCAACATCCCTAGCCAAGGACATCGCATCAATACATGAAGTTGGGCGATGCAAACGGACCCTCTGTTTGACATCATCCTTCAATCCCGCGAGAAAATAACCACTAACTTGAGACTCAGGTTAACGAGGAACCAAAGACACCAAATACTCGAAATCATCAATAAATTCATAAATGGAATCTGATTGCTGAATAGTTGCCAATTGTTCATACGGGTTCTGAATCGCGAGACCACTAAACCGTTGCAACAATTCCGATTGAAAGTCCAGCCACGAAAGAGATGGTCGAACCTGAGGACCGTAAACCAGTGTTGAGCAACACCGATCATACTCAGTTGAGCCAGTTGTAAGCGAGAAGCATCAGGGGTCTGATTGAGATCGAAAAACAGGTTCGCCTTCTGGATCCAGCCTTGAGGATCAAAATCAGAAAACTCGGGTAATTTGACCTTCACAGCCCATGCTAAGCCAGAAGGAGGAGCAACCGAACCAGGTCCGAAACCAAATCCCGCGAAACCGTCGTTGGAAATCCCTGAACCCGACGAACCGTTGTCGTGGCGTTTCTTCTGTGATTTCATCCAAAGCATAACCGCCTTACGGAATTCAGCAGATTCCGCACGATCTTCATTCAACGCAGATAATGACGCCTTAATCTCAGTAACATCAGTCTGTAGTTGCCGGATTTGCTGCTCATGAGAATCCAATCGAGAAGTCTGATTCACCATGACGGAGTCGGAAAAAACAGATGGAGGAATTGGAATTATAGATCTGGAAGTAGAAATCGAAGTGAGATCTGAGAATTGGAAATTGAAACGAACTGGATAGAGCAGAGGAAGGGCAGGTCGGACCAATGATAAGGTTTGAATTGTGTATAACAAAGATGATGAAATCGAATGATGCTAATTGTATTGAATTGAAAGATTTGATCACAAGGATATACAAGGATAACAACCACAAGTGGTCCCAGGGCTATGCGCTTCTCATGCACATGGCAATGAGCCTAACAACTAACCAATTCCGTTCCCCCTTCTCCAAGTCACTAGTCCTCTTTATTTATAAAAGGTAAAAGTTACATATACCCCCTCCCACAATTGCAAAATACTATTTAAGTGAAAAAACTAACATACGATTCCTATCATAATCTCAACTCAAAACAAAATAAATTACACGTCGCCAAGGTTTAAAAAGGCTAAAACGGGTATCGAGGCGTTTTCCCTTAGCCTCACGAGGCGTAAGCCTCGAGGCAGGTCGAGGCGTAAGCCTCAAAACATTATTAAAAAAAATTAAAAAAATATATAGACGTCTCATAAAAATCACAAATTAGCATAAAACAAACATCATAAATAGAAAATATTTCAACAAACAAGGTTTAATCATAAAACAAACATCATAAAATAGTTCAAACAACTTAAACTAGTAATGTTATGACATCTAAATATCATAGAACTCGTTCCACTCCGCATCATCATCATCATCCTCAAAGTACCCTTGTATATATGCTATTTTACATGTATATTTAACAAAAACTAATAGTTAGTAGCAAAGGACTTATATGTTGGGTGTGTGAATGAAAGCCTCAAAAGGTGGTAAATACTTTGTCCCACATCGGTGTGTTAACAAAGTTAGTGGTTGTTTATAAGGTAAAGTCTTTACTACTCCATTGTAGCTTTATGACATGTTTTACCAAAAGTCCTACCCGCGCGCAGGGGGGGGGGGTGCAAAAAATGAGTTTCTGAATTGAAATTTAATTGAACTCGTGCATGCCCGCACGTCCTGCGGACACGAATGCAGCTCCGGAAACCCCAGGTCCGCGTGGGCCAGTTTTTTTATTTTTTTTGCGTGGGCCAGTTAAGCTAAGATGTTTTTTATAAAGCCCAGGTCCTTTTTTGGCTGCATTTCTTCGATTAGGGGCTTTTTTATAACCTAAGATGTTTTTTTAAGTTGACTGTTGGACTTGACCACCAATTAGGCCCAATAAAAACTAAATGGGCCGGAAAAAAGGTCCAGAAAACAATAAACTGATTTGCACATGTCTAGTGAGGCTTAAGCCTCACCGCCTCAGACCGCTTCAAACCGCCTCGTTATGACTGAGGCTTAGGTTTCATTTCCCCCTGTGAGGCTAAGCCTTTATTGCGATTTTTCACCGCCTCACCTGAGGCGTACGCCTTGAGGCGCGCCTCAAAACGCCTTTTTAAACCTTGCACGTCGCCAAACCAGTTGATGGATTAATAATAACTAGTTGGATTAACCCGCACTTCGTGCGGGGAATTAAGTCGGTATTGATTTTGTTAATTATGAGAGTCACTTGTTATAGCAATCGAAACAAAGACCCTAAATGCCCAAAATAGACAAGCAGGATCAAAATATATAAAAAATAGAATGAAACTTTACAAAGAAAAAAAATCTAATTGTAATACTAAGAAGTTCAATAGGCACATAATATCTTTCATTTTTTTTTACGTTTCCATGCATAAAACATTGCCTGTTTTTATGTTTCCCCAAATAAATTAAGATGGCATGAGAAAATATGATCCAATAAAATGGAAATAGGTCCCATGACTAATATACTAATATGGAGAAATTGGAATTTGGGTTTTAGGAGGGTACATGGGCTGCCCATGGCTTTATAGCCTAGTGGCATCTTGGGGGTGGGATAAAACTTTGGGACCAATAGGTCATGGGTTCGATTCTCACAAGGGGGGTTTTCCCATATTTATTGGGTTTCCTCCTGAATTGGTGTATAGGCATTATGCCTAGTGGAGATGGATATGATCGGGTGGTTCCGCTGGTGGCACGATGATACTCCAGTGGTCCGTCAGTGATCCAAATTTGCCGTTAAAAAAAAAAAGGAGGGTACATGGGCTCCTCTAGACTTTTGAAGCGGTCCCTGAATAAAACAAAAATTAAAGTGATTTCTAAGCAACTAACAGCTGTTAACGTTTAATCACTGTTTTTCAGTTATGTTTCAAATTAATATAGTTATATAATATTACTTTGAAATTGCAATAGAATTAACTTTTTCCAAAATGCTGTTAGAATTTGATTCATTCTTGATTCTGATGATTTAACTGTTCAATTTATTGATTTTATATGAGATACTAGGTTTTAGACCTGTGTATTACTACATGGGTTGAATAATAAAAACTATATAATCTATAAATCTGTAATTGTTTATTATAAAAACGATATAGTTCATATGACACAGATTAAATAATGAAAGAAATGTTCAATTTATAAATATGTTTTAAGAACAAAGTTAACTTTTTTTTATATATATAAAAACAAAATATATTTTTCTAATAAAAAGAATTAAAGAAATTTGTATAACTAATAGGAGGGAGGGGCATAAAAATAAGGGTGAGGAGACATCAGAGAGTGACATGTGTTCTCAAAGATTTTAATTTAGTATATAGTATATATAGAAGTATAGATATAGAGAATTAGAGATAGATTACCATAGATTTTAATTTTAATTTATTATATAGTATAGAAGTATAGATATAGATTACCATATATGTTTGAACTTAAAAAAAATATGTTATATAAATATACAATCCAATTAAGTTTTAAAACTCTAATACCAAAGCTGAAGTCTAATATTTTAGAGTGATTATTGATGTTATAATTGCATAGATACAAGTAATTTTTTTCAAAATTGCTTTCAGAAGAAAGTCTGTATTGTGAAAGACAAAATATATACTATAACTCAAGTAATTCTTGCAAGTAATGTACAATACTTTAATGCAATTAAAAGAGGCTGCGTTATTCTTTTTTTTTTTGCAGGCGTCATGTTCTACAATGTCCACAAGGTTTATTAGGCAAGCATTATGAAAAGCTCATTCAGTGTGACCCGCGTCTTAACTTTCTGAGTCAGCAAATAGAATTAGCATTGGAATCCCCATACTTTGAAAAAAGAAGATCAGTGTTTGACGAACCAAACGAATCCATTGAACATACTTTGAGTAGTGAGGGTCCCACCGCTGTTGACTTACGTGGCACAACATCGTCAGGAGGTCAGTCTTCTTCTTCTAGAAGCGAGTTCCTTGATCCTTCCGGTGGACCTTCAGAATTCCTGCGCGAAACACCTTCTCCTAGCTCAGGTACACATTAATCCTATTTTTTATATATTTATCCGAGTAAAATGCCATTTTCGTCCCTGACGTTTGGCCAGTTTTGCGATTTTCGTCCAAAGGTTTTTTTTCCGCATCTGGATCCAAAAGGTTTGAAATCTTTCCATTTTCATCCGGCTCATTAACTCCATTCATTTTTCTCCGTTAAGTCAGAGGTACTTCCGTCTCTTTTTGCTAACTTAAAGGGCAATTCGGTCTTTTTCACTTTATGTAAAAAGAGCGAATACCCTGAAAAAGACCGAACTGCCCTTTAAGCTAACAAAAAAGACGGAAATACCCCTGACTTAACTGAAACAATGGATGGAGTTAACGAGCCAGATGAAAATGGCAAGATTCCAAGTCTTTTGTGGACCCGGTTGCGGAAAAACAAACCTTTGGATGAAAACCGCAAAACTGGCCAAACCTCAGGGACGAAAATGGCATTTTACTCTATGCATCTTCTTTTAGCTCATACACTTGGCTATATATCCAGTGATGGACACCTCAGCAAGTGAAGAAACAAGAACAGCTGAGATTAAGGAATTGACGGACCTCGTACCGGGGCTACACCCGTCTATGTCAATGAGTGATTTGGTAAATCACATTGAAAACCGAATCACGAAAAACCGAACACCTGGTGACCAACATCCTCTTTCTCACGAAGAACAACAAAGCTTACATATTCTTGAAGATATTAGTCGTTGCTTGTTCAACGATTCGCAGTATACGTCAACTTCTGATGAAAAGTCCATAATGTCAAGAGTCAACTCACTTTGCTGTCTGTTACAGAAGGACCCCACAACAGTTCATGATACTGAAACTGACAATGGCTATGAAAAGGGTCCTGATGAGTCAAACCCGTTTACTGAGTCAGGTACCGGAAGCAAGGTTCCGGAAGATTCTTCTGAGGAAGCGGGTGGGAATAAGACGACACCTGGCATCCCGAGGAACGATTCTGTTGGGGAGTTGTTGCTGAATCTTCCTCGGATAGCGTCTCTACCCCGGTTCTTCTTCAACATTTAGATGTCAACTCACTTTGCTGTTTGGTCAATCAAGTCCCTAAACTTTTGAAATTGGCTTTTTTTGGTCAAATTATAAAGGTTTTCGGCTAAATGCAAAAACAAAGTTTTGAGGCTTAATTGAACAAAATGTGAAGTCCATACCGTCAACCCTATTCTTCCATGGCTTTTGTATTGGAACATTGTGACGAGTTTAGTTAGAGTGAAGAATATATATGCACAGATGTAGCTTTTGTTTGTAAACCTTATGATTATGTACATAAATGATGTTTTCTTCAGAGATTTGAGGGCTTCAAGACGTTTCTGGTCCATTTATTACGAAACAAGTTGATTTAGATAGTTTTTACTCTCGAGTTCATTTGGGTCTTTTTACTCAAATTATATAACGGGTCAATTTAAATTGCTCAAGTTATACCTTGGGCCACTAACTTGATGGGTCCAAATCGCCCTACCAACGTTTTTTTAAGACAGTCTGAATCAAATCAAATTGATGCCTTTTTTAAACCAAGTTGTTTTGATCTAAACTGTTTAGAAATGATAAATCAATATGGACTTTATACAATCCGAAAACTCTTCAATGGCAAAACACAAGCAACTTATCACAAAACAATACATACACATAACATAAACGAAAAAGAGAGAACAAATTATCTTGTATTAAAGTTATTCTGAATCTTACTTTGTCAGTCAAAGGATTTAGTGTGAATCACTGATTATAGGTTCTAGTTTAATTAATCGATCCAAAATTTATACAACTACAAGCTAACACACGACATGAAAATAAACAAGTTGGCAAACACATCCCATATATTAAACAGGACGACAGGTTGACCCGAACACAACCTGTTTAATAAATGCGTTAATCCCAACACAAGACATTTAATAAATGAGACAAAACTGAGCCCCTTTCTTGAGTGACCGAGGTCATAGTTATTTAACAAACTAGAAGACTTTAAGAGGGTTGTGGATGGTAAGTCAATTAGATTTCTTACTATTTAGGCTTAATCAATCAAAGGAAGCAATACAGAGGCCAAACAAACTTCTACACTTACTTTAAGAAGTTGTCTTTATGGAAGCATAGTTGGAATTCCAGGTCATGGTTAGGTTTTCGTTCTTTTCGGTTTCTTGTCTTATTTGTAGGCGTAAATTCAACGGAACTTCACAATACATGACAACAGAAAATGAAACATATCTTCTGGATTAGTATATTCTGTTTTCTAACTTCTCCCACTACAGGTAAGATTAAACACAAGGATTAATTCAACCACCTCAACGACAACGGATTCTTGATACAACTTTGTACCCATCAATCTCCCTTCACACGTTGCCTTGAAACATGGACTACAAAACCGAAAGAAGCCAACAATCCTACCAAGTACCCGATAATAGCTCCATACGTTACACATATCGGCCATTCCTGTCAAACAAACCAAAGGTAAAGTAAATTATGGTAGAAAAAAACAATGTTTACCTTTCTTTTCCTCTTTCCATATCCTTTCATTATATATGCCACTCTTTTTTACCGTACTATGATGCAAAACAATATTCTATTGTAATACGTTTTTTATGTAACATATCCTAAGTTTTAAATTTTAATGAAACGTTACCTGCCACGTCCTTTCCCAGTCAAGTGGCATGGGCCAGGCCCCAAACCAAGCTCCAATTACGGCACCATATCCAGGTATACATATCATATAATCAATACTTTCAATCAGCCTGCAAGTTAAAACACGCACATGTAATGTAACCATACCAATAATGGATATTGACCCAAAATAGCAAAGATGCTTTTAGCTTCATCGGTAGAGAGTACATTATCTCAGTTGTACTAGAATTATGTACTTAAATTCCTTTGTCTGTTTCGATAATTGATCATTAAATACTTCTATTTTTAACCGTGTCAGCATGAAGCCATGTGAATGGCTTATATTATCAAGAGCTTACTTTGTATTTGCGAATATACGGTGCCAATCAACCCAAGATGAACCGTAGACAGAGGCTGCAGGGGCGAACTGCAAAATATGCAACACATACAAGATTAGGAACAGATTTACAAATTATAACAATAAAAAATATAAAAAAACTTAACTAATCTGGAAACGGGTCAAACGAGTTAAAGTAATACATCAGAGTGTATATAACATCCTAAATTGTTTTATTTAAAAAAAAACGGACAGTTATTTATTATTAACATGTTGACAGAAACCCATTATAAGTTTATAACCTGACCTAAAAGCTAATCCCTTTTGACCCATTACCCAACCTTCCTGACCGATTCATTTTGCCACCTATACGGTAACTGCCATAATGAAGTATGAATGTTTTCAATAAGGAGAGCAAATTACATAGATTTACACTCACAGTAAATGCAGACATCAGAAGAGACCAGTTGAGGGTTCTTAAAATATACCTGCAACAGTAAAAAAAAATATATCAGCCAAAATAATGCATGTGCTTATTATTATACAAATGTATTTATATGTTTCATAGTATAAGTGTCCAGATTACAATACTTGGAGAAAACCTGCACTAGAACAAGAAGTACATACCGACTTCCAACAGGCGCCCCTAAAGCAATAGCTCCAAGCGCATTGACAACCGCCCCTGAACGAAAATATCATAATATTGCTATAAAAGAAAATAATAATTATACACAATGCTACGTCTATATGAACGAATTCACTCTCTATAATTGGTCTATAAACCTTTACACATATACACATACAAACATTTTGATCTCTTCTTTCTATGTGAAACGGTGAAAAAGATGCAGGGGTAAAGAACTAACCGACGGGAAGCCCCAATAAACCTCTAGCTACAGCCTTCAAGTACTGCAATGTAACATTTTAAAAAATATACAATCAAGTTTACATATGAATTACGATAATCCATTCGAATAAAAATAACAAAAACGATGAGTTACCGAACTCTGATTCTTATATTTCCGAAAGAAACCGTAAACCAGAATCACAACAGGGGCCTGAACCAGCTGCAAGAACAAATTCAAATTCAGTTGAATCTTGTTTCGTCATAGAAAGAAACTAATAAATATAGTATCTTTATTCTACTAAATATATAATATCCATAAAATAATAAGAAGAAGAAATCAACGGCGATTTACCCATAATAAACCGAGGGTTTGAAGTGGATAATCGATCAAATTGTCTGCCACCCAAAACGATGAAGCTAATCCGATCCCGCAAACTAAATGCGATAAGAGTAGTTTGGATGGTGAAAATTTTTGACCTTTATTCTTCTTCTTCTTCTTCATATCTCTATTGATCTGGTATCTTCAACACCCAACAAACGGCCACAGATCGATTTGGTCAGCGGTCGGGGTCGTCAAGAAGAAAGATCCCACCGTCGATTGTGTGGAGAAATAATCTTAACTGAATTTATTTCTGGTTTCACCTTTTTTTTCCAAATTTCAAACTAATATTTTAGGGCTTTTAATCGAACAAAGATACGAGTCGATTGATGTAAAACTTACCTCGAAACAGTGCTCCAAACGATGAAAACGGTGATTCAATTCGGGTGTTTATACTTCGAATTAACAAAAATCAAGTCGTTTGAAGCATCGTTTCGAGGTAAGTTTTACATTAATCAACTCGTATCCTCGTTCTGATTAAAAGCCCTAAACATCGGTTTGTAAGTCAGAAAAAAAAAACTTAACTTTGTTAAGTTATTTTTAATGGCGGACCATTATACAAACAAAATGAAAAATGTGAGACCACTGTCAGGAATAAATTCAGTTGAGATTATTATTGCCAAAACACAGTCAGATCAGATTAATTTAAATCCAATTTGCCTTTGATTATTATTATTATTATTATTATTATTATTATTATTATTATTATTATTATTATTATTATTTAACTCTATGTGGTATGGTTCCAAATTTAGGGTGTAAACTAGCCCAAACTCGACTTCGTTTAACTTCTGAGAGCTTAAGCCTGTGAATTGTTTTCTAAGATCGTGTTTGGCTTAAGCTCCGATCGTTTATCTATACTATCTATAATAAGAGATTATGAGCTGATGTAAAATTGCATATGTGTCAATTTCTAAGGTATGCCACATGTAATCGCTGATGTCATAATTCCTTTTTCAATATTTAGATATGTATAAATCTTTCTAAAATATATAATCAGATTTTATTATTAGTAAATAAGAGATTTCTTTAGGAGGGAAGTTTGAACTTGCATGGGGAGAAGAAATCAGCAATTAATGCACTGTAAGAAGTAATCATCATATCTATTAATTAATAATCTATCTAAAATATATAATCAGTATCTAAATGGGCAAAAGGCCAAACACTGATGATTCAAAATCAACCACTGATGATTCAACCTCAAAATTATGGCTCCAAATTCAAAATTCAAAATTATGCCTCCAGATATATAACCTATCATCTTCTTCAATCAATTACCTTCTCTAATCAATTTCTCTCTCAACTCTTTCTCTCTAAAATTCATAGTCTTTTGAAAGATAAATCATTCGGTTCACAGTAGCAGGCCCCTCTTTTGAAAGATAAATCTTTCTTCTTTGTCAAGAATCTGGAATTATTTCAATTTCTTCTTCATATCGAAATCTTCTGCCCTAATTCTGTCTGCCGTCCTTCAGCCTTACGAAATCTTCATCACAAAGGTACAATTCCATCTCTTTGGTAACATTCAATCTTGGTTTTCTTGCCTTTTATTTCGATTTCTTACTTTTTATTTACTGGAACCATATTAGGGTTTTTAAAAAGCATTTATGTTTGGCAGAGTTTTATGAGCTGATATTTGTGCAGTATAATCTTATACAGAGTTAAAAAAATATGAATACCCCGATCTTACAAATGGTGATGAACGAGTTTTTTTTATTGAAATTACTAATTACTATGGTTCTCCTGTTCACTTCCAGAAATCAATCCATTTCTCTCTGATGGAGTTGGTTCTCCTGTTCACTCCACCCTCTATGCTTCTCTACCGCAACGCCTAAACGCCGCCGTGCTCCGCCGCTGCCGGCATCTGATTGCCGTATCTATAGCCGTAAACTTATCATCGATTCAGGTCACAATGTCATCTACCGACCAAGTTGGTAATTGGTTGGCCTGCCAGTCACTATCACAATGCAGTATACTCTCATTTTAATGGCTAAATTTTCAATATCTTTTGCAGGTGTCCTCTTTATTCTTTGGTTCAACCCATGTGCACAACTCACTATCACTTATTCTTTTCATTTGTGGATTTCTGCCTTTGACATAGGTACGTAGAACTAATTTTCTTGCAATTTCATTATAATATGTTCGATAATTACATTATCTGTTTGTGGTTTCTCTTCATATGTTTGCTTTAGACTTAGTTTTAAGGACGAGCTCAAGCTCAAAAACACCTAAATTTATAACTACTAAATTTAGTGAAGTGGATGTTGATTTATAATTTTAATTAACCAGGTGGATACGATAAGGAAGACAAAGCAGCTAGAGCTTATGAATTAGCAGCCCTCAAGTATTGGGGTCCCACCACCACCACAAACTATCCGGTAGTAATCTTTATCTTATATGACCTGAAGTAATTGAAAGTACGGATGGGCTTGCTAAAAGCTTATACACCGACTCTGATCATATTTTATATAAATTTGGATGATTTAGGTTTGCAACTATGAGAAAGAGCTTGAAGAAATGAACAACATGACTAGGCAAGAATTTGTTGCTTCACTTAGAAGGTATATATAAGTTGTGTTGGTTTCACTTTGTGAATTAAGTGCAATTGTGAGTGCATTAGGTTATATATAGATAGTGTCTAATTAACCTTTAAATTTGTAGGAAAAGCAGTGGTTTTTGTAGAGTAGCCTCAATTTATAGAGGTGTGACAAGGTAACAAATGTTAGTTATCATATAACCGGATGTTCACCGTCCTGTTCGCCAAGTTTTTGTAAAAAATATGGATTAAACTGCTAATAATGGTTTTAGATTAAGAAAACCGAACCGACCAGGTTGGTAATTGGTTGGCCTGCCAGTCACTATCACAATGCAGTATACTCTCATTTTAATGGCTAAATTTTCAATATCTTTTGCAGTTATATAAATTTGGATGATTTACGTTTGCAACTATGAGAAAGAGCTTGAAGAAATGAACAACATGACTAGGCAAGAATTTGTTGCTTCACTTAGAAGGTATATATAAGTTGTGTTGGTTTCACTTTGTGAATTAAGTGCAATTGTGAGTGCATTAGGTTATATATAGATAGTGTCTAATTAACCTTTAAATTTGTAGGAAAAGCAGTGGTTTTTGTAGAGTAGCCTCAATTTATAGAGGTGTGACAAGGTAACAAATGTTAGTTATCATATAATCGGATGTTCACCGTCCTGTTCGCCAAGTTTTTGTCAAAAATATGGATTAAACTGCTAATAATGGTTTTAGATTAAGAAAACCAAACCGACCAGGTTGGTAATTGGTTGGCCTGCCAGTCACTATCACAATGCAGTATACTCTCATTTTAATGGCTAAATTTTCAATATCTTTTGCAGGTTTCCTCTTTATTCTTTGGTTCAATCCATGTGTACAACTCACTATCACTTATTCTTTTCATTTGTGGATTTCTGCCTTTGACATAGGTACGTAAAACTATTTTTCTTGCAATTTCATTATAATATGTTCGATAATTACATTATCTGTTTGTGGTTTCTCTTCATATGTTTGCTTTATACTTAGTGTATATTTTCTACTTTATTTAATTTTTCTGCAGCTTCTATTTGTCTTAGTATACCGAATTACATTGTTGGAATTGAACCTTAACAGAGGAACAGTTGATTAAGGCCAAAACCGGTTCAGAGCTGTGGAACCAGAATAATCAGTTGTTAGGCTTCAGACTTTCCCCTTGACAGTGGTTCAAACAACTGCTGATCTATAATTCTGATTTGTTTTATCCACTGCTTAGCACAACAGCTGATGTGAAGACTAAAAGAATGCCAAATACTAAGTACTGCTCTTCGAACTATTGCCTTCAGTCAAGCATTGCTGAGAAGACCAAAGCCCTGCTTGGAATAAAGCAGTGGAATAAAGAAACAGTTGTTTACTTTGTCTTATTGTAATAGGATCAGTTGTTTGATAACAATGGATGTATAGATCAGTACTTAGAGTTAGTTAGTTGTTAGATGTCACATTCATGGTGACGTCAGCCAAGATGCTTCAGTGGTTTGACATGCTCTATAAATGGACCAGTACTCTGTACTGTTTCACTTGATAGACTGACTGTGTTTATCTCCTCTGATCCAATCCTTTCTTCTTGTGTGATCGACCAAGTAGCATCAGGCTGTGGGGAAGTTTTAGTTTGTAAGCATGCAATGTAACCTTTTGATTTGATTACAAATCTTTCGATTAATGAAAAGCATGTGTTTATCAAAACTATTTTCCTCTTTGATTGTGTTTACAAAGTTTGTGTTCATTTCCGCTGCATAAATCATTGAATCATATTCATTCATTGTTTATATATTACAAAAAACACAATCAATTTAACAATCAATTCATCTATTACCAAAAACACAATCATGACGACATCTGAGCAGCAGATGTACAAAACAGATGTTAAAGCTCATCCACTGATATACCAACAGTTGCTGATCAAATTAAACTTCAAATCCACTAAAAGACAGAAAGTTGGGTAGTGTCATATAAGAGGAGATTCAACAGTTCAGGGAAAACAAGTTTGATAACTTGCACACTTACCAAAGGATGAGAATCTTTTGGGCAAAAAGTGGACCCTCAAAAACATTGTATATGTTGGAGTATAGTTGTCAAGATTTATACTCATCAAACTAAGCACAAACAGCAGATGTTTCCACATCCACTGTTTTGAAGAAGACTATGTTGCTGCTGCATATTGAGAAAATCAAAGTCTGTCGTAACCACTGATTCGTTCAAACATCTGTTGGTTTGTAGCTATCCAGTGTTGAAAGTCAACCTCTGTTCCATCATTTTCATTGTTTTCCACTGTTACCAAACTTCAGTGCTTTAAACCACTGACACAGCTATCCACTGATAGTTAAAGTCACCCACTGTCCTCATTTTCATTTGTAAACCACTGATATTCATCCATCAGTGGTTTCCTTAACAACTGTCTTCCATTATCCTTTATTTGATCAGAGGTTGGCATATGGTCAGTTCTTATCCGTCAGATCTTTGTAACCGTTGCCACGTCAGCAATCACCTTTTTCCCTATAAAACCCTGATCAAAAACCCCAAACAGGGGTTTTACTGTCGATTCGAATTCACAAAAAAACTGTTCTCAAAGCAGTTTCCATCTTCTTATCTCAAACTCATTCTTCGATTTTCTTCATCAAAATGACGAAATCAAAATCATCATCATCTTCCAAAGAGGTCGCTCAAACGGCCGCTGAAACCATTGAAATACCATACAAATCCCCTCACAACTACTTGGGTCTACTCACAAAACCCACCAACAATCACACCTTCGATTCAATCATCGACATCATGGCTGCATCAAAGTATAAAACTTTGCTTACAGCAGATGCTCCAATTTACCAACAAACCCAGAGAGAATTTTGGAAAAACGCTACCCTCGAAAAACAAGGCGAGACCGTCACTGCCATTAATTCTTCCATACAGGGTAAAGCGATTCAAATTACTCCACAATCCATCTCAGAAGTCTTTAAACTCGATGATCAGAAAGGTAAAACTTCTTTTCTTAAAAGCGAGTTGAAAACTGATTTTCTGGAAAGGGGGTATGTAGATCAAATAAAAAAGGATACCTTAGAAAAAGGTTTCTTCCCCTCTGCAGCTAGGTTTTTATTTCATACTCTTTTGACATGTGTTTCAAATAAAACAACTGCTTTTAACGAAATACCATTAAAGATCCAATGCCTAGCTTATGCCATTCTACATAATGAAAATTATAACTATTCCCAGGAAATCTTTCATGATTTGGTGAAAAATGTTGATAGCAAAGCATTTCTACTTTTTCCAAGGTTTCTAAGCTACTATTTCAAAGAAAAATTTGGAAAAGAAAATGAAAATTTACTCAAACAAGATGCTTATTTTAAAATAAGTGGTTTAACCACTGAAACATTCTCTAGAATGATGGCACCTACAAACACAAAAGCAGAGGTGCCTCAGCAGAATTCAGCAGAAAACACTGCTCCTCAGGCATCTACTGTTGAGCCCACTTGTAACACCCCGAAAACTGGTTTGGTAATCAAACCCCGTTAATACTAAAAGACGGGTAAAGTACCGTTAGTGGTAAAAGTAACCCGGAAAATATTAGGATTTAAATAAATAATCCTAATATTAATTAAAAAGCGGATAAGAACTTTCAAGAGATGAAATGGATAAAAGGTCCGAGTTAACGGAACTTAAAATAAACAGGTTAGAACTCCCGGGACTCACTAAGTTAACTAGGGGTAATTAACCTAGTTAATTATTTGTTTAAAAACAATAAAGAAGCATGGACTAGTAAGTCTTTTATAAACCATGGATAATTGAGGGACCAAAGTTGGACAATTGCAAAGTTATATTATTAAAACAAAAATTTAACACCAAACTGTGACAACCGTTAATTTAAACCCTTAATTACGTGATTAACAGGTGATTACGCGACAATAAATAGTGTTTACAACACGAATAAACTTAATTAGGCCTTTGGAATGCCTAGGAACGCCTGATCGACTTTACAGTACGCGCATGACGGTCCACAGAGAACATGCTAAACGATAAACGATAACGATCTGAAACCGTACGAAATACTGACGACACCGACAAATATGGATGTTACACGAATATTTTATGCTTATGGAGTTTGGGTCGCGATATCGGGTCTCGTAGGAATTACGGGTCACTTACACATGAGATGGGCTTGTGAGCCCTGGGCCCAAGCCCAAAACCCACAAGCCTAGGCCTGCACATAATACATTAGATCTTATAAGATCTATACAAAATATTATCAAATCCTACAAGATCTTATTAAATTCCTATAAATCTAAACAAAATCTCTACAAAGATCTTTTAACTCTATGGATAAAACTTATGACCTGAATGAAATTTAAATACATACAAGACAATAAAACCTACCATCCTTCTCCAACTCTATTTATACACACACAAATATAACAAATCAAACACAGAGCCAAACATCTCCTCTTTCTCTCTCGGTTACATATATCAGACAACAACCTCTCAAATACACAAGACACACACACCTAGTTTTCTCTCATCCACTCCGGTGACCGGAGATCGGAGCTCCGGCGACCCGATTAACCGGCCGGACATACCCCTCCGACACCCCTTTCTTGCTCCGACAAGACCACCACACACCCACCAGTACCACCCCCCTCTGTTTATAAACAATCGGCTGCCACCACCAGCTGGTGGTGGCGTGCGGCGGTGTGAAGAGAGAAACCGAGAGAGAGAGAGACTGAAGGAGAGAGAGAAAAACCGGATGTCGGTTCTGTTATCCGGGGGTCGGTCCTGTTATCCGGTGGTCGGTTCAGATACCCGGCGGTCCTTGTCTTGGTCCGTCGAGTTTCAAGATTGATATTGATGATGATGATGATGATGGTCAGGCTCAGTTCAGCAGAGGTGATCTCCAGTTCAGATTCGGTGCATCAGGTTCGAGTTTATGTGGTTGTTTTGGCTGAGTTTTGGTTCGGGTCCCATTTATTTCATCTCAGATTTTGGTTCGGTTTGACTCGGTCAAACCGAGTCAAATCAGTCAACTCGGGTCAATGGGTCAGACCTGGTGTGGCTCGGGTTCAGCTCAGATCGGGTCCGGTGCGGTCAGATTTGTTAGTGGCAGAAGCGGTTCAGGTTGACTCGGTCAACTCAGCGAGTCGACTCGGCTCAACTCAGTCAACGAGAGCTAACCCGGTCAACTCAGTCAAATGGTTCGATGTTTCGACACGCGAAGACTCGGTGAAGGATTTATGACGATTATTATTTACGTTCAATTGTTATTATTATACGCGAAATCGAGCTCGAACCGATCTATTTAAATATACTTTGCATCGTTACACATTTGACGAAATCATATATATTGAGTATATTGATATTGACTATTGTTGAATTTTGAAAATTATAACGACACTTAGTTGTCAGGACCGTCCAAAAACAGAGGAAACTCTGCCCGTTTTTTGAGAAAACCCGTAAAATAAAACAAGTTTTATTATAAAAACGTGCTTTTCTTGTAAAACGACAACTATTGTTATAAAGCGACTTTTACGAGATACAAATATAAAGTTTCCTTCGACAACAACTTACAACTTACGAAAACAACGATTCGGAAAATATTTACAACGACAAACATAGTTGTTTTGAACTTTGGAAATTCGACGAATTCATTTTCAAAACATAAATATAGTTTTTATATTTATACCACACGAATTCCCTTATAAAAATAAATATAGTTTTATATTTATTTCAAACTTCAAACAACTCGATGATACTTTTGCAAAATAAATATAACTTTTTATATTTATTACAAACGCCGAAACGGCATATACGTATATTTTTTGGCAAATATACACAAGACGTGATATATATAATACAAGTTATTATATATTATTTTCGTACGACTACTCAAGACGGCTAACGCAATTACAACGAAGTATTTATATATTTTATATATAAATATTTATTTATTTTTAAATCTCTCGAGAATCAAGTCTTAGTGCTTTTATCGACAATAAACGACACTTATCAAATATGACCTATCATTTCCGATAAGTTAACTACTTACCATTGAACCGTTCGACTAACGATTCGGTAGAGCTCGGTAACACGTTACCGCATTATTTAGAAACTTATAAGATATTCCGTGTTAGGAATATTGTAGAATGCACGCTAGCAAGTCAAGTCTTGGAAACGACATCACAAAGTCGTATATAGCTAGCTTTGCACAGGAATATTCAGGTGAGTTCATAACCCCACCTTTTATGGTTTTACATTTATGTAAATGTTTTCGGGGTGGAAAGACATGCACTTTTTGCAAAGCATACAAGAATTACATATTTCTAAACCATTTTACAAGCAAGTTTAAATGACACAAATGGTTTACGAAAAGCTTATGTTTTATACCGGTTTTTCAAACAAGCGTATTTTTCGAAATATGCATACACACGAGATTCTAGTTTTATAAACTATGGGAAAATACAAATACAAGAGTTTACAAAATACAAATGTTAAAATGTATACAAATGGTATGATAAAAATACAAGAAGCACACTTGGTGAGGATGAGAGCCAAGTGTGACGAGATATAAGAATATGAGAAACGCACTTGGTGAGGACGAGAACCAAGTATGAGGCATTATGAGAAATGATACGAGAAATCATGTCACGAATAGGGTACCATAAGCACCATTAATCGTGTACATACTTAGACCGCAGAACAAAAGGTTAGATCTAACGGGTGTCGGGCAGCCACACTCTCGGTGAGGGCGAGAATCGAGTAGTGCTTTTGTGTCTCAGAATATACCAATTAAATGCCTAAGGTTTGGTGACTTCCTATGTCGTGTCACATGTTAATGGCCTTGCAACCCATTAACAATCCTGATACTTACAGGAATACTTTATTTACATAAAATTCATACCATACTAAAACTTGATTAATACTTGAAGTACGTGGGGTACTCAAGAAAACGGGAATTATACTTGAGTACGTGGGGTACTCAAGAAAAACTTGAATTATACTTGAAGTACGTGGGGTACTCAAGAAGACGGGAATTATACTTGAAGTACGTGGGGTTCTCAAGAAAAACTTGAATTATACTTGAGTACGTGGGGTACTCAAGAAAACGGGAATTATACTTGAAGTACGTGGGGTACTCAAGAAAAACTTGAATTATACATGAGTACGTGGGGTACACATGAAAACTTGATTTATATATGAAAATGATTTTAAATTCGTTTTCACAACAATACTTCAAAAACCGGTTATTCAAAGAGATTTATTTCAAATCTTTTACAAACAAACTATGAACTCGCTCAACTTTATGTTGACTTTTTCGCATGTTTCTTTCTCAGGTTGCATTTTAAGACAAGGCACGGTTGGAATAGGAGAACCATGAAGAGTCAAGTACTTAGTGGGCGTTCAATTTCTAAAAGACTTAGATTATTTGCTTCCGCTGTGCAATGAAGATACCAGTCCAGTCACGCCAATGCTCTGATATTTCGGGGTGTGACACAAACACACACTTAAGTGTGTGTCTGGTCGATTAGAACACAGGGGACGACCAGAGCTTGCTCTCAAACCCTAGTTTGTGCAATTTGATCAAATTGAAGGTCAAGATCAACTCCAAAACGAAATCCGAGCCTAGATTGGTGATCTCCATTGCAAGGGGGTCATAAGGTATGTGAAACTTGATAGAAAATCTCTACTTGAATTTCTGAGCAAGCCTAGAGAATTTGAAATTGATGGTTGCATGTTTGTTATTTTGATGAAATAGGAATGATATAATGTCTAGGAGTAAAACCCTAGTCAATCACATGTTGAAATCATGCTTATTTCTTGTGAATTCACAATCACCATTGAAGGTGATAAGTGGGTGTTGTAGGAACATGTTAAACACTAGAATTTTAATTGTTGTTCTAGTGTAATTTGAGTTCTAGGAAGTAAATTCAGATTTTGTTAATGTGAAAATTGATGTAAACATGCTTAGTTGATGTTAACCATGGCTAAATGACAAGTATTGAGCTTGATAATAAATTGTGAGAAATTATGCCCGCAAGGTGTTTGTTAAAATGCCTAAGTGAATGTTTATATATTGAAATTACGAATGAAACGCGTAATTGCCTTGTTTGACTAATTACGTGAAATAAGGGTTAAAACGGGTTCTAATCATAATGTTGATTTAACTTAATTATGCCTATTGTATGATTTAAGATAGTTGACCTATAAAAGTCAAACTAACCAATGATAAAGTCGAATAGTGGTTTCGACATAGAAAATACGTAAGGTGGAATAGTCGTGAATTGAAATGACTAATCTAACCACCTTGTGAATGATGATAGTTTGTCGCCTTACGAGCTAGGTGGAGGCTTGGGAAAGAAGCGATCAAACGAATCAAGCAGGAGAGGAAAGCGTATTCGGATGCGAGGTAAGTAGAGCTTACGCCCCTTTACATTATTTGCAAAGTTACTTAATTTCAAGTATTGATATGAATGCTACTAAGTGGTTGGTATATGATATTCCGACACGATTCAATGAGAGTCAGAATGAGGGAAAATGGTAAGAAATAATGAATTATAGTAAAAAGGGGTAAAATGGTAAATTAGTCATGTAATGACGAATAAATAAAAACGGTTTTAAGTAAAACAAGTTCAAAGGAAAACCGGGATAGGTTTAAAGGGGTGAAATGGTAATTAAAAACCATCTCATACGGACAAATGGTCAATTAGACTAAATGGGTCAAATGGTGTGGTTAACACCATTTGACAATAACATTTGACAATCGCTTGTTGAGTTTTGTAATCACAGGAAATAACATAAGCTTGCGTTGCTTTAACTAGAAAGATTTAAAGCAAAAGTTATGTAAACGGGTCAGTACTTTGACCCGGGCCAGGTACGCATAAATAAGCTTTTAGTTAAACATACAATTTTGGTCAAATATTTAGCGAAAGTCCCTCGTCGTAAAGAAAGGGACTAAAGTTAACCAAAACACCCTTGAAGGGTATATTGGTTAAACGACCCATAAGGGTTGTTTAGGAACTTGTATTAAGATTAGGGAATCATTAAATATGAATAAAAGTCATAGGAACACACATTCGTGGGTCAAATGCTCAAAAATGGTCATTTGCGTAAAATGACCAACCGATGGGTAAAATTGGGAAAAAGGTGTTCATTATGTTAAATCCACCACAAAATAGTTGTGGTGGAATATTTGTAGTTAATTAGACATGGAATTTTTGTAGTGTCAAAAGAAAAGCACAAGTTCTAGACTAAAATGCGTAAATACCCTTAACGGGTCAAAATAAGCATACGAGCGAAAACGGGTTTAAATTGTGTAAGAAACCTATGACTAGAACCTATTATGATAAATAACATTAGTTTGAAGAGGTGCGTGTGAAATAAGGATCAAACAAATATGTTTGCTTGATAAAATGCATAAACGGGTTAAAATTCGGCAAAAAGGTAATGAGTCGAGGGCTTAGAAGTCTCAAAAATTTCTTATGTTGGATGTAGGATTTTAACTCCATAAGATGGATAATTAAATTACGGACGCGTAGGAAAAAGAATCGCGTAAAACGGACCAATAACGAAGAAGTTATGGCCGTTTCCGTAAAAACCAGTATTGCTGAAAAATGCAGGACCCAGCTCCAAACCTGCTGGAAACTGGTCTCCCCCGCATGGCGCGAGGGAGCAACGTGGTGCCGTCGCGTGGCGCGACGGAGCCCTGTTTTGCCGAAATTTTTTTATTTTAATCAGTTTCACTTCCCGGACTCGTTTAAATACGTTCTAAGTTACGTATGACTAATCCAACTCATGTTTTATGAGTTTCAGGTATAATTTTAGCACCGGCGGATGATCAAGCACAACGAAGAACCGAACACGATCAAGAAATAAGCTTCCGCACTATGTATCGTTGTTATGTTAAATGACGAACTTAATTACGTTATGTTCTAAACTTTTAAATTGTAAAAGGTTTTAATAAACCCGTATTTCTGATATATATGTAATCTTAATTACATGATTGTTTTTCGTAAAGGATACGTTAAACCTTGATTTATAAGAACGGGTGTTACAAGTTGGTAATCAGAGCTCATGGTTAAAAAGTAAAGTGTGTTCGGTTCGAGGCTTGATCGCAAATCCGGTAAGTACGTGTATTTTAATGGTTTAGCATGTTAAAGTGTTGTAAACAACACATAGGGTTATCGTGTAATATACGATACTTCAATTAAATAATAGATATAGTTAACAAAATTACGTGCGTTAACACGTATAGTAGAAAAGCCTTGTATTATGATACGGGCATTTAGTAAAGTTGACATTACTAACCTTTATGAATGTTTTAATTGGAGGAAACTCGCATTTGAAGATGACGAGGGTTGAACAAATTACGGATATGATAGAGGAACGGTCCGAAGTATGACAAGAGGAGCATGCTCACCAAGGACTAAATCGCGTAACGACCACGAACAAGGTTAATGGCAAGGAACGCCCGTCGGGGGAAACTTTACCAGGTGCACGCTTTTAAATGTAAACGCACAAATAGCAATATGCAACAAACATGTAGAGAATGATTGTTGCATATGTAAATTAGAAACTTGGAAAACCGAATAGAAAATGTATTCGGGATATTGTTTCCAAGAGAAACAAATAGAGGCATTACTTACATAGGGCGTGATGTGAAAACTATAAAAAGGTCATGCGTGTCATGTGTTAATCGCTTACTCTGGCCAAGTAAGTAGTGGCATATGATACCATGAACTTCTTATAGCGGACACATTTACATCCGATGTAGTAAGGACGGGGTGAATGGGACAAATTAAAAAGTACCCAAATGAAACAAATGAACAAAATAGTTGATAATAATGTAAACGCACAGCCGGGTGACGGAAGCGTATTACATTAGGATAATGAGCCCGAGAGAAGGGACAAGGATTAATGTAAATGATGATATAAATGAATGATCAAAAAGGGAATTCACGAAAATAAGTCATCTTGGACGAAAGGGCCATGGTGAACAAAATGGGCAAGTAAAACCAAAGTATAGATGATCCGCCGGGTCATAAAAAACAAAGGTGTTGCCCACACGAAAAAGATAATCAAGGTTGTTAACTTTAGTCGTAGTAAAGCAAGGATAACGATGATAATCGTCACTCATAATTAATAAGGCCGCCAATGGTGGTCACGTAAAGAATAAAAGACATGGTCGAATAAAAGCGACGGATTTCGCTAAGATGACCAAGTAAATCGAAATGAAGTCTCAATGCATACCGGAAGGGGTGCAATGATAACGATTTCGGTAAAACACCCGGTTGATGGGTAAGGAATTAAACGCACGCGTAGACTAAGAAACAGGGACGCGTATGGAAAGTAAAAAAGACTCGGGTTTTGGGTCATGACTAAAGGACGATAAGGTACTGCAAATAGAAATTTTGATAAATTACGTTCAACTATTTCAAAGCTGAACGGGTCGAACAAAGACTGAAGTTTGACATTTATAAGTGATGAATTTTTCACACGAACAAGTCAAACAAATTTAATAAAGGATGACACTTGCTAAAGTAAGTAAGCGCGAATCGAATAAATAAAAGTGCGAAATATTAATAAACCTATGTAAAGGAGTTATAGGCGTTAAAAACATTAAAATAAAAGAACCCGGGTAATGGGACGTAAGGAAGTATAGGTAAGAACCGGGTAACGGTAAGTGTAGGGCAAATCGACGTGTAATTGACGTTAGAAGTCACGAAGTCGGAAAGATAATTTGAAAGAAAACAATGTAGCCTTAGACTACGGTCAAGGTCAAACGAAATCCAAAAAGTAAAAGTGAATAATTCTAACCATAAAAAGGGGTGCCTTAACGCCATATGCGTATATAAACGTATACACATTTGAATAAAGACTCGAATAAAAGGTGATCTACGGGATCATCATAACCTACGGGATATTAATTAGTGTAAAGGTCTACGAGGCCAAAATGACCCACGGGTCATGAATTGAAGCAAAGGGATCATAAGGGCCTCGCCTTAAAGAGGTGAAAACTTAAGGAAATAGCCTACGAGGTTAAGTGAAGGAACCCACGGGTCAATAGTGTAAGGTGAGGGAACTTGTTACGATTCCCCGCATAAAACTAAGACTGTAAAAGAATAAATTATGGACTGTCAATATCCATAATTCTAACAAAAGTTAAAGAGAAGATCCTAAAACTAAAACTTTGGTTTTAGTAAGAAATAACGTTTTTACAAATATAAATTCTGATAGGAATTTAAATAGTAAGCATGAAGGATACAAGTCTTGACGCTAATAGGCGCAAGACGATATATTCGAAAAAGTGATGTTTTCGAAAATGAAAAGTTGATATGAATTAAACATGATGTGACACGATCACGGTCAAGAAATGCAATGTGAGGTAGAATCACATTATAACCAAGCGAGCGGTAAAAGTAACTGGACTAATAAGTCTAGTTAGTGAGACCGGTTAAGGTCAGCAATTCAAATCAAGAAATTTGGTTTGCTTGTAAGCGGTAGATTCGGTATAACTGAACCGAATAAATGAATTTGAAAACAAAAAAAAAATGTTGCTAAAAGTGAAAGATTTCACTAAAGACCTTTAAACGGGTCAAAGTAACGGATTCATAAAGAATTCGATAGTATATGAAAGCGATGGATATCGCTAAGTTAACTAAACTAGTGGAAATAACGAGATTACGTTATTTCAAGTTGCACTATGTCGTATGAGATACGTAGACAATTAGTGACCAAAAAAAAAAAAAAAGATGTTACCATACTTATCTGGTAATACTAACAATTGGATAAAAGTATAAGTAATGTTGAAAAGATTTCTCGGATCAAATACATTGAGTTTAAACTCAATGAATTATGTAAGAAAAGGTTTCGAGGACGAAACCTCTCTAAGGGGGGGTAGACTTGTAACACCCCGAAAATGGGTTTGGTAATCAAACCCTGTTAATACTAAAAGACGGGTAAAGTACCGTTAGTGGTAAAAGTAACCCGGGAAATATTAGGATTTAAATAAATAATCCTAATATTAATTAAAAAGCGGATAAGAACTTTCAAGAGATGAAATGGATAAAAGGTCCGAGTTAACGGAACTTAAAATAAATAGGTTAGAACTCCCGGGACTCACTAAGTTAACTAGGGGTAATTAACCTAGTTAATTATTTGTTTAAAAACAATAAAGAAGCATGGACTAGTAAGTCTTTTATAAACCATGGATAATTGAGGGACCAAAGTTGGACAATTGCAAAGTTATATTATTAAAACAAAAATTTAACACCAAACACACACTTAAGTGTGTGTCTGGTCGATTAGAACACAGGGGACGACCAGAGCTTGCTCTCAAACCCTAGTTTGTGCAATTTGATCAAATTGAAGGTCAAGATCAACTCCAAAACGAATTCCGAGCCTAGATTGGTGGTCTCCATTGCAAGGGGGTCATAAGGTATGTGAAACTTGATAGAAAATCTCTACTTGAATTTCTGAGCAAGCCTAGAGAATTTGAAATTGATGGTTGCATGTTTGTTATTTTGATGAAATAGGAATGATATAATGTCTAGGAGTAAAACCCTAGTCAATCACATGTTGAAATCATGCTTATTTCTTGTGAATTCACAATCACCATTGAAGGTGATAAGTGGGTGTTGTAGGAACATGTTAAACACTAGAATTTTAATTGTTGTTCTAGTGTAATTTGAGTTCTAGGAAGTAAATTCAGATTTTGTTAATGTGAAAATTGATGTAAACATGCTTAGTTGATGTTAACCATGGCTAAATGACAAGTATTGAGCTTGATAATAAATTGTGAGAAATTATGCCCGCAAGGTGTTTGTTAAAATGCCTAAGTGAATGTTTATATGTTGAAATTACGAATGAAACGCGTAATTGCCTTGTTTGACTAATTACGTGAAATAAGGGTTAAAACGGGTTCTAATCATAATGTTGATTTAACTTAATTATGCCTATTGTATGATTTAAGATAGTTGACCTATAAAAGTCAAACTAACCAATGTATCGTTGTTATGTTAAATGACGAACTTAATTACGTTATGTTCTAAACTTTTAAATTGTAAAAGGTTTTAATAAACCCGTATTTCCGATATATATGTAATCTTAATTACATGATTGTTTTTCGTAAAGGATACGTTAAACCTTGATTTATAAGAACGGGTGTTACACCACTGCTCCAGGTGATCATAGTAGCACAACCACTGCTATGAAACCCACACCTGTAATCACCAAAAAGACCAAAAAGAAATCGTACAAAAAGCCCACCAAACCCAAAGCAAAGGCAACTCTGGAAGATGAGATCCCAGAGCAACTGCCAGTGACAACACAAATGTCACCAAAAACCACTGCTGCTACTTCCTCACAGCAGATGGTAGAAAGATCTCCACCCTTACCTCAAACTCCTCCTGCATCCTCACAAAAGGATCAGGTTGTAAACACAGGGACTCCACATTGTGAAGCTCTGAATCCACTCGGATCCATCTTCCACAGTCCTGATCCCAAGGACATGTCTCTTTCAACACCCTTATCCTCACCTCTCACATTACCACAATCCATAATACCTTTGTTGCATGCAGTTGATATAGCTCAGACACAAACCAGTTCCTCTCAATCACCTATCACTGAGAGCATACTCCTACAAGTGACTGGGTCTGATGATTATACCTCTGCTATCCCAGCAACAACTGAGGAGGTTACACTGCAGGAGTTACAAGTAATTCCTGTCAGTTGTTCAAATGAAGCAGCCACTACAAATGTTGAACCCACTGGTTTACATTTGGACAGTGGTTACATCTATAAGACTTCCTTGAAGGCAATTCCTTCTATAGCACCTCTGATAACCACCAGTGAGTATGTTAAAACTACTGGCAACATTGAAGGGCTATCAAGTGTTAAAGGAAGAAGACCCCAGAACCAAGAACAAGGGGCATCAATGAATGATTTCTGGGACTCAGTTCCAAAGTCACACATTGATATAACCACTGCTGGTGGGAAATCAGATGATCCCATTAAAGTTGGTGATGATTTAAAATATCAGGAATTGACGGCTAGAGTTGAAAATCTTGAAACAACAGTTGCTGAAATAAAGGATATGGTGCAACAGATGTTAAAAGCTCAAAAAGCACAATCCACTGTTGTTCCAGCTCAAGCACCTGCACAACCTGCACTTGATGCAAATGAGCTATGGAGTGTTTTCCACCCCCTGCTTGAAAAACAAAAACAAGTGGCTTCTCAGCAGCATGCAATACATGTACAAATGCTGACAAACATGGTGGAGTCAAGGTTCAAAGATACTCAAGCAGACATCAAGGCTATAAAGGCCAGCATCCAGAACACCACTGGCAAAGCTCCTCCCACTGTACTATTCATTGATAACCCCCTTCCAGATAATGCCAAAAAGGGGGAGAAAATCAAGCAGTGGAGGAAGAAGGGAATAGAAGATGGCCTTTATGTTGAACCAGAAAAAGAAAAGCAGATTTCAAAAACTGCTAGCCAAACAGCTGCCATTTCTTCAACACACACCACTATAACACACACTACAACCACTGCTCTACCTCCACCTAAAATCACCTCACCACCAAAAGTCATCACTTCAACTACATCACCAGCCATCAAATCAACCCCTGCTCAAAAGCAGAAGACATGTACTGACACATCAGTAGTTGTAATGACAACAGAGGTTGAAACACCTGTTGTTTCAACAGCTGTTTGCCAGTTATCCACCACTGCTCTCATCAATGTCACATCACCACCATCACCTCCTGTGAAAAAGAAGAAGACATAAGATGTTACAACATCTGTTGTAATGACAACAGTAGTTGAAATACCAGTTGTTTCAACAACTGTCAGTCAGCCACAATCCACCACTGCCCTTACTTCACTTCAAGCCATCTTTACTTCAATTAATAAATCACCCAAAAGCACTCCTTCACTAGAGAAAAGTTACACCAGAAAAAGAAAAACAACTCAGGCAACTGATTACAAATATGATCCTAATGCTGTAAAATATCAACTGGAGCTGGAAGCTATAAAAAATGAGATGAGACAATTTTACACTGTGTATGACCCTTCGGAAAGAAGATTTCCTTCTCTCATAGGCTTCATAGTCCCAGAAAATATGGATGAATATCTCGAGCTCAAAGCAAGGCAGGCTAAGATAAGAGCCAAAATTGAATGCAAAGATCAAGGTGATGAAGCCATTTCTGAAAGAATGGAATTCTTCCTCACCAAAGTCAAACAGATGGAAGACTATGCACGAGATTTGAGCAAAGAAATGTCAAACTTACCACCTGAACCAGATCTATAAAAAGAAATGAGAAAAGAATATGTTGCATACATCATGAAAGAAAAATTCTATCCAGCTGAAGAAAAACAATTCGAAGAATGGCCAATAGTTGCATTAAAGAATGAGGCAAACAGAATTGAAAGAATTAAAAATGATCCAAGCAAGAAGAGGACAGCTCCAAACTGGAACAAATACAAAAAGCTCATAGCTGAGCTTACATCTGAGTACAAAAGAAAGAAGCAGGAGCTGGTGGATGCAAAGGTGGATACTGCCAATGCCATAGCAAAGTGGACTAAGCAGCAAACATATGAGGCTTATGAAAGGCTTAAGAAAAGGAGGATGACAGTTTCTGACACTCCAAACAAGCCTGACTACAAAAAGCCAAAGTAGCAGATCAAAACTTCTGAATCACTGATCACCTCTACAAATACCTATGTCACTGTGATTGACCAAGAAAAAAGTAAACAGCTGACTGTTGCAGAAGAAAAGGAAAAGGAAGCTGAGTATTTTGAAGAAGCCATCAAGAAAATGGCTTTAGATAAAGATAGATCAGCAAAGCTTCAAGACCTTGCCAAAAAGGTTTTGAACAAACCATCATCACCAAACACATCAGCAGATATATCAGACATTGAGCTAGATCAAGAAAAGAGACAAGAGCAGATTGACAAAGAAGTTGCAGAAGACATAGCTGTAGCAAATGAAGTCATAGACAAGGCTTTCAAACAAATGTCTGAAAATTCTGAGCTAGCAAAAGCTCAGGATACTGCTTTACAAATATTTACAAGGCCAAAATCTCCCAACTCATCAGTAAATAAACCTCTCCCAAGAAACCCATTGGGTTCAAAAATACTAAAATGGCTCTCTGATCAAAAGACCCATGTATTGACCCTGATCAGATCCAATGGTGAAATGAAGTACATATCAAGGAAACAAGCACTGACCCTTGGTGTTGAAGATCTACAAGATCTCCTTGAACTTTCATTGTGCAGGGATGAGGATGACTCAAGTTCCAAAGATTTTGAAGCAGAATTTAAAAGACAAGCTAGGGGACTTCTGATGAGAGAATAAAGATCCAAAATAATGAAGAGTTTTGGCATTATCTGTTCCAGGGGGGAGATTGTTGGAATTGAACCCTACCAGAGGAACAGATAATGAAAGCGAAAACTGGGTCACAACAGTGGATTAACAATAAGCAGTAGTTTACAACAGGCTTTCCCCTTGAAAGTACTTATAACATCTGATACCCTCCATCCACTGTCCACATACAACTGCTGCTGCCCTTTAAACTGCTGATACAGCCCTGAAGAAGGAAACACTGCTGGTTAAATCTACTGATGCTAAAAGACTGCCCACTCAAAGACTGATCAACTTTGAGGAAAGCACTGTTGAAAGAAGAAAGCAGTAGTTCAGTGTTTTACTTGTATTGTATAGAATCAGTGGTTAGGATTAGCAGGGTTTGTATAAGAACAGTGTTTACAGGTTGTTAGACGTCGCTTTCATGGTGACGTCAGCTGAGATGCCTCAGTGGTTTGGTTTGTCTATTTTCCTCCTTGATTGTGTTTATAAAGTTTGTGTCCATTTCCACAACCTAAATCATTGAATTATATTCATTAATTGTTCATCTATTACAAAAAACACAATCAATTTAACAATCAATTTAACAATCAATTCATCTATTACAATAAACACAATCATGACGACATCTGAGCAGCATATGTACAAAACAGATGTTAAAGCTCATCTACTGATATACCAATAGTTGCTGATCAAATTAAACTTCAAATCCACTAAAAGACAGAAAGTTGGGTAGTGTCATATAAGAGGAGCTTCAACAGTTTAGGGAAAACAAGTTTGATAACTTGCACACTTACCAAAGGATGAGAATCTTTTAGGAAAAAAGTGGACCCTCAAAAACATTGTATATGTTGGAGTATAGTTGTCAAGATTTATACTCATCAAACTAAGCACAAACAGCAGATGTTTCCACAACCACTGTTTTGAAAAAGACTATGTTGCTGCTGTATATTGAGAAAATCAAAGTCTGTCGTAACCACTGATTGGTTCAAACATCTGTTGGTTTGTAGCTATCCACTGTTGAAAGTCAACCTCTGTTCCATCATTTTCATTGTTTTTCACTGTTACCAAACTTCAGTGCTTTAAACCACTGACACAGCTATCCACTGATAGTTAAAGTTACCCACTGTCCTCATTTTAATTTGTAATCCACTGATATTCATCCATCAGTGGTTTCCTTAACAACAACTGTCTTCCATTATCCTTCATTTCATCAGAGGTTGGCATATGGTCAGTTCTTATCCGTCAGATCTTTGTAACCGTTGCCACGTCAGCAATTACCTTTTTCCCTATAAAAACCCTGATCAAAAACCCCAAACAGGGGTTTTACTGTTGATTCGAATTCACCAAAAAACTGTTCTCAAAGCAGTTTCCATCTTCTTATCTCAAATTCATTCTTCGATTTTCTTCATCAAAATGACGAAATCAAAGCCATCTACAACATCCACTTCGAAATCGTCTAAAAAGGCCTCTCAAAAGGCTACTACACCCATCGAAATCCCATACAAATCCCCTCACAATTATCTGGGTATTCTTACAAAACCAGGCAGCACCGATGTTTTCGATTCCATCATTGATACCATGACTGCATCAAAGTACAAAACTTTGTTAACAGCAGATGCTCTGATTTACCAGAAAACCTAGAGAGAATTTTGGGAAAATGCCACTCTTGACAAACAAGGAGAAGACATCATAGCCATTAATTCCTCCTTAATGGGTAAACCAGTCAAAATCACACCACACTCCATCTCGGAAGTCTTTGAACTTAATGATCAGCAAGGTAAAACTTCTTTTTCCAAAAATGAGTTAAAAACTGATTTTCTTGAAAGGGGGTATGCTGAACAAATAAAGAGGGATACGTTAGAAAAAGGTTATTTCCCTCCTCCAACAAGATTTTTATTTCATACCCTGTTAATGTGTGTTTCAAATAAAACAACTGCCTTCAATGAGATACCATTAAAGATTCAATCCCTGGGGTTTGCTATTTTACAAAATGAAGATTTTCATTATTCCCAGGAAATCTTTGATGATTTGGCCAAAAATGTTTTAACAAAGTCTTTTCTATTATTTCCAAGGTTTTTAAGTTATTACTTTACAAAGAAATTTGCAAAGGATGATGTTCATGTATACCAACAAGGTGAATCTTTTCAAATTAAAAGTTTAACAGCTGCAACTTTCACTAGAATGTCAGCACCTTGCAAAACACAAGCAGAGGTGCCTGAGCAGAATTTAGTAGCTACCACTGCTCCTCAGGTATCTGCTGCTGAGCCCACTGCTCCAGGTGATCATAGTAGCACAACCACTGCAATGAAACCCACACTTGCCATTACCAAAAAGACCAAAAAGAAATCATCCAAAAAGCCACCCAAACCCAGTAAAACGGCAACTCTGGAAGATGAGATCCCAGAGCAATTGCCAGTGACAAAACAAAAGTCACCAATAACCACTGCTGCTACTTCCTCACAGCAGATGGAAGAAAGATCTCCACCATTGCCTCAAACCCCTCCGACATCCTCACAAAAGGATTCGGTTGTAAACACAGGGACCCAAGATTATGAAGTTCTGGATCCAATCGGCTCCATCTTCCTCAGTCCTGATCCGAAGGACATGTCTCTTTCTACACCTATTCCTTCACCCGTCACATTACCACAATCAATGTTACCTTTGTTGCATGCAGTTGCTATAGCTCAGACACAAACCAGTTCCCTCAATCACCTATCACTGAGAGTATACTTCCACAAGTGACTGGGTCTGATATTCATACCTCTGCTAGCCCAACAACAACTGAGGAGGTTACACTGCAGGAATTACCAGTAATTCCTGTCAGTAGTTCAAGTGGAGCAACAACTACTAATGTTGGACCCACTGGTCTACATTGGGTCAGTTGTTCCATAAATAAGACTCCCTTGAAGGCAATTTCTTCAGAGACAACCAAGGCAACCACTGGTGTGTTTACTTTAACAACTGGTGAGTTGTTCAAGGTGTCCACAAATGAAGAAAGAAGTCCCCAGTACCAAGAAAAAAGGGGCATCAGTAGATGACTTTTGTGACATATTCCCTAAGTCTGCTGCTGATACAACCACTGTTGGTGGGAAATCAGATGATCCCACTAAGTTGGGTGATGGTTTAAAATACCAAGAACTGACGGACAGAATTGACACACTTGACACATCTGTTGCTGAACTAAAAAAATATGATGCAACAGCTGTTGGAAATTCAAAAGGTACCACCCACTGTTGTTCCAGCTCAAGCACCTGCACAACCTGCACCTGCTGTAAATGAGTTATGGAACTTATTTCAACCCCTGCTCCAACAACAAAGACAGTTGACTGATCAGCAGCTTGACATAGATGTCCAAAAGCTGAGGAACATGATGGAGTCCAGATTTAAAGACACCCAAGCTGACATCAAGGCCATAAAGGGCCATATCTTGAACACCACTGGCAAAGCACCTCCCGCTGTTCTCTTCCTTGATAATCCACCACCAGATAATGCCAAAAAAGGGGAGAAGGTCAACCTGTGGAAGAAGAAAGGGATTGAAGATGGTCTCTACATTGAGCCACAAAAAGATATTATGACTAAAGACATTCCCTTGCCAGATGGGAGCAAAAAGATTGATTTTACCACAAATGCACTTGCTGAAGCAAAAGCAAGTGTAAAAAGGGATAGAGAGGCAAAGGATAAATCAAGGTGGAATGAGGAGAAGAGAGCTTACATGGAGCTGGATGCACAGGGTTGTTCTGAGCCAAAGGATGTTAAAAATCCTGACACAAAAAGAAAAAATCCCACTAGAAAAGTGAGGGAACCCCAATCCACACCATCCATACTCACAAAGCATACTCCAGAACCACCATCTAAAAGCCCTCAACATCAATCTTCCACCCAAACAGCTGTTGTATCAACAACTGTTGATAACTCAGTGGTTACAGCAGTTGTTAAACCAACAACCACCACCTCAATGACAACAACTGCTACTTCAACATACACCACTCAAACACCTGATCTCACTAAATCATCCACCACCACTTCAACCACGTCATCAACCATCAAATCATCACCTGCCACTGTGCAAAAGACTTCTACTGACACATCAGTAGCTGTAATGACACCTCAATCTTCCACCCAAACAGCTGTTGTAACTCCTGTTGTATCAACAACTGTTGGTACCTCAGTGGTTTCAGCAGTTGTTAAAGCAACAACCACCACCTCAATCACAACAACTGCTACTTCAACACACACCACTCAAACACCTGATTTGACTAAATCATCCACCACTACTACAACCACATCACCAACCATCAAATCACCACCTGCCACTGTGCAGAAGACTTCTACTGACACATCAGGAGTTGTAATGACAACAGTGGTTGAAACACCTGTTGTTTCAACAACTGTTAGTCAAACACTTCTCACTTCAAACACAACCACTGATCCACCCAAAACATCATCAGTCTCTCCTCAACCAAAAAGGAGAAGGTTAATTTTGATTGATGATGAGCCTTCACCTTCACCAACATCTTCACAATCTCTACCACTTGTCACTTTACCAAACCCTGTACCTCTCTCTTCAATACAGATACAAAACAGAATCACTGATATTGCTCCTGCAGGTGTTCAATTTCCTCTAGAACTTATTGCTGTCAGAGAAGAGATCAAATCCTTCTACTATGAAGATGATCCTGTAAAAAGGAGTTTACCATATGTTGAAGGATATCCTAGGCCTAATAATATTGATGAATATTTAAAATTAAAGGCCAAACAAGCAGAGGATATTGCTAAAAGAGAATCAACAGGGAAGACTGACAAAGAATATCAAAGGCACTACCAATTTTTGCTTACTCAAGTCAGTTCCCTGGAACAATTTGCAAAGAATGTTTGTCAAAAATTATCAGAAAGAGCAGATGAATCTCTGAGAAAAGACTATGTTGAGAATATCATGGCTCACAAGAAGTATAAGGGAGAGAAGCATATGTACAAAGATTGGACCATTCTTGAGCTTGAAAGTGAAGCAGCCAGGATCCAAGAGATGCTTAAAAATAAGGTTAAACACATATGTACAAAGATTGGACCATTCTTGAGCTTGAAAGTGAAGCAGCCAGGATCCAAGAGATGCTTAAAAATAAGGTTAAACACACTCCTCCTGACTGGAAAAAATTAAAAAAGAATGTACCTGACAAGGCTTTAGAGTTAAAGAGAATGAAAGAGGAGCTGATAGCAGCTGACTATGGGTCAAAGAATTCAGTGTCAAAGTGGAGAGAAGATAGGGTCAGGGCCACTTACAAAATGTTGGAGGAACTAAGGAAGAAAGATCCAAATGTTCCACAAAAACCTGACTATCTTAAAACTGAAGGTTCAAAAAGACCACCAAAGTTACAAACCAAGAGATGCACTGATCCAGCAGGTGCTGCTATTTATCAAAGAAAAAGACAAAAGCAGATGGATACTGAAACCTTGAAGGAACTTATGGCTGGTGATGAAGTTGTAAAAGAAGGTATCAAGAAAATGGTGATAGAAAGGCTTGAAGTGAATCAATTTGCAGGCACAGATCAGATCTGATGGTGATGTGAATCTCCTTGATCTTCAACTGTGCAGGAATGAGGAAGATACAGATTCTGTTTAGCAAATTCTACTTTTTTACTATATAGTTTTTTTTTCTTTTTGAGGTTGAATTACATGTTAAACTCACGAAAAATTATTAGTTGGTTTTCAAAGTTGATGACACTAATGGCCAGGTACATTATGTTATCATGACGATAACTGGAATAGGTAAATTTTTATCATTTAGTTATGTTGTATAGAAAACTAAAATATACTAAACCTTCTTGCTAATAAAGTAGAGCTAAAACAAAAGTTTCATTGAAAATTAAAATTATAGATTTGATCGGTTTGCGGATATTATTAGACATAGATGATTTATTGAAAATGTGTATTACCAAGATCGGTAGGCAAAGTACCAGTATTGAGATGTACCGAGTTTGTGGTTGGGACTTTTAAATGTATACTTAACTAAAATGCGAATGTGAATTCATCAAATATTTGTTCACATGATAGTTTACATATTTACATAGACAAAAACTTTTATCATTATAGTTATTATAATACTAACACATACTGTCTTTAACATTATTTTATAAAGATATAGATCTAAAGACCAAAATTTAAATGATATATTATTAACTGTTTTTTAGTATTTGATTTCGATCATTACTAAACCTACCCGTGTGGTTACACGGGTCCTACACCTAGTTATTTATTAATTAACTTACATATATTAGTCATAACCATGGTTGCAGAAATCGGCCTAGGCGGCCGATTAATCGGCGCCTAGGCGCTAGGTGGTCACTTACTGCCTAATTTTGAGCTAGGCGGTCAATTAATTGGTCATGGTCAAAGATCGGTCAAAATCGGTCCTAGGCGGTCAAAATTGGTCCTAGGCGGTCAAAAATCGGATTAATCGGACAATATTAGTCGGTCAAAATCGATCAAAATCGGTCCTAGGCGGTCAAAATTGGTCAAAATCGGTCAAAATCGAACCATACTATCTGAAACTTGAAGTATTTATGTGAATTTTGAAGTATTATTTTTATATTATTGGGTATATATATATAATTTTGAAAAAATACATATAAAAATCCCATTCCGATTAATCCCTAGGCTGTACCTCACCGCCCGACTAGCGCCTAGCGCCTTCTACAACATTGGTCAAAACTAGGGGATTTTCCCGTGCTTTGCGGCATAAATTTGTTCAGCATTGGTGTTAGTATTGGTTCGGTTCCGTTACGGTACTGGCACTCGTTTAGTAACCGAAAGAGAAAACAAAAAATAAAGTATCGAGAGGCCCAAAAAATATCAAAATGTGTTTTACATGGATAAAAAAATAAAAAAATAAAAAATAAACAAATAATACTTACATGTTATGGCACCATCTTTCAATAACATCATACGCAATTACATTCACAGAAGCATTGAAGGAAGTTATGTGGCTGTTGGTATGCAAGGACCGAAGTCAAATAGTGATACTAAACCAAGATTCACAAAGATTGTAATAGGAACAAAGTTAATCATACATTAACTTATATTGTTTATACCATTTAAAACCATATAAAGTTTGTTGAGTAAACTGCAATTTTACCCCCCTGAGGTTTGGGGTGATTGGCATGTCTACCCCCCCCCCCCCAAGGAAATAAATGCAATTTTACCCCCCACTGTTTGATCTTATGTCGCATGTTTACCCCCCGGCGTTAGTTTGGCTAACTGATCTGTTAGATTTAATATGAAATGACTATTTTACCCTTTTCTTTTACCCCCCAACGTTCCTGTTATGTTGCATAATTACCCCCCACAGGTAAATTACTAAAATGCCCTTTCTTATTCCCCCCTATACTTTCTGTGAAGAAGCAATTTTACCCCTTGGGACATCCAAATCCCTTCCCGCCACCACCCAGATTCAATTCAGCATATTGAATAACTTAATAATCGAAACCAATTGATTCAATTCATTGCTCACATATGCATATAAACCCCTGCTCTTATAAACATAACCCCTGATCTTATAAACCCATTGATTCAATTAATAACCCCTGCTCTTATAAACCCATGCTCTTAATCAACCCATTGCTTCAATTCATTGCTCACATATTGAATCAATTCATTTGCAGCAACTGTATACACATTTTAGCATCAGTATTTATTCAAGCATCAGTATACATTTTAGCATCACTATACAGTACATGATTCAATTCAATTCATTCAAGCATCAGTATACACATTCAGTATACACATGAAAGGCACATTCAAGCATCAATTCATTCAAGCATCAGTATACACATGAAAGGCACATCAAAGCATCAATTCATTCAAGCATCAGTATACAGTACATGATTCAATTCAATTCAATTCATTAGCATCAGTACACACATTCAATTCATTGCTCACAGTTAATTTGCATATTATGTGTGGACTTATGCCCAAACTGTGTGGACAGTTAATCTGCATATTATGACCCAAACTGTAATGCAAGGCACATACCTGTTGTGGACTTATGCCCAAACTGTAATCTGCATATTATGCCCCAACTGTAATGAGTGAAACTGTCATATGGCTAGACATGATTAACTGGACTTGATTAAATGAGTGAAACTGTCATAAATAGTTTCTGTTTTTGTATGATCATCTGTATGATCATATGGCTAGCAGGTTACTAGCCTACAACCTGAAATATACATCATAAATAGTTTCTGTTTTTATGACAAAAGGAAAGGAAAGTGAATACTTACACCTTTGCCCTCCAACATAATGTCAAGAATCTGGGCCAAAAACAACACATTATTCCATGTTTCCATGATATTTTTCTGCATCATAGATTAGACAACAGATTAGATGAGTGAAAATGTCAAGAATCTGGGCCAAAAACAACACATTTAAGTTATAAGTTATGGACTAACCACTGTCATCAAATGGACTAACCACTGTCATCAACTGCACATTTGACCACTGTCATCAACTGTACATATTCAACAACTAACATGCTGCACATTTTGATCAAATAGACAAAATGTAATCCGAATCAAACATCAAACATCAAAACATCAACACATCAAACATCAAAACATCAAACATCAAAACATCAAAACACATTACCATTCCTACTTCAAAGTTAAGTTAACATCAAAACATCAACACTTCTGGGATTATCCTACTTCAAAGTTAAGTTAACCTACAACTTAACCTACAAAATACACATTACTATTCCTACATAACTACTATCTTATCATCCGCTCAACTCTCCGATGGATAATGGAAGTTGAGGACATGCCTCCCAAACACGGAGACCACCAGGTGGACCACCAATGATGAGCTTGATAAGCTCATCGTCAGGTCAACTGTAAAAAAACCAACAGTGAACCAAATCAGACCCTAACCCTGTTTATAACATGATAATGACTAAATCTGGCCCTGATTAACTAACAATGGCCGATTATACCTGCGGTGTGGCGGATGAGATAGCGGATTAGCCAACACACAACCGACATTTTGTAGAGAAGATTGATCGGAGGAGATAGCGGAGGAGAAGACTGATCGGAGGAGAATCACTGATCGCCGCCGGTGAAGCCTGTCGCCGGAGAAGATGACTGATCGCAGGTTTGGGGACGATGTGGGAAGGTGGGGGGTAATTCTGCTTCTTTATGTTACTTATAGGGGTCTTGTAGAGAACAAGCTTCACATTAATAGCAAAATGACTATTTTACCCTTTGACCATTACCTTATTATGTTGACTGTTAATCCAAACTAACGCCGGGGGGTAAACATGCGACATAAGATCAAACAGTGGGGGGTAAAATTGCATTTATTTCCTTAGGGGGGTAGACATGCCAATCACCCCAAACCTCAGGGGGTAAAATTGCAGTTTACTCAAGTTTGTTTATATGCTAGTACAAACCCGGTTAATATTAACCGACACAACCATTCAATTGGCTGGTAATTAACTGCCTTATAACCGTTTTAAATACATAACTAACTTAACTATAGTTTCGATCCACAATAATACATATATACTAATCTAAGTTTGATGTTCATCAATAGCTAAACACCATGTTTGTGTACCATAATAGATCAAATCATATGCTTCACTTCAATAGGTATGTGAATATAACAGTAGAGAGTGAAGATAATGCAACTATTGATTTCTTGACAACCTCATTTTCAATGGTTCGGTTTCCGGTTCCGGTTGATGATGGTCAACTGGACTAGCTCAATACAAGTGGAGATTGTGAATTATAGAATTGAACACACATGATGCATTATATTCAATTTACTTATATATTACATCTTTTTGCACATAAAACAAGAAAATAGGAAACAGAAAAACCAAACAGTTAAAAGTTCAACTGGTAATGAATTGTGAAGCCACAATTTAAACACTAAAAGATCATACTGTCTTTGAGACATACGGACCAACAATTATATATGTTAGTTACTCATACTTCTACAACAGTCATAATCAACTGCAAACTCACAAGTTAAACACTTGAATATCATTTGGAATTGGAGGCTGTAACCACACTTCTCACATTGACCATCACTTTCAACCCCTAGAAAGGATGAAAGGGGGTGTAGATGCACTTTAGTATTCTTATATGTGCCCCCAAACTTCACATTTACAAATTTATGAATGGTATTGTTATCATAGAACCATCCCCTCGCCGTATATGATTCATACTGTTACATAACATCACCCTCCAAGCAAACTCCCCCTAACAAAAACATCACCCGACATTGGCATACTCTCGATTATCTCCATTTGCTTCTTTGATCAAACCATCTCACCAGAAAGTCGTCATGGTTAGTTAGTAAGACGAGTATCACCAAGAAAGGTAACCCCTTCCGGCTTAACTCTGTTCTTAACCACTTTGGAGAAATAAGTTAGTAGCATTTTGCCATAACCGTGCATAGCTAACCCATCAAGCATTGCACTCTAAGTGAATAGATTTTTATCAGGGCTAGCTTCGAATTTTCCCAGAGCGGTTTCTATGCGCCCAGATTTAGCATATAAGTCCACTAATGTAGTACACAAAAACGGTTTCTACTACGTTTGATACGATCATGCACTTGTATCCCCTTTTCTAGTTCCCCCATTCGTGCACAAGCCGAGAGAACAGAAACTAATGACACGTTGTCTTGAGGAACACTTAGAACAAGCATCTGATCATATAGACTCAAACACTGGTCGTAGTGTTTTGTTTGTGCATAACCAGCTAACATCGTACCCCAAGTTGCTGCATCCCTGACACTTATAGGCATTTCATCAAACACTTGACAAGGACGTTTAATCTCCTGAGCCTTAATAAACCCATCCAATATTACATTGTAGTAAATGCATAAGCAATAAGACAACTTACTCACCCAGACATTTTGTCGAGCATGTGGTATGCATGTGTTAAATACAATTTAGAGAGGTCGAAACTAGTTCAATTTAGCCATTAATCAAATTGTTTACCCATGTATTATCATCAAATCCAATAAGTTATGGCTTCATATTATCTTTTCTATGCAAAATTAATCATACAAAGTACCTGAAAATGCAATCACCGGCCATGGTTAGAACTCATCAAGAACACTGAACAATTGTAGTAATCTGACATCAAAATAATGGAACAGGGGTTGAGAATTCCGTCCTGACAGAATCCGGATTTAACCGACACACCCCAATGGAACAGGGGTTGGAAATCAAAATAATGAATGTAAACAAATATGAATTACAACAATCTTTTTATAACAAAACACGAAACACAAAAACAAACCTATTATATATACATCAGTTACCTAGATGTAAACAATGAATTGCAAATTTACAATCTAAACACTTAAAGGTCATATGATACTGGAGAGGTTGGTAATCACAATAATTGCTGGCACATTGACCATCGTCTTCTTCAATCCCTTGAACGAATGAAAGGGGGTGTGGATGCACTTTAGTATTCTCATATGTGCCCCCAAACTTCACATTTACAAACTCATAAACGCCACTACCATCTCTGTCATATGTTTCATACTGAAGTATTGACGGAGCACAAGTTGTATGCATAGACTGCATACAATCATGACAGTGATAGAATGGCATCTCAGGATTAAGTTCTCGCTCGCAAACTACACAAAAATAGTCACTCTTATGGTTCTCAATGGGGAAGTAACTCAGCTTCATAGGATGCTTGTCACACTTGTTCGTAGTTGTCTCCGCTATAAACAAAGCACACTTAGCGTGTAGATGAAAATCATTACAAGTATGGCAATCGAATGAAATCCCCGTATAATAATACCCGCACATACGACATGCTTCCCAATCTTCGTGAGGTGATTTGGGTGAAAAGTATGAGTGATTTCTTTAGGTAAGAAGGCGCAGTGAACGTCAATGATAAAGTTGTTGCAATCCATACAACAGTAGGCAAATCCATTACAAGGTAACCAGCAAATATTACAATAAAACACCCTAAAAAAGTTACGAGGAGGGGCTTTGGAATGGAGAACTAGGGTGTGTTGGTGGTGAGTAGGGTTGTCTTTCAGTTCAGCAGGTAGCCGGGAGCACCATTCGTGGAGCATAAAGTTGCATTGCCCCTCATTGTCACACACGTAAATTGGGCCACTCGTAATTGGTCTCACACACCCGTCGCACAAAAGTTGAATCCTCTTCACTGGGTCATGATAGGATATTGATTTTATTCTAGAAGAGGTGGGGATTGTGATATCACCACATCGTGCATCCACCAGAGTTAGTGGATGCTGATGACTAATATCATGTGTTTTGCAGGTATTTGACCCCCCATTTTCCTTGAAAAACAAGTGTTTTAGTAGGCTATAAGATGGATCAGGAAATGGTAGATGAAGAAGATTAGGAAGTTCGGCATCTTCATAGTTTTTTATGATTTTACCTGTACCTGTGAGAAACAACATGTGAGCGTAAATGAAAAACCACCAAAATATATAGAAAAAAACTATAAGCATGCTATGTAGGTAGATCTACCTGGAGATGTAAGGATGGACATGAAGGGCTCGTTTCTTGATGTTGCGCAATCCAGATGAGTGTAGTATCTACATTTTTCGCATTTATATATCCAAAGATGGTCTTTAGAAAAATCTTGACGACATACTCTACACAGTGGATTAAACTTGGATTTTTGATCCGCTTTCGGAAAGGTATAAGAAAGCTTGAGTGGATGAATATGATCGAAAAAATCATTTGTATAACGTTGGATTTGTAACTTTTTCGGTAGGAAAGCACAACGACTATGAATGAATGGGCCAGAACAAATGAGACATTGATAGAAGACTCCTTTATGTTCTTTCCCACATGCATCACACTCATATAAAAGTTGTTTTGGGATGCAAACTAGTGGGTGTTCATGGCTAGGATGATAGATGATATTCTTCTGTTGCCTTTTTATAGCACATTTTACATCAACATCAAAATCACATTGTGAACAACCATAATAAAGGTCGCCACGCCCATAAGAACTACGACAGATATTACACCACCAGTTTTTGTAATTCCTCTTTTCGAGGAAGTAAACAGGATGAACATGACAAATGTCTTTGTACTTATCTGGAAGCTCTTCACAAAACATATGAATAGAGTACTTACATTGACCACATGTGTAGTAGTACCTATGAACCCAGTTGATTTCTTCATCACATCGAGAACACATACATTTGAAGTCTTGTTTTGCAATGACTTCATCCTCGTTCGCTTCCTCATCTTCTTCTTCGCGCTCTTTGTTGGTTTCAGGTCCCCAAACACACACACACAAACTCACGAACAGAAAGGTGAACTAGACTTTTGTTAAGAGAAAAAAAAAACATCACTTCTATTCAACAAAAACTATGACTATAAATAGTCTACATAAACAATTTACCCTATTAATTAGACCCACATGCTCCTATATTTTGGCTCCACTATCCAACATTCTTTTCCACCACAAAACCCGGTCAACCTACTTGACTTTCTACCCTTGCTTAATTTCTAAACAAAACAAACAAAATACTAATTAATAAAACCCAAATAATAAAACTAACTAATAATCTAAGTCAAGATTAAATATTTCTAACAATCACCCCCTTTATCTTGACTATCTCGGTCTTGCTACACGAACCACATAGGTTCGGTCTTCCTCTTTCTAACGTGAACATTTTCGGTCTACGGTTCACGACTCGGTCTAATGTGAACTCCCCGTCTTTGTTCACAATCACGGTCTTTCTTTCGGTCATTCGGTCTAAGCTTTCTTTCGATGAAAGCTTTCTTCGGTCTATCATGGTGCGAACCTCCTGTCACTATCACACCCACGGTCTCGGTCTGATATGAACCTCTTCAGTCTTGTTCTTTGGTTCACAATATCGGTCTACGGTCTTTCTGCAGCAACCGCCGGTCTCGGTTACCTTGGTCTCGGTCTACCTTGGTGTGATACTCCGGTTATGGTCACTGTTAAGGCACTGGATCGATGACGAACATTAACATTGCACTTGATTCATGACGTGAAACAACATAAACAAGATAGATGAAGAAGAAGATGCAGGAGAAACTCATTCATATCATTACAATCAACACAGATTACATACTGAACGAGTATACATCATCTTCTACAAGCTAGTTTAGATCACAAAGATCTAAACCCTAGCTTTCTCTCACTAACACATAGTCTCTCTCTCTCTAGGATGTGCACACCAGGAGGAACAAGAAGTTAGGAGAGGTGCACAAAGCTTTTACAAGGGTTTCCCTAATCTACCTAATACAACACATATATATAGACTAGGGACTAAACCCGGACAAAACATATTGTCCGGGATACAAAACAAATAATTCGGACAACAATAATAATCAATATATTCCGACTTTAACATCATAAACTCGGAACTGATAAAACTACCAAATTCTTGACTTGGCTTGGACTTTGTTGACCGTTGAACAGAACAGATAAAGCACAGTTACCCAGCAGGAACTGCACTTACAGACTCCCCCTTAACTGTTGCTATCAGTAGTGTCTGACACTGATATCTTCAGTCACCGGATACTGCACTTACAGACTACCCCTTGACTGATGATATCATGCATGCTTTCAACTTTGGCTGAGACTTGATCCTCCGGCAGAGTACAATGATGTTCAACCCTTCTGATAAAAGACTTGCTGATGATCACTTAAGGCTACTTTGAGAAACCTGAAGAATCCAAAATCAAACACTACAGATCCTCCCCTTCAAACTACTCCCGAATCAAGTTAACGCGAACCGACCTACAACCACATGTAAGAATATCGCTCGATACATTAATCTTCAAACCTAATCGGCACCAGAAAGAAACATTGGATTTCCAATGTCCAACCTTGAACATTTCAAACTTCACTAAGACACGAAGTTCATTTCGATAACTTAATAACAAACTGAACTCCGTAAAAGTACATCCACCATATTAATCAAAAGTCTTCAACCCTTCATGTATGATCTAATCTCGTCATGTATCCTCATGAATCAATCTCCTATCTTCACAAATCCACTGAATCCCTGATGGCTTTCATCTCCAATCTTCCCCTTATCAAGAAGCACCACATTATTTCGAGAACTGACTACCAACCGTCTTGGGAGAGGGACCAAGAAACTAATCTTCTCTACTAAAGAGAGACCAAGAAACTAATCTTCTCTACTCTAAAGAGCAACTTATAAGGCTGAATCTTTAACTAGTCGTCAACCAAGATTCCAACTTCATCATGTCAATAATTGATTAACAACACAAACATACATGACAAAAATCCATCACACACGAGCCTTTTTATGCACAAGCTTTAGATTTATGAAGAAAATAGGAAATTTTTACTCCCCCTTTTTCTTTGTAAACAATACAAAAGTCCAAGCAAGTCTTATTGTCTTCACCTCCTCACTTGATCCGGACAACATAAGTACCATAAAACTTTTCGATAATCCGAAACCGACTTCAAGTTTCCAAACTACACATAATTCTGACTCTTAGTTAGTTATCCGGTACCCCAGGTAACCCGGAATAACTAGAAAAACTCGGAACATGCACAACTCGAAACTTCCGAACAACAAAAACTTCTAAATTTAGCTAAAAATCCGGTACCCCAGGTAACCCGGAATTCTAGAAAATTCGGAACTCGTAAAATCCGAAAGCTCTTGAAACCTCGAATCAGATCATCGGAACAATACTTAGAGTACAAAGAAATTCGGAACAAGCAAAGAAATCCGAAAAACCCATAAATTCGATTTTTTTTAAGTCAGAACTTGGCCTTATAATTCCGAATTTAGCATCAAAATACATAAACTCTGACTTTTGTCCCTAACATAACCTTGGACAAAAGTCCATGGCTTAAACTTGGACAATTCTCCATGACATAAACTTGGAAAAAAGATCACATACTAAACTTGACTCCTATTTTAAACTCTTACCAAAAAAAATTCGGACTCCTATTAAACTCTTACCAAAAATTCGGACTCCAAACAAGAAACTCTGAAGAAAAACCCTGAACTTTAACTCTGAAAGGAAACTCTGACCTATTAAAAGGAAAAACCCTGCTCTCCAAACCCCTGACCAAAAAGTCCTGACCTCTCGAAGAAGTAAATCCTGACTTCTTAGTAGGACAAGAGGAAATTGCTTCAGGGATATCTCACAAGTGTGTGACTTCACACTAGTTCATCAATAATCCTGAAGGCACAAACAAACACTGAATGGAAACTCTGAAGAAAAACTCGGATTAGATGTTGATAGATTAACTCGGAGATTACATAAATCCGGACATGGCCTTTTCAGATCAAAACCCTAGAAGTGCAAGAAGAAAAACCATCACAGCCGACCAACAGCTTCATTTTCTTCAAGTTATCTGTAGAATCTTCACGTCTTCAAGATGTTTGGCAGAAACAAACATCAAATCAAGAGCAATGGTAATTTGTGAGGCCTCCTATTAAGAAAATCAACAGCTTCATTTTCTTCAAGTTATCTGCAGAATATTCACTTCCTATTAAGAAAATCCGAAGTGACAACGGCACTGAGTTTAAAAATCATTATATGGATGAGTTATGTCGGGAAATGGGAATAGTTCATCAGTTCAGCGCTCCATATGTTCCTCAACAGAACGGAGTTGCAGAACAGAAGAATCGTACCCTAATTGAGGTGGCCCGAACTATGCTTTCTGAATCAAAATTGCCAATCTTCTTCTGGGCCGAGGCGGTAAACACTGCATGTTATGTGTTAAATCATGTGCTTACGGTCAAAAGAGAAGATAAAACGTGTTATGAATTGCTTGAAAACAAGAAACCGAACTTATTTGGTTTTCAACCTTTTGGGATCAAGTGTGTTATCAAACGCACCAAAGATACTCCTAAAATGGGGGAAGTTGGTGAAGTTGGGTTCTTTTTGGGTTATGCCAATGGAACTCCCAACAAACGCGTTTATAACGTTAAGAAGCGTTCAGTGGAGATCGTGTTTGATATAACTCCTTTGAGTTACGATCCTCCACCGTCTGAATTCGGTCCTAAAAGTGGTTATGATTATGATAAATTATTTGATTCATTTGATCTTCCTGATGTTTCAGAAGAAGATTCGGAGGTTGTCTACACACATCTTGTAAACAAAGATGAAGTGGATGCAAGCTGGAGAGCAAGTATTCCTACTAATGTGTCTTCGAATGTTCCAGTCGCTGATTCTTCGATCGTAAACGAAGTTGTTGCTGAGCAGATCCCCAATGCAGCTGCTCAAACTACAAGTGGTGATCTTTACGTTGATTTTTCAGCATATCCAAATGTTAATGCGTCTTCTGGAAATGATCAAGCTTCTAGTAGTAATGCAAATGCTGAGGGGGAGATTCAATCAAATTTGGGAAACAATCTTCAAGCTCCGGCAATCCCAGTTCCAAGAACAAATATTCAACATCCTGTTGATAATATTATTGGGAATCCAAATGCGGGAGTGCAAACGCGAAGGAGTATTTCAGAGATGCAGTGTTTGTTCTCTGCTATCAAGAAGGAAGAAATCTACAATCTTAGCCTACATGAATGTTTTATCTCTCAGATAGAGCCGAAGAACTATCAGATGGCTCTAAAGGATAATTCTTGGTGTGAGGCGATGCAGGAAGAGTTAGCTCAGTTCAACAAGTTAAAGGTGTGGAATTTGGTCGATCTTCCAAAGGGCCAACATGCAATCAACAAGAAGTGGGTTTTCAAGTGCAAGAAAGACGATAAGGGTGTTGTCGTCAGAAACAAAGCACGGTTGGTTGTTCAAGGCTTCAATTAAGAGGAAGGGATTGACTATACAGAAGTTTATGCACCGGTGGCAAGACTGGAAGCCATTCGTTTGTTTCTAGCTTTTGCTGCTCACATGCGCTTCAAAGTCTATCAGTTGGATGTGAAAAGCGCGCTCCTTTACTGGAAATTGCATGAAACTGTTTATGTATCCCAACCACCGGGTTTCGAAGCTCCAGAGTCTGAGAACAAAGTCTATCTGTTGGACAAAGCTCTCTACGGTCTCCATCAGGCTCCTCGGGCGTGGTACGAGACTTTATCAAGACATCTATTGGAGCACGGGTTCTCGCGTGGCGCGATTGACTCCACACTGTTCATATTGAAGAAAGGGGGAGATTTTCTGATCGTGCAAATTTACATTGATGACATAATTTTTGGTTCTTCAAATGAAGAATTGTGTCGTGAGTTCGAGGCGGTGATGAAGTCAAAATTTGAAATGAGCGCGATGGGCGAGTTATCGTTCTTTCTAGGTCTTCAAGTGAGTCAAGAAAAAACCGGGACGTACGTGAATCAGACGAAGTATGTCCACGAGATTCTCAAAAGATTTGGATTGGAAGATAGCTTACCCTATGTCACGCCTCTCCCGACAAATCACAAGCTTTCACCCGATAAGGAGAAAGATCCTGAAGTGGATCCGACTATATATCGAGCAATGATAGGTTCGCTAATGTATCTTACTGCTTCACAACCAGATATTATGTTCTCTGTTTGTTTGTGTGCCAGGTTCCAATCAACTCCGAAAGAGTCTCACTTGAAAGCGGTCAAGCGTATCTTCAAATATCTGAAAGGGACGCCTAAGCTTGGATTGTGGTATCCAGCTGAAGGTGGTCTGGATTTGCTGGCGTATGCTGACGCAGACTTCGGAGGGTGCCCGATGAACAGAAAGTCAACCTCTGGCGACGCACAACTTCTTGGGAACCGTCTTGTCTCTTGGCAATGCAAAAAGCAAGTTGCCGTTTCTTTATCCACGTGCGAGGCCGAGTACATTGCTGCATCAAGCTGTTGTGCTTAGGTCTTGTGGATTCAGCAGCAGATGAGGGACTACGGTTTGAATTTTACTCGAACTCCTATTCTTGTCGATAACAACTCTGCCATTTCCATAACTAACAATCCAGTTAATCACTCACGCACTAAGCACATAGATGTTAGGCATCATTTCATTCGCGACTGTGCTGAGAAGGGTTTAATAGAAGTGGTTAGGGTAGACACCTTGGATAATCTTGCCGACCTGTTTACGAAGACATTCGATCGGGCTAGATTTGAAAATCTGGTCCGAATGATTGGCATGATCAACCCCGAGTAAAATGCTTTTCAAAACTCGCATAGAAACGTTATTTTATGTTTTATGTACAGTTCTTACCGCTTTTCAAAAAAAAAAAATATTTGAAAAACTCCAAAAACATTTTACTTAGTTGTAGGATAAATTTTAAGAAAAATACAAAAACATTTGAAAAATATAAAATGAAGCCGTGTTGAGATATAAGGGAAATGATAGTACATCGGTTAGTCGTATATGGTGCAGGATTATAGTAATATATAAAATTAACCATTAACTGTAACAGCTTCATTATACGTTGCTTCGGTAGGTTTTACGCGTCAATAAGAACCTGTTTTTGGTATATAAACACAATGAACTGCGTAACTTGTGTGGTACATCTCTCGGATATATGGTCTTGGTACCGTAATTTCGTTTGATAGATTGCCGAGGTTCTGAGATACGTGGTCTTTATGCTGTTTATCATCTGGGTATCATGGCTGTTTCTTTTACCGAAAACAACGGGGACGCAAGTCTAGATCTTCCATGATACCATACATACGTGTAAATATCATTCAATCGTGTATATAATACATGATGCATTCGACCTCAATAAGTGATAAACAATCACATGTCCCTCAAAATATGTGATAATGTATCACAGCTCTTTTGCGGGAGTCAAGTTCGTCTCTTTGTCTGTACGATGGTACTAACCTGTTCACGGACTTGCTCCTGTGCCCTCATGAATCTGAAAATCAAGTTCCTCATCAATAAGTGATTCTATCACATAGGGCTTGTTTTCAATTCTAAATAAGTGAGTATCTCACATCATTTTATACGTCAAAACAGATGATAAATGGTATACTCATCAGTAAGATGAACTCTCATGCATACCTTGATACGGGAGTATATTATGAGGTGGGTAAACATAGTTACAATCATTTATTAATACACTTAATCGCATATCTCGAAAACAGTGTTCGAAAGCGTGCTAAAGCTTAAGTGGACCACAATACCGTTGAACGTCTTGAACTGTTAATATCATTCTAAGAGCTTAAACTGATAAACTATGTTCTTGTGTTGGATATTGACAGAAAAACCGATATGATCTCTTTGCTCCGATTTCACAAAAAAGATAATTAGTGTAAATACGTTCGTAGGTTTAATTTCTTTATTCAGTCAAAAATTCAAAAAACTTCAAAAATATTTTGCTTTCTTGTTTCTATGTGCGAGTTATCATTTTGAAAATTCTCTAAGGGTTGTGAACATTCTTTAATAAGGTGTTAAACATCAAGTTAGGTAATCTTAAAATAAGTATTTTTTGTATAAAAATCGGCCGTGCAAGATCCATCTAAGTGTGTGGGTAATCACGTCATTTTAAGGTGTTTCGATAAAATTTTTGTTCAAAGTTGTGATATTTTTCGTGTTCAAACTTTTATGTCTTTGAGTGAAGTGTTGATTTTGAAAGTCAATTATTTCTTAGAATTTCAAGGATTATCTTGATCATTAAAAATTCATTTGTTAAATTTCAGTATTCTCAGTCAAAGTATGAAAAACAAAATTCAGGGTTGATAATGACCGGTCATATGGTTCGAGTCAGTCAGAGTCTGTCTTAGGGGCTGTTTGGTAGCCTCTGAATGGTCATTAAGAGGCTACCTCTTAATGGAACCATTAAGAATTTTACCAATGAGAAGGTAGAAGAATGTGACATGTGATGATTTACCATTCAGAGGTTACCTCTTAACCATTCAGACTTGAGGTTACCTCTTATTCATTCAGAGGTTTTAAACCATTAAGAGGTAGCATTTGAATGGTCAGAGGCTACCAAACAGCCCCTTACTTTGGTTTTTATAAAACAAAACATTAAAGAAACCGACCGAGTTTTTTAATAGACCCTCTGGTCCGAGTTTTGGTAAGTATTTAAGGATTTTATCTTCTCTCTCATTCAAATTCAAAGTCTCAGAAGATACAAAAACCCTGCGTCGACCCCTTCTCTTTCCTCAGTTCATTCTTCTTACAAATCTCTGTCACTTGTGATTAGAACTTAAGTCTTCTTCAAGGTATGTGTTTCTACACTCATAACATCTCCATTGTCTCAAATTTTGGTAAGAATCTTGATTTCTAGGGCTTGGATTCTCATCTTGGTTGAACTTTGTGTTCTTATTTCTTGTTGTTTCATGCTTAAATGTTCTTTCCTTGTTGAATGTTGTTGATAATTGATGTTAGTGAACTATTTTGAAGTTAGGGTTTTGTTAGAAAATTTGGGGGTTTTGTGCTTGGCTTCAAGAACTTGGTGTTCTTGAGGATGGGGGTTTTGAATCTTGAAGAAAGTTTGAATGTTTGAGTTAATTTCGTGCTTTGTTGGGTAAAATCTTGCTTGGATGTGTTTTGAATATGCTTGATTAGGTAAAAAATTTGCTTGTCTGAGTGTAGTTTTAGTGGAGTCTTTGTGATGTTCTTGGCGGGTATCTTTTGGGTAAAAGGAAGAAGAGAAAGAAATTTGAAATATCACTTTTTGATCTTCAAAAGTTTGTGAAGTTTGTTGTTTGAATATCGGAGAAATAGCCTATTTGTTTCCGTAAGTTCGGTAATGAATCAAGTCTATTTTGATGAAGATATTCAATTTTTTATTGCCGTTACCAAGTCCGGGTTAACCTGTTAACTTAGTTCCGAGTTTTGAGTGGTATGTTCCGGGTTTTTATCTTGAATGTTTGTGAATTTTAAGAAACAGTTCCGAGTTTTGAGCTTTTAATTCAGTATCCGAGTTTTGGTTGACAGTAAACAGTTTCAACAGTATCCGAGTTTTGGTTTTAGTTTCAACAGGTCCGGGTTTTAGTTGTTTAAAATCAATCCGAGTTTCAACAGGTCAAAATCAATCTGTTCAGTTCCAGAATCAATCCGAGTTTCAACAGGTCCGAGTTTTTTTAAAATTCATCACATGTTACAACAGGTCCGAGTTTTAACAGGTCCGAGTTTCAACAGGTCTTAGTTTCAACAGGTCCGAGTTTCAACAGGTCCGAGTTTCAACTGGTCACATGTTACAAAATTCAATCCAAGTTTTGGTCCGAGTTTTAAGGTGTTGTCTGTGTGGTCCCAACTTCTTTAGAGTAAACCATTAGTTAGTCCGGGTTTTATTGGGGTTTCTTTAACAGTTCAGCTCTTCATTAACAGTTCTGATCCGAGTAATAGTATGTTTGCTTCTGTTAGTATTCATACCTAATGCATGTGTTTCGTTTATGTTGTTTTCCAATAGATATGCCTTAATTCGGACAACAATAATAATCAATATATTCCGACTTTAACATCATAAACTCGGAACTGATAAAACTACCGAATTCTTGACTTGGCTTGGACTTTGTTGACCGTTGAACAGAACGGATAAAGCACAGTTACCCGGCAGGAACTGCACTTACAGTCACACTTACGGTCTCGGTCACGCCGTTCGGTTTTTTTTTTGCGGCTTGTCGGTCTATAGCGGTCTTCTTTGTTTCCCACCGGAACTCTCTTTCCGGCAGCGGTCACGGTCTTCTCTGATGTAAGCTTTCGGTCTCTGGCTCACACCTACGGTCTTCCTGGCGAGAGTTCTTCGGTCTGATTTTCAAGCCACCGGTCAATTATGGCTTTGTTCTTCTCGCCAACGTCAATCTCTTTCTCTCGATCTTCTTTCTCTGCAGTTAGAGGGCTGCTCCCCTTTCTTTCTTAGGGTTAAAACCCCAATTTCTTGCCTCCGGCAACAGCAGCCAAAGCTGCCGCCTGTCTTGCTCGGATTCCTTCTTTCGACTATCAAAAATAGCCTCACGGTCTTCACCTCGGTTCCTCCTACTGCTGCGTTTTGCCCTGCAGCGAATATGGTTGCACTCTTTCTCACCACCGACTCTCAAAACGGCCCTCGTTTAACCTTCGCTCTGATACCAAATGTTGGTTTCAGGTCCCCAAACACACACACACAAACTCACGAACAGAAAGGTGAACTAGACTTTTGTTAAGAGAAAAAAAAACTTCACTTCTATTCAACAAAAACTATGACTATAAATAGTATACATAAACAATTTACCCTATTAATTAGACCCACATGCTCCTATATTTTGGCTCCACTATCCAACGTTCTTTTCCACCACAAAACCCGGTCAACCTACTTGACTTTCTACCCTTGCTTAATTTCTAAACAAAACAAACAAAATACTAATTAATAAAACCCAAATAATAAAACTAACTAATAATCTAACTCAAGATTAAATATTTCTAACACTCTTCTTCATGTTGCAGTTGTTCCGACCACATATCTACAAGATTCAGTGGATGTTGGTGTTTAGTCGTCATTTTTTTTCTTCTTTTAAGTAATAAGTGTTTTAGAAAATGAGATGGGTAATAGGAACACAACACCAATGGAAGGTGAGAAGGGATGAATTATAAAACGGATTATACATAAAAGCTAGCATTTATAGCAAGTGGAAAACTTTGTGGAATGATGCAACACCATACGTTTGCATCGTCATTCTCAAGTTTACTAAAGTGATATAAATAACTTTAATGCTTTTACTTTGTATGTAAAAATTTGCTGGACAGAATTATTTCCCCTTCATGAAAATACAATCTTTAAATGCTATTGGGATAGCGATGAGCATTTGGTATTGGGTACCGGTAAAGAATTTTCCGTACCGAAATTTTTTCGTTACTTATTCGTACTCACTTTTTTCCGTTTTCGGTACCGGTATTTTCGGTACGGTACCACCCGTATTTTAGCGAATTTTACATACAAATACCGGTACCACCAATGAGGGCGTTTAGACCGGGCTGTAGTTCTAAGTAATCTAGTGTGGATCTTAGATGATCGTTATCCATCCTTACCAACGCATCATGAATTTTACTCGTAACATACCAGGTAGGTTTTGATTTTAGGTCCCCGGCTACTACTATTAAGGTGGTTGTGAATATGACATTACCAAAGTAGCAAGGCGTGAGTGACAGCTAGAGACAGGCCCGTCCGTTAGACACGGTTTATAGCTTCGTGTCCTAGTCACCCAAAGGCCACTAGCTTCATTTAAATGTGTATATAGTTTCATTTATTTTTATATAGCATTTTCAAATGTGTAAATTGTTTCATTTATTTATAAAAGTAACAAACATGTAATTAATTTTTTTTATTGGGAGAATAAAACCACTCTAAAATCTTATTTTCACACCCTCTATACGAGACGTATGGTTATACAGCCCGTATAGAACATTCTGACATGACAAATATTGGGTCATATAATGCTATACCGCTCGTATGCTGCTATACGGCTTGCATAGATGGTTCGTATAACATTCTATACGAGCTGTATATCATTATATGGGGTATTAGGGTTTGGGTCATATAGCATTACATGGGTCGTTTAACATTCTATACGAGTCGTATATGATAGATGGCTCATATAGATGGAGATAGAAAAACATTCTCTGACCACTTTTTTTGTGCAACATTCTCTTATACAACCCGGTCGTATAGAAGTAGAAGTGTGAAAATAAGATGTTTGGGGTGTGTAAATACTAAATAGTGACAGCCTTTTTATTTCTTATGATTAATATATGTAAATTTATTGGTTTTTTCCTTGGATTCACAATAGTACTTAAAGCAATTTGTGCTTTTGCTTTTCTATGTAAATTAAAGAGAATTAGGTCCATAATAGTAATTAAAACAATTTGTGCTTTTGCTTTCTATGTAACTTAAAAGAGAAAATGAGTATGAACGAAGTCAAGTATAATTCCATATTTATTACACATACAATGCAAAAGAAGGGTGTGAATGTATGAGATTGCTTTGATGCTTTTTTTATGTACTCGTTAAACATTTTCTTTGTAAAGAAAATCCAGTTTCTCTTTTGTCAAAGAAACGTTTAATGTAAATGATTCTTGAGGGACATGTTACAAATATTTGTTCAAGTAAACAAAACAATACTGAACTAAAGTCTTATTATTTAGACTTCAAAGTGTTACAGTTTTACAACAACATTTATACATAGAGTGAAGATTAATCCAACGTGGTTGCTTGTTCGTAAAGTTAGTTGTTTTTCAGACGGTGCTTAAACCAACTTGTAAAATCGGGCCTAAAATCTGTATCAGGCAAGTATATTGATGAAACAATGGATAACCAGGCAGGGTTAACTCACTGATCTCGTCAAGAGGGTTAATCCCTTCTTTCCGAGGATCGTTGGCTGGATCGTCTGGTGGTGGGTTTCCTGCACAAGGAAACAAACCGTGACTCGTAACAAGGAGGATGGGGTGGGGGGTGCTCCTTGTTACCACTCTCCGGCGTGAGAATCAGTAATCTGCTTGGGAAGCAAAGTATGATAGTAGTAGTATTGAGAGAGTTGGGAAGTGATACCTCAAACCTGGTTTGGGGTGAGTATTTATAGCCGAGGAGTGAAGGAGGGTAGTTGAGTAGCTAGTCTGACATCGCACAGCTATTTGCAGGTGTGTCAGATCTGTCGGATGCTGTGGTGATGCCACGTCCGGCTGTGGTGTCAGACTGTTGTTCATACGTGGGCTAGTAGGCGACTGTTCCCAGTGCCACTTGCACTGTGGTGTCAGACCCACTTGCCTTGTAGGCAGGATGCGGTGCCAAGCCGCATCGCTGCTTGCGGTCATTGATGTTGTTCCCGCATTGGTTGTTCCATCCATGATTTGCGCGGGATGCGGTGTTGTGCCGCATCGCCTGTTGAGTGACTGTTACTGTTGTCCAGATCCCTTGTCGTGACGAAAATGTTCATAGGATGCGGTGCGAGGCCGCATCGCTATGCGTAACATTAGTTTCCGTCCTTAAGGTAAGTCTTCTCATCAATGGACAGATTGGACCGCAGTGTTCGCGTGTGTCTACGCGGACACTGGAGAGTTAATTGCTGTTGGGGGTTTTTAATGAGGGTAATGGTCATTCGCGGTCGTGCTGACGCGATATTTGGGACCATACCCCTTCAAGTCCCCCCAGTCTAGTGTTCCTTCCGTATGCGAGTCGCATGTGGGAGGGATACTGGACTATGTTGTCTAGAAGGTTAAGATTGTGCCATGCAGATGGCATCTTCTTTAAGTATTAGGCCCTTTCTAGTGGATTGTTTCTTCCTTTGAGAAGGGTGCATGGTGAGCAGGTTCTGTCTGATGCGGAATTCTCAGCCAAAGACTTGACTCTGTCTACCTTTTTCTGATGTCATCAGCCACCTGTTGGTGTTTCGGACCAACCTTTGAGACGGTGACTGAAGGTATTAGCAGAATTCGAACCAACCTTTGAGATCGTGACTGAAGATGTCTTCTTCAGTGTAGTTGGAATCTCTGCGTCAGTTGGTGCAAAGTTGTAAGTACTTTGCTCAAGCTCTATGTTCAGCAACTGGACATGTAACGATGATCCCTGTTTTGTGGGGTGTTCGTGTTCTCCAGTTAAGCTTTCTAGTAACCGCGCGTCTTCTGCGGTTTATCTCTCAAGTAACCGCACGTCCTCAGAGGTGTAGCTCTCTAGTAACCGTACATTCTTTGCGGTTACCTCGTTGTCGAACCTCGTTTGCCATGTTTCTTTGAGGATCGTGGGGTATTTGCGTCATTGTTGGCCGTGTTTGGTCGAACAATGTGAATCTGTACTATGGGCAAATAAACATGATCATAGGCAGGGTTGTGCCCACCATTGTTTATTCTATGCGGTCCATAGGAGGGTAACTAGTCATAGGCAGACTTGTTACCGCTGTTCTGGAGCCACTTTCCTTCACGCTTTGGTGGAAAGTAGTTTCCCTGTAAGTAGCGTTGCCAGAAGAGATCGTTTTAGATACTTGGGAAGTTGGTTGAAACTCTTCCGCATTCGTTTTGTAGCCACTTTCCTTCACGCTTAGTTGGAAAGCAGTTTTTCTTGAAATAGCTTTGCTCTTCCGCGTGGTGGCTTAGTTGTGGCTCTTCCGTAGCTACCGTTCGCATAGTTGCGGTTTGCAGTAACTACGTAAGAATGGTTGCGGTTTGCAGCAAAGAACTCGCTTCTAGAAGTCTTGTAGCCTGGATGTGGTTCTTGAAGGTTCAGGGGACAGGGTTGCTGATGTGCGGTTGCTCAGCATACTTGTCCTGTTCCTTAAGGAGAAGCTGTTTGCGTTCCCTCTGTGGTTGTGAACCGGAAACGAGGGTTTTGAAGCTTGAAGAAGCTTTCATGGGGTGCGGTTTACCGCATCCTGAGAAGCGGTTTTCGCAGTCCAAAGAACCGTGCTGGTTCTGAGTATCTGACACACCTGTGCGGGTTGGTGTGCGTCATCTCCGCATATTCCACGTGTGCTCGTGGATATGTGCGGTTTATGACTTATACCCCTTTATATAATTTAAAGATATATATTTTTGCCTTTTTTGAGGGGTATGTAAAAAACGACATGCGGTATGGGTTATGGTGCGGTAACCAGAGAAACCGCATGCCGCTTGTGTTTGGATAAGGTTGTCGCTTTCTGTTGCTTACGTCACGATTGCACGTGTGGGTTGTTGAAGTTGGTAGGATTCTGACATGTGCTGATTTGAAAAGACGTTTACACTGACCGAGGTCATAACTGCACTGTAGCAGGGAGTGAAAAAGTCTTCTTTGTCAGGCGCGTGGGCGGCCACGCGCGCGTGATAACCGTCAGCGGAAAGGTTGCTGACCACGTGTCGCCTTGTAACTCGCCTATTTTGAACGTGTTGAGGCGGTTACTGTATCGCATTTATTGCGATGAGTATATAAAGGGGGAACCGTTTGGTTTCTCCTTACTGTTCAAAATTTTCGAAAAATTTCTGTTGAGAGAGAGAGCATTCCCTTCGTCTTCTCCGATCAATCTGTCTTTTATTCCGGCAATCTTTTGAGTTTTCTGAGTTTTTTCTTTAACTCGAAACTTCTGCTCTACATATTTCTGATGGCTGATCCATCTAACCCACATAATGTGGAGGGTGAAAACCCTGAAGCATCTTCTCCGGTGGCCGGAGAAGAAGAAGATGATGGTGGCAGTGTTCCTGGTGGTGGCCTACCACCATTGAAGTGGCCGAGAGCTTCATTCGACCAACTGATGGCCAAGATCTGTTTATCCCCAAACTGGTGATACTGGTGCCTGTGCTCCGGCCGGTCACATTACCATGTGGGCCGAGTGTTTTACTGATGGTAACCTTCGTTTACCATTAACAGTTTTTGTTGCTCAGGTCTTGGAACATTACAAGATCCATATCTCCCAGATGAGTCCTTTTGGGATGATCCGTATTAGACATTTTGAATCAACTTTTCGTGCTCTTGGTCTGCCGGTTACCGTTGAAAACTTCCGGGGGTTTTACCAGTTGACGGTGAACACCGGTTTCTTTTCTTTTAGAGAAAGGTATGGAAGCCTCAAGTTGATGACCCCTCCGAAGGGTATTACGAAGTGGAAGTGTAAGTTCTTCTACGTTAAAGCTGCCGCAGTTGTTGTGGAGATGAATATGCGGAACGTTAATGAGCCTATCCCTGCGGAGGATATTGGTATGCCTACCGCGGAGACTGCGGAGTGGTTCTCAAGGTTGAAACCCATTGAGCATAGGCAGCTGACCAACAATGAGTTGTGGGTGCTGCGGATGATGTTGACCCGGCCTAAGAGGAATTTCACGCCTGTGGTGCGGGAGAAAACTGGTGGTAAGTGTTACCATTCTTTTGCGGTTTCTTTATTCCCGTGTTTGTTATTAATTTGGATATGTATTATCAGAAATTGTGGAAGTGTGGAAGATATTTGATCCAACTTTTACTGGCAAAGTTGATCTTATTCCGACTGCGGAAGGTAAAGGGTTTAACTTGACGATTGTCCCTCTCTTCCGCGTTGCTTCACGCGAGGTGATGACTGCACCCCTGCCGCAGGGCAAAGGTATTATTCATAACCTTTATTGCTTTACAAGGTTTGTTGCTGATCTCCTATACGCAGGTACACTTGGGGACCTTGGTAAATTTGAGCCAAAGGGCGCCCCCAAAAAACATGCGGAGAAAAAGCCTGTGGATAAACCTGGGCGGGGTCGCGGTGTGAAGAAACCTGTTTTTGTTGTTCCGCCTTTGGTGAAGCAAACAACAGGTATCTCTCGTTCTCATTTCCGCAGATATACCGATTACGTGGTAGTATCTGACACCCTAGAGGGCTTGGGTGTTCCAGGTGTTGGTGCGGTCACCAGTGGAACCACTGCGGGTTCGAAACCTAGTGATGAGAATAAGAGGAAAGCGGAGGATGCTGGTAGGGGAAAGAAGCCGAAGATTCAGACCAGGCGCAAGCCTTTTGTCATACCAAGGAAGCCTGCGGTTGTTTCTGGTATGTGATGCATGACTAACTAATATTTTGTGCTGATACTTGTACTTTAAAGTATTTCTGTGTTGATTTCAGAACCGCAAGACGAAGGGTTCTTCGACTTTGATGCTCCTCCTCCCCCTCCGCCGCACGACACTGCTGCGGGTGCGGGGGTTCATAAGGCAGTTACTCCTGAAGCCTCTGTGCGGGGGGTGGACACTGGAAAGGGTCCCGCGGCTCAAATCCATGACACGGTTGATTCGAGTGATAATGTTATCACCCCAGAGGATACTGTTGATATGGATTTGAAGTTTGGTTACACCGGAAAGCCAAAGTCTCCTGTTGCCGAGAAGGCTTCTGGTTCCGCGGGTGGTGCGGGTTTTGTAGAGACTCCAATTCAGCCTGAAGAGCCTGAATTGGAGTATTATTATCGCTCTTACACAGAAGACCGGGCCATGTCTTACCACCGCCCTCCGTGGTCTGTGATGCAAGGGGATGACATTTCTGCTGATCCCTCTGCGTGTAGGGAGATTTTGAGTGGCTTGGGTACTCCTTTTGAGGTAAACCGGGCCCGTTCTTTACCGACTGAGGTCTAGATGAACCAACTCTCCTCCATGCTTGTGGGGAGCTCCATAATGGCGAATGCCATTATGGAAAAGTGCAAGGTGCCGGGGCGCAAGGAGGAGGAGAATGCGCGTTTACGGGCCGAGGCCGAGGAGTTGGTGAAGGCTGCACGTGATGGTGCAGCGCAGCTTGAGAGGGATAGAGAGCAGCTTGAGAGGGATAGAGCTGCGTTTGAGAAACATAAGCAGACTGAAGAGTGGGCTGCAACTGCTGAGCTTAAACAGGTTCGTACTCTTGCAAAACTGCTGTCTGATGAGCGTAAGCGTTTTAAAGAAACCCTTTCCGATGAGCGCAAGACTTGGAAAGAATCTTGGGGAAAACAGAATGAAACTCTCTTTCATGTTCGTCAGGAGCTTATAAATGCCAAGGCAGCAATTTCTGCGTTGGCTAAAGAGAAAGCTGAGGCTGTTGCGGCTGCCCAAGGGGCCAAGGAAGCAGAGGTTCGTCTTGCCAAGGCTCTGGAAGAGGCCAAGGAGGCGGAGGCTCGTGCTGCAAAAGCTCTTGAAGGGGTAAATGTTGACCGCACCAATTTAAGCAAAACTATCTTGGACCTTCAGGTATAAGTTTTTCCTAACTTTGAAATTGTCTCACAAGTTTGTTGATTCTTTTTGTGTATTTCTGATTTCTTGTTAAAAAGGCTGAAGTGCGGACCCGGGGGATCACTATTGAGGAAATCTCTGCCCGTGCTGCTGAAGCTGAAGTGCGGGCAAGAGAGGCTGAAGAGGCTAGGGATAGCCACGCTGCTTCACTTGAGTTGCTCAAGGCTGATCATCAATGGATGCGTATGCGCGGGATCGGGCATGTAAGTATCCGTTGCCTTGTTATTTTTGTTGTAAGTTTGCCTTTGATAACCATTGTATTCATGTTTCGCAGATTGTTACCGCCATTCTTGACGCACCCGAGACCGTAGCAGGTATTAACGAGATCAGGGAGCGTGCCCGGGATGCTGGTTTCAAAGCTGGCTACAACCGCTGTATTAGTCATTTGAACATTGCAGCGCGTGGCGGGCTTACTGATGAGCGGTCTGGGTTTCATGGCGTGGATACTGAAGCGCTTCTTGCTGCTGCGATTAAGGAGTTTAATGATACAACCCTCACAGATCTTGAAGAACTTGAAAAGTGTCTAGAAGCGGAGGATTATGTGGACCGCTTGCGAGTCTTATACGCTGCTGAAGACGAAGATGAGGAAAAGACAGATGTTGAGGGCACGGATGGTGCGGGCCCCAGTGGCACAAAGGAAGATTAGATTGGCCTGCGTGCCTCTTTTGTTTCCTTATGTAACCGTTACAAAACTTTATGTAAATTCCTTGTGCAGGAATTTTTTGAATATAAAGAATTGTTGGTTGAATTTTTACACGTGTTTTTAGTACTTGCATGTTTGAATTTGTACACGTTTAGTGTTACTGTGAGTAATACTAAATCTGTAATTGCCTTTTGCATATGTAGGTGATATGCAAGTATGAAGATTTGTCTCTGGTAGACAAACAGTATTGCCATTGCTGGCCTATTACAATAGTTGCGTGTGGTTACCATTCTGTGTGCGTATCACAAATGAAGATTTTGCTAATCTGTTTTTGTGTATACCTCAGAGTGGCATACACATTTGTAATAGAAATAAATAAACAATATTGCATTGCATGGTCTATTTATTTGCAAATGGCATGCGGCCCAATAGATTACATGCAGAAAACATGGCTTACATATAACATCGTCGAAGTTGCTGTGCGTTCCATGTGCGTGCGATAGTTTCGCCTTCTAATGTTTGTAGTTTATACGCGCCTTTGCCCAAGACCTCTTGGATGAGGTACGGTCCTTCCCACTTGGGGGCAAGTTTCCCTGGGCGTTCTGCGTTGGATGCTTCGTTGTCACGAAGGACGTAGTCTCCAGGGTTGAAAGTACAAATGCGAACGCGTGCATTGTAGTACTTTTCCAACTTGGTTTTGTACTTGGCCTCGTTGATGGCAGCGTTTTCGCGCCTTTCTTCCAAGAGGTCTAAGTCAACCCTGCGTTCCTCATTGTTGTCCATCTTGTTGATGGCCAACATTCTAGGTGAGGGGAGGCCTACTTCCGCGGGGATCACCGCTTCAGTGCCGTAGACCAGGCTGAAGGGGGTCTCGCCGTTGCTTGTTTTTGGGCTTGTCCTGTGAGCCCATAAAATGCTTGGGAGTTCATCAACCCAGCCGCGTCTGGCTGTTCCCAACCGTGCTTTGATGCCTTCGACTAAGCTTTTATTGATACTCTCGACTTGGCCGTTCCCTTGTGGATGTGCTACTGAGGAGAATATGTGTTCACTGTTTAGCTCTTTTAGCCATTTTTGAAAGTCGTCGGCAGCGAAGTTGGTACCGTTGTCGGTGACGATGCACATTGGTAGACCGAAACGGCAGATGATATGTTCCCACACGAATTTCCTTGTTATCATAGCGGTGGTTGATGCAAGTGGCTTTGCTTCTACCCATTTTGTAAAGTAATCAACAGCTACTATGATAAATTTCACTGCTCCTGGTGCGTCTGGAAATGGTCCCACCACATCGATTGCCCATTTTTGGAATGGCCATGCGGTGGTGACGGGGATCAAGTTGTTCTTGGGACGCAAGGTCTTGGGAGCATGTCGCTGACAATTGAAACACTTGCGTAAGACTTTGACTGCATCCAGGTGCATGCCCGGCCAATAGTACCCGGCGTTCATGATTTTGGCCACCACCATGCGTGGTCCTGCGTGTATGCCACATATCCCCTCATGAATTTATTTGATAAGGTATGTGGCATCTTGGGGGTTGACGCATCGTAGGAGTGGCCCCAGGTATGATTTACGGTATAAGATACCGTCTACCATTTGGTAATGACACGCTTTGTATTGCAACTTGCGTGCCTCTGCTTTGGTTTCGGGAGTAACCCCTGATTGTAAGTATGCAATGAGCGGTGTCATCCAGGATGTTGTACCGTATTGGATGACATTGACTTGGCGCAGGGGTATCGAAGGGTTTTGCAGGACTTCGATGCGTACCTCTTTCGCTAGGTGTTGGAAGCTGGTGGACGCAAGTTTTGACAGTGCGTCCGCGGGTTTATTTTCACTCCTGTTGATGTGGCGAATATTAAAGGAGGTAAATTTTGACTTCAGTTGCAGGGCTTGTTCGAGATAGAGGATCATGGTATCCCCCTTTGCGGCATAGTCACCGCGTATCTGCCCTGCAACTAGTAGTGAATCGACGTGTGCTTCCAAATGTTTGACGTCGAGTTTGATTGCTAAACGCAACCCTGCTAGTAGAGCCTCATACTCCGCTTCGTTATTCGTACTTTCGAAATCGAGGCGTATTGCGTAGGTTAGATCTTGGCCATCGGGGCTGACAAGTCGCAAACCTGTGCCAGAACCATCTTCGTTGGATGCACCATCTGTAAATAGTGCCCAGGTTTCTGTGGAGGATGGTTGTGATACAGGGTTTTGTTCTTCTTCGCATTCTTGGATGCGGTTTGCTGTATTTCAGCGACGAAGTCAGCCAAGACCTGGCCTTTGATTGCGGGGCGCGGCTTATAGTTCAGTGAAAGCGCGCCCAGCTCGATTGCCCATTTTGCTAACCTCCCAGAGATGTCGGGTTTTGATAGGATCGGTCCGATCCTATAGTTGGTTAACACTGTGATGACGTGGTTTGCAAAGTAACGTCGTAAACGTCTTGATGCGTGCACTAGTGCCAGTACCAATTTTTCCATGATGGAGTACCTTGTCTCTGGGTCGTTGAGCATTTTGCTGATGTAGTAGATGGGTGTTTGGACTCCTTCCCGCTCCACTATAAGTACCGCGCCTACCGCGTTGTCCGCGGCAGACAGGTATAAGATAAGTGGCTCATCTTTTCGTGGTGCGGTTAAAGTTGGGAGTTGGATCAAACACTCTTTCATTTCCCGGAAAGCTTTTTCGGCCTCTGCGGTCCATTGGAATTGTTCCTTTTTTAGACAGCTCCGCAGGGTCTTGATGAAAGGGTAAGACTTAGCTGCATGGTTGGCTAAGAATCTATTGAGTGCGGCTAGCCTACCGGCTAGTCGTTGCATTTCCTTCATCGTAGAAGGCGATGGCATGCGCTCGATCGCCTGAACTTTTTCCGGGTTTACCTTGAATCCATCTTTGGTTACGATGAATCCAAGGAATTTGCCTTCTTCCATTCCAAACGAGCATTTCCCTGGGTTGAGCTTCATGTTAACGCTTCGCAGAGTTTGGAATGTTCTTTCGATGTCGTCGAGCATGGTGTTTTCCTCCATGCTCATGACGACCAGGTCGTCCATATAGATTTCGACACTTTTGCTGATTTGACCGCGAAAGGTGTCGTTCATCAACTTTTGATAGGTTGCGCCCGCGTTGCGCAACCCGAACGGCATTTTGGTGTAGCAGTAATTCCCGATGGGAGTGCGGAATGCCGTTTTATCTTCATCGTCGATTGCCATTTGTACTTGGTGATAGCCTTTGTAACAATCGAGGAAGCACTTCCATCGAAATGGTGCGAGGTTATCGACCTTCTCGTCGATCTCTGGAAGCGCGTAACAATCCTTGGGGCAGGCCTTATTGAGGTCTTTGTAATCGACACACATGCGCCAGCCCCCGCTTGGTTTTTCTACCATGACTGGGTTGGACAGCCAAGTCTGGTATTTCACTTCCCGCAGGATGCCTGCGGAAAGCAGTTCCTGTACCTGCTCTTCCATCGCCGCGTTTTTTGCTGATCCGAGGTGGCGTTGGCCTTGGATCACGGGTTTGATACCTGGCATGGTATTCAAGAAGTGTTGCGCAATTTCGCGTGGTACCCCTGTCATATCTGAGGGTGTCCACGCGAAAATATCTTGGTTTCTGAAGAGGAGTTGCTTCAGGCGCGCTCTGATGGTAGGTGTCAAGGCATGGCCCAACGTGACTGTTTGTTCTGGGTGTCTTGCATTAAGAACCCATTTTTCTGGTTGAGTGTTGGGGGTAGGCCTTGCTACCTTTGTCGGACGCAGTTCGTCCGTAGACATGACTTCTCTTTGGGCGTATATTATCGCGATCCCCGTTTCGGTTGGAAAACCGATGGCAGAGTGGGGGACGGATGTTATCATGTTGAAGTCGCCTTGGGACTCCCTCCCGAGAATTACGTCATACTTTGAGGTGTGAGGTAAAACCATGAAGTTCACCTCCTCCGTCCTTGTGTGCCTTCCGTTGGTGAGGCGCACAGGGAAGGTAATTTGTCCCAAGGGGAACACGGTTTCCCCTGAAAATCCAGCCAACGGGTAGTCCGCTGGCTGCAGTCGATCTTTGTCTTCTTGATCGAACTGGTCGAAGCACTGCTCGTATATAATATCAGACGTACTGCCCGGGTCGATGAACAATCGCTCGGTGCAGTAGTGAGCTAGGTGCCCAGTGATAACCACGGCGCGCCTATCGCGCGGTCCGCCTCAGACTTTTGGAAAGACGACTTGCTCGTCCTTCCAGTCATTGTCCGGTCTTCTCGCCGCCTTACGCGGTCTTCCTTTTCCTCCATTGATCATGTGGGTAGAGGCCACGTACATGGCCCTTTTACCCGTGGAGGTGCCCTCGTTGTGGGGAGTGATGCGCTTGGTAGCTTTTTGTGCGCCTGTCAACAGGTGTTGCAGTTTCCCCTCCTTTAAGGCTCGCTCAATCTCCAGTCGGAGACTGATGCAGTTGTTCGTGGTGTGGCCCGAGTCCTTGTGATACTCGCACCAGAGTGCGGGATCTTGATTCTTTTTGGATTTCATTGGTTGGGCCGGTCTCAGGAATTGTGCATCCGTGAGGAGAACGTCGCTTGGCGACTGGTTGATCTCGGTTCAGTTGCGGTCCCGAGACTCTTTCTTTGACGCCCGGTTTTCTCGTTGGGCGTTGATTGTAGCCCTTGCGTCGGGCTGGTTGTTCCGGGGGACATATGGCTTGGGATCGCTGCCGCGATTCCATGTGTCCCTGTTGCGCTTATTGTCGCGCTTGGGTTCTTGGCGGGAAGATTGGCCTTCCGCTAGGGGTTGTGCCTTTGCCATGTGCGGTCTGAGAGACCGCTGAGTTTGGGCATATGTTTTGACCTTAGCCATGACATCTTCCCACTTCTTAGGCAAGCCGTTACCGCCGGAAATATTCATAACCATTTGTTCGTCTTTGACTGCAACAATGAAATGGTTACGTGCCATCTGGTTGTCAACGTCGCCTATCTCTAGGATCTCTTTATTGTAACGGACAACGAATGCATCAAGCGATTCGTTGTCTCTGCGCCAGATGTTCATGACGTCCATTGAATCACGTTTATGGCGTCGTTGCTGGCTGAAGTGCGCGAGGAACTTTTCTTGTAAGTCCTCGAATGAGGTCAGTGACCCTGGTGGCAGAGAATCGAACCATGCCCTGGCCAGACCTGTTAGGGTCTGTGGGAAAAAATGGCACCAGGTAGGTTCGTCCCACTTACCGTTGCACCCAGCACCGGCGAAGATGTTGTTGTGATAATCTGGGTCGGTCGAGCCGTTGTATTTCCCAATGTTCAATGGGAATTTTGTGGTGGTGACATCGGCGTTGGCGATCTTTGGGACAAACTTAGAGTTTTTGGCCGCAGATTTCGGCCTGTAAGGTTTGCCCTGGTTGCGCTTTGCAGCGCGAAGGTATGTGTTGCGGGGTTGACTGTGAGGAACATAGTTGCGTCCGCCCGGTCTACTGTTGGTGGAATGGGACTCCCCGCGGTACGTACTGTCATCTGGATCAGTATGGCCATACCCTTCCTGGTGGGACTGTGGTCCCAAACGACTCTGAATGTTTGTGTTGCGGCGCATTGTAGACTGCCGCCTTCTTTCAACTTGAGAGCCTAAACGGCTATGTACGGAGTCCCTGCGGCGGGACCCGTATGAGGAATCATCCTCATTGATTGTGCGGACATCACAATAGGAGGAGCCGCGGTCCTCTTGCCTGCTTCTGGAGGCTGGATGTGTGGGTGCCCTGTCGTCGTATCGTAAAATACGACCGGCAGGTGTACGCGGTATCGGGGTAGGTCCGATACCTCCTTGTTCGTCGGCGCAAGCTCTGTTGTACGTTGCGGCCAGAAGGGCTGCTTGTTGGTCATACCAGGTATGAGGGCTCATGCCTGGAGGTATGACGGCAGCGTATTGTGACAGATCGTGTCCGAACGTAAGGGATGCGCCCCCTTGCGTTGACGTGCCAATGTGTTTGGCATTTGGGGCTAGGGGAATGGTTCCCGCAGGCCCTTGGTTTGCGGGGTTTAGGTTATCCACGGTAGTGTCGTTTTGACGATCAGACATCTTTGGAAAGAAAAGGATGATTGGAAAAAAAGTGCTAGGAGTAGCGGTGGGCGCCAATGATGAAACAATGGATAACCAGGCAGGGTTAACTCACTGATCTCGTCAAGAGGGTTAATCCCTTCTTTCCGAGGATCGTTGGCTGGATCGTCTGGTGGTGGGTTTCCTGCACAAGGAAACAAACCGTGACTCGTAACAAGGAGGATGGGGTGGGGGGTGCTCCTTGTTACCACTCTCCGGCGTGAGAATCAGTAATCTGCTTGGGAAGCAAAGTATGATAGTAGTAGTATTGAGAGAGTTGGGAAGTGATACCTCAAACCTGGTTTGGGGTGAGTATTTATAGCCGAGGAGTGAAGGAGGGTAGTTGAGTAGCTAGTCTGACATCGCACAGCTATTTGCAGGTGTGTCAGATCTGTCGGATGCTGTGGTGATGCCACGTCCGGCTGTGGTGTCAGACTGTTGTTCATACGTGGGCTAGTAGGCGACTGTTCCCAGTGCCACTTGCACTGTGGTGTCAGACCCACTTGCCTTGTAGGCAGGATGCGGTGCCAAGCCGCATCGCTGCTTGCGGTCATTGATGTTGTTCCCGCATTGGTTGTTCCATCCATGATTTGCGCGGGATGCGGTGTTGTGCCGCATCGCCTGTTGAGTGACTGTTACTGTTGTCCAGATCCCTTGTCGTGACGAAAATGTTCATAGGATGCGGTGCGAGGCCGCATCGCTATGCGTAACATTAGTTTCCATCCTTAAGGTAAGTCTTCTCATCAACGGACAGATTGGACCGCAGTGTTCGCGTGTGTCTACGCGGACACTGGAGAGTTAATTGCTGTTGGGGGTTTTTAATGAGGGTAATGGTCATTCGCGGTCGTGCTGACGCGATATTTGGGACCATACCCCTTCATATATCATTCCGTTTTTTGTTCTAGGAATGTAGACTCTGTCCTTTCTTTGCCTGCTTTCCTTCTGAGCGGGATCTAAATATCTAACAGATGTGCTAAAACCTTGAACTCCTTCATGGAGGCGACAATCACTTCCCTTCGATAGACATCATACTGCACTACTCAACAAATTTATAAGCTAATCTTTTGATAATTCATTATTTGATGATGATAATTATTCACAACCAAGTAATTTTATTATATTACTAGCTAAATAACATGACTAGATGTTCTTCTTTGTCGCTAACATTCTTTCAAAATGCTAAATCAAAATGCTAGATTTCCAATCAGAACACACTAAATCAAAATGCTGAACATTTGTGAAAATTCCTCAAAGTTAGAATTGTGAAGTCACAAAATTTAAACACTAAAAGATCATACTCTATTTGAGACAGACGGACCAACAATTATATATGTTAGTTACTCAGAACTTTACAACGGTAATAACTAACTGCAAACTTACAAGTTAAACACTTGAATATCATTTGGAATTGGAGACCATCGTCTTCAATCCCTTGAGCGAATGAAAGAGGGTGTGGATGCACTTTAGTATTCTCATATGTGCCCCCAAACTTCACATTTACGAACCTATAAGCGCCACTACCATCTTCGTCATATGTTTCATACTGAAGTATTGAGGGAGCACAAGTTGTATGCATAGACTGCATACAATCATGACAGTGATAGAATGGCATCTCAGGATTAAGTTCTCGCTCGCAAACTTCACACCAGTAGTCACTCTTATGGTTCTCAATCGGAAAGTAACTCAGCTTCATAGGATGCTTGTCACACTTGTTCGTAGTTGTCTCCGGTATAAACAAAGCACAACCAACGTGTAGACGAAAATCATTACAAGTATGGCAATCGAATGAAATCCCCGGATAAGAATATCCGCACATACGACACTGATTATCCCAATTTCCGTGATAAACCCTAGAAAGGAGGTGATTTGGGTGAATAGTGTGAGTGATTTCTTTAGGTAAGAAGGCGCAGTGAACGTCAATGATGAAGTTGTTGCAATCCATACAACAGTAGGCAAATCCATTACAATGTAACCGGCAAGCATCACACCTAAACACCCCAAAAAACTTACCAGGGGCTTTTGATTGGAGAATTAGGGTGTGTTGGTGGTGAGCAGGGTGGTCTTTCAGTTCAGCAGGTAGCCGGGAGCACCACTCGTGGAGCACAAAGTTGCATTGCCCCTCATTGTCACACACGTAAATTGGGCCACTCGTAATTGGTCTCACACACCCGTCGCACAAAAGTTGAATCCTCTTCATTGGGTCATGATATGATATTGATTTTATTCTAGAAGAGGTGGGGATTGTGATATCACCACATCGTGCATCCACCAGAGTTAGTGGATGTTGATGACTAATATCATGTGTTTTGCAGGTATTTGACCCCCCATTTTCCTTGAAAAACAAGTGTTTTACTAGGCTATAAGATGGATCAGGAAATGGTAGATGAAGAAGATTAGGAAGTTCGGCATCTTCATAGTTTTTTATGATTTTACCTGTACCTGTGAAACAACATGTGAGCGTAAATGAAAAACCACCAAAATATATAGAAAAAACTATAAGCATGTTACGTAGGTAGATCTACCTGGAGATGTAAGGATGGACATGAAGGGCTCGTTTCTTGATGTTGCGCAATCCAGATGAGTGTAGTATCTACATTTTTCGCATTTGTAAATCCAAAGGTTCTCATTATAAAATCTTTGACGGCATACCCTACACGGTGGGTTAAACTTGGATTCTTGATCCGCTTTTGGAAAGGTATAAGCAAGGTTGAGCGGATGAAGATGATTGAAAAAATTATTTGTATTACGTTGGATTTGCAGGTTTTTTGGTAAGGAAGCACAATGACTATGAATGAATGGGCCAACACATATAGGACAATGATAAAAGACCCCTTTATGTTCCTTCCCACATGCATCACACCTGCACAAAATTTGTTTGATCATACAAACTAATGGGTGTTTGTGGCTAGGATGATGGATGATATGCTTTTGTAGCCTTCTCGTTGCACATTTTACATCAACATCAAAATCACATTCTGAACAACGATAACCAAGGTCATGACGCTCATGACAGCTATCACAAACATCACACTGCCAACTCATAGGCTCTTGGAGGAAGTAAAGAGTATGAGCATGAGAAACATCTACCATCTTTTCTGGAAGCTCTGCACAAAATTTATGGATCGAGTACTTACATTGACAACATGTGTAGTAATACCTATGATACCAGTTGATTTCTTCATCGCATCGAGAACACAAACATTTGAAGTTTTGTTTTGCAATGAATTCATCCTTGTTCTCTTCCTCTTCTTCCTCATCTTCTTCATATTGAAGTTGTTCCGACCACAGATCTATGAGATTCAGTGGATGTTCATGTTCGAACATCATATTTTTAGTAATAGAGTAGTTTGATAAGGAAAAAAAACAGAGACAAAAGCAAAATGTTTAAGAAAAAATAAGATGAGAATTAGGAACACGGTACAATGGAAGATGAGAAGGGGTGAATTATATAACTTTGTGGAATAATGTAGCACCATACGTTCTTATCTTCATCCTCAAGTTTATGGTATCAATCACTAAAAACTAAAAGCTATATAAACAAACTTTAATGCTTTTACTTTGTATATAGTTAAATATCTCGGATAAAGTTATTTTATTATAAAATCTGTTAATGTTATCATCTCTCTATCTTATAAAACATAATGCTAAGAGTATGTGTAATTAGTAATATTAGCATAACTGAATGTTGTCTTAGATTACTAATTAATTCATCTTTTTATAATCGAGTTGTTAAATAGAATGTGAACATATTTATGGGCATTCTGCTAAATCATATAAACTTCATTTAATTTCATTAATTAGTTGCATCTAGCTTAGACTATATATGTTGTGGTTTCACACCTAGGAGCATGATAGATACTTGTCAGCATGCAGGTGACACCACTTTTGCAGGAAATGGGTATGGATGGAGCATGAAACACCGCACCCATGGGTCATGGAGGGGAAGGCTCCGACGTGGGTAGTGGTCACACCCTGGACGTTGAACCGCAACACATAGCCTTATAGTTATTTCATTTAAACTACTTTATAAAAGAAATATTATGCATGTACTCTTTAAGGTAACTGTTATTGAGAAAGTACATGTATTTAATTAATCTTGTTGGAAAATTATAAAAGTGAGTTTTATATAACTGCGAAAATATTCATGTAAATCATTTTATAACAATGTATACATTTTTTCATGCCTCAAGTTGTATGTAACATCGGACCCATCTCATCAATATTGTCAATTTTGCACAGGTGGAGCTCATGGATATCTTTTAGGTTGGCTCATTGAAAACTTCATAGGGATCATCATGTATAACTCCCGCTCAAACACCCTCAATTGTGAAAATTGTGCTCTATACACGTTGGTGGTATTTAAGGCGGGACATTTTATGACTCACACGCAAAACATGACAAAACAACACAAGATTTGCCTAAAATGTTACATCGTATGTGTATTTTAATTTTTGGAGCACGTGTAAAAACTACTCATTGATGTATCTAAGTATCTAATAGTATATAAATGTCCCCAAGAGACATTATGGTAGTAAGGTGACCTCTATCCTAAAGGTGTGCGGTTCAAATAAGGCTAGGCAAAAGTGCTCGTTGCTCGATCGGAACATGAGCGCTTGATTTTTCGCTCGATTGTAAATGAAACAAGCACGAGCAAAGGTCCGCACGGTTCGGCATGAATATTTTTAATTTGTTCTATATATGTGTGTGTGTGTAATTTTATATGCACAAGTAATAATAATATCACATTATTGAATATTGGAATTGTAAGTGGATTTAGCCCAAACTACCAATAGCTCAACACAAAATCTAGATCGCTAAACCTAATTTCTCTTGGTTTTGATTAATTCACACGTTCATTGACAAATATTTAATTGATCCACCCGCTCAAATTACCTCATGCATTCACGCTTCAGGTTTTAGTCGCAACTTCACGCAATCACGCTTCACTCTTCAGCCTGCACCGCTCACGGCCATCACAATTCACAACGATGTCGTCTGACTAGTCAACGACGCTCACGACTCACTCTTTAGTGGATTGAACTTATATATATCGTGAGTGATGACAATTGAGGGAAACGAGCAGCGTCTTGAGTGAAAAAGTTTTGAATGAAACAAATGTGACATTTAAATTTGAATTCTTTGTATTGAAATTTAATTTAAAATTGAAACTGATCGAAAACGAGCAAAACTGAGTTGTTCAGTCGTTTCATTAAATTCGAACGGAACCGAACCGTTTAGTTTCACTTTGAGCAGAGTACGAACAAATACTCACTCAGTTTGACTCGGCTCATGAATAGCCCTAAGTTCAAATGCTACAAACTATTTGGATCAGTGGCGGATATAGAAAATCCGACAAGCCGTAACGTTTTATAGAAAACGGTAGAAAATCCGCCAAGCCGTAACGTTTTATAAAAAAGCGGTAACGAAATCGAAAAAACGTTATATTTTTTCAAAATTTACACTAATTTTACACTACCGCCGGAGCGCCAAGCCGTAGCGGGGGTTGCCCCTTGTTATATGCTGGATCTGCCCCTGATTTGGATATGGGTTTATAATACTAGATTAGGATTACGAGTCTTAAATAAATCTAACAGTATATAAAAGAACTTCTGACACACATTGATGTGTATTTATGCTAAAACAAAGCATGCATAAATTATGATTAATAATTTTTTTTGAATGACTAAACTTGCACATCATAGAGATTGAACCCATGACCTCCTAATACCCCAAACCTTATCTACTTCACCAACACTAGTAGGCTATTCCTAAGTGGATTTATTTTTCTAATTAACATTATTTATAGCCATTGATGTAAATTTATGCTAAAACAAAGCATGCATAAATTATGATTAATAATTTTGATAATAATTGGTATTTATTTTTCTAATTAACATTATTTATAGCCATTGATGTGTATTTATGCTAAAACAAAGCATGCATAAATTATGATTAATAATTTTGATAATAATAGGTATTTATTTTTCTAATTAACATTATTTATAGTCTTTTCAAGTGTGTAAATAGTTTCATTTATTTGTAAGCTTGAAGAACATGTTTTTTTTTTTTAAAGAAAATTTTATTAAAACAAGGCCGGCCAAAAAACAGGACCGCACCAAAACCACCGCCTACAACATGTACAAAGGATAATTACACCAATCTCTCCAAACCAAATTACGGAAATTGGATCTACTTTTTAACCACAAGAAACCTAGAGACCTAACTTCCCCGAAAATTTCCTCACTATCGCCTCTCCCGTTAGAAAAAACCTTAGCATTCCTCGCTTTCCATATAGCCCAACAAGCCACCATAACAAGACCTCGGACTATAACCTTAGCTTTATCATCCCCTGCGACTTCTTTATGAACTTCAAGCAGATCAAGAAAAGAAAAAGCAAAGATAGGCGGGATTTTAACCCACTCACTTAGCCGATTCCAAACCCTCAATGAAGTTTTTGAATTCTTATGATTAATAAATGTAATATTATTGGTCTTTTCCTTGGATTCCCAATAGTATTTAAAGCAATTTGTGCTTTTGTTTTTCTAAGTAATTTTAAAGAGAAAATGAAGTTTGACTCAAGTCAAGTATCAATCCATATTTATTACAAATACAATGCAAAAGAAGGTTGTGAATGTATGAGAATTTGCTTTGACGCTTTCTTCTTTTTTATGTACTTGTTAAACCGTTTCTTGATAAAGAAAATTCAGTTTGTCTCCTTTTCTTTATAAAGAAAATTCAATTTCTCTTTTGTCAAAGAGACGTTTAATGTAAACTAGGTGACTTTTCTCGCGCGATGCGGCGGGAATTCGATCGGTATTTCTTTGGTTTATTATGTATGGGAATTCAGTTGGTATCGATTCGGTTCATTACAGAATTGGTACCATACTGGCACTTGGTTGAAACTTATGATATGTCCAAAAAAATGTGTTTTACATTGAAAACCATAAAAATGAATACCGGTGCCAGTTCTGATAATAATTATATTGGTATCGATTTCGGTATCAACTCGATTCATCATGGTACTATTTTGAAATATAAACTCTTTTTTTAACAAAGTTTTTACGGAAACAATGTGAAAAAAAAATTATTAAACATAGTTGGTATTCATTTTTATAAACAAGGTATAATGAATGCGACTTATCGAACAAAAATCAAATTAAATAAACTAAATGGTTTCAAAGCATATAGATTTTAAACTATATCTGATAAATATACAATGTGATAAACAATTTAGGTATAAAATATGATCGAGTTTGCATAATAAGATATTTTGAAGAGACGTTTTGGCAACGATCACCTAGGTAAGGGAATCATCCGTAACTCGTTGGTGAGGTTGTTTTAAGAAAAAAAGGGAGTGGAGTTAATCGTCAAGGTAAGGAAATCACTCCTAACTCGATGATATGTCTCCACTTGTCGTTACAAGGAATATGATTTTAAATTACATGAAATCATGCATATGTATAAATGTATGGAAAAGATTCAATATGTTGAGTGTGTGAAAAGAGAATATCGGAAGTAAATTAAATTTGAAAAAAGGGCATCGTATAAGATAAATAATAGAAACACATGTTTGATTAAAATTTGGATGGTTCCAAAGCGGAACTTTGACTAACCAAAGTGGTCGAAAAGTCTTTTGAATTTGAGGAGCATGCTTTGGCCTAAAAGGTAAGATACTCTCGCCGACAAGTCGGATAACGGTAATTACCCTTCCGGTTACTACATGTCCCAAATTAATCGAAATTTCGAGACTTGGCGGGATTTATAAAAAAAATCAAGGAGTGGAACTAGTCGACGAGGTGCGGGTTTCACCCCTAACTTGACGACTTCGTACCCTACTTGACGAATTTAAATTTGAAATTTCCATTAAGATGTGGATTTCACTCCTAACTTAATGGTGAATTTCGTGCAAAAATAGAATCAAACGGAATGAAAGTCGTTTACCAAATTGTGGGTTTCACGCCTATTTTGGTAAACTCGTATCGTTTGTATAATATGAGTGTTTTCGTGTTTAATAAAAATCGAGTAAAATGCCTTGGAAAAAGGCGTATGTTAAAGGAAATAACGAACAAGTATAAGCACATAAAAGGCATGTCGAGAATAACACACAAAGAATAGATCAACAGATCAAGTATCGACACATAATAAGACAAGTATTGTCACATAAGAATAGCACGTCAAGTATTAACACACAAGCGACATATATGTGTAAAACGTTAAAGCGAATAAATAAAAGAAAATATAGTAGCATGCAAGTAGTTTCAAGCAAGACGTAAGAATAAATCTCTAAAACTATAGACTAGGTTAAAGCATTCCTACTTTTCCTAATTCCCTATAGTTATGGCTCTGATACCAATCTGTCACACCCCAACCGATGGCGGAAACATCAGAGTGAGACGAAGAAAGATTGCTCATCACACATAACGCTAATTGTGACAATAGAATTAAAGATAAATTGATTTCATTCATAAATAAATGTTGCAATACATGAAATTTTAAATACATCATGTTAAATACAAGAAAAACAATCCAACAACAAATATGAAATTTATACAACGTATTTGACCTAAGACGTCTAAATGAGTATCTAGGCATCAACGCTACTTCATTTCATAGCATCGTCATCCTCAACCTGTAACATGTTTAAAATAAAGTTCAATGCAAAAGCAAAGGCGAGTACACAAGGTTTAATTAGTATAGCATAAGTATAAAGCATTTTACTCGAATCCACATGGCAATTTGTATACAAGGTAACTAGCATGCATAACATTACGTCTAAACCCAAAGTGTCCACTAGTATTTAGCATCCCTCACCACAAAAGTGACGAGACCGTATAGTATATTGACTTAACAAACCCCCGTCGGGTGGTGTGCTACTCCTATAGCGCTATAATTGTTAAGCGAGGGTATAACATAGTAATGGCATAAAGCATGTATTATCTAGCATAACAAGTAGCATGTATATCGGATTGAGTTCGCAAAGTAAGTTTAAGTGTGTGTAAGTGTAATTGTTGTATGGTAACATGTTACAACCCAAAAGTGGTTTAAAATGTAAATGGGTCGAGTGTACTCACAAAATTTGTATATGCTTTCCGATTATCCAATGTGACGAAGTTGATGAGGTTAGAAGGTTGAATATGTTCGTTTAGGGATTTAGGAAGTTAAAACACAAAAATATATGTATTCGAAAGTAATCATCCTTTAACACCAGGTACTTGTTCTTGACACTATGAAACCTCAAAGGTTAATGTTTTCATGAGTAATATACTCATTAGAATCGTAACAAGTCTTATGTCTTAGATGCTGTTATTCTAATATCTTGACGAATGAACACAAGTCCATCATCAAGGGTTCGAATAGTATATATATGTATAAGTATTATATGTATTATTTAGTCCAATAATCAAGCATGAGGTAGAAGATAAATCTTCATTTAGGTACCTCTATTGTGTCATAGAATTCATGTAAGAGGTAGGAAAAACAAACTTCCATTTAGGTACCTCTTATGGTTCACCACTACACTTGATGTAAAAACATACAAGGAGGGTCACGAACTAAGAGCAATACAAGAATAAGAAACATCTACACTATGAGAAATCATCAAGAGATGTGGGGATTTTATGTTGGACAACCCGAGTTAGTCCACAATCACACCTTTATCAAGCTTGAACATCACTTGTGGGTTAAAAACCCTAAACAAAACAGAATATATGTGAGGTTTAACCTTTGATTTTGAATGTCTCAACCTTGTTTTTAAGCCTAACTAACCATTGAAGTGGTTATAAGCATAAGGACATAGGTTTGAGATGAGTTTGACTCAAGTTTGAACAAGTTAAGTAAAGTTTGATTGAAAACATAAATGAACTAACTTTGGAGCCTTTTTGCCGGAGTTCCAGGGACTTATATACTGTGAAAAACCCATGGAATCGAAGCTAAGGTCAATCCAAGCACATAGGAAAAAGAATGAGCTAAAACGGACAAGAATTGAGTGAGTTATGCTCATTTTAGTGAAGTGGTATGAATCTGTCCGAACTTCTGCAATCAGCTGCGAATTTAGGGAGTTTGAGAGAGTTTTGAGAGTGAGATTTGAGTTTGTAAAGTGGTAAGGAGGATGATTATAAGTGGTATTTATAGGGGAAAAGATTAGGGTTAAGTTGGTTGCAATTAAGAGTTTAGTTGGGGGGGGGGGGGGGGGTTTAGCATTAAAAAAAACAAAACCCACGGTCGCAAGCTGTTTTAACAGCTTTAATATATATATATTTTTTCTTTTTACTTTGACCTATAAGACATGTATTAGCTGTTTCAAGACATGATATAATGTATATTATATAACTTTAATTTAACATATGGTTAAGTAATTAATTTCCTTTTTTTTTGCAAGCAACTTACGTTAAAATGTAAGATACTATGGTTACATTATTAGATTTATTAGTATTATTATATTATTAGAATTATTATTATTATTATTATTATTATTATTATTATTATTATTATTATTATTATTAGAGTAGTTATTATTATTATTATTATATTATTATAGTTTAACCACGTATTTAATAGTTAGCAAGTATGTATAAGTTATGAATACCAGTATTGATGACTGTCGTCAGAGTCAATCAAAAACCTAATTAAACTACGTAGATAGCGTAAGTAGGGTATCGTATCCACGGGGAATTTGTGGTCAGTGTCGCGTTTTTAACTAAGAACTAAATTAACTAGATTGGGGGTTTTGTGAGTTTGATTATAAAAACTAGAAAGCTAATTAATAAAGTTGTAATCAATACGAGAAAGAATAACCTCCACCCGGAATCCCAATTACCCGTTTAACATAAAAACTTGTTTACCGATTCAAAACACCACATAGACATGGCCTCGGAATTAATGAATTTGATTAGTTAATAGGGATAGTTTTTAAGATTCACTATGCAACCTAATAACCCGTTTGATTGTATCAATTACCCACCAATTTACCAACCCGCTAACAACGCAAGGAAGTTGCCAATACGCTTATTAAACGACAAGTAATTCAAACACAAGAAACGTTTACCAATAATCCAACACAAGTGGTCAAGCTGTACCAGTGTATACGAATCCGTAAACAAAGTTCAATGCAAAAACAAGCAAAAGTTCATCCGGGTAAAAGTCACGAGAGGCTTAGCCGCGCATGATAGTCTTTGCCGCTTCGGTTGTCATCCCGAATAGGTTAGATATCATCGAACATACTTGAAAGGTGTGAAGTAATGCTGAAATTCGTCCTCTCTCCTTCGTAATCTGACGCCTGCCTCCGTGCGCCCCTTTTATTCCCTCCACAACCGACTTTCCTTCTAGTGGCCCATTTACAAAACCAATCCTCAGCCCAATATATCTTTTAATTCCATAGCAATTCTCGTTGGCCTTCCCATGGCTACAATATAACCATATAAACAATTAATTAAGTTCATATCCTTATATTTATTTCTTTTCTCTCCCTGTACGTTTAAATGGCCATGGAATTTGATTCATATGATAATAGGATCAATTCATTAAGAACATTACTAAACCAATTAATTAATTTCAAGCCAAGTTAACAGAACTTAATTTGTGTTGCTTTCATTTTATTTACTTATTTTATTATGGTAATCATTTATATTATCTCCTAATTAGATTAATAAAACTCTTTTAGCTCGTTTCTACCTTAAACATAACAAATGTAAAACCAACTAAGGTAGTACATTTTGTAACGATATCGATGCATTTTTATTATCATTAAAAGAAACTGGAGTATGTCTAAAATGCGTCGATCAAATCCCCACACTTATCTTTTTTCATCCCGAAAAAATTATTTGCACTGGAATCACAATCAGAAACATTGGCACTCAATATATTCATTATTTTATTAAAACAAATCACATCACACGTTAACCAAGATTGTGAATATACGGTCCACTTAAACCCAATCGCCGGTTTCAAAGCCCTTATTTTCGATCCATTAAGTTCAAGTAATATGTAGTCGTCTATGGATCCCACACTCAAAGACTACGACTCCACCTATTCCCGTTTCAAGCTTATGAGATTAAAAGATTTATAATCTACCGCCTTATATAAAAAACTCTTATATTATTCCGATTAAACTTAATGATGGATAGATGGATGATATTGCGAGCTTACATGCTTTTGTATACGATCAGTTCAGCGAACATACGCCACACGAGTCACCATCCACATGGTTAATGCCATAAACTTCACGTTTTTTTTTACAACTCCACCTAGAGGGTATGTACCGCATGAGTCGCTATCCCCGCGGCAATACCATAGGCTTTGTTTTCTGTTTTTTTTTTGTTTTTTTTACATGCGCTCAGATGAATGGATGGAATTTTTTTTTGGGTGCCACACTGTTTCGGATTTGTTTTCACAAAAAGAAACAGGTGTGCCAGTTTAATCGGAAAAACTTATAAGTTTTTTACTTATGACGTACCCCTTATACTTTCCACAGTTTCAGTTTTACCCTAGCTCCTACGGCGGGAACCCACAAGACTCCTATTTTAAGTTATTTTATATCAAACTTAAGGAACCTTTCAACCAGCTGGGCCTACCCACATATCCTAAATTAGACGTGTGACCGATTATTTATTATCTCATATATATAATAATCGAAAAGCCATTGATTTAATTACACCTATCATTTTCCATTTTGAGCGAAAACCTTTACGGGACATTTTCTATTTTTTCGATTTTTTTGGATTTTTTTTAATTTTTATTTTTTTGATTTTTTTTTATAATTTTTACGACACGACTGACACGAACTAAGACACACTAAACGCTAGTTTTCCCTCCCCACACTTAATTCCTACATTGTCCTCAATGGAGCGAGAAACTATTTATATACTAAAAACACAAAACAAAATACAGAAATAAATGGAACAGACTCCCCTGATTTGACGCGGTTGAATTCCTATGAGCCTTGTTCCACCACAACCGTATAACATTTCATTCGCGGCTGCTTCAACACGGGACACTTGACTTGAAATTATTCGAATCACTTTCGTCCAAATGGAGATTGAGTATGGACAAAAGTGATCGTCACCTCCTCGGACTTCCCCACACTTGGGTAAACGCATCCGTGAAGATAATTAAAACCTGCAAGAACACACACGCAACACAAAACAAAAATACAATACTCTACATCCTCGGGCTGCCTCCCGAGAGCGCTAAGTTTTAGATCTTCAGCCAGATCGTACCTGATATGCGCTACGGTGGTTTCAATGCACATTTACCCCTTGTATTTCCAATGAATGCCCGAAATTTTACATGCCATCTCCATAAGCTCGTCAGTATAATTGGCATGTTTAGAAAGCACCTGCGGGTTTGGCTGATCCACTTCACGAGATATACACCGATGTCTTGTAGCTTCGCCCTATTCATCTTCTTCCTCGGACCCTCTTCCCCACACTTGTTAATTGAAATGATTGATACGGGAAGAGGTTCGGTACACACATTCATCTCATCAGACTGCTCTGCCTCATCATCTTCACACACCATCTGATCCACCAGTGACTCTTCATCAGATAAAGGATTCATTGGTGTGGTATTATCCTCCACAACCTCCTCCTCCATGTGAGAATAATCTCTAATATCATCAGGTAATGGTGAAAGGCGTTGTTCTATTTCTATCTTCATTTTTAAATTCTGACACTTAGAAACTAAACAGTTGATTCTATCTTCATCGGAAAGGTTGGGTGCTGATAAATACTGCTCGAGTTTGGACAAAGTCACTTCCAACATAGCAAGCTTTTTCTCCTCCTCGGTCTGATAAGCATAGACACCCTCGGGCTTAGAATATTCCTCGGGATGATACTGTCGGTATCCCTGATACGGTCTTGAGATGTACGCATCCATCATTTTTTTATTCCAATACTTTGGATTTTCCAAATACACCGCGCACACATCATCATAATCATAAGTATGATTACGACCGCAACAGAAACATTGTCCATCCGTCCTTGGTTCATAATAAGCATCCTCGTCCCGATCCCATCCATCAGAGTAATAACCATCCTTCACCGTTGTATCAGAATTATAGAAATATGGTGAATGGAAAGGATTCTCATAGCAAGGCATCGGTGGTTCTTCCAATTTCGCTTTTTCCCGTCTAAATCGGGCCTCGTGGCAACCGATACACGGGTGAAGTGGTTCCCCGCACAACTTGCATGTAGAAGAGCCACAAAATATTGTAAGATCTGTCATCCTGCACAAACACAACTCAAATACCCACGTAAATCACGAACAAACAGATAAAACAAAAAAATATTTTTGGGTTTTTTTTTTTAGATTTTTTTTAGAAAGAAAGAACAACTAACTAACTAACTAACTAACACTAAGCGCACTAATTCCCCGGCAACGGCGCCATTTTGATGACTGTCGTCAGAGTCAATCAAAAACCCAATTAAACTACGTAGATAGCGTAAGTAGGGTATCGTATCCACGGGGAATTTGTGGTCAGTGTCGTGATTTTAACTAAGAACTAAATTAACTAGATTGGGGGGGTTTTGTGAGTTTGATTATAAAAACTAGAAAGCTAATTAATAAAGTTGTAATCAATACGAGAAAGAATAACCTCCACCCGGAATCCCAATTACCCGTTTAACATAAAAACTTGTTTACCGATTCAAAACACCACATAGACATGGCCTCGGAATTAATGAATTTGATTAGTTAATAAGGATAGTTTTTAAGATTCACTATGCAACCTAATAACCCGTTTGATTGTATCAATTACCCACCAATTTACCAACCCGCTAACAACGCAAGGAAGTTGCCAATACGCTTAATAAACGACAAGTAATTCAAACACAAGAAACGTTTACCAATAATCCAACACAAGTGGTCAAGCTGTACCAGTGTATACGAATCCGTAAACAAAGTTCAATGCAAAAACAAGCAAAAGTTCATCCGGGTAAAAGTCACGAGAGGCTTAGCCGCGCATGATAGTCTTTGCCGCTTCGGTTGTCATCCCGAATAGGTTAGATATCATCGAACATACTTGAAAGGTGTGAAGTAATGCTGAAATTCGTCCTCTCTCCTTCGTAATCTGACGCCTGCCTCCGTGCGTCCCTTTTATTCCCTCCACAACCGACTTTCCTTCTAGTGGCCCATTTACAAAACCAATCCTCAGCCCAATATATCTTTTAATTCCATAGCAATTCTCGTTGGCCTTCCCATGGCTACAATATAACCATATAAACAATTAATTAAGTTCATATCCTTATATTTATTTCTTTTCTCTCCCTGTACGTTTAAATGGCCATGGAATTTGATTCATATGATAATAGGATCAATTCATTAAGAACATTACTAAACCAATTAATTAATTTCAAGCCAAGTTAACAGAACTTAATTTGTGTTGCTTTCATTTTATTTACTTATTTTATTATGGTAATCATTTATATTATCTCCTAATTAGATTCATAAAACTCTTTTAGCTCGTTTCTACCTTAATTTCAGCCCTAAAAAACACTTAAAACCCACAAATAACAGAGTGAAGATCACTGAAACACAATATTCAAATCCTAACAGTCCATAAAAACTTCAAACTCACCATCGTAGAACTATGAATATAAAACACAACATGATAATCAACATAAAACACACTAATGTTAGTCATTCGATAATCAAAGCCTTATCATCCAAAACACAACACAAAACCCACAAATATGTCGTTTTAGTAATCTTCACTTTGTTATTTGTGGGTTTTGAGTGTGTTTTATGGTTGACATTATGGTGTTTTATGACTTTTTACACTTTGTAGAAAAATAGACTTTGTAGCCAACTCCCACCCTAAATGTATAGATCATATATAAAATGGTTTTATTTATAACAATAACTAATACAATAATAAAATGATAATTATAATATAGATAATAACTATATTAAAATATCTATATGTAGTTACTATTCATGAACACTTAGTATTAATATAGATAATAATAACTAGTGATTTTCCCCTCGCGCTTCGCGGCGAAAATTCGGTTGATATCTGTTTGGTCCGTTACGGTACCTACACTCGCTATAGTAATCGAGTGAGAAAACCTTACATCGATCGAGGGTGACCACACTATTTGAGTATTTTGGTTTATTTTTATGTAAATGTATTATTTTGCTTGTAACATATTCTATTAATGGGTGACCACACTATTTGAGTATTTTGGTCAAGGAAATGTAATAAATCGTCACGCTAGATGGTTTTTCTTTGTAGTGAGCTTTATGTTATAACTCAAGCATTATGTAACTAAAGGTTGTGGGATGATACAATCAAACTTTGTGAATTTAGTTCAAACGTCTAACATTGTCATTAGGAAAAAAAAAACAAATTGGATAATTTTAACAAACATTTTCATAATTCTGGTAAAAAAACAAAAGAATTTGTAACAGACATATAAAACTTAAAGTTAATTTATTATAATTGAAGAATTAAAAAACTAAAAAATATATATATAAGAACTAAAAAAGTGTAAAAACTTTTTTTGCTTAAATTTCGAATTATACAATTATATACTTTTCAACATTTTCGCTCTTAAACTTTTAATAAATATATGCAGTTTGAAATATAAGAAGAAAATAAATCATGCATTTTCATAGTTCTTAAATTTAAGCAAAATATTTAAGAGCGAAAATAAATATTTATTAAAAGTTTAAGAGCGAAAATATTGAAAAGTATATACCAGTTTTTTCTCTTAATAAAACTGATTTATATAAAGAAATTGGAAATTAATTTCTGTATTGATTTATAAAATTTAAAACATCCTTCGTCTTAATAGAAAAAAAATTAACTTAGTTAGTGGTTGGTTGAAAATTTATAAAAAATATGTGACAAAACTATTTTTTTTTCATATAAAAATTGCATGTATATTCTTTTTTATTACATATGTGACAAAATTAATTAAATAAAAGAAATAAAAAAGAGTTTGAGTAAATTGCCAAAATCGTCCCTGTGGTTTATATTTGCCAGTTTCATCCAAATATCATTCAACTTAACAGAAAAAATAAACTAAGTTAGTGGTTTGGATGAAAATGGCAAAAAGTTACAAACGTGAGGAGCAAAATGGTACAAAAGTATCATTTTGGACGAAAATGACAAATGTGCTCAAACCTCAGGGATGATTTTGGCAATTAACTCTAAAAAAAATCAAACTAAATGCTAAACAAAATGCTACTAATAAAAAGAACAAATACCTAAAAAATTATCTTTATTACTAAACAATTAAATGAATAATTGATAAAATATTACTAAATTTAAACTACTGTTCATCATAACTTTATGTTAATATAGATAATAATAAATGATTCTGTGGGACATGTTACAAATATTTGTTCAAGTAAACAAAATAATACTTAACTAAAGTCTTAGGGGGCATTTGGTTCGTAGAACGTTTTGGAAATGAAATTGGAATTTGTATAGGAATTAGAATCTGAAGGTTGGAATTGGAAATTGTTGGAATTGGAATTTCAATTCCTTTTCTCATGTGTTTGGTTATCAAATGAATCGGAATCCATCACCCCGGGACCCAGCACCCCGGTTCGGGTCGAAGTGGTTCACGTCTAAACAGTTCGGGTCGAAATGATTCACGTCGAAACAGTTCGGGTAGAAACGGTACGAGTCAAAACGGTTCGCATCAAGCGGTTTGATTCGAAATGGTACGGGTCAAAACAGTCCGCGTCTAAATAGTTCAGGTCTAAATGATTTGCGTCGAAACGGTTCGGTCTAAACCGTTCGGTCTAAACCGTTCGGGTCGAAACGATTCAGGTAGAAACGGTACGGGTCGAACCAAACGGGAGTCGAAACTGTACGGGTCGAAACGGTTCAGATCAAAATGGTACGGGTCGAAACGGTTCTGATCGAAACGGTGCGGGTCAAAACCGTTCGGGTCAAAACGGTGCGGGTCGAAACGGTAAAAGATTCCAATGAATTTACATTAATTCCTTTACATATAGGAAGGATTTTGAATTCCTTTAGTTAAAGGAATTTGAAGGAATTAATGCCAAATTCCAGTTCCAATTTTATTGTCAACCAAACACATAAAGATTGGAATTGAGATTCCAGTTCCATCTAAGTTCCATCAAATTCTGTGAACCAAACATCTTAAGAGATGGATTTCAGATTCCAATTCCCTTAAATTCCATTGAATTTCGGCAAACCAAACACACCCTTATTGAATTCGAAGTGTTACAGTTTTACAACTACATTTATACATAGAGTAAAGATTAATCTCACATGGCTGCTTGTTCGTTAAGTTAGTTGTTTTTGAGAAGGTGCTTAAACTAACTTGTAAAATCGGGCCTAAAATCTATATGAGGCAAGCATGTCATTCGAGTTTTTGTTCTAGGAATGTGGGCCTTGTCCTTTATTCTGAGCGAGATCCAATGGATGCGCTTAAACCTTGAACTCCCTTCACGGAGGCGACAATGACTTCCCTCCGACATACATCATACTCTACTAGTCAACAAACTTAATAGCTAATCTTTTTTATAATTCACTATTTGATTATAACTAGATGGAAGCACCCCCGCGTTGCGGCGGGGTAAAACCGTACCAACAACATTAAGAACACACCATCGCCAACGCCAAGCAACACTGAAAAGAAGACGTAAAAACGTTAGATCACGCACGTTCATAAAAACGTGTAGAAAATGACGCATTAATAAAAGTTGTTACACCATAATCATGTGTGTACCTTAAGTATAAGAGAAGTTACAACCATTTTGAGAAAAGTAAGAAACATTTTGTAGTGCATTTTGTTACTACATATATGATGATATACTAAGCCCCCACGTTGCAGTGGGGAACATAAAACCGTGCCAAGTTGCTCCAATGTTATACTACCGCCAACGACCATCAACGCAGAAAAAACTCGTAAAGAAAATAAATAAAAATGAAAAAAGTAACATTGGCCGAAAAATAATGTAAAATCATTAAACCACACACATCGATTGCGGCGTGTTAATACGAAGAAATTAGACCGAAACGTAAAACATAGAAAATAATAACTAAGTCGATATAGAACTCGCGAGTTGCGACGAACCTATCATATGAGAAAAATAGACGTAAAAACATTGAACCACATACACACCTTACGTCATGTATGGACACGAATAAAATTTAAATAAAATAAATTAATGTGTATTACAAAAATAAATACATGATTTAAATAAGTAAGAATACTAAAATAAAGAAATCATTAATGTGTATTACAAAAATAAATACATGATTTAAATAAGTAAGAATACTAAAACAAAGAAATCATAAAATAAATAATAATAAAAATAAAGATAATAATAAAATATAATGTCTTATGGACCTACAACCAAACATTTTTTTAAAACTCATAAAACATAAGGTACAATACATACATGCAATCCTGAAACAATAGGTGCAACCAACCATTGCAAAAAAAACCCTATAAGCACAAAGTACAAACAATGATGCATAACATTGTTTTAAATTAAAAGTATATAAATAACTATTCACAACCAAGTAATTTTGTTATAATAATAGTTAAATAACATGACCAAATAAATGTTCTTTATCGCTAACATTCTTTTTTAACAACTAGATTGTTGCCATACGCCGCACGTTGCGGCGGCGACGCCTTAGTTGTTTATTGTTGACGCCACATCATGTGTTGTGTTAACCATATGAAAACCCGTGTTTTGACGTATTCTAACTCAGTGTAACCTATAAAAGCATCGCGGTTACAGTGTACGATGATGATATTAAAGTGTGGTGTCCGTACCTGACATTATACCTTTTTTACTTTGTTACACACATTATGTTCTACGTTTGTGACAATAACATCATTAGACATGATAAAAAAAAGTATGTCTCGTTCGTTGTGGTGCAAAGTTGTAAAAATAATTTAGACATTAACGTGGTTAAGCATAGATAAAAAAAGTATAATAACGTGTCGCACGTTACGGTATAAAGTCGTAAAAGTAGTTTAAATAAAATGAGATATCAAGTTATTAACTATAAAAGGTTGGTGAATCAAAGTTGTCAATTACGAAAAGATAGAAACGAATGTGTAAGTTACTTAAAGATGAGGGTTAATAGTATTTTATGTCAAAAGTTTGAGGGTGCGAAGTGGAAAGACCACAACTTTTATAATGAAGTAGAAGTCTAAAGGTTAGAATTTTCTTTTGTGAAAGTTGAGGGAGTTTGTATGTCGGTGGAAAACCCCGCCCACCTTTCATTTTAAGAGTATATAAAAACGAATATCGGTATCAGTTCTGATAATATTGATAACCATATCAGTGGAAATCAATTTGGTTCATCACGATACCCTCATTAGAGTCATTCTATTTTTTCTATTTTTTTTAACTAAACATGACACTAATTAATTCAGCTTCCAAATTACAAATTTTGTGAAGAAACCACTTTGATTTGTAATGTTTAGTTAAATGTTACAATTAAAAAAAATGTATATTAATAGAAAAGATATTAAATATCGGCCCAAATTTGTAAGTTTATTTTGACTAATATAGATCTCATACCATATTTTAGAGAGTAATGAAATGAAATAGATTTACCTTGGGCAATGTGTAATCACTTTAGCCTTTTAGTTAAACTAGGATTTTGTCCGCCACGCGTTGCGGCGGCGCGCGACGGGCGGAAACATATAGCTAGACAAAACACGATTCGTAAAACGCAGTGTGTAACAAAGGTAGACACAAAGCGTACAACACAATGCCAAAGACATTCGAAAAACACAATGCATTAGCATTTTCAAAAGTAGTAGTTATAGTCTAGGGCTTACAATTGCAATTTTTTTTAAGTTTGGTGGGTGTAAAAATGGAGTAATAGTGCAAGGGGTAAAAAAGCAAAGTTTAAAAAAGACAAAGTGTAAAAGTATAGGGGTGGTGGCGGAAATGTGTAAAAGATGAGGGAGTGTTGGTGGAAATGTAAAAGAAGAGGGTTGGTGGCGTAACTGTGTAAGAGCTAAGGGGGTGATGGTGAAAGTAGAGGGTTGGTGCAGGCAAAGTTTGAAAGATGAGGTTGTGGTTTTGGAAATCCAAAGTAGAAGGTTTAGGGACTAAATTTGTCATTTTATGAAACTTTGAAGATACCAAAGTCAAGGGGCTAAAATTGCAACATCGTGAAAGTACGGGGGCAGGGAGGCAAAGCCGGTGGGAAACTCACGCGCGTTGCGGCGCAAGTACATTGCAAACATCGAATAGATTAGTCGAAGCGTTATGTAATGCGTTAAACATATGAAAACGCACATTTTGACGTATCCAATTTAACTCAATCGCATTGTAGCCGGATAAAAATGTAAAGTATATCGTATTAATATGTGACTCGACTCATACATAGGAAACGTACAAAAAAGCATAAAATGTGTATCAAGGGAAAACTAACACGTGTAATCAAAAGTGATAGTCATATTAACGGAAAAAACTATACCCTTAGCGTGTTGCGGTAAGGTCGAAACGTAGAATTGGAAACGTACATAAAACAATCAAAAAACAAAATATATTTGACCTGACTTGTTCCCAAAAAAAGTTTACAGCGAAACGTACACCAACTCGAATTTATACGGACACATAAATTTTAATATTCATAATACAACCCGGGGGCGATGCGTCGTAGGCACGTTGCAAACAGATTAGTCCAAGCGCTATGTCATGCGCAAGCGCATGTCTTGACGTATTCAGTTCAACCTAATGTATGGTTGAATCCAAACGTTTAGTTTTTTAAAAAAGAAATTAGCGAACGAAAATAATTAAAGAAAGCAATAAGCTAAAAATGTATAGATATACGGTACAACGATAAAGTTGAAACATTATAAACTTTTGAGATTAAACCTCAATGGTATAATATTGCAATGTAATTGAAATTTAACTTGAAAAGGAAATGGACTCAAAACACAATTTAAGAAAACTAAAGCAGATGACAAAAATGTATTTTACTCAAAGTATGGGTGAAAAATTGAAGTTTAACTTGGAAAGGAAAGAGACTCAAAACGCAATTTAACAAAACTAAAAGCAAGGGGTAAAAATGTATTTTACTCAAAGTATGGGTGAAAAGAGGAAATTTCGAAATAGACTCAAAACACAATTTAACAAAACTAAAAGTAAGAGGCCAAAATGTATTTCACTCAAAATATTGTGTAAAAAATGGAAATGACACATGCATGTTATAATATGAAATAACATACAAACACTAAAACTTACATAAATAAAAAATACATATACTTGCAGATGCATAAAAAGCAAAACTAAAAATTATAATATGAAATAATATACAAACACTAAAACTTACATAAATAAAAAATACATATAAACGAAAACAAAAAAGAAGAAAGAAATAGTCAGTAACTTTTCAGATTTCACATGGTTAAACTACAATTTTCAAAGTGATGTTGACCTACTTATTTTCAAAGTGATGTTGAACTACAATTTTCAAACGTTCCCTCTTCCTCCTCCATTCAACGAAGATATTACTGTATGAAACAATGTCGGCAAAGGAAATGTGACAGACGACGGCAAGAAATGTTACAGAGGACGACAAGTCTCCGAAACCCCTGTATTTGACTGGCGACGTCCTGGTGTAGATCATTTTCTGACCGGTGATTAATTGTAAAGACGGTTTGGTTTTGCGATGCTGCTTCAGATCTGGTTGGCGAATTCCGTTTATAACTCGTCGGCCGGCCAAAAATCAATCCCATTTCATCATCATCGGCTAATAACATTTATGGGTTTCACTATTCTTTCGTTATCTTCGGTATTTGTTTAGGGGGTTCACTAAATCATAATCGGAGTAGAACAGGGCACTAAACTGTCGCCTTTAGTTTTATCATAGTTAAACCGATTTAAAGTATGCTTTTTTCTGGATTCCAAGACACCACCTGTTTGTTTATTTGTTGCTTCCTAAGTGGGTTTTGTTTTTTATTCCCCAATTCATCAAGCAATAATCATGATACTTGTTTTTGTTACGTATATATAATTGACTGATATAGTTGATGCATAGATAGATATTTGCCTAAACGATGCACCCGAGCGTGGTAGGTGGTTACGGTGGCAGAAAAGTTGGAGGGGAATGCGATGGTTGTTCGTGGTAGTAGGTGTTACTGTGGTGGCGAGATGCGGTAAGGGTGGCGAGATGCGGTAAGGGTTGCAGATGTTTGGGGATGGTGATGGGTGTAGCAGGTGGGTGGAATATGGTAGTTGCAGGTGCGAAGGTGGGTTGCAGGGTTTAGGTTTCAATGAAAAAAAAAGTGATTCTCGTAGATGATGAATATTGTTACTTTTTAAGGGGGAAACAATGATTGCTTAAACAACAGATGGGATGGCAGTATCGTATTTAAATGGCCTTTTTAGGACATGTACATAAGACAAAAAGGGAGGAAATGTCGGTGGATTTGCCACCGACTTTGTCCTTTAAGTCTTTAGGGTAATATGATTTTAAAATTATGTATGGTCCACCGACCATACATTTTAAGAGTATACTAGGATTTTGACCCGCCGCGCGTTGCGGCGGAGTCAAAAGTTAAATTAACTCGTATTTATACTTTATATTTGACCCGACTCTTTACTGAAAAAAAATTACGTCGCTGTCGAATGAAAATGTATTTATACTTTATATTTGACCCGACTCTTTACTGAAAAAAATTACTGAAAACATGTTACCTGGCTGTCGATTGCATCTCTCAAGCACCGAAAACGGCATGAATTGGTCTCGAGTGCGAGTGATGTGTAGGTTTTTGCTGCTCCACCTTCAGCAATTACTTCAAATGACGATATAATTATCTGCATTTGATGATAATATTGTTTGTATCTTCTATCAACCTGTGCACATAAAAAAAAGAGTTAAGTTCTTTTTGAGTCCCTGTGGTTTGTGTAGTTTAACTGTTTGAGTCCAAAAATCAAACTTGTCTTGATTTGTGTCCCTGTGGTTTTGTATTTTTAACCATTTGAATCCAAAATGCAAACCTCATCCAAAAACCATTTGGATTCAAATGGTTAAAAATACAAACCACAGGGACTCAAATCAAGAAAAGTTTTTGCATTTTGGATTCAAATGGTTAAAAATACAAACCACAGGGACTCAAATCAAGACAGGTTTGGTTTTTGGACTCAAACAGTTAAACTGCACAAACCACAGGGACTCAAAAAGAACTTAACTCTAAAAAAAATGTTCTTGAGTTCTTGGTTTTGTATTCTTGAAAACCAAAAGAATAAAGATTGGAATTTGAAAAGACATGGTGAACCTTTATGGTATCCTTTACACATTTCAAATAACAATAAACATAAAATTTTAACCAGAGCAACATTAATTGGATCAAACATGTGCAAGTGTTCATATAAAACAGAAAACTTGCTTCTTTCAACATAGATGATAGCCTGGTCATCTTGTTCTCTAAATCTTTTTTTCTGCAGCGAAAAGTTGACTGATAGATGCTAACTTTCCTCTTCCAAATCCCAATTTCTCATCCCCAGATGCCATTTTTTCTTCCCACCCACCACTATCTTTAAAAAGATCCAAACTTTCCTCTTCTTCACCACTCTCTCACTTTTTAACCGTCATCAATGGCTGCCACACCCACAGAAACCCTAAATCTTGAAATCAAATAAGTGGGTGAGTTCAAGATTCGTCATTTACTTCATATATATATGTATTTTTGTTTATATAGACAACTCATTCAACTCACTTTTTCTACTTACCCTGTTCTTTCTTCCTCCTTGGCCCTTGCGAAACCGATCTTACTCAATTACAACAGATTAGAAATTCCAATCACATAAAACAAAATCCTTTGAATAACAGTGAAGACCCAAATACACATACTTGGGAGCTAAAGTCGAAAGGCTGATGATTCAGGAATAGCAGCAATTTCTAATTTTTTACATCAATCAATTTTTCACAAAAAAAAAAAACCCTCCAAATTACAAAAACAATAGCTCAAATTCCCCCATCTAACCTAATCCACATCTTGCAATCGTTCTCCAATGCTCGTAAACAACACAAATATAGAATAATGTTACACTTGGTCACTTGGATACCTTCTAGACATGATAATCATATAACTACTCACATAGCAACTAAAGATGTAAAACTCATAACAAAAAACAATAACCTTAACTTTTCACATGAATCAATTTTTCACAAAACAACCGTAAAATTACAGAAACAATAGCTCAAATTTACACATCTAACCTAATCCACAGCTCGCAATCGTTCTCGTACACTCGTAAACAATACGAATCAACATCTAGTAAACGGAAACGAAAACGGAATCGAAATGAAAATAGAAATCGGAGTGAAGACTTACGCGATGATAAGGTTGAGTTCTTGAGAACCGGTGAAATTACCTACACATGAATGAGTGACATTCGTCGGCTTGTGAGCTGTGACGACGTAATTATACGTACTCATCTTCTTCTTCGAAATGGAACCCTAGAAACCCTGTTCTTCTCGGTTCTTCGATTTCTGTTGGACACCGGCACCGCGAATGCTACTTTGTTTGATGAAGGGTACATATTTCAAGAGATAAAAGAGAAAGGGTTGTCTAAAAACACTTGCTGAAAACATAAATTCACCACAAATCAGAAAGAACAATCATTTTATTCACATATCTAAACACAAGTAACTATGAACCGCCCCTGGTTATCATGATTCTCAAGAATTTTTAAATTAAATTGTTCGTATGCAAAAAAAAAAAAAAAAAAAAAAAAAAACTATATCCAGCCAAAACGTTTAACACAAATCTTTAGGTGAAGCCGTAAGACAACGAAAAGTATCAGGACATAGGTGTTGCTTGAGATCTTTAGATGTTGTGTTGTGCTGACAACACATGTGTCACACATAACAATAATTAAAGAAAAGTTATGAAGAGAGGGAAAGATCGTTACCTTAATTGTGTCTCTAGAAAGGGTTTCCGTTTGGCGATGAAAGCGTTGTGATCGACGTTCGACGGAGACATCGTTGGCTACAGACAAAGGCGAAGATCCGTAGAGGACACGACGTTCGTGGGAGTCGTCTGCTCCGCCACTTTACCGTCGCAACGGTCTTGGTCATATTCCACCGACGCCGCTGGTTCACGGCAAAATCCAGTCATCTCTCTTCTCTGCTCTGTAGAAACCCTAGTCTGATGGAGTGTGGCAGAATGATAAAGATCTGGAAGAAATAAGAGTAAGGACTTCTTTGTTGAGGGGTATTATTGTCAAAAGAGTGTTCCACCGACTTTTCCTTTTAAGATGTTATAAATACAATTTATATTTACAATATAGTAACATAATAAACCAAAATGCTAAAACTCACTAAAATCTGTCAAAATTAGAATCAGGCTTCAAACAAGAGAATATTGGCCCATGAGTCAGCCTAATAATGTCAAAACCTTTTTTTTTGTCCATATTTTATGGATCCGTAATTCTTAAGAAAATAAAAAGTATGCCCACTTCAAGGTGGGACCTTTTCTATGTCGCCTTCTTTCTATCTATTTGCTCCATGTATATGCAAGAACGACCCAGACCATCTGCAGAGTAGGCAATCGTAAAGGACCCACTCTCCCCGGGGCGGGGGAAAAATATAAGAAAAATCATATAGAGCCCTCAAGGGCCCTTAATTCCAAAGACGGTTGCGAGTAATGAGCCCAACAATTTCTTGTATTAGCCATAATACCTGCAACCGTCAAGAACTTCGGAAAGTTGACACGTTTGGTTAAAGGTTTAAAAGCCAATAAACTAATAGTGCAGAATACGGACAAAGAGTGGTGCAAAAGGTTGTCAAAAACATAGAGAAGTTTTTTTTTTTTTTTAAAGCTAAGAGCCTGCGTTGAACCTGGACCAATTATATTAAAATACTCTCATTGCTCATGTTTGAACCTGGGACCTTCCATCCAGGAGACATGTGACTCTACAAGCAGGCAGGCCTACGTGGACACATAGAAGTATAGAACAAATGGACTACAACCAAGGGTGGAGCTTTATTAGGGCCCGGGATGCCTTTGCCCCCACCGACTCTTCGTTCGTAGTGTTAATTTTACTGTAAAATTCTGTAATTTTTTTGTGACGTAAAATATTGGATTTTTAAGAGTCCGGCCTCCACTGAGTTTTCTTTCGAGCTCCGTCACTGACTACAACTAATGAGACACAATCATAAAATATAAAATTTTAGCCAAATTGTGGCACATGTACAGTAGCTCATCAATTGCTCAAAGAAAGTGGAAAGGGAAAAAGAAAAGTGAAACCACACCACATCAATAAGACTTTTTGTAAACATTTAAAATTTTCCATTCAAACATCCTATCTAACGGTTGGTATGCATCAAATATTTGATGTTTGGTGTGCGTTAAGCGTAATATGATTTTGTTAATATTTTGAGCCCATTTTACGCATTACTCAAGTTTTAAATTTATAAAACGTAATATGATTTTGTTAATATTTTGAGCCCATTTTACGCATTGAAGGAGGTCCTAGTAAGCTTGAACCAAGTCCTCGCAGGCTCTATACACTGAACGAGACACGAACTTTACCAAACCACCCTCCTAACCCCCTTCCAGGTAGTTAACGCGCTTTATATAGACCGTATAGACACGAATGAGTAAATCAATGACATCACGAAGAAATGGTAAATAAAATTCACTTTCAACATAAGAAACTAGTTATTAAAGTTATTAATACAAACCCAATTAAAAAGTGCCGAAAGATTAAAAATCAAAAGTAATACATTAAAGACTTATCTTCACAAAGTGATGTTAGAGTTTAGCCAAACATGGCCTTTGATTGACAAGAACTCTTACGATCAATTTTGGATCCCGAGACTACTACACACTCTAAAGATGGATAATGGATGATGGTGGTGGGTGTTGGTGTTGTAGTGGTGGTGGATTGGTGGCAAAGTGGGAGAGAAGTGGTTTGCCAAGGGATGCCTTTGAAGTGAACAAGCACCCCTATTTATAGCCAAAACAGAATCCCGGCCACGGCCCCGTGTCCACTGGGCACGGCCTGTGGCCATCCTTCTTCTCTTCCTTCATTTAATGCAATTATCAGCAGAGGGCCCCACACGACCCCGTGTCTTCTAGGCACGGCCCCGTGTGTCACAACCTAACCGATGGCGGAAACATCGGGGCGCGACACTGAGCGAAACAGATTGTCCAAGAGAAATTCCATAACCACTAAATTACCGGATAGTTAATATTATGTCTCATACCATAACCCATCAAGCAATCAATTATTACAGACATAGATATCTCAAAGACAAATAAAACTGTTCCGACAACTCAGATTTAAATAAATTGTTCATTGGTTTCTAGACTCTCCTAAGCTCGATTCCCATGAAAGCAAGCAAGCATCCTAAACATTCAAACACCTGTCACATACGTTAAAAATAGAGGTCAATACATATAGTGTAAAGGTGAGCATACAAGTTTAATAGTAATAATAGAGTTCGAAAGCGTTTACGCATAACCAGCATGTACAACGTATAATGTGAAGCATGTAAGTTATCGAAAAAGATCCTATCAATACCAATGACTGCAATTTGACTGCGAGCAGCAAGTGCGCATCACATGTTCACCACTGCGAACACGTGAAGTGATATCCTTAACAACCCCTGAGTGAACAGGTGCTGAGTCCAAACTATAGTACTATCGTTGCTAAGGCAGGTAGACATCAATCAATGTGTAAACATAACAAACAGGCATTCATCGAGACACGTATAACATGCAATAACGGGTAGCGTTAAAAGTAGTTGCGTTGTGTGTTCGTTGTGAATTGAATATAGGTAACGTATGTAACACCCAAAAGTGCTTTAGCAAAAAGGGATCGAGTATACTCACAGCGATAGTAGTTAATGGATTGAAGGGAGCGCTAGAGTGAGATTAGCCTGATTAGAACGATAGCATAAGCGATGAACGGCGCGTAAAACGATGCAAGTGAAGCAAGGTAACGAGTGGTCATCCGGTCGGATGGCAATCCGAACGGATGGCCATTCGGTCGGGTTGACACTCGTTTAGGTTGGATATGTTTATGTATGATGGCTTTGAAGTTTTCGTTGTAGCATTTTGTAAACAGGGAAGTGTCTCTACCCTTCAGGTCATTCGATCGAATGGCAGTTCGATCGGATAGTGATCCGTTAGGCGAGGCATTTCTCATAGAACAAGTTCACAGCAGGATTGTCATTCGATCGGATGGTCTACCGATCGGATGGCAATCCGTTAGAAGCTGATCATCTTTGAAAATTGTAAAATGTGTAAGTGTTGAAGTCCAAGTGCAATCCGATCGGATTGCGGTTCGATCGGATGGCAATCCGATCGGACGGCAGTCCGTCCCACAATCTGGCCGTTTTGTGTTTTGGTCAAAATTACCGAAGCAATTAAGTGATCAAATTAGTTAAGTGAGGTAGTGTGCTAGAAATGTGTGTTAAAAATATGCTAGTTAAGTTATTTGCAAAAAACAGTTTCAGGATACGGCTCAGGATATTGAGCTGTATCTATGATCAAACAATGAACAAAAATATAAAAGGTGACACAGGATGTACGAGGAAAGCCCTTGATCAATCTAGATCGTCGGCACAAAACCTCGGGAGCTGACAATCGCAGCTGCCTTGTTCTTCTATTATTTCAAATATCAGGATACAGTGCAGTATATGATGCGGATCAACTAGGTGTTACAATGTAATTTGAGTACAAGTGTTTGTGTGTAGTGATTGTTTGCAATTGGAGAGTAAAAGTGTGCGTAATGGTGTGTGCCTTAATCTGATCCGATCACTCTATTTATAGTAAAGCTAAAATAACTAACTATCCTATCAAACCGGGATGCTTCGAATATTCCCCAAGTGAACGTTGTAGTCCTGGTCTTTCGGGTTCAATGTCTTCAATCTAACTGATTTGCCTGAGTCTTGGGGGGAAGAAGTCTTCTTGAACGTTGGAGACTTACACCTCCTAATCTGCACGTGGTTAATTCAATTAATACCAGGATATCGTACCAGGATGTTACCAATATCCTGATTCGGTATCCTGATCACAAATAAACAATCAAAGTCAGAATATTAGTCAGGATATATGTTCAGAAAATGGCCCATAACAATTGTCCCCAAATATATCTGTTGGTATACCAATCCAACAGATATATTTTAAAACCTTATCTAGCAAACCGAGGCAATTAAAACGAAATGACGATTGAGGTGACATTGTGCAACTTCCCATGCTACATTTACTCTTTACCCCCTATATCCAGCCTATATTAACTGAGGGACTCCTCATTATGATCATCTCTATCTTCAAGCGAATTTCAGGTACTTTCTCTCTCTCTCTCTTCCCTGTTTTCCTTGTTTAAATCACCTGTTCTCCGATCGTGATCCTCCATGGCTACCCGCACTAGATCCCAAACGGCGGATTCCGTTCCCCCCTTTCACAGACAAAACCTGCTTAAGGAACCCTCAAAAGAGGTGTGTTCTTTTGATAATGCTGATATTGCGGCTTTACGAGCTTCCGGTGCCTTTCCCGCCGGGACAATTTTCCGTCCATTCGACCGAGAGGTCCGATCGGATTTTTGTTCCGACGAGTGGGTATGCTTTTTTGCTTATCCTTTCTCCATAGGGCTTCAGTATCCGTTTTCTCCCTTCATTTCTCGTTTCCTTGAGCTTACTGGCCTTAGCTTCGCCCAAATCATGCCCATGGTTTGGCGCGTGTTAGTCACCTTGGAGCGGATTAAGGCTCGTCACATGCCCGAATTGTGCATCGAAGATCTTCCGATGGCCTATCATTTAAGATCTCATGGTTCCAGCCGGTTACTTCTGTTTTCTATTTCCAAAGATCCTCTCATTCTTAAGGCTACCAAGAACGAGGATAAATGGACAAGAATTTTTTTTTTGTGAAAAGGGACTCCATCGACATGGGTCTTGACCTTCCTAAGAGATGGTTAACTTCTGGTAGGATTTAGGGTTTTAGGAATATCCCCAATCATATCCCGAGACTACATCCCGAACTGATATCCTGACATGTTTATTTTTTGCAGCAAACTTCAAGGAATTAGCTCCCCCAAGTGCCGAATCGGAAGGAAGAATAAAAGAAATCTACAAGCTTCCGGAAAGTGAAAGGACCTTTACCATGCTACTCACAAGTCCAAGTCAAAGATCAAGTTCCAACATGTCTGGTAAGCATATTTTCAGAAATTATCTTTATTTATTAATCTGATTATATTTTAAAGGTATAAGAAATCTAAACGTATCTTCCCTTATGCAGTGTCGGTTATCAACCTTGAAGGCTTCCAACTCGACGAGTTGGATAGTTACTCTAGCCTCGCACCTGCCAAACAAGAATCCAATCCGAAGTCGTCTGTCACACCAAAGCCTACTAGTTCGAAGACTACTTCTGCTCCCAAAGCTCCTCCAGCATCCAGGACCCGGGCCTCTAGCTCCCGGAAGAGAAAGGAAGTTGAGCCTCCCGCTACACCCCATGTATTCCCATTTGAGAACCACGGGTTTACAGAATCCAGCAAATTCATGACCGGCTTCCTCAACCAGGTTAGTATCCTGACCCATATCCTGCAACATATGCTGGTTAATAAAGTCAATTAAAGTCAATACCTGTTTCTTTGCAGGGTCTCGAACGCCTGGTATTCCTCTATGAAGACGCATGTGGCCTGAACACCATGTTAGAGAGCAAGCTGAAGAAGGCCGAAGCCACCATTGCAGATCAAGCAGCACTTGCCACCGCCAAATCGGAGCATTACGAGGCTAAGTATAAGGCAATGGTCCAAGAGCACCAGGCTGCCATCCAGAAGGTCACTCATGAGGCTCAAGCCAAGTCCGATGCGGCCCAAGTTCAACATGAGCAGGACATGGCTTCATATCGGGAAAGCCTCAAGAGTTCTGTTATCATCTCCTTTCTCCAGGCCAGATTGAAAATGGCTTACGAGGCCATGGCTTTGGGTGTTGAATGCCCTTCATGGAATGTTAAAGCTTGGGAGATGAAATTGAAGGATCTTGGTGGTAACCCTGTGGAGCCTCCTTCAAAGCCTGCTACAGAGGAGCCCACTAAGGCGACTGAGAAGGTAGATGATGCTGGTGCTTCAAAGGATGCTGGTGGCGATGCTGGATGTGATGCTGAAGGTGATGCTGGAGAAAATGTTGCCGACGAGGTTATGATGGAAGGAGGAGCTGCCCCTTAGAGGCAGCGAAGTGGGCGATGATGGATATATGTGCCAAGGCCGGAGCCCACTTTTTTAAATTCCATGGTTGTGGTCTGTATAAACAATTTACTTTTTCTGTCGTTGAACAATTTACATTTCCTGCACTAGAACAATATGATGACCAAAGGAGGATGGGTCATGTGTTTCAGGATGAAGCCCTTGGTCATCAGTTAGTATAAGTTGTTTTGAATGATGCAACAGTTGGAGGCGGATGGGTCTCGTTTTGAGATGAAACCTTCAATCGTTGCGTAAATATGGTAAAAACTAATCGTGCTTTTGGTGGATGGGCCTCGGTTTGAGGTGAAACCAAAAGCACAACTTTTGACATGTTAATAATATAACCACCTTTTGACTCGCTTGCGGTTGCCTTTTAATTTTTGTCATGCATTACTTAGTTTAGATTTCAGCTTTGCAAAATTAGCACAATTATTTTCTGAAAATATCCTGATCAATATACTCAGTGGTATCCTACGAAGACTTTCGTCAAATAGGACTTCTCAAAACCCAAACAATTTAGACAAAGTCTCTAAAGAATAAAAGATAGTTTATTTTTCAAAATCCGTTTTGATAACACTTGTTTGACCAGAGTACTAATTTTCAACCCAAGTATTATTTCCCAAATAATCAAATATCCTGAAACGTATCCCGAAAACACATTTTGAGAACATATCCTAAAGATATATCCTTATCAGGATATTTGAGCCTTAAACACAGTTTCAAAAGTTTAAACAACTTATGTAAGGTTCACAAAGGAAAGATCATACCAGGAATAAAGTGTAACCCTAGTATCGAACTTCAATCCTTTTGCAACTTCTTCAACTAAGATGTCCCCAGTCTGAGATACTTAGTACACTAGGTTTGAGTTTGATTCTTCAAGCCTTACACAGTCGCCTTGGGAGGAATGTCCCCTGTGCATAAAGTCTTCAAACACTTATAAAATTTTTGAATTCAAGTTCTAACTGTTTGGACAGTTCTTGTGTTACTGGGGTAAAACCCAAAAACATACTGGAGATAAATCCTTAGTATCTTGGGGAAAATCCCATAGGTATCCTGGGGAAAATCCCAAATTTTCATGCGCTACAGGCGGGAGTGTATAAACTCCAAGACTTAGAAAGGTGATAACCTTTAAACCTTAGAGAGTATGAAAATACCCTTCCGTGAGAGAGGGTGATCAATCCTCATATACCTTGAGAATCCAGGATATAGCCAACAGTGACGAAATTGTCAGCTACTTTTACATGAACTGGTCCCGCCACCTCGAACTATCCCTGGATAACTTGCGCTCCAGGCAGGGTGTTTAAACCCAATTCGAGAGAAAGGTGAATACCTTTAAACCTGTGAAGGGGTCAGGATCCCTTAAACGTGAGAGAGGGGGCCAATCCTCTAATCTTTCGAAGTATCCTGAATGTATATCCTGGAGCTATATCCCGAAGCATATACTGCAAAACAATTGTAAGCTAAGGTGGGTGTTAGCCTGGCTAACACCCCTCCGATGCTTAAGTCAGTAATGGGTTCAAAGCAATAAATAATATTAAAATTTAATAAAAGAGATAGAATCCATACCATCCTGAGTTAGAATTTAGATTCCAAACTCACTTGAAATAGAGCTTTAGATGTATAGCATTCCAGGATCTTGGTAGCATATCCCCCTCCATATTCTTGAGTCGGTATGCTCCTTTTCCTGATTCTGATTCAATCTCATAGGGTCCTTCCCATTTTGGAGCCAACTTTCCATCAGCAGGATTAGTAGTATTCTGAAAAGCCTTCCTCAATACCCAATCTCCAACCTGGAACCTTCGAGTCCTTATATTCTTGTTATATGCTTTAGATATCCTCTGTTGATATGCCGCCATCCTTAGTCTTGATGCGTCTCTTGTTTCATCAATAGTATCCAATTCTTGGCATAGGACTTCAGGATTGTGCTCAGGATCCCGGAGGTTGGATCTCGCTGTAGGTATTACCATTTCTGTCGGGATCACCGCTTCTGCTCCAAATACCAAGGAAAACGGGGTTTGGCCAGTCGCACTTTTCACCATCGTCCTATCAGCCCACAAAACAAAGGGTAGTTCTTCTGCCCATCTTCCTTTCTTAGCCCCTAGTCTCTTTTTTAAGTTGTTGACAATTATCTTGTTTGAGGATTCTGCTTGTCCATTTGCTTGAGGATGTACTGGGGTGGATGTGATCATTTTGATTCCCCAACTCTTGCAAAAGTCAGTAGTCCTTTTACTTATAAACTGAGATCCATTGTCACAAATTATCTCAGCTGGTACTCCAAACCTAGTTAGGATATTCCTTTTTATGAAGTGTTAGGGGAGGATTTTCTAAATCCTAAGGATCACGGATCCTCAAATGCTACTAGGATCATGGATCCTCAATTCTGTTTGAATTAAGGATCCTCAGTAGGTGTTGCAGGATCAGGATTCAGGATCCTTATTGTTATCCTTATACTAACAATTGTCTACCTTGTATGTAAGCTTGTTTTGCAGGAGCAAAGGCATGGACCAAGTCTCACCGAAATTCTTAGAGCATATTCCCTTAATATTCCGCACGTGTTTGACCATTATGGACGTTGTGGAGATTGTGGGGAACTTGCATAATTGTCGGACAGTTTGTTATCTTAGTTGTTTCTAATTTAAAATGGGGATAACAAGCTTGAGTAGAACACTTAGCTAATTTTAGCAAACACACACACTCTCGAACAGCTCTCGGCAATCTACTTGGCGATTTCATACATTTTTGCACATTGCACACTAGTGATCCTTGTAACGAGCTTGTTATCATCCCGAGTTGTAAACTTCTTTTGATTAATCTTAGTTGGTGATCGGTAGTTTCCATCACCCGAGGCTTTTTATGCCGGAGATCAACTCTTGATCAAGGGCTTTTTCCTCGTATAAATCTTTGTGTCACTTGTTCATTACATTTCTGAGTGATCCTTAATATTGTTCATTGATTCAAGCATTACACCTCACAACAAAAGATTTGGTTGTATTATCTTTGCTTGATTTTTGACCAAAACAGTTTGGCGCCCACCGTGGGGCAATTGGTGCTTCGTTCTTGAGAAATTATTGTTCTTGTGATCATTTCGGTTCATTACAACCAAGCAGATGGCTTCTTCAGCAAAGAACACATCAAGCTCTATGCCGGCAATCAGTTCTTCACAGGGCGTTCCTCCTTTGCCTCCACCACCTTCTGGATCCCAGAAGAATGCTGAAAATGCTGCGAAGAAACAAAGCCCAATTTTTCCAAAACCACCAACTTCTTCTGTTACCACTAATCCTACTAATAGTGATCTTTTTACTTTGATTTTGCAGATGAAGGATCGCATACAAGAGCAGGATAAAACCAATGAAAGGATCCTCCGGGAGATTGGTGATATCAAGAAACAGAAGAAATCAGTGGAAGATCACTCTCCTCTGATACCAAGGTCATTGGATTTCGATACTCCAGCTACAACTGCCTTGCAAAATGCAGCTCTAGACATCCAGTATCAGAGTGGACCATTGGGAAGGCGTTATGGAGCAACAACTATGAGTCAGGCTTTTGGCTCTCACTTCCAGCCTCAAGGATCCTGTTTTCAGTCTTCAGGACCCTCCTTCAAGCATCAGGGATCCTTCGTCAGCTCAGGAGGATATTTGGGAATGCACACAGTCCAAGGATCCTCTCAGGTCCAAGGATCCTCCATGATTCCAGGATCCTCTCAGGTTCAAGGATCCTCTCAGCCCCAAGGATCCTTTCAGGTTCAAGGATCCTCTCAGCATCAAGGATCCAACATCCTTCAGGATCAAGGATTCTCAAGAAGTGTACAACCCCCAAGCACAGATGTTCATCAAGGAGACTTCATTCCAATGCAGACCATTGCCTCTTCTGGTCCTTCAATCATACCAGAATCCCGCCAATATGGATTCACATCTGCAATTCCTAACTTGAATCCCCTGGGAGGTAACACTTTCAATAATTCTTATAACACTAACCATGGGTCTATGCAGGATACAGGTATCAATCAGGCTATGGCTAGGGAGTTACAGAAGCTTAAGGATATGATATCCAGCGTACCAGGAGTGGTTAAACCCATTCCTGAAATTGCAGATGGTAGCCATAGGATATCTCATTTTGCACCACCTATTTGTGATGCTGAGATACCCAAAAGGTTCCAGATACCAACTATGAAGCTATATGATGGTTCAACGGATCCAGAGGAGCATGTAGCTCAATACAGAGAAAGGATGGAGATCAACCCCATCCCAGAGAGGTTAAAAGAAGCATGTCTATGCAAGGGTTTTGTATCCACACTCACAGGATCAGCTCTTAAATGGCTGCTGTTTTGGTCAAAAATCAAGCAATGACAATGTAACCAAACTTTCTGTTGTGGGATATGATGCTTGAACTGATGAACAACAATAAGGATCACTATGAAATGTAATGAACAAGTGACACGAAGATTTATACGAGGAAAAAGCCCTTGATCAATGAATGATCTCCGGCATAAAAAACCTCGGGTGATGTAAACTACCGATCACCAACTCAAATTAAACAAGAAATGTGTTACAACTTCGGATGATAGCGAGCTAAGTACAAGGATCACTATAGTGTATTGTGTGTAAAGGTGTGTAATCGCCAAGTGAGAGCAGTTGTACGAGTGTGTGTGTGTAGCCAAAAATAGCCAAGTGTTTTCTAATTAGCTCGCTACCCCTTTAAAAATAGAAAATATCTACTCTAACTAACATTCCGCAAATGGTGCAAGTTTTCCACGACTCCATAACGTCCATTTTCAGCCAAGCACGTGCGGAATACTTCAAGGAATATACTCCAGGAATATCGCCAAGACCAAGTCCAAATTGATACTCCTGCAAAACAATTTCGAATTCAAAGTAGACAATTGTTAGTACAAGGATCCTTATAGTGATCCATGATCCTGATCCTGAAGCACTTCTGAGGATCACCAGTTCATACAGAAGTAAGGATCACTAAGCCCAACGGCAATTAAGGATCACTGATTACTTAGAAATCCACCCCTAACAATTGCCCCCAAAATATAAGGAGTAATTTTGTAAATAAATGAGTTATATTTTGTTCTTATCCGCATTTAACCAACGGATAACTAGCCGTTATAATCAGACTAGCCGTTGCGAATCATGACGTCACTGAGGTGACTATCCTGTAGAATCATCATTATAAATAGGAGTTAGAGATAGAGATCAATCTGCATTTAAAATCAAGAGTAACTCCCTTTAAATTCATATCCGAAGACCAAGCAGGTATTTCTCTTCCTCTTCCTTCTTTACGTTTTCTTTCTCTGCTCCTTCTTTCTTCACCTTCTTCAAGATGATGCTAAGATCCTCACCGGCAAAGGATCATAAGAAGGACACTCCTCTCAAAAGCCAGGGGATCATCAAAGATTCAGCGAATGAGAGGTGCTGTTTCACTGATGCACAAATAGACAGAGTCCGCCACTGTTTTCCGGCAAACACTGTTTTCAAACCATTTGACCCCACCGTTCTTAGTGACTACATTTCTGAAACTTGGGTAGCTTTCCCGGTCACACCGTTCACAATAGGATACTCATATCCTTTCCCTGAATTCACCCAATCTTTCTTCTCCCTCACCGGCATCTCCTACATCCAGGCTATGCCAATGATCTGGAGGGTCTTATATACCCTTGAAAGGATCATTGAGCAAGAAGGAATTGACTTGGGAATGTCAGAATTAGCTGAGATGTATGATCTCACAACCTTTGGATTCCACCGATATCTATTCAAGCGCAAACCCGGTGAAGAACATCCCATCTTTAAGGCCACTAAAAATGATACCAATTGGAAACGGAGATTCTTCTTCGCCCGAAGGGATTCTATCCAGGATGGAAAGGATCTGCCAAGGAAGTGGAGCACCCATGGTAGGGTAGAGGATCCTTAGAAGGATCACTGAGTAAGCTCATTCCTGATGATGACTACTAATATGCTTCTGTTTCTTTTGTACAGCTATCACATTCTCGCATATTATTCCTTCAGCTGCCACCAAGGGGAGACTTGCTGCTTTTAGAAAACTTGATCCTGCCACAAGATCATTCAGATCAAACACCCAGGATTCTCAAGAGGTATCCTCAGGTTCTGTCACTATGTCAAGTAAGTATCCTGTACTTTTTATATTTAAATGTTTGAATAAATAGTTAAAAAGAGATAGGATAAGGATACTTATCTGTTTTGGGTGTATAGGCGCTGGAAAATCATCGAGATCTGCCTCCAAATTCAGCGTCACTGAGCTTGACACTGTTCGATCCTCCAAGAAAAAATCTGCTGCTAGCCCTTCCATCGTCATCCCCAAGGCAACCGCTTCGAAGGGAAGAGGTGGAAAGAAAAGGAAGACTTCCGAAGCTGACAACCTACACGGCCTGCCCCTGATCCGCCATCAATTCCTCGAGTACTTCAATGAGGTAAGGATCACTGACTCAGCTTAGTTATCCTATCCAATTGAGAATCATATGATCCTAACTTCGTATTGTCTTGTTTACAGAAATTTGCGGAGATCGAGGAGTATGTTGGGAATGTTGAGGGTCTTGAGGAGAAATACTCTGATCTCCAAAAGGTGGCGGTGCTCAAGGATCACAAAATTGCCTCTCTTGAAAAGGATCTTAAGGATGCCAAAGCTCAGATAGCTACCATTCTGATCAATGTTGATTATGAGAAGCACGAGATCACAGAGGATGCTAAGGTCTCCGCAGCCATTGCCATGTACAAGACCAAGCTACAGATTGCTCAAGAAGCTCAGGATCCCGCCTTTGATAGGAGCAACTGGGACACGGAGGGCTGGAAGGCTAGGCTGGCTGAATTGGAGGATGAGGATGAGGCTGATGAGGCTGAGGAGGTTCTGGCAATCGAGGCTAGTGGTAGCGGCAAGGATCAAGCGAAGGATACCGGAGCTGGAGGGGATGATGATGCAGCGAAGGTGTAAGCTGCATGAATGGGCGATGAAGGACATTTCTAGACGTAGCCGGAGCCCATTTTTTAAGTTTGGTAGTTTGTTTTGGTTATGATGTTTTGATGAACAATGGTTGGTCTGTACTTAAACAATAGTAATTAGGGTTGAGGATCATGGATGATCCTTTGAACAATAGGTAGGATAATGGGTGGTGGATGGATCCTCTGTTTGGGGGATGAAGCCACTCGTTATCCTTCCGTCTTTAATTTCCTGCACTTGTTAGACCTATGAACAATGGACACCCTTTACCTACCCCAGCGGACGGGCCACGTATTGCTGGTAGATGCTCGGGGTAGGTAATTTTGACAACTTAGAAGGGTTTAATTTTTTGTGAATAAAATAACTTTAACTTTTTGGCTTATCCTGTGTTGATATTTTACTTTCCAACTGTGGTGATGTTTATTTTGTTTAAACTTATCAAGTAGGGAAAAAGTTTAAGAAATGTCCCAAAAAGTTTAGGATATGATCAAAGATCACATAACCCATAATTGATAAGTTCTGAAAAGTAACATAGTTTAAGGATCATAAGTTCAATTGTCAAAGGATAAGGGCCAATCACATAAATGATAAAATCAAAATAGTTAAGGATCATACCTGAGAATCCAAGTTAGGATCCTAACCTTTAACATTTATAATCAGGATAACCAAAATACGAACCTTAGTTGAAAGTAAGGATCAAGAATCCTTGGTTATTTATCTTCACAAACCTGAAATAAGATATAACTTAGGACTAAGCCAATATAAAATGAAAGTTAGTAACTGGGGACAAGCCCAACAATTCTGGGGACAAGCCCAATATACTGGGGACAAGCCCAAAGGATAACTGGGGACAAGCCCAAAGGATAACTGGGGACAAGCCCAAGGATAACTGGGGACAAGCCCAAAGATCGTATGTAAACTGGAGTATGGCCCTTACTGGCGACTATCCAAACTTAGTGACATGAAAATGCCAAAACCTTAGCTAACGTGAAAACGTTAGAAACCTTAGGAACGGATGTATGGTACGTCTACCATTATACGTAGGATCCTGAATATAGCCAGTACAATGAAATTGTCAGCCCCTAAAGCGAGTACTGGTCCCATTGACATGAACTATACCAGGATCATCGTGCGCTACTGGCGAAGCTGGGGACAGGCCCAAACTGGGGACTAGCCCAAATAACTGGGGTCAAGCCCAAATAACTGGATACTTCTGTGGATACTCAATCTTTAGTTAAGGATACCTGAACCTTCAAAACTCAGAATCAAGTGAAAAGAGGATAAAGGATGCAGGGTCCTTATCCTTGTAAGAGAATAAAAGAATGAAATAGTTTGAGATTTGAATGTTACCAGAAAGAGGATCATCTGTCAGTAGGGATCCTTCAAGGATACTTGTTTGGTAAGGATCATGGATCATGATCATGATCACATGAAATATTTCTTCAAATGGACAGCATTCCAAGCTCTTGGTAGCAAATCACCTTCCATTGTTAGCAATCGATATGCCCCTTTTCCTGCTTCAGCTTCAATCAAATAGGGGCCTTCCCACTTTGGTGCTAGTTTTCCATCAGCAGGATTAGTGGTATTTTGAAATGCTTTCCTTAATACCATATCCCCAACTTGGAATTTCCTGATCCTGACATTTTTGTTGTAAGCTCCAGTCATCCTTTGTTGATAATTAGCCATCCTTATCCTTGCTAAATCCCTGATTTCTTCTATAGTATCCAAGTCTTGAATCAAGTTTTCAGCATTTCCTTCAGGATCACGAATGCTTATTCTTGCAGTTGGAACCACCATCTCTGTAGGGATTACTGATTCTGCCCCAAACACCAAAGAAAATGGAGTTTGGCCAGTAGCATTCTTGGGAGTCGTCCTATCAGCCCAAAGTACATAAGGTAGTTCTTCTGCCAATTTTCCTTTCTTGGATCCAAGCTTTTTCTTCAAATTGTTGATGATGATCTTGTTGGATGATTCTGCCTGACCATTAGCTTGTGGGTGGACTGGTGTTGATGTTATCATCTTAATCCCCCATCTGTCACAAAAGTTAGTGGTTCTATTCCCAATAAATTGGGATCCATTATCACAAATAATCTCAGAAGGGATACCAAATCTAGTAATAATGTTTCTTTTAATAAAGGATATAACTTCCTTTTCTCTGACTTGAGCAAAGGCTTCAGCCTCTATCCACTTAGAGAAGTAATCAGTCATAGCAAGCATGAATACTTTTCCACCAGGTGCCTTAGGAAGCTTTCCAACTATATCCATTCCCCTTCTCATGAATGGCCAGGAAGAGGATATAGGATGCAAGAGCTCTGCTGGTTGATGAAGGATATTACTTTGCTTCTGACAAGGATCACACTTCTTGGCATACTCCACAGCATCCTTCTTCATAGTGGGCCAATAGTATCTTGTCCTCAGGATCCTTGAGAATAATGCCCTGCCCCTAGTGTGGTTTCCACAATCTCCTTCATGGAAATCCTTTAGGACTTCTTGGATTTCAGGATCCTCAATGCATCTAAGATATGGTCCTGCAAGAGATCGTTTATACAACATATTATTTAATATTGTAAATTGAGATACCTTACTCCTGTAGGAATTTCTCCATGTTGTATGTATCTCATGATTGGGAGGATCCATGACCCTGAATGAGATTGAGTATCATCACTAGGGATGATTGCAGAATCTTCACCTATCTCCATAGCTGCATGATCCTCGATAGCAGGAGTCAGGATATGGATAATAGGGATCTTGATATCCTCAGGAATCTTCAAAGATGATCCTAGATTGGCTAATGCATCAGCTTCTGCATTCTCTTCCCTTGGTACCTGTGTCAAACTAAAGGATACAAAAGAGAGTGCCAATTCTTTGACTATCTCCAAATTTTTGATTAGCTTTTCACCTTTAACAGCATTGGATCCATTAAAGTGATTAGTGATCAGTAAGGAATCTACATGTACCTCAAGATACCTGATCCTCATATGCTTAGCAATTTGCAAACCAGCTATCAAGGCTTCATATTCAGCCTCATTATTGGTAGTTTGAAATTCACAAGCTATGGAGTGGGGTATTATGTCCCCCTGTGGCGATTTTAGTAGTATTCCAAGCCCTGTTTCTTTCACATTAGAGGCTCCATCACTGAAGAGTATCCAAGGATCCTTAGTCTCTTCAAGTTGTTGGACTTCTAACTCAGCTTCCTTTTGCAAATCACTACTAAAATCTGCCACAAAGTCAGCTAAGGCTTGGGATTTGATGGCAGTCCTTGGTTCATATCTTATATCGTATGCACTAAGCTTCACTGCCCATTTAGCCATCCTCCCTGACATTTCAGGTTTCCTGAGAACACTCTTAATTGGAAAATTAGTCTTAACAACAATGGCATGAGTTTCAAAATAATGTCTCAATTTAGTAGATGCCATAATTAATGCAAGGATAAGTTTTTCTAAGTGTGAATACTTGGATTCAGCATCAAGTAAACTCTTACTTACATAGTAAACATGATGTTGTGTACCTTGGTGATCCTTAACAAGGACCGCACTTACTGCTTTTGAGGATACCGCCAAGTATAAGGATAACACATCTCCCTTTTCTGGTTTCATCAAGGCTGGGGCTGAGGATAGGTAATCCTTAAGAGCTTTAAGGGCACTTTCATGCTTCTCAGTCCATTCAAATTTCCAATTCTTCCTCAGGATGTCATAGAATTCCTTGCACTTTTCTGAGGATTTGGATATGAATCTGTTCAAGGCTGCGATCCTGCCCGTCAATCTCTGTACATCCTTAGCATTGGCAGGAGATTTGATATTCACAATAGCCTTGATTTGCTCTGGACTTGCTTCAATGCCCCTCTTTGTCACCATATAGCCTAAGAATTTACCTGCCTTAACACCAAAATGACACTTGGAAGGATTAAGTTTCATGCTATATTTATCAAGGATATTGAATGCTTCCTCCAAGTCTTTAAGGTGATCCTCAGCTTTTTTGGACTTAACCACTATGTCGTCTATATAGACTTCCATAGTGTGTCCAATCTGCTCCTTGAACATCTTATTGACTAGCCTTTGATAAGTAGCACCTGCCCGAAGTAGCTTATCTACCTCCTCCTGGATAATAGCATTCCTCTCAGGTGCAAACTTCCTCCTCTTTTGATGGATAGGCTTGAATGACCTGTCAATGCCAAGTTTATGAGTAATTATATCCTTAGATATACCTGTCATGTCTTCATGTTTCCAGGCAAAGGTGGATTTCCTTCTCCTAAGGAAGGATACTAGCTCCTGTTCGATGTTGCTAGGGATCCCTGATCCTATGAAGATCTTGGATTCAGGATCACCAGGATCCATGAGGGTTTCTTTCAAATCCTGTTCTCTTGCCTCCAAGACATCTCTTGAAGGATACTTTAATTGCTATTGCTCCCTTGGTCTTGAGGCTGGCTTCATTGAGGATGTATAACAATTCTTAGCCTCCTGTTGATCACTCTCAATTTTCACCACTCCCCATGGACTTGGAAGCTTTACACATTGATGATAGGTGGATGGGACTGCCTTCATGTCATGTATCCATGGCCTGCCATGGATAACATTACAGCATGATAAGCAATCAATAACACAAAACTTCTGATAAGAATGCAATCCTTCGATATAGATTGGGAGTTTGATGTCCCCCAATGTATTCTTTGTTTCCCCACTGAATCCCACAAGCACCGAGGATCTTGGGATAATATCAGATTCCGAGATATTCATCTTCTTGAGACCATCAAGCTGAATGATGTTCACAGAGCTTCCTCCATCTATAAGGATCCTGTGAACAAAGTGGTTAGAAAGAAACAATGTAATTACAAGACCGTCATGATGAGGATCCTGGATGTCAACAGGATCATCCTCGTCAAAAGTAATGACTTTATCCTGGGTGACAACAGAGGTCTGGACAGGTCTGTCTCCGTTGTCCATCTTGGTTTCCTTAGCATGTCTTTTTGCTGCCGAAAAGGATGTACCACAGATGTCTGATCCACCGGATATGAAATTTATGACTTGTGCATCTGCTGGTGGAGCAGGAGCCCTTTCCGGGATCCTTTCAGGATCCTGAACCCTTGACTTCTTTCGTCCCAAAAGCTCTTTCAAATGCCCCTTGCTCAACAAGTAACCAATTTCCTTTCTAAGTGCAATGCACTCTTCAGTGAGATGCCCGAAATCCTCATGATATGCACACCACTTGGACTTATCCTTTGTAGCAGCTGGTTTATCGCTTTTCCTTGGCCACCTAGCTTTCTCACCTAGATTCTGCATTGCAAGGATTAGTTCGTTGTTATCAACAGAAAAACAGTATTCAGAAATAGGAGGATAATCCTCATCATCCTCTTCTTGTTCCACTGAATGCACATTCTGGTTATCAGACTTATTGTAGAACTTGGACTTGTTGTTCCTGAAGTAGGATCCTTGTTTCTCCTGTTTTGAGGATCCTGCTAATCTATCCTGGATCCTTTTATCATCCTCTAGGCGGATGAACCTAAGGGCCCTAGTCCTTACTTCATCAAGATTCCTGCAAGGTGTCATAACAAGATCATCATAGAATAATGAATCCCTAAGTAATCCCATTTAAAGGCTTCTACAGCCGTAGCAATATCCAAGTTAGGAATATCTAAGGATTCTTTACTAAACTTAGTGATATAATCTCTAAGTGATTCATTTTGACCTTGTGTTACCCTATATAGATCACTAGTTAACCGTTCATACTTTCTACTACAAGAGAATTGACTATTGAATAAGTTAACTAAATTAGCAAATGAAGTAATAGAGTAAGGGGGAAGACTTAACAGCCATTTAAGAGCAGATCCTGTAAGTGTGGATCCAAATCCCTTGCATAGACATGCTTCTTTCAACCTTTCAGGAATTGGATTGATCTCCATCCTCTCCCTGTACTGAGCCACATGCTCTTCTGGATCCGTTGAACCATCATACAGCTTCATTGATGGTATCTGAAATCTTTTAGGTATCTCAGCATCACATAAAGGTGGTGCGAAACGAGATATCCTATGGCTACCATCCGCAATTTTAGGAATGGGTTTAACCACCCCTGGTACACTGGATATCATATCCTTAAGCTTCTGTAGCTCCCTAGCCATGGTCTGATTGAGACCTGTATCCTGCATAAAGCCATGGTTAGGGTTATATGAATTATTAAAAATGTTACCTCCCGGAGGGTTCATGTTTGGAATCGCGGATGTGAATCCATATTGACGAGACTCTGGCATGGTTGAAGGACCAGAGGGAGCAATGGTCTGCATTGGTATGAAGTCTCCTTGATGAACGTCCGAGTTCTGAGGCTGCATACTTCTCAAGAATCCTTGGTCCTGAAGGACGTTGGATCCTTGGAGTTGAGATGATCCTTGAACCTGAGAGGATCCTGGAACCAGAGAGGATCCTGGGACCAGAGAGGATCCTGGGGCCAGAGAGGATCCTGGGACCAAAGAGGATCCTGGGACCAGAGAGGATCCTGGGGCAAGGGAGGATCCTTGTACCTGGGAGGATCCTTGGACCTGGGAGGATCCTTGGACCTGGGAGGATCCTTGTACTGCATGCATTCCCAAATATCCTCCTGACGTGAGGTATCCCTGATGCTGAGAGAAGGATCCTGATGGTTGAGAAGAGGATCCCTGAGGCTGGAAGTAAGAGCCAAATGCCTGACTCATAGTTGCTGTTCCATAACGCCTTCCTGGTAATTCACCCAAGTATTGCACGTCCGGAACTGCTGAGTGTTGAGAAGTTATGACCGGAGTGTCGAAGTTCAGCGATCTTGGCATCAGAGGAGAGTGATCCTCCACTGATTTCTTCTGTTTCTTGATCTCATCGATCTCCCGGAGGATCCTTTCGTTGGTTTTGTCCTGCTCTTGTGCATGATTCCTCATCTGCAAAATCAGAGTGTAAAGATCATTAGTAGTAGGATTAGTTGAAACAGAAGAAGTTGGTGATTTTTGGAAAATGGGGGTTGATTTCTTCGCAGCATTCTCAGCATTCTTTTGGGATCCAGAAGGTGGTGGAGGCAAAGGAGGAACACCTTGTGAGGAACTGAATGATGGCATCAAGTTTGAGGTGTTCTTTGCTGAGGAAGCCATCTGCCTGGTTATTATGAACCGAAATGACCTCAAAGATATGAATCTTCTTAGGAATGAAGCACCAATTGCCCCACGGTGGGCGCCAAACTGTTTTGGTCAAAAATCAAGCAATGACAATGTAACCAAACTTTCTGTTGTGGGATATGATGCTTGAACTGATGAACAACAATAAGGATCACTATGAAATGTAATGAACAAGTGACACGAAGATTTATACGAGGAAAAAGCCCTTGATCAATGAATGATCTCCGGCATAAAAAACCTCGGGTGATGGAAACTACCGATCACCAACTCAAATTAAACAAGAAATGTGTTACAACTTCGGATGATAACGAGCTAAGTACAAGGATCACTATAGTGTATTGTGTGTAAAGGTGTGTAATCGCCAAGTGAGTTAGCGAGAGCTGGTGAGAGCTGTTGTACGAGAGTGTGTGTAGCCAAAAATAGCCAAGTGTTTTCTATTTAGCTCGCTACCCCTTTAAAAATAGAAAATATCTACTCTAACTAACATTCTGCAAATGGTGCAAGTCTTCCACGACTCCATAACGTCCATTTTCAGCCAAGCACATGCGGAATACTTCAAGGAATATACTCCAGGAATATCGCCAAGACCAAGTCCAAATTGATACTCCTGCAAAACAATTTCAAATTCAAAGTAGACAATTGTTAGTACAAGGATCCTTATAGTGATCCATGATCCTGATCCTGAAGCACTTCTGAGGATCACCAGTTCATACAGAAGTAAGGATCACTAAGCCCAACGGCAATTAAGGATCACTGATTACTTAGAAATCCACCCCTAACAGCTGCTAAGTCTCCCCCTTACTCTATTACTTCATTTGCTAATCTAGTTAACATGTTTAATAGTCAATTCTCATGTAGCAGAAAATTTAAACGATTAACTAGTGATTTATATAGGGTAACACAAGGTCAAAATGAATCACTTAGAGATTACATCACTAAGTTTAGTAAAGAATCCTTAGATATCCCTAACCTGGATATAACTACAGCAGTAGAAGCCTTTAAAATGGGTTTGCTTAGGGATTCATTATTCTATGATGATCTTGTTATGACCCCATGCAGGAATCTTGATGAAGTGAGAACCAGGGCCCTTAGATTCATCTGATTAGAGGATGATAAAAGGATCCAGGAGAGATTGACAGGATCCTCAAAACAGGAAGAGCAAGGATCCTACTTTAAGAATAACAAGTTCAAGTCCTACAACAAGTCTGACAACCAGAATGTGCATGCAGTAGAACAAGAAGAGGATGATGAGGATTATCCTCCAATTTCTTAATACTGTTTTTCTGTTGATAACAATGAGCTAATTCTTGCAATGCAGAATCTAGGTGAAAAAGCAAGATGGCCAAGGAAAAGTGATAAACCGGCCGCAACAAAGGATAAGTCCAAATGGTGTGCATATCATGAGGATTTCAGAGATCTCACTGAAGAATGTATTGCACTTAGAAAAGAAATTGGTTACTTGTTAAGCAAGGGGAACTTGAAGGAGCTTTTGGGACGAAAGAAGTCAAGGATCCAGGATCCTGAAAGGATCCCAGAAAAGAAATTGGTTACTTGTTAAACTTCATATCCGGTGGATCAGACATTTGTGGTACATCCTTTTCAGCAGCCAAAAGACATGCCAAGAAAACCAAGATGGATGATGGAGACAGACCCATCCGGACCTCAACTGTCACACAGGATAAAATTATAACTTTTGATGAGGATGATCGTGTTGATGTGCAGGATCCTCATCATGATGGTCTTGTTATTACTCTGTTTATTTCTAACCATTTTGTTCGCATGATACTGATAGATGGAGGAAGCTCAGTAAACATAATCCAGCTTGATGTCCTCAAGAAGATGAACATCCCTGAATCAGACATTGTCCCAAGATCCTCAGTACTTGTGGGATTCAGCGGAGAGACCAAAAATACATTGGGGGACATCAAACTCCCCATCTATATTGAAGGACTTTATTCTTATCAAAAATTTTGTGTTATAGATTGCTTATCCTGTTGTAATGTTATCCTTGGCAGGCCATGGATACATGACATGAAGGTAGTCCCATCTACCTATCATCAATGTGTAAAGCTTCCTAGTCCATGGGGAGTGGTGAAAATTGAGAGTGATCAACAAAAAGCAAAGAATTATTACACGTCATCAATGAAGCCAGCCTCAAGACCAAGGGAGCAATAGCAATTAAAGCATCCTTCAAGAGATGTCTTGGAGGCAAGAGAACAGGATGTGAAAGAAATCCTTATGGATCCTCATGATCCTGAATCCATAGTCTTCGTAGGATCAGGGATCCTAAGCAACATTGAACAGGATCTAGTATCCTTCCTTAAGAGGAGGAAAACTACCTTTGCCTGGAAGCATGAGGACATGACAGGTATATCTAAAGATATAATTACTCATAAACTTGGCATTGATAGGTCATTCAAGCCAATTCATCAAAAAAGGAGGAAGTTTGCACCTGAAAGGAATGCCATTATCCAGGAAGAGGTAGATAAACTACTTCGGGCAGGTATGATAAGAGAGGTTAAGTATCCAAGGTGGTTGGCCAATGTGGTTGTTGTTCAAAAGAAAAATGGAAAGTGGAGGATATGTGTCGATTTTACTAATTTAAACAAGGCATGTCCCAAGGATCCTTTCCCATTACCCCACATTGACTCCATGGTGGATGCTATCGCGGGTCATGAGTTGTTGACCTTTATGGATGCTTCATCTGGATTTCAACAAATTCAGATGGAACCATCTGATCAAGAGGATACAACCTTTATGACCCCAACTGGTATATATTGTTATATTGCTATGCCATTTGGACTAAGGAATGCAGGTGCTACTTATCAAAGGCTAGTCAATATGATGTAAAAGGAACAAATTGGACACACTATGGAAGTTTATATAGATGACATGGTGGTTAAGTCCAAGAAAGCTGAAGATCACCTTAGAGACTTGGAGGAAGCATTCAATATCCTTGATAAATTTAATATGAAACTAAATCCTTCCAAGTGTCACTTTGGTGTTAAAGCAGGTAAATTCCTAGGATATATGCTGACAAAAAGAGGCATTGAAGCAAGTCCAGAACAAATTCAGCCATTGTAAATATCAAATCTCCTGCCAATGCCAAGGATGTGCAAAGGTTAACAGGTAGGATCGCAGCCTTGAACAGGTTCATACTCAAATCCTCAGAAAAATGAAAGGAATTTTATGACATTTTGAGGAAGAACAAGAAATTTGAGTGGACTGAAAAGCATGAAAATGCTCTCAAAGCTCTTAAGGATTACCTATCCTCAGCCCCTGCCTTGATAAAACCAGAAAAAAGGGATACATTATCCTTGTATTTAGCGGTATCCTCTAAAGCAGTAAGTGCGGTCCTTGTTAAGGATCACGAAGGAAGGATGGCTAAGTGGGCAATGAAGCTTAGTGCATATGATATAAGATATGAACCAAGGACCGCCAGCAAATCCCAAGCCTTAGCTGACTTTGTGGCAAATTTTAGCAGTGACTTGCAAAAGGAAGCTGAATTAGAAGTCCAACAGCTGGAAGAAACTAAGGATCCTTGGATACTTTTCACTGATGGAGCTTCTAATGTCAAAGGAACTGGACTTGGAATACTACTAAAATCGCCACAGGGGGACATAATACCCCACTCCATAGCTTGTGAGTTTCAAACTACTAATAATGAGGCTGAATATGAAGCCTTGATAGCTGGTTTGCAAATTGGTAAGCATATGAGGATCAGGTATCTTGAGGTACATGTGGATTCATTGTTAATTACTAATCACTTTAATGGATCCTATGCTGTTAAAGGTGAAAAGCTAATCAAATATTTAGAGATAGTCAAAGAATTGACACTCTCTTTTGTTTCCTTTAGTTTGACACAGGTACCAAGGGAAGAGAATGCAGAGGCTGATGCATTAGCCAATCTAGGATCATCCTTAAAGATCCCGGAGGATATCAGGATCCCTATTATCCACATCCTAACCCCTACTATCGAGGATCATGTAACCATGGAGATAGGAGAAAATTCTGCAATCATCCCTAATGATGATACACAATCTCATTCAGGATCATGGATCCTTCCAATCATGAGATACATACAACATGGAGAGATTCCTACAGGAGAAAACCCCAGGGCTTTCAAAATTAAGGTATCTCAATTTACAATATTGAATAACATGTTATATAAACGATCTCTTGCAGGGCCATATCTAAGGTGCATTGAGGATCCTGAAATCCAAGAAGTCCTAAAGGATTTTCATGAAGGAGATTGTGGAAACCACACTAGGGGCAGGGCATTATTCTCAAGGATCCTGAGGACAGGATACTATTGGCCTACTATGAAGAAGGATGCTGTGGAATACGCCAAGAAGTGTGATCCTTGTCAGAGACATAGTAATATCCTTCATCAACCAACAGAGCTTTTGCATCCTATAACCTCTTCTTAGCCATTTATGAGATGGGGAATGGATATAGTTGGTAAGCTTCCTAAGGCACCTGGTGGAAAAGTATTCATGCTTGCTATGACTGATTACTTCTCCAAGTGGATAGAGGCTGAAGCCTTTGCTCAAGTCAGAGAAAAGGAAGTAATATCCTTTATTAAAAGAAACATTATTACTAGATTTGGTATCCCTTCTGAAATTGTTTGTGATAATGGATCCCAATTTATTGAGAGTAGAACTACTAACTTTTGTGACAGCTGGGGGATTAAGATGATAACATCAACACCAGTCCACCTACAGGCTAATGGCCAGGCATAATCATCCAAAAAGATCATCATCAACAATTTGAAGAAGAAGCTTGGATCCAAGAAAGGAAAATGGGCAGAAGAACTACCTTATGTACTTTGGGCTGATAGAACAACTCCTAAGAATGCTACTGGCCAAACTCCATTCTCTTTGGTATTTGGAGCAGAATCAGTGATCCCTGTTTTGGTAAAAAATCAAGCAATGACAATGTAACCAAACTTTCTGTTGTGAGGTATGATGCTTGAATTGATGAACAACAATAAGGATCACTATGAAATGTAATGAACAAGTGACACGAAGATTTATACGAGGAAAAAGCCCTTGATTAATGAATGATCTCCGGCATAAAAAACCTCGGGTGATGGAGACTACCGATCACCAACTCAAATTAAACAATAAATGTGTTACAACTTCGGATGATAGCGAGCTAAGTACAAGGATCACTATAGTGTATTGTGTAAAAATGTGTGCAATCGCCAAGTGAGTTAACGAGAGCTGATGAGAGCAATTGTATGAGTGTGTGTGTAGCCAAAAAATAGCTAAGTGTTTTCTAATTAGCTTGCTACCCCTTTAAAAATAGAAAATATCTACACTAACTAACATTCCGCAAATGGTGCAAGTCCTCCACGACTCCATAACGTCCACTTCTGGCCAAGCACGTGCGGAATAAACATAGAATATGCTCCAGGAATATCGCCAAGACCAAGTCCAAGCTCATACTCCTGCAAAACAATTTCGAATTCAAAGTAGACAACCGTTAATACAAGGATCCTTATGATGATCCATGATCCTGATCCTGCAACACTTCTGAGGATCACTACTTCAGACAAAATTGAGGATCACTAAACCCAATAGTAAATGAGGATCACTGATCATTTAGAAATCCACCCCTAACAATTGCCCCCAAAATATAAGGAGTAATTATGTAAATAAACGAGTTGTATTTTGTTCTTATCCATAACAAATTAACGGATAACTAGCTGTTGGAGTCGGACTAGCCGTTACGAGTATGACGTCACTGAGGTGACTATCCTGCAAAACCATTATTATAAATAGGAGTTAGGGATAGGGATCAATCAGCATTCAAATTCAAGAGAGACTCCCTTTAAATTCTCATCCGACGATCAAACAGGTATCTCTTTTTCTTTTCTCCCTTTACGTTTTCTTTCTCTGTACCTTCTTTCTTCACCTTCTTCACAATCAAGATGATGTTGAGATCCTCACCGGCGAAGGATCATAAGAAGGACACTCCTCTTAAGAGCCAGGGGATCGTCAAAGATTCAGCGAATGAGAGGTGCTGCTTCACTGATCCGCAAATAGACAGAATCCGACATTGCTTTCCGGCGAACACCTATTTCAAACCGTTTGATCCTACCGTTCTAAGTGATTACGTTTCTGAAACTTGGGTAGCTTTCCCGGTCACACCGTTCACAATAGGATACACATATCCTTTCCCTGAATTCACCCAGTCTTTCTTCTCCCTCACTGGCATCTCCAATATTCAAGCTATACCAATGATCTGGAGGGTCTTATATACCCTTGAGAGGATCATTGAGCAGGAAGAAATTGCCCTAGGAATGTCAGAGTTGGTAGAGATGTATGATCTCACCACATTTGGATCCCATCGATATCTATTCAAGCGTAAACCCGGTGAAGAACATCCCATCTTTAAATCCACTAAGAATGATACAAACAGGAAACGGCGATTCTTCTTTGTCAGAAGGGATTCTATCCTGGATGGAAAGAATCTGCCAAGGAAGTGGAGCACCCATGGTAGGATAGAGGATCCTAAGAAGGATCACCAGATAACCTTGTTTTTGTATCAGGATCACTAACACCCTTTTGTTTCCATTGTGCAGCTATCTCTGTTTCTCACCTTATACCATCACCTGCCACCAAGGAAAGACTCGCTGCTTTCAGAAGACTTTATCCTGCAACAAGGTCATTCAAAACAAACACCCAGGATTCACAGGAAGTATCCTCAGGTTCTGTTACTATGTCAAGTAAGTATCCTGTACTTTTTATATTTAAATGTTTGAATAGATAGTTAAAAAGAAACAGGATAAAGATACTTATCTGTTTTGGGTGTGTAGGCGCTGGAAAGTCATCAAAATCTGCATCCAAATTCAGTGTCACTGAGCTTGACACCGTCCGATCCAAGAAAAGGTCTGCTGCTAGCCCCTCCGTTGTAATCCCCAAAGCTACCACTTCAAAGGGAAGAGGTGGAAAGAAGAGAAAAACCTCTGAAGCTGATAACCTCCAAGGCTTACCTCTGATTCGTCATCAATTCCTCGAGTACTTCAATGATGTAAGGATCACTGACTTAGTTTAATTACCCTATCCACTTGAGGATCACCTGATCCTAATCTTTGCATTGTCTTTATTTTAGAAATTTGCGGAGATCGAGGACTATGTTGGGAATGTTGAAGAGCTAGAGGAGAAACATTCTGACCTCCAAAAAGTAGCCATGCTTAAAGACCTCAAGATCGCTTCCCTTGAAAAGGATCTCAACGATGCCAAAGCTCAAACAGCTGCCATTCTGATCAACTTTGATTATGAGAAGAGTGAGATCACGGAGGATGCTAAGGTCTCCGCTGCCATTGCCATGTACAAGACCAAGCTACAGATGGCTCAAGAAGCTCAGGATCCCGCATTTGATAGGAACAGCTGGGACATGGAAGGCTGGAAGGCCAGGCTGGCTGAGTTGGAGGATGAGGATGAGGCTGACGAGGTCCTGGCAATCGAGGCTAGTGGTAGTGGCAAGGATCATGCGAAGGATACTGGAGCTGGAGGGGATGGTGATGCAGCGAAGGCATAGGCTGCAGGAATGGGCGATGAAGGACATTTCTAGACGTAGCCGGAGCCCATTTTTTTAGTTTGGTTATGGTTTTTATTCTGATGATGTTTTGATGAACAATGGTTGGTCTGTACTTAAACAATAGTAATTAGGGCTAAGGATCATGGATCCTTTGAACAATAGGTAGGATTGCAAATGGTGGAGGGATCCTCTGTTTGGGGGATGAAGCCATTGTGATCCTGCCGTCTTTTGATTCCTGCACTTGAAAAACCTATGAACAATGGACACCCTTTACCTACCCCAGCGGACGGGCCACGTATTGCTGGTAGATGCTCGGGGTAGGTAATTTTGACAACCTTAAGGGGTTTAATCTTTTGTGAATAAAATAACTTTAACTTTTTGGCTATATCCCGTGTTGATATCCTTGTTAGTATTTTACTTTCTAACTGTTGTGTTGTTCAATTTGTTTAAACTTATCAAGTAAAGAAAGAATTTAAGAAATATCCTCAAAAATTTTTAGGATATGATCAAGAATCACACATCCTATAATCGATAAGTTCTGAAGAGTAATACAGTTTAAGGATCACAAGTTCAGTTGTCAAAGGAAAAGGGTTATTCAAATAAATAATGAATAAAATCAAAATAGTTAAGGATCATACCTGATAATCCAAGTTAGGATCCTATCTTTTAACATTTAATATCAGGATAACCCAGAAGACAAACCTTAGTAAAAGGTAAGGATCAAGGATCCTTAGTCGTTTAACTTCAAAAACCTGAAATAGGATACAACTTGGGACTAAGCCAATATAAGATGAAAGTTAGTAACTGGGGACAAGCCCAACAATTCTGGGGACAAGCCCAACATACTGGGGACAAGCCCAAAGGATAACTGGGGACAAGCCCAAAGGATCGTATGTAAACTGGAGTATGGCCCTCACTGGCGACTATCCAAACTTAGTGACATGAAAATGCCAAAACCTTAGCTAACGTGAAAACGTTAGAAACCTTAGGAACGGATGTATGGTACGTCTACTATTATACGTAGGATCCTGAATATAGCCAGTACAATGAAATTGTCAGCCCCTAAAGCGAGTACTGGTCCCATTGCCATGAACTATACCAGGATCATCGTGCGCTACTGGCGAAACTGGGGACAGGCCCAAACTGGGGACTAGCCCAAATAACTGGGGTCAAGCCCAAATAACTGGGGTCAAGCCCATAAAACTGGGGTTAAGCCCAAAAAACTGGGGTCAAGCCCAAATAACTGGATACTTCTGTGGATGCTCAATCCTTAGTTAAGGATACCTGAACCTTCAAAACACAGAATCAAGTAAACGGGGGATAAAGGATGCAGGATCCTTATCCTTATATAAGAGAATAAAAGAATGAAATAGTTTGAGATTAGATTGTTACCAGAAAGAAGATCATCTGTCTGCAAGGATCCTTCAAGGATACTTGTCAAATGAGGATCATGGATCCTAGTCACATAAAATACTTCTTCAAATGGACAACATTCCAAGCTCTTGGTAGCAAATCACCTTCCATTGTTAGCAATCGATATGCCCCCTTTCCTGCTTCAGCTTCAATCAAATAGGGGCCTTCCCACTTTGGTGCTAGCTTTCCATCAGCAGGATTGGTGGTATTTTGAAATGCTTTCCTTAATACCATATCACCAACTTGGAATTTCCTGATCCTGACATTTTTGTTGTAAGCTCCAGCCATCCTTTGTTGATAACTGGCCATCCTTATCCTTGCCAAGTCCCTGATTTCCTCTATAGTATACAAGTCTTGAATCAAGTTTTCAGCATTTTCTTCAGGATCACGAATGCTTGTTCTTGCAGTTGGAATCACCATCTCTGTAGGGATCATTGATTCTGCCCCAAATACCAAAGAAAATGGAGTTTGGCCTGTAGCATTCTTGGGAGTTGTCCTATCTGCCCAAAGCACATAAGGTAGTTCTTCTGCCCATTTTCCTTTCTTGGATCCAAGCTTCTTCTTCAAATTGTTGATGATGATCTTGTTGGATGATTCTGCCAGACCATTAGCTTGTGGGTGGACTGGTGTTGATGTTATCATCTTAATCCCCCAGCTGTCACAAAAGTTAGTAGTTCTATTCCCAATAAATTGGGATCCATTATCACAAACAATTTCAGAAGGGATACCAAATCTAGTAATAATGTTTCTTTTAATGAAGGATATAACTTCCTTTTCTCTGACTTGAGCAAAGGCTTCAGCCTCTATCCACTTAGAGAAGTAATCAGTCATAGCAAGCATGAATACTTTTCCACCAGGTGCCTTAGGAAGCTTTCCAACTATATCCATTCCCCATCTCATGAATGGCCAAGAAGAGGATATAGGATGCAAGAGCTCTGCTAGTTGGTGAAGGATATTACTATGCCTCTGACAAGGATCACACTTCTTGGCATACTCCACAGCACCCTTCTTCATAGTGGGCCAATAGTATCCTGTCCTTAGGATCCTTGAGAATAATGCCCTGCCCCCAGTGTGGTTTCCACAATCTCCTTCATGGAAATCCTTTAAGACTTCTTGGATTTCAGGATCCTTAATGCATCTTAGATATGGTCCTGCAAGAGATCGTTTATACAACATATTATTCAATATTGTAAATTGAGATACCTTAGTTTTGAAAGCCCTTGGGTTTTCTCCTGTAGGAATTTCTCCATGTTGTATGTATCTCATGATTGGGAGGATCCATGATCCTGAATGAGATTGAGTATCATCACTAGGGATGACTGCAGAATCTTCTCCTATCTCCATAGCTACATGATCCTCGATAGCAGGGGTCAGGATATGGATAATAGGGATCTTGATATCCTCAGGAATCTTCAAAGATGATCCTAGATTGGCTAATGCATCAGCTTATGCATTCTCTTCCCTTGGTACCTGTGTCAAACTAAAGGATACAAAAGAGAGTGCCAATTCTTTGACTATCTCCAAATATTTGATTAGCTTTTCACCTTTAACAACATAGGATCCATTAAAGTGATTAGTGATCAGTAAAGAATCTACATGTACCTCAAGATACCTGATCCTCATATGCTTAGCAATTTGCAAACCATCTATCAAGGCTTCATACTCAGCCTCATTGTTAGTAGTTTGAAATTCACAAGCTATGGAGTGGGGTATTATGTCCCCCTGTGGCGATTTTAGTAGTATTCTAAGCCATGTTCCTTTTACATTAGAGGCTCCATCAGTGAAGAGTATCCAAGGATCCTTAGTTTCTTCAAGCTGTTGGACTTCTAACTCAGCTTCCTTTTGCAAATCACTACTAAAATCTGCCACAAAGTCAGCTAAGGCTTGGGATTTGATGGCAGTCCTTGGTTCATATCTTATATCGTATGCACTAAGCTTCACTGCCCACTTAGCCATCCTTCCTGACATTTCAGGTTTCCTGAGAACATTCTTAATTGGAAAATTAGTCCTAACAATAATGGCATGAGTCTCAAAGTAATGTCTTAATTTAGTAGATGCCATAGTTAATGCAAGGATAAGTTTTTCTAAATGTGAATACCTGGATTCAGCATCAAGTAAGCTCTTACTTACATAATAAACAGGATGTTGTGTACCTTGGTGATCCTTAACAAGGACCGCACTTACTGCTTTTGAGGATACCGCTAAGTATAAGGATAATATATCCCCTTTTTCTGGTTTCATCAAGGCCGGGGCTGAGGATTGGTAATCCTTATGAGCTATGAGGGCACTTTCATGCTTTTCAGTCCATTCAAATTTCTTGTTCTTCCTCAGGATATCATAGAATTCCTTGCATTTTTCTGAGGATTTGGATATGAATCTGTTCAAGGCTGCGATCCTGCCTGTCAATCTTTGCACATCCTTAGCATTGGCAGGAGATTTGATATTCACAATAGCCTTGATCTGCTCTGGACTTGCTTCTATGCCCCTCTTTGTTACCATATATCCTAAGAATTTACCTGCCTTCACACCAAAATGACACTTAGAAGGATTAAGTGTCATATTATATTTATGAAGGATATTGAATGCTTCCTCCAAGTCTTTAAGGTGATCCTCAGCTTTCTTGGACTTAACCACCATGTCATCAATATAGACTTCCATAGTGTGTCCAATTTGTTCCTTGAACATCATATTAACTAGCCTTTGATAAGTGGCACCTGCATTCCTTAATCCAAACGGCATAGCAATATAACAGTATATACCAGTTGGGGTCATAAAGGCAGTATCCTCTTGATCAGATGGTTCCATCTGAATTTGTTGAAATCCAGATGAAGCATCCATAAAAGTTAACAGCTCATGACCCGCGGTAGCGTCCACCATGGAGTCAATGTGGGGTAATGGGAAAGGATCCTTGGGACATGCCTTGTTTAAATCCGTAAAATCGACACATACCCTCCACTTTCCATTTTTCTTTTGAACAACAACCACATTGGCTAACCATCTTGGATACTTAACCTCTCTTATCATACCTGCCCGAAGTAGCTTATCTACCTCTTCCTGGATAATAGCATTCCTTTCAGGTGCAAATTTCCTCCTCTTTTGATGAATTGGCTTGAATGACCTGTCAATGCTAAGTTTATGAGTAATTATATCCTTAGATATACCTGTCATATCCTCATGTTTCCAGGCAAAGGTGGTTTTCCTTCTTTTGAGGAAGGATACTAGCTCCTGTTCAATGTCGCTAAGGATCCCTGATCCTATGAAAATCTTGGATTCGGGATCATCAGGATCTATGAGAATTTCTTTCAAATCCTGCTCTCTTGCCTCCAAGACATCTCTTGAAGGATACTTTAATTGCTATTGCTCCCTTGGTCTTGAGGCTGGCTTCATTGAGGATGTATAACAATTCTTAGCCTCCTGTTGATCACTCTCAATTTTCACCACTCCCCATGGACTTGGAAGCTTTACACATTGATGATAGGTGGATGGGACTGCCTTCATGTCATGTATCCATGGCCTGCCAAGGATAACATTACAACATGATAAGCAATAAATAACACAAAACTTTTGATAAGAATGCAATCCTTCAATATAGATTGGGAGTTTGATGTCCCCCAATGTATTCTTAGTTTCTCCACTGAATCCCACAAGTACTGAGGATCTTGGGATAATATCAGACTCTGGGATATTCATTTTCTTGAGAACATCAAGCTGAATGATGTTCACAGAGCTTCCTCCATCTATAAGGACCCTGCGAACAAAGTGGTTAGAAATAAATAATGTAATTACAAGACCATCATGGTGAGGATCCTGAATGTCAACACGATCATCCTCATCAAAGGTTATGACTTTATCCTGGGTAACAACGGAGGTCCGGACAGGCCTGTCTCCATTATCCATCTTGGTTTCCTTAGCATGCCTTTTTACTGCTGAAAAGGAGGTACCATAGATATCTGATCCACCGGATATGAAATTTATGACTTGTGCATCTGCTGGAGGAGCAGGAGCCCTTTCTGGGATCCTTTCAGGATCCTGGATCCTTGATTTCTTCCGTCCCAAGAGTTCCTTCAAATGCCCCTTGCTCAACACCACTTGGACTTATCCTTTGTAGCAGCTGGTTTATCACTCTTCCTAGGCCACCTAGCCTTCTCACCTAGAATCTGCATTGCAAGGATTAGTTCATTGTTATCAACAGAAAAACAGTATTCAGAAATAGGAGGATAATCCTCATCATCCTCTTCTTGTTCCACTGCATGCACATTCTGGTTATCAGACTTGTTGTAGGACTTGGATTTGTTGTTCCTGAAGTAGGATCCTTGTTTATCCTGTTTTGAGGATCCTGTTACTCTATCCTGGATCCTTTTGTCATCCTCTTGGCGGATGAACCTAAGGGCCCTGGTTCTTACTTCATCAAGTTTCCTGCAAGGTGTCATAACAAGATCATCATAGAATAATGAATCCCTAAGCAATCCTATTTTAAAGGCTTCTAGAGCCGTAGCAATATCCAAATTAGGAATATCTAAGGATTCTTTACTAAACTTAGTGATATAATCCCTAAGTGATTCATTTTGACCTTGTGTTACCCTATATAGGTCACTAGTTAATCGTTCAAACTTTCTACTACAAGAGAATTGACTATTGAATAAGTTAACTAAATTAGCAAATGAAGTAATAGAGTAAGGGGGAGGACTTAGCAGCCATTTAAGAGCAGATCCTGTAAGTGTGGATCCAAATCCCTTGCATAGACTTGCTTCCTTCAACCTTTCAGGAATTGGATTGATCTCCATCCTCTCCCTGTACTGAGCTACATGCTCTTCTGGATCCGTTGAACCATCATATAGCTTCATAGATGGTATCTGGAACCTTTTAGGTATCTCAGCATCACATAAAGGTGGTGCAAAACGAGATATCCTATGGCTACCATCTGCAATTTCAGGAATGGGTTTAACCACTCCCGGTACACTGGATATCATATCCTTAAGCTTCAATAGCTCCCTAGCCATGGCCTGATTGATACATGTATCCTACATAAAGCCATGGTTAGTGTTGTATGAATTGTTAAAAGTGTTACCTCCCTGAGGATTCATGTTTGGGATTGCAGATGTGAATCCATATTGACGAGACTCTGGCACGATCGAAGGACCAGAGGAAGCAATGGCCTGCATTGGTATGAAGTCTCCTTGATGAACGTCCGAGCTCTGAGGCTGCATACTTCTCGAGAATCCTTGGTCTTGAAAGATATTGGATCCTTGAAGTTGAGATGATCCTTGAACCTGAAAGGATCCTGGAACCAGAGAGGATCCTGGGACAAGGGAGGATCCTTGGACCTGGGAGGATCCTTAGACCTGGGAGGATCCTTGGACCTGGGAGAATCCTTGGACCTGGGAGGATCCTTGGACCTGGGAGGATCCTTGAACTGCATGCATTCACAAATATCCTCCTGTCGTGAAGTATCCTTGATGCTGAGAAGAGGATCCTGACGGCTGAAGATAGGATCCCTGAGGCTGGTAGTGAGAGCCAAATGCCTGACTCATTGTTGTTGTTCCATAACGCCTTCCTGGTAATTCACCCAAGTATTGCACGTCCGGAACTGCTGAGTGTTGGGAAGTTATGGCTGGAGTGTCGAAGTTTAGCGATCTTGGCATCAGAGGAGAGTGATCCTCCACTGACTTCTTCTGTTTCTTGATCTCATCGATCTCCCAGAGGATCCTTTCGTTGGTTTTGTCCTGCTCTTGTGCATGATTCCTCATCTGCAAAATCAGAGTGTAAAGATCATTAGTAGTAGGATTAGTTGAAACAGAAGAAGTTGGTGGTTTTTGGAAAATGGGGGTTGGTTTCTTCGCAGCATTCTCAGCATTCTTCTGGGATCCAGAAGGTGGTGGAGGCAAAGGAGGAACGCCTTGTGAAGAACTGAATGAGGGCATCAAACTTGAAGTATTCTTCGCTGAGGAAGCCATCTGCTTGGTTGTAACTAACCGAAATGACCACGAAAACACGAATCTTTTTAGGAATGAAGCACCAATTGCCCCACGGTGGGCGCCAAACTGTTTTGGTCAAAAATCAAGCAATAACAATGTAACCAAACTTTCTGTTGTGAGGTATGATGCTTGAATTGATGAACAACAATAAGGATCACTATGAAATGTAATGAACAAGTGACACGAAGATTTATACGAGGAAAAAGCCCTTGATCAATGAATGATCTCTGGCATAAAAAACCTCAGGTGATGGAAACTACCGATCACCAACTCAAATTAAACAATAAATGTGTTACAACTTCGGATGATAGCGAGCTAAGTACAAGGATCACTATAGTGTATTGTGTAAAAATGTGTGCAATCGCCAAGTGAGTTAATGAGAGCTGATGAGAGCAATTGTATGAGTGTGTGTGTAGCCAAAAAATAGCTAAGTGTTTTCTAATTAGCTCGCTACCTCTTTAAAAATAGAAAATATCTACACTAACTAACATTCCGCAAATGGTGCAAGTCCTCCACGACTCCATAACGTCCACTTCTGGCCAAGCACGTGCGGAATAAACATAGAATATGCTCCAGGAATATCGCCAAGACCAAGTCTAAGCTCATACTCCTGCAAAACAATTTCAAATTCAAAGTAGACAACCGTTAGTACGAGGATCCTTATGATGATCCATGATCCTGATCCTGCAACACTTCTGAGGATCACTACTTCAGACAGAATTGAGGATCACTAAACCCAATAGTAAATGAGGATCACTGATTATTTAGAAATCCACCCCTAACAATCCCTACAGAAATGGTGGTTCCTACTGCAAGAACAAGCATTCGTGATCCTGAAGAAAATGCCAAAAACTTGGTTCAAGACTTGGATACTATAGAAGAACTCAGGGATTTGGAAAGGATAAGGATGGCCAGTTATCAACAAAGAATGGCTGGAGCCTACAATAAAAATGTCAGGATCAGGAAGTTTCAAGTTGGTGATATGGTTTTAAGGAAAGCATTTCAGAATACCACCAATCCTGCTGATGGAAAGTTAGCACCGAAGTGGGAAGGCCCCTATTTGATTGAAGCTAAAGCAGGAAAGGGGGCATATCGATTGCTAACAATGGAAGGTGATTTGCTACCAAGAGCTTGGAATGCTGTCCACTTGAAGAAATACTTCATGTAATAAGGATCCATGATCCTTAGCTAACAAGTATCCTTGAAGGATCCTTACAGGACAGAGGATCCTCATTTTGGTAATGATCTAATCTCAAACTATTTCATTCTTAATTTATCTTATATACAAGGATAAAGATCCCGGATCCTTTATCCTCCTCTCACTTGATTCTGAGTTTTGCAGAAGGTTTAAGTATCCAGTTATTTGGGCTTGACCCCAGTTATTTGGGCTTGTCCCCAGTTATCCTTTGGGCTTGTCCCCAGTTATCCTTTGGGCTTGTCCCAAGTTATCCTTTGGGCTTGTCCCCAGTTATCCTTTGGGCTTGTCCCCAGTTATCCTTTGGGCTTGTCCCCATAATTGTTGGGCTTGTCCCCAGTTACTAACTTTTCTCTTATATTGGCTTAGTCCCAAGTTATATTCTATTTAAGGTTTTGAGGTTAAACGACCAAGGATCCTTGATCCTTACCTTCTACTAAGGTTTGTCTTTTGGTTATCCTGATTATAAATATTAAAGGGTTAGGATCCTAACTTGGATTCTCAGGTATGATACTTGATCATTTTTATTTTATTCATCATTTATATAAGTGACCCTTATCCTTTGATAACAGAACTAATGATCCTTAAGTTGCATAACTTTTCTGAGTTTATCGACTATAGGATATTTGATCCTTGATCATATCCTAAAATTTTTAAACATGATTTATTAAACTTGATAAATTCAAACAAAGTACACAACAACAGTTGAAAAATAAAGAATTCATAAGGATAACAACACGAGAAATAGCCGAAAAGTTAAAGTTTTATTTATTCACAAAGGTTAAATCCTTTTAAGGTTGTCAAAATTGCCAACCCAAATTTCTACCAGCAATACGTGGCCCGTCCACTTGGTTTGGCAAAGGGTATCCATCGTTAACGGGTCTTAAGAGTGCAGGAAACAAAAGATGGTAGGATAACAAGTGGTTTCATCCCCCAAACAGAGGATCCCTCCACCACCTATTATCCTACCTATTGTCTAAGGATCCTTGATCCATAATCCTAGAAACTATTGTTCAAATTACAACCCAACATTGTTTCAAAACACCATAACCAAAAAACCACTACCAAATCCTAAAAAATGGGCTCCGACCACGTCTAGAAATATCCATCATCGCCCATTTCTGCAGCTCACACCTTGGCTGCATCACCACCAGCATCATCACCACCAGCCTGATCCTTCCCGCTGCCACTAGCCTCAATTGCCAAGACTTCAGTAGCCTCATCCTCTTCATCCTCAAGCTCAGCCAGCTTTGCCCTCCATTCCTCCTTGTCCCAAGTGGTCCTGTCGAAGTCAGGATCCTCAGCCTCCTGGGCCATTTGCAGCTTGATCTTGTACATGGTGATGGCAGCTGAGACTTTAGCATCCTCAAGCAGGTCGTGCTTCTCATGATCAGCGTTTATCTGGGCCATGACCACCTGCTGCTTTGCCAAGTTCAGATCCTTCTCAAGGCGAGAGATGGTCTGATCCTTAGCCAGGAATATCTTTTGGAAGTCCCTTTCTGCTGCTTTGCCAAGTTCAGATCCTTCTCGAGGCGAGAGATGGTCTGATCCTTAGCCAGGAATATCTTTTGGAAGTCCCTTTGCTTCTGGTCAGCTTCCTCAGCATAAGCATCCAACAGCATCTCGATCTCGACGAATTTCTGCAAAAAGACAAGGTAAAGTTTAGGATCCCTGATCCTCAGATGGGCAGGATAATTAGCCAGGGTTAGTGATCCTTCCATCGGCAAAGTATTCTTGTAACTGGTGGCGGATAAGAGGCAAGCCTTCAAGATTGTCGGCTTCGGTGGCCTTCCTTTTCTTTCCCCCCTTGGAGGTGGTAGGCTTGGGGACTATGATGCTTGGGCTAGTAGCTGTCTTCTTCTTCCCAGACCTGGGAGCAACAACAGTAAGATCGGTGACACTGAAGCGGGTGGCAGACCTCGAGGATTTTCCAGCACCTATCAATCCAAAACAACAGATAAGTATTCTTGTTTTATTTGCATTTCAACATTTAACCATATGTAAACTTGGATACTTACTTGACATTGTAACAGAGCCTGAGGATACTTCTTGAGAATCCTTGGTGTTTGCTTGAAATGTTCTTACTACAGGATCAAGATTCTGGAAGGCGTCGAGCCTCTCTTTAGTTGCAGGTGATGTAATGATGTGTGAAACAGAAATAGCTGCAAAATAGAAACCAAGATGTCAGTGATCCTCAACCGAAACAAGGGTATCCTATGATCCTTCTATAAGGATCCTCTATCCTACCATGAGTGGCCCATTTTCTGGGGAGATCCTTCCCATCAGGCATAGAATCCCTCTTGACGAAGAAAAAGCATTTCCTCCACTTGGTATCATTCTTGGTGGTTTTCAGGATTGGATGAGGTTCACCGGGTTTATGTTTGAATAGAAAGCGGTGTGAACCATGGCTCACAAGGTTGTATAGTTCAGACAACTCCGACATTCCCAACTCAATATCCTCCTGCTCAATGATCCTCTCAAGGGTAAATAGAACCCTCCACATCATTGGCATAGCCTGGATATAGGATATGCCGGTAAGGGAGAAGAAAGATTGGGTAAAAGCAGGAAAACGATAGGAGTATCCTATTGAGAATGAGGTGACTGGAAATGCAACCCAGGTTTCAGAGATAAAATCACTCCGGACGGTAGGCTCAAAGGGTTTGAAAACAGTGCTCGCCGGAAAGCAATGACGAATCCTGTCGATCTCAGGATCAGTAAAGCAGCAACGTTCCTTCGGAGAGTCTTCAATGATCCCTTGGCTTTTTAAAGGACTGTCTTTTCGATGATCCTTAGCAGGGGATGATCTTAGCTTCATTGTGATTCAGAGATTTTGAAGAAAAAAGAAACAGAGTAAGAAAGAAAAGAGAAAGAGGAAAGAGAAGTACCTGCTTGATCTTCAAATGTGGATTTAAAGGGAGTATTGCTCGAATTTAAATGCACATTGACCCTTATCTCTAACTTCAATTTATAATCATTATTCTGCAGGGATGTCGCTTCAATGACGTGTGATCGGTAACGGCTAGTTAGATCATAACGGCTGTTAGGGGAGGATTTTCCAATGATCAGTGATCCTCAATTACTGTTGGGTTTAGTGATCCTCACTTCTGTTTGAATTAGTGATCCTCAGAAGTATTGCAGGATCAGGATCATGGATTATCGTAAGGATCCTTATACTAACGATTGTCTGCTTTGAATATGATGTTGTTTTGCAGGAGTACGAGCTTGGACTTGGTCTTGGCGATATTCCTGGAGCATATTCCATATTTATTCTGCACGTGCATGGCTGAAATGGACGTTATGGAGGTCGTGGAGGACTTGCACCAAATGCGGAATGTTTGTTAGCTTAGATATTTTCCATTTTTAAAAGGGATAGCGAGCTAAATAGAAAACACTTGGCTATTTTAGCTTAACACACACTCGTAACTGCTCTCACCAGCTCTTGACAATTCACTTGGCGATTACACACTTTTTTGCACATTACACTATAGTGATCCTTGTAATTAGCTCGCTATCATCCGAAGTTGTAATACATTTCTTGTTTAATCTGAGTTGGTGATCGGTAGTTTCCATCACCCGAGGTTTTTTATGCCGGAGATCATTCATTGATCAAGGGCTTTTTCCTCGTATAAATCTTTGTGTCACTTGTTCATTTCATTTCTGAGTGATCCTTAGCATTGTTCATTAATTCAAGCATCATACCTCACAACAGAAAGTTTGGTTGCATTATCATTGCTTGATTTTTGACCAAAATAGTTTGGCGCCCACCGTGGGGCAATTGGTGCTTCGTTCTTGAGAAATTATTGTTCTGGTGATCATTTCGGTTCGTTACAATCAAGCAAATGGCTTCCTCCACAAAGAATACCTCAAGCTCTATGCCGGCAATCAGTTCTTCACAAGGCGTTCCTCCTTGGCCTCCACCACCTTCTGGATCCCAGAAGAATGCTGAGAATGCTGCGAAGAGACAAACCCCCATTTTCCAAAAACCACCAACTTCCTCTGTTTCCACTAATCCTACTACTAATGATCTTTTTAATCTGATTTTGCAGATGAGGGATCGCATGCAAGAGCAGGACAAAACCAATGAACGGATCCTCCAAGAGATTGGTGATATCAAGAAACAGAAGAAATCAGTGGAGGATCATTCTCCTCTGATGCCAAGGTCATTGAATTTTGACACTCCAGTTGTAACTACCCTACAATCGGCAGTTCCGGGCATCCAGTATCAAAGTGGTCCATCAGAAAGGCGTTATGGAACAATAACTATGAGTCAGGCATTTGGCTCTCACTTCCAACCTCAAGGATCCTGCTCTCAGCCATCGGGATCCTCTTTTCAGCATCAGGGATCCTTCATCAGCTCAGGAGGATATTTAGGAATGCACCCGGTCCAAGGATCCTCCCAGGTCCAAGGATCCTCCCAGATCCAAGGATCCTCCCAGGTCCAAGGATCCTCCCAGGTCCAAGGATCCTCCTAGATCCGAGGATCCTCCCAGGTCCAAGGATCCTCCCAGATCCAAGGATCCTCTATGCCCCAAGGATCCTTTCAAGTTCAAGGATCATCTCAGCCTCAAGGATCCAACATCTTTCAGGATCATGGATTCTTGAGAAGTATGCAGCCTCCAAGCTCGGATGTTCATCAAGGAGACTTCATACCAATGCAGACCATTGCTTCCTCTGGTCCTTCAATCATACCAGAGTCCCGTCAATATGGATTCACATCTGGAATTCCAAACACGAATCCTGTTGGAGGTAACACTTTTAATAATTCATATAACACTAACCATGGCTCTATGCAGGATACAAGTATCAATCAGGCTATGGCTAGGGAGCTACAGAAGCTTAAGGATATGATATCCAGTGTACCAGGAGTGGTTAAACCCATTCCTGAAATTGCAGATGGTAGCCATTGGATATCTCGTTTTGCACCACCTTTATGTGATGCTGAGATACCCAAAAGATTCCAGATACCATCCATGAAACTGTATGATGGTTCAACGGATCCAGAGGAGCATGTAGCTCAATACAGGGAGAGGATGGAGATCAATCCAATTCCTGAAAGGTTAAAAGAAGCATGTCTATGCAAGGGATTTGGATCCACACTCACAGGATCTGCTCTTAAATGGCTGCTAAGTCTCCCCCCTTACTCTATTACTTCATTTGCTAATCTAGTTAATTTGTTTAATAGTCAATTCTCTTGTAGTAGAAAGTTTGAACGATTAACTAGTGATCTATATAGGGTAACACAAGGTCAAAATGAATCACTTAGAGATTATATCACTAAGTTTAGTAAAGAATCCTTAGATATTCCTAACTTGGATATTGCTACGGCTGTGGAAGCCTGTAAAATGGGATTGCTTAGGGATTCATTGTTCTATGATGATCTTGTTATGACCCCTTGCAGGAATCTTGATGAAGTAAGAACCAGGGCCCTTAGATTCATCCGCCTAGAGGATGACAAAAGGATCCAGGATAGATTGACAGGATCCTCAAAACAGGAGGATCCTACTTCAGGAACAACAAATCCAAGTCCTACAACAAGTCTGATAACCAGAATGTGCATGCAGTGGAACAAGAAGAGGATGATGAGGATTATCCTCCTATTTCTGAATACTGTTTTTCTGTTGATAACAATGAACTAATCCTTGCAATGCAGAATCTAGGTGAGAAAGCTAGGTGGCCAAGGAAAAGTGATAAACCGGCTGCTACAAAGGATAAGTCCAAGTGGTGTGCATATCATGAGGATTTCGGGCATCTCACTGAAGAGTGTATTGCACTAAGGAAGGAAATTGGTTACTTGTTGAGCAAGGGGCATTTGATGGAACTTTTGGGACGAAAAAAAGTCAAGGATCCAGGATCCTGAAAGGATCCCAGAAAGGGCTCCTGCTCCTCCAGCAGATGCACAAGTTATAAACTTCATATCCGATGGATCAGACATTTGTGGTACCTCTTTTTCAGCAGCAAAAAGACATGCTAAGGAAACCAAGATGGATAATGGAGACAGACCCGTCCGAACCTCCGTTGTTACCCAGGATAAAATTATAACCTTTGATGAGGATGATCGTGTTGATGGCCATGATCCTCATCATGACGGTCTTGTAATAACATTGTTTATTTCTAACCACTTTGTTCGCAGGATCCTTATAGATGGAGGAAGCTCTGTGAACATCATTCAGCTTGATGTCCTCAAGAAGATGAATATCCCGGAGTCTGATATTGTCCCAAGATCCTCAGTACTTGTGGGATTCAGTGGAGAAACTAAGAATACATTGGGGGACATCAAACTCCCAATCTATATTGAAGGATTGCATTCTTATCAAAAATTTTGTGTTATAGATTGCTTATCTTGTTGCAATGTTATCCTTGGCTGGCCATGGATACATGATATGAAGGCAGTTCCATCCACTTATCATCAGTGTGTAAAGCTTCCAAGTCCATGGGGTGTGGTGAAAATTGAGAGTGATCAACAAGAGGCTAAGAATTATTATACATCATCAATGAAGCCGGCCCCAAGACCAAGGGAGCAATAGCAATTAAAGTATCCTTCAAGAAATGTCTTGGAGGCAAGAGAGCAGGATGTAAAAGAAATCCTCATGGATCCTCATGATCCTGAATCCATAGTCTTCATAGGATCAGGGATCCTTAGCAACATTGAGCAGGATCTAGTATCCTTCCTTAAGAGAAGGAAAACTACCTTTGCCTGGAAACATGAGGATATGACAAGTATATCTAAAGATATAATTACTCATAAACTTGGTATTGACAGGTCATTCAAGCCAATTCATCAAAAGAGGAGGAAGTTTGCTCCCGAGAGGAATGCCATTATCCAGGAAGAGGTAGATAAACTACTTTGAGCAGGTATGATAAGAGAGGTTAAGTATCCAAGATGGTTAGCCAATGTGGTTGTTGTTCAAAAGAAAAATGGAAAGTGGAGGGTATGTGTCGATTTTACTGATTTAAACAAGGCATGTCCCAAGGATCTTTTCCCATTACCCCACATTGACTCCATGGTGGATGCTACCGCGGGTCATGAGTTGTTGACTTTTATAGATGCTTCATCTGGATTTCAGCAAATTCAGATGGAACCATCCGATCAAGAGGATACAGCCTTTATGACCCCAACTGGTATATACTATTATATTGCTATGCCATTTGGACTAAGGAATGCAGGTGCTACTTATCAAAGGCTAGTCAATATGATGTTCAAGGAACAAATTGGACACACTATGGAAGTCTATATTGATGACATGGTGGTTAAGTCCAAGAAAGCTGAGGATCACCTTAAAGACTTGGAGGAAGCATTCAATATCCTGGATAGATTTAATATGAAACTAAATCCTTCCATGTGTCATTTTGGTGTTAAGGCAGGTAAATTCTTAGGCTATATGGTGACAAAGAGGGGCATTGAAGCAAGTCCAGAGCAAATCAAGGCTATTGTGAATATCAAATCTCCTGCCAATGCTAAGGATGTGCAAAGATTGACAGGCAGGATCGCAGCCTTGAACAGGTTCATATCCAAATCCTCAGAAAAGTGCAAGAAATTCTATGACATCCTGAGGAAGAACAAGAAGTTTGAATGGACTGAGAAGCATGAAAGTGCCCTCAAAGCTCTTAAGGATTACCTATCCTCAGCCCCGGCCTTGATGAAACCAGAAAAAGGGGATATATTATCCTTATACTTAGCAGTATCCTCAAAGGCAGTAAGTGCGGTCCTTGTTAAGGATCACCAAGGTATACAACATCCTGTTTATTATGTAAGTAATGTTTTGGTCAAAAAATCAAGCAATGACAATGTAATCAAACTTTTTGTTGTGAGGTATGATGCTTGAATTGATGAACAACAATAAGGATCACTATGAAATGTAATGAACAAGTGACACGAAGATTTATACAAGGAAAAAGCCCTTGATCAATGAATGATCTCCGGCATAAAAAACCCCGGGTGATGGAAACTACCGATCACCAACTCAAATTAAACAATAAATGTGTTACAACTTCGGATGATAGCGAGCTAAGTACAAGGATCACTATAGTGTATTGTGTAGAAAAGTGTGTAATCGCCAAGTGAGTTCACGAGAGCTGGTGAGAGAAGTTGTAAGAGTGTGTATGTAGCCAAAAATAGCCAAGTGTTTTCTAATTAGCTCGCTACCCCTTTAAAAATAGAAAATATCTACACTAACTAACATTCCGCAAATGGTGCAAGTCCTCCACTACTCCATAACGTCCACTTCTGGCCAAGCACGTGCGGAATAAACATAGAATATGCTCCAGGAATATCGCCAAGACCAAGTCCAAGCTCATACTCCTGAAAAACAATTTCGAATTCAAAGTAGACAACCGTTAGTACAAGGATCCTTATGATGATCCATGATCCTGATCCTGCAACACTTCTGAGGATCACTACTTCAGACAGAATTGAGGATCACTAAATCCAATAGTAAATGAGGATCACTGATCATTTAGAAATCCACCCCTAACAATTGCCCCCAAAATATAAGGAGTAATTATGTAAATAAATGAGTTATATTTTGTTCTTATCCGCAATAATCCAACGGATAACTAGTCGTTATAATCGGACTAGCCATTGTAGATCTTACGTCACTTGAAGCGACATCCCTGCAAGATCATGATTATAAATAGGAGTTAGAGATAGGGATCATTTCACATTTAAATTCAAGAGAACTCCCTTTAAATTCTCATCCGACGATCAAACATGTATCTCTTTTTCTTTTCTCCCTTTACGTTTTCTTTCTCTGTCCCTTCTTTCTTCACCTTCTTCACAATCAAGATGATGCTGAGATCCTCACCGGCGAAGGATCATAAGAAGGACACTCCTCTTAAGAGCCAGGGGATCATCAAAGATTCAGCGAATGAGAGGTGCTGCTTCACTGATCCGCAAATAGACAGAATCCGGCATTGCTTTCCGGCGAACACCTATTTCAAACCGTTTGATCCTACCGTTCTAAGTGATTACGTTTCTGAAACTTGGGTAGCTTTCCCGGTCACACCGTTCACAATAGGACACACATATCCTTTCCCTGAATTCACCCAGTCTTTCTTCTCTCTCACTGGCATCTCCTATATTCAAGCCATGCCAATGATCTGGAGGGTCTTATATACCCTTGAGAGGATCATTGAGCAGGAAGAAATTTCCCTAGGAATGTCAGAGTTGGCAGAGATGTATGATCTCACCACATTTGGATCCCATCGATATCTATTCAAGCGTAAACCCGGTGGAGAACATCCCATCTTCAAAGCCACTAAGAATGATACAAACTGGAAATGGTGATTCTTCTTTGTTAGAAGGGATTCTATCCCGGATGGAAAGAATTTGCCAAGGAAGTGGAGCACCCATGGTAGGATAGAGGATCCTAAGAAGGATCACCAGATAACCTTGTTTTTGTATCAGGATCACTAACACCCTTTTGTTTCCATTGTGCAGCTATCTCTGTTTCTCACCTTATACCATCACCTGCCACCAAGGAAAGACTCGCTGCTTTCAGAAGACTTTATCCTGCAACAAGGTCATTCAAAACAAACACCCAGGATTCACAGGAAGTATCATCAGGTTCTGTTACTATGTCAAGTAAGTATCCTGTACTTTTTATATTTAAATGTTTGAATATATAGTTAAAAAGAAACAGGATAAAGATACTTATCTGTTTTGGGTGTGTAGGCGCTGGAAAGTCATCAAAATCTGCATCCAAATTCAGTGTCACTGAGCTTGACACCGTCCGATCCAAGAAAAGGTCTGCTGCTAGCCCCTCCATTGTAATCCCCAAAGCTACCACTTCAAAGGGAAGAGGTGGAAAGAAGAGAAAAACCTCTGAAGCTGATAACCTCCAAGGCTTACCTCTGATTCGTCATCAATTCCTCGAGTACTTCAATGATGTAAGGATCACTGACTCAGTTTAATTACCCTATCCAGTTGAGGATCACCTGATCCTAATCTTTGCTTTGTCTTTATTGTAGAAATTTGCGGAGATCGAGGACTATGTTGGGAATGTTGAAGAGCTAGAGGAGAAACACTCTGACCTCCAAAAAGTAGCCATGCTCAAAGACCTCAAGATCGCTTCCCTTGAAAAGGATCTCAACGATGCCAAAGCTCAAACAGCTGCCATTCTGATCAACTTTGATTATGAGAAGAGCGAGATCACGGAGGATGCTAAGGTCTCCGCTGCCATTGCCATGTACAAGACCAAGCTACAGATGGCTCAAGAAGCTCAGGATCCCGCATTTGATAGGAGCAGCTGGGACATGGAAGGCTGGAAGGCCAGGCTGGCTGAGTTGGAGGATGAGGATGAGGCTGACGAGGTCCTGGCAATCGAGGCTAGTGGTAGTGGCAAGGATCATGCGAAGGATACTGGAGCTGGAGGGGATGGTGATGCAGAGAAGGCATAGGCTGCAGGAATGGGCGATGAAGGACATTTCTAGACGTAGCCGGAGCCCATTTTTTTTTAGTTTGGTTATGGTTTTTATTCTGATGATGTTTTGATGAACAATGGTTGGTTTGTACTTAAACAATAGTAATTAGGGCTAAGGATCATGGATCCTTTGAACAATAGGTAGGATTGCAAATGGTGGAGGGATCCTCTGTTTGGGGGATGAAGCCATTGTGATCCTGCCGTCTTTTGATTCCTGCACTTGAAAAACCTATGAACAATGGACACCCTTTACCTACCCCAGCGGACGGGCCACGTATTGCTGGTAGATGCTCGGGGTAGGTAATTTTGACAACCTTAAGGGGTTTAATCTTTTGTGAATAAAATAACTTTAACTTTTTGGCTATATCCCGTGTTGATATCCTTGTTAGTATTTTACTTTCTAATTGTTGTGTTGTTCAATTTGTTTAAACTTATCAAGTAAAGAAAGAATTTAAGAAATATCCTCAAAAATTTTTAGGATATGATCAAGAATCACATATCCTATAATCGATAAGTTCTGAAGAGTAATACAGTTTAAGGATTACAAGTTCAGTTGTCAAAGGATAAGGGTTATTCAAATAAATAATGAATAAAATCAAAATAGTTAAGGATCATACCTGAGAATCCAAGTTAGGATCCTATCTTTTAACATTTATTATCAGGATAACCCAGAAGACAAACCTTAGTAAAAGGTAAGGATCAAGGATCCTTAGTCATTTAACTTCAAAAACCTGAAATAGGATACAACTTGGGACTAAGCCAATATAAGATGAAAGTTAGTACTTGGGGACAAGCCCAACAATTCTGGCGACAAACCCAACATACTGGGGACAAGCCCAAAGGATAACTGGGGACAAGCCCAACATACTGGGGACAAGCCCAAAGGATAACTGGGGACAAGCCCAACATACTGGGGACAAGCCCAAAGGATAACTGGGGACAAGCCCAAAGGATCGTATGTAAACTGGAGTATGGCCCTCACTGGCGACTATCCAAACTTAGTGACATGAAAATGCCAAAACCTTAGCTAACGTGAAAACGTTAGAAACCTTAGGAACGGATGTATGGTACGTCTACCATTATACGTAGGATCTTGAATATAGCCAGTACAATGAAATTTTCAGCCCCTAAAGCGAGTACTAGTCCCATTGCCATGAACTATACCAGGATCATCGTGCGCTACTGGCGAAACTGGGGACAGGCCCAAACTGGGGACTAGCCCAAATAACTGGGGTCAAGCCCAAATAACTGGGGTCAAGCCCAAATAACTGGATACTTCTGTGGATACTCAATCCTTAGTTAAGGATACCTGAACCTTCAAAACTCAGAATCAAGTAAACAGAGGATAAAGGATACAGGATCCTTATCCTTACATAAGATAATAAAAAATGAAATAGTTAGAGATTAGAATATTACCAGAAAGAGGATCATCTGTCTGCAAGGATCCTTCAAGGATACTTGTCAAATGAGGATCATGGATCCTAGTCACATAAAATACTTCTTAAAATGGACAGCATTCCAAGCTCTTGGTAGCAAATCACCTTCCATTGTTAGCAATCGATATGCCCCCTTTCCTGCCTCAGCTTCAATCAAGTAAGGGCCTTCCCACTTTGTTGCCAACTTTCCATCAGCAGGATTGGTGGTATTCTGAAATGCTTTTCTTAGCACCATATCACCAACTTGGAATTTCCTGATCCTGACATTTTTGTTGTAAACTCCAGCCATCCTTTGTTGATAACTGGCCATCCTTATCCTTGCCAAATCCCTAAGTTCTTCTATAGTATCCAGATCTTGAACCAGGTTTTCAGCATTTTCTTCAGGATCACGAATGCTTGTTCTTGCAGTTGGAACTATCATCTCTGTAGGGATCACTGATTCTGCCCCAAATACCAAAGAAAATGGAGTTTGTCCTGTAGCATTCTTGGGAGTTGTCCTATCAGCCCAAAGCACATAAGGTAGTTCTTCTGCCCATTTTCCTTTCTTGGATCCAAGCTTCTTCTTCAAATTGTTGATGATGATCTTGTTGGATGATTCTGCCTGACCATTAGCTTGTGGGTGGACTGGTGTTGATGTTATCATCTTAATCCCCCAGCTGTCACAAAAGTTAGTAGTTCTATTCCCAATAAATTGGGATCCATTATCACAAATAATCTCAGAAGGGATACCAAATCTAGTAATAATGTTTCTTTTAATAAAGGATATAACTTCCTTTTCTCTGACTTGAGCAAAGGCTTCAGCCTCTATCCACTTAGAGAAGTAATCAGTCATAGCAAGCATGAATACTTTTCCACCAGGTGCCTTAGGAAGCTTTCCAACTATATCCATTCCCCATCTCATGAATGGCCAAGAAGAGGATATAGGATGCAAGAGCTCTGCTGGTTGGTGAAGGATATTACTATGCCTCTGACAAGGATAACACTTCTTGGCATACTCCACAACATCCTTCTTCATAGTGGGCCAATAGTATCCTGTCCTCAGGATCCTTGAGAATAATGCCCTGCCCCCAGTGTGGTTTCCACAATCTCCTTCATGGAAATCCTTTAAGACTTCTTGGATTTCAGGATCCTCAATGCATCTTAGATATGGTCCTGCAAGAGATCGTTTATACAACATATTATTCAATATTGTAAATTGAGATACCTTAGTTTTGAAAGCCCTTGGGTTTTCTCCTGTAGGAATCTCTCCATGTTGTATGTATCTCATGATTGGAAGGATCCATGATCCTGAATGAGATTGAGTATCATCACTAGGGATGATTGCAGAATCCTCTCCTATCTCCATAGCTACATGATCCTCGATAGCCGGGGTCAGGACATGGATAATAGGGATCTTGATATCCTCCGGGATCTTCAAGGATGATCCTAAATTGGCTAATGCATCTGCCTCTGCCTCTGCATTCTCTTCCCTTGGTACCTGTGTCAAACTAAAGGATACAAAAGAGAGTGCCAATTCTTTGACTATCTCCAAATATTTGATTAGCTTTTCACCTTTAACAGCATAGGATCCATTAAAGTGATTAGTGATCAGTAAAGAATCTACATGTACCTCAAGATACCTGATCCTCATATGCTTTGCAATTTGCAAACCAGCTATCAAGGCTTCACACTCAGCCTCATTGTTGGTAGTTTGAAATTCACAAGCTATGGAGTGGGGTATTATGTCCCCCTGTGGCGATTTTAGTAGTATTCCAAGCCCTGTTCCGTTTACATTGGAGGATCCATCAGTGAACAGTACCCAAGGATCCTTGGTTTCTTCAAGCTGTTGGACTTCTAATTCAGCCTCCTTTTGCAAATCACTACTAAAATCTGCCACAAAGTCAGCTAAGGCTTGGGATTTGATGGCAGTCCTTGGTTCATATCTTATATCATATGCACTTAACTTCACTGCCCACTTAGCCATCCTTCCTGACATTTCAGGTTTCCTGAGAACATTCTTAATTGGAAAATTAGTCTTAACAATAATGGCATGAGTTTCAAAATAATGTCTCAATTTAGTGGATGCCATAATTAATGCAAGGATAAGTTTTTCTAAATGTGAATACCTGGATTCAGCACCAAGTAAGCTCTTGCTTACATAATAAACAGGATGTTGTGTACCTTGGTGATCCTTAACAAGGACCGCACTTACTGCTTTTGAGGATACCGCCAAGTATAAGGATAACACATCTCCTTTTTCCGGTTTCATCAAGGCTGGGGCTGAGGATAGGTAATCTTTAAGAGCTCTGAGGGCACCTTCATGCTTCTCAGTCCATTCAAATTTCTTGTTCTTCCTCAGGATATCATAGAATTCTTTACACTTTTCTGAGGATTTGGATATGAATCTATTCAAGGCTGCGATCCTGCCCGTCAATCTTTGCACATCCTTAGCATTGGCAGGAGATTTGATATTCACAATAGCTTTAATTTGTTCTGGACTTGCTTCAATGCCCCTCTTTGTTACCATATATCCTAAGAATTTACCTGCCTTCACACCAAAATGACACTTAGAAGGATTATGTTTCATATTATATTTATCAAGGATATTGAATGCTTCCTCCAAGTCTTTAAGGTGATCCTCAGCTTTCTTGGACTTAACCACCATGTCATCAATATAGACTTCCATAGTGTGTCCAATTTGTTCCTTGAACATCATATTAACTAGCCTTTGATAAGTGGCACCTGCATTCCTTAATCCAAACGGCATAGCAATATAACAGTATATACCAGTTGGGGTCATAAAGGTTGTATCCTCTTGATCAGATGGTTCCATCTGAATTTGTTGAAATCCAGACGAAGCATCCATAAAAGTTAACAACTCATGACCCGCGGTAGCATCCACCATGGAGTCAATGTGGGGTAATGGGAAAGTATCCTTGGGACATGCCTTGTTTAAATCAGTGAAATCGACACATACCCTCCACTTTCCATTTTTCTTTTGAACAACAACCACATTGGCTAACCACCTTGGATACTTAACCTCTCTTATCATACCTGCTCGAAGTAGCTTATCTACCTCTTCCTGGATAATAGCATTTCTTTCAGGTGCAAACTTTCTCCTCTTTTGATGTATAGGCTTGAATGACCTGTCAATGCCAAGTTTATGAGTAATTATATCCTTAGATATACCTGTCATGTCTTCATGTTTTCAGGCAAAGGTGGTTTTCATTCTTTTAAGGAAGGATACTAGCTCCTGTTCTATATCGCTAAGGATCCCTGATCCTATGAAGATCTTGGATTCAGGATCATCAGGATCCATGAGGATTTCTTTCAAATCCGATTCTCTTACCTCCAAGAGGTCTCTTGAAGGATACTTTAATTGCTATTGCTCCCCTGGTCTTGAGGCTGGCTTCATTGATGAGGTATAGCAATTTTTAGCCTCCTGTTGATCACTCTCAATTTTCACCACTCCCCAAGGACTTGGAAGCTTTACACACTGATGATAGGAGGATGGAACTGCCTTCATATCATGTATCCATGGCCTGCCAAGGATAACATTGCAACATGATAAGCAATCTATAACACAAATTTTTTGATAAGAATGCAATCCTTCAATATAGATTGGGAGTTTGATGTCCCCCAATGTATTCTTAGTTTCTCCACTGAATCCCACAAGTACTGAGGATCTTGGGACAATATCAGACTCCGGGATATTCATCTTCTTGAGGACATCAAGCTGGATGATGTTCACAGAGCTTCCTCCATCTATAAGGATCCTGCGAACAAAGTGGTTAGAAATAAATAATGTAATTACAAGACCATCATGATGAGGATCCTGGATATCAACACGATCATCCTCATCAAAGGTTATGACTTTATCCTGGGTGACAACAGAGGTCCGGACGGGTCTGTCTCCATTATCCATTTTGGTTTCCTTGGCATGTCTCTTTGCTGCTGACAAGGAAGTACCACAAATGTCTGATCCACCGGATATGAAGTTTATAACTTGTGCATCTGCTGGAGGAGCAGGAGCCTTATCCGGGATCCTTTCAGGATCCTGGATCCTTGACTTCTTCCGTCCTAAGAGTTCCTTCAAATGCCCCTTGCTCAACAAGTAACCAATTTCCTTTCTTAGTGCAATACACTCTTCAGTGAGATGCCCAAAATCCTCATGATATGCACACCACTTGGATTTATCCTTTGTAGCAGCTGGTTTATCACTTTTCCTTGGCCACCTAGCTTTTTCACCTAGATTCTGCATTGCAAGGATTAGTTCATTGTTATCAACAGAAAAACAGTATTCAGAAATAGGAGGATAATCCTCATCATCCTCTTCTTGTTCCACTGAATGCACGTTCTGATTGTCAGATTTATTGTAGAACTTGGATTTGTTGTTCCTGAAGTAGGATCCTTGTTTCTCCTGTTTTGAGGATCCTGCTAATCTATCCTGGATCCTTTTGTCATCCTCTAGGTGGATGAACCTAAGCGCCCTGGTTCTTACTTCATTAAGATTCCTGCAAGGTGTCATGACAAGATCATCATAGAAAGGTGAATCCCTAAGCAATCCCATTTTAAAGGCTGCTACAGCCGTAGCAATATCCAAGTTAGGAATATCTAAGGATTCTTTACTAAACTTAGTGATGTAATCTCTAAGTGATTCATTTTGACCTTGTGTTACCCTATATAGATCACTAGTTAATCGTTCAAACTTTCTACTACAAGAGAATTGACTATTAAACAAATTCACTAGATTAGCAAATGAAGTAATAGAGTAAGGGGGAAGACTTAGCAGCCATTTAAGAGCAGATCCTGTAAGTGTGGATCCAAATCCCTTGCATAGACATGGTTCTTTTAACCTTTCAGGAATTGGATTGATCTCCATCCTCTCCCTGTAGTGAGCTACATGCTCCTCTGGATCTGTCGAATCATCATATAGCTTCATAGATGGTATCTGGAATCTTTTAGGTATCCCAGCATCACATAAGGGTGGTGCAAAACGAGATATCCTATGGCTACCATCTGCAATTTCAGGGATGGGTTTAACCACTCCCGGTACACTGGATATCATATCCTTAAGCTTCTGTAGCTCTCTATCCATAGCCTGATTAATACATGTATCCTGCATTAAGCCATGGTTTGTGTTATATGAATTATTAAAAATGTTACCTCCCACAGGATTCGTGTTTGGAATAGCGGATGTGAATCCATATTGACGAGATTCTGGCATGATAGAAGGACCAGAGGGAGTAATGGTCTGCATTGGTATGAAGTCTCCTTGATGAACGTCCGAGCTCTGAGGCTGCATACTTCTCAAGAATCCTTGATCCTGAGGGACATTGGATCCTTGAGGTTGAGATGATCCTTGAACCTGAAAGGATCCTGGAACCAGAGAGGATCCTGGGACAAGGGAGGATCCTTGGACCTGGGAGGATCCTTGGACCTGGGAGGATCCTTGAACTGCATGCATTCACAAATATCCTCCTGTCGTGAAGTATCCTTGATGCTGAGAAGAGGATCCTGATGGCTGAAGATAGGATCCTTGAGGCTGGTAGTGAGAGCCAAATGCCTGACTCATTGTTGTTGTTCCATAACGCCTTCCTGGTAATTCGCCCAAGTATTGCACGTCCGGAATTGCTGAGTGTTGGGAAGTTATGGCTGGAGTGTCGAAGTTTAGCGATCTTGGCATCAGAGGAGAGTGATCCTCCACTGACTTCTTCTGTTTCTTGATCTCATCGATCTCCCGGAGGATCCTTTCATTGGTTTTGTCCTGCTCTTGTGCATGATTCCTTATCTGCAAAATTAGAGTGTAAAGATCATTAGTAGTTGGATTAGTTGAAACAGAAGAAGTTGGTGGTTTTTGGAAAATGGGGGTTGGTTTCTTCGCAGCATTCTCAACATTCTTCTGGGATCCAGAAGGTGGTGGAGGCAAAGGAGGAACGCCTTGTGAAGAACTGAATGAGGGCATCAAACTTGAAGTATTCTTCGCTGAGGAAGCCATCTGCTTGGTTATAACGAACCGAAATGACCACGAAAACACGAATCTTTTTAGGAATGAAGCACCAATTGCCCCACGGTGGGCGGCAAACTGTTTTGGTCAAAAAATCAAGCAATGACAATGTAACCAAACTTTTTGTTGTGAGGTATGATGCTTTAATTGATGAACAACAATAAGGATCACTATGAAATGTAATGAACAAGTGACACGAAGATTTATACGAGGAAAAAGCCCTTGATCAATGAATGATCTCCGGTATAAAAAACCTCGGGTGATGGAAACTACCGATCACCAACTCAAATTAAACAATAAATGTGTTACAACTTCGGATGATAGCGAGCTAAGTACAAGGATCACTATAGTGTATTGTGTAGAAAAGTGTGTAATCGCCAAGTGAGTTCACGAGAGCTGGTGAGAGCAGTTTTAAGAGTGTGTATGTAGCCAAAAATAGCGAAGTGTTTTCTAATTAGCTCGCTACCCCTTTAAAAATAGAAAATATCTACACTAACTAACATTCCGCAAATGGTGCAAGTCCTCCACGACTCCATAACGTCCACTTCTGGCCAAGCACGTGCGGAATAAACATAGAATATGCTCCAGGAATATCGCCAAGACCAAGTCCAAGCTCATACTCCTGCAAAACAATTTCGAATTCAAAGTAGAAAACCGTTAGTACAAGGATCCTTATGATGATCCATGATCCTGATCCTGCAACACTTCTGAGGATCACTACTTCAGACAGAATTGAGGATCACTAAACCCAATAGTAAATGAGGATCACTGATCATTTAGAAATCCACCCCTAACAAGTAAGAGTTTACTTGATCCTGAATCCAGGTATTCACACTTAGAGAAACTTATCCTTGCATTAATTATGGCATCTACTAAATTAAGACATTATTTTGAGACTCATGCCATTATTGTTAAGACTAATTTTCCAATTAAGAATGTTCTCAGGAAACCTGAAATGTCAGGAAGGATGGCTAAGTGGGCAGTGAAGCTTAGTGCATATGATATAAGATATGAACCAAGGACTGCCATTAAATCACAAGCCTTAGCTGACTTTGTGGCAGATTTTAGTAATGATTTGCAAAAGGAAGCTGAGTTAGAAGTCCAACAGCTTGAAGAAACTAAGGATCCTTGGATACTCTTCACTGATGGAGCCTCTAATGTAAAAGGAACAGGGCTTGGAATACTACTAAAATCACCACAGGGGGACATAATTCCCCACTCCATAGCTTGTGAATTTCAAACTACTAACAATGAGGCTGAGTATGAAGCCTTGATAGCTGGTTTGCAAATTGCTAAGCATATGAGGATCAGGTATCTTGAGGTACATGTAGATTCATTATTAATCACTAATCACTTTAATGGATCCTCTGCTGTTAAAGGTGAAAAGCTAATCAAATATTTAGAGATAGTCAAAGAATTGGCACTCTCTTTTGTTTCCTTTAGTTTGACACAGGTACCAAGGGAAGAGAATGCAGAGGCTGATGCATTAGCCAATCTAGGATCATCCTTGAAGATCCCGGAGGATATAAGGATCCCTATAATCCATATCCTGACCCCTGCTATCGAGGATCATGCAGCTATGGAGATCGGAGAAGATTCTGCAATCATCCCAAGTGATGATACTCAATCTCATTCAGGCTCATGGATCCTCCTAATCATGAGATACATACAGTATGGAGAAATTCCTACAGGAGAAAACCCTAGGGCTTTCAAAATTAAGGTATCTCAATTTACAATAGTGAATAATATGTTGTATAAACGATCTCTTGCAGGACCATATCTAAGATGCATTGAGGATCCTGAAATCCAAGAAGTCCTAAAAGATTTCCATGAAGGAGATTGTGGAAACCACACTGGGGGCAGGGCATTATTCTCAAGGATCCTGAGGACAGGATACTATTGGCCCACTATAAAGAAGGATGCTGTGGAATATGCCAAGAAGTGTGATCCTTGTCAGAGACACAGTAATATCCTTCATCAACCAGCATAGCTTTTGCATCCTATATCCTCTTCTTGGCCATTTATGAGGTGGGGAATGGATATAGTTGGTAAGCTTCCTAAGGCACCTGGTGGAAAAGTATTCATGCTTGCTATGACTGATTACTTCTCCAAGTGGATAGAGGCTGAAGACTTTGCTCAAGTTAGAGAAAAGGAAGTTATATCCTTTATTAAAAGAAACATTATTACTAGATTTGGTATCCCTTCTGAAATTGTTTGTGATAATGGATCCCAATTTATTCGGAGTAGAACTACTAACTTTTGTGACAGCTGGGGGATTAAGATGATAACATTAACACCAGTCCACCCACAAGCTAATGGTCAGGCAGAATCATCCAACAAGATCATCATCAACAATTTGAAGAAGAAGCTTGGATCCAAGAAAGGAAAATGGGCAGAAGAACTACCTTATGTGCTTTGGGCCGATAGGACAACTCCCAAGAATGCTACTGGCCAAACTCCGTTTTCTTTGGTATTTGGGGCAGAATCAGTGATCCCTACAGAGATGGTGGTTCCAACTGCAAGAACAAGCATTCGTGATCCTGAAGAAAATGCTGAAAACTTGGTTCAAGACTTGGAAACTATAGAAGAAATCAGGGATTTGGCAAGGATAAGGATGGCTAGTTATCAACAAAGGATGGCTGGAGCCTACAACAAAAATGTTAGGATCAGGAAATTCCAAGTTGGTGATATGGTATTAAGGAAAGCATTTCAGAATACCACCAATCCTGCTGATGGAAAGTTGGCACCAAAATGGGAAGGCCCTTATTTGATTAAAGCTGAAGCAGGAAAGGGGGCATATCGATTGCTAACAATGGAAGGTGATTTGCTACCAAGAGCTTGGAATGCTGTCCATTTGAAGAAATATTTCATGTGACAAGGATCCATGATCCTTACATGACAAGTATCCTTGAAGGATCCTTACAGAACAGATGATCCTCATTTTGGTAACATTCTAATCTCAAACTATTTCATTCTTTTATTCTCTTATATAAGGATAAGGATCCTGCATCCTTTATCCTCCTTTCACTTGATTCTGAGTTTTGAAGGTTCAGGTATCCTTATCTAAGGATTGAGTATCCACAGAAGTATCCAGTTATTCGGGCTTGACTCCAGTTATTCGGGCTTGACCCCAGTTTGGGCCTGTCCCCAGTTTCGCCAGTAGCGCACGATGATCCTGGTATAGTTCACGGCAATGGGACCAGTACTCGCTTTTGGGGCTGACAATTTCATTGTACTGGCTATATTCAGGATCCTACGTATAATGGTAGACGTACCATATATCCGTTCCTAAGGTTTCTAACGTTTTCACGTTAGCTAAGGTTTTGGCATTTTCGTGTCACTAAGTTTGGATAGTCGCCAGTGAGGGCCATACTCCAGTTTACATATGATCCTTTGGGCTTGTCCCCAGTTATCCTTTGGGCTTGTCCCCAGTTATCCTTTGGGCTTGTCCCTAGTTATCCTTTGGACTTGTCCCCAGTTATCCTTTGGGCTTATCCCCAGAATTGTTGGGCTTGTCCCCAGTTACTAACTCTTATCTTATATTGGCTTAGTCCCAAGTTGTATCCTATTTCAGGTTTTTGGAGACAAACGACCAAGGATCCTTGATCCTTACCTTCTACTAAGGTTTGTCTTTTGGGTTATCCTGATTATAAGTGTTAAAGGTTAGGATCCTAACTTGGATTCTCAGGTATGATCCTTAACTATTTTGATTTTATTCATTATTCATTTGAGTAACCCTTATCCTTTGACAACTGAACTTATGATCCTTAAAATATACTACTTTTCAAAACCTACTAACTAAAGGATATATGATCCTTGATTATATTCTAAACTTTTTGAAGATATTTATTAAATTTTTTCTTTACTTGATAAGTTTAGACAAAATGAATATCACAACAATTGAAAAGTAAAGTACTAACAAAGATAGCAACACGGGAGATAGCCAAAAAGTTAAACTTATTTTATTCACAAAACGTTGAACCCTTTAAGGTTGTCAAAATTGCCAACCCACGTTTCTACCAGCAAAACGTGGCCCGTCCACATGGGTTGGCAAAGGGTGTCCATTGTTTACGGGTCTTTGTAGTGCAGGAATTAAAAGACGGCAGGATCACAATGGCTTGATCCCCCAAACAGAGGATCCCTCCACCACTTGTAATCCTACCTGTTGTTCAAGGATCCATGATCCTTCATCCTAGAAACTATTGTCTAAAGTTATTACAACCCATCATTGTTCAACAAAAACATCATAACCAAATAACCAAACTAAAAAAAAAAATGGGCTCCGGCTATGTCTAGAAGTGTCCATCATCGCCCATTCATGCAGCTTACACCTTCGCTGCATCACCTTCACCAGCTCCACCTGCTGCTCCACCTTGATCCTTGCCACTGCCACTAGCCTCAATTGCCAGAACCTCGTCAGCCTCTTCTTCATCCTCCAACTCAGCCAGCCTGGCCTTCCAGCCCTCCATGTCCCAGTTGCTCCTATCAAAATTAGGATCCTGAGCTTCTTGGGCCATCTGCAACTTGGTCTTGTACATGGCAATGGCAGCGGAGACTTTAGCATCCTGCATGATCTCGTGCTTCTCATAGTCAGCATTGATCTGAGCTGCAACCGCCTGAGTTTTGGCATCATTGAGGTCCTTTTCGAGGGAGGCAATCTTGTGATCCTTGAGCACCGCCACTTTTTGGAGGTCAGAGTATTTCTCCTCAATCTCTTCGACGTTCCCAACATAGTCCTCGATTTCAGCAAATTTCTGCAAAGAAGACATTGCAAAGCTTAGGATCACGTGATCCTCAAGTGGGCAAGATAATTAAGCTAAGTCAGTGATCCTTAGCTAAGCAAAGTACTCGAGGAACTGATGGTGGATCAGAGGCAAGCCTTCTAGATTGTCAGCTTCAGAGGTCTTCCTTTTCTTTCCACCTCTTCCTTTTGAAGTGGTTGCCTTGGGGATCGTGACAGCTGGGCTGGCAGCAAGCTTCTTCTTTGAGGATCAGACAGTGTCAAGGTCAGTGACACTGAATTTGGAGGCAGATCTTGAGGATTTTCCAGCACCTACATATTCAGAACAGATAAGTATCCTTATTCCATTTCTATTTAACTATTTATTTAAACATTTAATTATGCAAAAAATAGGATACTTACTCGACATAGTGACAGAACCTGAGGATACTTCTTGAGAATCCTGGGTATTTGCTTTAAATGATCTTCTTGCAGGATCAAGTCTCCGGAAAGCGGCAAGCCTTTCCTGTGTTGCAGGTGTTGTGATGAAGTGTGCGACAGTAATAGCTGCAAAATAGAAACAAAAGGACGTTAGTGATCCTTAAACAAAAACAAGGTTATCTGGTGATCCTTCTCGGGATCCTCTATCCTACCATGGGTGGTCCATTTACTAGGCAGATCCTTTCCATCAGGGATGGAGTCCCTTCTGACAAAGAAGAATCGCCGTTTCCAGTTGGTGTCATTCTTAGTGGCTTTGAAGATGGGATGTTCTTCACCAGGTTTATGTTTGAGTAGATATCGGTGAGATCCATGGCTAAAGAGGTCATACATCTCTGCAAACTCCGACATTCCCAGATCAATTCCTTCATGTTCAATGATCCTTTCAAGGGTATATAAGACCCTCCAGATCATTGGCATCGCTTGAATGTAGGAGATGCCGGTAAGAGAGAAGAAGGATTGGGTGAAATCTGGAAAAGGATATGAGTATCCTATTATGAATGGTGTGACCGGAAAAGCTACCCAGGTTTTAGAAATATAATCACTTAGAACGGTGGGATCAAAGGGTTTGAAATCGGTGTTTGCCGGAAAGCAATGTCGGATTCTGTCTATCTGTGGATCAGTGAAACATCATCGTTCTTTTGCAGAATCTTTTATGATCCCTTGGCTTTTCAAGGGGCTGTCCTTCTTGTGATCCTTAGCCGGTGAAGATCTTAGCATCATCTCGATTATAACAGTGGTAAAGAAGAGAAACAGAGTGAGAAGATGAAGAGAGAAAGGAAAGAGAAATACCTGATCAAGTATTCGAATGAGGATTTAAAGAGGAAACGCACGAATTTAAATGCTCTCTAACCCTTATCTCTAACTTCAATTTATAATGATGATCTTGCAGGGTAGTCACTTCAGTGACGTCAGGATGGTAACGACTAGTCCGACTACAACGACTAGTTATCCGTTGATTCGTTGCGGATAAGAAAAGAAAATATAACTCGTTATTTACATTTTTACTCCTTATATTTTGGGGGCAATTGTTAGGGGAGGATTTTCCAATGATCAGTGATCCTCAATTACTGTTGGGTTTAGTGATCCTCACTTCTGTTTGAATTAGTGATCCTCAGAAGTATTGCAGGATCAGGATCATGGATCATCGTAAGGATCCTTATACTAACGATTGTCTGCTTTGAATATGATGTTTTGCAGGAGTACGAGCTTGGACTTGGTCTTGGCGATATTCCTGGAGCATATTCCATATTTATTCTGCACGTGCATGGCTGAAATGGACGTTATGGAGGTCGTGGAGGACTTGCACCAAATGCGGAATGTTTGTTAGCTTAGATATTTTCCATTTTTAAAAGGGATAGCGAGCTAAATAGAAAACACTTGGCTATTTTAGCTTAACACACACTCGCAACTGCTCTCACCAGCTCTTGACAATTCACTTGGCGATTACACATTTTTTTGCACATTACACTATAGTGATCCTTATAATTAGCTCGCTATCATCCGAAGTTGTAATACATTTCTTGTTTAATCTGAGTTGGTGATCGGTAGTTTCCATCACCCGAGGTTTTTTATGCCGGAGATCATTCATTGATCAAGGGCTTTTTCCTCGTATAAATCTTTGTGTCACTTGTTCATTTCATTTCTGAGTGATCCTTAGCATTGTTCATTAATTCAAGCATCATACCTCACAACAGAAAGTTTGGTTGCATTATCATTGCTTGATTTTTGACCAAAACAACAACTATATATCCGTTAGTTTGTTACGGATAAGATCAAGAAAATATAACTCGCCAAAATTACACTTCACTCCTTATATTTTGGGGGCAATTGTTAGGGGAGGATTTTCTAAATCCTAAGGATCACGGATCCTCAAATGCTACTAGGATCATGGATCCTCAATTCTGTTTGAATTAAGGATCCTCAGTAGGTGTTGCAGGATCAGGATTCAGGATCCTTATTGTTATCCTTATACTAACAATTGTCTACCTTGTACGTAAGCTTGTTTTGCAGGAGCAAAGGCATGGACCAAGTCTCACCGAAATTCTTGGAGCATATTCCCTTAATATTCCGCACGTATTTGACCATAATGGACGTTGTGGAGATCGTGGGGAACTTGCATAATTGTCGGACAATTTGTTATCTTAGTTGTTTCTAATTTAAAATGGGGATAACAAGCTTGAGTAGAACACTTAGCTAATTTTAGCAAACACACACACTCTCGAACAGCTCTCGGCAATCTACTTGGCGATTTCATACATTTTTGCACATTGCACAGTAGTGATCCTTGTAACAAGCTTGTTATCATCCCGAGTTGTAAACTTCTTTTGATTAATCTTAGTTGGTGATCGGTAGTTTCCATCACTCGAGGCTTTTTATGCCGGAGATCAACTCTTGATCAAGGGCTTTTTCCTCGTATAAATCTTTGTGTCACTTGTTCATTACATTTCTGAGTGATCCTTAATATTGTTCATTGATTCAAGCATCACACCTCACAACAAAAGATTTGGTTGTATTATCTTTGCTTGATTTTTGACCAAAACATGAAGGATACCACTTCTTGATCTCTAACTTGAACGAATGCTTCAGCTTCGACCCACTTAGAGAAATAATTGGTCATTGCCAGCATGAAGACCTTTCCTCCTGGAGCCTTTGGCAATTTTTCTACTATATCCATTCCCCACTTCATGAATGGCCAAGGGGAAGCTATAGGATAAAGTGGCTCGGCCGGCTGATGTAATATATTACTGTGTCTTTGACATGCATCACATCTTCGAGCATATTATGTAGCATCTTTTCTCATCGTCGGCCAATAATATCCTGTTCTTAATGCCTTTGAGAACAACGACCTGCCCCCAGTATGGTTACCACAATCCCCTTCGTGTATATCCTGAAGCACTTCCTTGGTTTAGGGATCCTCTAAGCACCTCAGATATGGTACTGCAAGAGATTTCTTATACAAGACATTATTTATAATAGTGAATCGTGATACCTTCATTCTAAAGGCCTTAGGATTCTCATCTTTTGGGATGTGTCCTTCCTTGAGATATCTTATGATTGGAGCCATCCAAGACTTAGGATCCTGAACAATTAGTACTTTCTTATCCTGAGGATCCGTCGCAGGATATAGGATATGTAATATTGGTATTTGGGTTCCTTCTAGTATCCTGACTGATGATCCTAGATTTGCCAAGGCATCAGCTTCAGCATTATCCTCTCTTGGTACCTGTTCAAGTGTAAAAATATCGAAATATCCTGCTAATTTTTTGAGAATTTCGAGATACTCGATTAACTTCTCACCTTTAACTGCATAGGTTCCATTAAAATGATTACTAATTAACAAAGAATCAACGTATACTTGCAAACTCTTGATACTCATACTTTTAGCCAATTCCAATCCTGCAATTAAAGCTTCATATTCTGCCTCATTATTAGTGGCAGGAAACTCACATCTAATAGCCTGGGGTAATATGTCCCCCTGTGGCGATTTTAGTAGTATACCCAAACCTACACCTCTTACATTAGATGCACCATCAGTATATAACGTCCAGGATTCTAAGTTTTCTCCTAGCTGTTGTACTTCTAGGTCTACTTCATTTTGAATATCACTACTGAAATCAGCCACAAAGTCAGCTAAAGCCTGAGACTTTATGGCATTTATAGGTTTATATACTAGATCAAAGGCACTTAATTTCACTGACCATTTAGCCATCCTACCTGACATCTCGGGTTTCCTAAGCACATTTTTAACAGAATAGTTGGTTTTAACGTGAATCCTATGTGTTTCAAAATAATGTCTAAGTTTTGTTGACGCCATAACTAGGGCTAAAATCAGTTTCTCTAAGTGGGAATACCTAGTTTCAGCATCTAATAAACTTTTGCTCACATAATAAACAGGATACTGCTGACCTTCATGATCCTTTACAAGGACAACACTTACTGCATTCCCTGATACCGCAAGATACAGGGATAATGGTTCACCATCCTCAGGCTTCATCAATAGGGGTGCAGTTGAAAGATACTGCTTCAAATCTTGCAAGGCTGCTTCATGCTTTGCTCCCCATTCAAACTTCTTATTCTTCTTCTTCTTCAGGATATCATAAAAATCCTTGCACTTTTCCGAGGATCTTGAAATAAATCTATTCAATGCTGCTACTCGCCCTGTTAACCGTTGAACATCCTTCATATTTGAAGGTGATTTGATATCCAAGATAGCTTTAATCTGCTCCGGGCTTGCCTCTATCCCTCTTTTAGTCACCATATATCCTAGAAACTTTCCTGCCCCCACTCCGAAATGGCACTTAGCAGGATTTAGCTTCATGTTATACTGATCCAGGATATCAAATGCTCCCTTGATATCCTGGAGGTGATCCTCAGCCTTTTTAGATTTTACTACCATGTCGTCGATGTACACCTCCATAGTGTCCCCCATGTTCACCAATCTTTGATATGTTGCACCTGCATTTTTCAAACCAAAGGGCATATGTCACGGCCCCCGACCCGGTTTGACCCGTTTCAGGAGCCGCGGGACAGAAATCTCGTGGTATTTATTTAATTAAGTTAACAACGGAAGATTTCTTCAGGATTTTTTTTAAAACTGCAATTTTCCCGATTATTTTATTTCCAACTCGGGATAAATCCCCGGTAATTTACAATCATAAGATTTCACGGAGAAATCTTTATTTTTACAAAAACATGTTTCTTTATTTTATATTGAGCCACTTCCTTAAGCTTGTAGTGCTACGCGGCACTTTTCCTGGATCACAAGAGATCACCTGAAACATGTTTGAAAAAGGTTTTGTCAGCGGGAAATACTGGTGAATCATTCTTTTTAATAAAACGACTCGTGTGTTATAATTAACAGTATTAAGGGTGATTACAATGTTTCCAGATATCAACCAACTACCCACGGTATTTGTCACTCGACTCGTTTCTGTGACTATGGTCAGATCACCCATTGGCTAACTCGTTGTCCAATGGTGACGGGAACAAGTAATGTATACAAAACCCCACATACCGGCTGTAATTTGGTGATTACATAGACTTAATCCCTGTAATTATAACCTTGAAAATAAACATGATTTTGAAAGTAATTTGATAAAAAGAGAATGACTCACATTGCAGATTTATATGAGCAGAGCTTAGCCTACTGATTAGCCTTTTAACCTAAATTTGATAATATGCACACAACTCGGTTAGTAACTTAATACAGCATTTACGATAACTCACGAGATTAAACCCTCACATCGAATGACAAAGTGCGATACTTAAACATCCATTGAATTAACAACGAATGACAAAGCATAAACCCTAATGTGGGCAGCACTTAAACATTCATTTGATAGTTTAATCGATCAGACATTGAATCGTAGCTGCGATCGAGTTAATACCCGGTATCGGAGCAGAGCCTCGCTAATTATATATGAAATTTCGACTTCAGAGTGATATTAATTCGTTTTTGAAAGTTTTGATCGACACCAGTGGATGGTGCAAGTGACGGGCTATTTATAGCTGAAATTGAGACCTCACGCTACCCGCGTAAGCCTTCAGCTTAACCTTACGCGGCCCGCTTGGCCGCCCAGTCTACGACTAGCCTTGACCAGTCACGAGTAGGTTAGCCAGCTGGACACCACGTGGCTCGGAACACTTATCCGGTCAAACCATGTCTTGACGCGGCCCGCGTAAGACAAGCTTGTCTCTTACGCGGCCCGCCTGAGAACCAAGATTTTGTTTTTCTTGATTTTTGATGTCGGGTAAGGTTTCAGGGGTCCGAGTTTATACTTATGGGTATTTTTAGGACAATTTTGAGAATCCTTACATCCTACCCACCTTATTTAAAATCTCGTCCTCGAGATTTATTGGAATAAGTGAGGATACTTTCGCTTCATCTCTGATTCTAGCTCCCAAGTGTATTCAGGTCCTCTCTTTGAATCCCACTTGACCTTGACAAGTACTAACCGTTTATGTTTGAGGAATTTCACCTTTATGTCTTCTATTTGAAGAGGTTTCTCAATAAATTTTAACTTTTTGTTTACCTCTATATCTTGAAGAGGTATTACCAAAGATTCATCTGATAGACATCTCTTGAGGTTGGATACATGAAATACGTCATGTATTCCAGCTAACTCTTCTGGTAGTTGTAAACGATAAGCAACTGGTCCTATACGTTGGATTACCGGAAATGGTCCTACGTATCTTGGACTCAGTTTTCCTTTCTTACCAAATCTAACTACTCCTTTCCAAGGAGAAACTTTTAAAAGTACCTTGTCTCCGACTTGGAATTCTAACGGTTTTCGTCTATTGTCTGCATAACTCTTCTGGCGATCTCGAGCTGTCTTTAATCTTTCTTTGATTTGTGTGATCTTGTCATTAGTTTCTTGTACTATCTCAGGACCTGATAGTTGACTTTCTCCTATTTCTGCCCAACAAACTGGAGTTCTGCACTTTCTTCCATACAGTGCTTCGAATGGGACAATTTCAATACTTGAATGATAACTATTGTTATAGGAGAATTCAATTAATGGTAAATGGTCGTCCCAATTTCCACCAAAATCTATTACACATGCTCTGAGCATGTCTTCTAGAGTTTGGATTGTCCTTTCACTTTGTCCATCTGTCTGAGGATGATATGCAGTGCTTAGGTTTAGTCGAGTTCCCATTGCTTCTTGGAAACTAGTCCAGAAATGAGAAGTGAAACGACTATCCCTATCCGAAACAATGGAGAGTGGAACTCCATGTAAGGATACTATTTCATCTACATACAACTTTGCCAATCTTTCCATGCTAAAGGTTTCTTTCATGGGTAGAAAGTGAGCTGATTTGGTTAATCGATCCACAATTACCCAAATCGCATCATTACCTTTTCAGGTTTTGGGTAACTTAGTAACAAAATCCATTGTTATGAGTTCCCATTTCCATACAGGCATCTCTAGTTGTTGTAGTAGACCTGAAGGTTTCTGGTGTTCTGCCTTAACTTGTGAACAAGTAAGACACTTAGAAACATATCGAGCTATGTCCTTTTTCATTCCTATCCACCAAAAGTTATTTCTTAAATCTTGGTACATCTTGTTGTTTCCAGGGTGCATGGTATACCTAGATTTATGAGCTTCTTCTAAAATCTTATTTCTTAATTCTCCTTGTTTAGGTACCCAAATCCTTCTTTTATGGAATTTCCAAATTCCATCAGCTCCTTGTTCTAATTCTTTTATTCGTCCTTTCATTCCTTCTGCATCATCCTTGATTGCTGTAGTTTGAACATTTTTCAATTGTTCCATTAAATCTAATTGTAGATTTAATCTGAGAGCACGAACTCGCTTTTGCTTTTCATGATATTTACGACTTAAGGCATCTGCAACTACATTTGCCTTTCCTTCGTGATACTGAATATCACAGTCGTAGTCACTTAGGATTTCCATCCATCTCCGTTGCCTCATGTTCAATTCTTTTTGCCCAAATATGTACCTTAAACGTTTGTGATCCGTATAGATAGTAAATTTACTTTCGTATAAATAATGTCTCCAGATCTTAAGGGCAAAAATCACAGCTCCTAATTCTAAATCATGAGTTGTATAGTTTTCCTCGTGCTTTTTCAATTGCCTTGAAGCATACGCAATTACCTTCTTGCGTTGTATTAACACACATCCTAATCCTAGTTTTGAAGCATCACAGTAAACTTCAAAATCTTCAGTCCCTTCTGGTAAGGCTAGGATTGGGGCATTTGTTAACCTTTGCTTTAATATCCTAAAAGCTTCTTCTTGCTTAGGTCCCCATTCAAACTTAACTGCTTTACAGGTTAGCTTAGTTAATGGTACAGCTATCTTGGAAAAATCCTTAATAAACCGTCTATAATATCCAGCTAAACCTATAAAACTTCTAATTTCCATTGCGGATTGCGAAACCTTCCATTTGGTAATTGCCTCTATCTTAGCAGGATCTACATGAATGCCTTCATGATTCACCATGTGACCTAAGAATTGTACTTCTTGCAACCAAAATTCACACTTCGAGAATTTGGCATACAGCTTTTCTTTTCTTAACAAAGTTAAGAGTGCATGTAAGTGCTGACAATGCTCTTCCTGACTTTTGGAATAAATAAGTATATCGTCTATGAAGACAATTACAAATTTATCCAAATACGGTTTACAGATTCTATTCATCATGTCCATAAATGCAGCAGGTGCATTTGTTAGTCCGAAGGGCATGACTATAAACTCGTAATGACCATACCTAGTTCTGAAAACAGTTTTAGGTATGTCTTCTTCTTGTACCTTCAATTGATGATATCCGGAGCGTAAATCAATCTTAGAAAAATATCTAGTTCCTTGAAGTTGATCGAATAGATCATCAATCCTAGGTAATGGGTATCGGTTCTTAATTGTAACCTTATTCAATTCTCTATAATCAATATACATTCTCATCGAACCATCCTTTTTCTTTATAAACAACATCGGTGCTCCCCACGGGGATGAACTAGGTTGTATGAAACCTTTACCTAGTAATTCATCTAATTGCTTTTTCAGTTCTAACATCTCTGTGGGTGCTAACCGATAAGGTGCCTTGGCTATCGGTATAGTTCCTGGAATTAGATGAATTCTAAATTCTACTTCCCTATCTGGTGGTAATCCTGGTAATTCTTCTGGGAATACATCTGGGTATTCTGAGACTATTGGTATTTCCTTAAGTTCTTTACCCTTAGTACTAATGATTACTGAAATTATATATACTATTCCTTGCTTTCGTTCATAATTAGCAACTTTCATTACTGATATGAACTTCATGGGTTTACGTGGCTTATCTCCTGTAATCATAAGTACTTCTCCGGTGGGTGCACGAATTTCTATAGAATTCTTATTACAAAGGATTCGAGCATGGTTGGCTACTAACCAATCCATTCCTAACACAACATCGAATCCAGCTAAATTAATTGGTAACAGGTTTGAATGAAATTTATGACCTGAGAGTTCTATATTTTCTTTCTGCAAAACCTTATCTATTTTAATAAAATTCCCATCTGCTGTTTCGACTGTAAAAATCTGCCTAAGGTTGGTCAAAGGTAAATTAAGATCTTGGCAGAATGAAGTATTGATAAAACTTTGGTTTGCACCAGAGTCAAATAATACTTTTGCGTAAATGTTGTGTACTAAGAACGTACCAGCTATTACGTCAGGAATCAGCTCGGCTTCCTGAGTAGTTAACTGGAAGGCTCGAACATTCTTCTTGGTAGCTCCGTCGGCCGTCTTGGCTTTGTTGTCTGCTGGTTGACCAATTTAGGGCATTCTGGCTTAAAATGTCCTGTTTCTCCACAGTTATAGCAGATTCTTGTTTTCTTTCTGCAATCTTCTTCGCGATGTCCTATGGCTTTGCAAAAGTTGCAGATCACATTACATCTTCCATAATGTTTCTTTTTGCAATTCCTGCAGAATGGTGAAGTTGAAGATTGCCCTGTTCCTCTTTTCCTGAAACTGTTGTTATCACCCGTACGAAATCCTTGGGAAATTTTCTGAGCCAGTTCCTTTTTCCTGTTTTCATCTCGGGTGCGTATCAGTTCGTCAGTTAGGGTGTTAGCTAATTCCACCGCATCGTCAATAGTACGAGGTCTCGCAGCTTTAACGATGTTACGGATTTCACTAATCAGTCCCCAAATATAGCGAGAAATGAGTACCGGTTCTGGCGAAGCCAGTGTTGGTACCACTCTAGCATATTCAAAAAATGTCGAAGTATAACCGCGACAATCTACACCCATCATTCGATGATTTAGGAACTTATTTGCCATTTGATCTTTTTCATATTAGGGACAGAATTTTCTTTCTACCAGACTCTTAAATTCTTCCCAGTTCATGGCATAAGCCATCATCCTTCCTTTTGCTTGTAACACCGTGTTCCACCATTCTAGTGCCCCTTCGTTAAAAAGATTTGACGCGTACATGACCTGATCGTCCTTGGTAGATTTACTTATTGTAATTACTGCCTCGGTCTTCTCTAACCAACGCAGTACTACAGTTGCTCCTTCATTGCCTGCAAACTCAGCGGGTTTACAAGCAAGAAATTCTTTATAAGTGCAGCCAGGAGTTGCAGCTTTCATTTTCTTAAGGAGCGGAGCCTGCCGTGGTTCATTATTATAATTGGTATGATTACCGCCTCCGTTTACGCCATTACTGAAGTTATCTTCAGAAATACGTTTGCTCGGAATGATTTGTTGAGGTTCGGCAGGTTTTTGAACAGCAGCAACTATTGCTGGAATAGCATTAGCTATTCCTTGAGCAACAATATTTTCTATATCTTGCCTAGTCATAAATTGATCCTCAGGATGTTGCTCAGATTGATTAACCTCGTTTACTGGTTCATTATCAGCATTTTCCATCTGATAATTAATATATATAATTCATTAGTAACAATTAAATAACAATGATACACAAAACAATAATACAATTTTCACAATACATATAGCCAAAACTATCGATTTCTCGATTCCATTTTTATATATTATAGTATGCATCAATACACACCATATCTTACAAAGTGTTATTTGTAGTTATTTCACAAGATTTTTATATTTTACTATTTATTATACAATCACAGTTTCACAAACCCCACTATCCCTTGTCATTTGGTACTTCAGTAACGACGTTCCCTCTCGTCGTATTTCCAGGAGATCTGTTCTCCTATGTCCCTGATCCTATTTCCTGCATCTACCAGTTCTTCGCCAAAGTGGCGGAGTTCAGCTAAATTCTCATTGCTCATCGGTGGGTTTGGTATAGGTTCAGGGTCGAACTGAGGGAGAAAGGAATAAGGACTATTGAGCGGGTTTTGAAACTGCCAATCGTTCGTCCACCACTCGTCCATTCCTAAAGGTTGGGTGTGGATTATAGGTTCTGGAATTGCTGGTTCCAAATTTATTGGAAGTTGAGTTTCAATAGGATGAGTAAAAATATTTTCATTGACAGGCTTAATAGTATCACAGCTTGCCAATATGAAATCTAGCTCCTCCTGCAATGTCATTTCCTGAGTTTGATTAGAGCTTTCTCCAATTTCCATCTTGGGTTGTCTAGAACCTTCCCCATACTCCATTTCCATCTGTCTAGAATATTCTCCAAACTGTAGTTCCATTTGTCTAGAACTTTCCCCGTCTTCAATCCCCTTACCTTTGTCTAAGGGATTTTCTATTTTAGGAATCTTCCTAGTTACAGGTTTCCTCCGGCGCGCACGCCTCCATCCTACAAATCTTCTCCTTTTCTTGGGCTTGGTTTCTCCGGAGGTGGAGCGTTGAATTCTATAGGTTCTTCTATATCGGGTATATACCTATTGAAATCTCTGGAAACCTCTATTTTTACCGGATAGAGATTTAAATTCTGAAGGGCTTCAGACAAGTTACTCATGCTGTTTAGCACATAAAAAAATTACTAAGTTAAAATTTTATAACAAAATTTCATAAATAACCTTTAAATATTATTGCATATCGTGTGACTAATTTAATACAAAAATAACTGAAAATAAAAACACACTAGGTTTTACTGTAAACTTATTTATTTACTGGATAAGGTTTTTGGATTATAGGTGATAAGGGTGCTAAAACTTGATTCAGAGTATTTATAGATTTGCATTAACTGCTACAGTGGCTAACATATAAAGATCTGCCCATTTTTCATTTAACTTGTCCTCCCAAGGAGGGTTACTGCCTAATTCTTGGGTTTTCTGATTAACTCTCCCTCCTTTGGATTTCTTTTGTTTCTCTTGACTTTTCCTAATAATCAAACTTCTTTTATTAGGAGAAAGTGGTTCCTCATATTGTGCTTTACGGACAAATATTCCTTCTTCAGGGTTTTCATATGGTTTTGAGAAAATTGTTTGGGATGAACTTCCCTTCTCGTTTGATGACCTATCTAATTTAAGATAGATGGTTGAAAGCTTTTGCTTACCCATACTGTACACAAATACTCAAATAATAAAACACATAATCACAAAATGGCAATCATTAAAATTAAGTATTTTCTAAATACTTAATTGGCTTAAATCAGTGGCTCTGATACCACCTTTTTCTGTCACGGCCCCCGACCCGGTTTGACCCGTTTCAGGAGCCGTGGGACAGAAATCCCGTGGTATTTATTTAATTAAGTTAACAGCGGAAGATTTCTTCAGGATTTTTTTTAAAACTGCAATTTTCCCGATTATTTTATTTCACAACTCGGGATAAATCCCCGGTAATTTACAATCATAAGATTTCACGGAGAAATCTTTATTTTTACAAAAACATGTTTCTTTATTTTATATTGAGCCACTTCCTTAAGCTTGTAGTGCTACGCGGCACTTTTCCTGGATCACAAGAGATCACCTGAAACATGTTTGAAAAAGGTTTTGTCAGCGGGAAATACTGGTGAATCATTCTTTTTAATAAAACGACTCGTGTGTTATAATTAACAGTATTAAGGGTGATTACAATGTTTCCAGATATCAACCAACTACCCACGGTATTTGTCACTCGACTCGTTTCTGTGACTATGGTCAGATCACCCATTGGCTAACTCGTTGTCCAATGGTGACGGGAACAAGTAATGTATACAAAACCCCACATACCGGCTGTAATTTGGTGATTACATAGACTTAATCCCTGTAATTATAACCTTGAAAATAAACATGATTTTGAAAGTAATTTGATAAAAAGAGAATGACTCACATTGCAGATTTATATGAGCAGAGCTTAGCCTACTGATTAGCCTTTTAACCTAAATTTGATAATATGCACACAACTTGGTTAGTAACTTAATACAGCATTTACGATAACTCACGAGATTAAACCCTCACATCGAATGACAAAGTGCGATACTTAAACATCCATTGAATTAACAACGAATGACAAAGCATAAACCCTAATGTGGGCAGCACTTAAACATTCATTGGATAGTTTAATCAATCGGACATTGAATCGTAGCAGCGATCGAGTTAATACCCGGTATCGGAGCAGAGCCTCGCTAATTATATATGAAATTTCGACTTCAGAGTGATATTAATTTGTTTTTGAAAGTTTTGATCGACACCAGTGGATGGTGCAAGTGACGGCCTATTTATAGCTGAAATTGAGACCTCACGCGGCCCGCATAAGCCTTCAGTTTAACCTTACGCGGCCCGCTTGGCCGCCCAGTCTACGACTAGCCTTGACCAGTCACGAGTAGGTTAGCCAGCTGGACACCACGTGGCTCGGAACACTTATCCGGTCAAACATGTCTTGACGCGGCCCGCGTAAGACAAGCTTGTCTCTTACGCGGCCCGCCTGAGAACCAAGATTTTGTTTTTCTTGATTTTTGATGTCGGGTAAGGTTTCAGGGGTCCGAGTTTATACTTATGGGTATTTTTAGGACAATTTTGAGAATCCTTACAGCATAGCAGTGTAGCAATAAATATCTGTTGGTGTCATGAAGGCAGTATCCTCCTGGTCTGAAGGTTTCCATTTGGATATGCTGGAATCCTGAAGATGCATCCATGAAGGTTAACATCTCATGGCCGGCAGTAGCATCCACCATTGAGTCAATATGAGGAAGAGGAAATGGGTCTTTGGGACAAGCTTTGTTTAAGTCTGTGTAATCTACACAAACTCTCTATTTCCCATTTTTCTTTTGCACCACAACTACATTCGCCAGCCATTTAGGAAACTTCACTTCCCTAATCATCTTGCTCCTTAGTAGTCTTTCAACTTCTTCTTGGATGATCACATTTCGCTCCGGAGCAAACTTCCTTCTCTTTTGTTGGACAGGCTTGAATGATCTGTCAATACCGAGCTTATGTGTTATAATATCCTTGGAAATACCTGTCATATCCTCGTGCTTCCACGCGAACGTTGACATCCTGCATTTAAAAAAATTAGTCAATTGATCTTTAATATCCTGAGGGATATTGGTTCCCACGAGCACCGAGATATCTGGATTATTCTGATCCAGGATCACTTTCTTTACATCCTGTTCTGAAGCCTCCATGATATCCTGGCCTCGAATCTTCAATTGCTATGTTGCACTTGGCTTTGTTGAGGATTTCATCGAAGAAGAATAACACTCCTTTGCTTCCTGTTGATCACTTTCCACCTTGACAACTCCCCAAGGAGTAGGGATCTTGATGCATTGATGGTAGGTTGACGGAACAGCTTTCATATCATGGATCCAAGGCCTACCTAGTATAATATTATAGCAGGATAAAGATTCTGTTGATACACGATGTCTAAAGCCTACGTCATAAGTCTAGGGTCTAAATATGTTAAGTTTGTAAAGTGTAGGGGTCTGAATGTAAGTTTATTTTAGTTTGTAAAGGTTTCGCTTGAAGGAGTCATGATGTAAGCCTCAAGCGAAATCAAGTGATAAGATTTCGCTTGAGGCATGTTGAAGCGAAATCTTGATGCCTATAAATAGGTTTGTGTAGTTCTCAGTTGGTATGCATTCCGAGAAGTTGTAACGAAGTGCTGCCAGTTTTTCAAGTCATTATATAACAGAGAACAAGTGTTAAAAGTGAATCTTTTCTGTTTTCTACTCTTTTCTGTCTGATTCTAAGCTGTTTAGATGTTTCCGCCATCTAAATAGTGTAAACACACTCAAATTGACTCATTTGATCGGTTAAATCGATCCTACAATTGGTATCAGAGCCAGTTATGAGTGTGTTCACTTGAATCAGTTGGTTTTTACGCACAAAAACTGATTTCTGAACGAAAACACGGACAAAATGGACTAAGACTTTCACAGTGTGTGTAAAAGTGTGTTTTAACAAAGCCTTGAGAATTTCAGATTAAAACTCGGACTAAAATTGACAAAAATGACCTGAAAACCTGATTTCGCTTGAGCGAGCAGATTGGTTGTTGGTATTTTGAAGCGAATACGTGGATTTCGCTTGAAATTTTCTGATTGTTTGAAGCGAAATCGTATATTTCGCTTGAGGAGTCTGTGGTTAGCTGAAAATTTGGTTTGAAGCGAAACCATAGATTTCGCTTGAGATTTTGCTGATTGAAGCGAAATCATACTGCATTTGATTTGTGAGTTTCGCTTGAAATCTTCTGTGATTTTGCTTGAAGTTTGAGTGATTTCGCTTGAGATTACTAATAGTCCATAGTGTTCGTGAACTTGTTCGATAGTCTAATTTTGTGGAAAGTGTGTGTGAAAATTTTAAAACTATTCGGTAAATTTCTAAAAATGGAAAACCAAGAGTTTTATAACTTCTTCTCGGGAAATGGTATGGTAGCAGGACAAACCTCGGGTAGTGTTTTACAAAACGTCAACATGGAGAACGAATTAGGAACAATGCAAAAGCCTCCTAAACTCATGAACATCGACGAATATTCGAGTTGGGCAGGAAGATTTAAAACGTGGGTTCAAGCTAATCATTTTGAAAGCTGGTTAAAGATTGATGATAAATATGTACCTCCTGTTAATGCTATGGGTCATCCGAAAGTGATTGGAAGTTTGTCTCAAACGGAACAAGCTGACTTTAAGGCTGAAAAGAAAATGATGAGCATCCTTCAACAAGCAATTAAGGAGGACATCTTGGTACTGTTACATCATGAAGACAATTCAAAATCTCTTTGGGATAAATTGTTGTTAAAGTTTGAAGGAAGTGGAGAAATGATGAAAAGCAAGAAAGCATTGATAAACAAGCAGTTTGACATTTTCACGGGAATGAAAGGAGAGACCACAAAGCAATTGATTGAACGATACTGTCATTTGGTTTTGGAGATGGGTAGATTGAAGATAACCAAGACAAATGAAGAATGGATCGACAAATTAGCAGACGCGTTACCTTATGATGAATGGGGAACATACCTGATGGTGTTGAAGAACAATACAAATTTTGCTAGTATGAATTTGAGTGGTTTCATTGAGAAAATTGAGGCACATGAATTGGAACTAACAAAGATCAAACAAATGAATTCAGCAAATGTGCAGCAAGACATATCTTTGTATTACAAAGGAAGTATTCCTGTTGCAACAAATCAAAGTCCAAAGATACAGACGGGTTTCAGTGCTGATGTAAATTTGGGTGGTTCTACAAACACTCCACAATCAAATAAGCCTTCACCATTTGTAAACTATGATCCAAATTTCAAAGTTCAAGAGCAATCTTCACCTCAAAGCTCTACAAGTTCAAGTAATCAGGCTTATGTTTCTGGGGTGCAGTGCAACATCGCGGTGAATATTAAGAATGGAAATGAAATTACTGAAACTGCCGCAAGACAACACATTGCAGTACTTGCTTCTGTTTTAGAGGCTTATGAAGGATTAGTGGCGGGTAGGATTGGTAATCCTGATATGACCAAAGAGGATTACGACCAGATTGACCCAGAGGAACTTGAACTGATTGATATAAAATGGGGCATGGCAAGTTTGGTTAGAAGAGCACAACGGTTTATGGAGATCACAGGCAGAAACAGTCTCTCAGGTCCTGATCAGAAGTTGGGGTTCGATAAATCAAAAGTTACATGTTTCAAGTGTAAAGAACGTGGTCATTTTAAGAGAGAATGTCCAAATCATGAAGTAAACAATCATCAAAACCCGTTCACCAACGACTATTACAAGCAAGCAATCTATCATCGACCAAATCAACAGCCTACTGTTCAAAGACCACAAATTGAGAATAAACCAGAAAAGGCGATGATTGTGAATCAAGATGATGAGAAGGTAGCTGCAGGGTTCAGCTGGGATAAATATATTCCCAGTAGTGATGGACAGGCAATGATGGCTGAAGTTGTTGAAATTTCCGAAATGGTGTCTGAACCAGAAATAGTTACTGAAAGTGGTTCTGCAGTTGTTGAAGAGGTTTCTGTTGAAAATGTGAACAATTTTGAAGAAATAGTTGCTGAAGTTCATTACTCTCAATCTGAGCAGGAGGTATTAGCTAGTTCTTTGAAATCTATCATGCCTCCTAAAATTTTTGAATCTTTTGCAGATTTCTTTGAAGAACCAAGGACTGGATTGTGTCCAAGATATGATGAAAAGAAAGAATTTGTTGAAGAAATAATCGATGTAACAAAGGAAATGAACAAAGATACTTTGAAAGAAATTGCTGACAAGGCTCTCATGGCGAAACTGAGAGAGGTAGACTCAGAATCTGAAGAGTCTAAGTTTGTCAGTAATGAGTCTGTCAAACGAGAGGAATCTGGAGTTCAGGAAAACGAATCAGTTAAACTGTCTGAGTCAGAGTCTGAGAATGTCGGTAAACAAGATGTGAAAAATGTTTGTCATGAACAGGTTGTTGAAAAAGTTGTTTCAATTCCTGAAACACCATGCCAGAAGTGTTTACAACCTTGCATGGAGTGTCTTGAAAAAGACACTAAGTATCAGGAAATGAAACATCATGTAGACATGCTAAAATTTGATCTGAGCGAAGTAAAAGAAGCATATGACAAATTGGCTAAATCTATCAAAATGATTCAGGATGAAAGTCTTGAAAATGATAAAGCCACAAAATTACTAAAATCAACTGTTTTGGATAAACAAATAGAAATCAATTTTCATTTGGACACAATTGCTTCATTAAAAAGGGAATTGGAGTTAACAAAAATTGAAAATGAAAGAATTGATAAGAAGTTGATGAGTTATATAGCATCTTCATATGTGATTGAACAGATTGTCCCAAAACAACCTGATGAAACACCAGTCTTTAAGAGTGTTCCACCCCCAATGTGGAATCATTACACACATAAATATCCAGATGGGGTGGAAGCTGCTTTGAATCTCAAATTGAGATCAATTGAGGATGATTTGCCTGAAAGCATTGATGTTACATTCTCTGCATCCGACACCGACAACGAATCACAGGTTATCAAAACTGTTGTCGATCAGGTGTTAGATGAAGAGATTGATAACTCTGAGAAGTCACAATCTGAGAAAGGTGTTACAGATTCTGAAGATGAGAGAAATTTCTTGGAACGGTTTATACCGAAATCAGATAAGAGTATGAATGATGATCCGATTATGGTGGTTTACACTATGATTGGAACAGACAAACTTTATTCCGATTTCGAGTATCCTCTTCAGAATGTGAAAATTGAGAATGTTGAGAAAGTTTTCAAATTGGTTGAAATGAACATTGATGAGGTTAATAACAAAGAATTTTTTTCAAAAACTAAAAAATCATTTGTTACAACACATGTCAACAACTTTGGGAAGAAGGAATGGGAAGGTAATGGTTACAAGAAAAATGGTAACAACTTTAAAAACAAAGGAATTGGTTTTGAGAAAAAGTTGGCTAAGAAGGTTGTCAAGCCAAAAGATAAAATGAATGATGTTTTTGTTGTTGGTCCAAGTGTTGATGAAGAAAAGGAATACATTTTTAGTCAAAAAGCGATTGATGATTTCAATACAGCGAAGAAACTAAAAGAAGAGTTGTTCAAGTCAACTTTTGTTGAATATGACAAAAGAGTTTTCTATCGCTGCAATGAAATCGGACACATGGCAAGACAATGCAAGAAAGTTTTTGAAAGACCTGTCATTAAATCATTTGTTAAAAAATCTCAACCTAAGTCACCAGTTAACACAAAGGGCAAAAAGCCGATGGTTTCACCAATTCGAATCTTGAAAAGGGGTGAATCATTGAAGTCGGAAGATAAGCTGAAATCAACATTTGAGATTGGCGAATCTTCAAAGTCTCAAATGACTTCAAAGATTTATCCAAAAACGAAAACTTTTGAGAATCAAGTTTGGGTTGTAAAATCAAAATCATCGGTTAAGGAGAAAAAGATGGAAAACATTTTGAAAAATGAAACAAAAGTTGTTGAAACCAAATCACAATCAGTTGAGGTAAAGAAAATGGAGAACGAGTTAAAGTTTGATTCAAAAGCTTTTAATCCTACTATTCAAAATATTTTTGGAAAAATGGTTGACAGAAAGGTCAAAGGAACAAAGGAATTTTATGCATCAAAAGTGGGTGCTAATGATAAACAAGAATTTGAATCTGAGCTTGATAAGTTTCTTGCAGAGTTTCCTCCAATCAAAGAAAATATGTTAAAATCAAAAGTAGAATCTGTTGTTCCAAATGTCATGTTTAACTTTCCTAAAACTGATGAGAAGTGTGATTTAGTTTTTGGAAGTGTGTCATCAGTTAAGAAGTCATGGAGTTCATTGTTTGAATGAATTTGATATGATACATGCAGGGGCTGCCCAAGTCAATTCTATCAAAATGGATCATGGATAGTGGTGCGTCAAGGCACATGACTGGGACGCTTGCTTTGCTCTATGATGTAAAATCCATCAATGGAGGTCATGTAGGATTTGCTGGGAGTCAAGGTGGAAGAATTGTTGGTCAAGGAATTTTGACAAATGGTGTGATATCTTTCGACAAAGTAAACTACATAGTGGAGTTGACAAACAATCTACTCAGTATTTCACAGATTTGTGATAAAGATTTCAGTGTACATTTTACTAAAACTGAATGTGTTGTGTTGAAACCAGGGTTTAAAATCCCTGATGAGATGGTGTTGTTGCGTGCACCTAGAGAAAATGATCTCTATTATCTTGACATGAGCACAGCAACGCCAACATCTCATCAGAAACAGTGTTTTGTGACTAAAAACAAAGCGACAGAAAAAGATTCTATCATGTGGCATCGTAAGATGGGCCACATTCATGTTCGCAAAATGAACTTTTTGGTTCATAATGATTTAGTTGAGGGGGTAAACTTGAAAAATTTTCATTTAAATGATGATTGTATTGCGTGTAAGAAAGGTAAACAGGTTCGGAAATCACATCCTTTGAAGATCATGAACTCGATCAGGTTACCTCTTGAGAGATTGCACATGGATCTCTTCGGGCCTGTCAATGTTAAGAGCATCAGCAGGGATTTGTATTGCTTGGTGGTTACAGATGATTTTTCAAGATTTTCTTGGGTTGTGTGCTTAGAACGGAAAGATCAAACATTTGAGTCTTTGATGATACTTTTCAAGAAGATGGAAACTGTATACAAACTGCCTATCCGGAGAATTAGAAGCGACAATGGAACTGAATTTAAAAACAACAGAATGTACGAGTTCTGTAATGAAAAGGGAATTCTTCATGAATTCAGTGCGCCGTATACTCCACAGCAAAACGGCGTAGCTGAAAGAAAGAATAGAACCCTAATCGAGACAGCACGTACAATGTTAGCAGATTCCAAGCTACCTATTTTCTTCTGGAGTGAAGCAGTATCTGCAGCGTGTTATACACTGAACAGAGTTCTTACTGTCAAGAAGCATGGAAAGACATGTTTTGAGTTGCTGCATCGTTACAAGCCGAATCTTGAGTTCTTGGAACCTTTCGGATCACCGTGTACGTTCATTGATGAAGACGGAAAGTTTGGGGCAAAATCAAATGAAGGTTTCTTTGTAGGATACGCCAGCCCACTAAAAAGGGTGTTCGTACCATGTCTGAGCAAGGTGATTCAGGTGCTTCATGTGGATTGTCAGAAGCATACTCCGTCACCACAACTTCCCGGACAAAGATTCCTATTTGACTACGATAAACTCTGGGAATCGTTTCATCTGCCGTCCGAGCCAAGTGAGGAGGAACTTGCTCTCATGTACTTGTATCAACAAAGTCATTTGTCAGAGCCAGAATCTAGACCGCTAGATGTTCCTACGCCCACCGTGGGTACTAATGATGATGAAGCCGGACCAAGTGGAACCGTTCATATACCACCAGAGGAACCAGAGGAACCAGCTCCATCATTTGATGTTTCTGACGACTCAGAGGAGGAACTCGCTCCTATCTTTGACGAGGAACCAAATGAGACAACAGAAGACGTTGTTGACCAAATCGTTGATCCTGACATTTCAAATCTGGAATCGGAAGTTGTCGTGCCTGATTCTGTGATGTCACGGACCCTGTCTTACCATCCCTCAGAACAGATCATTGGCGACTTGCAAAGTGGTGTTAAAACTCGACACCAAATAGATCAAGCTCTTACTTGTTTTTATTCATCTATTGCTGACATGCAGAAAGAGGTTTCTTTCAAATGTTTTATCTCGCAGATAGAACCCAAGACGTACAGAGAAGCATTGACCGAGGAGAGCTGGGTTAATGCAATGCAGGAGGAGCTACAACAGTTTCAAAAGCTGGGTGTCTGGGAGCTTGTTGATCTTCCACCAAATCAAAAATTAATCAAGACAAAGTGGGTTTTCAAATGTAAACGAGATGATAGAGGAGTCGTGGTGAGAAACAAAGCAAGACTGGTCGTTCAAGGATTCAGTCAACAAGAAGGAATTGATTACGATGAAGTTTACGCACCAGTTGCAAGACTAGAGGCAATTCGGATTTTTCTGGCCTTTGCATCATGGAAGAACTTTAAAGTATATCAACTTGACGTGAAATCTGCTTTTCTCTATGGAACTATCAAAGAGGAAGTGTATGTGGGGCAACCGCCAGGTTTCATAGACCCACAGCACAAAAACAAGGTGTTTCTACTGGACAAGGCGTTATACGGACTTCACCAGGCCCCGAGAGCCTGGTATGAAACGCTTTCGACATACTTGTTGGACAACGGGTTCACAAGAGGTACAGTAGATAGTACTTTGTTTATACGAGAAAAAGAAAACCATTTGTTGATTGTGCAGATTTACGTGGACGATATCATTTTCGGATCCACCAACGACGATATGTGCAAAGAGTTTGAGCTAGTGATGAAGAAAAAGTTTGAAATGAGCTCAATGGGCGAAATGAAGTTTTTTCTCGGGTTGCAGGTAGAACAAATGCCCGATGGAATCTTCATTCATCAGTCAAAGTATGTCAAGGATGTGCTAGACAAGTTTGATATGACAGATTGCAGTCCAGCATCTACTCCCCTTGCACAGAATCATGGGATTTGTCCAGATGAGAATGGAGTGAAGATGGATGAAACATTGTACCGATCAATTATTGGTTCCTTAATGTATCTCACAGCTTCCCGTCCGGATATCATGTATCCGACATGCTTATGTGGCAGATATCAGTCGAATCCGAAGCAGTCACACCTGACAATAGTGAAACGTATACTACGGTATTTGAAAGGCTGCCCAAGCCTTGGCTTGTGGTATCCTAGATTGGGTGACTTTACTTTATCCGGTTTCGCTGATTCAGATTTCGGAAGCTGCAAGCAGAACGCAAAGTCCACCACTGCCGGGTGTCAGTTCTTAGGAACTCGACTCGTTACCTGGCAGTGTAAGAAACAAACCACTGTAGCGCTTTCTACTTGTGAAGCTGAATACGTTTCAGCTTCCAGCTGTTGTTCACAAATCCTTTGGATCCAACAGCAAATGCGTGACTTTGGTTTGCAATTCTTAGATACTCCAATTTTCGTGGACAATGAAGCAGCCATTAACATTACTAAAAATCCGGTTCACCATTCAAAAACAAAACACATTGAGATCCGTCACCATTTTATTCGGGATTGTAACGAGAAAAAAATAATTCGGATTGAATATGTGCACACCGATGAACAGAAAGCGGATTTCTATACCAAACCATTTGACAAAAAGAGGTTTTATTATCTTTTAAAATTGAATGGAATGAAAAATCTGCAATCTGGGAGGGTTATTGAATGTGATGCCGAATTGGACGGCGATCTGACGTGAACCTTTGTCGTGATGTCAATTTTGTTTGTACAGTTTTATTTTTCTGCTTTTCGATAAAAACAAAAAACACAAAAATATGTTTTTCTTTTTAGGGGGAGAAAGTTTGCAGAAAAATACAAAAAAATGATAAAATCTATAAAAACCAAAAACATTTGAAAAAGTAAAAATGAGTTTGTGTATAAAAGGGAAATGATAGTACATCAGCTAAACGGGTACAGTATGCTAAAGAAATGGAATGTATAAAATGCAATTAAGCAGTCTCGCTAAAGATGTGCCAATAGGTTTTCACAAAATTAGTAGATTAATTTGGGATATAAACCTAATATTTACTTGCATCTACGTGGGGAACACCTCCAGGATATATAGGTAACCCCTGAAATCCTGTTTGAAGGGTCCCATATTCTGAGATACTAGGTCTTTATGCTTAGTGATATCTGGGGTATTATCCCGGGACTTCTGATTTTGCGGAAGCAATGGCCTAGTCCCCGGAGAATACTTTACGCTGCTATGAAATATAAGCCTCCCCTCAGCATAAAAAATGATAACACATTGCAAAATTGTTAATCATGTGCTGTTGTAAAGAAGATCCCCAAAGGGGACCCACCAAAAGTCGAAGCCGTCATCTCTCTGCGTATCGAAAGATCGACCTAAGCTCTCACGGCCCTCGCAATTAACCCCTTACAGATATCATCTAGGTATATTCACCTGTAAGACTGAATATTGGGGTCTGGATACGGGAGTATATACTGAGGTGGGACACATGTAGATGTTTAAGTCCTAAAACACTAATTCTGTATCCCGAGCTGATTGAAAGTTTTGTGGGAATTTAAGAGGATCAATATATCGGCAATCTACGTGAATTGTTTAATGCTTAAAATGAAATAACAGCTTAATGGTACTTGTATCTTGTTGGCAGCTGATATGATCCCTTAACACGCTCACAAAAAGATTGTGGGTACATATTTTCAGCTTATTCAGTTTAAAATCCAAAAAAATTTTAATTTTTCATTTTATTTTCGACAACTGACATTGGGAATCGAAAGTTCAAAGTCTTGTGCAGATCATGTCTGAGATTGATGAGGTTCGGGTAAGCTTGTGATGCAGTAAAATGATTGGTACTAGTGTTTGTTGATTAAAATGAGTTTGAAAGATCAAAATGATTCAAAAGTTCATTAATTTGAACTTATTATTTTTTGGTTAGCCAAGGTCATTGAGTTGGACTTGGCAGACTAGTCAGTTGACCAAGGTCATTAACTTGGACTTGGTTAACTGGGTGTGACATTAAAATCTGAAAAATTCAAAAAGGTAAAACAATTTTCATAAGTTTTCGCTTCAAGTATCAAAATTGCGCTTAAATTTGTTTCAAGCGAAACCTTCATTGTTAACGAATTCGCTTCAAGATGTTGTAAGTATGCCTGAAGCGAAATCGTCAGAAGTATAAAAAAACAACATGCTTCGCTTCAGTCATTATTTTCAAACATTTCGCTTCAAGGTCTGTCAGAGAGACTTCAAGCGAATTCATCTGAATCTTTGTTTTCTACCGTTACTCTGTCCAAATTTCACCAAAATCTTGTGTTTTTAGTTGGCATACTCAACTATAATCATGGTGAATGTGAGTATTTTCTGAGATTTGTACTGATTTTCGTTGATTTTTGATGTGTCGGCGACGGTTAGGGTTAGAACACCTAGATTTAGGGATTTAATTTGATAAAAATCAAATCAAAACATATGTGTGTTGTCGGAATCATGTGTAGATTGATGTGTATTGTTTGATTGATTCAGATCTGAGTTTATAAAAATTTGTCGGATGAACAGTTTTTTAATCGTAGATCTAGAACGTTTGTGTGGGTCAAAATGTATGAAATTCATATCAGTTTGCTCGGAATTGAAAGTAGAACAGGACTGTGTGATCAATTTGATCATATGTTTAAAAATTTTTTTAGATGTTTGAACAGTGTCGCTTCAAGGGGTTGTTAGTGTCGCTTCAGGCAAAGCTTTTTGTTACGATTTCGCTTGAGCATTTGTTGTTGTTTGTTGATTCTTCAAGCGAAATGATCAAATACCATCTCACTTGAACTAAGTGTTATATGATCAGATGTTTTTTTAAGCGAAATCATGGATATCGCTTGAAATGATGAGTAATTTTGAAATTTTATAAAAATTGTCTAATGTGTTTGAATTTTTTGTGGTATTTGATGTGCAGCCTTCGAGTATTATGTTCAAAGCTCTTCACAATTCTTGTTGTGATCTTGATGTGACAAGGAGTTCAAAATTGTCTGAGTTCTCTAGCATTCTGGAATTCATGAGAAGATTGCCAATACAGAAAGCTTTAACAGATAGAAGAATGGTGTATGAGTCACACATCAAACGTTTTTGGAAACATGCTGTGTATGATGAGAAAAACAAAGTAATTACTTCGCTTGTTAAAGTGGTTGATGAAAAGAAACAAATTCTTATAACGGAGGCATATGTTCGTGAGATTCTGGATTTTCCTGATACTGAAGATTCACCAACAGCATTTCCTGAAAAGATGGTGAAAGGATGTTTGCTTAGAATGGGATACATTGGAGATGTGAAAGCTGCTAATGTTTTGAAATCAATGTTTACAAAGCCGTTCAAGTTCTTGATTCATTCAGTGTTAATTGCTCTAAGTCATCAAAAGGGTAGTTACGATGCTATGCGTGATTATCACATGAACATGGTAGTTGCTCTTGTTTTAAACAAGAAGTACAATTTCTCTCATATTGTATTTCATTACCTTGTGGAAGAGGTGACATCAAAAAGGAGAAGCTGGATATATCCTAGATTCATTCAAATGATGATTGATCATACTTATCCAGGAATTGTTCGAGACATGGAGAATGACTTGTTGGTTCTGGCTCACATGAATAATGATTCTATTGCTCAATTAGCAAGATATCATACAAATCATCCTGAACCAAAGAAGGAAGTTGCATTTTTTGGTTTCATAAGCAATCCAGATTATCAAGATCCTGATCCAGTTAATCATGAACACTGGAGGAATGAAAATGAAAGAACTGAAGCTGGTTATGCTGATGAATTGGAGATTTTGAAAGAGTTTAAATCATCTAGAAGTGTGTGGTTTGTAAAAGAACAAAAGAAGAGGAGTAAGAAAACAACTCCTAAAGTGCAAGCTGAATAAGGTTCATCTTCACAACCAAAGAAGCGTCGTAAGAAGGTTGCTAAGACGTTATTAGTTGATGAACTTGAAGATGAAATAGTAGGTGAAGCTGTAGCAGAAACTAATGTTGAAACTGAAACTGGAATTGAAACAAATGTTGAAGGAGATGTTAGATTTTCTCCAAGATCTACAGAGTTTTTGAAAGGGATTTCTGAATCTGTTCCTGAACAAAGTAAAGCTGCTGACAATGTAGTGATTGAAGATGTTGATGCAAGTTCTTCTAGTTCTTCAGATGAAGCTATTGATGAAGTTGCACGTCAAAGAAGAATTAAAGAAGCAGCTGAACAAGAAAAGTTGTTAAAAAAGAGAAAGAGACAAGAGAAGGATGATGCCGCTTATGAACCTTCACCGGAATATGTATCTGAATCACAAACTCCTGATAGTGGTAAAAAGAAGAGAGGAGCTCGAAAGAAAGTTGCTCAGAAGAAGAATCGAGTTGTTAGTCCAACAATCAAGATTCCAAAAATTATCTTGAAGAAGAAAACAACTGAAGGAACCAGTCAATCTATACCACCATCTGAACCTATTCCACCTCATTCATCACCACATCAAACTTCACCACCACATCTCTCACCACCACATGAACAAACTATTCCTACTTCATCATTAAATATTCAAACACCACCATCTTCACAACCTAGCATTCAAACAACACCTGGATCTTCTGGATTTAAAGGTTTTCCTGGTATTCCTGAAAATGTTTCTCTTGATGATATTGGAAATATTACTTTTGCAACAGATGAACAGATTATACATGTTGAAAAGAGAATTGATGTTGTAGCTGATGAAAACAAGAAGTTAGTAGCTGAGTATAAAAAGATGGAAAATCGTGAAAAAGTTCTTGAATTGAGAGTAAAGGCAACTGAAGCTGAAAACAAGTCTTTGCTGAAGAAAATAGAATCTAATGAAGCAGAGATGGATATTATGAAAGTTCAGATTGCAGAATTACTGGAAGAAAAGAAGAATAGGGATGAACATCTTAAGTACTATGAGTTGAAAAATCAAGAGTTGGAGGAAATCAAAGCACGGAATGAACATGAAAGCAAAATGATGAAGAAAGTGTTGGAAAAGTTAGTGGGTACATCTTTAGAGTTGAAATTCAATGAAGTTGTTCGTGATGAAGAGAAAGCTAAGAAACAGGCTGAAATTGATAAGCAAATGAAGGATAAGGGAAAGGGTCCTGAAATTGAAGAAAAATTTATTATTCCAGTTGATGTTTCTGAAGATATCATTCTGAATGTTCGTCCTCTTACATCAGTTTCTGGTATTTTTGATGCTGATGTCGAAATTGATGATCTTCTTACTGGAGAGAATGAAGAAGATGATGACGAAGATGAAGAAGAAGATGTAGATGATGATGTGATTTCTGCAAGTAGTAGTGATGATGATGATGGTGATGATGATCAAGATCAAGGTGCTTCTAGTCTGAAAATTTCTGAGAAAACAACTGAAGAAGCAATTGATGATTTATTAAAAGATGATGCAAATGTTGAGCATGATAGTGCAACAAGTGAGGGGGAGCGTGGTGATGATCAGAATGTTGATCAAACTGAAAAGTTGATTCTTAGACTGGATACATATCGAGAAGAAGGAGAGCATTTTCATAATTATACGCTGGAAACCTTAAAAGAAATGACTCGAAGAGATCATCCAGAGTTCAAGTTTGATTTCGAAGAAGAAATGAATTCTGATTTAGAAAGAGAGCTGAATGAGTTTGATGCTGATCATTATGATGACTATGAATATCGATATGTTGAAGATGCTGATCTGTATGATCGAGTAGAAGTTGAAGACTGGGAAGATGATGAAAGTGTTCATGAAGATACTTCTCAGTTGCCTACACTGATGGAATTTTTCTCTAAAGAGAATCAGGATGAGTTAAGAAGAAAACTTGCTGAAGTTATTAAAAACTTTAATCCTGATGGTTCAAAGAAAGATCTGGATAAAGAAGAGAAAAAGAAATGGTTTAAGGTTGATCATGAAAGAAAGTTCAAAAGACCGTTGAAGTTTTATCAACGTGATCGTAGTATTTCTCTTGGAGATATTATTAGTTGGGGCTTTCTACCACACGTGAATGCTTATGCAGTCAGAAGAGAATGTGGTGTTCAGTATTTTGAAAAGTTGTTTGATCTTATGTCACTCCCATGGTGGGATGTTGAGGAGTTATCACAGGTTAAAGCTTTGGAATATCCTGTGAGGAAGAATGACATTAAAATGTGGGGGTTTATCAGATTTTAATCATTTAAGGGATTCAGATTCTGGAAGCCTCATCGTCCAAAGATTATTCCAAGAGTTAATCCTGAAACTGGTGCTGTAGAAAGGATTCTTAATATCAAGAAGCCAAAGACAATGAAGATTATACCAGTACCTCCAATGGAACAAGAATTCTATAAAGGATTTATACATTGGGTATATAGTTGTCTGTCTACTGAAGCAGTGATCTCGTATCAAGCAGGAGGTAAACTTAGAGAAATTCGTGTCTTTGATCCAATGTGGCTTGTTAATTGCTCGGCAAAAGATATAGAATGCTTGTTTATCAACAAGATTCATCATTCGCCAAAAGATAGAGATCAGGCAATGCAGTTTCAGAGAGTCGTGAATGTGTGTTTTCAAAAGAATATCAATTCTGGATCTAAATGGAAGTCATCTTGGTGGGCTTTGGAGGAGAAAGTCAAAAAGAAAGCTGAAAAGGAACGTAAAGCTCGAGAAGAAAAGGATAGATATCTTCGGGAGACATTTGCTCAAAGGCAAGCTGCTGAAGAAAAGAAAAGAGCTGATGATAATGAAAAGCTGAGGAAGATGTTGTTGAGAAAACCTAAGCCTAGAGAAGAAAAGTACAAGTCCATGTGAAGACCTAGACTGAAGACTTCGGCTGTATCCAAGGGGGAGTTTGTTGATACACGATGTCTAAAGCCTACGTCATAAGTCTAGGGTCTAAATATGTTAAGTTTGTAAAGTGTAGGGGTCTGAATGTAAGTTTATTTTAGTTTGTAAAGGTTTCGCTTGAAGGAGTCATGATGTAAGCCTCAAGCGAAATCAAGTGATAAGATTTCGCTTGAGGCATGTTGAAGCGAAATCTTGATGCCTATAAATAGGTTTGTGTAGTTCTCAGTTGGTATGCATTCCGAGAAGTTGTAACGAAGTGCTGCCAGTTTTTCAAGTCATTATATAACAGAGAACAAGTGTTAAAAGTGAATCTTTTCTGTTTTCTACTCTTTTCTGTCTGATTCTAAGCTGTTTAGATGTTTCCGCCATCTAAATAGTGTAAACACACTCAAATTGACTCATTTGATCGGTTAAATCGATCCTACAGAGTCCATGAAACAAAAGCACTGCATTGAGTTGACCCCTTGAATATACACGGGCAACTTTATCTCTCCTACGGTATTCCTAGCTTCTCCACTGAAACCAACGAGCACAATGGACTTCGAAGTAATGTCCATCGGAGATACATTCATCCTCTTCAATGTTTCCAGCTGAATTATGTTGACTGAACTGCCATTATCCACTAATATCTTGCGTACAAAATGGTTAGCAACATATAACGTTATCACTAAGGCATCATGATGGGGATCCTGGACAGTATCCCTGTCATCATTATCGAACGTGATGACTTTGTCAGTTTTGAGGGTTGACATCCTTGTCGGCTTATCTCCCCTCTCTGCTTTAGCTTCCTTCGCGTGTCTTTTTGCCGCAGAATATGATGTGCCGCATATGTCGGATCCTCCTGAAATAAAGTTAATTATTTTTGCATCTGCAGGAGGTGATGCTGCCCGTTCAGGATCATTCTCAGGATCCTGACCTTTATTCTTCTTTATTCCCAAGAGGTCCTTCAGATATCCCTTACTCAAGAGATAACTTATTTCTTTTCTTAAAGCGATGCAATCCTCAGTAACATGCCCGAAGTCCTCATCGAAAGCACACCATTTGGACTTGTCCTTCCAATCAGCCTTTTGTTGATTCTTTCGGGGCCATCTTGCTTTGTCTCCTAAACCCTGTATAGCATACATTAGTTCAGGTATGTTAACAGAAAAACAATATTCAGACAACTCAGGATCCTCCTCTTCAACAGCATTCACTTTTTTGCTATCATTTCTGCCATATGGCTTTGAGCGATATGGTTTATACGAGGATTCTGATTTCCTGTTGGTTGACTCATAGGTTGTGGACGAATTCATTCTCTCTTGCATCTTTTTATCATCCTCCAGCCGAATGTATCTTAAAGCCCTGTTACGAGCTTCGTCGAGATTCCTGCAAGGATTCATTACAAGATCCTGATAAAATTGAGAATCTTTCTGCAACCCCATCTTGAACGCTTGCACGGCCTTTGCAACATTAAGATGTGGGATATCCAAGGATTCCCCACTAAACTTGTTCACATAATCCCTCAAGGATTCCTGAGGTCCTTGAGTTATCCTGTAAAGGTCACTGGTTAATTTCTCAAAACTCCGGCTGCAAGAAAATGGACTATTAAATAAATTAACTAAATGAGCAAATGAAGTAATTGAGTGAGGAGGAACGTTTAAAAGCCATTTCAAGGCCGATCCTATTAAGGTTGAACCAAAACCCTTGCACAAGCATGCTTCTTTAAGATCTGGAGGGATAGGGTTCATTTCCATCCTTTCCCTATACTGGGCAATATGCTCCTCAGGATCCGTAGTTCCGTCATAGAGCTTCATGTTGGGGGGTTTGAAATCTTTTCGGGATTTCAGCATCACAAATAGGATATGCAAACTGAGATATCCTGTGGCTGTCCTGAGATACTTCAGGAATTGGCTGAACCACCCCAGGTACACTGAATATCATGTCCTTCAGTTTTTGAAGCTCCCTGGAAAATGCTGATGTCATACCTGCATCCTTCAAAGATCCAACACCATTAGTAGCAAGAGTATTATTATTATTAGATACATTACCAGCTTGGGGGTTCTGGCCATATCCTAAAGCATATCCTGAGCTTCTCACAGTTGATACTCTTACTGAAGAAGGTATCTTAGGAGTATGATTCTGGGAATGGCTAGGCACAATATTCCCCCGGTTATCCTCAGTATAGACTGCAGAACTGAAGTTCAAAGCCCTGGGTTGCAAGGGAGTGACGGTATCTTTAGCAGGCCGACTCGGGCCAGACTTCAAGAGTTGTATCTCTCTCATCAGCATCTGATTAGTTCCCTGCTACTGCCTCATCTGTTCCTGTACACTACCAAACAAATTTAGAATCTCTTCGTTAGAAGCTAAAACAGGACCGGATCCCTGGACATTGCGAGTAGGGATAACATCCCGAGCCACATGACTTTCAGTTCCTTGCGAAGAGGCTTGCATTCTCGGAGGAGGTGGTGGAAGCACCGAACCAATTGTTGCAGAGGTTGTAGCAGACATGGTGGAAGAGCTCATGTTTGATCTTGAGGCCATTGAAAATAGTGTGGCAAAAAGTTTTGAAATAGAAAACCAAGTAACGATTTTGCAAAAGCTTTTAGTAGAAATAGCACCACTTGCCCCACGGTGGGCGCCAAATTGTTTTGGTCAAAAATTACCAAAGCAATTAAGTGATCAAATTAGTTAAGTGAGGTAGTGTGTTAGAAATGTGTGTTAAAAATATGCTAGTTAAGTTATTTGCAAAAAACAGTTTCAGGATACGGCTCGGGATATTGAGTTGTATCTATGATCAAACAATGAACAAAACTATAAAAGGTGACACAGGATGTGCGAGGAAAGCCCTTGATCAATCTAGATCGCCGGCACAAAACCTCGGGAGCTGACAATCGCAGCTGCCTTGTTCTTCTATTACTTCAAATATCAGGATACAGTGCAGGATATGATGTAGATCAACTAGGTGTTACAATGTAATTTGAGTACAAGTGTTTGTGTGTAGTGATTGTTTGCAATTGGAGAGTAAAAGTGTGCGTAATGGTGTGTGCCTTAATCTGATCCGATCACTCTATTTATAGTAAAGCTAAAATAACTAACTATCCTATCAAACCGGGATGCTTCGAATATTCCCCAAGTGAACGTTGTAGTCCTGGTCTTTCGGGTTCAACGTCTTCAATCTAACTGTTTTGCCCGAGTCTTGGGGGGAAGAAGTCTTCTTGAACGTTGGAGACTTACACCTCCTAATCTGCACGTGGTTAATTCAATTAATACCAGGATATCGTACCAGGATGTTACCAATATCCTGATCCGGTATCCTGATCACAAATAAACAATCAAAGCCAGAATATTAGTCAGGATATATGTTCAGAAAATGGCCCATAACATTTTACAAACTTGAAATTTTGTTAAGTTTTGCGGTTTGCTTGAGACGGTATGACAATGTATTAAACAATAGGAACCCCATCAGACCCAGGTTAGCCGATCGAACGGGAATCACCCCAATCCGAGTCAGTTAACTGTACGAGACGGATGTTCATGTTCAACCGAGATCGGTGGTCTCATTGATAGGAATCAGATCTTGGACCGACACTTCACTAGAAACGAGTAGAAGGCCTGGACTAGCTCCGATTCTATCAGTTTTGAGTGCATTGAGTGTGAAAGAGTTTAAAGAAAGTTAGAAACCAACTTTCAATCCTTCACATCTTGAAAATGTTTAGTTTTATTGCGAAATCAGTGTTTAAACATGTTGAAATCCTTTAGATCTGAGTTGTTCTTGGTGGAATGAAGCCAAACCTTGAAGTTCATAAGAACTCCATGGTGACATCATCCTAGAACACCTCAAATCCGCTGATTTCACGGTTAAAAGTGAAGACTCAAAGGTGAAAATGATGAAGAAGTGCGTGTAGATCATAGAAGTACAAGATTTGAGTTGAAAACTTACAAGAATCGCGAGAAATGGAGAGAAAAGTGGGCTTGAGCGTGCTGGTCGAGTGAGGGAGCTATCACATCACTTTGGTGATGTGACAGGGGTATTTATAGGGTTTCCAAAAGAGGAAAGGTGGGGCACAGGTGTCGGATCGGATGGCCATCTGTTCGGATGGCTTCGATCGAGTGGCTCCGGCGCGTTGGTTTTCATGTTTTCGTTTCGTGCGTTGAGCGTTGCGATGCGTTTCGAGCTAGCGATGCGATAGTATTACCCTTTAGTTACACAAATAACCTAGCTACTATATCTAACATACAATCACTATAAATAACTTGCGTTTAGCGTTTGCGATTAGATTGCGATGCGATAGAATTGCGATTGAGATTGCGATTAATCACCTCAACATAAACATAACATGCACAAGTAACACATAATTAGCACACATACGTAAAACAATATACAGAACCTATAATTCGGGTTGCGATGCGATAGCGATGCGATTAGCGTTAAGTCGATTTGCGATTAACATGCGATTAAACCTCGATTATTAATAGATACTCCACATAATACAACTAAAGCAATTAAATAATAGAATCCGATTACAAGTCAAAAAGCACAATTCAGTAGTTAAGCAAGGAGTGACAGATCGCAATTAGCAATCTTTTCTTCCTTTGACTTTGACTTTGACTTGTACTTTGACTTTCCAAAAACGGGTTGTTACAGCCTCCCCTACTTTAGGAAATTTCGTCCCGAAATTTAAGAAGTAGGCGTAACAAACAGTTGCGGGTACTTCGCCTTCATGTCACCTTTGAGTTCCCAGGTAAACTCGGCGCCGCGTTTGCCTTCCCAGCGAACCTTGACAATGGGAATGCGTGAGCGTCTGAGTACCTTGGTTTCTCGACCCATGATCTCGACAGGCTTTTCCACGAAGTGTAATGTCTCGTTTACTTGTAAATCCTCAAGAGGGACATGAAATTCCTGGTCGGCTAGGCACTTTTTGAGGTTCGAAACGTGGAAGGTCGGGTGGACATTACTCAGTTCCTCTGGTAGTTCGAGTCTGTAGGCCACTTTGCCAATTCTTTTCAGAATTTTAAAAGGTCCAACATATCGAGGCGCGAGCTTTCCTTTCTTGCTGAATCTGATTACCCCCATCCAAGGTGCAACCTTTAGGAGTACGTGATCGCCAACGTCAAATTCAAGGGGCTTGTGGCGTCCATCGGCGTAACTTTTCTGTCGGCTCCGAGCATTCAGCAGATTGTCTCGAATTTGGAGGATTTTGTCAGTCGTCTCTTGCAACAGCTCAGGACCAGTAATTTGCGCGTCTCCGATCTCGTGCCATACAATAGGCGATCGACATTTTCTTTCGTATAATGCCTCAAACAGTGCCATTTGGATGCTAGAGTGATAGCTGTTATTGTATGAGAATTCGACTAAAGGTAAGTGTGTGTCCCAATTACCACCGAAATCTATGACACACGAGAGAAACTTGTTTAAAAACCTCCCACATCTCTTCCTTTTGAGGACCCCATTTTGAAATAAAATTCTTTCTACCCGGATCTAACAAAGCCGAGGGAAATGGTACTTGACTAGATTCCCCCTGCTCATTTTTATTTTCTACTTCTTCATTATTAACGGGTTTTTCAAAATTGGGTTTTTTAGAAGAAATATTAGGTGTTTCATTTTCTTCCTCACTTTCTTGACCTGTTATATCTTCAACCGCCCCATCAACCAAATCCGGTGAAGGATTGGTTTTGTACTCTTTCCCACTTCTCAAAACACTTACATGATTAATATTAATATTATTACCTCAAGAAGAATTATGAGACGGGTTTACCTTAGTGACGCTTGGTAATTGACCTTTACTTTTTTTCAAGTCCGCCACTTCAGTTGCGAGTTGACCCATTTGGGTGGTCAAAGTTTGAATCGCTTTATCACGGGCCTCGTCCTTTTGCATGCGAGCATCATCCATTTGGTATCTCTTTTGCATCTCCGCTTGCATTGTCTTCAACATCTCCATCATTTCATGTCCACCCGAAGACCCCCTTGTGCTTGACCCGTTTGGTATTGCCTTTGAAAACCTTGGTTATTCCCACCTCGATATCCACCTTGATTGTTGAAAGGTTGACGCGGGATAAAGTTACCTTGACTTCCTTGAAAATTCGGGTTAGCTTGGTTTGAGGGATTTCCATATCTAAAATTTGGGTGGTTTCTCAAACCGGGGTGGTAAGTATTGGAGTTCATGTTGTAATTTCTACCACCCCCTCCTTGCCCTTGCAATGCATTCACCTCCTCATATTGCCCTTCCACTCCTTGGCAATTTTCAGCCGCATGCCCTAACTCATTACAAAGCGCACAAACATCATAAATTTGATTCGAAGTTTGAACATTACCATCATCTACCGCATGCACTTGAGTTCGGGTAATGGCCAGTCATGCTATCCTTGATGCTTGAGCTTTTCTTTTTGATGTGACTGCCATTTGCTCCAAGAATTCCCAATCGTCTTGCTCATAATTTGTGCCAAAAGTGCCATTTGTGATAGACATTAAGTCACGCGCATCTTCGGAACATAACCCCTCATGGAATGCATTCATCAACTCCCATAGCTCTATCCCATGATGAGGGCAATTCTTTATGATCATGTTAAACCTCTCAAATGCTTCATGAAACATTTCACCCATTTGTTGTTGAAAACTTCTCAAACCTTTTCTATCATCATTTGTCTTTTGAGCGGTATAAAATTCATCCAAGAAGATTTGTTGCATTTCCGCCCATGAATGGATAGATGCCGAAGGTAAAGTATAAAACCACTTTTTCGCTTTGTCTTCTAAGGAAAATTGAAATAGCACCAATTTAACATCATCGGCTGAGAACCCTTGACCCCCATAGTATTACAAATCGAATCGTAAGCCTCCAAATGAAAATAAGGCTCCTCCGTTGCTAGACCCTTATACTTTGGCAAACTTTGTAACGAGTTGGTTCGCACTTCAAACGTCCTCCCTTGATCATTGTGAGGGATAACTACTGGTGAAGGATTATGAGTGATCACCGGTCTAAAATGTGCTTCTATGCCTGTCGCGTGTTCGCGAATATATCTTCTTGGTACACCCAACTGAACTCTTGGACGTATATGTAACACCTGTGCCTCCACGGCCATCAAACAAATACCAAACCAATGAAATATTGTATTTCATACTTGGGATTTGTAAAAATATGTGTATCGTTTGCACATATCGACTCTTGTTCGATTTCAAGCTTTAAATCGCTTTCTGGAGGGTTATACGCGCTCTGATGTGTAGATATAACCAGTTTAATCCAACGAACACTCTGGAAAAGTGAAATAGGCTTAACATACCTTAAATAACCTTTACATAACTTAGTTATAAGTTTTGGAAGGTTTGGTGTGGTGAAATCAAAGTTTAATCGCTTACAGGGACTAAAGTTGACAAACTGCGAAAGTATGCCAATTTGAACTGTAACAGACCTTCCGGAACATGAACATAAGTTAAACATACCATAAATATCCTTTACATAGCTTAGAAATAGGCTTTGAGGTGTTCGGTATGCTAAAATAAACTTTTGTGTCATTCAGGGACTAAAAGCGCCAAAAAGTGCACAAGTTTGCATTTTTACGCATAACTTACGTTCTGAATACATCCGGACATCCAAAAATTTATGTAAGCACTATAATATTTTATTTTAGTGTTCGGCATAAGAAAAATCCATTCGTTTCGTCATTTGGATCGTTTTTCGCGCTTATGCGCATTCCGTCGTAATTAAGCGAACATCGCGTTCGTACAGCTAAACGAACCGACATCCGAGATATTTTTGAACACATTTTAAGTTCCCTATACTTTAACTTCATTTTAGAGCTTTGAAATGGGGTTAACGGGCCTTAAACGTGTCGAAAATGGGCTGAATGCATGACAGGGACCAAAAGTGTAAATCTGCCAAACTTAAGCTTAGCGGTGCGCTACACTTTTAGTGTAGCGGTGCGCTAGCCATGTTCAGACCAGATGCAGAGTACTTAACAGCCTGTTTTCAGCAGATTAACCCACAACCACAAGTTCCTAATTATCTAGTCAGCTGATAAGGATGGAATTTTAGTCACCATAAGGTCCCGACACATGTACGGGCAAGATTAAGGCACGTTTTCCTTGAAACGATCTTAACGGTGGACCGAATACTATAAATACCCCACCCCCCATTGCTTCTAAACCCACAAGAATTCTGATTTGAGAGCTCTAAGTTGAAACCATTGTTTCATACCTGAGTTCTTAGATCGGGATTAGCATTCGGGGACCCTGGGTAAGTATTCTTTCGTTCTTTTCCTTATTTTATTGCTTTTCGAGTCAGAAAGTCAAACTTTGTTTGACTTTCAGCGTTGACCAGTAATGGTCAATGCGAAGTTCGTTTGAACTTCGCAACGTGAGTGTAATCACGTTGGTCATAGTCCCTTGGGACTATGCCCACTGATTACCACGTTGTCTAGGGTCGTAGGGTAGGCGATCTAATAAATCGCCTATACCTTCGAACTCGAACCATTTGGTCGATCATTAGGATCCGACCAAATACATTAGGTGACCATAGTAGGTAGGGAATAACCTTCCGAGGTTATACCCTATGGTCACATCGTTTAAGTAGTTGTATGATAGGTAGTTTATATGCCTTAGGTAAATTACCAGAATACCCTTTTCATGTATAATTGGTAATTAAGCATATGTAACCTAAACTTTTATCACATAACTGATTATGTAACATGTTTAGGCATATAACACTTGTCATAGGACTAGTTAGACGGTCCGAACGCGTTTCACGCGCACGACGCGTTAAAGTAGCATAAGTTACCTTAATGGGTCGCGATGGGTCGAAAGCACTTAGGTTAGTCTCAATGTAGTATGTAGGCCTTGTTAAACCATATCATATGAGTTCCAATACTCATTTGGTTTACCAAGCCTCATTCTATCCGATCTCCCGATTTAAGTCCGGTTTATTTATATAGTTTTAGATTGCCGACTGATTCCGTGCTCCCTCTAGCTTTGTTTGGTTGTTGTTCAAGACCTCCAAGCATTATCAGGCGAGTACATTATTCCCTTCTTTTACTGTTTTCAACTGTTTTGGGGTGACTCATATGTGCTAAATGTTTTATCAATTATTTCAAGAACGCTAACAATGATTTCAAGAACGCTAACAATGATTTCAAGAACGAATACAATGATTTCAAAAACTAATAACAAATTTCAAAAAGTGAACAAACTTGTTGGTTGTAGTTTACATGACCGATGACATTCATTAGCAATGATCAAGCCGACCAGTATTAGGTTATGGTACCATAGGATCTGACAAATCCCGTTATTTACTGCACCCATTGTTATGTGTGGGGGTTGTGGGTAGCGACTGAATCTGTAATTATTAACTTATCCTTTGGTAAGGGTTTGTTAAGAACGAGAGCGAGAGCGAGATGGAGCGAGGAACGCGTCAAGAAGGTTTGAATGTTATTAGAGAATCGACCATTAAGTAGTTTCACAATTAAAACAAGAACGCTTTGAACGATTAAAACAAGAACGATTAGAACGATTAAAACAAGAACGATCTGAACGAATGGGTAACGATTGGGTAAACATCTGGACATGATTTACATTCGATCATGCATTTCCACGAAACATAGTATTGGTTTAAACCAAGTTTTACTTCAATACTTTGTTTTGTGCGTTTCATCTATGGTTTAGTTGATGCATTTCACTAGCCATACATATCATTTTGGTTATACATATTACATGATTTACATTTGGGCATGAACATTACTTTGGTGGTTTGGTTTGGATTAAGTAATTAAGTAACAATGCGTGTGGAATATGATACAAGCATGGTGGATACGCCGCTGGTACTTCCTATATATAAGTGTTTGTATGGTATTACATATTGTAGCGTTATTTGAATCATTTCAGTTTGAGACATAGGACATTTTATACAAGTAACATACTTTTCACAAGACATTTATTTACAAACAACTTATCTTAAACAAACTCATTTTTACATGGTTATTCATTTAATCATGCATTATTCTCTTATTTATACATATCACCTGAACTTATTATTTTTCAAATGATTTACAAAGACAAAGCAAATTACAAGGTTCATGACTAAACATTTTCTTAAAACAGAAGTCATGAATCTTATTTTCACAAAACCTATGTACTCGCCAGCATTTCTTTGCTGACCTCGTTTTCACATATGTTTCAGGTATTGTTGGATGATATCGATTGATAAGTTGCATGCTCACATAGGACTGGACAAGGCCTTAGTGACTCAATAACAATGATAGACTATGTTTAAATAGTGTATTTAGATTTCAAGACGATGTAATTATTCAATGTTTAATAAAACGAAACACTCTTTGGTATCCATGGTTATGAAACATTAATTCTGTTACAACACGCCCCGATGTTTCCGCCGCGATTTGTTGTTTTACGCGGTCGGGGTGTGACAGAAAAGATGGTATCAGAGCTAATGGTTATAGGGAATTAGGTTATTAGTAATTAGTAATGCTTTGACCTAGTCTATAACCTTCTTAGGACCCTAACGCGAGTTTACTTGCGTTTAGTCATAAAACAATACCGTCACCTATCCTTAGGCGACGACCACAACAAGAACATAAATTTCAAAACCGCTTTGAAAACTAATCATCTGTTCTAGGATGATTGATTACTAGGTTTTGAACCCTCTATTGTAAGGTTTTGAACTCTCTATTATATGGTTTTGAACCCCTTTGAGTTTTCAAAACTTCGTCAAGGTTTTGGGTTTTAAATAATGTGAACACGTGCAAACTGGAAGGGTGAATGCCTGTATTCTGGGTTTTCTGTCTAGGCAAGCACTTCGTATACATCTCATCAGACGCGAGACCAGTTGTGCTTACCTGGGAATTCTTGGGATGAGTGTTCACTTATAGGCGAGCATGTCTTCGCGATACATTATTTTTGACCCATTTACTTTGATTAGTCACCGTCTCATTTGTTTGCCTTAGGTAACAAACAAATGATCGCAATTTTCATGTGTTATCATTCTGTGTTGATTGTCCAATAACCTTTCACCTATTTCTCCCTATGCCTTTCTTTTTCTTCAATGTCTCTTCATCACGATGACGCCCAGATATCTGAGCAAGCAGCCAAAATTCGCTCAGCGAATAGGCGAAGTAGTCCTGAAGACTGTTGAATTAGCTACTGCCATGTATCATCTCCAGGATGAAGCCACTCAAGAGTCACCAAGACAGGCAGGACCTAGTCAGGCGACAACACCATCAGCCAATAAACCAATCGAGGAATCAAAGACCATGGATGAACGATCCCCTAAGAAGTCAAAGAAGCGAAAGGCTTCTCAGAACTTCGCCATGGTCGCTCACAATGGTAAAGCAGTCCCCAACCAACCAGCTCAACCCCCCTGCTAGGAGTGTATGGCTTTTCCTATGATACCTACATCAAGGAACTATGTACCTTACAAACTACTCCTGTGATTTCTCTCTCTCAAATGATTGCTCATGATTCCCTCGAAAATTTTAAGTACTCGTTTCACTCTAAGAAACAAAGTACAGAAAATTAAGTGACATTATGAGTAATCGTGCTTTTCGCACATCTGTGCCTTTAAATCCTTGGTTAGATAACTAAGGGTATTTTCAAATCTCATACCCATTACGTTTTGATTTTTCAACATACACAGTACCAGTATTTCAAAACAATCTTCATGATCTCAAAACATTTCATATAGTTTGAAAACAATTTTTCTAGATGCATTGTCTGTGTTATTTCAAAAACATTGGCCATGTTATCAAAACCAACCTTTCTAATTTCAAAATATTTCATGTAGTCTGAAGACAATATTAACACAATACATTTTCTGATCAAGTGCATGATTTCGAAAAGCATCATTCATGTCTTTCAAAAACCTTATACATAATTTCAAAATTCATTTCGCATGATTTTAAAACATTTTTGTAAATATATCTACCTATTACACCTACTTTATGATTTCAAAAAAATATTATATATAAGGTTTCAAAAACGTTAAACACATTTTTCTTAAAAGAACCCCATGCATAGTTTTCAAAAATATTTTCCTCATACATTGACTTAACCTTCAAAATTCTGCTTCATATGTCGCCTTGACATATCAAGCATCTCAACTTCATAAGCATTTTACATCTTGTTTTGACCTAAGCACATCCAGTGCAAGGTTTCAAAACATCTTCAACTTCTAAAATTCATATGGGATCTTTTTATCTTTACAATTAGATCCTTGTGGATGATTATCGTTCAAATCAGAGTCCTTAATTGGATTCCTTATGTACCTTAATTCGAACACTTCGGTTCCTAGTAATCGAAATCGAATTTTCTTTTTGAATCTTTCTATCTTTATAGTTGGATTCTTGATAACGTTTAAAGTACCAAATGAAATCCACGGAATGGATTCCCAGTGTGCTTTAAATGCATGTACGCAATTTACAAGACAAATTAACGAACAATTTTGTGGTTATATGATATGTATTTATGTGTTCTCCTCTATGTTTTTGTGTGTTACGATTTTCCAAATCCTCATAGAATCTTTCATATCTTCATATGAGAGATTCATAGTAGGATATTCAAAAGGTACTACCTTAAATCCTTATGGGCTTCTACGTAGTAGTTAAGACCCTTGGGTTATATAGTACCACTCCATGATTCATAAGAGACCCTCTTAGTAGTCTAGTCAAAAAGATTGATTCACAATTTGGTTAGAGAACGACATCTAGTGATGTAGCTGAACAGACTCCTTGATAGTCTATTTAGATCATTTATTGATTTAATTTAAAGGACTCTATGGCGGTCTAGTCACACTCATCACCGGTTTGTTCATTTGGTTTTCCCCTACACATTATAAAATAGACTGTGTGAACTATGCAAGGAATTGTCTGATTATGGACGCGTACATAATTATGAAATACAGTGCACGGTAACCACAGTAAGATTTATTATGTGTAAGAACCGATAGTGACGACAATAACGAAATGAGAACGATGTAATGGAGGCATGGTGGACGCACCAATGACGCTTTATATACATGTATATAAGTGTCCCTCTTACATTGCAAGCATGATGTTATTAAAGTTACTAGAAGTTCAGAACCCTAACCAATGTTGTTCGATCTTTTCAACCTCATGTTTTCAAGCTCTCACAAGTTTCCTCTAAATAAATTTCGGGACGAAATTTCCTAAAGTAGGGGAGACTGTAACACCTGTGCCTCCACGGCCATCAAACAAATACCAAACCAATGAAATATTGTATTTCATACTTGGGATTTGTAAAAATATGTGTATCGTTTGCACATATCGACTCTTGTTCGATTTCAAGCTTTAAATCGCTTTCTGGAGGGTTATACGCGCTCTGATGTGTAGATATAACCAGTTTAATCCAACGAACACTCTGGAAAAGTGAAATAGGCTTAACATACCTTAAATAACCTTTACATAACTTAGTTATAAGTTTTGGAAGGTTTGGTGTGGTGAAATCAAAGTTTAATCGCTTATAGGGACTAAAGTTGACAAACTGCGAAAGTATGCCAATTTGAACTGTAACAGACCTTCCGGAACATGAACATAAGTTAAACATACCATAAATATCCTTTACATAGCTTAGAAATAGGCTTTGAGGTGTTCGGTATGCTAAAATAAACTTTTGTGTCATTCAGGGACTAAAAGCGCCAAAAAGTGCACAAGTTTGCATTTTTACGCATAACTTACGTTCTGAATACATCCGGACATCCAAAAATTTATGTAAGCACTATAATATTTTATTTTAGTGTTCGGCATAAGAAAAATCCATTCGTTTCGTCATTTGGATCGTTTTTCGCGCTTATGCGCATTCCGTCGTAATTAAGCGAACATCGCGTTCGTACAGCTAAACGAACCGACATCCGAGATATTTTTGAACACATTTTAAGTTCCCTATACTTTAACTTCATTTTAGAGCTTTGAAATGGGGTTAACGGGCCTTAAACGTGTCGAAAATGGGCTGAATGCATGACAGGGACCAAAAGTGTAAATCTGCCAAACTTAAGCTTAGCGGTGCGCTACACTTTTAGTGTAGCGGTGCGCTAGCCATGTTCAGACCAGATGCAGAGTACTTAACAGCCTGTTTTCAGCAGATTAACCCACAACCACAAGTTCCTAATTATCTAGTCAGCTGATAAGGATGGAATTTTAGTCACCATAAGGTCCCGACACATGTACGGGCAAGATTAAGGCACGTTTTCCTTGAAACGATCTTAACGGTGGACCGAATACTATAAATACCCCACCCCCCATTGCTTCTAAACCCACAAGAATTCTGATTTGAGAGCTCTAAGTTGAAACCATTGTTTCATACCTGAGTTCTTAGATCGGGATTAGCATTCGGGGACCCTGGGTAAGTATTCTTTCGTTCTTTTCCTTATTTTATTGCTTTTCGAGTCAGAAAGTCAAACTTTGTTTGACTTTCAGCGTTGACCAGTAATGGTCAATGCGAAGTTCGTTTGAACTTCGCAACGTGAGTGTAATCACGTTGGTCATAGTCCCTTGGGACTATGCCCACTGATTACCACGTTGTCTAGGGTCGTAGGGTAGGCGATCTAATAAATCGCCTATACCTTCGAACTCGAACCATTTGGTCGATCATTAGGATCCGACCAAATACATTAGGTGACCATAGTAGGTAAGGAATAACCTTCCGAGGTTATACCCTATGGTCACATCGTTTAAGTAGTTGTATGATAGGTAGTTTATATGCCTTAGGTAAATTACCAGAATACCCTTTTCATGTATAATTGGTAATTAAGCATATGTAACCTAAACTTTTATCACATAACTGATTATGTAACATGTTTAGGCATATAACACTTGTCATAGGACTAGTTAGACGGTCCGAACGCGTTTCACGCACACGACGCGTTAAAGTAGCATAAGTTACCTTAATGGGTCGCGATGGGTCGAAAGCACTTAGGTTAGTCTCAATGTAGTATGTAGGCCTTGTTAAACCATATCATATGAGTTCCAATACTCATTTGGTTTACCAAGCCTCATTCTATCCGATCTCCCGATTTAAGTCCGGTTTATTTATATAGTTTTAGATTGCCGACTGATTCCGTGCTCCCTCTAGCTTTGTTTGGTTGTTGTTCAAGACCTCCAAGCATTATCAGGCGAGTACATTATTCCCTTCTTTTACTGTTTTCAACTGTTTTGGGGTGACTCATATGTGCTAAATGTTTTATCAATTATTTCAAGAACGCTAACAATGATTTCAAGAACGCTAACAATGATTTCAAGAACGAATACAATGATTTCAAAAACTAATAACAAATTTCAAAAAGTGAACAAACTTGTTGGTTGTAGTTTACATGACCGATGACATTCATTAGCAATGATCAAGCCGACCAGTATTAGGTTATGGTACCATAGGATCTGACAAATCCCGTTATTTACTGCACCCATTGTTATGTGTGGGGGTTGTGGGTAGCGACCGAATCTGTAATTATTAACTTATCCTTTGGTAAGGGTTTGTTAAGAACGAGAGCGAGAGCGAGATGGAGCGAGGAACGCGTCAAGAAGGTTTGAATGTTATTAGAGAATCGACCATTAAGTAGTTTCACAATTAAAACAAGAACGCTTTGAACGATTAAAACAAGAACGATTAGAACGATTAAAACAAGAACGATCTGAACGAATGGGTAACGATTGGGTAAACATCTGGACATGATTTACATTCGATCATGCATTTCCACGAAACATAGTATTGGTTTAAACCAAGTTTTACTTCAATACTTTGTTTTGTGCGTTTCATCTATGGTTTAGTTGATGCATTTCACTAGCCATACATATCATTTTGGTTATACATATTACATGATTTACATTTGGGCATGAACATTACTTTGGTGGTTTGGTTTGGATTAAGTGATTAAGTAACAATGCGTGTGGAATATGATACAAGCATGGTGGATACGCCGCTGGTACTTCCTATATATAAGTGTTTGTATGGTATTACATATTGTAGCGTTATTTGAATCATTTCAGTTTGAGACATAGGACATTTTATACAAGTAACATACTTTTCACAAGACATTTATTTACAAACAACTTATCTTAAACAAACTCATTTTTACATGGTTATTCATTTAATCATGCATTATTCTCTTATTTATACATATCACCTGAACTTATTATTTTTCAAATGATTTACAAAGACAAAGCAAATTACAAGGTTCATGACTAAACATTTTCTTAAAACAGAAGTCATGAATCTTATTTTCACAAAACCTATGTACTCGCCAGCATTTCTTTGCTGACCTCGTTTTCACATATGTTTCAGGTATTGTTGGATGATATCGATTGATAAGTTGCATGCTCACATAGGACTGGACAAGGCCTTAGTGACTCAATAACAATGATAGACTATGTTTAAATAGTGTATTTAGATTTCAAGACGATGTAATTATTCAATGTTTAATAAAACGAAACACTCTTTGGTATCCATGGTTATGAAACATTAATTCTGTTACAACACGCCCCGATGTTTCCGCCGCGATTTGTTGTTTTACGCGGTCGGGGTGTGACAGAAAAGATGGTATCAGAGCTAATGGTTATAGGGAATTAGGTTATTAGTAATTAGTAATGCTTTGACCTAGTCTATAACCTTCTTAGGACCCTAACGCGAGTTTACTTGCGTTTAGTCATAAAACAATACCGTCACCTATCCTTAGGCGACGACCACAACAAGAACATAAATTTCAAAACCGCTTTGAAAACTAATCATCTGTTCTAGGATGATTGATTACTAGGTTTTGAACCCTCTATTGTAAGGTTTTGAACTCTCTATTATATGGTTTTGAACCCCTTTGAGTTTTCAAAACTTCGTCAAGGTTTTGGGTTTTAAATAATGTGAACACGTGCAAACTGGAAGGGTGAATGCCTGTATTCTGGGTTTTCTGTCTAGGCAAGCACTTCGTATACATCTCATCAGACGCGAGACCAGTTGTGCTTACCTGGGAATTCTTGGGATGAGTGTTCACTTATAGGCGAGCATGTCTTCGCGATACATTATTTTTGACCCATTTACTTTGATTAGTCACCGTCTCATTTGTTTGCCTTAGGTAACAAACAAATGATCGCAATTTTCATGCGTTATCATTCTGTGTTGATTGTCCAATAACCTTTCACCTATTTCTCCCTATGCCTTTCTTTTTCTTCAATGTCTCTTCATCACGATGACGCCCAGATATCTGAGCAAGCAGCCAAAATTCGCTCAGCGAATAGGCGAAGTAGTCCTGAAGACTGTTGAATTAGCTACTGCCATGTATCATCTCCAGGATGAAGCCACTCAAGAGTCACCAAGACAGGCAGGACCTAGTCAGGCGACAACACCATCAGCCAATAAACCAATCGAGGAATCAAAGACCATGGATGAACGATCCCCTAAGAAGTCAAAGAAGCGAAAGGCTTCTCAGAACTTCGCCATGGTCGCTCACAATGGTAAAGCAGTCCCCAACCAACCAACTCAACCCCCCTGCTAGGAGTGTATGGCTTTTCCTATGATACCTACATCAAGGAACTATGTACCTTACAAACTACTCCTGTGATTTCTCTCTCTCAAATGATTGCTCATGATTCCCTCGAAAATTTTAAGTACTCGTTTCACTCTAAGAAACAAAGTACAGAAAATTAAGTGACATTATGAGTAATCGTGCTTTTCGCACATCTGTGCCTTTAAATCCTTGGTTAGATAACTAAGGGTATTTTCAAATCTCATACCCATTACGTTTTGATTTTTCAACATACACAGTACCAGTATTTCAAAACAATCTTCATGATCTCAAAACATTTCATATAGTTTGAAAACAATTTTTCTAGATGCATTGTCTGTGTTATTTCAAAAACATTGGCCATGTTATCAAAACCAACCTTTCTAATTTCAAAATATTTCATATAGTCTGAAGACAATATTAACACAATACATTTTCTGATCAAGTGCATGATTTCGAAAAGCATCATTCATGTCTTTCAAAAACCTTATACATAATTTCAAAATTCATTTCGCATGATTTTAAAACATTTTTGTAAATATATCTACCTATTACACCTACTTTATGATTTCAAAAAAATATTATATATAAGGTTTCAAAAACGTTAAACACATTTTTCTTAAAAGAACCCCATGCATAGTTTTCAAAAATATTTTCCTCATACATTGACTTAACCTTCAAAATTCTGCTTCATATGTCGCCTTGACATATCAAGCATCTCAACTTCATAAGCATTTTACATCATGTTTTGACCTAAGCACATCCAGTGCAAGGTTTCAAAACATCTTCAACTTCTAAAATTCATATGGGATCTTTTTATCTTTACAATTAGATCCTTGTGGATGATTATCGTTCAAATCAGAGTCCTTAATTGGATTCCTTATGTACCTTAATTCGAACACTTCGGTTCCTAGTAATCGAAATCGAATTTTCTTTTTGAATCTTTCTATCTTTATAGTTGGATTCTTGATAACGTTTAAAGTACCAAATGAAATCCACGGAATGGATTCCCAGTGTGCTTTAAATGCATGTACGCAATTTACAAGACAAATTAACGAACAATTTTGTGGTTATATGATATGTATTTATGTGTTCTCCTCTATGTTTTTGTGTGTTACGATTTTCCAAATCCTCATAGAATCTTTCATATCTTCATATGAGAGATTCATAGTAGGATATTCAAAAGGTACTACCTTAAATCCTTATGGGCTTCTACGTAGTAGTTAAGACCCTTGGGTTATATAGTACCACTCCATGATTCATAAGAGACCCTCTTAGTAGTCTAGTCAAAAAGATTGATTCACAATTTGGTTAGAGAACGACATCTAGTGATGTAGCTGAACAGACTCCTTGATAGTCTATTTAGATCATTTATTGATTTAATTTAAAGGACTCTATGGCGGTCTAGTCACACTCATCACCGGTTTGTTCATTTGGTTTTCCCCTACACATTATAAAATAGACTGTGTGAACTATGCAAGGAATTGTCTGATTATGGACGCGTACATAATTATGAAATACAGTGCACGGTAACCACAGTAAGATTTATTATGTGTAAGAACCGATAGTGACGACAATAACGAAATGAGAACGATGTAATGGAGGCATGGTGGACGCACCAATGACGCTTTATATACATGTATATAAGTGTCCCTCTTACATTGCAAGCATGATGTTATTAAAGTTACTAGAAGTTCAGAACCCTAACCAATGTTGTTCGATCTTTTCAACCTCATGTTTTCAAGCTCTCACAAGTTTCCTCTAAATAAATTTCGGGACGAAATTTCCTAAAGTAGGGGAGACTGTAACACCTGTGCCTCCACGGCCATCAAACAAATACCAAACCAATGAAATATTGTATTTCATACTTGGGATTTGTAAAAATATGTGTATCGTTTGCACATATCGACTCTTGTTCGATTTCAAGCTTTAAATCGCTTTCTGGAGGGTTATACGCGCTCTGATGTGTAGATATAACCAGTTTAATCCAACGAACACTCTGGAAAAGTGAAATAGGCTTAACATACCTTAAATAACCTTTACATAACTTAGTTATAAGTTTTGGAAGGTTTGGTGTGGTGAAATCAAAGTTTAATCGCTTATAGGGACTAAAGTTGACAAACTGCGAAAGTATGCCAATTTGAACTGTAACAGACCTTCCGGAACATGAACATAAGTTAAACATACCATAAATATCCTTTACATAGCTTAGAAATAGGCTTTGAGGTGTTCGGTATGCTAAAATAAACTTTTGTGTCATTCAGGGACTAAAAGCGCCAAAAAGTGCACAAGTTTGCATTTTTACGCATAACTTACGTTCTGAATACATCCGGACATCCAAAAATTTATGTAAGCACTATAATATTTTATTTTAGTGTTCGGCATAAGAAAAATCCATTCGTTTCGTCATTTGGATCGTTTTTCGCGCTTATGCGCATTCCGTCGTAATTAAGCGAACATCGCGTTCGTACAGCTAAACGAACCGACATCCGAGATATTTTTGAACACATTTTAAGTTCCCTATACTTTAACTTCATTTTAGAGCTTTGAAATGGGGTTAACGGGCCTTAAACGTGTCGAAAATGGGCTGAATGCATGACAGGGACCAAAAGTGTAAATCTGCCAAACTTAAGCTTAGCGGTGCGCTACACTTTTAGTGTAGCGGTGCGCTAGCCATGTTCAGACCAGATGCAGAGTACTTAACAGCCTGTTTTCAGCAGATTAACCCACAACCACAAGTTCCTAATTATCTAGTCAGCTGATAAGGATGGAATTTTAGTCACCATAAGGTCCCGACACATGTACGGGCAAGATTAAGGCACGTTTTCCTTGAAACGATCTTAACGGTGGACCGAATACTATAAATACCCCACCCCCCATTGCTTCTAAACCCACAAGAATTCTGATTTGAGAGCTCTAAGTTGAAACCATTGTTTCATACCTGAGTTCTTAGATCGGGATTAGCATTCGGGGACCCTGGGTAAGTATTCTTTCGTTCTTTTCCTTATTTTATTGCTTTTCGAGTCAGAAAGTCAAACTTTGTTTGACTTTCAGCGTTGACCAGTAATGGTCAATGCGAAGTTCGTTTGAACTTCGCAACGTGAGTGTAATCACGTTGGTCATAGTCCCTTGGGACTATGCCCACTGATTACCACGTTGTCTAGGGTCGTAGGGTAGGCGATCTAATAAATCGCCTATACCTTCGAACTCGAACCATTTGGTCGATCATTAGGATCCGACCAAATACATTAGGTGACCATAGTAGGTAGGGAATAACCTTCCGAGGTTATACCCTATGGTCACATCGTTTAAGTAGTTGTATGATAGGTAGTTTATATGCCTTAGGTAAATTACCAGAATACCCTTTTCATGTATAATTGGTAATTAAGCATATGTAACCTAAACTTTTATCACATAACTGATTATGTAACATGTTTAGGCATATAACACTTGTCATAGGACTAGTTAGACGGTCCGAACGCGTTTCACGCGCACGACGCGTTAAAGTAGCATAAGTTACCTTAATGGGTCGCGATGGGTCGAAAGCACTTAGGTTAGTCTCAATGTAGTATGTAGGCCTTGTTAAACCATATCATATGAGTTCCAATACTCATTTGGTTTACCAAGCCTCATTCTATCCGATCTCCCGATTTAAGTCCGGTTTATTTATATAGTTTTAGATTGCCGACTGATTCCGTGCTCCCTCTAGCTTTGTTTGGTTGTTGTTCAAGACCTCCAAGCATTATCAGGCGAGTACATTATTCCCTTCTTTTACTGTTTTCAACTGTTTTGGGGTGACTCATATGTGCTAAATGTTTTATCAATTATTTCAAGAACGCTAACAATGATTTCAAGAACGCTAACAATGATTTCAAGAACGAATACAATGATTTCAAAAACTAATAACAAATTTCAAAAAGTGAACAAACTTGTTGGTTGTAGTTTACATGACCGATGACATTCATTAGCAATGATCAAGCCGACCAGTATTAGGTTATGGTACCATAGGATCTGACAAATCCCGTTATTTACTGCACCCATTGTTATGTGTGGGGGTTGTGGGTAGCGACTGAATCTGTAATTATTAACTTATCCTTTGGTAAGGGTTTGTTAAGAACGAGAGCGAGAGCGAGATGGAGCGAGGAACGCGTCAAGAAGGTTTGAATGTTATTAGAGAATCGACCATTAAGTAGTTTCACAATTAAAACAAGAACGCTTTGAACGATTAAAACAAGAACGATTAGAACGATTAAAACAAGAACGATCTGAACGAATGGGTAACGATTGGGTAAACATCTGGACATGATTTACATTCGATCATGCATTTCCACGAAACATAGTATTGGTTTAAACCAAGTTTTACTTCAATACTTTGTTTTGTGCGTTTCATCTATGGTTTAGTTGATGCATTTCACTAGCCATACATATCATTTTGGTTATACATATTACATGATTTACATTTGGGCATGAACATTACTTTGGTGGTTTGGTTTGGATTAAGTGATTAAGTAACAATGCGTGTGGAATATGATACAAGCATGGTGGATACGCCGCTGGTACTTCCTATATATAAGTGTTTGTATGGTATTACATATTGTAGCGTTATTTGAATCATTTCAGTTTGAGACATAGGACATTTTATACAAGTAACATACTTTTCACAAGACATTTATTTACAAACAACTTATCTTAAACAAACTCATTTTTACATGGTTATTCATTTAATCATGCATTATTCTCTTATTTATACATATCACCTGAACTTATTATTTTTCAAATGATTTACAAAGACAAAGCAAATTACAAGGTTCATGACTAAACATTTTCTTAAAACAGAAGTCATGAATCTTATTTTCACAAAACCTATGTACTCGCCAGCATTTCTTTGCTGACCTCGTTTTCACATATGTTTCAGGTATTGTTGGATGATATCGATTGATAAGTTGCATGCTCACATAGGACTGGACAAGGCCTTAGTGACTCAATAACAATGATAGACTATGTTTAAATAGTGTATTTAGATTTCAAGACGATGTAATTATTCAATGTTTAATAAAACGAAACACTCTTTGGTATCCATGGTTATGAAACATTAATTCTGTTACAACACGCCCCGATGTTTCCGCCGCGATTTGTTGTTTTACGCGGTCGGGGTGTGACAGTATAGGACCCATTGGTCTTTGCATAGGCCCTTAAGGTGCAATTGGTGGCTGAAATTGGTATTGTGGCATTGGTGGTTGTTGAATTAGCCTTTGGAATTGAGGTTGTGTATTTTGTGGACGAACTTGTTGTAACGGCATAGGACGTTGCAATTGTGACCCTTGCGGCCGAATATGTTGTACCCCAACCGGTAGCCTACCCATGTCTTGAATTTGTTGTAATGGTTGACTTTGTTAACCCGCTCCTCCTTGAGGTCCCAAATTACCTCCATCACCCCCATAGTAAAATCCCTATTCTTCGTATCCCCCAAAATCTTCTTCATACCCCTCATCGTATCCATCTCCTCCTATACCCAAAGATTGCACAAATGGAAAAGATGAATATTGAAAACCCAGTTGGTTCGGTGGTCGATATGTAGAAGTAGCATGAATGACAGTTGAGCTTTGTGATAGTGGATAGGTAGAAGATGATTGACCCGAAGCTAGAAAGAAATGTGAAAATGGTCGAATTGTTGAGGCAGAGCTAAAGGTAAGGGTAGGTTCAACTTGGGTAGTACTAGGTGGTGTAGTGTTGGTTGGTGTAACATCATGTGGTGGAGTAAATTCGGTAGTGGAGTTAGGCATGGTGGTATTTGGTGAAGGTTGCGTTGATGTAGGAATGAATGATGTAGTTGGTTGACCCGTAGTAGGTGGTATTTATGAATCAGCCATAATGTTTCTAGGTGTAATGGGTGAAGTGGGTGAACCAATGATCTTGTTTTCTCGTAACAAAACTCTGTTTTGACGCAAAGTTCTTTCAATTTCCGGATCAAACGATAGCGGTGATGACTTGTGAGAGCCCCTAGTATGCATACACCTGTGGTACCTGCACACTAAACACAACCAGCGTAAACCCGAAAATAACAAACAAAACTACTAAATTAACACACGTTGTGCACTACTCCCCGGCAATGGCGCCAAAATTTGATGTGATGTCGTGGTCACAATCAAATTTAATCCAATTACTACTAATAGCTAGTGGCAAGTGGGTATCGAACACATGGAGTTTGTGGAATATGTGTTATTTAAAAGTTTCTCTAAATTAACTAAGATTTAACTAATTGTAATAAAAGTAAATTCAAGAGTTGGATTGGTTGATTTTAAAACTAACATTGCTAAAGTAATTGCAAAAATGGAAATTTAGGTTGTAAACAATTTACAGACAAATGACTATCTTCAGTTTCCGGTTTGCTTTGACATTTATGCTATCATTCACTAGAAAGAACTACATAGACATAGTTCATGTGTGATTACTTGTTGTGATAAAAGGGAACTAAGTACTCAGATTCCTAGAATGTGAGGTTGTTACCCGATGACCAATTAACCCTTACCCAATACTAATTCTACCCATGATATCTCGATTGCCAACGGCACTAAGAACGTATGGTTTCAAACTAGATTAACATAAGAATCAACAATTTACAAACAATCAAGCACACACCATAACAAACAAATCAAAAAGACAAAGTTTGTTATTCTAGAAATAAGAAATCAAGCATAAAGTCTTAGACAACCTTCAACCAAAGATAGTCATCAAGAGTTTAGCCACTCATGGCTTGAACAAACAACATCACAAAAGTTTCAATGTTCCTATAGATTCAAAACACTAACAATATGATTAGAAATTGTCTCAAGCCCCAAGAAGCTCCCAAAATTCGTCCCTAGATGATTCGTAAACGAATGGAATGATTGGAACCATAAAAACCCCATCAAAGTGTCATTTAATGTGTGAGTTACATAAGTGCATCAATCGGCGCCGTAAGCTACGCCACAGGCCGTAGCTTACGTCGGTCAAAGGGTCAATGCACATCAGCTTAGCACTATAACCTACGGCGCCAGCCGTAGGCTACGGCGCCTATTTTTTTCTCACGCTGCCCATAAACTGGGCAACGGTGGTGGTTTTGTGAGAAATAGCTGTAGTGTTCTTCTTTGTTTTTCTTTTCAACTTCTTGATCTCTCAAGTCTTTTCCACCACTTCAAGCTTACATCCAAACTTCATAAAACCCGCATCTTATGACCTTTATCACTTGCAAGACCAAATGCACAGTAGTTATCACGTTCCAATATTTAACCGTATAAACTATGGGATATGCACGTATTTAGCTCATTTAAGGGGTGTCCTACGGACCACCCGTCATCCAGCCTTAGGAAAGGCTGGTCTTGCGCGGAACTGTAGTATGCGATGTTCGCGCAAGAGTGTAGTGTACGGCGAGTTCGAGCGAGAAATAGCGAGTAAGCTCGTACAAAACCCATACCGGGAATGCACAAGTCGGTCTGTTGGTACTTAGACTATAGACTAGGTCACTTCTAATACATCGACCAGGACTAGGTCGAGTCTTGCCTAATTCCCTATAGTTATAGCTCTGATACCAATCTGTCACACCCCAACCGATGGCGGAAACATCAGGGCGTGGCACTGAGCGAAACAGATTGTCCAAGAGAAATTCCATAACCACAAAATTACCAGATAGTTAATATTATGTCCCATACCATAACCCATCAAGCAATCAATTATTACAGACACAGATATCTCAAAGACAAATAAAACAGTTCCGACAACTCAGATTTAAATAAATTGTTCATTGGTTTCTAGACTCTCCTAAGCTCGATTCCCATGAAAGCAAGCAAGCATCCTAAGCATTCAAACACCTGTCACATACGTTAAAAATAGAGGTCAATACACATAGTGTAAAGGTGAGCATACAAGTTTAATAGTAATAATAGAGTTTGAAAGCGTTTAAGCATAACCAGCACGTACAATGTATAATGTGAAGCATGTAAGTTATCGACAAAGATCCTATCAATACCAATGACTGTGATTTGACTGCGAGCAGCGAGTGCGCATCACATGTTCACCACTGCGAACACGTGTAGTGATATCCTTAACAACCCCTGAGTGAGCAGGAGCTGAGTCCAAACTATAGTACTATCTTTGCTAAGGCAGTTAGACAACAATCAATGTGTAAACACAACAAACAGGCATTCATCGAGTCACGTATAACATGCCAATAACGGTTAGCGTTAAAAGTTGTTGCGTTGTGTGTTCGATGTGAATTGAATATAGGTAACGTATGTAACACCCAAAAGTGCTTTAGCAAAAAGGGATCGAGTATACTCACAGCGATGGTAGTTAATGGATTGAAGGGAGCGCTAGAGTGAGATTAGCCTGATCAGAACGATAGCATAAGCGATGAATGGCGCATAAAACGATGCAAGTGAAGCAAGGTAACGAGTGGTCATCCGGTTTGTCGCAACCCCCGCCCCTAATTAACCTGGGAACGAGCGGCCGCGACCAGTCTTGGTGGTATCGCGTGTTTTATCAATTTGGCAGCAGAATTTACATCAGGACCGCAGTTAGGAAATATTTTACCATAGTAAAATACCACGCTTTTTATAACTTTAAACGTATAGGAAATTCCCAAGTTTCAAGTACACATATTTTCATAGGGACAAACCCTATTTTATTTGAATTTAAAACATCTCTTTATTTAGGTAACTTTTATAGCCACTTTTCCAAGCCTTCAGTGCTGTCCAGCTGGCTTCTATTTGGCTTTCACATTTTGTTACCTGAAACGCGTTTAAAAACATTTGGTCTGTGGGAAATACTGGTGAGTGAATCCCAGTTTAATTAAGTTAAATAAAAACCATTGTACAGTATTGAGGGCGATCTCGCAATTACATTTGTTTCCATCTACTAATTACCAACCACGGTACTGTCAACCCGACTTGTAGTCATGTTACTCCTCGCAAGGTAGTAACAATTTTTGTATACAAAACCCCAACATACTGACGATAATTGTAGAATACAAATACTCAATCACTGTTTAATGTATCATTAATTAAGTGAGGTTTTGTAAAAACAATTTGCAAAAAGGAGATTACTCACATTGCTGTCTTAGGGTTTTCCTTTAGGATTTCCTGGTGATTATCTATTAATTACACAAATGCACACGCGTTAGTATAATAACCCAATATTTACATTAGTAATACACTCCCCGAGACGGCATTCTAATGACTACGTCGGGCAGAACCACGACAGCCGTTACGGAACCATGCATCAATCGGGTACCGTATCTAATACGTAACCGGGGTTATGATACTTACAACGGAGCAGAACTTCGTTATTTAGGGGGGTATTATGCCCGAAAATTATAATTGCTATGTAGAATTTTGAGAGAGAGAAAAGAGAAATGAACGGTTTGAAACTGAGGCTGAAGGCCTCTATTTATAGTGCCTCCTCACCTCTCATCGCACCCCGCGTAAACTTCGGCCAGGTCCTTCACGGCCCGCGAGGGTGGCTAGAGTAGGCCCTAGCTGATCCAACTCACTCCCTAGCTCCAACACGTTGCTGCCACGTGGCAGCACCGGGTGTCGCCCTGGTGACTTGCTATCGCGGCCCGCGTAGCTCCTCGGCCACACGTTCGCGGCCAGCGAGCGACTAGTAAAGTTGATTTTTATTTACTATTTAAATATATAAGGTATATAGGGCTCGGTTTTCGCATACGGGGTGCACTCTAAGACACATAGGGATATTATAAATATATTAGGGGTGTCGGAAAATAATTTGGAGGGTTGTTATATCTTCCCCACCTTGTTTTAGAACTCGTCCTCGAGGTCTACTGGAATAAGTGTGGGTATTTCTTTTGCATTTCTGATTCAAGCTCTCATGTGTATTCTAATCCTCTTTTGGACTCCCACTTTACTTTGACTAGAACCAATCTCTTGTGTTTGAGATTCTTGACTTTCTTGTCTTCAATCTATAGAGGTCTCTCTACAAACTTTAAATGCTCATTTACCTCTATATCTTTAAGAGGTACGAGTAATGATTCATCAGTTAAGCATTTCTTGAGATTAGATACATGAAATACATCATGTATTCCTGCCATTTCCTCTGGCAGTTGTAGCTGATAGGCTACAGGTCCTATTCTTCTAATAATTTTAAAAGGTCCAACATACCTGGGGCTTAGCTTTCCCCTTTTGATGAATCTTACCACTCCTTTCCAAGGAGAGATTTTTAATAACACTTTGTCACCTACCTGAAATTCCAATGGCTTTCTCCTGTTATCAGCATAACTCTTTTGTCGATCGCGTGCTGCCTTCAGTCGTTCTTTGACTTGAATAATCTTGTCTGTTGTTTCTTGTACTATCTCAGGTCCGGATAGTTGCTTTTCTCCAATTTCTGCCCAACAAACTGGGGTTCGGCACTTTCGTCCATAAAGTGCTTCGAATGGTGCAGCATTAATACTCGTATGATAGCTGTTATTATAAGAAAATTCTATTAATGGTAAGTGATCGTCCCAATTACCTCCGAAATCAATTACACAATCTCTAAGCATATCCTCCATTGTCTGAATTGTCCTTTCACTTTGTCCTTCCGTTTGAGGATGATAAGTTGTGCTTAGATTTAGCTTAGTTCCCATGGCTTTTTGGAAACTTGTGCAAAAATGAGAGGTAAAACGGCTATCCCTATCAGATACAATTGATAAAGGAATTCCATGTAATGAAACTATTTCATTTACATACAGCTTAGCTAATTGTTCCATACTGAAAGTTTCCTTCATCGGTAGGAAATGAGCTGACTTAGTTAGCCTGTCTACAATCACCCAGATTGTATCATTACTTTTTCTTGTTTTGGGTAATTTGGTAACAAAATCCATTGTTATAAATTCCCATTTCCATACTTGCATTTCTAACTGCTGCAATAAACCTGAGGGTTTCTGGTGTTCAGCTTTAACTTGTGAACAAGTTAAACACTTAGAAACATAAGCTGCTATATCCTTTTTCATTCCTATCCACTAGAAATTCTTTCTTAAATCTTGATACATCTTATCACTTCCAGGATGCATCGTATACTTAGACTTATGGGCTTCTTCTAATATACGGTGACGTAGGTTTCCTAATTTAGGTATCCACATTCTCCTTTTATGGAATCTCCAAATTCCATATGTTCCCTGTTCTAATTCCTTAATCATTCCTTTTAATTTTCAGTATCATCCTTGATTACTGATTCTTGTGCTTTTCTAATCTGCTCATTTAAATCTACTTGTAGATTTAATTTAAGAGAACGTACTCTTTTTGGCTTTTCGTGATACTTTCGACTTAAAGCATCAGCTACTACATTAGCCTTCCTGCATGATACTGGATAATACAATCGTAATCACTTAAAATTTCCATCCAGGGTCTTTGTCTCATATTCAACTCCTTTTGCCCAAAAATATACCTTAAACTCTTATGATCAGTGAAAATGGAAAACCTACTACCGTAAAGGTAATGTCTCCAAATTTTCAGGGCAAAAATTATGGCTCCTAATTCTAGATCATGGGTTGAATAATTCTCTTCGTGATTCTTAAGTTGTCTAGATGCGTAAGCTATAATCTTTTGGCGTTGCATCAACACACATCCATAACCTAACTTAGAAGCGTCACAATAAACTACAAAGTCTTCATTTCCTTCTGCTAATGCTAGTATGGGTGCGTTAGTTAGTCTTTGCTTAAGAATTCTAAAGGCTTCTTCTTGTTTTGGTCCCCATTCAAACTTAATGGATTTACAGGTTAACTTAGTTAAGGGAATGGCTATTCTAGAAAAATCTCGAATATATCTTCTATAATAACCGGCCAATCCTAAGAAACTTCTAACCTCAGTTGGTGACTCAGGGGTTTTCCATTTGGTAATTGCCTCGATCTTGGTGGGATCTACATGAATTCCTTCAAGATTAACTAAATGTCCAAGAAATTGTACTTGTTCTAACCAAAATTCGCACTTCGAAAACTTTGCATAAAGCTTTTCTTTTCTCAATAAACTTAGAAGTGCATGCAGATGCGCTGCGTGTTCCTCTTTACTTTTAGAGTAAATGAGAATATCATCTATAAAGACAATTATGAATTTATCCAAATATGGCTTACATATTCGGTTCATCATGTCCATAAATGCAGCTGGGGCATTGGTTAAACCAAATGGCATGACTGTAAATTCATAATGGCCATACCTCGTTCTGAATGCGGTCTTAGGAATATCCTCTCCATATACCTTTAATTGATGATATCCTGAGCGCAAATCGATTTTAGAGAAAAATCGAGCTCCTTGCAATTGATCGAACAGATCATCGATTCTTGGTAATGGATACCGAATTTTTAATCGTGGCCTTGTTTAATTCACGGTAATCAATGCACATACGCATTGATCCGTCTTTCTTCTTAACGAACAAGATCGGTGCTCCCCATGGTGATGAACTTGGCTGTATGAATCCTTTTTCCAGCAATTCGTCTAATTGCTTCCTTAGTTCCTGCATTTCGGCTGGTGCTAAACGATAAGGTGATTTGGCAATTGGTGCTGTCCCTGGTAATAAATGGATTCTGAATTCGACTTCTCTGTCTGGCGGTAGTCCTAGTAATTCTTCAGGAAACACATCTGGAAACTGAGACACTACTAGAATATCTTTTAATTCCTTTCCTATAGTGTTAGTGATTATGGAAATCAAATACACTAATGATCCTTTTCTTACATAACTTGTTATTTTCATCACATAGATGAATTTTGTAGATCTAGCTGGCTTATCTCCTTTAATTGTGATCTTTTCACCCCTTGTTGAATTTACTTGTATTGACTTTTGATCACATAGAATACTGGCTTTATTGGCTACTAACCAATCCATTCCTAATACAACATCAAATTCTTCTAGATTCATTGGGTAAAGGTTTGCAATGAACTTTTAATTTAAAAATTATATTCTTGCTCCCTGCAAGATTTCAGAAATCTTAATGGTTTCCCCATTTGCTGTTTCTACTAGACATTCTTGTGGAAGTTTAGTTAATGATTGATTGAGAAGTTTGCAAAATGAAGTATTAATAAAACTTTGGTTCACACCAGAGTCAAATAATACTTTAGCAAAAACATCATTAACTAAAAATGTACCGGCTATCACGTCCGGGATTATCTTGGCTTCTTCTGCAGTTAGGACAATGCTCTAGCATTTTTAGTAGTCTTGTTGTTAGTTGTTGGAGCTAGCTTCGGACAGTTCGGCTTGATGTGACCTTTTTCTCCACAGTTGAAGCACATTCCATTATTGGGCTTTCTTCTGCAGTCTTCTTCCTTGTGTCCCGGTATCTTGCAGAAATTGCAGTAAGTGGAGCATTTTCCCGAATGCTTCTTCCTGCAGGTCTTGCAGTATGGCGCAGAGGTAGAACCTACATTTTTCCCATGGTTGGAATTTCTATAGCAAAATTCTTGGGTAAGCCTTTGTGCTAGGTTCCTTCTCTGGTCTTCTTCTCGTGTACGTACTAATTCATCAGTCAAGGTATTAGCTAGTTCTACAGCTTCTTCTATTGTTTGAGGTTTAGCTGCCTTGACTACATGCCTAATCTCACTGATTAATCCCCATATGTAACGGGAGATTAACACTGCTTCTGGTGATGCAAGGGTCGGTACTATTCTAGCATATTCAAAGAATAACGTAGTGTAACCCTTACTATCTACTCCAGTCATTCTAAGGTTTAAGAACTTATTTGCTATCTGTTCTTTTTCATTGGGAGGATAGAATTTCCTTTCCACCATGCTCTTAAATTCCTCCCATTCCATATTGTAAATTCTATCACTTCCCCTAGATTGGAGGATAGTGTTCCACCATTCTAAGGTTGAATTCTTAAACAGATTGGAAGCAAACATTATCTTATCCTCTTCCGCGCACTTGCTTATTTTTAAGACTGCCTCAGTCTTTTCTATCCAGCGTAGAGCTGCAATGGCTCCTTCATTGCCTGAGAATTCCATTGGTTTACAAGACCAGAATTCTTTATAAGAACAACCATAAGACATGGTCCTTCTTCTTTTGGGAATGGGCACTTTAAGTATGGGTCCATTGTTCACGCTGTGTTCAGGTTCAGTTGGTCGTTTACTATCACGGTTACTTTTATTATCAGCTTCCCTAACAGTTTGGATAATTAATGGCATCGCGTCTATGATTTCTTGTGCCACTATGTGTTGGATAGCACTGTTATCCACTGGGTTTCCATGGTTATCATTGTTCGGATTATCATTATTCGGGTTATTGTCATTCTGGTTTTCCGGGTTATTATCCGGATTCTCTTGATTCACTTGGTCAGCCATCTGAATTTTAAACATTTACCACGTATTAATATCACAAAATAATATCTAATGCAAACGATCATGCAACACGTATATTGATCAAAATCGTTGAACATTGCGACTTACTCTTTCTTATATATATATATATATATTATACGTCTAGTACAAACTGGAACTGAAATTTAAAATTGCAATACTATTAGGCATCAGTAGCTATCGTCTAGATTTATTTTTTTTTTTTTCAAACATACACACATATTATATATTATTATATTATATTATTATTATTATTATTAATATTACCTCCACAATCACCTTTACTGATATGGGTTCATCCAGAACTCCATATTACGCTCTTCATACTTCCAGACGAGTCGTTCTCCGACTTGCCTCATGCTCTCGCTATTTTCTAAAATCTCCTCACCGAAGGTTCGGAGTTCTTGCACATTTTCTGCACTCATTGAGGGTGCAGGTGCAGGTGCTGGGACTGGGTTTGGGAACTGGGGCATGGGTTCCTGGTAAGGATACGGATTCTCTAGAATCTCCTTGATGTATGGGTTACTATCGTAGTAGGGATCTAGAGGGTCCAAACCTGGGTAAGCTGCTAAGTTTGGCATGGGTATGTCTTCAGGTATTGGGTAGCGTTGCTGGTAATCCCTATGGTCGTCTAACCACGGGTCATAGTTTGGGTCAGCGGGAATGGGTTTTGGTATCCTAGGTATCTCAGCTGGGTTGAATTCAGGCATTGGGATTTGATTTTCTAGGTTGTTTTCAATTTCCATTGGCTGTGCGGGAAATAGTGGTAAGGGCTGGGGTGCTATGAGTTGCTCTAAATTAGGGTCTGCAGTAGTAGTTGCTAAGATATGAAAATTTGCAAGACTCCTATTGATCATATCCTGAGTGTGAGCATCTGTTTCTTTCTTAATGGCTGCTAAGGCTCGCTGCTGTTGCAACTTTCTCATCCTTTTTCTACGTTCATGCGCTCCTCTGCTGAACCATCCTCTTTTCTTGGAAGGGAATGGCTCTTCAGATTTGGCCTTGAACACGAATATCCCATCTTCATTGTCAGCTGAATACCCTGAGATGGCAGGCTGTGAAGAGGTGCCTTCGCTCCTAGGTGAGCTGGACAACTGATGGTAAGCATCCGAAGGTCCTTGGTCACTCATACTGTAAACTAACAAATAGTCAAATAACACACCACAATAAAATACAGATATGCACGTATTTTCCATAGTTTATTTCCTAACACTTTGAATAATATCTTGGTGTCAGCGGAACACTTCTATGGCTGAATCAGTGGCTTAGCTCTGATACCACCTTTTGTCGCAACCCCCGCCTCCTAATTAACCTGGGAACGAGCGGCCGCGGCCAGTCTTGGTGGTATCACGTGTTTTATCAATTTGGCAGCGGAATTTACATCAGGACCAGGACCGTAGTTAGGAAATATTTTATGAGGGTAAAATACCACGCTTTTTATAACTTTAAACGTATGGGAAATTCCCAAGTTTCAAGTACACACATTTTCATAGGGACAAACCCTATTTTATTTGAATTTAAAACATCTCTTTATTTAGGTAACTTTTATAGCCACTTTTCCAAGCCTTCAGTGCTGTCCAGCTGGCTTCTATTTGGCTTTCACATTTTGTTACCTGAAACGCGTTTAAAAACATTTTGTCAATGGGAAATACTGGTGAGAGAATCCCAGTTTAATCAAGTTAAAGAAAACCATTGTATAGTATTGAGCGCGATCTCGCAATTACATTTGTTTCCATCTACTAATTACCACCCACGGTACTGTCAACCTGACTTGTGGTCATGTTACTCCGCGCAAGGTTGTAACAAATTTTGTATACAAAACCCCAACATATCGACGATAATTGTAGAATACAAATACTCAATCACTGTTTAATGTATAATTAATTAAGTGAGGTTTTGTAAAAACAATTTGCAAAAAGGAGATTACTCACATTGTTGTCTAAGGGTTTTCCTTTAGGATTTCCTGGTGATTATCTATTAATTACACAAATGCACACGCGTTAGTATAATAACTAAATATTTACATTAGTAATACCCTCCCCGAGATGACATTCCAACGACTACGTCGGGCAGAACCACGACAGCCGTTACCGAACCATGGATCAATCGGGCAGCGTATCTAATACGTAATCGGGGTTATGATAATTACAACGGAGCAGAACTTCGTTATTTAGGGGGTATTATGCCCGAAAATTATAATTTCTATGTATAATTTCGAGAGAGAAAAGAGAAATGAACGGTTTGAAACTGAGGCTGAAGGCCTCTATTTGTAGTGCCTCCTCACCTCCCGTCGCGCCCCGCGCAAACTTCGGCCAGGTCCTTCGCGGCCCGCGAGGGTGGCTAGGGTAGGCCCTAGCTGATCCGACTCACTCCTTAGCTCCAACACGTTGTTGCCACGTGGCAGCACCGGGTGTCGCCCTGGTGACTTGCTGTCGCGACCCGCGTAGCTCCTCGGCCACACGTTCGCGACCCGCGAGCGACTAGTAAAGTTGATTTTTATTTACTATTTAATTATATAAGGTATATAGGGCTCGGTTTTCGCATACGGGGTGCACTCTAAGACACATAGGGATATTATAAATATATTAGGGGTGTCGGAAAATCATTTGGAGGGTTGTTATACGGTCGGATGGCAATCCGAACGGATGGCCAATCGATCGGATGTCAATCCGTTCGGATGGTCATCCGTTCGGATGGTCATCCGTTCGGATGGCCATTCGGCCGGGTTGACACTCGTTTGGGTTGGATGTGTTTGTGTATGATGGCTTTGAAGTTGTCGTTGTAGTATTTTGTAAATAGGGAAGTGTCTCTACCCTTCAGGTAGTTCGATCGAACGGCAGTTCGATCGGATAGTGATCTGTTAGGCGAGGCATTTCTTAGAGAACAAGTTCACAGCAGGATTGTCATTCGATCGGATGGTCTACCAATCAAATGGCAATGCGTTAGAAGCTGATCATCTTTGAAAATTGTAAAATGTGTAAGTGTTGAAGTCCAAGTGCAATCTGATCGGACGGCAGTCCATCCCACAATATGGCCGTTTTGCAAACTTGAAATTTTGTTAAGTTTTGCGGTTTGCTTGAGACGGTATGACAACGTATTGAACAATAGGAACCCCATCAGACCCAGGTTAGCCGATCGAACAGGAATCACCCCAATCTGAGTCAGTTAACTGTACGAGACGGATGTTCATGTTCAACCGAGATCGGTGGTCTCGTTGATAGGAATCAGATCTTGGACCGACACTTCACTAGAAACGAGTAGAAGGCCTGGACTAGCTCCGATTCTATCAGTTTTGAGTGCATTGAGTGTGAAAGAGTTGAAAGAAAGTTAAAAACCAACTTTCAAACCTTCACATCTTGAAAATGTTTAGTTTTATTGCGAAATCAGTGTTTAAACATGTTGAAATCCTTTAGATCTGAGTTGTTCTTGGTGGAATGAAGCCAAACCTTGAAGTTCATAAGAACTCCATGGTGACATCATCCTAGAACACCTCAAATCCGCTGATTTCACGTTTAAAAGTGAAGACTCAAAGGTGAAAATGATGAAGAAGTGCGTGTAGATCATAGAAGTACAAGATTTGAGTTGAAAACCTACAAGAATCGCGAGAAATGGAGAGAAAAGTGGGCTTGAGCGTGCTGGTCGAGTGAGGGAGCTGTCACATCACTTCGGTGATATGACAGGGGTATTTATAGGGTTTCCAAAAGAGGAAAGGTGGGGCACAGGTGTCGGATCAGATGGCCATCCGATCGGATGGTCATCCGTTCGGATGACCATTCGATCGCATGGTCATTCGATCGAGTGGCTCCGGCGCGTTGGTTTTTGTGTTTTCGTTTCGTGCATTGAGCGTTGCGATGCGTTTCGAGCGAGCGATGCGATAGTATTACCCATTAGTTACATAAATAACCTAGCGACTATATCTAACATACAATCACTATAAATAACTTGCGTTTAGCGTTTGCGATTAGATTACGATGCGATAGAATTGCGATTGCGATTAATCACCTCAACACAAACATAACATGCACAAGTAACACATAATTAGCACACACACGTAAAACAATATCCAGAACCTATAATTCGGGTTGCGATGCGATAGCGATGCAATTAGCGTTAAGTTGATTTGCTATTAACATGCGATTAAACCTCGATTATTAATAGATACTCCACATAATACAACTAAAGCAATTAAATAATAGAATCCGATTTCAAGTCAAAAAGCATAATTCAGTAGTTAAGCAAGGAGTGACAGATCGCAATTAGGAATCTTTTCTTCCTTTGACTTTCCAAAAATGGGTTGTTACACCGTGGTCAACTCTTTGCTGTACTATCAAGATTCTACAAATCTAAGAGTTGACCACGCCCCGTGGAGAGCTGGGCATGGCCCCGTGGTAGGCGTAGAAGCTTCTGTAGGTTTGTCTTGTTGTGCAGGGCCTGACCACGCCCCATGCTTAGCTGGTCATGGCCCCGTGGTTAGATTTTGTCTTCTTGTTTTTGCTTTTGCTTTGGGAGATGTTGCCGAGGGGTCGGGCATGTCACTTTATTCCTTCTTCTTGTATTTATGTTGGTTTGGCTGCTTATTTGTTCCTTTTGTTCTTTTAAGCTCGTTTAGTCCTATAAATTCAAAAGGAAGAAAGAAACGCGTTTTTTCCAACATTAGTACTAAAAAGGGGTTGGTTTTATGCCTCAATTGATGTAATTTATATGATACATTTTGCACACATCAATGTTCATTTGGATGTACTAAACCCATAAGCTAATGAAAAACATTTTCAGCCTCCATTGACATTTTACACACAACAATGTGTAGTCTCTAGGAAAGGATTTATGAGTATGAGTAACTTGTATATATTGTAATAATCATAAAACTGTCATTTTCAAATATCATAAAGGAAGTTGCTAAAAAGCTTCATGGTTCAGCTTGCAACGAAATCGCAATCGACAAGCTCCCACCATTATTCAGGCTCGGTAACACCAAACCCAACCCTTCATAAGGAAATCTCACAGGCCCCCGTGAATATGGGTCGGCTCCATCTAAAGTCCGTATCATGAATTGGGAGTCTAGCCCAGCAAGTTATCCCAAGATTCGGGCATTTAACGTGTGGGCCCCACGAACGAATGCCTTTATATCATATCTGACTGCAGTTCTAAGTAATCCATGCAGATCTTAGATAATCGTTATCTTTGCTAACGCGTCGTGCAGATGTATTCAACAAACTTATCCTATGGAGGAGGTGATGGTTCCTGTCATTAAAATTAGTTAACATTAATATAAACAGTAAGTTGGTATTGCGTCCACTTGCTCTTTTTAGGGGGTAGGGGCGCTCCACTAGTGATGGAATTCCATCACTCACAACATTCAATCAAGTTCCGTCACGTCATCGAGCTTTATTCCATCACTAGTGATGGATTTTGGTGGAAATGCCCATCACCAGTGATGGGTTTTTTTTAAATGATAACTTAACATTAAAACAATAAAATTGTAAATTATAAATTTCATTTAAATAAAAAACAATATTTCTAGACATATTTTAGGTTACAACTTAAAAATAAACATATAAAAATAAAAAGATACATAAACAAAACCTACTCCTCGTCCGAATCCGGAAATTCCAAACTTAAAGAACTTGCAATTTCAATTAAATCATATCTCAACCGAAAGTGAATTTCTTCATTGCGCAAGTCTTGTTGGGCATTTTTAGGAACGAGAACTTGTGTAGGAGGATCCGGCGTCCAATCTGAAGATATTGCACATCCATCTTCTTTAATTAGCATATTGTGCAATATGATACATGCATATACTATGCTATGGATTGTTTTTTTATTCATTGCATGAGCCGGTCGGTTTAGTATGCCCCACCTACCCTTTAAAACACCAAAAGCCCTCTCAACATCTTTTCTTGTCGATTCTTGCAACCTCTTGAACGTCTTTTCTTTAACCTCGTCAGGAAATGAAGGAGCTTTCACAAAAACAGGCCATGATGGGTATAGATACCATCCACAAGAAGAAAGCCTCGTCTGTAATATCTTCTGTTAACAAAAAATGGACAGCAGGGTGCGGTACCATCTGTTACGCTTTGAAACAACGACGATGTGTACAAAACATTGATATCATTGTTTGAACCGGGAACACCAAAATATGAATGCTAAAACCATAAGTCATTCGACGTCACCGCTTCAAGTATGATGGTTGGTCTTTTGACATCACCCCTAACATACGCCCCTCGCAACTCTCTTGGACAATTTCTCCATTCGATATGTGTACAATCGATGCTACCGAGCATCCCTGGAAAATGCCATCTAGCCTCATGTGCGGCGTAAATACGTGCGATGTCGTGTCTCGTTGGTTTACGTAGAAACTCTTGGGCGTACAATTTAATGATCGCGTTACAAAAGAATTGCAAACATTCACGTGAAGTTCTGTCCGACATAGCTAAGTATTCATCATATTGATCGGGAGGGTTACGTGTCGCAGTTGGCGAATGGCGGATGTGCATTTTTGTATCGGCGTGAAACTTCGTTTGCCCCTCCCGTCGTAACGTTCTTGAAACCATTATTCGCTTGCTTCAATGTCTCCAACAATCTTTAAAAATAAATCTTTTGGTAAACGAAACCGATCTTTAACGTTTCGGCATTGTAGACCGGATTCTCCACAAAATAATCCTTCATTAACACTTCGTTGGCATGTATACGATCACGATCCACCATTTTCTTCTTTGAGCGGCTGGAACCTTCAAGTTCGTTATACACCTTCTCGAAAAATTCAAGTGTGTCATTGTCGGAAGACGTTTCGCTATCGGTGTATATCGGAAACGAATCAGTAGGAAATTCCATCTTTACCCAAGAAAGTGGTATAAATTTTTGTTTTTTGTGGGTGAAATATGTAGAATGTAGGTGTTTTTTTGTGGGTTGAAAAGGTTAAAATAGATGATATATATATATAGTGTTTAAGGTTTTTTTTTTTTTTTTTTTTACCCAAACGGTCAAAATTAAAACGTTCAAAAACAACCAACGTTCAAAATCATGTTTCTCGCTCGTGATCATGAGCACGTGTAACAAATTCAACGCGTGAAAATATCGAGTGGCGGCGGTGTTTCACGGCCATCAACGTGTGGTGGGTTGATGACAACGCGGCACCCCGGGTGCTCTTATAAACGTAAAATCCAAATGATGGTTTGTTAGTGGAAGTAAAACTAATGGAAATGCAAATCAATTAAACACTAGATAACTTAGCCCAAGGATCTTCACAATGATTATAAAAGTAAAATCCAAATTACAGATGAAATGCGTTAAATTCAGTTTGTTTATTCAAATTACAGGAAACTACTTCAATATTTAAATGGTTACTCAGCACTCAGACTTTCACAACAGCTTTTATGAACTACAAACACACAACAACAACAATAACATTTAAAGATCATGTTGTATTGGAGCATGTAACCACACTTGTGACATTCACCATCGCTTGCAATCCCTTGAACAAATGAAAGGGAGTGTGGATGCACTCGAGTATTTGTGTATGTTCCCCCAAACTTGACGTTTATAAAATAATAAATGCCTCTGCCACTGTAGGTACTCGTATATGTTTCACACCCAAGTATCAACGGAGCACAGGCTGGATCCACAGACTGCATACACTCACGACAATGATAAAATGCACGCTCAGGATTAAGTCCCTCCTCGCAAATTTCACAAAAATAGTCACTCTTATGGTTCTCAATGGGGACGTAATTCAGCATCAAAGAATGCTTGTCTACCTTGTTCCTAGTTGTCTCCGGTATTAACAAAGCACACTCGGGGTGTAGATGGAAATCACAACTATGGCAACTGAATGAAAATTGCTTGCCCACAATGTATCTTCCACATATATTACATATAAATGGAAAAACATATTTGAGATAAACTCTGGAAAGGAGGTGAGCTGGATGAGAATTGTGAGTGATTTGTTTAGGTAAAAAGGCGCAATTAACGTCAATGTAGTATTTGCATTCATTGCAATAATAGGCGAATCCATTGCACGGTAACATGCAAATGTCACAAAAGAACACCCCAAAAAACTTACCAGGGGCTTTTGAATGAAGAATCAGGGTATGTTGTTGGTGAGCAGGGTGGTCTTTCAGTTCAGCAGGTAACTGGGAGCACCACTCGTGGAGCACAAAGTTGCATTCCCCCTCATTGTCACAGACGTAAATTGGGCCACTAGTAATTGGTCTCACACAGCCGTCGCACAAAAGTTGAATCCTCTTCATTGGGTCATGATAGGATATTGATTTTATTCTAGAAGAGGTGGGGATTGTGATATCACCACATCGTGCATCCTCTAGAATTAGTGGATGTTGATGACTAATATCAGGTGTTTTGTAGGTATTTGATCTATCTTTCTTGAAAAACAAGTGTTTTAGTAGGCTATAAGATGGATCAGTAAATGGAAGATGAAGAAGATCAGGATGTTCAATATCTTCATAGTTTATTGTGGTTTTACCTGCGTAACAATATTACATGACCATCAATGTAAAACCACTAACATAGAATTAAGCAACTATAAACATATTATATACAGATCTACCTGTAGGTGCAAGGATTGACATGAAGGGCTCGTTTCTTGATGTTGCGCAACTCAAATGGGTATAGTACCGACATTTTTCGCATTTGTAAATCCAAAGATTCTCATTATTAAATTGTTGACCACATACCCTACACCGTGGGTAAAACTTGGATTCTTGATCAGCTTTTGGAAAGGAATAAGCAAGGGTGAGGGGATGAATATGGAAGAAGGCATCATTTGTAGTATGTTGGATTAGTAACTTTTGTGGTGAGAAAGCGCAATCACTATGAATGAATGGACCAGCACACATGGAACAATGATAGAAGACCCCTCTATGGTCCTTACCACAAGCATCACACTCGCATAAAATTTCTTTGGCCATGCAAACTAGTGGATGTGTGTGGCTAGGATGATAGATGATATGCTTTTGTAGCCTTCTCGTTGCACATTTTACATCAACATCAAAATCACATTCTGAACAACGATAACCAAGGTCATGACGCTTACGATAGGTACGACAAACATTACACCACCAACGCACCACAGGCGCTTGGACGAGGTAAAGAGTATGAGGATGACAGATGTCTTCCAACTTTTCTGGAAGCTCTGCACAAAACTTATGAATAGAGTACTTACATTGACCACATGTATAGTAATACCTATGATACCAGTTGATTTCTTCATCGCATCGAGAACACAAACATTTGAATTCTTGTTTTGCAATTAGTTCATCCTCCTCTTCCTCTTCTTCCTCATCTTCTTCATGCTCTTCTTCATATTGCAGTTGTTCCGACCAGAGATCTATGAGATTCAGTTGATGTTCATGTTCAAACATCATTTTTTTAAGTAATAGAGTAGTTTGATAAGGAAAAAACAGAGACAAAAGCAAAATGTTTAAAAGGAATAAGATGAGAATTAGGAACGCGGTACAATGGAAGGTGAGAAGGGGTGAATTATATAAGGTAGCTAAGCACACATGGTTCTTATCTTTGTTCTCAAGTTTATTGTATCAATCACTAAAAACTAAAAGCTACGAATAAACTTTAATGCTTTTACTTTGTATATAAACATCTTGAATAAACTTTAATGCTTTTTACTTATACAACATAATGTTGTGGGTATCTCTTATTAGTTTAGCATAATTAAATGTTGTTTTAGATTACTAAGGGGGGTGGGGGTGGTCATCACTCATCACTCACAACACCCAATCAAGTTCCGCCATGTCATCAACCATTTTTCCATCACTCACAACCTTTTTTAGTGGCAATAGTCATCACTCACAACACACCACAATAAACCCCCACATCCCCTCACATCCAATTATCACCAAATAAGCCATAACGCGTGAAGTTTTTCACGGAAACCATTTTATCACCAGTGAATTTTGTTGGTGGCGGTGGTATATTTCTTTGTTCCACGCGTGGAAAATCTCTATCACGGAGAAAACATTCACCGCCCCCACTCCCCTAATTAATTCATATTTTTATAAGCAAATTGTTGTTAAATGCATTGAGAACTTATTTTTGGGCATTTTACTAAATCATAAAATCCTTTTTCAGTTTCCTTAGTTAGACCGTGGGGTATGGTGGGGCTTGGGTTGGGGGCATGAGTTGGCACGTGGAGTTCGAGCCCCCCCCCCCCCACCGCCTAGTGACATGTCCGTGGGGTATGGCGGGGCGTGGGTGCACCGCTTGGGTTGGCAGATTATTAAAAAAAAAAAAAACTATAAAAAATTAAAAAATTCACACAACATTTATAAAAAAAATCTAAAATTTTATTAAATTTTTAAAAATTACATAATCCTAAAAATTACATAATCCTAAAAATTACATAATTCCTAAAAATTACAAAATAAAAAAACCTAGAGCGTTAGGTAAATTTCAAAAAGGGGGAGCTTGTCGAACGTCTTTCGCTCCTTGCCTCGAAACTCAATGTTCGCCACCGCCACCCGGTCCTCGTGGCTTAACTCGCCGCTCGGAACGGCTTCGTAGTAGGCCTTGAAACGATCGAGCTTGGGCCGTAGCTCGCGCCATTTATGTTGGCACGCGTTGAGGTTGTGCCGGTCGTGTCCGACGTTATGTCGGTAGCTTGCGAATGCTTCCGGCCAATATCGTGTTTGGCCGGGTTGCCGCCCCTTCATAGCGTCAACGACGCTTGTGACGAGAGCCAGTTCTTCTTCGTGGGTCCAAGAGGCCATCTTCTTCGGGTTGGGGTAGCGGGTTCGTGGGATCAAGTGGGTTATGGTTGGGGTAGCCGGTGGGGTAGCGGTGGACAGCGACGGTTTGGAATAGACCACCCCGGTGGGGTTTGGGGTTACATTTATAGGGGATGTTGGGGGTTGGGGTGACCGCTTGGCTTGGCCAAACGGTTGGAATTTAAAATTCAAACCCACTATAACATGGCGATGGACAGCGAATAGGGGGCCGCCACATCGAATCTCAAGCCCGCCCCACGCCCGGCTTCAAACCCTAGCCCCAAGGGCCACGCCCCAACCCAAGCCCACCCGGGGTGGTGGCTTGGGCGTTTTCCCCCAACCCACGCCCCAACCCAAGCCCCATACCCCATAGTCTTAGTTGTCATCTTGCCTAGACTATTTGTAGGAAATGGGCATGGATGGAGCATGACACAGGAGTAACTTTTAAGGGATAAGGGAGTGCACCCACCTTCGTTAATGTTTTGGTTAGCAGTGTAATTTTTTAAAATCGGTTGAAATTTTTAAAATTATATAGGTCTGCCCCCGCAAATTATTTTACCTAAGAATTCTCTGCCCCTACCAAGTTTATTGTCCAAAATGTTTTTACATATTTTCGTATTGAGTTAAAAAAATGTGAAGAATTGGGCTATTAGTAATTTTTTATAATTGTTTTTAAACTTGAAGTGAGTTTAAATAAAGTTTGAAACTAGTTTTTATATAAATGAAACTTGAGGGTTCATATTTAGTTTTTTTATGTGTAAGAACGGGTTCTTTAAGTGAATGTAGATTATTTAGTTTTATTTGGAGCTATTATTGTTTGACCCGACCCGAATCGATATATAATATTTATGCTAAAACAAAGCATGGATGAATTATGCTTAATTATTTTGATAATAGTAGGTATTTATTTTCTTATTAACATTATATAGCATTTTCAAATGTGTCTATAATTTCATTTATTTTTAACATTGACGAACATGTAATCAAAGTTTTGATTTCTTATGATAAATATATGTAAATACATTGATGTTTTCCTTGGATTCCTAATAGTAATTAAAGGAATTTGTGCTTTTGCTTTTCCATGTAAATAAAAGAGAAAATGAAGTACGTCTGAAGTCAAGTATTGTTCCATATTTGTTACACATGCAATGCAAGAGAAGGTTATGAAGGTATGAGATTGCTTTGATTGTGACAGTTTTACGCTTTCTGTACTTGTTAAGCCTTTTCTTTATTAAGAAAATTCGGTTTCTTTTATGTTAATGAGACGTTTAAGATACATGATACCGGAGGACATGTTACAAATATTTGTTCATGTGAACAAAACAATACTTGTTGATCTTTAAGAAAAGAAAAGAGCACAACAATTTATGTGACCCGACTCTTCAACTAAACTAAAGTCTTATTATTTAGATTTCGAAGTGTTACAGTTAGACCTGGCAAACGGGTCGGTTCGGGATGGGTCATGGGTCAAAACGGGTCAATTACAAAAAGGGTTGTTTTGGTTCGGGTCGAAACGGGTTTGGGTCAGAACGGTTTCGGGTTGAAACGGGTCCGGGTCAGAACGAGTTTCGGGTCGGGTTCGTTAAAAATTGCTTTCTTTAAACAAAAAAGAGAGATTGTACATCAAGGGGTTATGCACAAACAAAAAAAGACTTAGCTAAAAACTAACTGACTAACTAACCTGCCTAACTAAATATATTAACAAACTTAACTACTATTATGAATTATATATACACTAACACAGAAGCATGTACTTGCAAAAATAATAATGTAGTAAACACAGCGTACATACTTCGGGAGGGATAACAACCAATTTTCCATCGATATATGCCTTTCGAACCATTTTTGTACAAAACGAAACTAAAAATCAAAACTCAACCGAAACGAAACCGAATAAACCAACCAACGGAAACAAAAAACCGAAACGAAACCAAAAAAACTGAAAATATTGAAACCGTGTCGGCCTAAAACCCATTGCGATCCAAAACCCGTCCCATGCGGAAATTCGGGTGTAGGTCCCCTTGTTCGTACGGATCGTCACAGAATTGTTAATCCAATCAAGAGTGCAGAATCCTCTTGATCAGAATGTCACAGAAACGAGTAGACATAGCAATTCACAATCAAACTGGTCTTCTATTGATTTATCCAAACTACAGTTTTACAATCAATTCAAGACCTCACAACCTCACAGCCTATCTCTGTGATCTTGCTCAAGAACCCTATTTCGAATTCTCTCTCTAGTCTCCAAGAACTCTAACTAACTAACTATCAAACCCTAATCACAAAACATGTTTATATACCACATGTTTGTGAACCGGGCTTCCCACTGGGCTAAAAGCCCATTACAACAATTAACTCACTAACCAATAGGCTAAGCCCAATACAAAATATCCAAAGACTAAATAATTAAACTATTAAGCTGTTGTCACAGAATATGCACCAACAGACTCCCCCTTGACAATAGCTTCATAGTGTAACTTTGTCTTCAAACATCTTGTGTTCTTTTGGTCTTTGGATAGCGTCAGCTACACAATTTCTGACATCAACAGACTCCCCCTTAGCTGATGCTTCCAATCTCCAAAACTTTCATTCATTGTAAATCAGTTAGCTAGCAATCTTTGGTTAAGCAAGTAAGCTCCAACTCTTCCATATCTCTTTCTCTTTTTCTGCAATGTAGTAGAAGGATCCTACCATGCATCTTCACACATTCTTCACATCACTCTAAATCTGCACTTTACTTGTATTCGGCACTTCATTTTGATAATTGCATCAATCTGTTTAGAAACACAAGTAAGTATCTCGAAAAACCATTAGTCTTTTTCACATTAAAGATAAACCAATATTTTATCTTATCATGCAAAAATAACAATCTATCGGTTCAAAATGAAAGTCTTTTAAAAAGAAAATATTCTTGGATTTTGTGGTTTTCTATTTTTTATTTATTTTTTTTTAAACAATAACATATTTACAAAACATCTTTTTGTGAGAATCATGTGCAAGAAGATCATATCAGCTAAATCAAACTGTTTTCACACTATCATTTAATTTTTCATTATTTAATTTTCATGAAAAGCAGTCCAAGACGATTACCAGTATGTTTGTCCACTTAAACAAAATGCATGAACATTTCAAGTACCATTACCGTATGATACGTTAAGCTAATATTATTACTGATATGCTAGCGTGTCCCACTTCAGGATGTACCCCCACGATCAAGGTATGCACAAAGATTCATCGTAGTAGGTGAGTATACTGAATTCATCCGTTTTGTTTTTCAACGTTTAGATAGTTGATGATCAGGTCAGTACTTCCGTACAGCAAAGAGACCAAAATATCCAACGAGGGCTAAGACAAATACCATTTTTGGTACGAATTATGCATTTTGCACATTTTGAATAACTCTCTAGGAGAGCTTCTTCATTTATGGGATTTGGCATTTTTTTTTTCTCTTTTAAGATATCCTAGTTGTGCCTAGGTCAGCATGTATCTGGATGCAGCAGAAGGACAACCCTGATACCCCCAGATGAAATAACAGTATAAAGACCCAAAACCTCAGATTTTGGCAATCTATCAACGCAAGATTTAAGGTCATTAAACCATACACCACCGATGTGTTCCCCACTCATACACAGTTCATTTAAGTTTATATCACATTGGTAAGTTGATTATTTCATGCTTTTTGCCTACTGGTACATCATATGATGAAGCTGCTATCACACTTAAGCAATTTAATTTCAAATTTAGTGTGACAGTCTAACTTGCTGATGTACTATCATTTCTTCTCTTCCACACAGTGATAACTCATTTTTTATTTTCTATTTTTTATGTTATTCATTTTTCAATGTTTTTGTTTTTTTTTTTTTTTTTTTTAAATCTATAACTTACTCCCCCTAAACACACGCACTATCTAAACTCTTTTTGACTTAGGGAAATTTCTCCCCCTAAATTTTTGTTTTTATGGAGCAAGTTTTAAAAACATAAATTTACAAACACAAACTGACTTCCACTTCAATCTGACAATAAGTTTTTCACTTTTAAAGTTTTAGAATAATCATAATAATCACTAAAGTAAATAGTTCGTTACCCATGTTAACCTACTATTCACCTCAGACACTTTACAGGAACAACCACTGTTGAACACATCAGCGGTCCTTCTTGGTCATCCTGCACATTCTCAACAACTCAGTTAGACTTAACAACCCAAACCTTACCAGTTTTGGGTTGACCATGTAAATCCACATACGATGCTTCTAACCAATATCCATCACACCTTTCTGGTGTCTTGGATGTTGTACTCGTTGTTGAACAAGATCTATAACTTCCACTAGGTCTTTGATTGCGAGAGTTCCAATAAACTCTCGAATTTTCTGACCTTTGAAAATTATTATCTCGAAACCTTCTTCACCCATTATTATACCATGAATTTTGAAAAAAAATGGATGTTGTTGAACATTTGAGTAGCTAAAACCCCTATGTTCCTTTCTTCTTTGAAAATTTCGATTACCAGAAGTCTGGTATCGATTTTGATATCCAAAATTTCTTCTTTGAGACTGATTTGATTGACCATTAAAATGACTAAATTGATGAGAAAAACTTCTTGGTCTATAAAATCTTCCTGATGCTGAAGTTTTAGATTGAAATCTTGGTTGATTACTATGACAATGTGGTTGCACATTATTATTTAAACCAACCCTATTCCCATCCTTAACCTCATCAACTTTTTGCTTATTTTTCTTTATAGGACAACAACTTGCCACATACCCTTTAGTGGAACATTTAAAACAAGATGTTGTCTTATAAATTCTCTTTTTCTTAAATCTCTTTTTAAATGTTTTCTTCTTTTCGTCTTCAGTATCCTCATCCGATTTGTGAGGTGTACTGTTAGACTCAACAGATTCTTTCAAAGAAAAAGAAACTGGACTATTTGGCAAGTCCACAGCTATCGGATCCACCACAGCTGGTGTAGTAGGCACAAAGTCAGTTAGCTCATTCTCATCAGGTAAAAAAGAGTAGTCTTGATTTTTAGAAGATGAGGCTTTACTAAACCCCAAACCCTTTTTATCATTACTCTTTTTCAAACTTTTTTGAATATGAGTCCTGAGTAACGAAGAATTTCCCAATTTGTCTAACTTACCTTGAAGTTCTACAATTTGGCTTGCGCATCATCCAATTATGTGCACTTTTCCTTAAGCTCGTTAGTCTTTTCTTTCAGAGTTTCACGAGCCAAATCAATGATCTGTAACTGTTCATTGACTTTGCTTGTTAAACTGTTGATTTCTTGTTCATTTAATTTGAGTTTGTTTAAACAATCTGACTCTCTGTTAATCGAAAGAACATTTGACTCTTTCAACTTTTCTAAAAAGGCTAACATAGTTTTGTTTTGCTCCGATAGTCTGTCAACTTTACCTTGTAGTTCAGTGCAATTATGACATGTATGACTTACAGATTTTGATTTTACCTTCTCCTCTGTTGTAAGTTCATTCACACCATTCAAGCCCTTTGAAACTTCTGCATGTTTCTTCTCAACATTCTCCTTAACAGCTTTCTTCTTCTCTTCTACCACAACATCTGCTTCTACATCCGAAGCACAAGCTCTTACACTTTGACTAGATGAACTCTGATAACGTTTTTCTAAACCTTCCCACAGATCTCTAGAAGTCCCATAGTGCTTGATGGTATGTTTAATTCCCTCAGGCAAGGAGATCTTGATCACTTTTAAAGCTTTCTTCTCAGCATCAACCACCTGTTTCTCAAATTCATTCATCATCTCATAAGAAATCACCTTAACCCTTCCTTCAACACGACGTGTAGGAGCAACATATCCATCAATCATACAATACCACATTCTGGTATCTTCACTCTTCACAACCGATTCAAACTCCTCCTTCTAGACAGCATATTCTTTATCATTTGTAAGCTTTGGCCAATTCTTAACAGTTTCACTAAGCTTATCCATTTTAACCATCTTTAAACATTTTTTTACCGTAACCGTACTGATAAAACCGTACAATTTTTTTCGAAAACTATTTTTACCAAATTATACCGTTAGAATCGTCTCGAAAAAACGAATCCAATGATATATAATGTCAAAAACCAAATTCGGGATTTTTTTTTGTCCAAAAAATCAACCGAGTCTAACGGCACAAACGGTTTGTCGGGATGAGCTACGGATCACTTTCTATTCACGAAAACGTTAATTCCTCTATTCGCAACTAATTACTCCACAAAAATAAATACTCCACCTTTTAATTCCTCTAGATAATTTTGCTGGCAAACCAAGTTAATTATGCTGGGTCACGCTAATTATGCTGGCAAACCAAGTTAAATATGCTAATGGAGTAATTATAATTATGCTGGTAGAGTAATTATAATTATGATGGTAAGTTAATTATGCTGGATGATTAAATTCGCTGGTAAATCAACACAATTTCGCTAATGTTTAATTATGCTGGTTAATTTCGCTGGTTCGCCGGTCAGTTAATTTCGCTGGCTAATTACGACAACTTTAATTTCACCGATCATCGTAATAATGTCGCTGAGGACAATTACATGGTTACCAAAGTCGCCTTTGGATTTAATTTCGCCGGTCACCGAGTTGCTAGGTCACAAATTCGCTGGTCTGTCAGAGTATTTGTTAAATTCGCTGCGAACTTGTTAATTATGCCAGCAAATTTTGGAAATTCAATCTTTTCAAAATTTTTGATGATTTTATGGATTCTTTAAACAGTTTCCTGCAAAATCGAACCACCAAATCAGACCAAGTTTTCGAAAATATTGATGAACTTAACGAAGAACACGAAGAACAAATCTTCGACTCTTGAAGTTTTCCAGCCAAAATTCTTCAACACATTAACCAAACCTGCAACCAAAAACACTTAAACAAAAAAATTAAATACCAAAACAGATCAAATAACCCTGAAATTCTCGAAAATCCCAAGAACAAAAATAGAAATTTCAAATTTTTTCTAAAAACCCTAGTTTTCTATAGCAGCCAATTCTGAACCGAGCTTCTTCAAGAGCCTACGGCTCTGATACCAATTGTAGGTCCCCTTGTTCTTACGGATCGTCACAGAATTGTTAATCCAATCAAGAGTGCGGAATCCTGTTGATCGGAATGTCACAGAAACGAGTAGACACAGCAATTCACAATCAAACTGGTCTTCTATTGATTTATCCAAACTACAGTTTTACAATCAATTCAAGACCTCACAACCTCACAGCCTCACAGCCTATCTCTGTGATCTTGCTCAAGAACCCTATTTCGAATTCTCTATCTAGCCTCCAAGAACTCTAACTGACTAACTATCAAACCCTTATCACAAAACATGTTTATATACCACATGTTTGTGAACTGGGCTTCCCACTGGGCTAAGCCATTTTCCAAGCCCATTACAACAATTAACTCACTAACCAATAGGCTAAGCCCAATACAAAATTTCCAAAGACTAAATAATTAAACTATTAAGCTGTTGTCACAGAATATGCACCAACATCGTATCGGCCTAAAACCCGTCCCATGCGGAAACTCGTGTCGGCCTAAAACCCGTTGCGATCCGAAACCCGTCCCGTGCGGAAACCCGTGTCGGCCCAAACCCGATCCGAACCAACCCGTTCCGATCCAAAACCCGTATCGGTCCGAAACTCAATTCGAACTCAAACCCTTCCGATCCAAAACCTATTTCATGTCGTAACCCGTCTTGTGCGGATACTTGTGCTTGCCCGAACCCATTCTGATCCGAAATCTGACCCGTCTCTTTAAGGAGCTAACCCACATCGCCCCATTTCTTTAAAGTTGTCGACCCGCTTTGACCCGAAAATAACAAGATGGAATTTCAATTGACCCGTTTAGTTAAAATATCTTACCCAAACTAACCTATATAATTTTAAAAGCAACCCAAACTAACCCACTTGAAAGCCTTTGGGTCAAGATTGCCACCTCTAGTTACAGTTTTACAACTAAGAGTGAAGATTAATCCCAAGTGGTTGCTTGTTCATTAAGTTACTTGTTTTTCAAACATAACTTAATCTGACCTGTAAAGTCGGGCCTAAAATCTATATGAGGCAAGCATATCATTCTTGTTCGTGTTCTAGGAATGTAGGCCCTGTCCTTTCTTCTCTTGTTTTTCTTTGAGCGATATCCAACAGATGCGCTTAAACCTTGAACTCCTTTCATGGAGGCGACGATCACTTCCCTCCGACAGACATCACATCATACTCTACTACTCAACAAACTTAATAGCTAATCTTTTTGATAATTCATTATTTGATCATAATAACTACTCACAACCAAGTAATTTTGTTAAAGTAATAGTTAAATAACATGACCAAATGTTCTTCTTTATCCCTAACGTTCTTTTTTAACAACACAATTTTATAGATTTACAATCATAACAGAATAAACCAAAATGCTAAAATTAGCTAAAATCCCTCAAAATTAGAAGTTGGCTTCAAACAAGAGAATATGGGCCCAAGAGTCAGCCAAACAATGTCAAAACCCTTTTTTTCGTCCGTATTTTACAGATTCATAACTGTAAGAAAATAGAAAGTATGCCCACTTCAAGGTGGGACCTATTTTATGCCACATTCTTTCTATCTATTTGCTCCAAGTATATGCAAGAACGGCCCAGACCATGTGCAGACCACTCTCCCCCGGGGCGGAGGACAAAAATAAGAAAAATCATATAGAGCCCTGGGCCCCTTAATTCTCAAAAACAGCTGCGAGTATATGAGCCCAACAATTTCTTGTATTAACGGTAATACATGTTACCGTCAAGAATTTCGGAAAATTGGCACCTTTGGTTAAAGGTTTAGAAGCAAATAAATTAATGGTGCAGAATTTCGGAAAATTGGCACCTTTGCTTTTTTAAACAACAAACACTATCTATGTAATTAGCCCAAGTAATTAATTTTCTTATTAAAACTATTTCTAGCATTTTTAAATGTGTAAATATATAGTTTCATATATTGGTATCATTGAGACATTGACGGACATGTAATAAAGTTTCTTATTTCTTATGATTAATATATGTAAATATATTGGTGTTTTCCTTGGATTCCTAATAGTAACTAAAGGAACTTATGCTTTTGCTTTTCTATGTAAATAAAAGAGAAAATGAAGTATGATTGAAGTCAAGTATCATTCCATATTTCTTAGTTAAACAATGCAAAAGAAGGTTGTGAATGTATGAGATTGCTTTGACAGTTTGACGCTTTCTTTTTTATGTACTTGTTAAACCTTTTCTTTATAAAGAAAATTCGATTTCTCTTTTGTCAGTAAGACGTTTAAGGTACATGATTCCGGAGGACATGTTACAAATATTTGTTCATGTGAATAAAACAATACTTATTGATATTTAAGAAAAGAAAAGAGCACAACAATTTATATAACTCGGCTCTTCAACTAAACTAAAGTCTTGTTATTTAGACTTCAAAGTGTTACAGTTTTACAACTATGAGTGAAGATTAATCCCGTTGTGGTTGCTTGTTTGTTAAGTTAGTTGTTTTTAAAACAGTACTTAAACTGACTTGTGTAATCGGGCCTAAAATCTATATGAGGCAAGCATATCATTCCATTTTTTTTGTTCTAGGAATGTCGACATGTCCTTTCTTCGCCTGCTTTTCTTATGAGCGAGATCCAACAGATGCGCTAAAACCTCGAACTCCCTTCATGGAGGCAACGTTCACTTCCTTCCGATAGACATCATACTGCACTACTCAACAAATTTATAAGCTAATCTTTGTGATAATTCATTATTTGAAGATAATAATTATTCAAAACCAAGTAATTTTATTAAAGTAGTAGCTAAATAACATGACTAAATGTTCTTCTTTTGTTGCTAACATTCTTTTCACAACAATATTTCCTAGATTTTACGGTCCCAAATTCTCAAGGACGGCCCTTGTACATATGAGCCGGCCCATTTCTTGTATCAGTCTTAACACTTCCTACCATCAAGAACTTCAGAAAGTTGGCACTTGGTTAAAGGTTTAAAAACCAGTAAGCAAATAATTGGCATAAACATAGAGCAAATGGACTACAGTCTACAACTAATGAGACTATCATATTCTCATAACCCTAAAATCTTATTCACACCCTTTTCACTCTCTCTCTGTCTATATATATACAGAGAGTATATAATAAGAGAGATGGAGTGGAAGTGTGTGTGAATATTAACAATTAACATGCATCATAAAATATAAAAATTTAGCCTGATTGTGGCATGTAGTAGCTCATCAATTGCTCAAAAAAGCAGAAAGGGAACAAGATAAGTTTTTTTTTTGAAAATAAAACTTCATTAAAACACACCTCCGACCCAAACGGGCAAAAGGCCAATACAAAACAGCACCCCCGACCCAAACGGGCAAAGGGCCAAACTACAACATATACATAGGGTATCTACACCAGTCCTTCCAACTAATATTTTTACAAGACGATCTACTTTTAATCCACCAAAAACCTCTCGATTTGATCTCTATCACAATATCTTACGCACTTCTCCTAATCTGATTGAAAACCAAGTCGTTCCTGCCTTTCCAAATACACCAACACGATAAGATAATCAAACCACGGATAAACTTTCTCATCTTTTTCCCACCCTGAATAATAGTATTATGAATATCCATTAAATCTTTGAAATCGAATGCGAAGATCTGCGGAATGTTGCACCAAACACTGATAGCTGCCCGTACCCGAATAGACACCGTGCATGCCGAAAACAAATGGTCTACCGTTTCCTCATATTCTTCTCAAAAAGGGCATAAAACCGATGGAATATCCACATTCCTTCTTCTCAGATTAACTTTGGTAGCAAGTCTGTTTAAATTACCTCTCCATGCCATAATGTTACATCCATTTACTCCACTCGAATTTAGGGAGGTTACAACTATCCCTATCTGAAATTAAAGCCTTTTTAACCGAGTTCACCGAGAACCCCTTCTGTCTGTCCACATCCCATATCCAGACGTCTTTTTTATTTGACAATCTCACCATGTTGATAACTTCTTGACACTCCTGCCATTCCTTAAGTTCAATACCCGACTCTGGAGTTCTAATCCAATTCCATGTGTATCCACCATTTCCTTGACTCGTCCCCATTCTATCTGCCACCCTGCAAGATTTAAAAGATTCCAGAGCAAACAGATGCGACCATCTTTCCACAACAGGGAGATCACCCATCCAATTGTCAAGCCAAAAACGAATATGTTCTCCGTTCTCTACTTTACCCAATACCACCAGATTTATCTTTTTCCCGTTAAGTTTCATTTTATTAATCAATTTCACAATATTGCTCCAACATCCGGAATAGTTGCCGTTTAATGGTAAAAAGCCTCTTTGATTGATTTTAAAATGACACACTCCCACCACTTTCCCCCATAAACTATCACCTTCAACCCTATATCTCCAACCCCACTTATACAGAAGTGCCTCATTGACTTCTTTTAATCTGTTTATACCCAAACCCCCTTCTTTCTTGGGCCAAGAGACCCAATCCCAAGCCACTCAGTTCATTTTGTTATTATCATTAGAGCCCGCCCATAAAAACTTTCTCATCTTAGCTTCGAGAATCTTAATAATACCGACCAGAGCTTTATATAAAGAGAAATAATATATAGGGAGACTTTCCAACACCGCGTTAATCAAAGTAAGTCTCCCACCAATGGATAAAGTTTTAGCTTTCCAAACCGAAAGTCTTTTATCGAAAATCTCAACAATAGGATCCCAGTTGCTGATTCTATTCATATTGGCCCCCACCGTGATACCCAAGTACGAAAGCGGAATATTATCAGTATTACATCCAATAACGTTACCCACCACATTAATAAGACAATAAGACTCTTTGTAAACATTTAAAAATTTCCATTCAGACATTTTATCAAACGGTTGGTATGCATCAAATATTTAGTGTTCATAAAAGTTTAGCTTAATTGTGACACATCAACAAGACTAAGTTAAAAAAAATTGATTCAAACATTTTATCAAACGGTTGGTATTCATCAAATATTCCGTGTTCATTTGAAAGTATTAAACCCACAAGCTGATGAAAAACCATTTCAGCCTCCATTGACATTTTACATACAACAATGTGTAGTGTCCAGGAAAGGTTTTATGAGTAATTTGTATATATTGTCATGATGATCATAAACTGTCATTTTCAAATATCATAAAGGAAGTTGCTAAAAAGCTTCATATGTTCAACTTGCAACGAAATCGCAATCGACAAGCTCCCATCATTATCCGGGCTCAGTAACACAAAACTCAACCCATTATAAGCAATCCCACCGGGCCCCATGAATATGGGCCGACCCCATCCAAAGTCCACGTCATGAATCGGGAGTCTAGCCCAGCTAGTTATCCCAAGATTCGGGCACTTAAACGTGTGGGCCCCACGAACAAGTGCCTTTAGATCAGGCTGCAGCTCTAAGTAATCCAATGCGGATCTTAGATAATCGTTATCCATCCTCGCCAACGCGTCGTGAATTTTACCCGCAGCATACCATGTAGGCTTCGACTGTAGGTCCCCGGCTACTGCTATCGGGGTAGTCGTGAATATGACATTCCCAAAGTAGCCAGGCGGGAGTGACGGCCGGAGACGGGCCCGGCCATCAGTCGCGATGTAAAGCTTTGTATCCTGATTGTCCGGAAGGCCACGAGCTTTACACACGCACCTCCAGACATGCACTAAGAGAATTTCGTATGAGCTATAATTGAGAGTGTTGCTAGCTTCTTTTGACTTGGGTTTCAACGCATTGAGTTGGTCTTGAGTCAACTTGAAAATGGAGACGTGGTTTCGGGAACCGGTTGGTCGTTTGTGGTTTTGGGTGCGGTTTTCATTGGAGGGGCAGGCTGGTACTTGATGTGGTCAAAGGCGGTCTGGGGTAGGTCCTGCGCACGTAGAAGGGTTTGGTCGATAAACGGTGGGATGGTGATGTCGAGGCCACAAGCCATGTCGGCAGGGGCGGACTTAAAGCTAGCCCAAGGTGGGCGGGCGCACCCCCGGGAAAAAAAGATTTTAGTGCTAAATTTCGTCGAAAATCCTGTCCGCACCCCTTGAAATTTTTCATCCGCACCCATTGGAATTTTTCGTCCGCACCCCTTAGGTAAAAAGTGTTATCAATTCATATTTTAAATTCTTTTTAGTAAACTCTTATTTTAAAAAAAAAAAAAAACTACCTAAATTATATAACTTTTAATACCTAAATAACTAAACTCAAATACCCAATACCTTTAACTAGCCCACTCCTAAGTCTTAGCCCAATAAACAAACCCAACAAATCAACAATATTTCAAACTAAAATAAAATAAACAAGCCCAAAACCCTTACATATTCTCTCCCGCTCTCTATCATCCCTGCGCGCACGCCAGCGATCAGAACATCAGCGACAACAGCAGCCGCATACCACCATAATCAGCCATCATACCACCGCCGATCGAACACGAGTAAGTTTATTGGGTATTTTTGATGATTTTTTGTTGATTTTTGGTGGGGTGGGACGCAACCGGTAGCCACCGGAAGTGAATTTTGGATGGAAGGAGACGTGTGTGCTTCTTGTGAGTGATGATATGTTATTTTGTGGTGGGTTATATATGTATATTTTGTTAGTGATGATGATGATATTTTGTCTTTTTTTTTGGTGGGTTATATACGATCAGACATGATGTTTGAAGCTTGTTCTCGTATTACCCGTTGCAACCGCAACCGTTAAAAGATGTTTTTCAGCAATGAAGAATGTTAAGACCGACTTGCGTAATCGGATTGGCGATGAGAACTTAAGTGATAGTTGTATATATGTTATATAGAGAAAGAGTTGCTTAAGAAAGTAGGTTTAGATGATGTTTTTGATAGATTTCAAAAAATGAAAACCCGTAGGACAACGTTTTAATTATGTTTATGACAAGGTTTGACATGTTTTGATGATTATATAAATTTAGTTTGATGTTCTTTTGTTTTATATGACCCGACCCGACTCGAACCGACCCTATACGAACCAATTTTTTTACTTATATATCTTGGGGCCTAAAATTTTTAAAAATGTTCCGCACCCCCATGAAAAAAATTCCTGGGTCCGTCACTGCATGTCGGACCGAAACGAACCTGAAATCACCCTTACTGTTGCCCAGCCTAAAATCAATGTTGTTCGGGATTGTGTGGCCACCGATGCAACCTCGTAACTCCTCTGATCCATCTACTGTTGATGTTGTTACCAGACTTAAAATACTTTTTTATAACTTTTTCAACCTTTCTTAAGTGCCAATGCCTTTTTTTTATTGCTGTTAAAACCCACATAATTATCTAATAATCTAATTAGCTTACATAATTCAAATAAAAGTCATTTGATTTATTCCTAACTGATTTTTTATTGACCGACCCAATTTAATTACTTCTGTTGATGTTGTGCTTTTGCTTTTACTTTTCTTTGTAATGTTTAATTTGGAATAAGAGGGGAGAAGATTAATTGAAAGTTGTAAAAATTAAACTCATAACACTTTAAAACAGTAATAATACATTTGGCAATAAAAAAAAATTAAAATTCATTTTTAACACTTGTAAATTTTGAGTGAGAAAAAAGTGCATTTACATGTTGTCTACGTGACAACACTTTTTCCTCACCCAAGTCTCCAACCAAACCCTCATAAGTAACACAACCTAAACAAGTATTTGTTTTATTTCTTGGATTCCCGATGCTAATTAAAGCAAGTTTTTTTTAACAACACATTTCTTTTAACACCTTAATTCCACGTTAACTCTACACTTTCAAGGATTTAAACTTACAATATCACATTTTAACACCTTAATTAGACCACCACTTGGTCATAGATTATTTAAAGCAAGGTATATCTGCTTTTGCTTTTGCCTTGTGTGTAAATTCCCGCCTCTCCCTCTTTTATATATTTCTTATATGTAAATTATAGGATTTAAAGCAAAGTACTTGTGCTTTTGCTTTTGCTTTTCTTTGTAATGTATGATATATGTAAATTATAGTATTTAAAGCAAGGTATTTGTGCTTTTTCTTTTCTTTGTAATGTTTAATTAGAAAAAAGAAGCATGATTCAAGTCATGGCAAAGAATATCGTGAACATATGAGATTGCCTTAATGCTTTCTTCTTGTATACTACTCATCAAACCTTTTCTTTATAGTTGTTCAAAGAAAAGAAATGCTTGTTCTTTATAAAATGTATCCAATTTCTCTTTTGCAAAGAGATGTTTATGGTAAATGATCCCGGAGTATGTTAACAAATATTGATGTTTAAACATCACATAATCAAACGTTCACAAGAACAGGACAACGGTTAACTCCATCTTTAGAAAAATAAAATAACACTATAAGATAACATTGAAGTAAATTAGAAAATGTATATATTAGCTTAAGGATACAATAATATATTATCCTCTCAACTAATGTTTCCCCTCAGTTGTTAAACATTGGTATCAACAACATTTGGGGTGCAAAAAAAAAAAAAAAAAAAAAAAAAAAAAAACCTTTGGAACTAATATTCAAAACAAATAATAGAAAAACATACTTTAAACTAATACCAAATTCTCTCTTGACTCTCTTTAAAAGACAAAAAATCCAACAGAAAATAATGACAAAAAATCAAATGAAAATAATGAATATGACCCAAATCTGAGTGCCTATCTGATCCATGTAGCCTAAGCCCATGAGACGATCTAATAATAGGCCCAAAATGAAACTTGATTTAAAATAGAGTGACCCATATATAATTAATTAGAACGGGCAAAACAAGCCTCTTCATTCCATTTTGGGTTGATATAGGTATTTTAAATTTTAAGATGAGTTAAGATGGGCCAAACAAAATTAGTCACTAGGTTAGGATGAGTTATGAAGTGATTGATAAAAAAAAAGAGTAGGTTAGAATGGGTATGAGATAAAACCAAGCAGGTCAGGATGGGTATGATTTAATCACTAAACTAATTACTATTCGTAGATATCTATTCACAATTGCGACTTCACCAATCGCGCCGTAGTACTCTCCCGTTGTCCTTCATTTAACAATAATAAAAAATTTAAAAATAATAAAAGATTAAAATCAAAAAAATTCTAAAAAATCAAAAAAATTGTAATAAATAAAAAAATCTAAAAAATCCAAAAAATTCTAAAAAATCCAAAAAATCCTAAAAAATCAAGAAATTCTAAAAAATCCAAAAAAACTCAAAAAAATCAAAAAATACAAAAATTTTAAACAATAAAAAAATATAAAAAATCAAAAATTCTAAAAAATCAATAAAAATCAAAAAATTATAAAAATTATAAAAATTCGAAAAAAAATAAAAAACTCCAAAAAATTAAAAAAATCATAAAAATTCTAAAAAATCCAAAAAATTCTAAAAAATCCAAAAAATAATAAAAAATTTAAAAAATCATAAAAATTCTAAAAAATTAAAAAATCTTAAAAAATTCTAAAAAATCATAAAATCTAAAAAATCATAAAAATTGTAAAAAGTCTAAAAAATTCAAAAAATTCAAAATAATAAAAAATCTAAAAATTCAAAAAAAAGGATTTTTTAGAATGTTTTTGGTTTTTTAGAGTTTTATTAATTATTTAGAATTTTTAGGATTTTTTAGAATTTTTTTTATTATTTAGAATTTTTTTTTATTTTTTAGATTTTTTATGATTTTTTAGAGTTAATTTCGCTGTTAGTCCCTGTGGTTTGCACAAACTAACATACTTAGGTACTAATAGTTTAAAATCACATTCTAGGGTATTAATTCTCCATTTTGTAACGTTTGGAGGTATTAACGTTATTTGTAGGTTTAAAATCACATTTTATTAGTACCTAAGTATGTTATTTTGTGCAAACCACATAGACTAACTATGTTAATACCCTAGAAGTTAATACATCCAAACGTTTCAAAATGAAAAGTTAATACACTAGAAGGTGATTTTAAACAATTAGTACCTAAGTACGTTATTTTGTGCAAACCATAGGGACTAACTATGTAATTAACTCATTTTTTTATTTTTTAGAAATGTTTTGATTTTTTAGAATTTTTTGTTGTATTATAATTTTTTTTATTTTTTAGAATTTTTTTGACTTTTTAGAATTTTTTACAATTATTTTTATTTGTTTTATTTTTTAGGATTTTTTTAGAATTTTTATATTGTTTGGATTTTTTTTTATTTTTAGAGTTTTTTTTTATTTTTTAGAATTTTTGGACTTTTTAGAAGTTTTAAGATTTTTTTTGATTTTTTTTGCTTGTTTAGGATTTTTTGACTTTTTAGAAATTTTTTTTTTTACAAATCTTTTGATTTGTTTTAGTTTTTAGGATTTTTTTTTTTTTAGAATTTTTATATTTTTTTAAGTTTTTTTTTTTTTTGAATTTTTTTTATTTTTTAGAATTTTTTATTTTTTAGAAATATATATATTTATTAACTTTTTTTATATTTTTTATTATATGTTTTTTGAATTTTTTATTATTTTTTCATCTCATGTTTACCCAATTATATTAACCTAAACCTATCCTAACCCAAACCCATCTTGACCCATTACCCATCCAACCTTTTTTTTTAAATACCCATCCTGACCTATACATATCCTAACCCAAGCCCATCTTGACTCATTACCCAAACCCATCCAACTTGCCTACTTTGCCACCATTGGAATTAATACCACCTGATCAATTATATAGTGACCTGTATATCCACAAGAAAGTATATACTGTAGTAACACCCAAATTAACAGATTAGAGGAGCAATAGCAAATAATAATAATAATAATAATAATAATAATAATAATAATAATAATAATAATAATAATAATAATAATAATAATAATAATAATAAAATAAATAAAAAAGAGAGCAGTAGTAATTTTGGCAAGAGAAGATGATGCGAGAACAAAATCTTGTAGGAATGATATATAAAAGATAGAGAATCGTTTATTTGATAAAAAGGTTTTCGTCTTTACAAATGAGGAGACAAAAAAACATTCTCTGACCACTATTTTTGTGCAACATTCTCTTATACAACCCGGTCGTATAGAAGTAGAAGTGTGAAAATAAGATGTTTGGGGTGTGTGAATAATGAGAGCCTTTTTATTTCTTATGATTAATATATGTAAATTTATTGGTCTTTTCCTTAGATTCACAATACTAATTAAAGCAATTTGTGCTTTTGCTTTTCTATGTAAATTAAAGAGAATTAGGTTCACAATAGTAATTATAACAATTTGTGCTTTTGCTTTTCTATATAAATTAAAGAGAAAATGAGTATGAACGAAGTCAAGTATAAACAGAATTTGTGCTTTTGCTTTTCTATGTAAATTAAAAAAAATGAGTATGAACGAAGTCAAGTATAATTCCATATTCAGTCGTTTAAAAAAAAGTATAATTCCATAGTTATTACACATACAATGCAAAAGAAGGTTGGAAATTCGAATGTAAGAGATTGCTTTGATGCTTTTTTATGTACTCGTTAAACCTTTTCTTTGTAAAGAAAATTCAGTTTCTCTTTTGTCAAAGAAACGTTTAATGTGAATGATTCCTGAGGGACAGGGCCGGCCCTGAGAATTCATGTACCTGTTTGAGCTCGAAAAAATGTGCCCTTAGGTCTTAACTAAATAAAAAATTTAAACTAGTTTTTCATACAACTTTGAACCGTTGACAAAAATATAGCATTCGATAAACAATGCAATTAACAAAATACAAAATATAGTATTCGAATGAATGACATACCGTAAAAACTAATAAGCTAATAGCTAACCAATGATTCGTGAAGCTCTCCTTGCATTCTTGATAGCAAATTGGTGAATCAACTCTTCATAATTTATATCATCTAAGACTTCGTTCTCGATAGCAATCATCGCCAACCCACAATAAACTGAATTCGACAATTGATTTTTAGCTGTTTACCTGTGAACTGATCCGAATCAGACACTCAGTGATCGAAGGCTGTTGTGACTATGAAATCGAAGGCCTGGCCCGGCTGGCTGTGTCTCTGATCGAACAAAACCTAAAAAATTGCAGAATGATTATGAATGATGATCGAATCGAAGGCCTGTAGTGCGACGTTTCTGTTCCTGTATTCCTGTTCTGTGCGACGTTTCATTACCCAGTCCCGGATGAAAGATTTGCCGCCCAGAATTCTCCTTTTTATTAGTTTTTAGAAAATATTTGGGTATTGGGCTCACTAACCTAATGGGCTAAATAGTTTAAACAATGTGAATTTTTTAAGTGGGCATATGTTAATATTTTTTTGGTTATACCCTATTAAAAAAAATTACATATATAATATCGGATTTTTTTTTAAAATTATGTGCCCTAAGAAATCACGGGCCCTGTTCGGTTGTCCTCCCCGCCCTCCTTCAGGGCCGGCTCTGCTGAGGGACATGTTACAAATATTTGTTCAAGTAAACAAAACAATACTAAACTAAACTAAAGTCTTATTATTTGGACTTCGAAGTGTTACAGTTGGACAACTACATTTATACATAGAGTGAAGATTAATCCAACGTGGTTGCTTGTTCGTAAAGTTAGTTGTTTTTAAAACGGTACTTAAACCAACTTGTAAAATTGGGCCTAAAATCTGTATGAGGCAAGCATATCGTTCCGTTTTTTGTTCTAGGAATGTAGACTCCGTCCTTTCTTCGCCTGCTTTTTATCTGAGTGGGATCTAAGTGTCTAACAGATGCGCTAAAACCTTAGCTAAATAACATGACTAAATGTTGGTCTTTGTCGCTAACATTCTTTTAACAACAATATTTTCTAGATTTCCAATAAGAACACACTAAATCAAAATGCTGAACATTTGTGAAAATCCCTCAAAGTTAGAATTGGGCTTCAAACGAGAGAATATGAGCCGAAGAGTCAGCCGAACATGCCAAAGCCCTTTTTTTCGTTCATATTTTAGGGGTTGCTAACCCAAAAAAAAAAAAAGTATGGCCACTTTAAGGTGGGACCATTTCCATGCCACCTTGTATATATTTGCTCAAAGTATATCCAAGGCCGGCCCAAACCATATGCAGGGTGGGCTAGAGGTGGGCAAAAAACCGGCTAATTAACCGGAACTGGTGTAACATTAACCGGTTAGTGATTAATTTTAGCCCCTGGTTAGTAACTGGTTATAAATATTTAGTATAGGAACCGGTTATTAACCGGTTGACAAAAAAAAAACCGATTTTTTTTTAGAAAAAAGAGGGCAAAAAACCGGTTAATTAACCGAAAATAACCAGTTATTAACTAAACTGGTTAAAGTAAAAAAGTGAAATTAACCGGTATAATAGAACCGGTTATTGAAATTAACCGGTTTGTGCACCTCTAGGGTGGGCAACTATACGACATCCCTTTGGAGTGGAGGGGGAAGGGGGACCCCACATATTTGTCTCCCAATGTACAACAACCAGAACAGTATGTGAACTGCCGAAGATGGGTCTTGCACCGAGATCACACCGGGTATAATGGTGTTCTTATTTTTGTACATATTGTTAAGTTTGAATAGACAGGGCTCACATATTTGTTTTTATTTGCCCGAGTGAAAATTTCTCAGAGATCATCATGGATTAGTCTTATTGAAAATTTATAGGGATCAATATTAGTTGTAATCTTTTCAAATATGTGTATAGTTTCATTTATAACATTTACAAAAATATAATTAAAGTTTTCAATTTCTTTTGATTAATATATGTAAATCTTGTTGTTCTTTTCCTTGGATTCCCAGTAGTATTTAAAGCAATTTGTGCATTTGCTTTACTATGCAATTTTAAAGAGAAAATGAAATGTATGATTGAAGTCTAGTATCATTAGATACAAGGCAGAATAATTTGTGAATGTATGAGATTATGTTTGACGCTTTCTTCTTTTTTATGTACTCGTTAAACCTTTTTCTTAATAAAAAAGAAATATATATATTTTTTTTATAAGGAGACGTATAACATAAGTGATTCTAGAGGATATAAGGAGGCGTATAACATAAGTGATTCCAGAGTACATGTTACAAATATGTGTGTTGCACAAAAGTGCACAAAGCAACATTAATTAAGTAAAGATATACAAATATTTGTGTTGAGTAAAAGTGCACAAAACAACACTAATTAATCTTAAAGTAAACAAAAGAACACAAAAGGTTATGTGATTAACTCTTCAACCGAATATAAAAGTCTTTTATTTATTTATTTTTAAACAGTGAACTTCATGTATAAGGTTACCATACTCATCAATTCAGAGACTCATGTTTTACCCCACTCTGGCCAGACTATGTTCTCTTAACCGGGTCCACGCTGGGTTCAGAGTTTGGTTTTTTTGACCGTTCACCAGGAAACCATACCACCGGTTGTCACTTGAGAGTCATTGTGCCACCACAGGAGCATAACTCTTTGGCATAACACACGATGGGACGAAAACCCGGGTGGGCTCGGGAATCAAACTGACAACCGCACACAAGGCTTAGTTCAAATCCTTCGTTGCATATATCCACCCCATATGACACAAATAGAAATTAAACTTGAGTCTCTATTGGTAAACCTAAGTCTCCTACCACTAGGCCACAGATGAGGGATAGTTTAGAGTTTTATATAGATTAAAGATCAATCCAACATGGTTGTTTGTTTGTTGATATGGATCAATAAAAACCAAAAGCACACTAGAAAAGTAGTTTACATATAATTTAAATGGCCTATTCAATTAGTGGACATTTCCGGGTTTATTAGTAACTGGTTTCAGGTACGGTCTTTATCCCAAGGTGGTGGATAGAACTAGGTATGTCCAAAATCGGTTCGGGTCCATACGCGGTTATTGGGCCAAAACCATACCCTATGGGAACCGGTTAGAATAGAATATACATAAGGGTACGGGGATTGAAACCGTGTATTAAATATTAATTTTTTATTTTACAAAAACTAAACTTGTACTTTGTAAAATAAATTTAAAGAAATTAACAAGTGAAACCTACTACATCAATATGATTTAAATGTCTGTCTTATTGTGGCACATATATGGTTAGCTCATATCAATTGCTCAAAAAAGTGGAAAGGGAACATGATAAGTGAAACTCACCACATCAACAAGACATTTTGTAAACATTTAAAAAAAATTCATTCAAACATTTTAACAAACGGTTGGTATGCATCAAATATTCGGGTATTAAACCCATAAGCTGATGAAAAACATTTTCAGCCTCGAGTGACATTTTACAAAATGTGTAGTGTCTAGGAAAGGTTTTATTAGTAATTTGTATATCTGTTATGATCATAAACTGTCATTTCAAATATCATAAAGGAAGTTACTGAAAAGCTTCATGTGTTCAGCTTGCAACGAAATCGCAATCGACAAGCTCCCATCATTATCCGGGCTCCGTAACACAAAACTCAACCCTTCATAAGCAATCCCACCGGGCCCCATGAATATGGGCCGGCCCCATCCAAAGTCCGCGTCATGAATCGGGAGTCTAGCCCAGCTAGTTATCCCAAGATTCGGGCACTTAAACGTGTGGGCCCCACGAACGAGTGCCTTTAGATCGGGCTGCAGTTCTAAGTAATCCAGTGCGGATCTTAGATAATCGTTATCCATCCTCGCCAACGCGTCGTGAATTTTACCCGCAGCATACCATGTAGGCTTCGACTGTAGGTCCCCTGCTACTGCTATTGTGGTAGCCGTGAATCTGACATTCCCAAAGTAACCAGGCGGGAGTGACAGCCGGAGCCATGTCAGACCAGGTGTAGTTTGATGATGCATACCAACTCCTAGTGACACCCCACCACATTTGAAGTAAAATAACTCAATTTTTGTTATATTCTATTCCCGGCTGAATGCTAAATCTATGAGACTATTAATTCCAATTTGTCGGATTACTTGTTATAAATTCTAATTTGACTATTAACTTAGTCAAATTAGATACTAACTCGAACTCCTAACTAGACGTTATTTAAAGCCCACATAATTTATCTACTAATCTAATTAGCTATCAAAATTCAAATAAAAGTCATTTGATTTATTCCTATCTGATTTTTCATTGACCGGCCCAATTTCACGACTCGAAACCGGACCACTCCACCTAACCCGACACGTCTTGTGTTCGAGACCAACAACTACTAATATACTAACAACCTCATTTTCAATGGATCGGTTTCAGATTGATGATGGGCCATTGGACTACTTAGAGTTCTTCTTTGAAAACTCAAGTTCAATTCTCATTTGATGCAAAAAAGAGTGAGGCATTGGTGAGCAGTGATAGGAGACCCACGGAAACCTGGGTTCGATCCTTGAGCCAAACGGGTTTTACTGGTAATTTATCGTCGTGCCTACGGGCGGGTAGGTTACTGGGTTTTCCCCGGAATTGGTGGTAGACGACTCGGGTTACTCTCGGAATACTCCGTTTGTCCAGTGGGTGCCCCTAAAGTGCTCGGGATTGATTTGTTGGCCGTTAAAAAAAAATTGAACACACATGATGCATTAAATTCAGTTTATTTATATATTACATCATTTTGCACATAAAACAAGAAAATAGGAAATAGAAAAACCAAACAATTATAATAAGCTCAGCCGGTGTGATCTCCTTAGTTATTCACACATACGTTTACAACAACACTGCTAATGAATTGTGATGTCACAATTTAAACACTAAAAGATCATACTCTATTTGAGACATACGGACCAACAATCAGTTATACGGCCGTATACATGTAGGGGTGTGATGTTATTATCTCTTTTAACTTATAAAACATAATGTTGTGGGTCTCTGTTATGGGTAATATTAGCGTAACTAAATGTTGTTTTAGAGTACTAATTCATTCATTTTTAATAGGGAATTGTTGTTAAATACACTGTGAACTTATTTATGGTCATTTTGTTAAATCATATAAACCCTTTTCAATTGCATTAATTAGTTGTCATCCAGCTTAGAGCATTCTCATCCAAACCATCAAAATATGTGAGGGGTAGTTTTTATATTATAAAAGGTATAAAAAAAGGTTGTGAGTGGAGGAGAGAGAAAATGTTATTGTTCATCTGTATATTTGGGGGGACACTGTTCACCCAGTATAATTTTTTTAATATATATTGAAAGTGGTTGTGAGTGAAGGAGAGAGAAAAATGTAATGATAATATTATTTAATTGAAAAGGAGAGAAAAAATATTTGTTTTCAGTGAAAATATATTGATATAGGAGTTGTTTTTTAGTGGAATGTATGTATAATTTGATGGATTGGATGAGAATGCTCTTAGACCAGCTGCTGTGTTCGAACACCAGGGGCATCAAGAATCATGATTGATCCGAATCAGCACGCAGGTGGCACCACTTTTGCAGGAAATAGGCATGATTGAAGTGTGAAAAACCGCGTCGCGAGGGCGTGGAGGGGAAGGCATGAGCCTAGTCATGCTTGAAGGGGCGAAGGGTGTCGATGTGGTGGGTTAAAGTCTATGTGGCTACGACGTGGGTGATGGTCACACCCTAGTCGTGAAACCGCAACACATAGCCTGTTAGTTATATCATTACACTAGTTTTATAACAAAGGAAATATTCATATATACTTTTATTGGGAAAATTTAAAAGGTGAGTGTTATATAACATAGATAATACTTATGTAATTATTTTATAACGATGTATACATTTTGTCATGCCTCATCTTGTATGTAACATCTGACCCCATACTTAACAATATTGTCCATTTCACACGGATGGAGCTCATGAGTATGTTTTCGGTTCAAATATTGCAAACCAACAATATATAAAAACCCTTCCGACACACATTGATGTATCATACATAGATATTTATGCTAAAACAAATCATGCATAAATTGTGATTAACAAATCAAATAATAGTGAGTATTTGGAGTTAATTACACATATAATTCTTTTGGCTTACCAAAATCAACATCTTTAGGCATTAAGATTTTCGAGTAGAAGGTTCAGTTAATATGGTTTTAATTTTGTAACACTTTAGGGTACTAAGACCACGAACATTAAATTTTAACAAAAAAAAATAGTCATTTTACTTAAATTTTAGTCATGTTAGTTAAGCGTATTTTAGTCGTATTACTTAAATTTTAACTAGAAAAAATAACTTTTGTTGGTCTTAGTGCCCCGAAGTGTTACAAAACTGAAACCATAGAACCTAAACTTGTTACTTAAAAACCTTAGTACCTAAATGTGTTATTTTTTAAACAACAAGGACTATCCGGGTAATTAGCTCTAGTAATTAATTTTCTTATTAACACTATTTCTAGCATTTTTTAAAATGTGTATATATATAGTTTCATTTATCTGTATCATTGAGACATTGACGAACATGTAATTAAAGATTTTGATTTCTTATGATTAATATATGTAAATATATTGGTGTTTCCCTTGGATTTCTAATAGTAATTAAAGGAATTTGTGCTTTTGCTTTTCTATGTAAATAAAAGAGAAAATGAAGTATGACCAAAGTCAAGTATCATTCCATTTTTTTACACATACAATGCAAAAGAAGCTTGTGAATGTATGAGATTGCTTTGATGCTTTCTTCTTTTGTTATGTACCCAGTTTGGTAAATTCAGTATCGATTCGATACTGGTACTCAGTATCATTTGTTCATCCCTACTATAATACTAGATTAGGAGTATGAGTCGTTCTAAAAAAATCTAACAATATATAAAAAACCTTATGACACACATTGGTGTATCTTACATAGATATTTATGCTAAAACAAAGCATGCATATAAATCAAACAATACTAAGGGGGTGTTTGGTGTTGCGTTTTCAAAACTGCGTTTTGAAAAAACATGTAGATACATGCTTCTACAAAACTGCGTTTTGGAGGCAAATAATCACTTTTTTCATCCAAACATTTTTTTAGATTATTTATGTTTTACAAACGCAATAATCAAATAATCACTTCAAAACATAATCCCAAACACCCTCTAAGTATTTGGAGTTAGTTACACATATCGATCTAATCCGTTTGGCTTACCAAAATCAACACCATTAGGTATTTAGATTTTCAAATAGCAGGTTCAGTTTCTATGGTTTTAATTTTGTAACACTTTATGTTATTAAGACCAACAAATGTTAAATTGTAACAAAAAATTTAGTCATTTACTTAAATTGTCAAGCGTATTTTAGTCACATTATGTAACATCCGGCCCCTCTCATCACCAATATTGTCTGCTCTGCCCCCGATGGGTTGCCCATCCAGAAACTCACGGATTTGTTTTTGGTTGCTCCTGTGGAGACTTCCCAGGAGGTCACCCATCCTGGTACTACTTCCACCTAAGCACGCTTAACTGTGGAGTTTTCTTGTGCTCCATAGCCAACTAAGCCCAAAACGCGTTGGTGATTTAAGAGGCAGGGTATTCCTTAAGAACCGAGGATCTCTCCTGGCCACGGCCGATGTTGGATTGCCTAGGGTGTCACAATGGTCCTGTTAATCTTTCGATAGTCAGTATCCGTATTGTTACAGTCACCCCCCCTTAGGGACTCATCGTCCTCGATGAGGTTTGCCCCATCATCCCGAACGGCACAGGAGTGGCTCTGATACCACTTGTAACATTCGGCCCCTCTCATCACCAATATTGTCCGCTCTGCCCCCGATGGTTGCCCATCCAGAAACTCACGGATTTGTTTTTGGTTGCTCCTGTGGAGACTTCCTAGGAGGTCACCCATCCTGGTACTACTTCCACCTGAGCACGCTTAACTGTGGAGTTTTCTTGTGCTCCACAGCCAACTAAGCCCAAAACGCGTTGGTGATTTAAGAGTGTCACGGCCCCCGACCCGGTTTGACCCGTTTCAGGAGCTGCGGGACAGAAAATCCCGTGGTATTTATTTAATTAAGTTGACAGCGGAAGTTTTCATCAGGATCTTTTTAAAGCTGAAATTTTCTGATTATTTCATTTCACAACTCGGGATAAAACCCCGGTAATTTACAATCATAAGATTTCCCGGAGAAATCTTTATTTTACAAAACATGTTTCTTTATTTTATAATGAGCCACTTTCTTAAGCTTGTAGTGCTTTGAGGCACTTTTCCTGGATCACAACAGATTACCTGAAACATGTTTGAAAAATATTTTGTCAGCGGAAAATACTGGTGAATCATTCTATTTATTAAAACGACACGTTTGTTATAATTTACAGTATTAAGAGAGATTACAATGTTTCTGATATCAACCAACTACCCACAGTATTTGTCACTCGACTCGTTTCTGTGACTATGGTCATATCCCCCATTGGCTGCCCCAATGGTGACGATTATAAAGTAATGTATACAAAACCCCACATACTGGCTGTAATTTGGTGATTACATATACTTAATCACTGTAATTATAACTTTGAAAATATTTAAGAATTTATAAAGCACTTTGAATAAAAAGAGAATGACTCACATTGCAGATTTAACACGGATAGAGTCTAGTCTACTGATTGGCCTTGTTAACCTAGTTTAAATAATAATGCACACAAAACTAGGTTAGTAACCAATACAGCATTTACGATAACTCACGAGATCAAACCCTCACAATGAATGACAAAGTGCGATACTTAAACATCCATCGTATTTACGACGAATGACAAAGCATAACCCTAATGTGGGTAGCACTTAAACATCCATTGGATAGTTTCAATCGATCGGACATTGAATCGTAGCAGCGATCGAGTTATTACCCTGTTATTGCGGCAGCACTTCGTGAATTGTGTGTGTTTTTGTAGTATTCAGGCAATATCCACAATTACCCAAATCGCATCATTACCTTTTTCTGGTTTTGGGCAACTTAGTAACAAAATCCATTGTTATAAGTTCTCATTTCCATACTGGCATTTCTAATTGTTGTAGTAGACCTGAAGGTTTCTGTTGTTCTGCCTTAACTTGTGAACAAGTAAGACACTTAGAAACATATCTAGCTATATCCTTTTTCATGCCTATCCACCAGAAATTATTTCTTAATTCTTGGTACATCTTATTGTTTCCAGGGTGGATGGTATACCTAGATTTATGGGCTTCTTCTAAAATCTTATTTCTTAATTCTCCTTTCTTAGGTACCCAAATTCTTCTTTTGTGGAATCTCCAAATTCCATCAGCTCCTTGTTCCAATTCTTTTATTCGTCCTTTCATTCCTTCAGCATCATCCTTGATTGCTGTTTCCTGAACCTTCCTTAGTTGTTCCATTAAATCTACTTGTAGATTTAATCTGAGAGCACGAACCCGTCATTGTTTCTCATAATACTTACGACTTAAGGCATCTGCAACTACATTTGCTTTTCCTTCGTGATACTGAATATCACAGTCGTAGTCACTTAGGATTTCCATCCATATCCTTTGCCTCATGTTTAACTCTTTTTGCCCAAATATATATCTTAAACTCTTATGATCTGTATAGATAGTAAACTTACTTCCATACAGATAATGTCTCCAAATTTTAAGGGCAAAAATTATGGCTCCTAATTCTAAATCATGAGTTGTATAATTTTCCTCGTGCTTTTTCAATTGCCTTGACGCATATGCAATTACCTTTTTGCGTTGCATCAACACACATCCTAATCCTAGTTTTGAAGCATCACAGTATACTTCAAAATCTTCAATCCCTTCTGGTAACGATAGGATTGGAGCATTGGTTAACTTTTGCTTTAAAATCCTAAAGGCTTCTTCTTGTTTAGGTCCCCATTCAAACTTAACTGCTTTACAGGTTAGCTTAGTTAATGGTACAGCTATCTTGGAAAAATCCTTAATAAACCGTCTATAATATCCAGCTAAACCTATAAAACTTCTAATTTCCATTGCAGATTGCGGAACCTTCCATTTGGTAATTGCCTCTATTTTAGAGGGATCTACGTGAATACCTTCATGATTCACCATGTGACCTAGAAATTGCACTTCCTTTAGCCAAAATTCACACTTCGAGTATTTGACATAAAGCTTTTCTTTTCTTAACAAAGTTAAGAGTGCATGTAAGTGCTCACAATGTTCTGTCTGACTTTTGGAATAAATAAGTATATCGTCGATGAAGACAATTACAAATTTATCCAAATACTGTTTACAGATTCTATTCATCATGTCCATAAATGTTGCAGGGGCATTTGTTAACCCAAAGGGCATGACTGTAAACTCGTAATGACCATGCCTAGTCCTGAAAGCAGTTTTAGGTATGTCTTCCTCTTGTACCTTTAATTGATGATATCCGGAGCGTAAGTCAATCTTAGAAAAATATCTAGCTCCTTGAAGTTGATCAAAAAGATCATCAATCCTAGGTAATGGGTATCGATTCTTAATTGTAATCTTATTCAATTCTCTATAATCAATACACATTCTCATCGAACCGTCCTTTTTCTTTACAAACAATACTGGCGCTCCCCAAGGGGATGAGCTAGGTTGTATGAATCCTTTACTTAGTAATTCATCTAATTGGTTTTTCAGTTCTAACATTTCTGTAGGAGCTAACCGATAAGGTGCCTTGGCTATCGGTGTAGTTCCGGGAATTAGATGAATTCTAAACTCTACTTCCCTGTCGGGTGGTAATCCCGGGAGTTCTTCTGGGAATACATCTGGGTATTCTGAGACTACAGGAATCTCCTTAAGTTCTTTACCCTTAGTACTAATGATTACTGAAATCATGTATACTATTCCTTGCTTTCGTTCATAACTAGCAACTTTCATTACTGATATGAACTTCATGGTTGGCTACTAACCAATCCATTCCTAACACAACATCGAATTCGGCTAACTTCATAGGTAACAGGTTTGCAGAGAATTTATGACCTAAAAGTTCTATATTTCCTTCCTGCAAAACCTTATCTATTTTAACAGAATTCCCATCTGTCGTTTCGACTGTAAAAATCTGCCTAATGTTGGTTAAGGGTAAATTAAGAGCTTGGCAGAATAAAGTATTTATAAAACTTTGGTTTGCACCAGAGTCAAACAATACTTTTGCATACACGTTGTGAACTAAGAACGTACCAGCTATCACATCTGGAATAAGTTCTGCTTCTTGAGTGGTCAGCTGGAATGCTCTGGCATTCTTCTTAGTAGCTCCATCGGCTGTCTTGGCTTTGTTGTCTGCAGGTTTAGCCAATTTAGGACATTCTGTTTTAAAATGCCCCGCTTCTCCACAATTAAAGCAGATTATAGTTTTCTTTCTGCAGTTTTCTTCACGATGTCCTACAGCTTTGCAAAAGTTGCAGGTTATATTGCATCTTCCATAATGTTTCTTTTTGCAATTCCTGCAGAACTGAGGAGTTGAGGATTGCCCTGTTCCTCTTTTCTTGAAGTTAATACTATTACCCACACGAAATCCTTGGGTAATTTTCTGAGCCAGTTCCTTCTTCTTGTTTTCATCTCTTGTGCGTACCAGTTCGTCAGTGAGGATATTAGCTAATTCTACCGCATCGTCAATAGTGCAAGGTCTCGCAGCTTTAACGATATTACGGATTTCACTAATTAATCCCCAAATATAGCAAGAAATGAGTACCGGTTCTGGCGAAGCCAATGTTGGTACCACTCTAGCATATTCGAAGAATGTCGAAGTATATCCTCGACAGTCCACATTCACCATCCGGTGGTTTAGGAACTTATTTGCCATTTGATCTTTTTCATACTCGGGACAGAATTTTCTTTCCACAAGACTCTTAAATTCTTCCCAGTTCATGGCATATGCCTCGATCCTTCTTTTAGCTTGTAAAACTGTATTCCACCATTCTAACGCCCCTTCTTTAAAAAGATTTGACGCATACATAACTTGATCTTCCTCGGCACATTTACTTATGGTGATCACTGCCACAGTTTTCTCTAACCAATGCAGTGCTACAATAGCCCCTTCGTTACCTGCAAACTCAGCTGGTTTACAGGCAAGAAATTCTTTGTAAGTGCAACCAGGTGTTGCAGCTTTCATTTTCTTGAAAATTGGGGCTTGCAGATCATTATTGTTATTAATATGATTACCGCCTCCGTTTATACTATTACTAAAATTGTCGCCTTGTGTACGTTTACTAGGAATGATTGATTGAGGTTTAACGGTTTTCTGGGCAGCAGCAATGATTGCTGGAATAGCATTGGCTATTCCTTGAGCAACGATATCCTCGATATCTTGCCTATTTAACAATTGCTCTTCCTGATTTTGCTCAGATTGAGTTACTTCATTTACTGGTTCATTACCAATGTTTGCCATCTGATAATTAATTTATAGATAAATAATTAGTATAGAATAAAAAACAATCCAATATAACAATTAATCACACATAATCATGTAAACAATTATATAATCAACATTGTAAATTTCTAAATTTTCTTTTGTTTATATATATATTATAATACACTTTCGTACACACTTTTATCTTACAACCGTTTTATTGTTTATTTTACACATACATTTTTTTATTTACTATCATTGTTATTATACAAACATAGATTCATAACTCCTTTTTCTCTCGTCAACTTGCATTTTTAATAACGATGTTCCCTCTCATCATATTTCCAGGAGATTTGTCCCCCAATCTCTCGGATCCTATTCCCATCATCCATCAGCTCTTCGCCAAAATGGCGGAGTTCAGCCATATTCTCATTACTCATCGGTGGATTTGGTAGAGGTTCGGGATCATCCTGAGGGAAAAACGTATAGGGATTGTTGAGAAGGTTTTGGAACTGCCAATCATTAGTCCACCACTCGTCCATTCCTAGAGGTTGGGTGTGGATTATAGGTTCTGGGATTGCTGGTTCCAAGTTTATTGGAAGTTGAGTTTCAATAGGATGAGTAAAAACATTTTCCCTGACAGGCTTAATAGTATCACAGCTTGCCAATATAAAATCTAACTCCTCCTGCAATGTCATTTCCTGGGTTTGCTTAGAGCTTTCCCCAATTTCCCTCTTGGTTTGTCTAGAACCTTCTCCATACTCCATTTCCATCTGCCTAGAATATTCCCCGTCTTCAATCCCCTTCCCTTTGTCTAAGGGATTTTCTATTTTGGAAATCTTTCTAGTGGTGGGTTTCCTCCTACGCACACGCCTCCATCCCACAAATCTCCTCCTTTTCTTGGGCTTGGGTTTCTCCGGAGGTGGAGCATTGAATTCTATAGGTTCTTCTATATCTGGTATATACCTATTGAAATCTCTGGAAGCCTCTATTTTTACCGGATAGAGATTTAAATTCAGACAAGTCACTCATGTTGTTTAGCACATATGCAAAATACAAAAATTACTAAGTTAAATTTTTATAACAAAATTTAATAAATAACCTTTAAATATTATTGCATACCGTGTGACTACTTTAATATAAAACAACTGAAAATTAAAACACACTAGGGTTTATTGTAAACTTATTTATTTACTGAATAAGGTTTCTGGATTGTAGGTGATAAGGGTGCTAAAACTTGAATTAAAGTTTTTAAAGATTTGCATTTACTGCTATAGTAGCTAGCATATAGAGATCCGCCCATTTTTCATCTGACTTGTCCTCCCATGGAAGGTTACTGCCTAGTTCTTGGGTTTTCTGATTAACTTTCCCTCCTTTGGATTTCTTTTGTTTCTCTTGACTTTTCCTAATAATCAAACTTCTTTTATTAGGAGAAAGTGGTTCCTCATATTGTGCCTTACGGACAAATATTCCTTCTTCAGGATTTACATAGGGTTTTGAGGATTTTGTTTGGGATGAACTTCCCTTCTCGTTTGATGACCTATCTAATTTAAGATAGATGTTTGAAAGTTTTTGCTTACCCATACTGTACACAAATATTCAAATAATAAAACACATAATCACAAAATAGCAATTAATAATAAAAAAATTAAGTATTTTCTAAATACTTAATTGGCTTAAATCAGTGGCTCTGATACCACCTTTTTCTGTCACGGCCCCCGACCCGGTTTGACCCGTTTCAGGAGCCGCGGGACAGAAAATCCCGTGGTATTTATTTAATTAAGTTGACAGCGGAAGTTTTCATCAGGATCTTTTTAAAGCTGAAATTTTCTGATTATTTCATTTCACAACTCGGGATAAAACCCTGGTAATTTACAATCATAAGATTTCCCGGAGAAATCTTTATTTTACAAAACATGTTTCTTTATTTTATAATGAGCCACTTTCTTAAGCTTGTAGTGCTTTGAGGCACTTTTCCTGGATCACAACAGATTACCTGAAACATGTTTGAAAAAGATTTTGTCAGTGGAAAATACTGGTGAATCATTCTATTTATTAAAACGACACGTTTGTTATAATTTACAGTATTAAGAGAGATTACAATGTTTCTGATATCAACCAACTACCCACAGTATTTGTCACTCGACTCGTTTCTGTGACTATGGTCATATCCCCCATTGGCTGCCCCAATGGTGACAATTATAAAGTAATGTATACAAAACCCCACATACTGGCTGTAATTTGGTGATTACATATAATTAATCACTGTAATTATAACTTTGAAAATATTTAAGAATTTATAAAGCACTTTGAATAAAAAGAGAATGACTCACATTGCAGATTTAACACGGATAGAGTCTAGTCTACTGATTGGCCTTGTTAACCTAGTTTAAATAATAATGCACACAAAACTAGGTTAGTAACCAATACAGCATTTACGATAACTCACGAGATCAAACCCTCACAATGAATGACAAAGTGCGATACTTAAACATCCATCGTATTTACTACTAATGACAAAGCATAACCCTAATGTGGGCAGCACTTAAACATCCATTGGATAGTTTCAATCGATCGGACATTGAATCGTAGCAGCGATCGAGTTATTACCCTGTTATTGCGGCAGCACTTCGTGAATTGTGTGTGTTTTTGTAGTATTCAGGCAATATCTCAACGTAAGTATTGAATTTCTACGTCGAACTAACGCAGAATGTCAAGTCCCAAGCCCCTGTATTTATACCCAAAATTTGTCCCCCTCGCGCCACGCGAGAGATCCTCTTGTGCGCGTCGCGTGGCGCGAGAGACCCTAATCTACCCTAGGGTAGCCCCGTTTCCAGGTAGCTCAGGTGAGTTGGTCTCGCGTTCATTTTCAATTTCGACAACAAACTGTGTGGATATTACCGATTAGGGTTTACCCCCCCTGAGTTTTAGGGGCCCTGATCCTGATTCCGATTGTTCTGAAAATTTTAGGGTTTATGCAGAATCACTTGGGTTTCTCAATTAGGGTTTCCTATTGGTCAATTAAAGTAATAAATAGGACTTTTAAATAAGAGTTGTTACAAAGAGGCAGGGTATTCCTTAAGAACCGAGGATCTCTCCTGGCCACGGCCGATGTTGGATTGCCTAGGGTGTCACAATGGTCCTGTTAATCTTTCGATAGTCAGTATCCGTATTGTTACACATTACTTAAATTTAACTAGAACATTTCACATTTGTTGGCCTTAGTACCCCAAATTGTTACAAAATTGAAATCATAGAACCTAAATTTGTTATTCAAAATCCATAGTACCTAAATGTGTTATTTTTTAAACAAGTAATTAGCTCAAGTAATTTTCTTATTAACACTATTACTAGCATTTTAAAATGTGTATAGTTTCATTTATTTGTATCATTGAGACATTGACGAACATGTAATTAAGGTTTTTGATTTCTTATGATTAAATATGTAAATATATTGGTGTTTTCCTTGGATTCCTAATAGTAAGTAAAGGAATTTGTGCTTTTGCTTTTCTATGTAAATAAAAAGAGAAAATTAAGTATGAGTGAAGACAAGTATCATTCCAAATTTATTACACATGAATGCAAAAAAAGTGAATGTATGAGATTGCTTGACAGTTTGATGTTTTCTTCTTTTGTTATGTACTTGTTAAACCTTTATTTATAAAGAAAATTCGATTTCTCTTTTGTCAATTAGACGTTTAAGCTAATGATTCTGGATACAAATATTTTTTCATGTGAACAAAACAAAACTTATTGATCTTTAAGAAAAGAAAAGAGCACAACAAATTATGTGACTCGCTCTTCAACTAAACTAACGTCGTATTATTTACACTTCGAAGTGTTACAATTTTACAACTACAAGTGAAGATTAATCCCATGTGGTTGCTTGTTCGTTAAGTTAGTTGTTTTTCAAACAGTAGTTAAATTGACGTGTAAAATCGGGCCTAAAAGCTATATGAGGCAAGCATATCATTCCATTTTTTGTTCTAGGTAGGGGTGTTCATCAAATCGAATATCGAATTTTCGAATAATTTCTATTTTCCCTTGAATTCGTATTCGATTCAAATTCGATTAAAACCTACCGAATTTGATTCGAATTCGTATTCGAATAAAAAACCCGATTCGTATTCGATTAAAAATTAGAATTCGAATCGAATTCGAATAAATTCGATTTAATTCGGATTCTTTAAAAACATGTAAAAACTATCAAAATGAAACATAAATTTTAAAGCAGCCATAAAGCACGATATCACATTAAAAAGTTCCAAATAAAGTACCATAAATTTAAAATTCAAAACGAGAAGTTGAGAATAACCACTCCATATTAGAAGTTAATATATTTACGGTTAGAAATCTATTGATAGATTTGTTACTTAGGTTTTAGTTATGGGCCATGTAGTGGTTTGGTAATGGGTAATTTTAATACTTGGAAAAAATTTTGAAAACAATTTATAGTATAGCCTAATAAAAGTTATATATGTATTATATATAAAAATAATAAATAAAAAAGTATAATTTTTATTCGAATTTCGAATCGAATTAGAAATTCGTATTCGATTTACTTGACTCGAGTTGGATCGAATTCGAATTCTTATAATCGACACGAATTCTTGATAATCGAATCGAATTTAAACGAATTTCGAATTTTTCGAATTCGAAACGAATTCTGAACACCCCTAGTTCTAGGAACGTAGACCCTGTCCTTTCTTCGCCTGCTTTTCTTATGGGCGAGATACAATAGATGCGCTAAAACCTTGAACTCCCTTCATGGAAGAGAAAATCACTTCCCTCCGATAAACGTTGTACTGCACGACTCAAGAAATTTATAAGCTAATCTTTTTGATAATTCATTATTTGAAGATAATAATTATTCACAACCAATTCATTAGTTGAAGATAATAATTATTCACAACCAAGTAATTTTATTAAAGTAGTAGCTAAATAACATGACTAAATGTTCTTCTTTGTCGTTAATATTCTTTTAACAACAATATTTCCTAGATTTACAATCAGAACACAATAAATCAAAATGCTAAAATTTGTGAAAATCCCTCAAAGTTAGAATCGGGCTTCAAACAAGAGAATATGGGCCCAAGAGTCAGCCGAAAAAAAAAAAAAAAACTGTGCACACTTTATCAAACGGTTGATATGCATCAAATATTTGGTATTCATTTGAAAGTATTAAACCCATAAGCTGATGAAAAACATTTTCAGCAATTCAGCCTCCATTCACATTTTACTTACAACAATGAAAGGTTTTATGAGTAATTTGTATATATTGTTATGATCATAAACTCTCATTTTTAAATATCATAAAGTAAATTGCTGAAAAGCTTCATGTGTTCTGCTTGCAACGAAATCGCAATCGACAAGCTCCAATCATTATCCGGGCTTGGTAACACAAAACTCAACCCTTCATAAGCAATCCCACCGGGCCCCATGAATATGGGCCGGCCCCATCCAAAGTCCGCGTCATGAATCGGGAGTCTGGCCCAACTAGTTATCCCAAGAATCGGGCACTTAAACGTATGGGCCCCACGAACGAGTGCCTTCAGATCGGGCTGCAGTTCTAAGTAATCCAATGCGGATCTTAGATAATCGTTATCCATCCTCGCCAAAGCGTCGTGAATTTTACCCGCAGCATACCATGTAGGCTTCGACTGTAGCTCCCCGGCTACTGCTATCGGGGTAGTCGTGAATATGACATTCCCAAAGTAGCCAGGCGGGAGTGACGGCCGGAGATGGGCCCGGCCGTCAGTCGCGATGTAAAGCTTTGTGTCTTGATCATCCGGAAGGCCACGAGCTTTACACACGCACCTCCAGACATGCCCCGAGAGCATTTCGTACGAGCTATAATTGATAGTGTTGCCAGCTTCTTTTGACTTGGCTTTCAGCGCGTTAAGTTGGTCTCGAGTCAACTTGAAAATGGAGACCGCGGTTTCAGGAACCGTTTCGTCGTTTGTGGTTTTGGGTGCGGTTTTCATTGGAGGGGCAGGCTGGTACTCGATGTGGTCAAAGGCGGTCTGGGGTGGGTCCCGCTCACGTAGAAGGGTTTGGTCGATAAACGGTGGGATGGTGATGTCGAGGCCACAAGCCATGTCGGACCAAAACGAACCTGAAATCACCCTTACTGTTGCCCAGCTTGTTCGGGATTATGTGGCCACCGATGCAACCTCGTAACTCCTCTGATCCATCTACTGTTGATGTTGTTAAAACCCACATAATTATCTAATAATCTAATTAGCTAACATAATTCAAATAAAAGTCATTTGATTTATTCCTAACTGATTTTTTATTGACCGACCCAATTTCATTACTCGAAACCGGCCCACTCGACCCAACCCACTTTTTTTTACTTCTGTTGATGTTGTGCTTTTGCTTTTACTTTTCTTTGTAATGTTTAATTTGGAATAAGAGGGGAAAAGATTAATTGAAAGTTGTAAAAATTAAACTCATAACACTTTAAAACGGTAATAATACATTTGGCAATTAAAAAAATTAAAATTCATTTTTAACACTTGTAAATTCTGAGTGACAAAAAAGTGCATTTACATGTTGCCTACGTGACAACACTTTTTCCTCACCCAAGTCTCCAACCAAACTCTCGTAAGCAACACAACCTAAACAGGTATTTGTTTTTATTTCTTGGATTCCCGATGCTAATTAAAGCGAGTTTTTTTAACAACACATTTCTTTTAACACCTTAATTCCACATTAACTCTACACTTGCAAGGATTTAAACTTACAATATCACATTTTAACACCTTAATTAGACCACCACTTGGTCATAGATTATTTAAAGCAAGGTATATCTGCTTTTGCTTTTGCTTCGTGTGTAAATTCCCGCCTCTCCCTCTTTTATATATTTCTTATATGTAAATTATAGAATTTAAAGCAAAGTACTTGTGCTTTTGCTTTTCTTCGTAATGTATGATATATGTAAATTATAGTATTTAAAGCAAGGTATTTGTGCTTTTTCTTTTCTTTGTAATGTTTAATTAGGAAGAAAAAAAAAACATGATTCAAGTCATGGCAAAGAATGTCGTGAACATATGAGATTGCCTTAATGCTTTCTTTTTGTATACTACTCATCAAACCTTTTCTTTATAGTTGTTCAAAGAAAAGAAATGCTTGTTATTTATAAAATGTATCCAATTTCTCTTTTGCAAAGAGATGTTTATGGTAAATGATCCCGGAGTATGTTAACAAATATTGATGTTTAAACATCACATAATCAAACGTTCACAAGAACAGGACAACGGTTAACTCCATCTTTAGAAAAATAAAATAACACTATAAGATAACATTGAAGTAAATTAGAAAATGTATATATTAGCTTAAGGATACAATAATATATTATCCTCTCAACTAATGTTTCCCCTCAGTTGTTAAACATTGGTATCAACAACATTTGGGGTGCAACAAAAAAAAAACCTTTGGAACTAAGAATCAAAACAAATAATAGAAAAACATACTTTAAACTAATACCAAATTCTCTCTTGACTCTCTTTAAAAGACAAAAAATTCAAATGAAAATAATGACAAAAAATCAAATGAAAATAATGAATATGACCCACCATGAAATCTGAGTGCCTAAGCCCATGAGACAATCTAATAATAGGCCCAAAATGAAACTTGATTTAAAATCGAGTGACCCATATAGAATTAATTAGAACAGGCAAAACAAGCATCTCCATTTCATTTTGGGTTGATATAGGTATTTTAATTTTTAAGATGAGTTAAGATGGGCCAAACAAAATTAGTCACTAGGTTAGGATGAGATAAGAAGTGATGGATAAAAAAAAGAGTAGGTTAAAATATGTATAAGATAAAAACCAAGCAGGTCAGGATGGGTATGATTTAATCACTAAACTAATTGCTACTAGTAGATATATATTCACAATTGCGACTTCACCAATCGCGCCGTAGTACTCTCCCGTTGTCCTTCATTTAAAAAAATAAAAATTTTAAAAATAATAAAAGATAAAAATAAAAAATTTTCTAAAAAATCAAAAAAATTGTAATAAATTAAAAAAAATCTAAAAAATCAAAAAAATTCTAAAAAATCCAAAAAATTCTAAAAAATCCAAAAAACTCAAAAAAATCAAAAAATAAAAATATTTTAAAAAACAAAAAAAATCAAAAAATAAAAATATTTTAAAAAACAAAAAAAAATCAAAAAATTCTAAAAAATCAATAAAATTCTAAAAAATTAAAAAAACTCCAAAAAATTAAAAAAAATCATTAAAATTTTAAAAAATAAAAAAAATCCAAAAAATTCTAAAAAATCCAAAAAATCATAAAAAATTTAAAAATCATAAAAATTCTAAAAAAAATCCTAAAAAATAAAAAAAATCCTAAAAAATAAAAAAAGTAAAAAAAATCTAAAAAATCTAAAAATCTAAAAAATCATAAAAATTGTAAAAAATCCAAAAGATTCTAAAAAATCCAAAAAAATCTAAGAATTCCAAAAAAAATTAAGATTTTTTAGAATGTTTTTGATTTTTTAGAGTTTTATTAATTTTTTAGAATTTTTAGGATTTTTTAGAATTTTTTTATTATTTAGATTTTATTTATTTTATTTTTTAGAATTATTTGGATTTTTTAGATTTTTATGATTTTTTTAGAGTTAATTTCGCTGTTAGTCCCTGTGGTTTGCACAAATTAACATACTTAGGTACTAATAGTTTAAAATCACATTCTAGGTTATTAACTTTTCATTTTCTAACGTTTGGAGATATTAACGTTATTTGTAGGTTTAAAATCACATTTTATTAGTACCTAAGTATGTTATTTTGTGCAAAATTTTAAAAATAATAAAAGATTAAAATAAAAAATTTTCTATAAAATCAAAAAAATTGTAATATATTAAAAAAAATCTAAAAAATCAAAAAAATTCTAAAAAATCTAAAAAATTCTAAAAAATCTAAAAAATTCTAAAAAAGCAAGAAATTCTATAAAATCCAAAAAAATCAAAAAATAAAAATATTTTAAAAAACAAAAAAAATCAAAAAAATCAAAAAATTCTAAAAAATCAATAAAATTCTAAAAAATCAATAAAATTCTAAAAAAATCAAAAAATTCTAAAAAATCAAAAAAACTCCAAAAAATAAAAAAAAATCATTAAAATTCTAAAAAAAAAAAATCCAAAAAATTCTAAAAAATCCAAAAAATAATAAAAAAATTTAAAAATCATAAAAATTCTAAAAAAAATTAAAAAATTAAAAAAATCCTAAAAAATAAAAAAAGTAAAAAAATCTAAAAAATCTAAAAATCTAAAAAATCATAAAAATTGTAAAAAATCCAAAAAATTCTAAAAAATCCAAAAAAATCTAAAAATTCCAAAAAAAAATAAGATTTTTTAGAATGTTTTTGATTTTTTAGAGTTTTATTAATTTTTTAGAATTTTTTTATTATTTAGATTTTATTTTTTTTATTTTTTAGAATTATTTGGATTTTTTAGATTTTTATGATTTTTTTAGAGTTAATTTCGCTGTTAGTCCCTGTGGTTTGCACAAATTAACATACTTAGGTACTAATAGTATAAAATCACATTCTAGGTTATTAACTTTTCATTTTGTAACGTTTGGAGGTATTAACGTTATTTGTAGGTTTAAAATCACATTTTATTAGTACCTAAGTATGTTATTTTGTGCAAAATTTTAAAAATAATAAAAGATTAAAATAATTTTTTTTCTAAAAAATCAAAAAAATTGTAATAAATAAAAAAAATCTAAAAATTCTAAAAAATCTAAAAAATTCTAAAAAAGCAAGAAATTCTAAAAAATCCAAGAAACTCAAAAAAATCAAAAAATAAAAATATTTTAAAAAACAAAAAAAAATCAAAAAAATTCTAAAAAAATCAATAAAATTCTAAAAAAATCAAAAAATTCTAAAAATTCTAAAAAATCAAAAAACCTCAAAAAATTAAAAAAAAATCATTAAAATTCTAAAAAATAAAAAAAATCCAAAAAATTCTAAAAAATCCAAAAAATAATAAAAAATTTAAAAATCATAAAAATTCTAAAAAAAAATTAAAAATCCAAAAAATAAAAAAAGTAAAAAAAATCTAAAAAATCTAAAAATCTAAAAAATCATAAAAATTGTAAAAAATTCAAAAGATTCTAAAAATCCAAAAAAATCTAAAAATTCCAAAAAAAATTAAGATTTTTTAGAATGTTTTTGATTTTTTAGAGTTTTATTAATTTTTTAGAATTTTTAGGATTTTTTAGAATTTTTTTATTATTTAGATTTTATTTATTTTATTTTTTAGAATTATTTGGATTTTTTAGATTTTTATGATTTTTTTAGAGTTAATTTCGCTGTTAGTCCCTGTGGTTTGCACAAATTAACATACTTAGGTACTAATAGTTTAAAATCACATTCTAGGTTATTAACTTTTCATTTTCTAACGTTTGGAGATATTAACGTTATTTGTAGGTTTAAAATCACATTTTATTAGTACCTAAGTATGTTATTTTGTGCAAAATTTTAAAAATAATAAAAGATTAAAATAAAAAATTTTCTATAAAATCAAAAAAATTGTAATATATTAAAAAAAATCTAAAAAATCAAAAAAATTCTAAAAAATCTAAAAAATTCTAAAAAATCTAAAAAATTCTAAAAAAGCAAGAAATTCTAGAAAATCCAAAAAAATCAAAAAATAAAAATATTTTAAAAAACAAAAAAAATCAAAAAAATCAAAAAATTCTAAAAAATCAATAAAATTCTAAAAAATCAATAAAATTCTAAAAAAATCAAAAAATTCTAAAAAATCAAAAAAACTCCAAAAAATAAAAAAAAATCATTAAAATTCTAAAAAAAAAAAATCCAAAAAATTCTAAAAAATCCAAAAAATAATAAAAAAATTTAAAAATCATAAAAATTCTAAAAAAAATTAAAAAATTAAAAAAATCCTAAAAAATAAAAAAAGTAAAAAAATCTAAAAAATCTAAAAATCTAAAAAATCATAACAATTGTAAAAAATCCAAAAAATTCTAAAAAATCCAAAAAAATCTAAAAATTCCAAAAAAAAATAAGATTTTTTAGAATGTTTTTGATTTTTTAGAGTTTTATTAATTTTTTAGAATTTTTTTATTATTTAGATTTTATTTTTTTTATTTTTTAGAATTATTTGGATTTTTTAGATTTTTATGATTTTTTTAGAGTTAATTTCGCTGTTAGTCCCTGTGGTTTGCACAAATTAACATACTTAGGTACTAATAGTATAAAATCACATTCTAGGTTATTAACTTTTCATTTTGTAACGTTTGGAGGTATTAACGTTATTTGTAGGTTTAAAATCACATTTTATTAGTACCTAAGTATGTTATTTTGTGCAAAATTTTAAAAATAATAAAAGATTAAAATAATTTTTTTTCTAAAAAATCAAAAAAATTGTAATAAATAAAAAAAATCTAAAAATTCTAAAAAATCTAAAAAATTCTAAAAAAGCAAGAAATTCTAAAAAATCCAAGAAACTCAAAAAAATCAAAAAATAAAAATATTTAAAAAAACAAAAAAAAATCAAAAAAATTCTAAAAAAATCAATAAAATTCTAAAAAAATCAAAAAATTCTAAAAATTCTAAAAAATCAAAAAACCTCAAAAAATTAAAAAAAAATCATTAAAATTCTAAAAAATAAAAAAAATCCAAAAAATTCTAAAAAATCCAAAAAATAATAAAAAATTTAAAAATCATAAAAATTCTAAAAAAAATTAAAAATCCAAAAAATAAAAAAAGTAAAAAAAATCTAAAAAATCTAAAAATCTAAAAAATCATAAAAATTGTAAAAAATTCAAAAGATTCTAAAAATCCAAAAAAATCTAAAAATTCCAAAAAAAATTAAGATTTTTTAGAATGTTTTTGATTTTTTAGAGTTTTATTAATTTTTTAGAATTTTTAGGATTTTTTAGAATTTTTTTATTATTTAGATTTTATTTATTTTATTTTTTAGAATTATTTGGATTTTTTAGATTTTTATGATTTTTTTAGAGTTAATTTCGCTGTTAGTCCCTGTGGTTTGCACAAATTAACATACTTAGGTACTAATAGTTTAAAATCACATTCTAGGTTATTAACTTTTCATTTTGTAACGTTTGGAGGTGTTAACGTTATTTGTAGGCTTAAAATCACATTTTATTAGTACATAAGTATGTTATTTTGTGCAAACCACAAAGACTAACTATGTTAATACCCTAGAAGTTAATACATCCAAACGCTACAAAATGAAAAGTTAATACACTAGATGGTGATTTTAAACAATTAGTACCTAAGTATGTTATTTTTTGCAAACCATAGGGACTAACTATGTAATTAACTCATTTTTTTATTTTTTAGAAATGTTTTGATTTTATAGAATTTTTTTGACTTTTTAGAATTTTTTACAATTTTTTTGATTTGTTTTATTTTTTAGGATTTTTTTTAGAATTTTTATATTGTTTGGATTTTTTTTTATTTTTAGAGTTTTTTTTATTTTTTATAATTTTCGGATTTTTTAGAATTTTTAAGATTTTTTTTTTTAGAGTTTTTTTATTTTTTTAGATTTTTTTTATTGTTTAGGATTTTTTGACTTTTTAGAATTTTTTTATTTTTTTACAATTCTTTTGATTTGTTTTAGTTTTTAGGATTTTTTTTTAGAATTTTTATATTTTTTAAAGTTTTTTTTTTGAATTTTTAAGATTTTTTAGAATTTTTTTTATTTTTTAGAAATTTATATTTTTTATTAACTTTTTTCTATATTTTTTATTATATGTTTTTTTTTTTAATTTTAATTATTTTTTCATCTCATGTTTACCCAACTTATATTAACCTAAACTCATCCTAACCCAAACCCAAACCCATCTTGACCCATTACCCATCCAACCTTTTTTTTAAATACCCATCCTGACCTATACCTATCCTAACCCAAACCCATCTTGACCCATTACCCAAACCCATCCAACTTGCCTACTTTGCCACCACTGGAATTAATACCACCTGATCAATTATAGAGTGACCCGTATATCCACAAGAAAGTATATACTGTAGTAACACCCAAATTAACATATTAGAGGAGCAATAGCAAATAATAATAATAATAATAATAATAATAATAATAAAATAAATAAAAAAAGTGAGCAGTAGTAAGTTTGGCAAGAGAAGATGATGCGAGAACAAAATCTTGTAGGAATGATATATAAAACATTGAGAATCGTTTATTTGATAAAAAGGTTTTCGTCTTTACAAATGAGGAGACAAAAAACATTCTCTGACCACATTATTTTTGTGCAACATTATACAACCCGGTCGTATAGAAGTAGAAGTGTGAAAATAAGATGTTTGGGGTGTGTGAATAATGAGAGCCTTTTTATTTCTTATGATTAATATATGTAAATTAATTGGTCTTTTCCTTAGATTCATAACACTAATTAAAGCATTTTGTGCTTTTGCTTTTCTATGTAAATTAAATAGAATTAGGTTCACAATAGTAATTATAACAATTTGTGCTTTTGCTTTTATATATAAATTAAAGAGAAAATGAGTATGAACGAAGTCAAGTATAAAAACAATTTGTGCTTTTGCTTTTCTATGTAAATTAAAAAGAAAATGAGTATGAACGAAGTCAAGTATAATTCCATATTCAGCCGTTCAAAAAAAAGTATAATTCCATATTTATTACACATACAATGCAATAGAAGGTTGGAAATTCGAATGTATGAGATTGCTTTGATGTTTTTTTATGTACTCGTTAAACCTTTTCTTTGTAAAGAAAATTCAGTTTCTCTTTTGTCAAAGAAATGTTTAATGTAAATGATTCCTGGGGGACATGTTACAAATATTTGTTCAAGTAAACAAAATAATACTGAACTAAAGTCTTATTATTTGGACTTCGAAGTGTTACAGTTGGACAACTACATTTATACATAGAGTGAAGATTAATCCAACGTGGTTGCTTGTTGGTAAAGTTAGTTGTTTTTAAAACGGTGCTTAAACCAACTTGTAAAATTGGGCCTAAAATCTGTACGAGGCAAGCATATCGTTCCGTTTTTTGTTCTAGGAATGTAGACTCCGTCCTTTCTTTGCCTGCTTTTTATCTTAGCGGGATCTAAGTGTCTAACAGATGCGCTAAAACCTTGTTGTTCTTTTCTTTTGATTAATGTATGTAAATCTTGTTGTTCTTTTCCTTGGATTCCTAGTAGTATTTAAAGCAATTTGCGCCTTTGCTTTACTATGCAATTTTAAAACATTCACGGAAATATAATTAAAGTTTTCAATTTCTTTTGATTAATATATGTAAATCTTGTTGTTCTTTTCCTTGGATTCCTAGTAGTATTTAAAGCAATTTGTGCCTTTGCTTTACTATGCAATTTTAAAGAGAAAATGAAATGTATGATTGAAGTCTAGTATCATTAGATACAAGGCAAAATAATTTGTGAATGTATGAGAATATGTTTGACGCTTTCTTCTTTTTATATACTCGTTAAACTTTTTTCTTTATAAAAAAGAAATATGTTTTTCTTTTATAAGGAGATGTATAACATAAGTGATTCCAAAGGATATAAGGAGACGTGTAACATAAGTGATTCCAAAGTACATATTACAAATATGTGTTGCATAAAAGTGCATAAAGCAACACTAATTAAGTAAAGATATACAAATATTTGTGTTGCGTAAAAGTGCACAAAACAACACTAATTAATCTTTAAGTAAAGAAAAGAACACAAAAGTTTATGTGATTAACTCTCCAACCCAATATAAAAGTCTTATATTTATTTATTTTTAAACAGAACTTCATGTATAAGGTTACCACACTCCTCAATTCAGAGACTCTTGTTTTACCCCACTCTGGATAGGCTATGTTGTCTTAACCGGGTCCACGCTGAGTTTAGAGTTTGGCTTTTTTGGCCGTTCCACAGGAACCATACCACCGGTTGCCACTTGACAGTCGTTGTGCCACCACAGGAGCAAAACTCTCTTTCGTAAGACACGATGGGACGAAAACCCGGGTGGGCTCGGGAATGAACTGACAACCTCACATAAGTCTTAGTTCAAATCCTTCGTTGCCTAATCCACCTCATATGACACAAGTGGTAATTAAACTTGAGTCTCTATTGGTAAACCTAAGTCTCCTACCACTAGGCTACAAATGAGGGATAGTTTACAGTTTTATATAGATTAAACATCAATCCAACGTGGTTGCTTGTTTGTTGATATGGAGCAATAAAGACCAAAAGCCCACTAGAAAATTAGTTTACCTATAATTTAAAAGGCCTATTCAATTAGTGGACATTTCCGGGTTTATTAATAACTGGTTTTAGGTATGAAACTAGGTACGGGTATTGAAAGCGAGTATTAAATATTAGGCTAAAAACCGTACCCTATGGGAACCGGTTAGAATAGAATATACATAAGGGTTCGGGTATTAAAACTGAGTATTAAATATTATTTTTTGATTTTACAAAAACTAAACTTGTTCAAAATTAAACTTGTACTTTGTAAAATAAATTTAAAGAAATTAACAAGGGAAACCTACTACATCAACAAAAACTTGTTCAAAATTAAACTTGTACTTTGTAAAATAAACTTAAAGAAATTAACAAGTGAAACCTAACACATCAACAAGATTTAAATGTTCCTTATTGTGGCACATATATGGAAAGGGAACATGATAAGTGAAACTCACCACATCAACAAGACATTATTCAACATATACAAAGATGATGGCAGGGAATAGTGTTTCCCTGCCATTGGTTGAAATGAGCGGCCGCCCCTCCTCTATTGGACCAACCATTTTATTATTTTATATCACTTTAAAATTACGGTTTTGCTCTCAGTTTAAAATTATGCTTTTCTCCCAACAAAAAAATATAATAACCCTTTTGCCACCAGCTCAAAATTATGATTTTGCCATCGATTCAAAAATTACGATTTTGCCCTCAGCTTTTTATATTATACCCGCTTTAAAATTACGGTTTTGCCCCAGTTTAAAATTACGTCTTCGCCCCAAGTTCAAAATAAAATTATGTTTTTGCCCCCAGCTCAAAATTACGATTTTTCCCTCGGTTCAAAATTACGATTTCACTCTCAGTTTAAATTTACTTTTTCGCTCTCAGCTAAAAAAAATTATGGTTTCCCCCTACCTCAAAATTACGATTTTACCATCGGTTCAATATTATAACCATACGTCTCGTTAGTCACGGTTTATAGCTTCGTGTCCTAGTCATCCGAAAGGCCACTAGCTTCATTTAAATCTTATTTTCACACCTATAGTTTCATTTATTTATAAAAGTAACAAACATGTAATTAATTTTTTTATTGGGAGAATAATCTTATTTTCACACCCTCTATACGAGACGTATGGTTATACAATCCGTATAGAACATTCTGACATGACAAATGTTGGATCATATAATGCTATACCGCTCTATTGATGCTATATGGCTTGCATAGATGATTCGTATAACATTCTATACGAGCCGTATAACATTATATGAGGTATTAGGGTTTGGGTCGTTTAACATTCTATACGGGTCGTATATGATAGATGGCTCATATATGAGACAAAAAAACATTCTCTGACCACTATTTTTGTGCAACAATCTCTTATACAACCCGGTCGTATAGAGGTAGAAGTGTGAAAATAAGATGTTTGGGGTGTGTGAATAGTGAGAGCCTTTTTATTTCTTATGATTAATATATGTAAATTTATTGGTCTTTTCGTTAGATTCACAATACTAATTAAAGCAATTTGTGCTTTTGCTTTTCTATGTAAATTAAAGAGAATTAGGTTCACAATAGTAATTATAACAATTTGTGCTTTTGTTTTTCTATATAAATTAAAGAGAAAATGAGTTTGAACGAAGTCAAGTATAAAAATAATTTGTGCTTTTGCTTTTCTATGTAAATTAAAAAGAAAATGAGTATGAATGAAGTCAAGTATAATTCCATATTCAGCCGTTCAAAAAAAAGTATAATTCCATATTTATTACACATACAATGCAAAAGAAGGTTGGAAATTGGAATGTATGAGATTGCTTTGATGCTTTTTATGTACTCGTTAAACCTTTTCTTTGTAAAGAAAATTCAGTTTCTCTTTTGTCAAAGAAACGTTTAAAGTATATGATTCTTAAGGGACATGTTACAAATATTTGTTCAAGTAAACAAAACAATACTGAACTAAAGTCTTATTATTTAGACTTCGAAGTGTTACAGTTTGACAACTACATTTATACATAGAGTGAAGATTAATCCAACGTGGTTGCTTGTTATTAAAGTTAGTTGTTTTTGAAACGGTGCTTAAATCAACTTGTAAAATTGGGCCTAAAATCTGTATGAGGCAAGCATATCATTCCGTTTTTTGTTCTAGGAATGTAGACTCTGTCCTTTCTTCGCCTGCTTTTCTTCTGAGCGGGATCTAAGTATCTAACAGATGCGCTAAAACCTTAAACTCCCTTCATGGAGGCGACAATCACTTCCCTCCGATAGACATCGTACTGCACTACTCAACAAATTTATAAGCTAATCTTTTTGATAATTCATTATTTGATGATAATAATTATTCACAACCAAGTAATTTTATTTTAGTAGTAGCTAAATAACATGACTAAATGTTCGTCTTTGTCGCTAACATTCTTTTTTAACAACACAATTTATAGATTTAAAATCGTAATAGAATAAACCAAAATGCTAAAATTTGCTAAAATCCATCAAAATTAGAATCAGACTTCAAACAAGAGAATATGGGCCCAAGAGTTAGCCAAACAATGTCAAAACCCTTTTTTTTAATTTTTGTCCATATTTTACAGATCCATCAAAATTAGAATCAGGCTTCAACAAGTGTAATACATAGTTCTCTAACCTAATCTTTTTATAAGTTTGTGTGTTATCATAACGCATTCTGACGGAGTATAGATCCACGTCGGAGGGCGCGGGATGTTCACCGCCACACAGTAGGGCAGGTGCATGTGTGCGTTGGGAGAAAGGGTAGAAGGAAGGTAATAAATGTTGTCTATAAATTTGGAATAAGAGGGGAGGAGATTAATTGAAAGTTGTAAAAATTAAACACATAACACTTTAAAACGGTAATAATACCTTTGGCAATTAAAAAAATTAAAAATAATTTTTAACACTTAGGCCATGGGTTATACTTTCACGCCCCTTAACTACACGTAGACGTCACATCATCCACTTAACCCTTTTTCACTTCACCTCACACCAAGGAAATGGTTTAGCCCCCATTAACGCCCCTTAAATTAATTAAAATACATATATAGCATGTTGTATGTGTGTGCAAATTTTCCAATGCTTGATTCCCTCCCTCTCTCTCCTAGTTAACTTCTTAACACGTGAAACTTTTAATGCCCATTAACACCCTTTAGGAACGGTATGACATGTGTTAACAGATGCCAACTAGGATTAACACCTATGGGTGTTAGAGTATACCAGGTGGCCTTATAAATTCTAAGTAAGAAAAAAGTGCATTTACATGTTGTTTATGTGACAACACTTTTTCCTCACCCAAGTCTCCAACCAAACCCTCGTAAGTTATAACAACTCTATACCGACACCCTGATAAATTTTTCCGACACCCTAATATATTTTAAAATATCCCAATGTGTCCAAAAATACACCCCATACGCAAAAACGGACCCCGAATACCTTAAATATTATTAAATTTAATTAAAAATAATGTTTTGGGTTTTAGGCGGGCCGCGTAAGGCACCCTTAACCCTTACGCGGGCCGTGAGAGGCCAAGAATGTGGCGCAGCCCGGTGCGGCCACGTGGCCCAACACCCGGCAAACCTAGTCGATGACCCGGATCAGCTACCCCTTTGACCAGAGTTGACATAGGCCGCGTAGGCCCTTGTCTCTCTTTACGCGGGCCACGTAAAAGTCAAGGTGAGGCCCTATAAGTAGGGGCCATCGGATCTTCAGTCTGTTCCCTCACTTTCTTTTCTCAATCACGAAAATCTGATAGAAGGCATTATATACGGGTGTTATACCCCCTAAATAATGAAGTTCTGCTCCGTTGTAAGTATTATAACCCCTGGATACATATTAGATACGTTGCCCGATTGATCTAGGGTTCCGTAACGGCTGTCGTGGTTCTGCCCGACGTAGTCGTTGGAATGCCGTCTCGGGGAGGGTATTACTAATGTTAAAATGGGTTATTATACTAACACGTGTGTTTTTGTGTAAATTATAGATAATTCTCAGGAAACCCTAAAGGATAATCTAAAACAGCAATGTGAGTAATCTCCTTTTTATAAACCGTTTTTACAAAACCTTAACTATTTTACAATGCAATTTAGCAGTGATTGAGTCTTTGTAATTCTACGATTACTGCCGGTATGTTGGGGTTTTGTATACAAAATGTGAGTACGCTACCATTGGACGAAGAGTTAGCCAATGTGTAATATAACCCACCAGTCAGGATTAACAGTACTGAATGAGTAATTGGGTAGATATAAACATTGTAATCGCCCTCAATACTGTTAAGTTTAAATTAAATTAATGTTTCTTGATTAAACTAGGATTCACTCACCAGTATTTTCCACTGACAAATGTTTTTAAAACGCGTTTTTGGTAACACAATGTGAAAGCCAATTAGAAGCCAGCTGGACAGCACTGAAGGCTTGGAAAAGTGGCTATAAAAGTTACCTAAATAAAGGAGGCGTTTTATTTCAATAAAATGGGAATTATCACTATAAATCAGTTTGTAATAAAAACTTGGGTTTCATCCCAATGTGTTTATTTATATATAAGAAGGTGGTTTTACTCTGATAAAATATTTCCTAACTACGGTCCTGATGTAAATTCCGCTGCCAAAATTGAATAAACAAGCGATACCACCGAAACTGGTTTGTGGCCGCCTGTTCCTGGGGATTAGGGATCGGGGGTTGTGACAGAAGGTGGTATCAGAGCTAAGCCACTGATTCAGCCACAGAAGTGTTCTGCTGACATCAAAATTCAAATTGTTAGGAAATAAATTACAGGAATACGTGCACAATTGTAATTCTTGTTATGTGTTATTTGACTATTTGTTAGTTTACAGTATGAGCGACCAAGGACCATCTGACGCGTATCGTCAATTTTCTGGTTCGCCTAGAAGCGAAGGCACCTCCTCTTCTCGGCCTGTCCTCTCAGGGTACTCTGCTGATACGGAAGAATGAATCTTTGTGTTTAAGGCTCAGTCAGAAGAGCCATTTCCTCATAAAAAGAGGGGATGGTTCAGTCGAGGGGCACACGAGCGTAGAAAGCGTATGAAAAAGTTACAAGACCAGAGAGCACTAGCAGCAGCCAAAAGAGAAACCGATGCCTATGCCTAGGACATGATTAATAGGGGTATAGCCAACATCCACATCCTAGCCACCACTGCAGCTGACCCTAATCTGGAACAAATGATAGCACCCCAACCACAACTACCAATCCCTGACCAACCAATGGAAATAGAAAACCTTGAAAATCAAGTAGAAATGCATGACTTCAATCCGGAAGAAATACCTAGGGTACCTGCACCAAACCCCCTAGACCCAAATTACGACCCCTGGTGTGACGACAATAGGGACTATGTGCAACATTACCGATACATGAAGACATGCCCATGCCAAACATAGGAGCCTACCCAAGTTTGGATCCTTTAGATCCCTATTACCACAATGAATACATTAGGGAGATTTTAGAAGATCCTTACCGATTCCAGGCCCCTACACCTCCATACCAGGAACCCCCCCCCCCCCAGATTCCAAACCCAGTCCTAGAACCTGCACCCCCAATGAGTGCAGACAATGTACAAGAACTTAGGACATTTGGTGAGGAAATTTTAGAAAGTAGTGAACGAATGTGACAGTTGGGAGAGCGACTCGTCTGGAAGTACGACGAGTGCAATATGGATTTCTGGATGAATCCATATCCGTAGATGTGTAGATGTGATGGTGAAAACGGTAGTAGTAATAATAATCATATAATAAAATAAATAATAAAATAAAATAAAATATGTGTGTACGGATGCCTACTACTATTAATGTAATTTTATTTCAGTACTGGTATGTAATAGATGCATAATATATGAATAGAGTACAGTCACAATGATCGACGCTTTTGAGTTTGACCAAAATGCGTGTCATGGGATTAACTATATTAAATATTATTTTGTGATATTAATATGTGGTAAATGTTTAAAATTCAGATGGCCGACGAAGGAAATCAGGAAAATCTGAATAACGATAACCAGAGCAACATTAACTTGGTTAATGAGAATCCAAGCATCAATAAAAATGGAAACCAAGTGGATAATAGTGTTATCCAACACATAGTGGCACAAGGAATCATAGATGCAATGCCATTTATTATTCAAACGGTTCAGGAAGTGAATAATAAAAGTAAACATAGCAGTAAACGACCAATTGAACCAGAACACAACATAAACAATGGACCCGTACTTCAAGTGCCCATTCCCAAAAGACGAAGAACCATGCCTTATGGTTGTTCTTACAAAGAATTATGATCCTGCAAACCAATAGAATTCTCAGGCAATGAAGGACCCATTGAAACTCTACGCTTGATAGAAAAGACTGAGGCAGTCTTAAAAATAAGCAAGTGTGCTGAAGAAGACAAAATAATGTTTGCCTCTAATCTATTTAAAACTCAGCCTTAGAATGGTGGAACGCTATCCTCCAGTCAAAAGGAAGTGATAGGGTATACAACATGGAATGGGAGGAATTTAAAAATATGGTAGAAAGGAAATTCTGCCCTCCCAATGAAAAGGAACATATAGCAAATAAATTTCTGAACCTTAGGATGACCGGGGTAGATAGTAAGGGTTATACTACTACATTCTTTGAATATGCCAGAACAGTACCAACCCTTGCATCACCTGAATCAGTATTAATCTCCCGTTACATCTGGGGATTAATCGGGGAGATTAGACATGTAGTCAAGGCAGCTAGACCTCAAACCATAGAAGAAGCTGTAGAACTAGCCAACACCTTGACAGATGAATTAATCCGTACTAGAGAAGAAGACCAGAGGAGAAACCTAGCTCAAAGACTTACCCAGGAATTCCGATTTGGAAATTCCAATTGTGGGAAAAACGTAGGTTCCACATCTGCACCTTATTGCAAGTATTGCAAAAGGAAGCATTCTGGAAGATGCTCCTTATATTGCAATTTCTGCAAAATATCAGGTCACAAGGAAGAAGATTGCAGGAGGAAAGCCAACAACAGGATATGCTACAAATGCGGAGAACAAGGTCATATCAAGTCAAACTGTCCGAAATTAGCTCCAGCTACAAATAAGAAGAACACTAAAAATGCTAGAGCATTCGTTCTGGCTGCAGATGAAGCCAAAATGATTCCAGACGTGATAGCTGGTACGTTTTTTTAATGATATTTTTGCTAAAGTATTATTTGACTCTGGTGCAAACCAAAGTTTTATTAATACTTTGTTTTGAAAACTTCTAAATCAGTCATTAACTAAACTACCACAAGAATGTCTAGTAGAGACAGCAAATGGAGAAACAGTTAGGATTTCTGAAATCTTGCAGGGAGCAAGAATATAATTTTTAAACCAAAAATTTATGGCAAATCTGTATCCCATGAATCTGGCAGGATTTGATATCGTTTTAGGAATGGATTGGTTAATAGCCAATAAATCCAGTATTTTATGTGATCAAAAGTCAATCTATGTAAATTCCCCAAAAGGTGAAAAGATCACAATTAAAGGAGATAAACCCTCTAGGTCCACTAAATTCATCTTTGTGATGAAAACTGCAAGTTATGTAAGAAAAGGGTCTATAGTGTATCTGATTTCCATAATCACTAACACTAAAGGAAAAGAACTAAAGGACATTCCAGTAGTGTCTCAGTTTTCATATGTATTTCCAGAAGAATTACCAGGACTACCGCCAGATAGAGAAGTTGAATTCAGAATCCACTTGCTACCAGGAACGGCGCCGATTGCTAAAGCACCTTACCGTTTGGCACCCGCCGAAATGCAGGAACTAAAGAAACAATTAGACGAATTGCTGGAAAAAGGATTTATACAGCCAAGCTCGTCGCCATGGGGAGCACCAATATTATTCGTTAAAAAGAAGGACGGATCAATGCGTATGTTGTAACACCCTTAAATTTTTACTGATATTTAAGACTAATTATATACAAAAGACATTGATTTAACATAAGTTTCATAAGTTGAGTTCACAAGTATCGCAAAAACCTTAGTCAACTAATGACTACGTTGGAACATTCAAAAAGATTGTTTAAGAAACTGTTTACAACCCATGAACAAAGTTTAAGAAAGATTAAAACATAGCGGAAGCTTCAAAAGTCGTGTTCGGTTCCTTGCCGTTGCTTGACCGCCATCCGTAAGGTCCACCACATCACCTAGGGTCAAAATCTTTGAAACATTAGTTTGACTTGGTTATGATGTAATACAATAACATGGAAACCAACAACAAGTTTAAAAAAAAACAATAAAACATTTTCTGTTTCCACCGTAACTTACGGTGGAACCGTAAGTTACGGTGAGTCCTGGAATGTCCTGGTCCACCGTAAAACAGGAGGACTTTACCGTAAACATCAGACCTCTACCGTAAATTACGGTAATACCGTAATTTACGGCAGTACCTGGAAATTCCTGTTTTTGTTTGATTTGTTTAATACACTCAAACCCAAATCTCGGATTTCGCTTTCCTAACACACCGAAACATTAAACTCTCGTATTTCTAGTATGTTATATTTTAACCCACATCAAAAATCAATCAAGGCGTTTCAAGAATCCATTTTCTGTCACTTGTTTTGACCCGTTTACTTGATTTAGACGCAAGGTCACTTCCGTGACGTATTGGTCTATTTTGTTTACCATGTTTTCAAGATTTCAACATAAAACTAATAAATAATTTTAATGTAACGAAACGGTAATTTCGTACCTTTAGAACGCGTCTTTCCCCCGTGAATTCCCTCCGGCTTGTCCGCTTGATGATCCAGACTCTTTGCCTAGAAAAATTCAGTTTACAACTTGTTTAGAATTCTTTTCATGACCATAATCACATCATTGTGGAGCATGATCAAATCTGCGTTTTCATCCTATTTTTATCATTTAAATCCTCACTTAGGCATTTCAACAAACACCTAACGGGTCAGATTCTTCTATAATTATTGCTAAGTTCATGATTTGCAATAAACATCTAATTTCGCTAAATTAGTAAATTTCACATACATCTTGACATCTATATTTCTGAATTTACTTTGCCAATTCAGATTTTACTATAACAATAGTCATAATTCTAGTATTCATCAAGTTTCCTTCAAGCTCATTAGTCTCCTAACATGTAAACCCCAAACCTTACAAACATGATGCAAAGTTTTCACAAGAATTCACCTAGGGTTTGACTCTAGACTTCATATTAGTTCAACATTCAATCATGCATGGCATATCTAGGCTCAATTTCAGCTTTTCACAATTAACCTAGAATTCATGATGGATCAAAGTACCAAGATTTTACATACCTTTTGATCCTTACAACGAGGTGATTACTGATTTGTGTTTAGAATTCGATTTGGGACGGATTTGAGGCTTCAATTTTGCAGATTTTAGTGTGAAGTTTGGGTTTGGAGAACACCCTGGTCGCCCCCCTTCTTCTGGTTCGACCAGACACACCAAAAATGGTGTGTTTGGTGAGTTTTATTAAAATCCAGCATTTATCTTTCATTCCTAGGCAAGTTTAGTCCCTCACTTATCATCTAACTTTAAATACTAGTGTTTTTAACCTAGTGTTAGTTATTTCTAGCCTTGTAATTTTAACTAGGTTAAAATTTCTAGATGATCAATTCTTGTTTATGAAATCCTTAATTTCCTGATATCAAGATTTATATTTTCGGGGTGTTACAAGTCCACCCCCCTTAAAAGGGTTTCGTCCCCGAAACCGAATTACGTACCAAATAAAGTAGGATAAAGCCGACGCATCTCTTCCTCGGTCTCCCACGTGGTGTCAGAGCCTTTTCTATGCTCCCATTTGACTTTGACTTGATCGGTTTGTCTATTTCATAAATGTTTGACCTTTCGATCTAAAATCTCCAACGGTTTCACAACATAATTCAGCCTATTATCCACTTCAATATCATCATAATGGATATAGGCTGTTTCGTCCGCTAGGCATTTTCATAATTGTGACACGTGAAATGTGCCATGAATCCCACTTAGTTCTTCCGGTAACTCAAGACGGTAGGCCACCTTGCCAACTCTCCCGATAATTTTGAATGGCCCAATAAACCTCGGACTTAGTTTCCCCCTTTTTCTGAATCTAATAACGCCCTTCCATGGGGAAACCTTTAGCATGACCATGTCACCCACTTGGAATTCTATCGGCCTCTTTCTTTTATCAGCATACGCCTTTTGCCTGTCTTGAGCTGCTTTCAAGTGTGCTCGAACTTTTTCAATCTTCTCATTCGTGGATCGTACTATATCTTGGTGGGCGAGTTCACGTGGACCCACTTCACCCCAACACACCGGGGTTCGACACTTCCTACCGTAAAGCATTCCGTATGGTGCCATCTTAATACTTGATTGGTAACTGTTGTTATACGAAAACTCGACTAACGGTAGGTGAACATCCCAGCTGCCTCCAAAGTCGATTATACACGCCCGTAGCATGTCCCCCAATGTCTGTATCGTTCTTTCACTTTGTCCATCCGTTTGAGGATGGTACGCAGTGCTAATGAACAATTTGGTCCCCATTTGCTCTTGGAAATCTTGCCAGAAGTTCGAAGTAAACCGGATATCCCTATCAGACACGATGGACACCGGTACCCCATGACGTGCTATGATTTCATTGGTATAAACTTCTGACATCTTTTCTGACGTATAAGTCTCACGAATCGGAATGAAGTGAGCACTTTTCGTCAATCTATCCACCACTACCCATATGGCATCAAAACCACGATTCGTCTTAGGCAACTTGGTTAACAGGTCCATTGTAATATGTTCCCATTTCCAAACCGGAATTTCTAACGGTTGGAGTTTGCCGTATGGTTTCTGGTGCTCCGCCTTGACTTGTAAACATGTCAAGCATTTTTCCACATACTTCGCCACGTCCCTCTTCATTCCGGGCCACCAATAATTTTGTTTCAAATCATTGTACATCTTGGTCGCACCCGGATGAATTGAATAACGGGATTTATGAGCTTCATTAAGTAGAAGCGCCTTCACTCCACAGGTATGTGGGACCCATATCCTTCCGGATCGAGTCTTCAACCCGTGGTTCCCATCCGACAAATCTTTCAATTGACCAATTATTCTTTCTTTCTTCCAATTCTCTTCTTTTACCGCTTCTAACTGCGCCTCTCGAATACGTTCAAGTATACCCGAGGTCACCACGAGTTGCATCGACCTTACTCGTATCGGGACGTAGTCCGCTTTTCTACTTAGCGCATCCGCCACTACATTAGCCTTTCCGGGGTGGTAATGTATTTCACAATCGAAGTCTTTCACCGTTTCTAGCCATCTTCTTTGTCGCATATTTAACTCCTTCTGATCGAAGAAGTATTTTAAGCTCTTGTGATCGGTGAATATGGTGCACTTTACCCCATATAAGTAATGCCTCCATATTTTTAAGGCAAATACCACCGCAGCCAACTCAAGATCATGCGTGGGGTATTTCTTCTCGTGTATCTTCAGTTGTCTCGAGGCATAAGCTATAACTTTGCCCCGTTGCATTAAAACACAACTGAGCCCCGATAGTGAAGCATCAGAATAAACCACCATGTCTTCGACTCCGTCTGACAATGTCAGTACCGGAGCTTGAGTTAAGTTCACTTTTAATGTTTGAAACACCCTTTCTTGATCTACACCCCAAATAAACTTTTCTTTCTTCCGGGTTAATTTTGTTAGCGGTGACGCAATCTTGGAGAAATCTTGAATGAATCTCCTATAGTATCCCGCAAGTCCCAAAAAGCTTCTAATTTCAGAAGGGTTCTTTGGGGGACTCCATTTTGACACGGCCTCTATCTTTGACGGATCCACCAATACTCCGTCGGCACTTATGACATGGCCAAGAAATTGTACCTCTCGTAACCAAAAGGCACATTTAGAGAATTTTGCGTATAACTTCTCTCGTTTAAGGGTCTCTAACATTTCTCGTAAGTGATGTGCGTGTTCAGCTTCACTTTTCGAATACACCAAGATATCATCGATAAACACGATGACCGACTTATCCAGCATTGACTTGCAAACCCGGTTCATGAGGTCCATGAAAGCCGCGGGTGCGTTTGTTAGCCCAAATGACATCACGAGGAATTCGTAATGTCCGTATCTAGTGCAGAAAGCCGTCTTCGGCACATCTTCTTCTTTGACCTTTAATTGATGATACCCCGATCTAAGGTCAATTTTTGAAAACCAGTTCGCACCTTGTAGTTGGTCGAATAAGTCATCTATCCTCGGGAGCGGGTATCGGTTCTTTACCGTGAGTTTGTTTAACTCCCGGTAATCGATACACATGCGCATGCTCCCGTCTTTCTTTCTTACGAACAACACCGGTGCGCCCCAAGGAGACACACTCGGCCTTATGAATCCCTTGTCAAGCAGGTCTTGGATTTGGGACATCAACTCTTGTAATTCCGACGGTGCAAGTCGGTACGGGGCTTTTGCTACGGGTTTCGCGCCCGGAATCAATTCGATCCCGAACTCTATTTCCCGTTCAGGCGGTATCCCCGGTAAATCTTCCGGAAAAACGTCTTCATAATCTCGTACTACTGGTACTTCTCCAATCTTTCGTGATTCTTTCTTGGGCTCATTAGCGTATATCATGAATGCCTTGCATCCTCGCTTCATTAGCTTGTGAGCTTTCAACATTGAGCATACTATGGGGTTGCCTCTTTTTTCGCCATAAATGGTGACGTGTTTCCCGCTCGGAGATGTTAGTTTTATCTCTTTACGGAAGCACACGACCTTTGCATGGTGTCGAGATAGCCAATCCATCCCAACGACTACTTGAAATTCTCCCATCGACATCGGGATTAGATTTATCAAATATTCTTCATCGTCGATGCTCAGTTTACAATTTTCACATACATCACAAACAATAAAGCTCTTGTTATTACCTATCTCTACTTCTAAAGGCACAGGTAATTTTGTTAGAACAAATGAAGGATGTCGAATAAGTCCATATGAAACAAAGGATTTATTCGCACCCGTATCAAATAACACGTGTGCAGGAATTGAATTTATAGCAAATATACCTGAGACTACATCAGGTTCCACCTTTGCTTCTGCGGCGGTTAGTTGAAAAGATCTTGCCTTTGCTTTCGGGGCTTCACCTTTCGGTCCCTGCCCATCCTTCTTTCCAACCAGCTCCGGGCATTCCGACTTCTTGTGACCTGTTCGATAACAATTGTAACAAACCGTCATTTTCTCCGGGCATGATATAGCCATATGTCCCGTTTTCTTGCATATGGGACAAGGCTTATCCTTGTAACGGCATTCGCCTTTATGACCCTTCCCGCATATTCTGCAACTTGGCGACCCGCCTTTCGTATCAGATTTCTTTGCGCTTTCGTTTGTTCGTGCCTTCTTAGTAGGGATTGGATTCGCATCTTGTGCCCTTCGTTCACCCCGTTCTATGCTCTTTTTCAGTTCGATCTCCCTTTCCCGAGCAGCATTGACAATCTCGGTAAGGGTCTCATATTTTGAAGGGGTTATGAACTCTCTATACTCCGCACTTAGCATGTTATGGTAGTAATAGACCTTTTGTTCTTCATTTGTCACCAAATCATCACAGAACTTTATCTTGTCCATAAACATCCCCGTGATCTTGTCTATGGATTCACCCTTGTGTCTGAGTTGCATGAACTCTTCCTTGATTCTATTTATGACCGCTTTGGGACTATGGTGTTTAAGAAACGGCGTCTTAAACTCCTCCCATGTCATGGCCTTAGCCGCTTCACTTCCAATCTCCTTCTTTTTGTTATCCCACCAGTCTTTCGCTTGACCTCTTAATTGACCCGTACCATAAGCTACGTAGTCATTTTCATTACAATGAGTTCTCTCGAATACTCCTTCAATATCACTTAGCCATCGTTGGCACACAATTGGATCAACCTCCCCATTATATATTGGTGGTTTACAGGCCATGAATTCCTTGTATGAACAAGGCTTTCGTCCACCATGCTTTTCCTTTACTACATTTGAATCATCTTCCAGTTTCTTGATTCTATCTTCTACTATTGATAAAACTGTGTTTTGAATTTTATCAATAAAGCCCGACAAACTGTTTTCGATCGCCTTTCCAACCTCTTCGGCAATCACTTCCCTCACTTGTTCGGTGACTCTTGGCACCGCATCATCGTTACCTTTATCAGCCATCTCTATTTCTGAAATGTTTACATAAGTTGTTAAACATTCCATTTATAACACATGCTTTACTTGCTTTGATTTAATCAGGTTCACAACTCGATTTAATCATTCTTGTTTCAATTCAATCAAGTTCGTAACTTGATTTAATCATTCTTGTTTCAATTCAATCAAGTTCGTAACTTGATTTAATCATTCTTGTTTCAATTCAATCAAGTTCGTAACTTGATTTAATAATTCTTGTTTCATGCATTTCTTGTTTTTGAGTGAGCTTACACACTCTTTTCATGCATATTTGTTCATTTCTCACTTTCTACGTAGTACATAATTTATTAACAAAATAAGTTAGTTCTTACCGGACGATCGATCAAGCTTGAACCGAACACTTATTGACAACCTTGAGCTCTGATTACTAACTTGTAACACCCTTAAATTTTTACTGATATTTAAGACTAATTATATACAAAAGACATTGATTTAACATAAGTTTCATAAGTTGAGTTCACAAGTATCGCAAAAACCTTAGTCAACTAATGACTACGTTGGAACATTCAAAAAGATTGTTTAAGAAACTGTTTACAACCCATGAACAAAGTTTAAGAAAGATTAAAACATAGCGGAAGCTTCAAAAGTCGTGTTCGGTTCCTTGCCGTTGCTTGACCGCCATCCGTAAGGTCCACCACATCACCTAGGGTCAAAATCTTTGAAACATTAGTTTGACTTGGTTATGATGTAATACAATAACATGGAAACCAACAACAAGTTTAAAAAAAAACAATAAAACATTTTCTGTTTCCACCGTAACTTACGGTGGAACCGTAAGTTACGGTGAGTCCTGGAATGTCCTGGTCCACCGTAAAACAGGAGGACTTTACCGTAAACATCAGACCTCTACCGTAAATTACGGTAATACCGTAATTTACGGCAGTACCTGGAAATTCCTGTTTTTGTTTGATTTGTTTAATACACTCAAACCCAAATCTCGGATTTCGCTTTCCTAACACACCGAAACATTAAACTCTCGTATTTCTAGTATGTTATATTTTAACCCACATCAAAAATCAATCAAGGCGTTTCAAGAATCCATTTTCTGTCACTTGTTTTGACCCGTTTACTTGATTTAGACGCAAGGTCACTTCCGTGACGTATTGGTCTATTTTGTTTACCATGTTTTCAAGATTTCAACATAAAACTAATAAATAATTTTAATGTAACGAAACGGTAATTTCGTACCTTTAGAACGCGTCTTTCCCCCGTGAATTCCCTCCGGCTTGTCCGCTTGATGATCCGGACTCTTTGCCTAGAAAAATTCAGTTTACAACTTGTTTAGAATTCTTTTCATGACCATAATCACATCATTGTGGAGCATGATCAAATCTGCGTTTTCATCCTATTTTTATCATTTAAATCCTCACTTAGGCATTTCAACAAACACCTAACGGGTCAGATTCTTCTATAATTATTGCTAAGTTCATGATTTGCAATAAACATCTAATTTCGCTAAATTAGTAAATTTCACATACATCTTGACATCTATATTTCTGAATTTACTTTGCCAATTCAGATTTTACTATAACAATAGTCATAATTCTAGTATTCATCAAGTTTCCTTCAAGCTCATTAGTCTCCTAACATGTAAACCCCAAACCTTACAAACATGATGCAAAGTTTTCACAAGAATTCACCTAGGGTTTGACTCTAGACTTCATATTAGTTCAACATTCAATCATGCATGGCATATCTAGGCTCAATTTCAGCTTTTCACAATTAACCTAGAATTCATGATGGATCAAAGTACCAAGATTTTACATACCTTTTGATCCTTACAACGAGGTGATTACTGATTTGTGTTTAGAATTCGATTTGGGACGGATTTGAGGCTTCAATTTTGCAGATTTTAGTGTGAAGTTTGGGTTTGGAGAACACCCTGGTCGCCCCCCTTCTTCTGGTTCGACCAGACACACCAAAAATGGTGTGTTTGGTGAGTTTTATTAAAATCCAGCATTTATCTTTCATTCCTAGGCAAGTTTAGTCCCTCACTTATCATCTAACTTTAAATACTAGTGTTTTTAACCTAGTGTTAGTTATTTCTAGCCTTGTAATTTTAACTAGGTTAAAATTTCTAGATGGTCAATTCTTGTTTATGAAATCCTTAATTTCCTGATATCAAGATTTATATTTTCGGGGTGTTACATATGTACATTGACTATCATGAATTGAACAAAGTCACGATTAAGAATCGGTACCCATTACCAAGGATCGATGATCTGTTCGATCAACTGCAAGGAGCTCGATTTTTCTCTAAAATCGATTTAAGGTCAGGATATCATCAATTAAAAGTACAGGAAGAGGACATTCCTAAGACCGCCTTCAGAACGAGGTATGGCCATTATGAATTTACTGTCATGCCATTTGGTTTAACCAATGCCCCAGCCGCATTTATGGACATGATGAACCGAATATGTAAGCTATATTTGGATAAATTCATAATTGTTTTTATTGATGATATTCTCATTTATTCTAAAAGTAAGGAAGATCATGCAAAGCATTTGCACGCACTTTTAAGTCTATTAAGAAAAGAAAAGCTTTATGCTAAATTTTCAAAGTGCGAGTTTTGGTTAGAACAGGTACAATTTCTTGGACACTTAGTCAATCATGAAGGAATTCATGTGGATCCCACAAAAATCGAGCCGATTACCAAATGGAAAACACCTGAGTCACCAACCGAGGTTAGAAGTTTCTTAGGATTGGCCGGTTATTATAGAAGATTTATTCGAGATTTCTCTAGAATAGCCATTCCTTTAACTAAGTTAACGTGTAAATCCATTAAGTTTGAATGGGGACCAAAACAAGAAGAAGAATTTAGAATTCTTAAACAAAGATTAACTAATACACCCATACTAGCATTACCAAAAGGAACTGAAGACTTTGTAGTCTATTGTGACGCTTCCAAACTAGGTTATGGATGTGTATTAATGCAACGCCAAAAGGTTGTAGCCTATGCGTCTAGTCAACTTAAGAATCATGAAGAGAATTATTCAACCCATGATCTAGAACTAGGAGCTATAATTTTTGCCCTTAAGATTTGGAGACATTACCTTTATGGTAGTAAGTTTACCGTATTCACTGATCATAAAAGTTTAAGGTATGTTTTCGGGCAAAAGGAGTTGAATATGAGACAAAGACGTTGGATGGAAATGCTTAGTGATTATGATTGTGATATCCAGTATCATGCAGGAAAAGCAAATGTAGTTGCCGATGCTTTAAGTCGAAAGTATCATGAAAAGTCAAAAAGGGTACATTCTCTTAAATTAAATCTACAAGTAGATTTAAACGATCAAATTAGAAAGGCACAAGAATCGGTAATCAAGGATGATACTAAAAAAATTGAAAGGTATGATTAAAGAATTAGAACAAGGAACAGATGGAATTTGGAGATTCGATAAAAAAGAAAATGTGGATACCTAAATTAGGAAACATACGTCATCGTATATTAGAAGAAGCTCATAAGTCTAAATATACAATGCATCCTGGAAATGATAAGATGTACCAGGATTTAAGAAAGAATTTCTGGTGGATAGGAATGAAAAAGGACATAGCAGCCTATGTTTCTAAATGTTTAACCTGTTCACAAGTTAAAGCTGAACACCAGAAACCCTCAGGTTTATTACAACAACTAGAAATGCCAGTGTAGAAATGGGAATTAATAACAAAGGATTTTGTTGCCAAATTACCCAAAACAAGGAAAGGTAATGATACAATATGGGTGATTGTAGATAGGCTAACCAAGTCAGCTCATTTCCTACCAATGAAGGAAACTTTTAGTATGAAACAATTAGCCAAATTGTATGTAAATAAAATCGTTTCATTACATGGAATACCTTTATCAATTGTTTCTGATAGGGATAGCCGTTTTACCTCTCATTTTTGGTCAAGTTTCCAAAAAGCCAAGGGAACCAAGTTGAATCTAAGCACAGCATATCATCCTCAAACGGACGGACAAAGCGAAAGAACAATTCAGACAATGGAGGACATGCTTAGAGCTTGTGTAATTGATTTCAGAGGTAATTGGGACGATCACTGATGGGTGTCAAGTGTTATATATATTAGGTGTATATTTTAAGCCCCTTTAACACTTTTTAGTCAAGTTTTAAATTTATAAAACACGATATTTACTAACACTAGACACTCATATGGGCAAGTGCACCCATCGTGAGCGTAGTATAATGTTGGTAAGATACCGAGGTCGTCCAAGGACACAAGAGCTTTTAGTACCGGTTTATCCTCAACGTCTAATCAAAATCAAAAAGTTTAGAAAAATGTTTTAAACTAAGAAAAATAAAAACTAACTAAAATGCTGAAAAATAAAAATAAAAGAAAAACAGATAGACAAGATGAATCACTTGGTTCCGACTCGTATCTAGTGTAACCTTTGATTATTTCCGCACTTTTGCACTATTTTAAGAGATTATCTTAGTTATTGTAGTAGGCCCCTCTTTTGAAGGTGACGTTACCCTCACCCCAGTAGTTTGAGTCAGCAAGGATACAATCCTAAAAGGGTGGATTATTAGAAGATAATTAATTAAGTTATTAATGCAAATTATAGTAGGCCCCTCTTTTGGAGGTGACGTTACCCTCGACTAAGTAGTCTGAGTCAGCAGGGATACAGTCCTTAATAGCCGGGTTATAGTATTAATAGTAGTTAACTTATGAGGGGATCAAAGAGTTTGGACCCCCGCCATCCAATACCGTTAAGTATTGAAGGAGGTCCTACTAAATTTGACCCATGTCCATTGCAGGACCTCTAAACGCTGAACAATGGCAAGACCTTTACCAAACCGTTCCCTTAACCCCCGACCAGGTAGCCAACATACCTCCATATAGACCGTGGAGATATGAATGGTGAAAATCTTTTATTTTATATAGACAGTAAAATAATGCCAAGACACCACGGACAAACGATAAGGAAAGATCACCTTCAACATAAGAAACTAGTTATTAAAGTCATTAATACAAAACCAAGTAAAAAGTGCGAAAAGATTAGAAATAAAAAGTATTACACTAGACACTTTGTCTTCACCAAGTGATGTAAGAGACTTAGGCAAACATGGCCTTGATTGTCAAGAACTCTTACGATCAATCTTGGATCCCGAGACGACTCACACACTCTACGATGGACAATGGATGATGGTGGTGGATGATGGTGTTATGGTGGTGGTGGGTGGTGGTGGGTGAAGTGTGAGAGAGGTGGTGTGCCAAGGGATGGTTTGAGCTTGAGCCAAGCACTCCTATTTATAGGCTGAACAGAAGCTCGGGCACGGCCCCGTGTCCACATCCTTCTCTTTCTTCATTTAATGCAGTTTTGTCTTATTGGTTGACCACGCCCCCGTGTCTGCTGAGCACGACCCCGTGTGCAGAAGAATCTTTTTACTATGAAGATTTGCCTGGATTGTGCGAATCTTATGGTTGACCACGGCCCCGTGTCCGCTGAGCACGGCCCCGTGGTGGGCAATAGAAGCTTCTACCACTTTGTCTTTTCTGCTGACACTTGGGCACGCCCCCGTGCTGGCTGAGCACGGGGCGTGTTCAGTCTCCTGTCTTCTTGTTTTGCTTGGGAAGATGTTGTCGTGGGTTCGGGCATGTCACGTCTTGTTCCTTTTCTTGTATTTATGTTAGATTTTGATGTCTTTTTGCTTCTTTTGTTAATTTGAGCTTATTTAATCCTGAAAATACAAAAGGAAGACAAAAGCACACTTTTTCCAACATTAGTACTAAAAAGGGTTAGTTTTATGCCACAATTGATGAAATTTATATGTTGCATTTTTAACACATCAAATACCCCCACACTTGAATCTTTGCTTGTCCTCAAGCAAAACTCTTTAATATGTGGCTATTACACTCCCAAATGGAATGGGTGGAAAAGAAGGTTTTTGGGCTTATCATAGAGTGTCCGGATTTCCAAGATTCTTTATTTAGTTTTATTTTTATTTATTTACAATCCTATTCGTCATGATTTATTTAAAACTTTTCATAAGATAAATTACTTATTAGGGCATAACATGCCTTTGTAAAATTTTATTTATATACAAGTTCACATACCTCACGGGATCACTCAACACTCGGCCGAAGATGTATTTTTGTGGATCACTCGAGAGCGGCATGGAACTTACTCCTACCATAAGCTTGCCAAGCAATCAATCCTCCTCCTTTTTAACTTATATACCTTTGTAAATATCAAGAGGACTTTGTAGGTGAAGGGTTAGGCTTGGGTTAAAGGTAGGTGGTTGGGTTAGTGGTTAGTAGAAAATGGGCGAAAAGCGTAACAAGCGTCGGTTTTCGTAAGACTTTATATTTTTCAACTTTTATTTTTATGAAGCTATTTTTCAAACAAAGTCATTTTTGATAAACTTGTTTGTTTATTTGCTTTTGCTTCATAATCAACTCTTTTTTTTTTTTTTTTTTTTTGAAAAGTCATACGAAAAACCGAACTTGTTACTAAAACAAAGGGTTAAAAAATGAAAAAGGGTTTTGGTGGGTAAAAGGGTGTTTGGTTTGGGTTATGAAATGAAAAGGTTTAGGCTCAAAGGGGCTAACTAGGGGGATTTTGGGTAGGTGGTAAAAAAAGAAAAATAATGGTGTAGAAATAAAAAGGGGTTAGTCCTAATGCCTCCGTCATTTACTTACTCGGGTTTAAGTTGATAAGGACTGGGAATGTATCGTCATGGCAAGTTCTAGAGTCGTAAGAACCAAGCGGCTATTCACACAAGAAACGAAAAATGAGCATTTAGTCTAATGATATGTAATTGTATGCTCAATAAAGGCTCAAAACTCACTTTTGTGGGAATGAGTTTTTATGTGATCAAGTATATATAATCAAATTTTAACTAAGTTTGCCATGCCTTTTCATAATTTTCTTATGTTGGTTCTTTTTATCACGACGCTATCGGTTGTAAATTCGTAAAAATATAACCTTTTTAAGAACTTGAATTTCCCGAGTTAAACCTAGACAAGTAAAAAAAATGAAAATTTTTGAAAAAATTTGGGGTGATTAGCGGTTCCAATAGAGTTTTGTGTAAGGCTTGTATTTAGGACTTGCAAGATTCAAGGTTTTAGCATCCCCCCCACACTTAAATTACACATTGTCCTCAATGTGTCCCAAAAATAAGTTTTTAGGTTGATTGAATGTGTAAGAAGGTGTAAAAAGCAAAAATTTTGTGTTACTGGGCGCTGAACACGGCCCCGTGTTGTCCGGGCACGGCCCCGTGTTCAAGTGCCAGTAACAAAATTAAATCAAGAGAAACAGAAGCCTGGACACGGGGGCGTGTTGGGTGAACACGGCCCGTGTCCAGTTACCTGAACTGGGTCTTTTTCTGCAGACTGTGCAGCACGGGGCCGTGTTGGGTGGACACGGCCCGTGCCGAACTTACTGTAAACGAAGAAATTTGTCGGATGGTCCTGTTTTCCTGCATGGGGTGCTGGTTCAAGTTTCCCTTGTATCCTTTGTCATCTCAAGTGCGTTTTATTCACTTCAACACCACCCAAACACCAAAGTAACTAAAAAACATCATTCATTACGTCATAGAGAGTTACATAATAGTCCTAAAAATGAAAAATAAAACAGAAAATAAAAGTTAAAAGTCCTAATATTAAAGAGGTCAAGTGATCCGTAAAATCTTCCTAAGGAGCCCTACTTCTACAATAAGAACCAAAATTCCGGAAATAGATTCCCGGTCTAAAAGCCTTGTAGAACTCCAAGCCGAACGGTGTCCCTTAGATGTTGCTAGAGCCATTCTTCTATTTCCCTCTGGAGAAGGGAGGCGGCTTCATGTTCCTCGACATCTTGTGGAGGAGGAGCGACTCCAATCGGAACCCCTTGTAGTATGTCTCCAACGGCGCCAAAAACTTGATGGGTGTCAAGTGTTATATATATTAGGTGTATATTTTAAGCCCCTTTAACACTTTTTAGTCAAGTTTTAAATTTATAAAACACGATATTTACTAACACTAGACACTCATATGGGCAAGTGCACCCATCGTGAGCGTAGTATAATGTTGGTAAGATACCGAGGTCGTCCAAGGACACAAGAGCTTTTAGTACCGGTTTATCCTCAACGTCTAATCAAAATAAAAAAGTTTAGAAAAATGTTTTAAACTAAGAAAAATAAAAACTAACTAAAATGCTGAAAAATAAAAATAAAAGAAAAACAGATAGACAAGATGAATCACTTGGTTCCGACTCGTATCTAGTGTAACCTTTGATTATTTCCGCACTTTTGCACTATTTTAAGAGATTATCTTAGTTATTGTAGTAGGCCCCTCTTTTGAAGGTGACGTTACCCTCACCCCAGTAGTTTGAGTCAGCAAGGATACAATCCTAAAAGGGTGGATTATTAGAAGATAATTAATTAAGTTATTAATGCAAATTATAGTAGGCCCCTCTTTTGGAGGTGACGTTACCCTCGACTAAGTAGTCTGAGTCAGCAGGGATACAGTCCTTAATAGCCGGGTTATAGTATTAATAGTAGTTAACTTATGAGGGGATCAAAGAGTTTGGACCCCCGCCATCCAATACCGTTAAGTATTGAAGGAGGTCCTACTAAATTTGACCCAGGTCCATTGCAGGACCTCTAAACGCTGAACAATGGCAAGACCTTTACCAAACCGTTCCCTTAACCCCCGACCAGGTAGCCAACATACCTCCATATAGACCGTGGAGATATGAATGGTGAAAATCTTTTATTTTATATAGACAGTAAAATAATGCCAAGACACCACGGACAAACGATAAGGAAAGATCACCTTCAACATAAGAAACTAGTTATTAAAGTCATTAATACAAAACCAAGTAAAAAGTGCGAAAAGATTAGAAATAAAAAGTATTACACTAGACACTTTGTCTTCACCAAGTGATGTAAGAGACTTAGGCAAACATGGCCTTGATTGTCAAGAACTCTTACGATCAATCTTGGATCCCGAGACGACTCACACACTCTACGATGGACAATGGATGATGGTGGTGGATGATGGTGTTATGGTGGTGGTGGGTGGTGGGTGAAGTGTGAGAGAGGTGGTGTGCCAAGGGATGGTTTGAGCTTAAGCCAAGCACTCCTATTTATAGGCTGAACAGAAGCTCGGGCATGGCCCCGTGTCCAGTGGGCACGGCCCCGTGTCCACATCCTTCTCTTTCTTCATTTAATGCAGTTTTGTCTTATTGGTTGACCACGCCCCCGTGTCTGCTGAGCACGACCCCGTGTGCAGAAGAATCTTTGTACTATGAAGATTTGCCTGGATTGTGCAAATCTTATGGTTGACCACGGCCCCGTGTCCGCTGAGCACGGCCCCGTGGTGGGCAATAGAAGCTTCTACCACTTTGTCTTTTCTGCTGACACTTGGGCACGCCCCCGTGCTGGCTGAGCACGGGGCGTGTTCAGTCTCCTGTCTTCTTATTTTGGTTGGGAAGATGCTGTCGTGGGGTCGGGAATGTCACGTCTTGTTCCTTCTCTTGTATTTATGTTAGATTTTGATGTCTTTTTGCTTCTTTTGTTAATTTGAGCTCATTTAATCCTGAAAATACAAAAGGAAGACAAAAGCACACTTTTTCCAACATTAGTACTAAAAAAGGGTTAGTTTTATGCCACAATTGATGAAATTTATATGTTGCATTTTTAACACATCAATCACTTACCTTTAATAGATTTTTCTTATAATAATAGTTATCACACAAGTATCAACGCTGCACCATTTGAAGCACTTTATGGACGAAAGTGCCGAACCCCAGCCTGTTGGGCAGAAATTGGGGAAAAACAACTATCTGGACCTGAGATAGTACAAGAAACAACTGACAAGATCATTCAAGTTAAGGAACGACTGAAAGCAGCACGTGGTCGACAGAAGAGCTATGCTGATAACCGACGAAAACCATTGGAATTTCAAGTAGGAGATAAGGTATTATTGAAAGTCTCTCCTTGGAAAGGAGTAGTAAGATTCATCAAAAGAGGAAAGCTAAGTCCCAGGTATGTTGGACCTTTTAAGATTATTAGAAGAATAGGACCTGTAGCCTATCAACTACAATTGCCAGAGGAAATGGCAGGAATACATGATGTGTTTCATGTATCTAATCTCAAGAAATGCCTAGCCAATGAATCACTGGTAATACCTCTTAAGGATATAGAGATAAATGAACAACTCAAGTTTGTAGAAATACCTCTACAGATTGAAGACAGAAAAGTCAAGAACCTCAAACATCAGAGACTAGTTCTGGTCAAAGTGAAGTGGGACTCTAAAAGAGGACCTAAGTACACATGGGAGCTCGAATCAGAAATGCAAAGGAAATATCCACACTTGTTCCAGTAGATCTCGAGGACGAGCTCTAAAACAAGGTGGGGAGGATATAACAACTCTAAACCAACACCCTCATAAATTTTTCCGACACCCTAATATATTTTAAAATATCCCAATGTGTCCAAAAATACACCCCATACACGAAAACGGACCCTGAATACCCTAAATATTATTAAATTTAATTAAAAATAATGTTTTTGGGTTTTAGGCGGGCCGCGTAAGGCACCCTTAACCCTTATGCGGGCCGCGAGAGGCCAAGAATGTGGCGCAGCCTGGTGCGGCCACGTGGCCCAACACCCGGCAAACCTAGTCGATGACCCGGATCAGCTACCCCTTTGACCAGAGTTGACGCGGGCCGCGTAGGCCCTTGTCTCTCTTTACGCGGGCCGCGTAAAAGTCAAGGTGAGGCCCTATAAGTAGAGGCCATCGGATCTTCAGTCTGTTCGCTCACTTTCTTTTCTCAATCCCGAAAATCTGATAGAAGGCATTATATACGGGTGTTATACCCCCTAAATAACGAAGTTCTGCTCCATTGTAAGTATTATAACCCCTGGATACGTATTAGATACGCTGCCCGATTGATCTAGGGTTCCGTAACTGCTGTCGTGGTTCTGCCCAACGTAGTCGTTGGAATGCCGTCTCGGGGAGGGTATTACTAATGTTAAAATGGGTTATTATACTAACACGTGTGCTTTTGTGTAAATTATAGATAATTCTCAGGAAACCCTAAAGGATAATCTAAAACAGCAATGTGAGTAATCTCCTTTTTATAAACCGTTTTTACAAAACCTTAACTATTTTACAATGCAATTTAGCAGTGATTAAGTCTTTGTAATTCTACGATTACTGCCGGTATGTTGGGGTTTTGTATACAACATGTGAGTAACTTTACCATTGGACGAAGAGTTAGCCAATGTGTAATATGACCTAGTAGTCAGGATTGACAGTACTGAATGAGTAATTGGGTAGATATAAACATTGTAATCGCCCTCAATACTGTTAAGTTTAAATTAAATTAATGTTTCTTGATTAAACTAGGATTCACTCACCAGTATTTTCCCCTGACAAATGTTTTTAAAACGCGTTTCAGGTAACACAATGTGAAAGCCAATTAGAAGCCAGCTGGACAGCACTGAAGGCTTGGAAAAGTGGCTATAAAAGTTACCTAAATAAAGAAGGCGTTTTATTTCAATAAAATGGGAATTATCCCTATAAATCAGTTTGTAATAAAAACTTGGGTTTCATCCCGATGTGTTTATTTATATAAAGGAAGGTGGTTTTACTCTGATAAAATATTTCCTAACTACGGTCCTGATGTAAATTCCGCTGCCAAAATTGAATAAACAAGCGATACCACCGAAACTGGTTCGCGGCCGCCTGTTCCCGGGGATTAGGGATCGGGGGTTGCGACATAAGTAACACAACCTAAACAACTATTTGTTTGTATTTCTTGGATTCCCGATGCTAATTAAAACAAGGTTTTTTTAACAACACATTTCTTTTAACACCTTAATTCCACATTAACTCTACTTGCAAGGATTTAAACATGCAATATCACATTTTAACACCTTAATTAGACCACTTGGTCATAGATTATTTAAAGCAAGGTATATGTGCTTTTGCTTTGTGTGTAAATTCCCGCCTCTCCCTCTTTTATATATTTCTTATAGATTATATATATGTAAATTATAGAATTTAAAGCAAGGTACTTGTGCTTTTACTTTTCTTTGCAATGTATTATATATGTAAATTATAGTATTTAAAGCAAGGTACTTGTGCTTTTGCTTTTCTTTGTAATGTTTAATTAGAAAAAAGAAGCATGATTCAAGTCATGGCAAGGAATGTCGTGAAAATATGAGATTGCCTTAATGCTTTCTTCTTGTATACTACTCATTAAACCTTTTCTTTATAGTTGTTCAAAGAAAAGAAATGCTTGTTCTTTATAAAATGTATCCAATTTCTCTTTTGTAAAGAGATGTTTATGGTAAATGATCCCGGAGTATGTTAACAAATATTGATGTTTAAACATCACATAATCAAACGTTCACAAGAACAGGACAACGGTTAACTCCATCTTTAGAAAAATAAAATAACACTATAAGATAACATTGAAGTAAATTAGAAAATGTATATATTAGCTTAAGGATACAATAATATATTATCCTCTCAACTAATGTTTCCCCTCAGTTGTTAAACATCAGTATCAACGACATTTGGGGTGCAACAAAAAAACCCTTTGGAACTAATAATCAAAACAAATAATAGAAAAACATACTTTAAACTAATACCAAATTCTTTCTTGACCCTCTTTAAAGGACAAAAATTTCAAATGAAAATAATGACAAAAAAATAAAATGAAAATAATGAATATGACCCACCATGAAATCCGAGTGCCTATCTGATCCATGTAGCCTAAGCCCATGAGACGATCTAATAATAGGCCCAAAATGAAACTTGATTTAAAATAGAGTGACCCATATAGAATTAATTAGAACTGGCAAAACAAGCCCCTCCATTCCATTTTGGGTTGATATAGGTATTTTAAATTTTAAGATGGGTTAAGATGGGCCAAACAAAATTAGTCACCAGGTTAGGATGGGTTATGAAGTGATGGATAAAACAAAGAGTAGGTTAAAATGGGTATGAGATAAAAACCCAAGCAGGTCAGGATGGGTATGATTTAATAACTAAACAAATTACTACTCGTAGATATCTATTCACAATTGCGACTTCACCAATCGCGCTGTAGTCTCTCCCGTCGTTCTTCATTTAAAAATAATAAAATATTAAAATAAAAAAATTTCTAAAAAAAAAAAATCTAAAAAATCAAAATATTCTAAAAAAATCAAAAAACATTCAAAAAAATCCAAAGAATTTTTTAGAATTTTTTGGATTTTTTATGATTTTTTCTTTTTTTATAATTGTCTTTAATTTTTAGAATTTTTTGGTATTTTATAATAATTTTTATTTTTTATAATTTTTTTTGACTTTTTAGAATTTTTTACGATTTTTTTGATTTGTTTTATTTTTTAGGATTTTTTTTAGAATTTCTATATTTTTTATTTTTAGAGTTTTTTTATTTTTTAGAATTTTTCGATTTTTTTAGAATTTTTAAGATTTTTTTATTTTAAAGTATTTTTTAGAATTTTTTTATTTTTTAGGATTTTTTGACTTTTTAGAATTTTTTTTTGTTTTTTTACAAATTTTTTATTTGTTTTAGTTTTTAGGATTTTTTTTTAGAATTTTTATATTTTTTTAGAATTTTTTTGAATTTTACGATTTTTAGGAATTTTTTTATTTTTTAGAATTTTTTTTATTTTTTAGATATTTTATATTTTTATTAATTTTTTTGTATTTTTTATTATATGTTTTTTAAATTTTTAATTATTTTTCATCTCATGTTTACCCAAACCTATATTAACCTAAACTCATCTTAACCTAAACCCATCTTGACCCATTACCTATCCAACTTTTTTTCTTTAAAAAAATACCCATCCTGACCTATACCCATTCTAACACAAACCCATCCTGACCCATTACCCAAACCCATCCAACCTGCCTACTTTGCCACCACTAGAATTAATACCACCTGATCAATTATAGAGTGACCCGTATATCCACAAGAAAGTGTATACTGTAGTAACACCCAAATTAACAGATTAGAGGAGCAATAGCAAATAATAATAATAATAATAATAATAATAATAATAATAATAATAATATAATAACAATAAAATAAATAAATAAATAAAAGAGCAGTAGGAATTTTGTTACCTTCAAATATCGTATCGGTACCGAGTATCGGTACCCACATTTGATGATTTTCGGGATTGATATTTTCTACCTAAACCAGCCCTCTCTCTCCTCCCATTCATACCCAGTATAATGAGTCACCATAAACTACAACTCACTGTCCTTAAAAGTAGGACTGTTCAAAAAACTCGTGGCTCGGAGCTCTCTCGGATTTAGCTCGGAAAAAGCTCGCTCGATATGGCTCGGCTTGAAACTGAGCCGAGACGGCTCGACCGGCTCCTAACGAGCTAGATTGGCTCGCTTGGTAACTTGGTGTAATGCTTCGCATTTCTATATTTTCCTTATTTAGAAAGTGTAATCGTATTTCTATTTTCGGAAACTTGTAATCGTATTGTATTCTTTGTTCACTTCCAAACTTGTAATCTTAGACTTCGATCATAATGGAATTCATCTTTTATACTTACACTTGTTATACTTATACGCAATCAATCTTTGGATACTTGTTTTGTGCAAATTGAGGCTTATTATACGCTTGATTCCAATTTATACTTACACGATACGTAAACTCGCATGCATCAGACTCGTACAATACCTTGTTACACTTTAAATTCCTAAAAATAGACTAAAATACAAGAAAACCTCATAAAATAACATAATTGCAAGTTTAGGGGCCAATTTGCAAAAAAAATAAAAAAAATAAAACCCCTTTAAAATACCCTTCTCACCGTCAAGAATCGTTACCCTCTTCCGCGCATCGATGATCTCTTTGACCAACTTCAAGGTGCAACCTGTTTCTCCAAGATCGATCTTCGATCTGGGTATCACTAACTTCGTGTTCTCGAAGAGGACATTCCCAAAACCGCATTTCGCACTCCTAATGGACACTATGAGTTCATGGTTATGCCTTTTGGTTTGACCAACGCACCCGCTGTGTTCATGGATCTGAAGAATCATGTTTGTGGGCCTTATTTGGATCGTTTCGTAATCGTCTTTATGGATGATATTCTCATTTATTCTAAAACCCAAGTTGATCATGAACGTCATCTACGCCTCATACTCGAACTCTTACGTGTCGAACGTTTATACGCAAAGTTTTCCAAGTGCGAATTCTGGATCAAAGAGGTCCAATTCCTTGGACATGTTGTCAGTGAAAAAGGAATCCATGTTGATCTTTCCAAAATCGAAGCAGTGAAGAATTGGACCACGCCTAAAACTCTTTCTGAAATCCGTTCCTTCTTAGGATTGGCGGGTTATTACCGCCTATTCATCTCGAACTTTTTGAAAATCGTTGTTCCTCTCACCTCGTTGACTCAAAAAGGGAAACCTTTTGCTTGGGGTCCTGAGCAAGAGGAATCTTTTCAAACTCTTAAGAACTTGCTTTATAACGCTCATATTCTTGCTCTTCCCGATGGGAATAATGATTTCGTGGTATATTGCGATGCCTCGAATCGTGGTCATGGTTGTGTTCTCATGCAACGAGACAAGGTCATCGCTTATGCCTCTCGTCAGCTCAAAATACATGAGAAAACTATACTACCCACGACCTTGAGCATGGCACAGTTGTTTTTGCGTTAAAGATTTGGCGACACTACCTATATGGTATGAAGTGTGTGGTTTTCACTAACCATAAGAGCCTACAACACATCTTTAACCAAAATGAGCTTAATATGCGTCAACGTCGATGGGTGGAACTGCTTAACGACTATGACTACGAGATTCACTATCATCCTGGTAAAGCGAATGTCGTGGCCGATACTCTTAGTCGTAAGACTCATGTTTGTAGCATTCGTTATTTTCACGTCTCTAGCGATCTTCCCACTTGCATTCGCGAAGCTCAATATTCGTCAGCCAACGAAGGTAGCCTAATCGTCGAAATCTGAGGTGCATCTATCGATCAACTTGTGACCAAATCAGATGGACTCCAATACTACCTCGATCGCATCTGGGTGCCAGATCGCGACAATCTTCGTGAGCTCATTTTGAACGAGGCACACAAATCCAAGTACACGAATCATCCTGGTGCTGACAAGATGTACCATGATCTTCGTACATCCTATTGGTGGCCTGGTATGAAGAGAGACATTGCCACGTATGTTTCTAAGTGCCTCATCTGCTCGAAAGTCAAAGCTGAGCATCAACGACCTTCTGGTCTACTCGAACAACCTGAAATCCCCGTTTGGAAACAGGGATAGCATCGCTATGGACTTCATAACCAAACTTCCTCGTACATCATCTGGTCATGATAACATTTGGGTGATTATCGATCGTTTGACCAATTCAGCTCATTTCCTTCCTATTCATGAAGATTTCAAGGTTGAGAAACTTGCTCGACTCTATACTGATGAGATCATATGTGTGACAACCCGAGATTTCAAGGTTTCTCCTCTAAGCATTACTTGTTTCAAAACTCTGTTTTCATAGCCTGTTTTGTGTTGTAACTTATGCATATGTGATAAATGATTAAGATAATGTTATGTGTGGTTGTATTGTGCATGATTCATAACTTGACGAAGTTATGATCCTTCGTCATTATTATGCTCGATGAAACTTGGACCTTCGTCATCTTCGTCACTCGACGAAGTATATCCTTCGTCATGAGCATTCTTCGCCAAAAAGGGCTCGCGGCCCAAGTGGAACCCAATTGTGGTCGGCCCAGTTCGCATCATATAAACACACACAAGGTAGCGAAACCCTAATCTCTTCTACATGGGACGACGACACTCCCTTCCTCTCTCTCGCGGATTGACGGTGCCTACCTCTGTCGAAGCTCTCTTCCTTACGGAACCTCTCATCTCTTTCGTTCTAGTAAGCAGTAAGTATGATTCATCAGTTTTGGTTGTGACTAATTTCGTGATTACATGTTGAGTTGTAAAGATTAGAACACAGGCTGAGTCTTGATCATAAATCAAGTTAGATAAGGGTCTTGTATGATCGGTTGTAATGTTACTGTATGGACTGAATCGGAGAACATCATAGTGTTAATTGATGAATTAGTGTGATATAATGTTTATGAAAATTGGAAGTGCATGTTAGTGTTTATGATTATCGCATAATTAGTACTTGATGGTGTTGTATGATTCGATGAATTGTTAGTAATGAATTAACGACAATTAGGGTTTATTGATCATGATTATCTGTTGAGGAGATGCAGCGACAAAGCTTCCCACGAAGAACCCCAGGGCGACGAAGTATGGTTCTTCGTCGATTGGGCTTCTCAACGAATAATCATGAAGGTTCGTTGCAATTACTTCTCGACGAAGTATAGTACTTCGCCACGAAGGTTCGTCGCCATGAATGTTCTTCGTCATGAAGGCATTCCACTGATGATTATGATAATGAATGATGGTGTTTATGCATATTATCTGAGTACATGATAATGCTGTTTAGGAATGGGAAACCTAGTTTGATTGTGTGAGTAGCAAACTTATCTGTTAAGTGTTGTTACGTGACATACATGTGAAGTGTGGACTTGCATGAGATTTGTGTAGTTGTTATGTGTCATACAATGATCTTTGCGGCAAATACAATCTGTGAAAGTACGTGTACTGTTGTGTGAATGACTCGCATATGAAACCCATACACTGGTTATGTGATTTCACGATAAAAAGTTATAGATCAACGGGTTGCATGTTTAACGGTTACAACTCATATAAGGACGTGTGTTTTACTTGTCTGCTACTTGTGCAACGTGTACGATAGATACGTGATATGTGTGAACATTATACTGATTGTATCTGGTAACCACGGTAGGGTTTGGTTGACCAACTTGGAATGGGTAAAGTAACTTAACAATCCGAGCAATCTAAGGTGAGTTCACTGCTCTTTTTCGAGCATGCATCTCGGGGAGGGACATCTGGTAGGTATTCCGGGGGGAATACTGGGTTATTGGGTTTGACTGGAATGTTAAACTTGGGATGTTGGTTAAAACACTCATATCTATCATTAAGTCCCATTATATACCGAATTGGTTTCCGGGAAGGCAACGGGGTTTATTAGTTGATAGCGCTATTAGGTTTGGCACCCTCACACCGTACCGGGGAGGACGGTCGTGAACTAATTACCTTAACCACTTGACCAATGTTTGATAGAGCATTGGGGAAGGGCAAATAATCTGGAGCCATCTGCGGTAATCGAGTTATTAACAACATCAAATCTCTGAAATGTTTTAAACTATTAACTGGTAACTAAACGCGTTAACAAACTTTGAACTCACCAGCGTTGTCTGATACACTTTTCTGCATGCTTGCAGGTCTATAGGTACATAGCAATGGAACTTGCTGTCTGGGATGCTGGAGTGGTCATGGGTCGATTTGCATGGAATCATAAGACACGTTTAATGGCTTTTATAAACCTGGGTTATGAAACACTTAAATTATTGTAGTATGCTTTCGCTGAAATGTAAACAATGGTTTGTAACGCTTATTTTAATAAATGAAAGTTTTGTTTGGAATAATGTTATGAGTTCAATGTGATTGGTGGCATCTGAGTTTGAGGAACCATTTGACATGAGTTAGGAGGAACTGTGATGAGCATGCAAATCACAATATTATTATGGGTGCACACATAATAATAATGTGGGGTGCATGTGAGTCCCAATGAGGCTTAACAAGTGAAAAGGGGGGTTCTGTTCCGTTATTCGATCAATGAGAAACATAACAAACCTATAGGGGTCGTAGCAGTGATTGTCTCCTACTCGAACGTGATCTTTTCACTCCTCACTGAATCCTTACGAATCTCGATGCTATCGAGTATCACCTGAACACCCATCTGAATGCCTAGCGAACTGTGTAGAATGTTAGGTGCTTGTAAGAACGTCCCTGAGTTGGATGCCGCAGCGTCAAATGGTTGGTCTATGCCATTCTCACTCCTCTTCGTTTGCTGGACTCAATGTGTTGACGCCTTAGATCCTGAAGTGCGATCACTTCTGCAACACTCTAGAAACTTACCGTGTATTACTCATTCAACTTGCAAGAACGATGGACAAGAGGATGAGCATAGTGCCTTACCGACCTCAGTATTAGAACGACCCTGATTACCGGCAACGAACACCAGCAAAATGACTACAATCGAATCCTTAACCCTAGTCAGCGACTTATGGGAGTCAACTCTTACGAATTAATCGGGACATAAGCGATGACAATTGATTATAGTGTGGAATGCGTGACTGCCGGTACAGTGAGTAGTGCCTTAGGACGTGACACGGAATGTGAAAAGATGGACCCTGTTGGTGAAAGGTTGCAGGACTCCGTTACAAGCAACGACATTAGAGGCAACAGTCATGGCGACATCAAGGTACTTGTAATCGTAGGATACAGTATGGAAACGAAGGTGACCCCGACAAGGATTGACTGTGTTAAGTCAAAATGTCAACAACCAAGGGAACAATGACGGTATTGGGAATTCTCGTAACGAAAACAACAACACTGGAAATGATGCTCATGGATGGGCATTTAGGATTGGCGTAGGCGACGCCAGGCATAATAGCAACATGGTAGCTTGTATGAGTAGCTAATCGCTTCGTGTCTGTTCTGTTTAACCCTGATGCTTCTTGAAACCGAACCTGTTGTGGAATCAGCTGATGGCAAGTCAATTGAAACCTCATATGTTCGTTGGGATGCAAACTCGACCTTGTGGGACAAGTGTTTAACATCGACCTTCCTTCTGCTACCCTTGGTAGTTTTGATGCAGCAGTTAGTGTGGATTAGTTATCCATATATCGTGCAGATATACCCTGTGAGGAGGAAATTTTGCGTATCTCTCTCCCTAGTGGAGAATCGTCGTCTGCCCTAAAGTATCAGAGTGGTGAAAAGGTTAGCATCATTTCAGCAATGAAAGATCAGAAGTGTCTATGGAGGGAATACCCCGCTATGTTGGCAACCATTACTGATGTTAAGGCTAATGAAAAGAGGACCGAGGATCCACCAAATATTCGTGATTCCTCTCGGTGTGCTACCCGAGAAACTTTCAGGTTTACTTCTACAACTGATTGGTTAGAATCTCAGTTTGATCTCACGCCAGAAGCAGCCCTGATTACTCGTACTCTTTACCGTCTTGCACCAAGAGGGTTGCAAGAACCGTCTAACCAACTTCCGGAACTACGGGATGGGAGTTTTATCGATCTAGCTCCTCGTCTTGGGGAGCCCGAGCCCTTGTGTGGAAATGAAGGACGAGTCCTTTCATATGTGTACAGACTACTACGAGGTGGCAATCATAGACCATCACCCGCTATCTCGCATCAACGACCTGCTTGACCAGTTGCAATATATCGAACTGTTGTTTGACGAAAGACTCAGGGGAGGATGATTCCTAACACGGCGTTACAGATACAGTACGACCACTATGAATTTTTGTTCAAGTTGTTTAAGATATCCAACACACCAGCAACCTCAGGGATCACATGGGTAGTGTGTGTCAACCTCGTCTCGCCAGATTTGTCAACCGTGTTTATCTATGACGTTTTGAATCATTTCCAAGAGAAAGGAACATCATGGGCGGCATTTGTATCTTATTTTAGAGTTCTTGAGGGAGGAGCCACTCCGCGCGAAGTCTTGTTAAAAGTAACTTCTGGATTCGAGAGGTACATTTTTGGTCATGTAATCAACGAAGTGGGAATGCACGTGGATCTCGCTAAGATCCATTTTGTTAGAAACTGACCGACACCAAAGATTCCTTCGGGGATACAGTAATTCCTTGGTTTCGCTAGATACTATCACAGATTCATCGCGGGATTTTCGAAGATTGCGCAGCTTTAACATCTTTAGCACAGCGGGGTGCTGTGTATTCATGGGAGACAAAACAGGAGAACGTCTTTTCAGCTTTTGAAATCCAACTCTACAATGCACTGAGCATCGTCTTTACCCGAGGGTACGGGTGATATAGTGGCATACCATGATGATTCGAATTAGAGTCCCAGTTTCACGCTGATGCAACACGAGAAGGTGATGACTTACGTGGTGGATTTCCAAGAAGGATTGCACGAGTCACAACTTGCGTGGAAACCATGGTCTTTGGATTTAAGTTGGAGGCATTACTTGGACGGTACCAAATGCACTAGTTAGACCGATCACAAGGGCCTCCCGTGTACCCTAGTTTTGAAAAAGCTAAACATGTGATAGCATTGCTGGAAGGAACTCTTGAGCGATTACGACTATGGAACCTAAACACGTATGCAGCTCACCATCGACTCTAGCCTACCCGATCAGATTCACTCTGTTCAAACCGAAGCACTGAAGGAAGAGAATTTTCAAGTTGGGTCCATGCGGGGCATGGAGGAGCAACTTTTGGCAAGTTGGACAATAATTGCTACTTCATGGAACGAATATGGATCCCACTATACGGTAACCGTAGGGAACTTGCATTGAGCAAAGCACACCAGCCTCGATATTCTAGTCGTCTGGGTTCCGATAGGAGATATTAGGATTTATAAATCTTGTGCTGATGATCGGGCATGAAGGCCCACATAGCAATGTATGTGAACGATGTTTGACTTGTGCGAAAGTCAAGGTGGAATATCAGAAACCCTCTGGTTTGGGTCAGCAACAGGAAACACCCATACGGAAATGAGAACAGACTACAATGGATTTTGTCACTAATCCGCTTAAAACTCGAAACGGAGAAGATATCACCTGGGTGACCGTTGATTGTCTCATGTAACCGGTACACTTTCTTGGAAACAAGGGAAAATTGATACACCTTCGTATCCTGTGAGTAATTACATGTGAAGGGCGGTTTCTAGGCACGGGGTGCCAACTCCTGTTACCTCTGATTTTGATCTATACCTGATTTATGACAGGCAATACACAACACCCTTGGCTCACGTCTAGACATGGGTCTTGCTTATCACCGTAGGACAAACGGTCAGAGTAAACAAACCATCCTGACACTCAAAGACATGATGTGAGCATGTGTGTGATTGATTTTAGTAAGAGTTAGAAGGACACTTACCTTTGGGTGAGTTCTACTGCAGCTGTTACCATTCTAGTATTCATACAGCTCTGTTTGAGGCATTGCATGGACAATAATGCCGATCTCATTGTTGGATTAAGGTGGGTGACAACCTAATCACAGGTCCAGGACTTGTACGTGAAACCTCTAAGAAGGTTGTTTAGATAGGGAATCGTATGGCGGCAATGCGTGACCACCAGGAAAGCTGATAAGCTTAGGAGGCGCTGGGAGTTCGCTGCAGGCAAACATGTCATAATTGAAAGTCTCACCCTAGGAGGGTGCGGTGCGCTTTGGGAAGCGTGGCAAGATGAATTTACGTTATGTTGGGCCATTCAAAATTCTGGAAAGAATCAGTGACATGGCCTACAGACTCGAGTTACCCGACGAATTGAGTAATGTTCACGATGTCATTTATGTCTCGGATCTAATGAAGTGGTTGTACGATGAAACACATGTGATACCCTTACTAGAGCCCAAGATTAACAACAAGTTGCAGTTGTCAAGGAATCTATCGAAAACATAGACCAGGGAGTCAAGGTTCGTTAACACAGTCGAATTTCAATCGTGAAAGTTTGATTTGGAATTCGAGACGTGGACTGGAGTTCACGTGGGAATGCAAAGATCAAACGAAGCTCTAGTGTCCTCGATTATTCAAACGGTTGAAGCAACTCCTGATGTCACTGGCGAATTTCGGGACGAAATTCCCTTTCAAGTTGGGGATGATGTAGCACCCGAGGAAATTCCACAGTCATCCTGATCTAACACCTCACCACTTTGGGATTACTTATCAAATTTCGGGACGAAATTTCTTTCAAGTTGGGGATGATGTGACAACCCGAGATTTCAAGGTTTCTCCTCTAAGCATTACTTGTTTCAAAACTCTGTTTTCATAGCCTGTTTTGTGTTGTAACTTATGCATGTGTGATAAATGATTAAGGTAATGTTATGTGTGGTTGTATTGTGCATGATTCATAATTTGACAAAGTTATGATCCTTCGTCATTATTATGCTCGACGAAACTTGGACCTTCGTCATCTTCATCACTCGACGAAGTATATCCTTCGTCATGAGCATTCTTCGCCAAAAAGGGCTCGCGGCCCAAGTGGAACCCAGTTGTGGTCGGCCCAGTTCCCATCATATAAACACACACAAGGTAGCGAAACCCTAATCTCTTCTACATGGGATGACAACACTCCCTTCCTCTCTCTCGCGGATCGACGGTGCCTACCTCTGTCGAAGCTCTCTTCCTTACGGAACCTCTCATCTCTTTCGTTCTAGTAAGCAGTAAGTATGATTCATCAGTTTTGGTTGTGATTAATTTTGTGATTACATGTTGAGTTGTAAAGATTAGAACACGGGCTGAGTCTTGATCATAAATCAAGTTAGATAAGGGTCTTGTATGATCGGTTGTAATGTTACTGTATGGACTGAATTGGAGAACATCATAGTGTTAATTGATGAATTAGTGTGATATAATGTTTATGAAAATTGGAAGTGCATGTTAGTGTTTATGATTATCGCATAATTAGTACTTGATGGTGCTGTATGATTCAATGAATTGTTAGTAATGAATTAACGACAATTAGGGTTTATTAATCATGATTATCTGTTGAGGAGGTGCAGTGACGAAGCTTCCCACGAAGAACCCCAGGTCGACGAAGTATGGTTCTTCGTCGACTGGCCTTCTCGACGAACAATCATGAAGCTTCGTCGCAATTACTTCTCGACGAAGTATAGTACTTCGCCACGAAGGTTCGCCATCGTGGAGGTTCGTCGCCATGAATGTTCTTCGTCATGAAGGCATTCCACTGATGATTATGTTAATGAATGATGGTGTTTATGCATATTATCTGAGTACATGATAATGCTGTTTAGGAATGGGAAACCTGGTTTGATTGTGTGAGTAGCAAACTTATCTGTTAAGTGCTGTTACGTGACATACATGTGAAGTGTGGACTTGCATGAGATTTGTGTACTTGTTATGTGTCATACAATGATCTTTGCGGCAAATACAATCTGTGAAAGTACGTGTACTATTGTGTGAATGACTCGCATATGAAACCCATACACTGGTTATGTGATTTCACGATAAAAAGTTATAGATCAACAGGTTGCATGTTTAACGGTTACAACTCATATAAGGACGTGTGTTTTACTTGTCTGCTACTTGTGCAACGTGTACGATAGATACGTGATATGTGTGAACATTATACTGATCGTATCTGGTTACCACGGTAGGGTTTGGTTGACCAACTTGGAATAGGTAAAGTAACTTAATAATCCGAGCAATCTAAGGTGAGTTCACTGCTCTTTTTCAAGCATGCGTCTCGGGGAGGGACATCTGGTAGGTATTCCAGGGGGAATACTGGGTTATTGGGTTTGACTGGAATGTTAAACTTGGGATGTTGGTTAATACACTCATATCTATCATTAAGTCCCATCATATACTAAATTGGTTGCCGGGAAGGCACCGGGGTTATTAGTTGATAGCGCTATTAGGTTTGGCACCCTTACACCGTACCGGGGAGGACGGTCGTGAACTAATTACCTTAACCACTTGACCAATGTTTGATAGAGCATTGGGGAAGGGAAAATAATCTGGAGCCATCTGCGGTAATCGAGTTATTAACAACATCAAATCTCTGAAATGTTTTAAACTATTAATTGGTAACTAAACGCGTTAACAAACTTTGAACTCACCAGCATTGTCTAATACACTTTTCTGCATGCTTACAGGTCTATAGGTACATAGCAATGGAACTTGCTGTCTGGGATGCTGGAGTGGTCATGGGTCGATTTGCATGGAATCATAAGACACGTTTAATGGCTTTTATACACCTGGGTTATGAAACACTTAAATTATTGTAGTATGCTTCCGCTGAAATGTAAACAATGGTTTGTAACGCTTATTTTAATAAATGAAAGTTTTGTTTGAAATAATGTTATGAGTTCAATGTGATTGGTGGCTAGATCTTGGTACGTCACATGCCTCGCGGGGGTTTCCGCATGTGGTATTTTTGGGGGTGTGACAATATGTCGTCATGGTATTCCTCTTGACATCCTTTCTGACCTTGATGGTCATTTCACTTCGCGTCTTTGGCAAACTTTCCAGTCCGCTATGGGTTCTCATTTGAATCTCAGTATGGCCTTTCATCCTCAAACGGATGGACAGACTGAACGTACTATCCAAACCCTAGAGGACATGCTCCGTTCTTGTGTCATCGACTTTGGTGGTAGTTGGGATGCTCATTTACGATTGATTGAATTCTCGTACAACAATAACTACCACTCCAGTATTCAAATGGCTCCTTTCGAAGCACTGTATGGTCGCAAATGTCGATCTCCTATTAGCTGGCATGAGATTGGTGACAAACAATTTACTGGCCCTGAGCTCATACAAGAAACAACGGATAAGATTCTTCAAATCCGTGATAACTTACTCAAGGCTAGAAGTCGACAAAAGAGCTATGCTGACAAGAGACGCAAACCATTGGAGTTTAACGTGGGTGATCATGTATTACTCAAGGTATATCCTTGGAAAGGAGTGGTTCATTTTGGTAAAAAGGGAAAACTTACCCCTTGCTATGTTGGTCCTTTCAAGATACTCGAGAGGATTGGCAAGGTGGCTTATCGACTCGATTTACCTCAAGAACTCAACAACGTTCATCCAACGTTTCACGTCTCGAATCTCAAGAAGTGTCTAGCTGAAGAAGGACTTCAAGTTCCTCTCGAAGAACTCCAAATCAACAACACTTTGCATTTTGTGGAAAAACCCGTCGAGATCATGGACCGATGTATCAAGAAATTGAGGCACAGTTAAATTCCTATCGTTAAGGTTCGATGGGAAGGAAAACATGGCGCTGAATTTACTTGGGAACTCGAGAGTGATATGAAGACTAAGTATCCGCAACTCTTCGTTACTTTTTCCTAAACTTCGGGACAAAATTTCCTAAAGGAGCGGAGACTGTAACGCCCTGCTTTTCCATACTTTCCATAATTAGGAACCGTTGATTGTATTTCTATTTTTGGAAGTCTTGTATTCGTCTTTTCGTTGTAATCATTGTAAAATCAGAGACTTGGATCATAATGAAATTCGTATTTTCTTTACATTCATGTTATACACGTTCCATACATGTTCATACGTTCGAATTGGGTAAACATACAGCACTTTATTCACAATATGTGCAAAATACGTCAAACTTGTAAACATGTGACTATATGCTCAAATCATGTGAATTCGATACTTAAATCCCGACAAATAAACTAATTCGTACTTGTTTACCTGTGTTTTATATTTGGTTTATGATATAATTGCATAACATACCCTTAATTATGATAATTTGTATTTAAAACACCTAAATATACTTGAAACAAGCATATATGAAAGTATAGGTGTGTATTTTGACAAAAAAAATCAAACTAGACCTTGAAATGGGCCGGCTCACCATCCGCGACCCGGGGTTCCTTGCTGCCTCGCGGCCCGCGAAAGCGGTCTGATCCGCAGATCTTTGATCAGACGTTAATTATTGGACCTTTTTGTGTTTTTGTTGCATTCTATGTGTGTTTTCTACATTAAATACTCACAACCAACTTACCCTAACACTTCCCTATAAAAGCCAACTCATTTCCACACTTCATCCACTTTACAAACTCACAAATTCACTCTCGATTCACTCTCAAGTCTGCTGGAAATCAGAAGCAAGATCAAAATCATATCAAGTCACTTAAGTGAGCATAACTTCATCATTCTTCAACCTTTTTCTTTGATTCTTCTTTCTAATCACTCGGAAGAAGCCTAGGTATGTTTCCACAACTTTTCCATGGAAAACCAAGGCCTGGAACATCACCAAAACAGGCTCCTAAGTGAAGTAAACTTTCTGTTTTGATTTAAACACTTGTTAAACTACTTAAACTTGTGGTTTCTCATACACATTCCTGTGTCCTTATGCTCATAATCAAATCTATGGTTAGTTGGGCTTAAAACAATGTTGTGACATGTAAAATAAGAGGTTTAAACCTCATAAACATTCTATTTTGGTTATAATTATATTTGTTAATTAATTTTTGGATCAGTTTTGAATGCATGTAACAGATTATCTCAATTTATGTTTAACATGCTTGATTATTCCTCCTTTTTCTGGAAAAAGATGTGTTTCTTGAAAAAAAAAAAAACCATATGTGTGGTTTTTTTTGTGGATTATGCATCTGACAACGTTGTTGTTTTGTATGGTTTCGGATTGTGATTATATACTTTAATTAACACATACTTGACATACAATATGGTTTGTATTTCACAAGGGTTTTGTGTGTGTAACTTATATGGAAATCTTTGTTCCAATTTCTAATTTCTGATGGCACGGAAAATTTGAGTTTTGATGGTATATGTAATCGTATAATTCTTAGTGGTGTTAGCCAATGGGAAAATGATCTTGAAGATAGTTTTGTCTATTATGAGGTAGAGTGAACAAATATTGTACATTGGATTTAGATCCTCGGATGTTCAGGTTCAACTTAAGAGTTTTGTGAGAGAGCAAATGAATATGGTCAGAATGAATTGTCCCTCTTCTTTCTTCTTTGGGAACACCTTAACATTCCGCCGCAACGCGCAGTTTGCGTCAACTCGTTAAATCAACAAAACATGTGATAAATTATATAAATTATTTTATGGTCATCATCATATGTTTATATGTACTGAGTGTTTGGTAAATGGATTTTATCTCTTCCTTATATAATTAAGATGCTGCTTTAGGCAATGGCACTTGAAATTCAATATGATATAAAAAAAATTAATGTGACGGTTCTTGTTTAATGCCAAATTTTGTCATTCATATTTTATTTTATAAACAAAAAAACGTTGGGATACAGTGGCATCAAGGCATAGGCAGAGATAATTGACATGATATTATAGTTGCCTAAATTTCTGGACATTTGGTGAAATTGCATCACCAAGATACTAAAATTAGTTTTTTACACAGCCACATAGTATGCATCTATAGTTTACACAATTAAGCATCGAAATCGGACTCTAATCGGAACTATAAACCAGCATATGGTAAACAACAATTCGTTAAATACACAACAAATTGTTGGAACATACATAATCGTGAAAACATATTACACAGGCACTAAAGGGAAAAAAGAAATTATAAACCCAAATGCAATTCAAAAATGGAAAAAAGAAAAACATGGAAGAGAGTTTGTATATATGAACTTTGATGTCAACACTACTGATGGGAGTGCTTTTAATGAAATATCAATTTAGAACGATTGAAACAAAATTTGAGAGATGAAAGGATTGGTGATGGCGGTTACTACAAATATGATAATATGTTTTGGGGGATAAAAATGGGATTTGGTGAGAGAAACAAAAGGGAAAAAAAATAAATAAACAAACGGTAAATGTCAAACTCGAACCGGCATGAGATGAAATTTCGTGATTACCACCATAGCGGATTACATATATAATTTCTAATTGACGCGGCTTTTAGACGAAAGGGTGTTGTGACTTTTTAAAGTATTTATATTTAATGAAGGGTTGTGACTTTTTAAAGAGGCGTGAGTCAAACCATTGTTTCTTAAGTTAATTTTTGTAAGGATATAAGTAAAATGAATTAAAATGTGTGACTTTTAAACTAATAGGACATAACCCAAGTTGCTAATTGTATAAGGGTATAATAGTTAATGGCCATTATTATATAATCGTGTTATTTACCATATTCAAAGCAATATGTGAAAATAACTTTTAGCTTATATTATTATCTTGTAATGAGCATCCTTGACATGAGTATAATCATAGGAATATGTGAAAATATTAAATAAAAAAAGGTTTTAAGACCATGCGGAGTGGGTGTGGAGGTTTTTTCATGCTGGGAACACCACCCCGGACATGGCGTCGAGGGCGGCGTGGTGGTGAGGGCTTTTTCATGCTGGGAGCACCACCCCGGATATGTGATTGTTAAATGATGAGTTTGTTAAAGTCCATTATCTACGTGAGAGTGACATAAGGGCGTTATGTCAAAACTATAACGTATAGAGCTTGAGTCCATACAGTATCATAAGAGGATTGATAAACTAACATGAAACAAGTACTGCGTTGTAAATTGTTACCGCCGCCGCATCGCGAGGTTTCCGACTAGTAAGTATAGATATAGATAAGCATATATGTTTGAACTTAAAAAAATATGTTTTACAAATATACAATTTATTTGATTTTTAAAACTCTAATACTAAGACTAAAGCTCAAGTTGAATAATTTAAAGTGATATAGTTGCATAGATACAAGTAAGCTTTTCAAAATTGCTTTCAGAAGAAAGTCAGTCTGTATGGTGAAAGACTAAATTTGTACTATAACTCAAGTAACTTTTGTATGTAATGTAGAATACTTTGATGCAGGCGTCATATTCTACAATGCCCACAAGGTTTTATTAGGCAAGCATTACGAATCCATTGAACATACTTTAAGTAGTGAGGGTCCCACCGGTGTTGACTTACGTGGCACAACATCGTCAGGAGGTCAGTCTTCTTCTTCTAGAAGCGAGTTCCTTGATCCTTCCGGTGGACCTTCAGAATTCCTGCGCGAAACACCTTCTCCTACAGTCCTACCTCAGGTACACATTAATCCTATTTTTTATATATTTATCTGAGTAAAATGTCATTTTCGTCCCTGAGGTTTGGCCAGTTTTGCGATTTTGGTCCAAAGGTTTTTTTTTCCGTATCTGGATCCAAAAGGTTTGAAATCGTTCCATTTTCATCCGGCTCGTTAACTCCATCCATTTTTCCCTGTTAAGTTAGAGGTAATTCGGTCTCCTTTTGCTAACTTAAAGGGCAATTCGGTCTTTTTCACTTTATGTAAAAAGAGCGAATACCCTGAAAAAGACTGAACTGACCTTTAAGCTAATAAAAATGACAGAAATAACCCTGACTTAACAGAAACAATGGATGGAGTTAACGAGCCAGATGAAAATGGCAAGATTCCAAGTCTTTTGGATCCGGTTGCGAAAAAACAAACCTTTGGATGAAAACCAAAAAACTGGCAAAACCTCGAGGATGAAAATGGCATTTTACTCTATGCATTTTCTTTTAGCTCCTTCACTTGGCTATATATCCAGTGATGGACACCTCAGCAACTGAAGAAACAAGAACAGCTGAGATTAAGGAATTGACGGGCCTCGTACCGGGGCTACACCCGTCTATGTCAATGAGTGATTTGGTAAATCACATTGAAAACCGAATCACGAAAAACCGAACACCTAATGACCAACATCCTCTTTCTCACGATGAACAACAAAGCTTACATATTCTTGAAGATATTAGTCGTTGCTTGTTCAACGATTCGCAGTATACGTCAACTTCTGATGAAAAGTCCATAATGTCAAGGGTCAACTCACTTTGCTGTCTGTTACAGAAGGACCCCACAACAGTTCTGAGGAAGCGGGTGGGAATAAGACGACAACTGGCATCCCGAGGAACGATTCTGTTGGGGAGTTGTTGCTGAATCTTCCTCGGATAGCGTCTCTACCCCGGTTCTTCTTCAACCTTTAGATGTCAACATGTTTCTCCAATCAAGTCCCAAAACTTTCATTCTGGTTTATTATACCCTTAAACTTATGAAATTGATGCAAAAGCAAAGTTTTGAGGCTTAAATGAACAAACATGAAGTTATGCCATCAACCCTATTCTTCCATGGCTTTTGTATTGGAACGTTGTGACGAGTTTAGTTAGAGTGAAGAATATATATGCACAGTTGATGTAGCTTTTGTTTGTAAACCTTATGATTATGTACATAAATGATGTTTTTATCAGAGATTCGAGGGCTTCAAGACGTTACTGGTCCATTTATTACGAAACAAGTTGATTTAGACAGTTTTTACTCTCGAGTTCATCTTTTTACTCAAATTATATAACCGGTCAATTTAAATTGCTCAAGTTATACCTTGGGCCACTAACTTTATGGGTCCCAACTCCCAATAGCCCTATCAAGGTTTTTTTAAGACAGTCTGAATCAAATTAAATTGATGCTTTTTTTTTATAAACCAAGTTGTTTTGATCTAAAGTGATTTGAAATGACAAATCAATATGAACTTTATACAATGCAAAAACTCTTCAATGACAAAACACAAGCAACTTATCACAAAACAAGACATACACAAAACATAAACGATAAAGAGATAACAAATTATCTTGTATTAAAGTTATTTTAAATCTTATTTTTTCAGTCAAAAGGAATTAGTGTGATCATTGATTATAGGTTCTAGTTTAATTTATCGATCCAAAATTTATACAACTGCAAGCTAACACATGACATGAAAATACACAAGTTGACAAACACATCCCGTATATTAAACAGGACGACAGGTCAACCCGAACACGACATGTTTAATAAATGCGTTAATCTCAACACCACACATTTAATAAATGAGACAAAACCGAGCCCCTTTCTCGAGTGACTGAGGTCATAGTTATTTAACAAACTAGAAGACTTTAAAAGGGTTGCGGATGGTAAGTCAATTAGATTTCTTACTATTTAGGCTTAATCAATCAAAGGAAGCAATACAGAGGCCGAACAAATTTCTACACTTTAAGAAGTAAGATGTCTTTATGGAAGCATAGTTGGAATTCCAGGTCATGGTTAGGTTTTCGTTCTTTTCGGTTTCTTGTCATATTTGTAGGCGTAAATTCACCGGAACATCACAATACATGACAGCACTACAGCAGAAAATGAAACATATCTTCTGGATTAGTATTCTGTTTTCTAACTTCTCCCACTACAAGTAAGAATAAACACAAGGATTAATTCAACCACCTCAACGACAACGAATTCTTGATACAACTTTGTACCCATTAATCTCCCTTCACACGTTGTCTTGAAACACGGACTACAAAACCGAAAGAAGCTAACAATCCTACCAAGTACCCGATAATAGCTCCATATGTTACACAAATCGGCCATTCCTATAAAACAAACCAAAGGTAAAGTAAATTATAGTAGAAATAAACAATGTTTACCATGTTACCATCCATCTTGTCATCATTCTTTTTACAGCACCACGATGCAAAACAATATTCTATTGTAATACGTTTTTTATGTAACGTATCCTAAGTTTTAAATTTTAATAAAACGTTACCTGCCACGTCCTTTCCCAGTCAAGTGGCATGGGCCAGGCCCCAAACCAAGCTCCAATTACCGCACCATATGCAGGTATACATATCATATAATCAATACTTTCAATCAGCCTGCAAGTTAAAACAAGCACATGTAACGTAACCATACCAATAACAGATATTGACCCAAAACAGCAAAGATGCTTAAATTCCTTTTTCTGTTTCGATAATTGATCATTAAATACTTTTATTTTTAACCGTGTCAGCATGAAGCCATGTGAATGGCTTATATTATCAAGAGCTTACTTTGTATTTGCGAATATACGGTGCCAATCAACCCAAGATGAACCGTAGACAGAGGCTGCAGGGGCAAACTGCAAAATATGCAACACATCCAAGATTAGGAACCGATTTACAAATTATAAACAATAAAAAAATATAAAAAACTTAACTAAACTGGAAAAGGGTCAAACGAGTTAAAGTAATACATCAGAGTGTATATAACATCCTAAATTGTTTTATTTAAAAAAAATGGACAGTTATTTATTAATAATATGTTGACAGAAACCCATTATAAGTTTATAACCTGACCTAAAAGCTAATCCCTTTTGACCCATTAGTCCATTACCCAACCTTCCTGACCGACTCATTTTGCCACCTATACGGTAACTGCCATAACGAAGTATGAATATTTTCAATAAGGAGAGCAAATTACATAGATTTACACTCACAGTAAATGCAGACATCAGAAGAGACCAGTTGAGGGTTCTTAAAATATACCTGCAACAGTAGAAAAATATATATCAGCTAAAAATGCATGTGCTTATACAAATGTATTTATATGTTTCGTAGTATAAGTGTCCAGATTACAATACTTGGAGAAAACGTGCACTAGAACAAGAAGTACATACCGACTTCCAACAGGCGTCCCTAAAGCAATAGCTCCAAGCGCATTGACAACCGCCCCTGAAAGTTAAAATATGCAAGTACACATATACACATAGACACATTTAGATCTTTTCTTTCTATGTGAAACGGTAGAAAAAGATGCAGGGGTAAAGAACTAACCGACGGGAAGCCCCAATAAACCTCTAGCTACAGCTTTCAAGTACTGCAATGTAACATTTTAAAAAATATACAATCAAGTTATAATCCATTCGAATAAAAACGATGAGTTACCGAGCTCTGATTCTTGTCTTTCCGAAAGAAAGTGTAAACCAGAATCACAACAGGGGCCTGAACCAGCTGCAAGAACAAATACAAATTCAGTTGAATCTTGTTTTGTCAACAGGGAAATGAATAAATATAATAAGAAGAAATCAACAGGGATTTACCCATAATAAACAGAGGGTTTGAACTGGATAATCGATTAAATTGATGGAGAAAACATTGATTGCCACCCAAAACGAAGAAGCTAATCCAATCCCGCAAATCAAATGCGATAAGAGTAGTTTGGATGGTGAAAAGTTTTGAGATTTCTTTTTATTCTTCTTCATATCTTTATTGATATGATATCCTTAACACTAAAATCGAACAATGAAACGGAAAGAGATCGATTGTGTGGAGATTAACACCGATGAAATGGTGTTCCGGTGGTCGGAGAATACCAAGGTTTCGAATCCAGCTCCAACAAGAACACGAAGCACAGAGGGGGGTGGGGGGGGGGGGGGGGGGGGGGGGGGTTTTCTTATATATTTTTTGGATTTAAATAATCGGATCCTGCTTTTTTTTTTTCGGATAATAATCTCAACTAAGTTTATTTTCGACGATGGTTCCACCTTTTAATTTTGTTTGCATAATGGTCCCGTCGTTAAAAATAAATATAACGGAGTTAAGTTTTTTTTCCACATTACAAACCAATATTTTAGGGCTTTTAATCGGAACAAAGATACGAGTCGATTGATGCAAAACTTACCTCGAAACAGTGCTCCAAACGATGAAAACAGTGCTTCAATTTGGGTGTTTAAACTTCCAATTAACAAAAATCAAGTCGTTTGGAGCATCGTTTCGAGGTAAGTTTTAAGTTAATCGACTCGTATCCTCGTTCTGATTAAAAGTCTTAAAACATCGGTTTGTAATTCAGAAAAAAACTTAACTCTGTTAAGTTATTTTTATCGACGGGCCATTATACAAACAAAATGAAAAAGGTGAGACCACTGTCGAGAATAAATTCAGTTGAGATTATTGCCAAAACACAATCAGATCAGATTATTTAAATCCAATTTGCCTTTTATTATTATTATTATTATTATTATTATTATTATTATTATTATTATTATTATTATTATTATTATTATTTAACTCTATGTGGTATGGTTCCAAATTTAGGGTGTAAACTAGCCCAAACTCGACTTGGTTTAACTTTTGAGAGCTTAAGGTTGTGAATAGTTTTCTAAGATCGTGTTTGGCTTAGGCTCTGATCGTTTATTATTTATTATTTAACTTACATATATTAGTTATACATATTTGGGGCTGTTTGGCAACATCTGAATGGTTAAGTGCTGAACCAGTAAGAGGTCTGAACCATTAAGAGCCAGTATAATACTTAATCGTTCAGAGGCAAATGTCTGACCAATTCAGATTAGAGGTCTTAACCATTCAGACTCTTAATAATGTTTAACCATTCAGAGGCAAATGTCTGAACCATTCAGACATCTGCTCGCGAAACAAACAGCCTGCACCATTAAGTGCTGAACTAGTAAGAGGTCTGAACCATTAAGAGCCTCATTAAGAGGTAAACAAACAGCCCCTTAGTCAGAACTAGGGATTTTCCCGTGCTTTGCGGCATAAATTTGTTCAGCATTGGTAGCATAAATTTGTTCGGCGTTGGTATTAGTATTGGTTCGGTTCTGTTATGGTATTGGCACTCGTTTAGTAACCGAAAGAGAAAACAAAAGATAAAGTATTGAGAGGCCCTAAAAGATATCAAAATGTGTTTTAGATTGATAAAAATAAACAAATAATAGTTGCATGTTATGGCACCATCTTTCAATAACATCATATGCGGGTGTATTATATTCACAGAAGCATTGAAGGAAGTTATGTGGCTGTTGGTATGCAAGGACCGAAGTCAAATAGTGATACTAAACTAAGATTCACAAAGATTGTAATAGGAACAAGACTAATCATACATTAACTTATATTGTTTATACCCATTTAAAACCCTTTATATACTTATATGCTAATACAAACCGGCGTTAACATTAACCGACAAAACCATTCAATTGGCTGGTAATTAACTGCCTTATAACCGTTTTAAATACATAACTAACTTAACTATAGTTTCGATCCATAATAATACATTGAGAAAAATTCCCGGATAGTCCCTGTGGTTTCGCATTTTTTCACCTATAGTCCCCAACTTTCTAAAATTACCTGAATAGTCCCCAACTTTTCATTTTTTGTTTCCGGATAGTCCCTGGGTCTAACTTCAGTTTGTTTTCTCTGTTAAGTGGGTGTGAAATGACCAATTTACCCTTTCCTTTAAAAGGCCAAACCACAGGGACTATCCGAGCATCTTCTTCATTTTTAGAGAAAAACCCCACCACCACACTTCATCTTCAACCTCCACCCACCATCACCCTCCTCCATCCTCCACCATCACCACCACAGTCACCTGAACTGCCATAATCCTACCATCAACAATATCGCCTGAAACATCACATAGGCTGAAACATCATCATGTCCGGCGAAAAAAAGAATAAAAAGGAAAAAGAAACTGAGAAGTAAATAAAAATGAACTGAAAAGGGCTCACCGGAGCCTCACTGCAGAATCCCACCGCCGTAAACAGTCGTCGGTCGTCGCCGGAATCCCACCATCATCATCATGTCATCATCATCGACAATATCATCATCTGTCATCCGTACAATGTCGTCGCCGGCTCCGCCGGAGCTCCTCCATGATCCGACACACCTGGCCGGTCGGAGGTTTCTTGAGGGAGAGAGTAACCGAGGGGGGGGGGGGGGGTGTAGCGGGTTGGGTTTTTGCAGGTGTGCGTGTCGTATAGAAAAAAGGAGGTGCGGGTGTGGGATGTGGTTGCCGGAGAACGGCTGGTCATGTCACCGGAGAAAGATAGAGGGAGCTGGGTTTGTGCTTGTCGCCAAAAAACGAGGCCACGACGGTGGCCGGGCCGGCATCATCGCCGTTGGTAATCATCAGAGAGAGAGACAGAGGTGATGAGGGGGGTGTGAGGTGACTTGGGTGTTTTAGGGTTTCTTCAAAGAAAATTGCAGAGAAAAAGGTGATGGTGGAGGGTGGAGGAGGACTGGAGGGTGATGGTGGGTGGAGGTTGAAGATGAAGTGTGGTGGTGGAGTTTTTCTCTAAAAATGTAGAAGATGCCCATATAGTCTATGTGGTTTGGCCTTTTAAAGGAAAGGGTAAATTGGTCATTTCACACCCACTTAACAGAGAAAACAAACTGAAGTTAGACCCAAGGACTATCCGGGAACAAAAAATGAAAAGTTGGAGACTATTCAGGTAATCCGACACGTGTCATCCCAGTCAGCATGGGGCGTTATTGCAAAAGTGGCGTAGTGAGAATAATGCCCAAATAATGCCCAAATAATGCCCCTTCCAATCATTAAAAAGGATAAAAAAAAGAAACTTGTTTAAAAAGCTGTTTGGTCAGTATGTGTCATCCCACTTGACCACTAATGCCCCTTCCCATTGGTCAGTCAAACTCCTCATACTCATCCAAGTTGTTGCTTGAGCGTTTTTAATAAAACGCCGGACCACTTTTTTTTCAAAAATTTTGCACATAAAACAAGAAAATAGGAAACAGAAAAACCAAACAGTTAAAAGCTCAAATTTATGAATGACATTGTTACCATAGAACCACCCCCTCGCCGAATATGTTTCATACTGTTAGACCACCCGTAGTGGTTAAGAAAAATAATGCCCCCACCATGGGGTATTATCCGACACGTGTCATCCCAGTCAGCATGGGGCGTTATTGCAAAAGTGGCGTAGTGAGAATAATGCCCAAATAATGCCCATTCCAATCATTAAAAATGATAAAAAAAGAAACTTATTTAAAAAGCTGTTTGGTCAGTATGTTTCATCCCACTTGACCACTAATGCCCCTTCCCATTGGTCAGTCAAATCCTCATACTCATCCAAGTTGTTGCTTGAGCGTTTTTAATAAAACGCCGGACCACTTTTTTTTTCAAAAATTTTGCAAAATAACGCCCAATGTAATGGTGGGGGAGGCGTTTTTGGGCGTTTTTTTGAATTTAAAAAAAAAAAACGCCCCACTACACATGGTCTTAGAGCCTATAATCCACTACTGGAATGCAAACGCATAAGCAATAAGACAACTTACTCACACAGACATTTTGTCGAGCATGTGGTATGCATATGTTAAATACAATTTAGAGAGGTCGAAACTAGTCCAATTCAGCCAATAATCAAATTGTTTACCCATGTATTATCATCAAATCCAATAAGTTATGGCTACATATTATCTTTTCTACGAAAAATTAATCATACAAGGTACCTGAAAATGCAATCACCGGCCATGGTTGGAACTCATCAAGAACACTGAACAATTGTAGTAATCTGACATCAAAATAATGGTTGAGAATTCATCTTCATATTGGATTGTAGGCCAGAAGGGGGTTTATTTTCATGGGTCCTGACAGAATCCGGATTTAACAGCAATGGAACAGAGGGGGTTGGAAATCAAAATAATGAAAGTAAACAAATATGAATTACAAAAGTGAACACATGATATATGATGGAGTTTGTTTATTACAACAATCTTTTTATAACAAAACACGAAACACAAGAACAAACCTATTATATATATTAGTTACTCTTTCTTTCACAACATCTGTAATGAACTGCAAATTTACAATCTAAACACCTAAAGATCATACTATACTGGAGACGTCTGTAATCACAATCATTGCTGGCACATTCACCATCGTCTTCAATCCCTTGAACGAATGAAAGGGGGTGTGGATGCACTTTAGTATTCTCATATCTGCCCCCAAACTTCACATTTACAAACTCATAAACCCCTGTGCCATCTGCGTCATATGTTTCATACTGAAGTATTGAGGGAGCACAATCTGTATGCATAGACTGCATACACTCACGACAGTGATAGAATGGCACCTCAGGATTAAGTTCTCGCTCGCAAACTTCACAAAAGTAGTCACTCTTATGGTTCTCAATGGGAAAGTAACTCAGCTTCATAGGATGCTTGTCACACTTGTTCCTAGTTGTCTCCGGTATAAACAAAGCACACTTGACGTGTAGACGAAAATCATTACAAGTACGGCAATCGAATGAAATACTCGGAGAAAAATACCCGCACATACGACACTGATTATCCCAATCTTCGTGATCAACCCAAGAAAGGAGGTGATTTGGGTGAAAAGTATGAGTGATTTCTTTAGGTAAGAAGGCGCAGTGAACATCAATGATGAAGTTGTTGCAATCCACACAACAGTAGGCAAATCCATTACAAGGTAACCAGCAAATGTTACAACTGAACACCCCAAAAAACTTACGAGGAGGGGCTTTTGAATGGAGAAGCAGGGTATGTTGTTGGTGAGCAGGGTGGCCTTTCAGTTCAGCAGGTAGCCGTGAGCACCACTCATGGAGCACAAAGTTGCATTGCCCCTCATCGTCACACACGTAAATTGGGCCACTCGTAATTGGTCTCACACACCCGTCACACAAAAGTTGAATCCTCTTCATTGGGTCATGATAGGATATTGGCTTTATTCTAGAAGAGGTGGGGATTGTGATATCACCACATCGTGCATCCACCAGATTTAGTGGATGTTGATGATGTGTTTTGCAGGTACTTGACCCCCCATTTTCCTTGAAAAACAAGTGTTTTAGTAGGCTATAAGATGGATCAGAAAATGGTAGATGAAGAAGATTAGGATGTTCGGCATCTTCATAGTTTTTTATGATTTTACCTGTACCTGTGAGAAACAACATGTGAGCGTAAATGAAAAACCACCAAAATATATAGAAAAAACTATAAGCATGTTATGTAGGTAGATCTACCTGGAGACATAAGGATGGACATGAACGGCTCGTTTCTTGTTGTTGCGCAATTCAGATGCGTATAGTATCTGCATTTTTCGCATTTATATATCCAAAGATACTCCTTAGGAAATGCTTGACGACATACCCTACACAGTGGATTAAACTTGGATTTTTGATCCGCTTTCGGAAAGGTATAAGCAAGGCTGAGCGGATGAATATGATTGAAAAAATCATTTGTATAATGTTGGATTTGAAGCTTTTTTGGTAAAGAAGCACAATGACTATGAATGAATGGGCCAACACACATTGGACAATGATAAAAGACCCCCTTATGTTCCTTCCCACATGCATCACACTCATATAAAAGGTTTTTAGGGATGCAAACTAGTGGGTGTTCATGGCTAGGATGATAGATGATATTCTTTTGTTGCCTTTTTATAGCACATTTTACATCAACATCAAAGTCACATTGTGAACAATGATAACGAAGGTCATCGGGCCCAAAATCACTACGACATATATTACATTTCCACCCATAGTTGTAATTCCTCTCTTTGAGGAAGTAAACAGGATGAACATGACAAATGTCTTTGTACTTTTCTGGAAGCTCTTCACAAAATTTATGGATCGAGTACTTACATTGACAACATGTGTAGTAATACCTATGATACCAGTTGATTTCTTCATCACATCGGGAACACATACATTTGAAGGCTTGCTTTGCAATGAATTCATCCTCGTTCGCTTCCTCATCTTCTTCTTCGCTCTCTTCTTCATGTTGCAGTTGTTCCGACCACAGATCTACAAGATTCAGTGGATGTTCGTGTGTAGTAATCATTCTTTTTCTTCTTTTAAGTAATAAGTATTTTAGAAAATGAGATGGGTATTAGGAACACAACACCAATGGAAGGTGTGAAGGGATGAGTTATAGAAAGGATTATACATAAAAGCTAGCATTTATAGGACAGGTTTGCATCGTCATTCTCAAGTTTACGGTATCTATCCATCACTAAAAACTTAAAGTGATATAAATAACTTTAATGCTTTTACTTTGTATGTAAAAATATGCTGGACAGAATTATAGCCTAGTGGCATCTTGGGGGTGGGATAAAACTTTGGGACCAATAGGTCCTAGGTTCGATTCTCACAAGGGGGGTTTTCCCATATTTATTGGGTTTCCTCCTGAATTGGTGTATAGGCATTATGCCTAGTGGAGATGGATATGATCGGGTGGTTCCGCTGGTGGCACGATGGTACTCCAGTGGTCCGTCAGTGATCCAAATTTGCCGTTCAAAAAAAAAAGAATTATTTCCCCTTCATGAAAATACAATCTGTTAATGCTATTGGGTATCTGTTATTAGTAATATTAGCATAATTAAATGATATTTTAAAATACTCATTAATTCATTTTTTATAAGCGAATTGTTGTTAAATACATTGCGTGTAACCTGTACATAGGTTTATCTGATAGTTCTCACACGATTCAGTTAATAATCCAGATTTCATCAGTTTATTTGCAATTCAATTAATCTTAAAGTAAAGATAAGAACACAAAAGTTTATGTTATTGACTCTCCAACCGAATTATAAGAAAGTCTTAATATATTTAGACTTCGAGGTTTTAGAGTTTTACAATATAGAGTGAAGATCAATCCCATGTGGATGCTTGTTTGTTGATATGGATTAATAAAGACCAAAAGCCCACTAGAAAAGTAGTTTGCGTATGATTTAAAAGGCCTATTCAATTAGTGGTGAACGTTTTTTTTTTTAATAATCGGTTTCGGTTATGGAATCAGGTACGATTTTTTTCAAGGTGGATAGGAACCGGGTCCGGTTATTGGGCCAAAAACACTACCCTATGGAAACCGGTTCGAACAGGGTATACCTACGGGTAGGGGTAGCGATGAGCATTTGGTATTGGGTACCGGTAAAGAATTTCCCGTGCAGAAATTTTTTCGTTTTTGATTCATACTCACTTTTTGCCATTTTTGGTACCCGTATTTCGGTACGGTACCACCGGTATTTTCGCCAATTTTTACATACAAATACCGATACCACCAATGAAGGCGTTTATACCGGGCTGCAGTTCTAAGTAATCTAGTGTGGATCTTAGATGATCGTTATCCATCCTTACCAACGCATCATGATTTTTACCCGTAACATACCAGGTAGGTTTTGATTTTAGGCCCCCGGCTACTACTATTAAGGTGGTTGTGAATATGACATTACCAAAGTAGCCAGGCGTGAGTGACGGCTAGAGACGGGCCCGTCCGTTAGTCGCGGTTTATAGCTTCGTGTCCTAGTCACTCAAAGGCCACTAGCTTCATTTAAATGTGTATATAGTTTCGCTTATTTATAACATTCACGAAAATATAATTAAAGTTTTCAATTTCTTTTGATTAATGTATGTAAATCTTGTTGTTCTTTTCCTTGGATTCCTAGTAGTATTTAAAGCAATTTGTGCCTTTGCTTTACTATGCAATTTTAAAACATTCACGGAAATATAATTAAAGTTTTCAATATCTTTTGATTAATATATGTAAATCTTGTTGTTCTTTTCGTTGGATTCCTAGCAGTATTTAAAGCAATTTGTGCCTTTGCTTTACTATGCAATTTTAAAGAGAAAATGAAATGTATGATTGAAGTCTAGTATCATTAGATACAAGGCAAAATAATTTATGAATGTATGAGATTATGTTTGACGCTTTCTTCTTTTTATATACTCGTTAAACTTTTTTTTATAAAAAAGAAATATGTTTTTCTTTTATAAGGAGACGTATAACATAAGTGATTCCAAAGGATATAAGGAGACGTGTAACATATTAACATAAGTGATTCCAGAGTACATACTACAAATATGTGTTGCATAAAAGTGCATAAAGCAACACTAATTAAGTAAAGATATACAAATATTTCTGTTGCGTAAAGTGCACAAAACAACACTAATTAATCTTTAAGTAAAGAAAAGAACACAAAAGTTTATGTGATTAACTCTCCAACCCAATATAAAAGTCTTATATTTATTTATTTTTAAACAGTGAACTTAATGTATAAGGTTACCACACCCCAATTCAGAGACTCTTGTTTTACCCCACTCTGGATAAGCTATGTTGTCTTAACCGGGTCCACGCTGAGTTTAGAGTTTGGGTTTTTTGGCCGTTCCATAGGAACCATACCACCGGTTGCCACTTGACAGTCGTTATGCCACCACAAGAGCAAAACTCTCTGGCGTAAGACACGATGGGACGAAAACCCGGGTGGGCTCGGGAATGAACTGACAACCTCACACAAGTCTTAGTTCAAATCCTTCGTTGCCTAATCCACCTCATATGACGCAAGTGGTAATTAAACTTGAGTCTCTATTGGTAAACCGAAGTCTCCTACCACTAGGCTACAAATGAGGGATAGTTTACAGTTTTATATAGATTAAACATCAATCCAACGTGGTTGCTTGTTTGTTGATATGGAGCAACAAAGACCAAAAGCCCACTAGAAAAGTAGTTTTCATATAATTTAAAAGGCCTATTCAATTAGTGGACATTTCCGGGTTTATTAATAACTGGTTTTAGGTATGAAACTAGGTACGGGTATTGAAACCGAGTATTAAATATTAGGCTAAAAGCCGTACCCTATGGGAACCGGTTAGAATAGAATATACATAAGGGTTCAGGTATTAAAACTGAGTATTAAATATTAATTTTTGATTTTACAAAAAACTAAACTTGTACTTTGTAAAATAAATTTAAAGAAATTAACAAGTGAAACCTACCACATCAAGGAGATTTAAATGTCTGCCTTATTGTGGCACATATATGGAAAGGGAACATGATAAGTGAAACTCACCACATCAACAAGACATTTTGTAAACATTTAAAAAAAAATTCATTCATACATTTTAACAAACGGTTGCTATGCATCAAATATTCGGTGTTCATTTGAAAGTATTAAACCCATAAGCTGATGAAAAACATTTTCAGCCTCCAATGACATGTTACATACAACAATGTGTAGTGTCCAAGAGAGGTTTTATGAGTTACAAGTATATATACACAATCCCACCGGGCCAGGGGCGGATCTATGCCACTTTTGTGGGTTCTCAGGAACCCATTCGGTTTAGAAAAAACGAGAAAAATTAGTGAGAACCTTGTATGATTTGGAAAAAAAATAGTGAGAATCTACCAAAAGGAACCCAGTAAAAAAAGTTCTTAGATCTGCCACTGCACCGTGCCCCATGAAGATGGTCCATATTGATTTGAACTTGGCTCCAATACCATTCTACTAATAATAGATAAAGTGAATGAACAATATATTTGTTTTAAAGGTTTTTTTATATGTGTTATTTAGTGGTTTTTTACATGTGTTATGTCGTTCTTTTATATATCTTATGTAACTTGCGTTTGTTTTTTATCCATGTAATTCATGTGTCAGTATTTTTTGATTATATCAAGATTTTTTTTCTCTATGGGTTGCTGTAACAAATGTAGGTGACGTAACAAAACAAACCGATACCGATCAAATTCCCGCTGTGTTGGTGTATTTTTGGTCATATCATGATTTTTTTTCTCTATTGGTTGCTATAACGAGTGTCAATACCGTAATTAAACGAACTCATACCCACCCACCGCGCAACGCGCGGATTTAATAACACTAGTTGATAATAAAACACCAAGAATTTAATATGCATAACTCTCAATTTTTCTAACCTGAATATAACTCAAAACTTATTATAAATTCTTAACCTTAATCGCACATAATTTAGACATTGTTTAAAACCCACATAATTTATCTACTAATCTAATTAGCTATCAAAATTCAAATAAAAGTCATCTGATTTATTCCTAACTGATTTTTTATTGACCGACCCAATTTCACGACTCGAAACCGGACCACCCGACCTAACCCGACACCGACTTGTGTTCGAGACCAACAACTACTAATATCCTAATAAACAAACTCATTTTCATTTTCAATGGATCGGTTTCAGATTGATGATGAGCCATTGGACTACTTACTTAATACAAGTGGAGATTGTGAATTATAGAATTGAACACACATGATGCATTAAAACAAGAAAATCGGAAACAGAAAAACCGAAGAGTTATATATGTTAGTTACTCAGAAGTCTACAATAATCATAATCAAGTGCAAACTCACACATACGTTTACAACAACACTGGTAATGAATTGTGAAGTCACAATTTAAACACTAAAAGATCATACTCTATTTGAGACATGTATGGCATTTTTTCATGGATAGCGTGTAACAACCCTCATTAAAAGTCCTATTTATTAAATTAATTTGTTCAATAGGAAACCCTAATTGAGACACCCAAGTGATTCTACACAAACCCTAAAATTTTCAGAAATTTCAGAATCAGGATCAGGGCCCCTAAAACTCAAGGGGGGTAAACCCTAAGTTAACGATTATCTGAATTACTTGCTGTCAAAATTCGAAATTTAGAATATGTCAAGTCAGCAAAGCTAGTCCCAACCGTGGCTACCCTATAACCAATTTTCATTCCTTACGGACCGCAACAAATTAAGTCTTACGGTCCGTAAGAACCTTTACGGACCGTAACATTTTGAGGCTTACGGTCCGTAAGCAAAGTGAAATTTCGACTATAAATAGTAGACATTGGCAATCGAAATTGGGAGTTAAAACGACGTAAAACTTCGATACATGCACTAAGATACATACTGTTTACCACTATTAACACACACGAATCCCGAATTGCTGCCGCAAAACAGGGTAATAACTCGATCGCTATTACGATTCATTTTCCGACCGATCAATATATCCAATGGATGTTTAAGTGCCGCCCACATTAGGGTTATACTTTGTCGTTCGTCGTTAATTCGATGGATGTTTAAGTATCGCACTTTGTCGTTCGTTGTGAGAATTTGATCTCGTGAGTTATCGTAAATGCTGTATTGGTTACTAACCCCGTTTTGTGTGCATTGTTATTTAAATTAGGTTAACAAGGCTAATCCATAGACTAGACTCTGCTCAAATTAAATCTGCAAAGTGAGTCATTCTCTTTTTATCAAATTACTTTACAAAACCCTATTTATTTCAAAGTTATAATTACAGGGATTAAGTTTATGTAATCACCAAATTACAGCCAGTATGTGAGGTTTTATATACATTACTTGATAATCTTCACCATTGGGGCAGCCAAGGGGTGATATGACCATAATCACAGACACCATTGGACGAATGGGCCAATGGGTCGAGTGATAAAGTACTGTGGGTAGTTGGTTGATATCAGAAACATTGTAATTTTCCTTAATACTGTAAATTATAACAAATGTATCGTTTTAGTAAATAGAATGATTCACTCAGTATTTCCCACTGACAAAACCTTTTTCAAACATGTTTCAGGTGATCTGTTGTAATTCAGGAAAAGTGTTGTGGAGCAATTCAAGCTTAAGGAAGTGGCTCATTATAAAATAAAGAAATATATTTTGTAAAATAAAGATTTCTTAGTGAAATCAACTGATTGTAAATTACTAGGGTTTTATCCCAAATTGTGAAATAAAATAATCGGAAAAAGTTTAGCTTTAAAAAGATCCTTATGATAAACTTCCGCTGTTAAACTCAATTAATTAAATACCACGGGATTTCAGTCCCACAGCTCCTGAAACGGGTCAAACCGGGTCGGGGGCCGTGACAGAAAAAGGTGGTATCAGAGCCACTGAGTTAAGCTAATTAAGTATTTAGAAATACTTAATTTTTCCTGATTACTATTATGTGATTATGTGTTTATTTACTAATTATTTGTTAGTTACAGTATGGGTAAGAAAAAGCTCTCAAGCATCTATCTTAAATTAGATAGGTCAGTCAACGAGAAGGGAAGTTCATCCCAAACCAAATCCTCAAAACTTCCTGCAATTCCTGAAGAAGGAATATTTGTGCGAAAGGCGCATTATGAGGAACCACTTTCTCCTAATAAAAGAAGTTTAATTTTAAAGAAGAGTCAGGAGAAATTAAAGAAAGCCCGAGAGAAGAAAGTTAAACAGGAAACCAAGGAATTAACCAGTAAAACACCTTGGGAGGATCAATTAGAGGAAAAATGGGCGGACCTTTATATGTTAGCCACAGTAGCAATAAATGCTAATCTCTAAAATACCATGATTCCAGAATAATAACTTTATTAATTACAAAGCCGAAATATTATCTAGTAAATAAATAAAATATAGTATGTTTAAATTGTCCATTTTTTTTAAGTTACAGTGTGTGCAATAAAATTTAAAGGTTATTTCTAAAAATATGTTTTAACTTAGCATTTTTTTTATGTTAAACAGCATGAATGAGTTATCAAAAGCCTTAGAGAATCTCAATCTATACCCTGTAGACTTAGAAGTATCTAAAGAATTTACTGGGTATTTTCCTGATGTGGAACAACCTGTAGAATTCAACGCTCCACCTCTGAAAAAGCCAAAACGAAAGAAAAGAAAGAATTACGTATGGGGAAGTCGTATACGTAGGAAAAAGCCAGCTACAAAACTTCCTAAAATAAACAATCCTTTAGGAAAAGGAAAAGAAATTGTAACCAGGAAAAGTTCTAAGAAGGAGATGGAAACTGAAGTCCAGAAAGATTCTAGGCAAATGGAAGAGCAGTTTGAGGAATATTCTAAAGATATAGAAATGGAAGTTAGAAAAGATTCTAGACCAAGTCAGATGGAAATTGGAGAAAGTTCCAAACAAAACCAGGAAAGGACTTTTCAGGAAGAAATAGATTTTCTATTGGCAAGTTGTGAAACTATTCAGCCTGTCAATACAAATATTTTTACCCGTTCTATTGAAAATCCAATCCCTATGAATTTTGAACCAGCAATCCCAGAACCAATAGTCCATAACCAACCAATAGGAATGGATGAATGGTGGACGAATGATTGGCAATTCCAAAACATTGTCAACGATCCTTATTCCTTTCTTCCCCAGTTTGATCCAGAACCTCTACCCAATCCACCAATGAGTAACAAAAATCTGGCTGAACTTCGCCATTTTGGTGAAGAGCTGATGGATGCGAGAAGTAGAATCCGGGAAATAGGGGGACAAATTGCCTGGAAGTATGATGAAAGGGAGCTTCATTTTTAGAAAGACAAATAACAAAAGATAGTGGGATGGTTAAACTGTGGTTGTGTAATAGTAATAGTAAAATCAGTCTGTAAAATAACTATGAATAAAACTTTGTAAAATAGTGTGTATTGATGCATACTATAAAATATAAATTAAGAAATTGATAGTTTTGGATATATATGTGTATATTTGGAATTGGTATGGTTGTTTTATTATTATTTATTTGATACTAATAAAATATATTAATTATCAGATGGAAAACGCCAATAACGAACCAGTAAATGAAGTTAATCAACCTGAGCAACAACCAGGGGATCAATATATGACTAGACAGGATATAGAAAATATCATTGCTCAAGGGATAGCTAATGCTATTCCAGCATTCGTTGCTGCTATTAAAAATCCAATAGAGCCTCAACAAATCGTTCCAAGCAAACGTATTTCTGAAGATAACTTCAGTAATAGTGTAAACGGAGGAAATGACCATGTTAATCATGATAATGAACCACGACAAGCTCCGCTCCCTAAGAAAATGAAAGCCGCAACACCTGGTTGCACTTTCAAAGAATTTCTTGCCTGTAAACCCACTGAATTTGCAGGCAATGAAGGAGTAACTGCATCACTGCGTTGGTTAGAGAAAACCGAAGCAGTAATTGCCATAAGTAAATGTGCTCAGGATGATCAGGTCATGTATGCGTCAAATCTTTTCAAAGAAGGGGCACTAGAATGGTGGAACACGGTGCTACAGGCTAAAGGAAGAAATAGGGCTTATGCCATGAACTGGGAAGAATTTAAAGGTCTTGTAGAAAGAAAATTCTGTCCCGAATATGAAAAAGAACAAATGGCAAATAAGTTCCTAAACCATCGGATGATGGGTGTAGATTGTCGAGTGTATACTTCGACATTCTTTGAATACGCTAGAGTGGTACCAACGCTGGCTTCGCCAGAACCGGTACTCATTTCTCGCTATATTTGGGGATTAATTAGCGAAATCCGCAATATCGTTAAAGCTGCGAGACCTCGCACTATTGACGATGCCGTGGAACTAGCCAACACCCTAACTGATGAATTGGTACGTACGCAAGATGAGAACAGGAAAAAGGAACTGGCTCAGAAAATTACCCAAGGATTTCGGGTGGGTAATAGTAATAATTTCAAGAGAAGAGGAGCAGGGCAATCTTCAAATCCACCTTTCTGTAGAAATTGCAAAAGGAAGCATTATGGAAAATGTAATGTAACCTGCAACCTTTGCAAAGGTGTAGGACATCGTGAAGAAAACTGCAGAAAGAAAACCATAATCTGTTTTAACTGTGGAGAAGCGGGGCATTATAAAACAGAATGTCCTAAATTGGTCAAACCAATAGACAACAAACCCATGGCAACCGAAGGAGCTACTAAAAAGAATGTCAGAGCATTCCAGCTAACCACTCAAGAAGCAGAACTCATCCCAGATGTAATAGCTGGTACGTTCTTAGTTCATAATGTATACGCAAAAGTATTATTTGACTCTGGTGCAAACCAAAGTTTTATAAATACTTTATTCTGTCAAGCTCTTAAGTTACCTTTAACCAACATTAGGCAAATTTTTACAGTGGAAACTGCAGATGGAAATTCAGTTAAAATAGATCAGGTTTTGCAAAAAGTAGAAATAGAACTTTCAGGTCATAAATTTGCTGCAAATCTGTTACCTATGAAATTAGCTGAATTTGATGTTGTGTTAGGAATGGATTGGTTAATAGCCAACCATGCTCAAATTATTTGTGATAAAAACTCTATAGAAATTCAGGCACCTACTGGTGAAATAATCATGATTACAGGAGATAAACCACGTAAACCCATGAAGTTCATATCAGTAATGAAAGTTGCTAGTTATGAACGAAAGCAAGGAATAGTATATATGATCTCAGTGATCATTAATACTAAGAATAAAGAACTTAAGGAAATTCCTGTAGTCTCGGAATACCCAGATGTATTTCCAGAAGAGTTACCAGGATTACCACCAGATAGGGAGGTAGAATTCAGGATTCATCTAATTCCAGGAACTACACCGATAGCTAAGGCACCTTATCGGTTAGCTCCTACCGAAATGTTAGAACTGAAAAAGCAATTAGATGAATTACTAAGTAAAGGATTCATACAACCTAGTTCATCCCCTTGGGGAGCTCCAGTGTTGTTTGTAAAGAAGAAGGATGGTTCGATGAGAATGTGTATTGATTATAGAGAATTAAATAAAGTTACAATTAAGAATCGATACCCATTACCTAGGATTGATGATCTTTTCGATCAACTTCAAGGAGCTAGATATTTTTCTAAGATCGATTTACGCTCTGGATATCATCAATTGAAGGTACAAGAAGAAGACATACCTAAGACTGCTTTTAGAACTAGGTATGGTCATTACGAGTTTACAGTCATGCCCTTTGGATTAACGAATGCACCTGCAGCATTCATGGACATGATGAATAGGATCTGTAAACCGTATTTGGATAAATTTGTAATTGTCTTCATAGATGATATACTTATTTATTCAAAAAGTCAGGACGAACATTGTCAGCACTTGCATTTACTCTTAACTTTGTTAAGAAAAGAAAAGCTTTACGCCAAATTCTCAAAGTGTGAATTTTGGTTGCAAGAAGTGCAATTCTTAGGACACATGGTGAATCATGAAGGTATTCATGTAGATCCTGCTAAGATAGAGGCAATTACCAAATGGAAGGTTCCACAGTCAGCAATGGAAATTAGAAGTTTTATAGGTTTAGCTGGATATTATAGACGGTTTATTAAGGATTTTTCCAAGATAGCTGTACCATTAACTAAACTAACCTGTAAAGCAGTTAAGTTTGAATGGGGGCCTAAACAAGAAGAAGCCTTTAGAATATTGAAGCAGAAATTAACCAATGCTCCAATCTTAGCTTTGCCCGAAGGAACAGAAGATTTTGAAATATATTGTGATGCTTCAAAATTAGGATTAGGATGTGTGCTTATGCAACGCAAGAAGGTAATTGCGTATGCATCAAGGCAATTGAAAAAGCACGAAGAAAATTATACGACTCATGACTTAGAACTAGGAGCCGTAATTTTTGCCCTGAAAATTTGGAGACATTATCTATACGGAAGTAAGTTTACTATCTATACAGATCATAAAAGTCTAAGATATATATTCGGGCAAAAAGAGTTAAACATGAGGCAAAGGAGATGGATGGAAATCTTAAGTGATTACGACTGTGATATTCAGTATCACGAAGGAAAGGCAAATGTAGTTGCAGATGCCTTAAGTCGTAAGTATCATGAAAAACAACGACGAGTTCGTGCTCTTAGGTTAAATCTACAATTAGATTTAATGGAACAATTGAAGAATGTTCAAGAAACAGCAATAGAGGATGTTGCTGAAGGAATGAAAGGACGAATAAAAGAATTGGAGCAAGGAGTTGATGGAATTTGGAGATTTCACAAAAGCAGAATTTGGGTACCTAAGCAAGGAGAATTAAGAAATAAAATTCTAGAAGAAGCCCATAAATCTAGGTATACTATGCATCCAGGAAACAATAAAATGTACCAAGATTTAAGAAAGAATTTTTGGTGGATAGGCATGAAGAAGGATATAGCTAGATATGTTTCTAAGTGTCTTACTTGTTCACAAGTTAAGGCAGAACACCAGAAACCTTCAGGTCTACTACAACAATTAGAGATGCCAGTATGGAAATGGGAACTTATAACAATGGATTTTGTTACTAAGTTACCCAAAACCAGAAAAGGTAATGATGCGATTTGGGTAATTGTGGATCGATTAACCAAATCTACTCACTTTCTACCTATGAAAGAAACTTTTAGCATGGAAAGATTGGCAAAGTTGTATGTAGATGAAGTCGTATCCTTACATGGAGTTCCACTCTCCATTGTATCGGATAGGGATAGTCGGTTCACTTCTCATTTTTGGACAAGTTTCCAGAAAGCAATGGGAACTCGACTAAACTTAAGTACTGCATATCATCCACAAACAGATGGGCAAAGTGAAAGGACAATCCAAACTCTGGAAGACATGCTCAGAGCATGTGTGATAGATTTTGGTGGAAATTGGGACGATCATTTACCATTAATTGAATTCTCCTATAACAATAGTTATCATTCAAGCATTGAAACTGCCCCATTTGAAGCACTGTATGGAAGAAAATGCAGAACTCCAGTTTGTTGGGCAGAAATAGGAGATAGTCAGTTATCAGGACCGGAGATTGTGCAAGAGATGACTGATAAGATCGCACAAATCAAGGAAAGACTGAAGACGGCTAGAGATCGCCAGAAGAGTTATGCAGACAATAGATGCAAGCCGTTAGAATTTCAGGTCGGAGATAAAGTACTATTAAAAGTTTCTCCTTGGAAAGGAATAGTTCGATTCGGTAAGAAAGGAAAGCTAAGTCCAAGGTATGTAGGACCATTTCCAGTGATCCAACGTATAGGACCAGTAGCTTATCGTTTACAACTACCAGAAGAATTGGCTGGAGTACATGATGTATTTCATGTATCCAATCTCAAGAAATGTCTAGCAGACGAATCTCTGGTAGTACCTCTTCAGGACATAGAGGTAAACGAAAAGTTAAAATTTGTTGAGAAACCTCTTCAGATAGAAGACAGAAAAGTGAAGTTTCTCAAACACAAACGACTAGTGTTAGTTAAAGTAAAGTGGGATTCAAAGAGAGGAGCTGAATACACTTGGGAGCTGGAATCAGAAATGAAGCGAAAGTATCCACACTTATTCCAGTAAATCTCGAGGACAAGATTTTTATTAAGGTGGGGAGAATGTAACAACCCTCATTAAAAGTCCTATTTATTAAATTAATTTGTTCAATAGGAAACCCTAATTGAGACACCCAAGTGATTCTACACAAACCCTAAAATTTTCAGAAATTTCAGAATCAGGATCAGGGCCCCTAAAACTCAAGGGGGGTAAACCCTAAGTTAACGATTATCTGAATTACTTGCTGTCAAAATTCGAAATTTAGAATATGTCAAGTCAGCAAAGCTAGTCCCAACCGTGGCTACCCTATAACCTATTTTCATTCCTTACGGACCGCAACAAATTAAGTCTTACGGTCCGTAAGAACCTTTACGGACCGTAACATTTTGAGGCTTACGGTCCGTAAGCAAAGTGAAATTTCGACTATAAATAGCAGACATTGGCAATCGAAATTGGGAGTTAAAACGACGTAAAACTTCGATACATGCACTGAGATACATACTGTTTACCACTATTAACACACACGAATCCCGAATTGCTGCCGCAAAACAGGGTAATAACTCGATCGCTATTACGATTCATTTTCCAACCGATCAATATATCCAATGGATGTTTAAGTGCCGCCCACATTAGGGTTATACTTTGTCGTTCGTCGTTAATTCGATGGATGTTTAAGTATCACACTTTGTCGTTCGTTGTGAGAATTTGATCTCGTGAGTTATCGTAAATGCTGTATTGGTTACTAACCCAGTTTTGTGTGCATTGTTATTTAAATTAGGTTAACAAGGCTAATCCATAGACTAGACTCTGCTCAAATTAATTCTGCAAAGTGAGTCATTCTCTTTTTATCAAATTAGTTTACAAAACCCTATTTATTTCAAAGTTATAATTACAGGGATTAAGTTTATGTAATCACCAAATTACAGCCGGTATGTGGGGTTTTGTATACATTACTTGATAATCTTCACCATTGGGGCAGTCAAGGGGTGATATGACCATAATTACAGACACTATTGGACGAATGGGCCAATGGGTCGAGTGATAAAGTACTGTGGGTAGTTGGTTGATATCAGAAACATTGTAATTTTCCTTAATACTGTAAATTATAACAAATGTATCGTTTTAGTAAATAGAATGATTCACTCAGTATTTCCCGCTGAGAAAACCTTTTTCAAACATGTTTCAGGTGATCTGTTGCAATTCAGGAAAAGTGCTGTGGAGCAATTCAAGCTTAAGGAAGTGGCTCATTATAAAATAAAGAAATATATTTTGTAAAATAAAGATTTCTTAGTAAAATCAACTGATTGTAAATTACTAGGGTTTTATCCCAAATTGTGAAATAAAATAATCGGGAAAAGTTTAGCTTTAAAAAGATCCTGATGATAAACTTCCGCTGTTAAACTCAATTAATTAAATACCACGGGATTTCTGTCCCACGGCTCCTGAAACGGGTCAAACCGGGTCGGGGGCCGTGACATAGCGCCCCGCACACCACGACGGGCGGCGCTATGGGGTCAAAATAGGTTGTGGCGCCATGCTCTTCGCGGCGTGCAACACAAATCCCCCCACTCACACACATATATATACATACATATGTATGTATAATTGAAGGGCTTTATATAACCCCCTTACCACTACATCCTTTTTTGATATAACGCCCCATAAAGCCCCTCTCTTATGCATTTCGCCACGTGTCGCATAACGCCTCCAAAGGGGGTTTATGACTACGAATGGCCTAAACAAGTATTTGTTTTTATTTCTTGGATTCCCGATGCTAATTAAAGCTAGTTTTTTTTAACAACACATTTCTTTTAATACCTTAATTCCACATTCTATTCTATAATCTAACAAATGTAAAGGACATTAACAGTAAAATACAATTATTTAAACATAAAGTACAATTAAAATATATTACTTCCCTAAAGGTTTACAAGTGTCAAAGTAAAAGGTTTTAAAAATGTTTTTTATTGTGGTTTTATTCTACTATTTTAAAATAAATCTTTTTATAACAATTTTTATACTAAAATTACTTTTAAACATATTATATATTTTTTTCTTATAACTATTAAGATACAAGTTTTATAAAATTCTAAATATATCCTTATGATATGCTTAAAACCGAGTTGTAAATAATAATTTACAAGTGATCAAAGCACATGCGTATATGTTATCAACATTATGTTGTGATTTTGTTTTTTTTAAGTGACGAGTTTACCTTTTTCGCTATTTTAGCAAAATAATATAATGTTTTATAAATTTTGAATATTCGTTACGGCGTGCTTATTATTATCCAGAATTTGATAAAAAATATTATTTGAACTTATCAAATATAGTTATTTTTTGTTCTTTCCTTGAAAACTAAACAAATACCAACCAAATAACATTGGTACAGGTACCATATTCATTTTAATGATTTTCTTAATGTGGCAAACAACATTGTTACGGTAACGGTACCGTAATGAGTTGAACTGATGCCGGCCAAACAACACTATTACCGATACTTATACTGTAACGAATCAAATCGATACGGACTAAAAGCCCGTAGCGAAGCGCGGGAATTCTACTAGTTAACTCTACACTTGCAAGGATTTAAACTTACAATATCACATTTTAACACCTTAATTAGACCACCACTTGGTCATAGATTATTTAAAGCAAGGTATATGTGCTTTTGCTTTGTGTGTAAATTCCTGCCTCTCCCTCTTTTATATATTTCTTTATATGTAAATTATAGAATTTGAAGCAAGGTACTTGTGCTTTTGGTTTTCTTTGTAATGTATTATATATGTAAATTATAGTATTTAAAGCAAGGTATTTGTGCTTTTCCTTTTCTTTGTAATGTTTAATTAGAAAAAAGAAGCATGATTCAAGTCATGGCAAAGAATGTCGTGAACATATGAGATTGCCTTAATGCTTTCTTCTTGTATACTACTCGTTAAACCTTTTCTTTATAGTTATTCAAAGAAAAGAAATGCTTGTTCTTTATAAAATGTATCCAATTCTCTTTTGCAAAGAGATGTTCATGGTAAATGATCCCGGAGTATGTTAACAAATATTGATGTTTAAACATCACATAATCAAACGTTCACAATAACAAGACGACGGTTAATTCCATCTTTCAAAAAAAATAAAATAACACTATAAGATAACATTGAAGTAAATTAGAAAATGTATATATTAGCTTAAGGATAATATAAACCTCATAATAATAGGTTGAAATCTAACAAATCCTAAAGACAAAAAGACCATATTATCCTCTCAACTAATGTTATGCTCTAACGTTTCCTCTCAGTTGTTAAACATCGGTATGAACAACATTTGGGGTGCAAAAAAAAAAAGCCCTTTGGAACTAATAATAAAAAAAAATAATAGAAAAACTTACTTTAAACTAATACCAAATTCTCTCTGACTCTCTTTAAAAGACAAAAAAAAAAAGCAAATGAAAATAATGAATATCATCCACCATGAAATCCGAGTGAATATCTGATCCATGTAGCCTAAGCCCATGAGACGATCTAATAATTGGCCCAAAAAGAAACTTGATTTAAAATAGAGTGACCCATATAGAATTAATTCCACCTGATCCATTATAGAGTGACCCGTATATCCACAAGAAAGTGTATACTGTAGTAACACCCAAATTAACAGATTAGAGGAGCAATAGTAAATAATAATAATAATAATAATAATAATAATAATAATAATAATAATAATAATAATAAAAGAGCGAATTTTGGCAAGAGAAGATGATGCGAGAACATAATCTTGTAGGAATGATATATAAAACATAGAGAATCGTTTATTTGAAAAAAAAAGGTTTTATTCTTTACAAATGAGGATTACATTGATCTATATCGGTTTCGTAGATGTGTGTCCCTCTTAACAAACAGTGCAATGGGTAGTTATATAACCGCCTAAACATTAGCTTATATAACAATAATACTAAATACTAATTGTGTTAATACTTACCATAAACAATAACTAAATTAACATACGCCCCTCTAATACTGTCACACCCCGAAAATATCAGAGCTGGCGTGACTGGACTAGTATCTTCATTGCACAGTGGAAGCAAATAAGCTAAGGGGCTGTTTGGTAGCCTCTGAATGGTTATTAAGAGACTACCTCTTAATGGAACCATTAAGAATTTTACCAATGAGAAGGTAGAAGAATGTGACATGTGATGATTTACCATTCAGAGGTTACCTCTTAACCATTCAGACTTGAGGTTACCTCTTATTCATTCAGAGGTTTTAAACCATTAAGAGGTAGCATCTGAATGGTCATTAAGAGGCTACCAAACATCCCCTCTTTTAGAAATTGAACGCACACTAAGTACTCGACCCCACTTGGTTCTCCTATTTCAACCGTGCCATAAATTCTGAAAAGTAACCTGAGAAAGAAACATGCGAAAAATCAACATAAAGTTGAGCGAGTTCATAGTTTGTTTGGGAAAAGATTTGAAATAAATCTTTTTGAATAACCGGTTTTTGAAATATTGTTGAGAAAACGAATTTAAAATCATTTTCTTGTCATGTTATATGGAATCTCTGTATTTGTAACGCATTATATTCGCAAAAACCTTGCTTTTGTAAACTCTTGTGTTTCTAAAACATGTATAACCGTCAATGTCCACCCCGACATTGACAACATGCATGCATAATCCTATGCTTTGAATTTATATAAAACATGGTATGTAATTTGTAAAGGCATATTGAAACTGAGTTCTGTATATGTAAGGAATACGAGATCGCTAATGGTTCGCGTGGCCACTAACATATGTAACGACATAGGAAGCCACCAAACCTAGGCATTTTTACTTGTCGATTCACGACTTGAGACACAAAAGCACTCCAGGTAGCACGTGGCCCAGAGTGTGGCTGCCTGAAACCCATTAGATCTAACCTTTTGTTCTGCGGTCTAGGTATATTGTTGATTAATGGTGCTTATGTTACCCTATTCGTCACGTGATCTATGTATCATTCCTTAGTTTGATGTACCTCTTTGTACTTTTATTTTCCTGTAGTTTAGAAAACTAGAATTCGTGTGTATGCACATTTCGAAAAATACGCTTGTTTGAAAAACCGGTATAAAACATAAGCTTTTCGTAAACCATTTGTGTCAGTTAAAACTTGCTTGTAAAATGGTTTAGAAATATGTAATTCTTGTATGCTTTGCAAAAAGTGCATGTCTTTCCACCCCGAAAATATTTAGAAAAATGTAAAACCGTAAAAGGTGGGGTTATGAACTCACCTAAATATTCCTGTGCAAAGCTAGCTATATACGACTTTGTAATGTCGTTTCCAAGACGTGACTTGCTAGCGTGCATTATATAGCATCCCTAATCATGGAATATCTTATAAGTTTCTAAACAAAAGCGGTAACTAAACTACGTGTCACCGAGCTCTACCGAATCGTTGACTGAACGATTTGACGGTAAATTGTTAACTTAAAAGAAGCGAAGAAGTTATACTTGTTAGCTCGTTTTGAGAAGTCGTATGTTGATATATAGTACGCCGTTTAGGCGTTTAAAATAAATATAAAAAGTTATATTTATTTTATAGAATTATAATCGAGTTGTTGGATGTTTGAAATAAATAGATAAGCTATATCTATTTTTATAAAAGAAATACGAGTCGTTTGATATTTAAAATAAATATATAAACTATATTTATTTTAATGAAATAATCGTCGTGTTGTTTGATATCCGAAATAAATATATAACACTATATTTATTTATAAAAGGATTTGTTTTGTTTACTATCGGAAATAAATATATAACTATATTTATTTTTATAAAACGAGTTCATGTTGGATATTTGAAATAAATATATAAATTATATTTATTTTAGAAAAGAATTTGTAGTGTTTGATACTCGAAAGAATTGAGAATAATAAAAGAATTGAAAATATTATATCACATTTTATTTTATAAAAGCATTGTCGGAAATAATATCCAAATTGTCGTTTTCGTGATGTTGTAAAGTGTTGTCGTAAGTAGTTACATACTTGTATTTGTTTTTATTAAAGTTTATTTGGATCCGATAGTTTGTTTTATAATAAAACGCGCTTCGTTTTTACAGATTTTCTCGAAAAACGGGCAGAGTTTCCTCTGTTTTTGGACGGCCCCGACAACACCAGTTGTCGTTATTTTTTCAAAATTCAACAATATAAGCAATAACTATGTAAATATTTTCATCAAAAGTATCAAAATGGAAGCTATAATCAAATTGGTTCAAGCTCGTTTGTCACGTAAGTTTAAACTAGAAATATAACGTAACGAAATCATTTCTTTAATCTATTACCGAAACTCTCGCGTCGCTTAGTCGAGTAGGCTGACCGAGTTGACCGGGTTGGACCGAGTTGACTTGTCGACCTGAAACCCGCACTTGAATCTGACCGAGTTGCACCATCATGACCCGACCACAAATCCAAACCTGAACAATTCCGTTGACTACTGTTGACTGGTTTGACTGTGCTGACCCGCTGTTGACCCGAGTTGACTCGGGTGTTGACCGAGTCACTGTGTTTGACCCGAACCCGAACACGAAATCCGAACTGAAGCCGCACGCATCTGGCTCCCTTGTAACCCGAAACCAACAGTGAAACTTGAACTGGGATAACCACCACCACCACAGTCATCGCCGTCCGCCACCGTCGCCGCCGTGAGCGGCGGCGCCGCTTCTTCTCTACCGTCCTTTCTCTCTCTCTTCTCGTCGTTTCTCTCTCTCTCTGTCTCCTGCTTTGTTACCGTGCCAGCTGTTGCTCACCACCACCACAATTGTGGTGGTGGTCCGTATCATACGTCGCAGAGGGGGGGGTGTCGCCGATGACTGGCTCTCGTGTGTGTGCGTTGGACTTTAGAAACGAGAGGGAGAGAGGGAGAGAGGGGTTTAGGGGGTGCTCGTCGGGGGTGTCTAACTGGCGCCGGTCCGATTTGTCGCCAGAGATGAAGGAACAAGGGAGGGGGATGATGGTGTGTGTTGTTTGTATGTGTAATCAAGAGAGAGGGGGTGATTATGAAGATCAGTGGGTATGTTTAGGGTTTTCTAAGAAAATAATGAAGGAGAAAAGGAGAATGCAGAGTGTTTGTGTGAGTGTTTGTCTGCACAATTCAAGAGTAAGGGAGGGGGTATGGACCCTTATAAAGATGTTAGATGAAATCTTGTAGAAATCTTATGGAGATTTGAAGAGATTTTATAAGATTTGTAGAGATTTGATAATATTTTGTAGAGATCTTATAAGTTCTAAAATATCATGTGCAGGTTTAGGCTTGTGGGTTTTGGGCTTGGGCCCAGGGCCCACAAGCCCATCTCATGTGTAAGTGACCCGTAATTCCTACGAGACCCGATATCGCAACCCAAACTCCATAAGTGTCGAAAGCATAAAATTTTTTAAAATTAAAAGGTGTATAATAGTGGCGTTGTCAGTATTTTGTACGGTATCAGTTCGTTGTCGTTTGATGTTCCGCAGATTCCACGCGAATCTTTATACGCGTACTGTAAAGTCGGATAAACGTTCCTAGGCACTCCAAAGGCCTATTTAAGTTAATTTGTACTGTAAACACTATTTATTATCGCGTTGATCACCTGTTAATCACGTAATTAAGAGCCGTAAATCACCGGTTGTCACAAATACTTTTCGATGGCACCTGGAATGCTAGTAGGGGTGTTTAAAAAACTCGTGGCTCGCAGCTCGCTCGAAACTCGCAAGAAAAAAGCTCGGCTCGAAATTGGCTCAGTTGTAAACGAGCCAGCTCGGCTTGGTTTGTAAACGAGCCGAGCTCGAGCTTGGCCTGGCTCGGCTCGTGAGCTTGTGAGCTGGCTCGATAAGGTGATCTCCCCTATAAAAGAAGGTAATGATAATGGAGAAAGTGAAATAACTATTTATACTTGCATATTTAGCCATAGGGACATATGGTTAAATTAAATGGCAATTATGGCCCTTAGGCTATAGAAGTTTATTTTTAAGGGCTTTTTAAGTAATAAATTTTGCGGTTCTTTGTTAGTTCGAGCTAGATCGAGCCCAGCCGAGCTAGCTCGAATTCTAATCGAGCCGAGCTCGAGACTCAAATCTCGATTTGAAATTCGAGCTCGAGCCGAGCCAGCTCGAATCGAGTTCGAGCCGAGCTCGAGCTGGGTCTAGCTCGACTCGACTAGGCTCGGCTCGTTTACAGGATCTGTACTTTCGGTTCGGTACCGGTATTTTACCTTCAAATATCGTATTGGTACCGAGTACCGGTACCCACATTTGACGATTTTCGGGATTGGTATTTTCTACCTAAACCAGCCCTCTCTCTCCTCCCATTCATACCTAGTCTTACGAGTCACCATAAACTACAACTCACTGTCCCTAAAAGTAGGGTTGTTCAAAAAGCTCGTGTCTCGGAGCTCGCTCGGATTTAGCTCAGAAAAAGCTCGCTCGATATGGCTCGGCTTGAAACTGACCCGACACGGCTCAGCCTGCTCCTAACGAGCTAGATTGGCTCACTTGGTAACTCGGTGTAATGCTTCACATTTATGTAATTTCCTTATTTAGAAAGTGTAATCGTATTTCTATTTTCAAAAACTTGTAATCGTATTGTATTCGTTGTTCACTTGCAAACTTGTAATCCGATACTTCGATCATAATGGAATTAATCTTTTATACTTACACTTGTTATACTTATACTTATACGCAATCAGTCTTTGGATACTTGTTTTGTGCAAATTAAGGCTTATTATACGCTTGATTATCATTTATACATACATGATACGTAAACTCGCATGCATCATACTCGTACAATACCTTGTTACACTTTAAATACCTAAAAATAGACTAAAATACAAGAAAAGGGGCATAAAATAACATAATTACAAATTTAGCGGCCAATTTGCAACACAAAAAAACTTGAAAACACCCTTCTCACGGGTGGCGAGAGGAGGCCACCATTTCCCTCGCGAGTGGCGAGAAGGCTGAATCCGCAGAAAGTTGTTGGCAGCTCATGGATTGGTCACTTCTCCTCACCTCCTTCACCGAATTACTTCATAACCTCATTTAAACACAAAACCTAATCCACCATTATAAAACCAAACTCTCTAAACCTCCGTTTCACTTATGTGACAACCCGTACTTTGAAGGTTAACACCGTTCATTTTCTCGATTACTTATTTACGCTCGTTTATGTTTTCACATTCACGGCACACGGTTAAAACAAAACTTGTTACGCAAGTCATGGGTTGTAAACCGAACATGTTTGAATAATTATATATATTTAAACATTTAAACTTGGAATATTTACGTATGTAGTGATTTATTCAGAACCTAAACTCGTGAAACATGATACCCAAACCCCCTCCCCCTCTCGTGACCCAACTACTTGCGGTCCAAACCTCAACCACCCCCAACCCCTTTAATCCCTTTTCTTTGTACGTAATCATGAAACTCCCTCAATCCCCTAACCCTAATTATGTTTTACTAGTTACTACATGGGTTGAATAATAAAAACTGTATAATTTATAAATCTGTTAATGTTCGTATAGATATAGTTCATATGACACAGGTTAAACTATGAAAGAATTGTTTAATTTACAAAAATGGTTTATGAACAAAGTTAACTTTTTTTTATATATAAAAATAAAATATGTTTTATTAAAAAAAATGTATAATTCATTATCAATTAATAGGAGAGAGAGAGGCGGGAACAAAGAAACTATAAAAAGAATTAAGAGTAAAATGCACGGATAGCCCCTGTGGTTACCAAACTAACAAACAGGTTTAGTCCCCAACTTTTGAAAATTACATTGGTACTCTCTGTGATTTGCTCGGTTGTTACTCGGATAGTCCATATAGTGCATGTCCATTAAGTTTTCTAATTAAGTTGCTATGAAATGACTAAACTACCCTTTATATTAAAAAATAATAAATAAAAAATTAAAAGAAATAAAAAAATAAATATGTGGGACCCAACCCTACCTTCCTTTTCACCCTTCTCTCTCTCTCTCTCAGATCTCAAACAAACCCGCTGTCGCAATCCCCGATCCCTGGTTCCCGGGAACGGGCGGACGCGATCTCAGAGGTTTGGTGGTATCAGGTTATTTAATCTCACAGCGGAATTTACATCAGGACCGTAGTTAGGAAATGTTTATCAGAGTAAAACGACCTCATTTTATATTAATAATCACATGGGTAAAACCCAAGTTTCTTATTACAATACATTTATAGGGACAAACCCTATTTTATTGAATTTAAAACATCGTTTATTAGGTAACTTTTATAGCCACATTTTTCCCAAGCCTTCAGTGCTCTCCAGCTGGCTTTCATTAATTGGCTTTTCACATTGTGTTACCGGTAACGCGTTTTAAAAACATTTGTCAGTCGGAAATACTGGTGAGTGAATCCCAGTTTAATCAAGAAACATTTTATTAATTAAAACAGCATTGAGAGCAATCACGTTGTTTATTTCTACACAATTACTCATTCAGTATTTGCCACTCGACCGGATCTATGGCTATGGTCAAATTACCCATTGGCTAACTCGTTGTCCAATGGTAATGCACTGTCGTTCTCGACTTACTACTGCTCGTAGTAATAAATTTTGTATACAAAACCCCATAATACCGGTAGTAATTGAAGAACTACAAAGACTCAATCACCGCTTAATCACATTGTAAAACAATTAAGGTTTTGTAAAACATTACAAAAAGGTAAACAAAAAGAGGATAAACTCACATTGCTGTCTTAGGCTTTTCGTAAGGGTTTCCTGGATATAATCTATAATTTATACAAATGTACATTGGTTAGTACCATAACCCTTTGAAATTATTAATGATACCCTCCCCGAGACGGCATTCCAACAACTACGTCTGGCAGAACCACGACAGTTGTTACGGAACCCTAAATCAATCGGGCAGCGTAACTATTATGAAACTGGGGTTATAATACTTACAATGGAGCAGAACCTCGCTAATTAGGGGTATAATACCCGTGTATTATAACTTTCCTACAGAAATTGTGATTTGAGATTGAAATGTGAGCGACGGAAAACGAAAACAGATGCCTGCTATTTATAGTTCTGATATACGACTCTCTCGCGGCCCGCGTAAACATAGACAAGGTTTACGCGGCCCGCGTCAAACCTGGTCAACCTAATAGCTTAGCCCAGTCACCAAGTAGACTTGACACGATGTCGACACGTGTCAGCACCGGATGTCTCCGCGTTTCATGATCTCTCGCGGCCCGCGTTAACTATCTAGAACTCTTACGCGACCCGCTTGAACTAAAGGAATCAACGAAGTCAGGTTCTAGCCCTTATACCGCCCGCGTAAGTGGTTAAGGTGGGTTTACGCGGCCCGCCTTAACTTACTATTTCTTGTTTTTATATTATATTATATGCTATAATATAATTCGGGCTCGGTTTTCACATACGGGGTGTAATAAAAGATATATTGGGACATTCTAAAATATATTAGAGTGTTAGACATATTATGAGGGTGTCGGTTTTACCAAGGGTTGTTACATTCTCCCCACCTTGTTTTAGAGCTCGTCCTCGAGATCTACTGGAATAAGTGCGGATATTTTCTTTGCATTTCTGACTCGAGCTCCCATGTGTACTCAGGTCCTCTTTTGGAGTCCCACTTCACTTTGACTAGAACTAATCTCTTATGCTTGAGATTCTTGATTTTCCTATCTTCAATTTGTAGAGGTCTTTCTACAAACTTGAGTTGTTCATTTACCTCTATATCCTTAAGAGGTACTATCAGTGATTCATCAGCTAAACACATTTTAAGATTAGATACATGAAACACATCATGTATTCCTGCCATTTCCTCTGGTAGTTGTAGATGATAGGCTACAGGTCCTATTCTTTTAATAATCTTAAAAGGTCCAACATACCTGGGACTTAGTTTTCCCCGTTTGATAAATCTTACCACTCCTTTCCAAGGAGAGACTTTTAATAACACTTTATCTCCTACTTGAAACTCTAATGGCTTGTGTCGGTTATCAGCAAAACTTTTCTGTCGATCACGTGCTGCTTTTAGTCATTCCTTGACTTGAATAATCTTATCAGTTGTTTCCTGCACTATCTCAGGTCCAGATAGTTGCTTTTCCCCAATTTCTGCCCAACAGACTGGGGTTCGGCACTTTCGTCCATAAAGTGCTTCGAATGGTGCAGCATTGATACTTGTGTGATAACTATTATTATAAGAAAATTCTATTAAAGGTAAGTGATCGTCCCAATTACCTCCAAAATCAATTACACAAGCTCTAAGCATGTCTTCCATTGTCTGAATTGTCCTTTCACTTTGTCCATCCGTTTGTGGGTGATAAGCCGTACTTAGCTTTAACTTGGTTCCCATTGCCTTTTGGAAACTTGACCAAAAATGAGATGTAAAGCGGCTATCTCTATCAGAAACAATTGATAAAGGAATGCCATGTAAAGAAACAATTTCATTTACATACAATTTAGATAATTGTTCCATACTAATTGTTTCCTTCATTGGTAGAAAATGAGCTGACTTGGTTAGTCTATCTACAATTACCCAGATTGTATCATTTCCTTTCCTAGTTTTAGGTAATTTAGTAACAAAATCCATTGTTATCAATTCCCATTTCCAAACTGGCATTTCTAATTGCTGTAACAAACCTGAGGGTTTCTGGTGTTCAGCTTTAACTTGTGAACAAGTTAAACATTTAGAAACATAGGTTGCTATGTCCTTTTTCATTCCTATCCACCAGAAATTTTTCCTTAAATCCTGGTATATTTTATCACTTCCTGGATGCATTGTATACTTAGACTTATGGACTTCTTCTAGTATACGATGACACAGGTTTCCTAATTTTGGTATCCACATTCTCTTTTCATGGAATCTCCAAATTCCATATGTTCCTTGTTCCAATTCTTTTAGCATACCTTTTAATTTTTCAGAATCCTCTTTGATTACTGATTCTTGTGCTTCTCTTATTTGATCATTTAAATCTACTTGCAGATTTAATTTAAGAGAACGTACCCTTTTTGGCTTTTCATGATATTTTCGGCTTAAAGCATCTGCCACTACATTTGCTTTTCCTTCATGATACTGGATATCACAATCATAGTCACTAAGAAATTCCATCCAGCGTCTTTGTCTCATATTCAACTCTTTCTGCCCGAAAACATACCTTAAACTCTTATGATCAGTGAATATGGTAAACTTACTACCATACAGGTAATGTCTCCAAATCTTAAGAGCAAAAATTATAGCTCCTAATTCTAAATCATGGGTTGAATAATTCTCTTCATGATTCTTAAGTTGTCTAGATGCGTAAGCTATAACTTTTTGTCGTTGCATCAATACACATCCATAACCTAATCTAGAAGCATCACAATAGACTACGAAGTCTTCAGTTCCTTCTGGTAATGCTAGTATGGGTGTATGGGTTAATCTTTGCTTAAAAAGCTTCTTCTTGTTTTAATCCCCATTCAAACTTAACAGATTTACAGGTTAGCTTAGTTAAGGGAATGGCTATTCTAGAGAAATTCTTAATAAATCTTCTATAATAACCGGCCAATCCTAAGAAACTTCTAACCTCGGTTGGTGACTCAGGGGTTTTCCATTTAGTAATCGCCTCGATTTTAGTTGGATCTACATGAATTCCTTCATGATTGACTAGGTGTCCCAAAAATTATACCTGTTCTAACCAAAACTCGCACTTTGAAAATTTAGCATAAAGCTTTTCCTGACTTAACAAACTTAAAAGTGCGTGCAAATGCTTTGCATGATCCTCTTTATTCTTAGAATAAATTAGAATATCATCTATAAAAACAATTATGAATTTATCCAAATATGGCTTACATATTCGGTTCATCATGTCCATAAATGCGGCTGGGGCATTGGTTAAACCAAATGGCATGACAGTAAATTCATAATGACCATACCTTGTTCTAAATGCGGTCTTAGGAATGTCCTCTTCCTGTACCTTTAATTGATGATATCCTGACCTTAAATCGATTTTAGAGAAAAATCGAGCTCCTTGTAGTTGATCAAACAGATCATCGATTCTTGGTAATGGGTACCGATTCTTAATCGTGACTTTGTTTAATTCACGGTAATCAATGCACATACGCATTGATCCGTCCTTCTTTTTAACAAATAGTATCGGAGCTCCCCATGGCGATGAACTTGGCTGTATGAATCCTTTCTCCAACAATTCATCTAATTGTTTCTTTAATTCTTGCATTTCTGCAGGTGCCAAACGATAAGGTGCTTTGGCAATTGGTGATGTTCCTGGTATTAAATGGATTCTGAATTCAACTTCTCTATCTGGAGGTAATCCTGGTAATTCTTCTGGAAAAACATCTGAAAACTGAGATACTACTGGAATATCTTTTAGTTCTTTTTCTTTAGAGTTAGTGATTATAGAAATCAAATACACTATAGAACCTTTTCTCATACAGCTTGCAGTTTTCATCACAGAGATAAATTTAGTGGACCTAGAAAGTTTATCTCCTTTAATTGTGATCGTTTTACCTTTTGGTGAATTTACTTGAATTAACTTTTGATCACATAAAATACTGGCTTTATTGGCTATTAACCAATCCATTCCTAAAACAACATTGAATCCTACCAGATTCATAGGATAAAGGTTTGCAATAAATTTATGATTTAAAATTTCTATTCTTGCTTCCTGCAAGATTTCAGAAATCCTAACGGTTTCTCCATTGGCTGTCTCTACTAAGCATTCATGTGCTAGTTTAGTTAATGACTGATTTAAAATTTTGCAAAATGATGTATTAATAAAACTTTGGTTTGCACCAGAGTCAAATAATACTTTAGCAAAGACATCATTAACTAAAAACGTACCAGCTATGACATCTGGGATCATCTTGGCTTCTTCTGCAGTTAGAACAAATGCCCTAGCATTTTTAGTATTTTTGTTATCTGTGGCTGGAGCTAATTTTGGGCAATTTAGCTTGATATGACCTTGTTCTCCGCAATTGTAATATACCTTGCTGTTAGCTTTCTTCCTGCAGTTTTCTTCCTTGTGTCCCGATATTTTGCAAAAGTTACAATACATGGAGCATCTTCCTGAATGCTTTCTTTTGCAATACCTACAGTAGGGTGCAGAGGTAGAACCTATATTTTTCCCACGGTTAGAATTTACAGAACGAAATTCTTGAGTCAACTTCTGGGTTAGGTTCCTCCTTTGATCCTCTTCTCGGGTACGGACTAACTCATCAGTCAAGATATTGGCTAGTTCTACAGCTTCTTCTTTGGTTTGAGGTATAGCTGCCTTGACTACGTGTCTTATCTCCCCAATTAATCCCCAAATATAACGGGAAATTAATACTGGTTCTGGTGAAGCAAGAGTTGGCACTATCCTAGCATATTCGAAGAATAACTTAGTGTATCCCTTGCTATCCACACCAGTCATCCTAAGATTTAGGAATTTGTTTGCCATCTGTTCTTTTTCATTAGGTGGACAGAATTTCCTTTCTACCTTATCCTTAAATTCTTCCCATGTCATATTGTAAGTTCTATCACTTCCTCTTGTTTGGAGGATTGTGTTCCACCATTCTAGTGCTGCATTCTTAAACAGATTAGAAGCAAACAGTATCTTGTCTTCTTCAGCACACTTACTTATCCTTAAGACTGCCTCAGTCTTTTCTATCCAGCGTAAGGTTGCAATGGCCCCTTCGTTGCCCGAGAATTCCGTTGGTTTACATGACCAGAATTCCTTATAAGAACAACCATAAGGCATGGTTCTTCTTCTTTTGGGAATGAGCATTTGAAGTATTGGTCCATTGTTCACGCTGTTTTCTGGTTCAATTGGTCGCTTACTGCTATGCTTACTCTTATTATCAGCATCTTTAACAGTTTGAAGTATAAATGGCATAGCATCTATAATTCCCTGTGCTACTATGTGTTGGATAGCGCTATTGTCCACTTGATTGTTATTGTTATTGATACTTGGATTCTCATTAACCACGTTAATGTTACTCTGGTTATCGCTATTCAGATTTCCTTGATTTCCTTAGTCGGCCATCTGAATTTTAAACATTTACCCCATATTAATATCACAAATAATAGGTAATATAGTTAATCACATGACATGCATTCTAACAAAAAATGTAGATCATTGCTACTATACTCTTTTCATATACTATGCGTCCATTACACACTAGTACATAAATAAAGATTACAATACCAACAGAAAGAAAATTACACTAATAGTAATATGCTTCCGTACACACATATTTTATTTTATTTTTATTATATTTTATTATTATTACGACTACCATTCCTCCATTCTCACATTCACGGATATGGATTTATCCAAAAATCCATATTGCGCTCATCGTATTTCCATACGAGACGCTCTCCAACCTGACGCATTCTCTCACTGCGCTCTAAAATTTCCTCCCCAAAAGTCCTAAGTTCTTGGACGTTTTCTGCACTCATTGGGGGTGCAGGTTCTCGGACTGGGTTTGGAATCTGGGGTGCAGGTTCCTGATATGGGGGTGAAAGTTCTTGAAACTGGTAAGGATCCTCTAAAATTTCCCTAATATAATCATCTTGGTAATAGGGATCTAAAGGGTCCATACCTGGGTAGGCTTCTATGTTCTGTATGGGTGGATATTCCTGGATAGGGTAACGTTGCGCAAAGTCCCTATTATCATCCCACCAGGGGTCGTAATTTGGATCTAGAGGGTTTGGTGCAGGTACCCTAGGGATTTCCTCTAGGTTAAAATCATGCATCTCCACTTGGTTTTCCTGATTTTCTATCTCCATGGGCTGGTCTGGGATTTGTGGTTGTGGGGCTACTAGTTGTTCCAGACTTGGGTCATCAGCAGTTGTAGCTAAGATATGAAAATTAGCTAGGCTTCTATTAAGCATATCCTGTGTATAGGCATCTGACTCTCGCTTAGCAGCCGCTAACACTCTTTGCTGTTGCAACTTTCGCATTCTCTTCCTACGAGCAAAAGCTTCCTTACTGAACCATCCTCGTTTCTTATTAGGGAATGGCTCTTCTGACTGAGCTCTAAAAGCAAACACTCCTTCTTCCTGATCAGCAACATACCCTGAGAGGGCAGGTTGTGACGAGGTACCTTCACTCTTAGGAGAATCAGACAACTGACGACTCATGTTTGAGGGTCCTTGATCACTCATACTGTAAACTAACAGATAGTCAAATAACACATAGCAAATAAATACAGTTATGCATTTATTTCCATAATTTATTTCCTAACACAAAATTTAGAATTTTAAGTGTCAGCAGAACACTTCTTTGGCTCAGACCAGTGGCTCGCGTTAACTATCTAGAACTCTTACGCGGCCCGCTTGAACTAAAGGAATCAACGAAGTCAGGTGCTAGCCCTTATACTGCCCGCGTAAGTGGTTAAGGTGGGTTTACGCGGCCCGCCTTAGCTTACTATTTCTTGTTTTTATATTATATTATATGCTATAATATAATTCGGGCTCGGTTTTCACATATGGGGTGTAATAAAAGACATATTGGGACATTCTAAAATATATTAGAGTGTTAGACATATTATGAGGGTGTCGGTTTTACCGAGGGTTGTTACACCCGCTCACCATCACCGGTCTTCTTCCTCACCAACAAGTCTTGAGTCACCTACCGGAGATTTTAAACCACCCAATATACATACTCCCCTCCACTTCTTCTCCACCACCGCCACTTTCTCCCCCCCCCCCTCTCTCTACATTTACATATAGAGAGAATCACAGTCTCAATCCCACACACAACAATATGCAAATCTGAGTTGACCTACCGGCGCCTGGAGTCCCAACCAACGTCAGAATCTTACTCTCCAAAGCCTAACAAACCGTCATGGACCACCGTCAAGCGCATTGTTCATTACATGCACCGTGAACAACGTCTCCTATTTCTACTCATCTGCATTGCCCATCGCCACCACCGTCATCACGCTCCTCCCCTCCACCACCACAGGTCCTATCGATGCCTATTTGGTCTCTGAATCGGTCCAACTGATGAACCTTAGGCGATCCGTTTACAATCCTACGAGATTCGAGTCGTTTAATATGGGCGGGAAGATTTCGTTAGGGTTGAAACGGAAGGGGTTAAGGATAGTGGTGACCGGCGGTGTAGGTTTCGTCGGAAGTCATCTGGTTGATCGGTTGATTGCGAGAGGAGATATTGTGATTGTTGTTGATAATTTCTTCACCGGTAATAAGGTTTATTTTTTTGACAAAAATAGTGGGTCCCACTCATATTCTCAAATATTAATCACATTTCTTTTAAGAGTAAAATGCACGGATAGTCCCTGTGGTTTGTCAAAGTAACACCTTTAGTCCCCAACTTTTAAAAATTACACTCGTGCTCCCCTTGGTTTTGTCGGTTGTTACTCGGATGGTCCCTAGAGTGGATGACCGTTAGTTTGTGGCGTTAAATGGATATGAATTGACAAAATTACCCTTACTAATTAAAAAACAATTAAAAATTTGAGGAAATATAATTAATATTTAATTATTATATTGAAATATGTTGATGCAGTTTTTGTATCCGATGCTGTTCGAATAGTTTAGTTTGTATTTTATGCTGATTATGTAATAGTTAGTGAAACGGTCAAACAAAGGTGTATTGACCCGCTCGTTTGAAGTGGTCAAACGAGAGGGTTATGGGTTTGACCGTGTATGTGTGCAAGTGAAGTGGGTGTGGCTATAAATACCACCCCTTGTCTTTCATTTGCACAAGAGAGAGTAAGAGATAGAGGAGCTCATTTGAAAGAGTTCCCTGTGAGTTGTTTGGTTTGGGGGAGAGATCACCACTTGGTCTCTCCCCGGATGTATACTCCTTTGGTATTAGTTCGGTTATCTTGTAATCGGGCCGATTTATAATGTTTTACTACCGACTAATACAACTAAGTTTTGTTTATCCGTCTCTAATCTCTCCCGTCTTGAACTAATCTCACACTAATCATGGTTTCGGTCCCGAAACACGGTCCTACAATTGGTATCAGAGCCATGGTACCCGATTTAGTAAATCTAACCGTTTGCTAAATCACATGTGCTCTAGATCTGTGATTTTTATGATTTTTGTTCAAGATGTAAAGTTGGGTAAACATGAAGAAAAACCCAGGATCTGGACCGTAATTCACCGGTCTAGCTGAAACGGAACACACAAAAGAGTTGGGTTTTATGTTTTACACCAAAATAATCAAGTTTTCATCATCAAATATCATTTTTGAAGTGATTTTCGTCAAATCTGGAAATGAACAGTGGCTGTGTTGTTGAAGGGAGTGTGGCGGCTGTTAAGAAACTTTAGGGTTTATTCATATCAGGATCGATGAAAAACCCACTCTTTCAAATAACCCTACTGACGAACCCCCCCCCCCCCATGAAAAACCCACTGACGAAAAACCTTGTGTTATTGCTTGACAAAAAACCCTAGTCGCCGGTACTCCTGGTGTCGCTGGTGACATCGGCCCACATCAACACATCTGAGGTGGTTGGTTACGTGGGTGATGAAATTTGGGAAAAGAAAATTGAAGGTATCGTAGAGATTGGGATCTGAGGTTGAAGATGTTTGGTGATGGTGTATCGCAGAGGAAGAAGATGATATCACCTGGAAGATGATGATTAGCGGCTGGTAGTATTTTTCTTTGAGGATTAATTTTGAGGTTGTTAACATTTGGGGGATTGCTGGTTGTTGTGCATTGAAGAGAGAGAAAGGGCTTGGAAGATGATAGAAGCTGTACAAGGATGATGTCGGCTAAAGGTAAATATCGACTGGACATGTGCATTGGCAGCTAGGTCTTTAATTGGGCTTTGCTAATCACATGTTATGGGCCGCCAACTTTAAATAAAAAAAAAACAAAGTGGGGCGACATAAAGGATGTAAAGGCAACAACTAATATAATTATTATGGTGGAGACTTTGGACATATAGAAAATCAAGACTGGCCCAATGAATTCTGATGAGGCGCAAGTCTTCACATTTGAAGATAAATTCTACTCAGTGGAGAGAATTTGTTCTGTGAAATTGACGACAGTTTCTTTAAAGTGGAGAGAATCTGTTAAGGTTTAGAGATTTTACCAAAGAAATGGGGGGATAAAAATTTTTCAAATGTTGAATTTCTTCGGTAAATTTCTAAACGCAATTACAGGTGGTAGAATTTGTGATTTTCTGGTGATACAAACGGTTCGGCGTGGAATGTTTTGCACAGACACATATTTGAGGATTTTAATCAATTCTCCAGCCAGCGTGAAGGGTTTTGCACGGAAACATATAGGTATCTAAAGTCGACAGTAGTTTCAAAGCGCTGTTCACTGAAGACCTGGGGGAATGTTTATGAAAGCTGATAGTTCAAAGCTGAAGACCTGCAGGATTCGGTTTCGGGTTTGATGTTTCTTTGGGATTTTACAAGGATCTGGGGGTAACTCAATTCGTTGAGTTTGCAAACGATGTACTTGGTCAAGCTGACTTCCTGAGTACTGATGCTGAACTTCCGTAGTGCATTACGTGGTCAACTTCACAAAGGCGAGACAATGAGATCTGGATGTAGTTCAACTAAGCGTGCTGTTTGGCTGAGCTTGCAAGGGATACACTTGGTCTAGCTGACTTTCCTGAGTGTTGATGCTGAAGATTAAAGTGCATTACTTGGTCGATTCCACAAAGACGGTTTACAGAAGACAGTTCACCAGAAATCTCTACCAATGTAGTATGCTTGAATGAAATAAAGTTCTTATGACATATCAAGACTTGATGCAGTTCTTAAAGAATGGAACCCTTATCAAATGTTGGTTGGAGTATTGGAAGATCAGCGGAAGATCGGTCAATTGAGCCTTGTGAGGACATTGCACAACACCCAACACGGATACGCGTACTTTAAGGGGGAAATATTATACAATGAGCGTCAAGATACTACTTACCTGGATCATCGGTCAAGGGGGAATTTGTTAACATAGAGAAGATGAATACTTGACTGAAGATCGATTGCAGTTGCATTTCAGCATTCGACAGCAACGGACAAGGGGAAATTTGTTGGTGCAGTTTTTGTGTCCGATGCTGTTCGAATAGTTTAGTTTGTATTTTATGCTGATTATGTAATAGTTAGTGAAACGGTCGAACAAATGTGTATTGACCCGCTCGTTTGAAGTGGTCAAACGAGAGGGTTATGGGTTTGACCGTGTGTGTGTGTGCAAGTGAAGTGGGTGTGGCTATAAATACCACCCCTTGTCTTTCATTTGCACAAGAGAGAGTGAGAGACAGGGGAGCTCATTTGAAAGAGTTCCCTGTGAGAGCTTTTGTGTTTGGGGGAGAGATCACCACTTGATCTCTCCCCGGATGTATACTCATTTGGTATTAGTTCGGTTATCTTGTAATCGGGCTGATTTGTAATGTTTTACTTCCGATTAATACAAAGAATTTTTGTTTATCCATATCTAATCTCTCCCGTCTTGAACTAATCTCACACTAATCACGGTTTCGATCCAGAAACACGATCCTACAAAATATAAAAAGCTTAACACCCCCACCCCCATTCATCTTCTTCTATGGTTTCACTTGTTGCTGCTGGTCTTGCATCACTGCCACCATCACCATTTAACGATGCCGTCAACCGCCGTCAACATTCCATCCTCCACAATCACCGTCACCATCATCCTCCACCAGTGCCCCAACCACCGTTAACATTCCACCATCTACCATCATCACCACGATCATCCTCCACCACTGCCGTATCACCGCCCCCATCACCATTTGGCACCACCTCGTCACTACCAATTGTACAGATCTGTGACCTTACAAAGCCAACAACGGTAAATTTGTAAATGTTGTTGCTTACATATGGTAGCGATTGATGATGGTGGTGTTTTTCAGATTTTGATGATACTTGGGTATTCTTAAATGAGTGCGTCGGAGACGCTTTTGATTTGAAAAAGACCTTTTAAGAGGTTGTCTAACTTTTGTTGTGATATTATATACACATTTGGAATGTTAATATTTAATTTTGGGTAATGTTTTCAGGTGAAGTATTTTGCGGAAGCTGTGGGTGCAGGGTTGGGCACTTCATTGCAGGGATTTACGAAGAAAGGTTGCTAGGATTGAATTTGCTTTGACATTTCTTTTCTGGTGGCATAAAATAAGTCCAATCCAATCTTAGGTTTGCAAGTACCTTTGTTGTTTTTGAATTGCAGAAATGGTTTCTTTCAACTGTAATCATGCTTTGTTTGATTGCTGGTTGCTTATCTTTTCTGTGACCTAAACAAATAAAGTTATCTTTTATATCTTTGCAACTGTGTGGTATTTAATTTTGGCGACATTCATTAAGTTTTGGATACAGTAATCAAATATTCAAATGTTGATAGTATGTTAGGGAAAATGAAATTGATAGGTGTGATTGGGGGATTTTAATGGTGGGATAGAGGTTGAAGATGAAGTAGCAGGTGGTGGTGGAAGATAGCTTGGTTTGGGTGGGCCCCTCAATAAACTAAAAGTTTGTTGTTTTTTTGTTTTACAAGTGTAATTAGTTTTTTAAATTGTTTTTTAGTTAGTAGGGGTAATTTCGTAAATTTACATGGACTTAATAGAGAAAACTAACTGTCATCTACTCTAGGGACCATCCGAGTAACAACTGAGCAAACCATGGGGAGCACGAGTGTAAGTTTTAAAAGTTGGGGACTAAGGGTGTTACTTAGACAAACCACAGGGACTATCCGTTCATTTTACTCTTCTTTTAATTTTAATGTTTTTGTTGTTATTTTTTAACACTAAGGGGCATTATAGTTATTTCACATCAACTTAACAGCTCAAGCTAACGGACATCCACTTTAGGGACTATCCAAGTAACAACCGAGCAAACCACAGGGAGCACCAATGTAATTTTCAAAAGTTTAGGACTAAATCTGTTACTTTGGAAAACCATAGCGACTATCCGTGCATTTTACTCAAGAATTAAAGAAATTTGTATAATTAATAGGAGAGAGAGGCGCAAAATAAGGGTGAGAAGACATGAGAGAGTGACACGTGCTGTCAAAGATTTTCATATATTATGTAGTATATAAGTATAGATATAGATTAGCATATATGTTTGAACTTAAAAAATATGTTTTACAAATATACAATTTATTTGAGTTTTAAAACTCTAATACTAATACTAAAGCTGAAGTTGAATAATTTAGAGTGATATAATTGCATAGATACAAGTAAGTTTTTCAAAATTGCTTTCAGAAGAAAGTCAGTCTGTATTGTGAAAGACGAAATTTGTACTATAACTCAAGTAATTATTGTAAGTAATGCACAATACTTTGATGCAGGCGTCATATTCTACAATGCCCACAAGGTTTATTAGGCAAGCATTATGAAAAGCTCATTCAGTGTGACCCTCGTCTTAATTTTCTGAGCCAGCAAATAGAACTAGCTCATTCACTTTGAGTAGTGAGGGTCCCACCGATGTTGACTTACGTGGCACAACATCGTCAGGAGGTCAGTCTTCTTCTTCTAGAAGCGAGTTCCATGATCCTTCCGGTGGACCTTCAGAATTCCTGCGCGAAATCAGGTACACATTAATCCTATTTTTTATATATTTATCCGAGTAAAATGCCATTTTCGTCCCTGAGGTTTGGCCAGTTTTGCGATTTTCGTCCAAAGGTTTGTTTTTCCGCACTGGATCCAAAAGGTTTGAAATCTTGCTAGTTTTATCCGGCTTGTTAACTCCATCCATTTTTCTCCGTTAAGTCAGAGGTAATTCCGTCTCCTTTTGCTAACTTAAAGGGCAATTCGGTCTTTTTCACTTTATGTAAAAGAGCGAATACCCTGAAAAAGACCAAACTGACCTTTAAGCTAATAAAAAGGACAAAAATACCCCTGACTTAACGGAAACAATGGATGGAGTTAACGAGCCAGATGAAAATGGCAAGATTCCAAGTCTTTTGGATCCGTTTGCGGAAAAACAAACCTTTGGATGAAAACCGCAAAACTGGCCAAACCTCAGGGACGAAAATGGCATTTTACTCTATGCATCTTCTTTTAGTTCATTCACTTGGCTATATATCCAGTGATGGACACCTCAGCAAGTGAAGAAACAAGAACAGCTGAGATTAAGGAATTGACGGACCTCGTACCGGGGCTACACCCGTCTATGTCAATGAGTGATCTGGTAAATCACATTGAAAACCGAATCACGAAAAACCGAACACCAGGTGACCAACATCCTCTTTCTAACGAAGAACTACAAAGCTTACATATTCTTGAAGATATTAGTCGTTGCTTGTTCAACCAGGGGCGCAGCTATTGAGGGGCGGGGGGGGTCGCCCGACCCTCCGAACTTTTCGGTTAGTAGTGTTACGTATATGTTTTTCGTATAGAAATTTTTAGGGATATACGTGTTAGACCCCCCGGTTTAAAAAAAAAAAAAATTATGTATATACGTGTTAGACCCCCCGGGTTTCTAAAAAAAAAATTATGTATATACGTGTTCGACCCCTCCGGTTTTCTAAAAAATAAATTATATAACCCAAACAAAATACCCCAAATAAAAGTGTGTTATTAACTTATTATATGTATGTCAGTTATTATAAGCCCAAAATACCTTATCCAAATCAAAACTAATGGCCCATATATGGAATTAGACCCAATATTCAAACTAATAACTAAACCCAATATCAACTCATGTGTAACAGAAGAAAAAAACGCTGGGCAGGGGGAAACTGGAAGAAAGCGACTGGGCTGCTTGTTCGACGGCTGCTGCTTATTCGAGACCTCAATTCGAGATTCCTTGTTCGAGACTTCTTCTTCACTTGTTCAATCGTCCTCACAGGTATGTTAATTTTTATGCTTATATTTGATTTAGGGCTCCAATTTATATGAATTAGGTTGAAATAAGGTGTGAGTTTTAGCCCTAAACTTGTTGAATTTTTATGTTTAGGTTTGATTTAGGGCTTCAATTTATATTAATTTTTATGTTTAGGTTTGATTTAGGGCTCCAATTTATATTAATTTTTATGTTTAGGTTTGATTTAGGGCTCCATGGGGAAGAAGAATAAATGCATAACCTCTTTTTTTAAAAGAAAGATTGAAAATGAAGAACAAGTAGAGGGTATTGTTGATGGAAACAATGAGAAAAGGAGATTGCTGAGAATTTTGATTCGGAGTCCATAATTGAAGAATTCAAAAATCTTAAAGGAAGACGAGCAGAACTATAATTCTTCATCCAACTAAACCGGGTACCCACCTTCCTCTTCTTTTTAATGTTTTGGTATCTTTATTCAATTGTTTGTTAAACAATGTTTACGTTTTAATGTTTGAGAACGGTTTTTAATTTGATATTATTGTTTGACCCGACCCGAATCACCGACACCCTACCCGACCGGCCGACCCGACCCGAATCGAATCCCCGTTGCCCGACCGAACATAGAAATTTTTTTTAGGTCTAATGCCTTCCGAGTTCCGACCCCTCGATTTTTTTTTTCAAGCTTCGCCACTGTGTTCAACGATTCGCAGTATACGTCAACTTCTGATGAAAAGTCCATAATGTCAAGGGTCAACTCACTTTGCTGTCTGTTACAGAAGGACCCCACAACAGTTCATGATACTGAAACTGACAATGGCTATGAAAAGGGTCCTGATGAGTCAAACCAGTTTACTGAGTCAGGTACCGGAAGCAAGGTTCCGGAAGATTCTTCCGAGGAAGCTGGACAGAATACTCATTAATTCATTTTTTATTAGCATAATTAAATAATATTTTAAAACTCATTAATTCTTTTTTTTTATAAGTGAATTGTTGTTAAATACATTGCGTGTGTAACATGCACATAGGTTTATCTGATAGTTCTCATACGATTTAGTTAATAATCCAGATTTCATCAGTTTATTTGCAATTCAATTAATCTTAAAGTAAAGATAAGAACACAAAAGTTTATGTTATTGACTCTCCCACTGAATTATAAAAGTCTTATTATTTAGACTTCGAGGTTTTAGAGTTTTACATAATAGAGTGAAGATCAATCTCATGTGGATGCTTGTTTGTTGATATGGATTAATAAAGACCAAAAGCCCACTAGAAAAGTAGTTTGCGTAAGATTTAAAAGGCCTATTCAATTAGTGGTGAACGGTTATTTTTTTTTTAATATCGGTTCCGGTTATGGAATCAGGTTTGTTTTTTTTATGGTGGATAGGAACCGGGTATGTCCATGATCGGTTTGGTCCATACCCGGTTATTGGGCCAAAAACCCTACCCTATGGAAACCGGTTCGAACAGGGTATACCTACGGGTAGGGGTAGCGATGGGGATTTGGTATTGGGTACCGGTAAAGAATTTTCCGTACCGAAATTTTTTCGTTTCTTATTCGCACTTTTTGCCGTTTTTGGTACCGGTATTTTCGGTACGGTACCACCTGTATTTTAGCGAATTTTACATACAAATACCGGTACCACCAATGAGGGCGTTTAGATCGGGCTGCAGTTCTAAGTAATCTAGTGTGGATCTTAGATGATCGTTATCCATCCTTCCCAACACATCATGAGTTTTACCCGTAACATGCCAGATAGGTTTTGATTTTAGGTCCCCGGCTACTACTATTAAGGTGGTTGTGAATATGACATTACCAAAGTAGGCAGGCGTGAGTGACGGCTAGAGACGGGCCCGATAGCCCGTCTGTTAGTCACGGTTTATAGCTTCGTGTCCTAGTCATCTGAAAGGCCACTAGCTTCATTTAAATGTGTATATAGTTTCATTTACTTTTATATAGCATTTTCAAATGTGTAAATTGTTTCATTTATTTATAAAGGTAACAAACAAGTAATTAATTTTTTTATTGGGAGAATAAAACCACACTCTAAAATCTTATTTTCACACCCATAGTTTCATTTATTTATAAAAGTAACAAACATGTAATTAATTTTTTTATTGGGAGAATAAAACCACACTCTAAAATCTTATTTTCACACCCTCTATATGAGACGTATGGTTATACAACCCGTATAGAACATTCTGACATGACAAATGTTGGGTCATATAATGCTATACCGCTCTATTGATGCTATATGGCTTGCATAGATGGTTCGTATAACATTCTATACGAGCCGTATAACATTATATGAGGTATTAGGGTTTGGGTCGTTTAACATTCTATACGGGTCGTATATGATAGATGGCTCATATAGGAGACAAAAAAACATTCTCTGACCACTATTTTTGTGCAACATTCTCTTATACAACCCGGTCGTATAGAAGTAGAAGTGTGAAAATAAGATGTTTGGGGTGTGTGAATAGTGAGAGCCTTTTTATTTCTTATGATTAATATATGTAAATTTATTGGTCTTTTCCTTAGATTCACAATACTAATTAAAGCAATTTGTGCTTTTGCTTTTCTATGTAAATTAAAGAGAACTAGGTTTTTTTAAGTCGCGCGTTGCGGCGAAACGGAGCAAATGATAATATAAAACGATAATGTAAAACAAATATTGTTTTAAAATGAAGGTTGTTGTTTAGAAAGACAAACCGTCAAATTGGTTCAGTTCTTCATCGTATCATTTTACGGTATTAAATAAATACTCTATTTTGAATACAAATTCATTTTTAACATACTTTATATTGGAATGTCGACAAAAACATTAAGCAAAACTACATACTTAGGGTTTAAAAAATTAACGAACGTGAGTTATTGAAAATATATCAAATTAAATGATAAAAAAATATGATTTAAAAAAAAAGATTTAAGAAAATTATTAACCTTGAAAATAAAACAACCATAAAAAATCAAATATGCTTTGTGAAGATAAAGGAAAAGAAAGCAATTAAAAGAACTAAAATAATAAAATATTAGTGGAAAACTTTTTGAAAAGACACTGAAAGGAGCATGTATCGAACTTGGATGAAATTACCATGTAACATTTGCATTAACCACCATACCACCAAAGCCTTTTTAAACAATCTCTATCTCTCTTCATTATATATAAAAGAAATTACATAACTAATGAAAACACTATTCATCAGCCTTGGCTACTAATATATATATAATTAGGTTCACAATAGTAATTATAACAATTTGTGCTTTTGTTTTTCTATATAAATTAAAGAGAAAATGAGTTTGAACGAAGTCAAGTATAAAAATAATTTGTGCTTTTGCTTTTCTATGTGAATTAAAAAGAAAATGAGTATGAACGAAGTCAAGTATAATTCCATATTCAGCCGTTCAAAAAAAAGTATAATTCCATATTTATTACACATACAATGCAAAAGAAGGTTGGAAATTGGAATGTATGAGATTGCTTTGATGCTTTTTTATGTACTCGTTAAACCTTTTCTTTGTAAAGAAAATTCAGTTTCTCTTTTGTCAAAGAAACGTTTAAAGTATATGATTCTTGAGGGACATGTTACAAATATTTGTTCATGTAAACAAAACAATACTGAACTAAAGTCTTATTATTTAGACTTCGAAGTGTTACAGTTTGACAACTACATTTATACATAGACTGGAGATTAATCCAACGTGGTTGCTTGTTCGTAAAGTTAGTTGTTTTTGAAACGGTGCTTAAACCAACTTGTAAAATTGGGCCTAAAATCTGTATGAGGCAAACATATCATTCCGTTTTTTTGTTCTAGGAATATAGACTCTGTCCTTTCTTCGCCTGCTTTTCTTCTGAGCGGGATCTAAGTATCTAACAGATGCGCTAAAACCTTAAACTCCCTTCATGGAGGCGACAATCACTTCCCTCCGATAGACATCATACTGCACTACTCAACAAATTTATAAGCTAATCTTTTTGATAATTCATTATTTGATGATAATAATTATTCACAACCAAGATAATTCATTATTTGATGATAATAATTATTCACAACCAAGTAATTTTATTATAGTAGTAGCTAAATAACATGACTAAATGTTCGTCTGTGTCGCTAACATTCTTTTTTAACAACACAATTTATAGATTTACAATCGTAATAGAATAAACCAAAATGCTAAAATTTGCTAAAATCCATCAAAATTAGAATCAGGCTTCAAACAAGAGAATATGGGCCCAAGAGTTAGCCAAACAATGTCAAAACCCTTTTTTTTTAATTTTTGTCCATATTTTACAGATCCATCAAAATTAGAATCAGGCTTCAACAAGTGTAATACATAGTTCTCTAACCTAATCTTTTTATAAGTTTGTGTGTTATCATAACACATTCTGATGGAGTATAGATCCACGTCGGAGGGCGCGGGATGTTCACCGCCACATAGTAGGGCAGGTGCATGTGTGCTTTGGGAGAAAGGGTAGAAGGAAGGTAATGAATGTTGTCTATAAATTTGGAATAAGAGGGGAGGAGATTAATTGAAAGTTGTAAAAATTAAACACATAACACTTTAAAACGGTAATAATACCTTTGGCAATTAAAAAAATTAAAAATAATTTTTAACACTTAGGCCATGGGTTATACTTTCAAGCCCCTTAACTACACGTAGGCGTCACATCATCCACTTGACCCTTTTCACTTCACCTCACACAAAGGAAATGGTTTAGCCCCCATTAACGCCCCTTAAATGAATTAAAATACATATATAGCATGTTGTATGTGTGTGCAAATTTTTCAATGCTTGATTCCCTCCCTTTCTCTCCTAGTTAACTTCTTAACACGTGAAACTTTTAATGCCCATTAACACCCTTCAGGAACGGTATGACATGTGTTAACAGATGCCAACTAAGATTAACACCTATGGGTGTTAGAGTATACCAGGTGGCCTTATAAATTCTAAGTAAGAAAAAAGTGCATTTACATGTTGTTTATGTGACAACACTTTGTCCTCACCCAAGTCTCCAACCAAACCCTCGTAAGTAACACAACCTAAACAACTGTTTGTTTGTATTTCTTGGATTCCCGATGCTAATTAAAACAAGGTTTTTTTAACAACACATTTCTTTTAACACCTTAATTCCACATTAACTCTACTTGCAAGGATTTAAACATACAATATCACATTTTAACACCTTAATTAGACCACTTGGTCATAGATTATTTAAAGCAAGGTATATGTGCTTTTGCTTTGTGTGTAAATTCCCGCCTCTCCCTCTTTTATATATTTCTTATAGATTATATATGTAAATTATAGAATTTAAAGCAAGGTACTTGTGCTTTTACTTTTCTTTGCAATGTATTATATATGTAAAATATAGTATTTAAAGCAAGGTACTTGTGCTTTTGCTTTTCTTTGTAATGTTTAATTAGAAAAAAGAAGCATGATTCAAGTCATAGCAAGGAATGTCGTGAAAATATGAGATTGCCTAATGCTTTCTTCTTGTATACTACTCATTAAACCTTTTTTATAGTTGTTCAAAGAAAAGAAATGCTTGTTCTTTATAAAATGTATCCAATTCCTCTTTTGCAAAGAGATGTTTATGGTAAATGATCCCGGAGTATGTTAACAAATATTGATGTTTAAACATCACATAATCAAACGTTCACAAGAATAGGATAACGGTTAAGTCCATCTTTAGAAAAATAAAATAACACTATAAGATAACATTGAAGTAAATTAGAAAATGTATATATTAGCTTAAGGATACAATAATATATTATCCTCTCAACTAATGTTTCCCCTCAATTATTAAACATAGTATCAACGACATTTGGGGTGCAACAAAAAAACCCTTTGGAACTAATAATCAAAACAAATAATAGAAAAACATACTTTAAACTAATACCAAATTCTTTCTTGACCCTCTTTAAAAGACAAAAAATTCAAATGAAAATAATGACAAAAAATCAAATGAAAATAATGAATATGACCCACCATGAAATCCAAGTGCCTATCTGCTCCATGTAGCCTAAGCCCATGAGACGATCTAATAATAGGCCCAAAATGAAACTTGATTTAAAATAGAGTGACCCATATAGAATTAATTAGAACGGGCAAAAGAATCCCCTCCATTCCATTTTGGGTTTATATAGGTATTTTAAATTTTAAGATGGGTTAAGATGGGCCAAACAAAATTAGTCACTAGGTTAGGATGGGTTATGAAGTGATGGATAAAAAAAAGAGTAAGTTAGAATGGGAATGAGATAAAAACCCAAGCAAGTCTGGATAGGTATGATTTAATAACTAAACAAATTACTATTCATAGATATCTATTCACAATTGCGACTTCACCAATCGCGCCGTAGTACTCTGCCGTCGTTCTTCATTTAAAAATAATAAAAATTTAAAAAAAAATAAAAGATTAAAATAAAAAAAATTTCTAAAAAATAAAAAAAATTGTAAAAAATAAAAAAAAATCTAAAAATTCTAAAAAATCAAAATTTTCTAAAAAAATCAAAAAACATTCTAAAAAAATAAAAAAAATTCTAAAAAATCAAGAAATTCTAAAAAATACAAAAAACTCTAAAAAATATAAAATTTTTAAAAATAAAAATATTCTAAAAAATCAATAAAATTCTAAAAAATCAAAAAAATTTAAAAAATAAAAAAACTCCAAAAAATTAAAAAATCATAAAAATTCTGAAAAATCCGAAAAATTATAAAAAATCAAAAAAATCTTAAAAATCAAAAAATAAAAAAATTTCTAAATATAAAAAAAATCAAAAAATCTTAAAAATTCGAAAAAATCCAAAAAATTCTAAAAAATCCAAAAAAAAAAAACAAAAAATCTAAAAAATAAAAAATAGGATTTTTTAGATTGTTTTTTATTTTTAGAGTCTTTTTAATTTTTTAGAATTTCTAGGATTTTTTAGAATTTATTTATTTTTTTATTATTTAGAATTTTTTGTGTTTTTTAGATTATTTATGATTTTTTTATTTTTTAGAATTGTTTTGAATTTTTAGAATTTTTTTGGTATTTTTTAATTTTTTAATTTTTTATAATTTTTTTTACTTTTTACAATTTTTTACAATTTTTATTGTTTTATTTTTAGGATTTTTTTTAGAATTTTTATATTTTTTTTAAATTTCTTTGATTTTTTAAAAATTTTGTATTTTTTTAATTTTTAAAGTTTTTTTTAGAATTTTTTTGGATTTTTTTGGCTTTTTAGAATTTTTTGATTTTTTTACAATTTTTTATTTGTTTTAGTTTTTAGGATTTTTTTTAAGAATTTTTATATTTTTTTAGAATTTTTTTATTTTTTAGAATTTTTTTATTTTTTAGATATTTTATATTTTTTATTAATTTTTTTGTATTTTTTATTATATATTTTTTAAATTTTTAATTATTTTTCATCTCATGTTTACCCAAACTTATATTAACCTAAACTCATCCTAACCCAAACCCATCCAACCTTTTTTTTTAAATACCATCCTGACCTATACCCATTCTAAAACAAACCCATCTTGACCTATTACCCAAACCCATCCAACTTGCCTACTTTGCCACAATTGGAATTAATACCACCTGATCAATTACAGAGTGACCCGTATATCCACAAGAAAGTGTATACTGTAGTAACACCCAAATTAACAGATTAGAGGAGCAATAGCAAATAATAATAATAATAATAATAATAATAATAATAATAGCAAATAATAATAATAATAATAATAATAATAACAGATTAAGAAACCCCCCGCGTTGCGGCGGGGGCGTAAACCATGCCAAATAGTATCAATGTCACTTCACCGCGAGCGATCACCAACACTGAATTTGTGGCGTGTTAATATGGAGCAATTAGACCGAAACGTAAAACATAGAAAATAATAATTAAGTCGATCTAGGACCCGCAAGTTGTGACAAACTTGCCAAACAGAAATAGACGACGTAAAAACGTTGAACCACACACGCACGTTGGTCGTGTTAACTTGAAAAATTTAGAACGAAACGTAAAAATGTTGAACCACACACACTTTGCGCCGTGTTAACGGGCAAAATTTAGAACGAAGCGTAAAACGAAAAATTTGCAAAAGATGAAAACTATAGGGGACCAAAGTTGAAACTAAAAAAAGTTGTAAGGTTAAACTCTAAAAGATGAAAAGTTTTGAGTTAAAAGTAAAAATTCAAATAGTTTGGGTTAAAAGTAATTTATCAAATACCTTAGGACTAAAAGTAAAAAAATCAAAATATTTTGTATAAACTCCCAAAGCATTAGATGCAACCCTATTTGCACATATAATATAAGTTACTAATTTATAGTACTGAAATATATATAAATAGATGAAAGTGTACTACCAAATAAATATAAAGTATAATAACAATAGCACAATAAACAACTTAGGCAAAGTGTACAACCCTCTTAAGCCAAATTGTATTACAAATTAATAATATATAATAATAATAATAATAATAATAACAATAAAATAAACAAATAAATAAAGACAATAGTAGGAATTTTGTTACCTTCAAATATCGTATCGGTACCGAGTACCGGTACCCACATTTAACGATTTTCGGGATTGGTATTTTCTACCTAAACCAGCCCTCTCTCTCCTCCCGTTCATACCCAGTCATACGAGTCACCATAAACTACAACTCACTGTCCTTAAAAGTAGGACTGTTCAAAAAACTCGTGGCTCGGAGCTCACTCGGATTTAGCTCGGAAAAAGCTCGCTCGATATGGCTCGGATTAAAACTGAGCCGAGACGGCTCGACCGGCTCCTAACGAGCTAGATTGGCTCGCTTGGTAACTCGGTGTAATGCTTCGCATTTCTGTACTTTCCTTATTTAGAAAGTGTAATCGTATTTCTATTTTCGGAAACTTATAATCGTATTGTATTCTTTGTTCACTTCCAAACTTGTAATCTAAGACTTCGATCATAATGGAATTCATCTTTTATACTCACACTTGTTATACTTATACGCAATCAATCTTCGGATACTTGTTTTGTGCAAATTGAGGCTTATTATACGCTTGATTCCAATTTATACTTACACGATACGTAAACTCGCATGCATCAGACTCGTACAATACCTTGTTACACTTTAAGTTCCTAAAAATAGACTAAAATACAAGAAAATGTTATAAAATAACATAATTGCAAGTTTAGGGGCCAATTTGCAAAAAAAAATAAATAAATAAATAAAATAAAACCTTGAAAACACCCTTCTCACCGTCAAGAATCATTACCCTCTTCCGCGCATCGATGATCTCTTTGACCAACTTCAAGGCGCAACCTGTTTCTCCAAGATAGATCTTCGATCTGGTTATCACCAACTTCGTGTTCTCGTAGAGGACATTCCCAAAACCGCATTTCGCACTCACAATGGACACTATGAGTTCGTGGTTATGCCTTTTGGTTTGACCAACGCACCCGCTGTGTTCATGGATCTGAAGAATCGTGTTTGTGAGCCTTATTTGGATCGTTTCATAATTGTCTTTATCGATGATATTCTCATTTATTCTAAAACCCAAGTTGATCATGAACGTCATCTACGCCTCATACTCGAACTCTTACGTGTCAAACGTTTATACGCGAAGTTTTCCAAGTGCGAGTTCTGGATCAAAGAAGTCGAATTCCTTGGACATGTTGTCAGTGAAAAAGGAATCCATGTTGATCTTTCCAAAATCGAAGCAGTGAAGAATTGGACCGCGCCTAAAACTCCTTCTGAAATCCGTTCCTTCTTAGGATTGGCGGGTTATTACCGCCTATTCATCTCAAACTTTTCGAAAATCGCTGTTCCTCTCACCTCGTTGACTCAAAAAGGGAAACCTTTTGCTTGGGGTCCAGAGCAAGAGGAATCTTTTCAAAATCTTAAGAACTTGCTTTGTAACGCTCCTATTCTTGCTCTTCCCGATGGGAATGATGATTTCGTGGTATATTGCGATGCCTCGAACCGTGGTCTTGGTTGTGTTCTCATGCAACGAGACAAGGTCATCGCTTATGCCTCTCGTCAGCTCAAAATACATGAGAAAAACTATACTACCCACGACCTTGAGCATGGTGCAGTTGTTTTTGCGTTAAATATTTGGTGACACTACCTATATGGTACGAAGTGTGTGGTTTTCACTGACCATAAGAGCCTACAACACATTTTTAACCAAAATGAGCTTAATATGAGTCAACGTCGATGGGTGGAACTGCTTAATGACTACGACTGCGAGATTCGCTATCATCCTGGTAAAGCGAATGTCGTGGCCGATGCTCTTAGTCGTAAGACTCATGTTAGTAGCATTCGTTGTTTTCACGTCTCTAGCGATCTTCACACTTGCATTCGCGAAGCTCAATATTCGTCAGCCAACGAAGGTAGCCTAATCGTCGAAATCCAAGGTGCATCTATCGATCAACTTGTGACCAAATCAGATGGACTCCAATACTACCCCGATCGCATCTGGGTGCCAGATCGCGACAATCTTCGTGAGCTCATTTTGAACGAGGCACACAAATCCAAGTACTCGAATCATCCTGGTGCTGACAAGATGAACCACGATCTTCGTACATCCTATTGGTGGCCTGGTATGAAGAGAGACATTGCCATGTATGTTTCTAAGTTCCTCACCTGCTCGAAAGTCAAAGCTGAGCATCAACGACCTTCTGGTCTACTCGAACAACCTGAAATCCCCGTTTGGAAATGGGATAGCATCGCTATGGACTTCATAACCAAACTTCCTCGTACATCATCTGGTCATGATAGCATTTGGGTGATTATCGATCGTTTGACCAAGTCAGCTCATTTCCTTCCTATTCGTGAAGATTTCAAGGTTGAGAAACTTGCTCTACTCTATACTGATGAGATCATATGTCGTCATGGTATTCCTCTTGACATCATTTCTGACCGCGATGGTCGTTTCACTTCGCGTCTTTGGCAAACTTTCCAGTCCGCTATGGGTTCTCATTTGAATCTCAATACGGCCTTTCATCCTCAAACGGATGGACAGACTAAACGTACTATCCAAACCCTAGAGGACATGCTCCGTTCTCGTGTCATCGACTTTGGTGGTAGTTGGGATGTGCATTTACCATTGATCGAATTCTCGTACAACAATAACTACAACTCCAGTATTCAAATGGCTCCTTTCGAAGCACTGTATGGTCGCAAATGTCGAACTCCTATTAGCTGGCATGAGATTGGTGACAAATAATTTACTGGCCCTGAGCTCATACAAGAAACAACGGATAAGATTCTTCAAATCCGTGATAACTTACTCAAGGCTAGAAGTCGACAAAATAGTTATGCTGACAAGAGACGCAAACCATTGGAGTTTAACGTGGGTGATCATGTACTACTCAAGGTATCTCCTTGGAAAGGAGTGGTTTGTTTTGGTAAAAAGGGAAAACTTTCCCCTTGCTATGTTGGTCCTTTCAAGATACTCGAGAGGATTGGCAAGGTGGCTTATCGACTCGATTTACCTCAAGAACTCAACAACGTTCATCCAACGTTTCACGTCTCGAATCTCAAGAAGTGTCTAGCTGAAGAAGGACTTCAAGTTCCTCTCGAAGATCTCCAAATCAACAACACTTTGCATTTTGTGGAAAAAGCCGTCGAGATCATGGACCGAGGTATCAAGAAATTGAGGCACAGTCAAATTCCTATCGTTAAGGTTCGATGGGAAGGAAAACGTGGCGCTGAATTTACTTGGGAACTCGATAGTGATATGAAGACTAAGTATCCACAACTCTTCGTTACTTTTTCCTAAACTTCGGGACAAAATTTCCTAAGGAGTGGAGACTATAACGCCCTGCTTTTCCATACTTTCCATAATTAGAAACCGTTGATTGTATTTCTATTTTTGGAAGTCTTGTATTCATCTTTTCGTTGTAATCATTGTAAAATCCGAGACTTGGATCATAATGAAATTCGTATTTTCTTTACATTCATGTTATACACGTTCCATACATGTTCATACGTTCGAATTGGGTAAACATACGACACTTTATTCACAATATGTGCAAAATACGTCAAACTTGTAAACATGTGACTTATATGCTCAAATCATGTGAATTCCATACTTAAATCCCGACAAATAAACTAATTCATACTTGTTTACATGTGTTTTATATTTGGTTTATGATATAATTTCATAACATACCCTTAATTATGATCATTTGTACTTAAAACACCTAAATATACTTGAAACAAGCATATATGAAAGTATAGGGGTGTATTTTGACAAAAAAAATCAAACTAGACCTCGAAATGGGCCGGCTCACCAGCCGCGACCTGGGGTTCCTTGCTGCCTCGCGGCCCGCGAGAGCGGCCTGATCCACAGATCTTTGATCAGACGCGAATTATTGGACCTTTTTGTGTTTTTGTTGCATTCTATGTGTGTTTTCTACATTAAATACTCACAACCAACTTACCCTAACACTTCCCTATAAAAGCCAACTCATTTCCACACTTCATCCACTTTACAAACTCACAAATTCACTCTCGATTCACTCTCAAATCTGCTGGAAATCAGAAGCAAGATCAGAATCATATCAAGTCACTTAAGTGAGCATAACTTCATCATTCTTCAACCTTTTTCTTTGATTCTTCTTTCTAAAAACTTGGAACAACCCTAGGTATGTTTCCACAGCTTTTCCATGGAAAACCAAGGCCTGGAACATCACCAAAACAGGCTCCTAAGTGAAGTAAACTTTCTGTTTTGAATTAAACACTTGTTAAACTACTTAAACTTGAGGTTTCTCATACACATTCCTATGTCCTTATGCTCATAATCAAATCTATGGTTAGTTGGGCTTAAAAAAAGGTTGTGACATGTAAAATCAGAGGTTTAAACCTCTTAAAAATTCTGTTTTGGTTAGGGTTTAACCCACAAGTGGTGTACAAGCGTAAAGCTTGTAGTTTGTGTGATTATAAGGTTAGCTTGGGCTATCCTACTTGAAAATCCACACATCATTTGATGTTTTCCTTAGATTAGTTGTAATTATTTCATTCTTTATTGTATGTTCTTGACCCTCCTTGTTGTCTACGACAACATGTGTAGTGGTGGACACCAAAGAGGTACCTAAATGGAACACTTGTCCTTCCTACCTCATGCATGACTTATATGATATACAAAAGAGGTTCCTAAATGGAGGATTTATCCTCCTACCTCATGCTTGACTTATATGACATTATGATATACTATATAACTTATATAATATTCAAGTAGCCAACCTTTTGATGATGAACTAGTGGTCATTTGTCAAGATAGTAGGTTACATCATCTAAAGACCATAATACTTGTTATGATTCTAATGGGCAATTTGACCCGTGAAACCATTTAAACTCTTTTGAGTTTCATAGTGTCAAGAACAAGTATTATGTGTGCTAGGTAATTACTTTCTCATATGTATACTTTCATGTAATTTAAACTCTGAATCTTACTCCTCCGTTAACTTCCATTACTCACACACCAATGTTTCTTCGTGTAGGAGGACACGGTGTTCCATTCTAATCAACCAACAACTCTCGCGGGATTATCAAGTGGAAAGCTTGCAAAACTGTGAGTATACTTGATCTCGTTTTACTTTTAATCACTTTTGGGTGCAACATGTATGTTATACAAAATACACTTCACTTGAAACTATTTTAATCTCTATCCATGCTTAACATGAAACTATATGATGCTTGTTAGACATGTATGCTATGTAAACTCTTTGTGTCAAGATATGCTCGTTAACTTTGCTAGCCTACCTTAACAATTATAGCGATATAGGATTAACGCACCTCCCACGAGTCTTGGAGTATTGTTAAGTTAAACATGTTAACCTCCCGTTATTCTTTGGGATAGGCAAAATTAATGCGTTGTATACTTGGGTTTGAACATATTGTACACCGTTTAAGCATATTAGTAAACTTGCATATTGGTTATTCATGTTGGATATGAGACTTTAAACAATTTTATTCTATATTATGCTATGTATGAAAACTTGTATACTCACCAACTTTTTGTTTATATATTTTAATACATGTTGCATGTTGATAGACTTGATGATCTTACGAGAAGAAACAAGATTTATGTGGACTTAGAAACACACCTAGATTAATTTATCATTTCGATGTTATGTTTTGAAACAATGTTGTTTTATTTGAATCATTGTATGACAATTTAGTATTGCAATGAAATTTGAATTTAAATTATATTGTCACATAGTGTTATGAAAGTTTGAGCCATTTGTTTGTCTCATCCCGATGTTTCCGCCATCGGTTGGGGTGTGATATAATCCACCATTATAAAACCAAACCTTCTACACCTCCATTTCACTTTTATGACAATCCGTACTTTCAAGGTTAACACCGTTCATTTTCTTGATTACTTATTTACGCGCGTTTATGTTTTCACATTCATGGCACACGGTTAAAACAAAACTTTTTACGCAAGTCATGGGTTGTAAACCGAACACGTTTGAATAATTATATATATTTAAACATTTAAACTCAGAATATTTACGTACGTAGTGATTTATTCGGAACCTAAACTCGCGAAACACGATACCCAAACCCCATCCCCCTTTCGCGACACAACTACTTGCGGTCCAAACTTATTTGCGGCCCAAACCTCAACCGCCCCCAACCCCTTTAATCCCTTTTCTTTTGTACGTAATCATGAAACTCCCTCAAACCCTAACCCTAATTATGTATTACTAGTTACTACGTGGGTCGAATAATAAAAACTGTATAATTTATAAATCTGTAAATGTTTCGTTTAAAAACGATATAGTTCATATGACACAGGTTAAACTATGAAAGAAATGTTCAATTTACAAAAATGGTTTATGAACAAAGTTAACTTTTTTTATATATAAAAATAAAATATGTTTTATTAAAAAAATTGTATAATTCATTATCATTTAATACGAGAGAGATAAAGAGGCGGGAACAAAAAACTATAAAAAGAATTAAGAGTAGAAGGCACGCATAGCCCCTATGGTTGCCAAAGTAACAGGTTTAGTCCCCAACTTTTGGAAATTACAGTGGTGTTCCCTGTGATTTGCTCGGTTGTTACTCGGATAGTCCCTATAGTGGATGTTTGTTAAGTTTTCTAGTTAAGTTGCTATGAAATGACTAAACTATCCTTTATATTAAAAAATAATAAATAAAACATTAAAAGAAATAAAAAAAATAAATATGTGGGACCCAACCCTACCTTCCTTTTCACCCTCTCTCTCTCTCTCTCTCTCTCTCCCTCTCTCTCTCTCTCTCTCTGATCTCAAACAAACCCACCCACCATCACCGATCTTCTTCCTCACCAACAAATCTTGAGTCACCTACCGGAGATTTTAAACCACCCTATACACATACTCCCCTCTAGTTCTTCTCCACCACCACCACTTTCTCCCCTCTCTCTCTACATTTACATATAGAGAGAGAATCACAATCTCAGTCCCAACCTATGTCGGAATCTTACTCTCCAAAGCCTAACAAACCGCCATGGACCACCGTCAAGCGCGTTGTTCATTACATGCACCGTGAATAGCATCTCCTATTTCTAATCATCGGCATTGCCATCGCCACCACTGTCACACCCCCAAAATACCACATGCGGTAACACCGCGGGACGTGTGACATACCAGGATCCAGCCACCAATCACATTGAACTATAACATAGTATTAAATAAAAGTTTCCATTTATTTCATAAAGTAAATCCAAAACACAACTTAAAACAAATACGTTCAGCGGATACATAATGTAAATAGTTATCCAAGTTTTTCAAAACAAATGTGCAAAACCAAGGAACATGTATCCAAGAGCTACAACCCATGACCACTCCAGCACTCCCAGATAGCAAATTCCAATCATGAATCTAACGACCTGCAAGTATGCAGACAAGTGTGTCAGACGACGCTGGTGAGTTCAAAGTTTGTTAACACGTTTAGTTACCAGATATTAGTTTAAAACATTTCAGAGATTTGATGTTGTTAATAATTCGGTTACCGCAGATGGCTCCAGATTATTTGCCCTTCCCCAATGCTCTATCAAACATTGGTCAAGTGGTTAAGGTAATTAGTTCATGACCGTCCTCCCCGGTACGGTGTGAGGGTGCCAAACCTAATAGTGCTATCAACTAATAACCCCGTTGCCTCCCCGGCAACCAATCGGTATATAATGGGACTTAATGATAGAAATGAGTGTATTAACCAACATCTCGGTTTAACATTCCAGTTAAACCCGCTAACCCAATATTCCTCCCCGGAATATTTACCCGATGTCCCTCCTCGGGACGCATGCTTGAAAAAGAGAAGTGAACTCACCTTAGATTTGCTCGGTTTATTAAGTTACCCGTTCCAGTTAGTCAACCAACCCTACCGTGGTTAACAATACTTATCAGTTTTATAATCACCCAAATCACATATTTCACACGGATTGCATTCATCACAGGGTTACTGTACAACACGTAGCATGCATATCACGTAATAACCATTAACATATGTATTGGCTACTCACACGAGTCGAATCATGTTTCTCATTCCTAGTTAACATCATTAACATGTAACAGATAGAGTTTTGAAATCATCACAGACTGTTCCATCTAATCTTTCATTTACAACATTCTCCACGAAGAACTGGTCTTTCGTGGAAAGTCTCCTTGGCGAAGAACCCCATGACGAAGGATGATCCTTCGTCGAGTGGGTGGGTGACGAAAGTCCCTAGTGTTTCGTCGAGAACTAGTTCTAGTGGGAAACTTGGTTGAAAGCATAGTACTTAGTTTTGTCCTTCTTGACTGTGTGCCTACTCAGTAATCGCTGAATGTCGAAAGACATAAAAACTGGTTAAGTTTGTGAACTTTCACAACTTTGCTGAAAAGTCGCTGTGATTTTGTGCATTTCATTTTGCAAAGACTTAAACTTGTTTTATTTCTTTATTTTGTTTAAGCATCGGACATCCTCTGCGTATACGTGAGTATCGACCTGGATGTTGTTGCCTAAACGTTCTACTTTATTTTCTTTGGTGTTTCGTTTAAGCTTTGGATCACCTCTGCGTATACGGGAGTATCGACCTGGTGGTTAAAGCCTAAACAACTTCAACTTATTTTTATTTTTCTTATTTTGTTTAAACATTGGACTTTCTCTGCGTATACGGAAGTATCGACTTGATTGTTAATGTTTAAACATTCTGCTTTGTTTTTGCACATATCACAGTTGATGAAAGTTTAAAGGCATTACTTGAGTCAGTGTATTGCATGATGAGGGGATATGCTGAGATCGTGGGGTCCATAAGAATTTTAGTGCTATCTTAATATACTTTAATGTATCGGTAAGCATTTCGAAAGTTTTTAGATTGAGTTTAAGAGGACAATTATATCGTCAATCTATGTGAATCGTTTAGAACTTAAAATGATTAAAGCTTAATGATGCTAGTGATTTGTCTCATATACTGATATGATCCTCTTACACAAACTCACAAAAATATTGTTTGTATATATTTCTTTACTACATTTCATTCAAAAACAAAAATCCAAAAAGATTTTCAGAGTGTTTTAGCATAAAATTTTGAAAAAGCCAAAAAGATTTTCGACAACTGATGTTGAAGAGCTGATATTCAAAATTCCAAGTGCTAAACATGATGATTTGGGTTGGGAGAGTTTGTTGAAAACTTTGAATGTCATATACAAATGTTTTGTAAAATTGAGTGGTTAGTTAATCAAGGTCATTCGTTTGAACTTGATGTAACTAGTATATTTGTTGTTTAAATGATATCTACCAATAAGTTTCTTAAATCTTAGTGTTATAAATTTGTGAAACTTATGTTGTGGTAGAGGATATGCAGGTTTCAGGAATTCCCACGGAAGCTAAATGTCAAAGCTTGAACCAGATATCTCAGAGTCTAGCATATTGAGAGGGGGAGTCTGTGAAAGGGGGAGTCTGGATCAAAAGTCAAAGGGAGTTTGAAGATGGAGCTAGGTTGTGATCCTAAACCTGTGAAGATAGAGTGTTTTTGATGTGAAGACAGAGAGTTGGAGAAAAGACCAAGACTGAAGACTCAGGAGCTGAAGACTTCGTCAACATCCAAGGGGGAGTCTGTTGGTGCACGGAATGTCTGTTGACTACGTCTACATCAAGTCTTGTGTCTTGATAGGTTGAATGAACACACAATAGGGGTTAAATTAGGGTTCTACTTGTTTAACTTGTAGATTTCGCTTGAAAGGGTTTATGTGTGTTTCAAGCTAAATTAACATTGATGATTTAGCTTGAAATGGTTCAAGGGAAATCATGATTTAGCTTGAAATGGTTCAAGGGAAATCATGATTTAGCTTGAACTGGTTCAAGCGAAATCATGTTTTAGCTTGAACTGATTCAAGCGAAATCTACAGGTTATAAATAGGTGTTGTGTGGTTCATTTGTAGACAGAAGGTCATTGTGTGAGACACGAAGTGCTGCCGGATTTGTATCAGAATACGTTGTAAAAGCACGAATATCAATCAGAAAAGAAAGATTAAAAGGAAACTAGCTGTTATGACTTTGTTTACGTTGATTCCGCCTTCGTACTCAAAGATGAACTGCCTTAACTGACGTTTCAAGGTCGTAGAACGGTCCAACAAGAACCAATCAATAAAGAACCTAGTTCTTCGTCACTTGTGTTCTTCGTGGGACAGTCCTTCGTCACAATCCTAAACAGACAGTTACACTTCCTTTCATTCAGCCGTAACTTATGCTATCAAGTTCATCAATTTCCCAAATAGATCTAACAACAGATTAAACGATGATCATGCATTCTAGTTATGAATAACCATCACTCATACAAAAACGTAACAGTTAATCATCATACATCAACCTTGCACCCTATGCATAACAGCTTACGATTACATCATTAATCATCATTTAACATTATCGTTCAGCAATTCTTTCAAAGCATGACAGTTTCACTATTGATTACAATGCAACCCTAGTCAATAACTTAGCATGCGATCATCGTTGTAAACCAAACAATTCATCAGTTGGGTACAACACCAGAATTACGTATAATCAATCATCCGTAGAGTTTTCTAACCTCTAGTAACAACATGAACTAACACCAAAATCATTCATCCATTCTAACTGCACGATGTCATAGACGAAACCCTAATTTCACATAAAGTTATAACACAATATTTCTAACGATTAACAACGATGAATACTAACTGATGATATCGAAATAATAAGTCCGAACGAGATTGAAAGCCTTGAGAACCCAATGTTGTCGTCCCACAGAAAAAGAGAGAGAGAGAAAGAGTGTTCTAGGGTTTACCGTCAAGTATGTCAAAAAGGGTTTGATTGTGTTTACGCACAACTTAAACAAATTCACTAATAGCTGGGCCTATACCGGGCTGTGGGCCGAGAGCCCCTCTCCTTCGGTGAAGGATACCCATAGACGAAGTATATACTTCGTCGGGTACAATGATGACGAAGATCATTCTTTGTCGTTAAGGGTTAGTGACGAAGGTTCCATATTTCATCGGGTCCGAGGATGACGAATGTGTTAGGTCCAAACCTTTAATCAGTTATCAAGTTTTCATTAACCTTCATTAGTCATTAACATTGCATAATTAAATCCACTAACTATCAAGACTCTAATCTTTCAAACAATTACACATTATATAACATAAAACAAATTGTCAAAACAGAATAGCGAAACAAGTGATACGTAAATGAAAGAACTTGAAATCTCGGGTTGTCACATCATCCCCAACTTGAAAGAAATTTCATCCCGAAATTTGATAAGCAATCCAAAGCAGCACGGTGTTAGATCAGGATGACTGTGGATTTTCCCCAGGTGCCACATCATCCCCAACTTGAAAGGGAATTTTGTCCCGAAATTCCTCAGTTGCATCAGAATTAGATTGTTCAGTTGGGAAAAGGTGAGGATACTTGAGCTTCATCTGGTCCTCGCGTTCCCATGTGAACTCCGGTCCACGTCTTGAGTTCCAACGAACTCTCACAATTGGGATTCGACTATGCTTACAGACCTTGACTTCTCGGTCCATAATTTCGATAGGTCGTCAATTTTCAGTTCTTGAAATGGTGCCACAAGGGTTTCATCAGACAAACACTTCTTTAGTTGTGACACGTGGAAAACATCATGAACATTACCCAACTCAGCAGGTAACTCGAGCTTGTACGCCACTTTACCGATTCATTCCAAAATTTTGAATGGCCCGACATATCGTGGATTAAGCTTTCCGCATTTTCCAAACCGCGCCACACCCTTCCAGGGTGAGACTTTCAACATGACACGATCGCCTACAGCAAATTCCAGTGGTTTCCTACGCTTGTCAGCGTAGCTTTTCTGATGGTCGCACGCTACCGCCATACGATTTCTAATCTAGACAATCTTTTCTGAAGTTTCGAGTACAAGTTCCGGGCCTGTGATCTGGCTGTCATCCACCTCAGCCCAACAGAGAGGTGAACGGCATTTTCATCCGTACAATGCTTCGAACGGAGCTGCCTGTATACTAGAATGGTTACTGTTGTTGTAAGAAAACTCTATCAGCGGCAAGTGTTTCTCCCAGCCTTTACCAAAATCGATCACACATGCTCGCAGCATGTCTTCTAGTGTTTGGATGGTTCGTTCACTTTGACCATCCGTCTGGGGGTGATAAGCAATGCTCATGTCGAGACGTGATCCGAATGATTTGTGCATCGACTGCCACAAATCTGAGATGAAACGCGGGTCACGATCAGAGATAATAGAGGTTGGCACCCCGTGCCTAGAGACCACTTCCTTCAGATAGACAGCAGCAAGCTGCGAGAACTTATCCATTTCCTTGATTTCTAGAAAGTGCGCTGACTTCGTGAGATGATCAACGATCACCCAGATAGTATCGTTTCCGTTTTGAGTTCTCGGTAAACCTGTGATGAAATCCATCGCAATTTGCTCCCATTTCTACATGGGTATCTGTGGTTGCTGAAGTAGGCCCGAGGGTTTCTGATACTCCACCTTGACCTTTGCACAAGTCAAACACTTACTCACATACGCCGCGATGTGAGCTTTCATCTTCGGCCACCAATACGAGACTTTGAGGTCCTGATACATCTTATTCGAACCTGGGTGAACAGAGTATCGAGACTTGTGCGCTTCGTCCATCACAAGCTCTCTAAGATTACCAAGCAAAGGAACCCATATTCGCACCATGGAATAGAGAATACCATCAGATATCTCTACAAGTCGTTTCTCCATGCCCCGTAAGTACTCTGCTTCAATGTTTTTCTCTTTCAACGCTTCAGTTTATGCAGAACGGATCCGGTCAGGTAGGTTAGAATGGATGGTGAGCTGCAAGGCGCGGACATGTTTGGGTTTCGATTCCTTTCGACTGAGGGCATCAGCTACGACGTTAGCCTTACCCGGATGATACTTGATTGCACAGACGTAGTCGTTTAAGAGTTCTACTGTCACAGCCCCCGACCCCACCCTGGGAGCGGGAGCTGCGAACCAGTTAGATGGTATCTGTTGGGGTATACGCTCGCGGAAGCAACACACACTCACGAACACTTCGACTGTAGAAATAGAAAAAGGAACGACACAAGAATTTACGTGGTTCGGTCGCCAACAGCAACCTACGTCCACGGGGCAACTAAGGTATTTCTTTCATTCCATTGCACACCGATTACAATACAAACCAGTCACTTATATAGAGATTACATGAGACATTTTCAAACAAAGAACAGTGTCTTCCGCCACTTCTTTTGACAGCTGTAAACCGTGGCTGCTGTCAAACATAGCTGCTGCCGAACTTTGACGGCTGCTGTCAAACATAGCTGCTGCCGAACTTTGACAAACCACAAGTGACTTCACACTTAACAATCTCCCACTTGAAGCCACGGAACAATCTTCACCTGTGCTTCAACAGTGCATCTGTATTTCTGTAAGAAACTTTAGTACCTTCCTAGTTACCCCACCCCACCTTCATTGTTCCTGAAGGCTAGCTGAAGCTCCCTCGAAATCCAACCCAACAGTCTTACCAGACCCAGCCGTGACTGAACCCGCCACTGACTCATTCTCTATCTCAACCGGCTTGCACAATCCACCAGCTCCAGAGATACACCGAGAATTAATACCACTCTCCAAATTCAGCAAGTGTTTACCAGGAGAGATTTTATCAATCAGAATACCGGTCTTCAAAACCCAACGGAGTTTTCTGACTTTACCCGGAACACGTCCCATGCTCCCACTGTCACTAAACTCCCAGTTTAAACCTCCGATCCCGTTCAGCTTGAATCACCTTGGCACCAGGCTTCTCCCTTGCAATACGAACCCTCTTTTGCCCCTTAGATTCAGCGAACCAAACTTTGTCTTGCTTAACCGGGATGGTCACTCCCTCAGCAGATACCTTAGCCATATACAATGATCCTCGCTTCTTTCCACGTTCAATAACCAGATTCCCGTTAATCACCTTCCATTTACCCAATGGAGTAACCAGATTAACATCTCCCGTGCCCGTAACACAAAGAATTTGATCATTAGCTAATCGTATCTTCCCAAAGTTACCTTCTTTCAGATTCACCATCGTTTCCCCGCTGTGCATAGCGTGAAACGAAGCACCAGAATCCATGACCCAAGAGTCTTCACTGCCTTCCACTGAGTCCCAATGCATCAAACCCAGACGCATTCTCAGAAGCAGAATTCAAATATTCATGACATCGACTCCAAAAGATGTCTGAACCTCCATGCAGCCCACAAGTCAACTATGCCCAGCTCCCACTGTAACAGTTATCTCAACCCATGCCAAACGACACTCCATGAGCCGAACCTTTACTCGTACTATTCCTGTGAAAAACCTTCACCCAGTACAAAGATCCATTCAAATGTCAAACAGCTGATCACCACCGAACAAGGAATACCATCCACAATTCCAGACCAGCTAACCGGCAAACGGTTATAACTACAATAGAGCTTCCAACAAGCAATAGTTCCATGACTTGCCATTGACTTTCTTTTCACTTGTGTCAACATCAACAACTCTGTTGATTCCATTTTCTCCATGTTCTCACCCATCGACCAGTACCACATCCAAGTTCCCATGACAACCCAATCAACCGAAACCCGAAACCATCACCTCGGTTCCACAAATTTTTCGGTTCATAATAAATGTCAAAACATGAACTTGAAACACAAACCATATTTAGCCCGCAACCCAAACTCGACCAACGGCTGAATATCCCAGCGGCTCCAATCGAATTAAAAAACGGCTAAATAATATTTTAATTTGGTACAAACCTCGATCACCTTGTCCAAAAAAAAAAAAAATCTGATGATCTTCAAGAGTTTACCCGGCTCCAGTCGACTAAAAAATTAATCGACAACCACAAACTCTAAATCATCACTCGATCACCTAGTCCCACAACAAAAATATACCCTCCTTATTTTATTTGTTGTTGGACCCACAAAAAATAAAAATAAAAACATTCCTTTTTGAAAGTGGAAGACAAAAGAATTTTGGTGGCTCCCACCACCTTCTTTTCTTATTTTTTGAACGGTACCTTCTTTTCTTATTTGAACGAGAGTGGACAAATTTCATTTGAACGAAGACCATGATCGCCAAAAAACTTTCTTTGCCATCTTCTACCTTTCTTTCTTATTGAACCAGAGTGAGCAACCATACAAGAAATCATTCCTTTTTCTTCAACACAAGACAACCACAGAACCAGCAATTCACAGGTCTCCGGCGATTCCAGTCGGCTTCAAACTACTGACACACCAACCTAATCGCTACCCCGCGATTCACAGGTCTCCGGCGATTCCAGTCGGCTTCAAACTACAGACACACCAACCTAATCGCGATCTCAGGTATTCTGTCTTTCTTTCGAATCGTGTTCTTCGTGTGTAACCGAGCCGAAGCTCTGATACCAGTTGTTGGGGTATCCGCTCGCGGAAGCAACACACACTCACGAACACTTCGACTTCAGAAATAGAAAAAGGAACGACACAAGAATTTACGTGGTTCGGTCGCCAACTGCAACCTACGTCCACGGGGCAACTAAGGTATTTCTTTCATTCCATTGCACACCGATTACAATACAAACCAGTCACTTATATAGAGATTACATGAGACATTTTCAAACAAAGAACAGTGTCTTCCGCCACTTCTTTTGACAGCCGTAAACCGTGGCTGCTGTCAAACATAGCTGCTGCCGAACTTTGACGGCTGCTGTCAAACATAACTGCTGCCGAACTTTGACAAACCACAAGTGGCTTCACACTCAACAGTATCGGTGTTTATTAGATACGCAGCGGAAAATAAAATTTTCATCCGGATCGTAGTTAGGAAATGATTTCAGAGTTTTAAAACACCAAACTTTTAATATAAAACAAATGGGCTAAAACCCATATTCGATTCAATTGTTTTTATAGGGATAAACCCAAATAAATAAAACATAAATTTCTTCTTTTATTTAGGTATTTATAGCCACTTATTTAAGCCTTCACTGCTCCATGGCTGGCTACTATTATCTTTACAGAAAATTACCTAAAACACGTTTTGAAAACATTTTATCAGTAATAAATACTGGAGAGTTCATTCCATTTTTATAAAATATATTGTTATACTTTCACAGCAACAAGGTTTTTACATTTTTTTATATTTGCCCAAAAACACAATCAGTATTTGTCAAATGGTGGCAGTTCTGATGTGACGGTGGTCATATTACTCATTGGCTCACTTTCGTCCAGTAGTGAAGTTTATCAAGTAATAGATATATAGTATATCTTACTATTATAACGGTCACTAGGCGATTCCTGTGACGGTGGTCAAATCACTGTTGATCATTCTTTCAACTATGACTCTGGTCATATCACTGTTGATCATTCTTTCAACTAGTGAGTCTGGTCATATCACTGTTGATCATTCTTTCAACTAGTGACTCTTGTCATAACACCGTTGATCATTCTTTCAACTAGTGACTCTGGTCATAACACTGTTGATCATTCTCTTAACTAGTGCCTTTGGTCATAACACTGTTGATCATTCTCTCAACTAGTGCCTTTGGTCATGTCACTGTTGATCATTTTCTCAACTAGTGACTCTGGACTTAGTAGTGTCCCGTGACATTACTTTGTCAATTATATTTTCTATGATACAAAACCACTTAGCCTAGAAAATGAAATATATCATTTTCTGTCAAACTAATAGCTATAACTTAAATATCATATATTAATTTAATAATTGTAATATTATTATTTAATATATTAGCGTGACTAAGACTAAAAATATAATCTTAGTATAGTAGAATATATTATATTTGACTATTTTATTATGGTATACATTTATGGACTAAACATTATTTTATAATGTAAATAATAATTTAGGTTTATTAAATATATTTTCTTTAATATATATTTTAATAATGATTAATAAAGCTCTATTTTATATACATACCATTTAGATTTATTTCAATCATACATTAAATTTATTAATGATTTAATGTTAAAATAATATTAGTTATAGGCTATGGCTACTGGGGCACAATTCCCCCTGTGATTGTGGTCATGTTACTATTGACTAACTTTTTGGCCAATAGTAACGAGGGTCAAGCAATGTATAAAACCTCCCATACCGGCAGTTATTACAGAATATAAAAATTTAATCAATGTAAGTATAACTGGTAAACATTTAGAATTTTGGAAAGCATTTTTAAATATAATTGTATCACAAAAAGGTGATAAAAAAAGGTGAATGACTCACTTTGTAACTTTAGGGTTCAACTAGAAAGCCTCCTGGTAGAATCTTGGGTATAACTTCTGAGCTATTTTAAATATGTATATATATATATATATATATATATATATATATATATATATATATATATATATATATATTCTCACTCGTGTTAAGTATAGTAACCCTAATTCAACCTTATCCCTATGTTACGAGATAGAACCCCAACGAACGTAGTCGGGCAGAGCCTTGACATGCGTTATGGCGCTCCAAATCAATCGGAAAGGGTATCAGTGATCAGGGGTTAAAACACTTAAAATGGGGCAGAGCTTTATTATTATTATACATGAAAATAATAAAATAAATATTAGAAATCTTGAGAGAAAGAAAAAGTTGGCCAGAGAGAAGCCAGGAAAGGAATGTACAAATTGGCTTCATGTCTTCTACTATTTATAGTGCACTAACTTAGAGGCAAAGCATCCTACTACACACGCATCCATATGAGTGTATAAAAAGAATCTATTTCTTGCTTACACGTAGTGATGATCTATTTAGTATAAATTTTAATTATTTAATTATTTAATTATTTTATTGAAAGATTGAAAGATGGAGGACACGTCCTCTTTTTTCCTTTTAATGTAAATCTTTAATTAATATTATTTTTTATTAATTTATATATTATAATTAATTCAGCTGCTTCACTTATTTGGCGCTTATAACTTCTAAAATATGACGTTTTATAAAACAATGAATATGTCATTAGAACGAGAATAATCTTATCTACATTTTGAACAAAGTTTCATTAAAAACGGAGTAGGTTCAAATATATTGTATTTTTATAATTTAATTATTAAACGGTTTCTAGACCCGTCTAGGTACTTCATATTTCTAACATTCAACTTACCCGTAATCTACCTGTCTAATAATATAAGTTTTTGTACACTTTTATTTTAATAGAAAGGTCACCCATATACAAGCCAATTAATTAGGATAACATTCTAACCAACTATATATAAAATAGTTTTTAAAACTATTTGGGTCGAATAATTATATTAAAAATAAAACTAGTTACTAGTGGTTAATAAATTTAAACAACCCTATAATTCTTATATGATAAAAATGGGAATGTTACATCCTCCCCGCCTTGTTTTAAATCTCGTCCTCGAGATTTGGGCTACGATATCTCTTTTAGTGTTATGTCACGTCTTAGTCAATAAAAACAATATTAAGGTAAATGATATAGAATCAAATTTTGTGAATATGAGTTGTACAATAAATAGGACTCAATGGTTCAACTGAATTATTTGAAAAAAATCAATGTCAAATGAACGAGATGAAATGATATAATTTCCAAGGTGACTAGGTTCAAGCCAAAACAGATATATGATCAATAGATGTCTAAATTTACTGCTTATAGGTTGTAAATGACTTTTAGAAACAATAGAGTTCACTGTCGAAAGAAAACTTACTTTGATTGTCAACTGAGGAAGACTCAGAATCAACAAGCTCAAATGAAATAGAAGCACGAAAATGATTGGGCAATTATCGAACCATAACATGAGAAAAATCAATATGTTGACACTTATTGAATTGTAAGGATACACCGAAAATACAATAGAGTTTAGTGTATCATTGTTTTAATACATAATTGAATCAAGACTACTTTTAATGATGAGTCAAATGAAAGACATATATGGTTTTGAATGATTCGTATGATTATGATTAGCCCAAGCTACAAGTTTATATCGACGCTGCAAGGTGTCGTAATGATTGAAATAGTTCAACAATTACGGTGACCGAACAAATTCACCGTGTTTGTAATCAACTGAAAGTTTTGATGAAGTAAATTTGGATATTCATTTCAAATAAATATTATAGGATTTTCAATTGATAATGAAATACCAAATGAATATCATAGAAATTTCGATCAATGATGAAAGAATCTTTAGAGGTACACTGGAATATAATACGAATTTGTGTACTCTTATCTTAACACATAATTGTATTAAGACCGTTTAAGATAATGAACCAACAGAAATTAAATAAATAAATCTGTACATCAGGTGTGAAAATGAGATTAGCGCAAGCTTCAAATTAAAGAAAACGCCACCACAAGGTGTCGTAACCAATTAAATGATTCAATGAAAGCGAAGACCAAACAAGTCTGTTATGGTTTTGAATAGATGAAGTACTTGACAGAATGCATTTATTTAAAACTTTTATTTATACTAGGGTTAAATAATAACTTAACTTAGATATTACATATCAGCGATTATGTCTGGAATCATTTCTGCTTCTTGCGTAGTAAGTACGAATGCTCGCGCGTTCTTCTTAGCTCTGTCGGTTATTTTTGCCTTGTTGTCAGGTGCTTTAGTCAGTTTCGGGCAATATGGTTTGATGTGTCCTGTTTCTCCGCAATTGAAATAGATATTAGTTTTCCTTCTACACTCTTCCTCTATATGTCTAGTCATCTTGCAGAAGTTACAGTAGGGTGTTCTCCTAAAACGGCATCTTCCTGAATGCTTTTTGTTACAGCTTCTACAGGTAGGTTACTCCAATGATGATTCAGCTCCTTTCTTCTTGAATTCTTGGGAAATTTTCTGGGCTAACTCTTTCTTCTTGTTTTCTTCTCTTGTGCGGATTAGTCTATCTGTCAGGATGTTAGGTAGTTCAACTGTTTCTTCAATAGTCTGTGGTCTAGCGGCCTTGACTATGTCTCAGATTTCGCTCACTAATCCCCAAATATAACGAGAAATTAGTACGGGTTCTGGCGAAGCCAGAGTTGGTACCATTCTTGCATATTCGAAGAACGTTGTCGTATATTCACGACAATTCACATCTATCATTTTATGATTTAGGAACTCATTAGCCATTCGCTCCTTTTCATAAGGGGGAAAAAATTTCCTTTCTGCCATTTCCTTGAATTTTTCCCAGTTCATGTCATAAGCCATTTCACTTCCTTTTGCCTGAAGAATTGTATTCCACCATTCTAAGGCTTCTTCTTTAAAGAGGTTGGACGCATACATCACCTTATCTTCTTCGGCACATTTGCTGATTTTAAGAACAGCTTCCGTCTTTTCCAACCATCGCAGAGCAGCTGTGGCACCTTCACTGCCTGCGAACTCAGTTGGTTTACAAGCTAGAAATTCTTTGTAGGTACACCCGAGAGTCATCAACTTCATTTTCTTGGGATACGGGGTTTTGAAAATATCATCATTGTCTCCATTGACACTATGGCTAAAACTGTCGTCGCGAGTATGCTTGCTACTCACAACTTTGGTGGGTTCTACGGGGTTTTTAACGGATTTAATTATTAAAGGTATAGCATTAGCTATTCCTTGGGCTATCATATTTTCTATAGCATTTTTATCCAAAGGTTTTTCATTATTAGCATGAACTTTTGGATTATGTGATACTTCATTCGACATCTGAATGGCAAACATTTTCAATTATAAATATCACTGAATAATTAAAACAAAACAATACTTCCAGGAATCATATATGCATATCTACACATATATATATATATATATATATATATATATATATATATATATATTCATATATTTAAATCTACAAAAATAACACATATGTTACTTTGTATTAATTCCTAACTTTATTGTTTCAGATTAGGTATTAAAAGAACACCTAAATAGCTTAAACAAGTGGCTCTGATGCCACCTTCTGTCACAGCCCCCGACCCCACCCTAGGAGCGGGAGCCGCGAACCAGTCAGATGGTATCGGTGTTTACTAGATACGCAGCGGAAATTTTTTTTTCATCAGGATAGTAGTTAGGAAATGATTTCAGAGTTTAAAAACACCAAACTTTTAATATAAAACAAATGGGCTAAAACCCATATTCGATTCAATTGTTTTTATAGGGATAAACCCAAATAAATAAAACATAAATTTCTTCTTTTATTCAGGTATTTATAGCCACTTTATTTAAGCCTTCAGTGCTCCATGGCTGGCTACTATTATCATTACAGCAAATTACCTGAAACACGTTTTGAAAACATTTTATCAGTAATAAATACTGGCGAGTTCATTCCATTTTTATAAAAATATATTGTTATACTTTCACAGCAACAAGGTTTTTACATTTGTTTATATTTACCCAAAAACTCAATCAGTATTTGTCACATGGTGGTAGTTCCGATGTGACGGTGGTCATATTACTCACTGGCTCACTTTCGTCCAGTAGTGAAGTTTATCAAGTAATAGATATATAGTATATCTTACTATTATAATGGTCACTAGGCGATTCCTGTGACGGTGGTCAAATCACTGTTGATCATTCTTTCAACTAGTGACTCTGGTCATATCACTGTTGATCATTCTTTCAACTAGTGACTCTGGTCATATCACTGTTGATCATTATTTCAACTAGTGATTCTGGTCATATCACTGTTGATCATTCTTTCAACTAGTGACTCTGGTCATAACACTGTTGATCATTCTTTCAACTAGTGACTCTGGTCATAACACTGTTGATCATTCTCTCAACTAGTGACTCTGGTCATAACACTGTTGATCATTCTCTCAACTAGTGCCTTTGGTCATGTCACTGTTGATCATTCTCTCAACTAGTGACTCTGGACTTAGTAGTGTCCCGTGACATTACTTTGTCAATTATATTTTCTATGATACAAAACCACTTAGCCCAGAAAATGAAATATATCATTTTCTGTCAAACTAATAACTATAACTTAAATATCATATATTAATTTAATAATTGTAATATTATTATTTAATATATTAACGTGACTAAGACTAAAAATATAATCTTAGTATAGTAGAATATATTATAGTTGACTATTTTATTATGGTATACATTTATGGACTATACATTATTTTATAATGTAAATAGTAATTTAGGTTTATTAAATATATTTTCTTTAATATATATTTTAATAATGATTAATAAAGCTCTATTTTATATACACACCATTTAGATTTATTTCAATCATACATTAAATTTATTAATGATTTAATGTTAAAATAATATTAGTTATAGGCTATGGCTACTGGGGCACAATTCCCCCTGTGATTGTGGTCATGTTACTATTGGCTAACTTTTTGGCCAATAGTAACGAGGGTCAAGCAATGTATAAAACCTCCCATACCGGCAGTTATTACAGAATATAAAAATTTAATCACTGTAAGTATAACTGGTAAACATTTAGAATTTTGGAAAGCATTTTTAAATATAATTGTATCACAAAAAGGTGATAAAAAAGGAGAATGACTCACTTTGTAACTTTAGGGTTCAACTAGAAAGCCTCCTGGTAGAATCTTGGGTATAACTCCTGAGCTATTTTAAATATATATATATATATATATATATATATATATATATATATATATATATATATATATATATATATATATATATATATATTTGCACTCGTGTTAAGTATAGTAACCCTAATTCAACCTTATCCCTATGTCACGAGATAGAACCCCAACGAACTTAGTCGGGCAGAGCCTTGACATGCGTTATGGGGCTCCAGATCAATCGGAAAGGGTATCAGTGATCAGGGGTTAAAACACTTAAAACGGGGCAGAGCTTTATTATTATTATAGATGAAAATAATAAAATAAATATTAGAAATCTTGAGAGAAAGAAAAAGTTGGCCAGAGAGAAGCTAGGAAAGGAATGTACAAATTGGCTTCATGTCTTCTACTATTTATAGTGCACTAACTTAGAGGCAAAGCATCCTACTACACACGCATACATATGAGTGTACAAAAAGAATCCATTTCTTGCTTACACGTAGTGATGATCTATTTAGTATAAATTTTAATTATTTAATTATTTTAGTGAAAGATTGAAAGATGGAGGACACGTCCTCTTTTTTTCTTTTAATGTAAATCTTTAATTATTATTTTTTTTATTAATTTATATATTATAATTAATTCAGCTGCTTCACTTATTTGGCGCTTATAACTTCTAAAATATGACGTTTTATAAAACAATGAATATGTCATTAGAACGAGAATAATCTTATCTACATTTCGAACAAAGTTTCATTAAAAACGGGGTAGGTTCAAATATATTGTATTTTTATAATTTAATTATTAAACGGTTTCTAGACCCGTCTAGGTACTTCATATTTCTAACATTCAACTTACCCGTAATCTACCTGTCTAATAATATAAGTTTTTGTACACTTTTATTTTAATAGAAATGTTACCCATATACATGCCAATTAATTAGTATAACATTCCAACCAACTATATATAAAATAGTTTTTAAAACTATTTGGGTCGAATAATTATATTAAAAATAAAACTAGTTACTAGTGGTTAATAAATTTACACAACTCTATAATTCTTATATGATAAAAATGTGAATGTTACATCTACCCAGCGGCGCTGTCGCATATTTAATTCCTTCTGGTCAAAGATATGATGGAGACTCCTGTGATCGGTGTAAATAGTGCATTTAGTACCATACAAGTAATGCCTCCAAATTTTGAGCGCAAACACCACAGCCCCCAACTCTAAGTCGTGATTCGTGTAATTCTTCTCGTGAACCTTTAACTGTCGAGAAGCATAAGCTATCACCTTCTCGCGTTGCATCAGCACGCAACCAAAGACCCTGAATAGAAGCGTCACAGTATACCACAAAATCTTCGGTACCTTCAGGTAAAAACAAGATCGGTGCACTGCAGAGTTTTTGCTTCAAGAGTTGTAAAGCATCCTCCCGCTTCGTTCCCCAAGAATATACTACTCCTTTTTGTGTTAATGCGGTGAGAGGTTGTGCGATCTTCGAAAAGTCTTTAATAAATCTGTGATAATACCCAGCGAGACCAAGAAATTGTCGCACCTCTGAAGGACTCTTCGGTGTCACCCAATTTCTGATAGCATCAATATTTGCAGGATCCACATATATCCCCGATTCATTCACAATGTGGCCAAGGAAGTGTACCTCTCGAATCCAGAAGTCACACTTGGAGAATTTCGTGTAAAGCTGCTCCTTCCTCAGAAGCTCCAAGATAAGACGCAGGTGTCGCTCATGATCCTCCTTTCTCTTTGAGTAGATCAGAATGTCGTCGATGAACACGATAACGAAATCGTCAAGATACGGCTTGCACACACAGTTCATGAGGTCCATGAAGATCGCTGGTGCGTTCGTCAACCCAAACGGCATAACCAGAAACTTATAATACCCATACCGTGTTCGAAAATCCGTTTTAGGGACATCCTCCTCTCGGATTCTCATCTGATGATAGCCCGATCATAAATCGATCTTCGAGTAAAAACTTGACAATTGCAACTGCTCAAACAGAACGTCGATACGCGGCAAAGGATAACGGTTATTGACGGTCACCTTGTTGAGTTCCCGATAATCAATACACATACGAAAGAACCCGTCTTTCTTCTTCCCAAACAGAACTGGGGCTCCCCAAGGCTAAGAACTGGGTCGGATAAAACCTCTATCCAACAGTTCTTGAAGTTGATTAGATAACTCTTGCAACTCCCCAGGTGCAAGACGATAAGGAGCTCGAGCAATTGGGGCCGCTCTTGGTGTAAGATCAATCTGAAATTCCACTTGATGGTGAGGAGGTAAACCAGGAAATTCGTCAGGAAACACATCAGAAAATTCACGAACAACTGGCAGGTCTTCGATCTTCCTTTCTTCAGGCTGAGGATCTGTAACAAGTGCTAAAATAGCAGGATACCCCTTTCGTAGACAATTCTGAGCTTTCATAGCTGAGATGATGCCAACCATCGCACCACTGCGATGCCCTTGAACCGATAAAGGTTCTCCACTGGGGAGAGGAATACGTACGATTTTCTCCTTACAAAGGATGTCAGCACGGTGCTTGGACAACCAGTCCATACCAACCACTACATCAAAACTACCGAGGGTAACAGGAAGGAGGTCAATATCAAACACTTGACTCACAAGGTCTAGTTTACATCCCATAAGAATGTGTGAGGCTTCAATTGTTTTACCATCGGCTAATTCTACTACATGCTTAGCTTCTAGAGGTGTTGGAGTTAACCCTAATCGTTGACTGAACTCTAAGGACACATATCTCCAAGCGGCACCGGAATCAAATAACACAGAAGCAAAAAGATTGTTCACAGAAAACGTACCAGTCACGACATTGTCGTCGTTCCTAGCATCACCAGCTCCAATCGTAAATACCCTTCCACGAGCACCCTTGCCCCCATTGTTGCCATCTAACACGTTTAACCTTAAAATGACACAGCAGAAATTCGAGCCTTAAAATTTCTTTCATGATATACGTCTTGACCTTCTAATAATTCATTTTATAATATAAAAACATAACTTATCATCACTAAATTACATATTTTAAACATTCCCGTACAATCTGTCTTGTGACTCGATCCTCGATCTCTATACCTTGATGATCCTCATGGCTTGTACTATCTGCGCTCACCACATAAGATTCATAACATTAGTACGTATTATAAACATATAAGATTTATTCACATTTATTTTTCATTCCATCAACTCTTTACATCCCGGCTTTCCGTCTGATCATACGATCTGTGGTGAGACTTCTTTGATATTCCTGCATTAAACTTCATCCACCAGGCACGCTATTATTAACGTTAGTACTCAATTTCGTTGGATGTATGCGTACATACTTTCATACAAACTTATACATATGCTTACGATCACATATAACAACTTACATACCTACGTATCTACATACATACGTACGTACCTACATACGTGCATACCTAAGTACGTTCATTCATACATACATACATATATACATACTTATTACATGCCTTCACACAAACCTACATACGTGCATACCTTTGTACATACTCACTTACGTACTACCTACATACACACCTACATACATACACTTAGAGTTATAAAACATACATACGTAATACCTACATACATACACTTGGACTTATAAAACCATACATACGTATACACCTACATACATACTTACATATATATTTACAATCACCTATTGGCAACATACCCAACTCATACTTGCCTACCCATATACTTTTCATATATCCTCGTGTACTTGCTTACACACTATAATCTTACATACGTTCGCGCATACAAGCTTACATACACTCCTACATACAAATTTAGATACATACAAACATACATACTTGCCTATCTACATAGGTGCATACATTTATGCTCATAAAAACGTAAGTTAAATTAGTCATACGCAACCTAAAACGCGTTTAAACGAGTTCCCAAGGCAAAACTGAGCAAACGAGCAACTTTCGCCAACCAGGGGGGGCCTCGCGTGACGCCAAGGGCCTTGGCGTCACGCTAAGCCCCTGTCTTCACAGAAACTTTGCAGCAACATGCTGCATATTCCCAGCACGATCCCGTTTCACAGAAACGAGCATAACTCTCTCGTTTTTGATCCGTTTTACCCGATTCTATTTCCTACGCGTCTGTAATTTAATCCTCCACCTAGTGGAGTTAAAAACCAACATCCAACATAATAAAATTTCAGACTTCTAACTCTTCGGCTTATTACCCTTTTACCAAACTTTGACCCGTTCATGCATTCATCAACATAACTTGGTTATTTTACCATAACCTCGTATAAATCTAACAATATCAGTGACGTCTATCATAAATTACTAAATTCTTGGATGTCTTGCATCCTCTTAACACATTATCGTTCATATGCTTATTTTGACCCGTTAAGGGTATTCGCGCATTAATTGGTCTATGACTAACCAAACCATCATCCCCACTTCCATACTTGTCCAAAACATTACACTAATCGAATAACTTGTTTCTAAACTACTTTTAAGATCGTTTACCCCAAAATACCCATCAAGGGCATTTTGGTCAACTTTAATCCCATCATTTATGACGAAAGACTTTAACACATATTTGACCTCAAACATCATGTTTAATTAATCACAACACTTTATTACTTACTTGAACTAAGAAGTGATTACGGAAATCACTTACCTTATGCGTCCGTGCTCGTATCTGATTCCTTGCCTCTTCTTGACCCGTTAACACCTCATGCTTGAGTCCGTCTCGACGTGATTCCTATACTTTCATTTCATCGAAATCACGCTCTTATTAGCATACACATTTGTACATGTAACAATCATATCACTCGCATAATTCACACTTAACTTTCCTTAGTCATTTCTAACAAGCATTAAAATATATAATCAACTTCATATAATCATATCCGTATACGTTAAACTCATGTAACTCATCATGTCATTACATTTAACACGGATTGCTATAAGATGTACCATACGACTTCCCATCAACCTACATTTACGACAACGAGTCAAATCATGTTTCTTATACTTAGTTGACTTTCAAAAGTCAACTATTAACCATACTTAACTATCGACTTATCATCATATACCCGTAACATCATAATCGACTATACAGACGACACTATATACGTCTTATCATACATTTGGTGTGCGTACCACCTTTTAAGCATAACGTACAACTAATTCATGCATGAATCTTCTAAACTCATACATAACTCATCAAATCCTTCTACTAATCATCATATATCATTCCAAATGAACATTAAACATAACATCATCATATTCCTATACTTTCATCTAACAACAATTCATCATACCCACATAATACATCAATCATTCAACAAGACTTGAACATAGGAGGTGATTCTAGTCATCATCTTCACCCTAACTAACGGGTTTCACCTCTAATCATCAAATTAACGCAAACCATACATAACCCATGTTCTATACGAGGATTCTAACCCTTGTACATGATCAATTTCATATTAACTCACGGATTAGAACATAACCCACTTCACCCATGATCACCAATCTTAGATTTAAAACATACCTTATGATCCTCTCGCGTTGGTGATCATTAATCCATGCTCGGTTATGGATTTAAGCTTCATCTTGCCTTCCGATTTGAGCATAAAGATGAAGTTAGGGTTTGAGGCTCCATGGGAGCCTCCTGATCTTTCTCGAACACACGTATGTGTGTGTTTGTGTGTGATTAAGTTATTTAATAACTAAACTTTCATTTGTTCCACTTTAGCCCCTCGGGTTTACCTTTAAAACATAACTGACACTACCCTCATCATTTAATACTTTTGACCATACCTTTAACTAGGTTAAATAGCCTAGTTATTTATTTCATGACGTGTCACATAAGAACATACGACAAATATTAACATTCAGATTTTGGGGCGTTACAAGTCTACCACCCTTAAACAAGGTTTCGTCCCCGAAACCTTTCTTACTTTCATCGAACACACATTATCTTTTCTTCCAGTCCATCCATACGACCACTAGCCCATCCTAATGAGAATCTTCTAGCTCCAAGAACCCGTTCCGGAGTTCTTATTAGTATCGCTTTCACTAGTAGCGCTAATTTCTAACAACCTTCATAGCTAGTGGTTTATTCCTCGTTCAAATATTCCTTCATCATGTGCAATATATCCTTTTGTTTACTTAAATAATTCCAACATTTCATTATTAACATTCTTTCTGTTTATTTGCACATTCATATCGTTTTCGTCGACTAAACGACCTTACTTTGAATTTGAAATCTATACATACTCATATATGCTTAACTTTAACGTTAACCTTATTCTACATTTTCTACAGTTACGTATACCTTGCATACCTTTATATTATCTTTAAATCATTTCGTTCAATTCACATTACTATTGCTTTCACTTCATGCATTACTTATTTCACGTGTATAAATAGTTCATATCTCTCCAATCATGAGTTAAACATTTTACTAACCTCTTTTTCATTTCCCAAACCACGATCCGCAACCAGATCGATCATCTTCTCCTCGAGTACTAGCCGTACAGGCCAGGTTTCATTCCTTCGTGTAATGAGCTTCCGCTCGTGCACGTCCTTTCACCAATACGATTGGTTTCATCACATCAATATTTCTAACATTATCATCGACAACATCGGCGGTTAGCATATGTCATTCAAACATTCATTACACTAGGTGATTTCCCACCTATAACTCTTCTACAATTTCCTACGTACCTGCTATAACGTACCACACATTCTATTTCTTACATGCAATCTTTTCATTCAATTAATCATTTCGCCAACTGAAGTACACGCTCGTACTTCCTTCCATTCATGCTTACTTGCAAAGACCTTATTACATCGTTTCAATATTTCTTACTAAGCTTACCATTCCCGCCCATACTCAAGTTATTGTCCGGGTCACAGCCCGTCATCATTCTGACTTCTAAGAGTCAATTACCAACACCTTAACACGTAACTTATACAAAACTCCGTCTATTATACTATCACTTTTTACTTTATACTTATTTCTATGACCCGATCGACTCAATCATGGTCAAACTGTCGACATCTTCTTAGGCAGATTAATTTCAACTTTTTATATTTTTGAATCCGTCTCACGGATTCAGACGCATCATTCATGCTTTTTCATTCATTGAATCCGCCTTACGGATTCAAACATTACATTCATGCCTTTCATCCTTGAATCCGTCTCACGGATTCAAACATATCATCCATGCCTTTCATCCTTGAATCCGTCTCACGGATTCAAACATATCATCCATGCCTTTCATCCTTGAATCCGTTTCACGGATTCAAACATATCATTCATGCCTTTCATCCTTGAATCCGTTTCACGGATTCAAACATATCATTCATGCCTTTCATCCTTGAATCCGTCTCACGGATTCAAACATTGCATTCATACCTTTCATTCCCTGAATCCGTCTTACGGATTCAAACATATTATTCATATCTCGTTGATCCGCACTTAATCACGGATTCAACATTCTTCATTCTTATCAGGCAAGTTTTTCATTCTTACATAGTACTCTCAATTTCCCGAGAGTCTTACTTCCCATTTCACCCACACGCCCGCCTGCTACCCAACTCTACCGGACATACCTGCAACAATTATCATGATCTCACGAACGTCATACGTTTCTCGTGTACTGGCCAGGTACACAATCCACATAGTAGTTTCGTGCCTTCATGTAATTGTCACCTTATGTCCGTAGACTTAGGTTTCGGCGCGTGTATCACTTCCAATACTTCATTACTATACAATCATTGTCTTTCATTTTAAAATTCTCCTTCCCTTAATGAATTTTTACCATTACTTACACCCACATATTAAATGTACGTACCTGGGCTCATTTGCCTACTTGTCTTATTACCTCTTTGCCTGCCTTAGTATTCATCCTAGACTGCATTCACGGATCATCCTCTTCCAACACTTATGCTTACCTTGAACATACAAAACCGTCAGTTTATTTATACGTATACATAAGTACATACTTACATTAGCCTTTACCTTTGGATCTTGATCGAGTCTTAGATTGTACGGATTTCTTATCTCAAGAGCACACAAGTTTGAGTTCAAGTACTTACCTTCTCGTACTTGATTCCCTCAAACCAGGGCTCTGATACCAACTTGTAACACCCTAACACGTTTAACCTTAAAATGACGCAGCGGAAATTCGAGCATTAAAATTTCTTTCATGATATACGTCTTGACCTTCTAATAATTCATTTTATAATATAAAAACATAACTTATCATCACTAAATTACATATTTTAAACATTCCCGTACAATCTGTCTTGTGACTCGATCCTCGATCTCTATACCTTGATGATCCTCATGGCTTGTACTATCTGCGCTCACCACATAAGATTCATAACATTAGTACGTATTATAAACATATAAGATTTATTCACATTTATTTTTCATTCCATCAACTCTTTACATCCCGGCTTTCCGTCTGATCATACGATCCGTGGTGAGACTTCTTTGATATTCCTGCATTAAACTTCATCCACAAGGCACACTATTATTAACGTTAGTACTCAATTTCGTTGGATGCATGCGTACATACTTTCATACAAACTTATTCATATGCTTACGATCACATATAACAACTTACATACCTACGTATCTACATACATACGTACGTACCTTCATACGTGCATACCTAAGTACGTTCATTCATACATACATACATACATACATATATACATACTTATTACATGCCTTCACACAAACCTACATACGTGCATACCTTTGTACATACTCACTTACGTACATATACGTACTACCTACATACACACCTACATACATACACTTAGAGCTATAAAACATACATACGTATATACCTACATACATAAACTTGGACTTATAAAACCATACATACGTATACACCTACATACATACTTACATAAATATTTACAATCACCTATTGGCTACATACCCAACTCATACTTGCCTACCCATATACTTTTTCATATATCCTCGTGTACTTGCTCACACACTATAATCTTACATACGTTCGCGCATACAAGCTTACATACACTCCTACATACGTATTTAGATACATACAAACATACATACTTGCCTATCTACATAGGTGCATACATTTATGCTCATAAAAACGTAAGTTAAATTAGTCATACGCAACCTAAAACGCGTTTAAACGAGTTCCCAAGGCAAAACTGAGCAAACGAGCAACTTTCGCCAACCAGGGGGGCCTCGCGTGACGCCTAGGGCCTTGGCATCACGCTAAGCCCCTGTTTTCACAGAAACTTTGCAGCAACATGCTGCATATTCCCAGCACGATCCCGTTTCACGGAAACGAGCATAACTCTCTCGTTTTTGATCCGTTTTACCCGATTCTTTTTCCTACGCGTCCGTAATTTAATCCTCCACCTAGTGGAGTTAAAAACCAACATCCAACATAATAAAATTTCAGACTTCTAACTCTTCGGCTTATTACCCTTTTACCAAACTTTGACCCGTTCATGCATTCATCAACATAACTTGGTTATTTTACCATAACCTCGTATAAATCTAACAATATCAGTGACGTCTATCATAAATTACTAAATTCTTGGATGTCTTGCATCCTCTTAACACATTATCGTTCATATGCTTATTTTGACCCGTTAAGGGTATTCGCGCATTAATTGGTCTATGACTAACCAAACCATCATCCCCACTTCCATACTTGTCCAAAACATTACACTAATCGAATAACTTGTTTCTAAACTACTTTTAAGATCGTTTACCCCAAAATACCCATCAAGGGCATTTTGGTCAACTTTAATCCCATCATTTATGACGAAAGACTTTAACACATATTTGACCTCAAACATCATGTTTAATTAATCACAACACTTTATTACTTACTTGAACTAAGAAGTGATTACGGAAATCACTTACCTTATGCGTCCGTGCTCGTATCTGATTCCTTGCCTCTTCTTGACCCGTTAACACCTCATGCTTGAGTCCGTCTCGACGTGATTCCTATACTTTCATTTCATCGAAATCACGCTCTTATTAGCATACACATTTGTACATGTAACAATCATATCACTCGCATAATTCACACTTAACTTTCCTTAGTCATTTCTAACAAGCATTAAAATATATAATCAACTTCATATAATCATATCCGTATACGTTAAACTCATGTAACTCATCATGTCATTACATTTAACACGGATTGCTATAAGATGTACCATACGACTTCCCATCAACCTACATTTACGACAACGAGTCAAATCATGTTTCTTATACTTAGTTGACTTTCAAAAGTCAACTATTAACCATACTTAACTATCGACTTATCATCATATACCCGTAACATCATAATCGACTATACAGACGACACTATATACGTCTTATCATACATTTGGTGTGCGTACCACCTTTTAAGCATAACGTACAACTAATTCATGCATGAATCTTCTAAACTCATACATAACTCATCAAATCCTTCTACTAATCATCATATATCATTCCAAATGAACATTAAACATAACATCATCATATTCCTATACTTTCATCTAACAACAATTCATCATACCCACATAATACATCAATCATTCAACAAGACTTGAACATAGGAGGTGATTCTAGTCATCATCTTCACCCTAACTAACGGGTTTCACCTCTAATCATCAAATTAACGCAAACCATACATAACCCATGTTCTATACGAGGATTCTAACCCTTGTACATGATCAATTTCATATTAACTCACGGATTAGAACATAACCCACTTCACCCATGATCACCAATCTTAGATTTAAAACATACCTTATGATCCTCTCGCGTTGGTGATCATTAATCCATGCTCGGTTATGGATTTAAGCTTCATCTTGCCTTCCGATTTGAGCATAAAGATGAAGTTAGGGTTTGAGGCTCCATGGGAGCCTCCTGATCTTTCTCGAACACACGTATGTGTGTGTTTGTGTGTGATTAAGTTATTTAATAACTAAACTTTCATTTGTTCCACTTTAGCCCCTCGGGTTTACCTTTAAAACATAACTGACACTACCCTCATCATTTAATACTTTTGACCATACCTTTAACTAGGTTAAATAGCCTAGTTATTTATTTCATGACGTGTCACATAAGAACATATGACAAATATTAACATTCAGATTTTGGGGCGTTACATATTCCCAGCGTTGTGATTGTTATTCTGACGGTTGTTGTTGTCATTGGCGTTCTAATTCAGCTGAGGGTAATCCCGTTTAATGTGACCCTCATCCCTACACTGGAAACACCCCTTCCTATTGCCTTGCTTCTGATGGGGCTGCTGCCTCTGCTGTTGCTGATGCTGCTGATTCTGCTGCTGCTTTGGGAACGGAGCTCTACAGTCTTTCGCCATATGCCCACCTTATCACACCTATGGCAAGCTCGGACACACGGTCCATGATTATGATAACCACACTTGTTGCACTTTGGCTTCCTACCAACGTAGGAGCCTTGGCTCTGATTGCTGCTGTAAGGACCGGTTTTGCTCCGTTTCGATTGCGAACCGACTCGTACGACGTGCGGAATCCGTGTACGAGCAAGACCGAACACACGAACAGTAATTATAACTGTGATTCTATTCAAAGATCTGAAACGATACACGAACCGTGAATCACCTAGACACTTTCTCTCTCTAGTTTCTCTCTCTAGAACTAGAGCTATCAAATGTAGCAAATGAGCAAAAGTGGCAAAAGTTTCTCAAAAGTTCTAAATGAGAACCCTAAGTTCTCTATTTATAGGCCAAGGGACATAATGAGATATCTCATTATTTACACAAATGCCACCTTGCCTTTTACTAAAATATAACACTATAAGCACTAAACTTAATCTATTTCTGCTACGGTCTTGAGATGACGGAGGCGATAAACATACTGCACTAACAGACTCCCCCTTGGATATTGCCGCAGTCAATCTCAATCATTGAGTCAAACTCGTAGCTTCTTTTATTTCTCTCTCTCTAGCTCGAACAGAATCCCCGTGGATCTGTCTTCAGCTTCAGCTTCTTCCTTTTGGTAAACTCTTCAGGCTCCCCCTTTCGTTAAGCTTCCGTGCTTTGGGATCGACACCTGGCTTTTCGGTTACAAGCTCTTCCGGGAAAGAATCCTGGCGCCTATGCACGCTTCCCCTTTCGTTGAGCTCGTCTTCAGACTCCCCCTTAGACTCGGCTATCGGGATCGTAGTCTGGTACAATATCTGCAACACTCATACGTTTATAAGTAAAACATTTTTAGATTTCCAGGTATCGTAACCTGGCTCCATTAAACTTTCTAAATCAAGATCCTGGGACTAAGATATAATAATATGAAATATATCCAGGATTACTTGATTCACTCCCCCTATCAACAATCTTCATAGATTTGGCAGTTTCAACGAACCGTATCGGAAACTGGCTCTTTTACAGATTTTAACAATATAAGCATCCAAATCCCTCACAGTTAATCATCCAAGTCCAAATTAATGACCTTGGAGATATCACAAACTGTTTTTGATTTTTGATTTTTAAAAATTTCAAGTTTCAAGTTAATGAACTTGTTTTATTTTCAGAAACACGATCAGCATACTTAGATTTTAAAACTCAGCTTCAGACATCGGTTGTCGAAAATAAAGCAGAATCAAAAATCTTTTTCTATTTTTCTGAAAAATAAAAAGCAGTAAAGAAATATGTACAAACATATTTACAGATAATATTTTTGATTGAGTTTGCGTCAGAGGATCATATCAGTTTTTGACAAGTCACAAGTACCGTTGAGCTAAGTTACACATTAAGAATTAAACAATTCACTTAGATTGTCGATATACTGATCCACTTAAATTTTCATACAAAGTTCAACTGATTCAGGATACGAATTAGGTGTTTTAAGAACTTAAACTCATTCATGTGTCCCACCTCTTGAATATACTCCCGTATCCAGATCCCAATATTCAGTCTTACAGGTGAGTATACCTAGATGATATCTGTAAGGGGAATAAATTATAGTACGAAACCGTGAGAGCTCAGGTCAGAACTTCCGTTCAGCAGAGAGATGACGGCTCGACTTTTGGTGTGTCCCCTTTAGAGGATCGTTTGAATTACAACAGCCATGATTAGCATTTTTCAATGTTTCATCATTTTTTAGCTGAGGGCTGCGCTATGTTTCAAGCAATGCGGAAAGTATTCTCCGGGGACTAGGCCATTGCTTCCGCAAAATCAGAAGTCCCGGGATAATACCCCAGATATCACTAAGCATAAAGACCTAGTATCTCAGAAAGAGGGACCTTTCAAACGAGATTTCAGGGGTTACCTATATATCCAAGTAGTGTTCCCCACGAAATAAGCAAGTTTGAATTTATGTTTATATCCCGAAAAAGTTTACTAAGTGTATAAAAATCTATCGGCATATCATCAGTGAGACTGTTTAATGCTATTTAAACATTACATTTCTTTAGCATACTGTAACTGTCTACTGATGTACTATCATTTCCTCTTTTTACACAAAAACTCAATTTTGAATTTTAACATGTTTTTGGCTTTTTCAAATTTTCTAATGTTTTTGGATTTTCTGACAATTTCTTACTCCCCCTAAAATGCAAAACCATTTAAAGAAAATTTGACAACCAATACTGATAGCTTTGTCTCGCCATCCATTATCTGCATCTTGTGAACTGATTTGCAGAAAATATAACGTACCCCCATGATTTACAACCCATTGATATTTTACAGTTTGAAAACCGTTTTTCAATCTTGTGAAAGTAATCATGTTTGTTCAACCGTGAGGGTTTCGCCGTATTCAATCAGAACTCCCCTTTACAACAAACTATTTTCCCATAATGATTTCAAAACACTTAAGTTTGTTTTAATCAAAATGGTTTTTCCGGAAAAATTAGTTTGTTTACCCATCACTTGTAGGTTCGGGGTCATCACATCACCTTGTTCTCTTTTAACCATTTTTGAAAAATTTAACATTATAAGGTCAAACACCACTATCACTTGTAGAAAATCAAGTACAACTTAATGTCCTTGATTAACCACTTGAAAGACGAAATATCACAGTTACCATCCTGTGAATTTCTCAAGAATGATGCCGATACCTGCTTCACACTTACCAATCTGGAAGCTCCGGCAAGTCAGGAATTCAACCAATAGATTTTGACACCCAAGCCTGACCAGCCTTAGGTGCATTTTGAGCTTTTCTCTTTTCTTCATAAAATTCTTTCACTCCTTTTTCCTTACCATCAGCCATCTTGCTAAAAATATGTTTAACATTGTTATTAAACATTTTTCCAGCATCAACACCATTTGATTTTCGGTTTGCGGCTCGTAATGGTGGAAAGTTCTCATCATTCATTAATGGAACTGTCTCTTCCTTTTTTACCTCAACTTGTGGCTCATCTGATTTTGTGGAATCAGATTCATTGCCCGAACTTGGCTTGTCTGACTTGGATGAGCCAGATTCATCGCCAATAACTTTCTTTTTCTTCTTGTTTGTCCTCAGATTTGCATCTGAAGAATTCGATTTGCTTGGCTTTGCAGTCGAGTGAATCGATTCATCAGACCTTTTATTCGAACCAACCGGTGAACCCGAAGACAAAATCTTCTCCAAATACTCTCTCGCCTTCTTCCTCTTTTTCCTCAGTCTGTCTCTTTGCCCCTGTGAAAGCTTTACTTTCTTATCTTCCACTTTCTGTTCTTTGGGCTTGACAGTAACTGGTTTCTTTACCGTTCTCTGAGATTCAACCCTCGATCTTCCCATCGATTTCCTTGGGCAATCTCTGGCAATATGTCCTCTGATATTACATTCAAAGCATCTTCTTGTCTCAAAATTCCAATTCTGGCAGTTAACAGCAATGTGTCATCTAACACCACAGGTATAGCACACTCTGTTATCGTACCATCCACTTCTGTCAGTCCAAACCTTCAGATCATAACATTGTTTGGCTTGGTGATAATCATTTCTCCTCTTCAAAGCTGATTTGTCTTTTGAGCATTGTGGTCAAACCTGCACCACTTATTACCATCATTTTGTGAATTTTTATTTACAAATTTTTGTGATTTTTTTATAATGATTGGATGACTGAACTGATGAGCTTTTATTTTCATTTTTAAATTTTTTTGAATTTTTAACTTTTTGTTTCTGTTCTACACTCTTCTTAACAGGTTTTTGCTTAGAACATTCACCTGTTTCAGTAGATTGCAAAACAGTATTTTTAAATTTTTCTTGTAAATCTAAAAATATATTTCTTTTCTTTTCTTTTTCTATTTCATCATCAGCTTTGTCATCACAATCTTCAATTTTGACTTTGTCAAAATTTGTGACATTGTCACTTATTGGAATATCATTGATCGGTTTTGGACAATCATACGATGCAGAAGTCACAAAACTTTTCAACTTATTCTCTAACTCAGCAATTTTCTTTCTATTATCTTCGGCTTCATGCTCAAGACGAATGATCTTATCAAGATGAGAATGTATCTCACATTGTTTTTCAAGATTATTTTTACCAAAAACATCTCTCTCATCTTCTAAAATCTTTAACTGACTTTTGAAATCATTTTCAATTTTTAATTTTTCATTTTCAAACTCTTTTTCTTTTTCTTTCAAAATCTTGTTATCCAATGTCAAACTGTCCACATCACTCAACAGTTTGATATTTTTAGATTTTAGTTTTTCACAGTTCAAGCGCAACTCCAGAATCTGTTCATCAACTGTTTTCTTCTCAGCTCTCAAAGTTTTGTTTTCCAATGTCAAATTCTCCGCATCACTCAAGAATTTGGCATTGTCTGCTCCAAGTTTATCACATTTTGAGCATTTTTCATTCATTTTTTCAACATCAGCTTCTTTCTTTGTTTCCATCCTGAATGTTCCTGCACAAAAAAATTTAACAAAATCAAGAGGGTTTGCATATTCATCAATAAAACAACCTCTCTTAATATCATATTTCATGACATTTTTTGCAGCAAGACATACAGAGAATCTTTTTCTCATTTCAATGATCACATCCAAATTTATTTTTCCTAAGTCCCTATTCATTTCATTCATCAACTCTTCTTTTCTTTTTTCTTTATCAAACTTATGTGATCTGAGCTTATCGATGAATTCTCTAAAATAAAGCTTTGAGAAACTAGCATCCCTTTTTAATTCTCTTAAAAAATTTTCCCACTCTAAAGGTAATGCATCAGCAAATTTTGAAATTTTTTCAGCATTTGAAACCCTTATCTCATATCTATCTAACTTATCAATCAACTCATCAAACCGCCTATCCAATTGTTCCAAAGATTCATTTTTCATGCACAAGAAATTTTCGAATCTTTTAATCCAAACATCCTTCTTATTCTTCTTATCAATCCAAGATCCAGAAGTCCAAACGTTTAAATTTTTAAGATTCTCGTTTTCCTGTTCATCAAACGGTTTATCCATCTTGAATCACCTTTTGCCTTTATCACAAACAATCAATGAGCCAAAATTGATTCTTTATCTAAAATTGCCGACAAAAATGATAAGACTCAATTCTTATAGGACCTCAATTTATAACCTCACATGAAAGCAATCAGTGAGATAAGCAATGACCAAATCACGTGACTGTCAAAATTAATTCACATGCAATCAACAGTTTATTTTTATTAGATCGATGATAATAGTCCCGATTGTCTTAACGTGAATAATGTCAATTTAATATCAATGATAATAGTCAACAAACTTCTTGTTTTCTAAATTCTCATTGGGCCGCTTGATCAAATGGGTCGGTGCCTTTAAATGTTTCACATGGGCTTGTATAAGAATCACATGAAAGATAATGATGAAGCTGATATAATGTTGACTAAAAGTGAGTCGGTCGAGTGAGGTGCAATGTCACGGATTAAAAATGCTATCCGTGCGGACAAGTTATCCGCCCGGATGGTCAAATAATAGTCAATACGGATTGTTATCCGTGCGGATGGGGATCCGGATGATGTTATCCGCACGAGTGGGAATTCGTGCGTATGAAGGTGATTCATCAGGATGAAAGTAATCCGTGCGGATGAAAGTGATCCGTCCGGATGGTGTGTTGTTGAAGGTAATCCGTACGGGTGGGGATCCGTGAGATGTTATCCGCACGGGTGGTGATGTTATCCGCGCGGACAAGTTGTCCGTGCGTATGGCAAGTCAACAAGTCAACACGGATGGCTGAAAGTAATCCGTGCGTGTGGGAAATGATGCTATACGCACGGGTGGGTGCTATCCGTACGGGTGATGATCCAAATGATGTTATACGCACGTGTGACACAACTCCTATTCGACCAACAAATAATATCACATGCTCTTGACTTTTAAGCTCTGAAACAATCACATGTACTCTTGATTTACACAATTTCACATGTTCACCGAATGGAGAATGATCACGTGCAATACTGAAAATTCAATTAAATGTCATGTGCTTATGTTACCTCACACCGATTGCATTTAATGTGCTGGCAATTCTTATTAATGTTGACTAAACGACAAAATATTGGGTTCACGTGGCAAGCTTAAGTGAATTATTGTGACACAGATTAAGAGGTCAACTACGGTCAACCCGGATAAGTTATGCGCACGAAGATGCTATCCGTGCGTACAAGTGTCCATGCGGATAGGTCAACGAATAGTCAAAGCGGATAGTTTATCCGTGCGTGCGACTTATCCGCACGGATAGGTCAACAACAAAGTCAATACGTATATGTTATCCGCACGGAGAAGTCATGCGTGCGGATGAACATCAACAGCAGCAACATTATTCAACATTTTCTTTTCGATCAAAAAATCTCAAATTTCTCCCAAATGGCTTCAAATTAAGAGCTGAAAATTTGTATGCTTGTAGATCAGGTACTTTCGCATATCATATCCAAAATTCAGCAATTTTTTACCGTAAAAACCTGTTCAAATTGACAAAAATCAGATAAGAACGTGAAGAACAAGAAAAATATGAGAATTTTGACAAATCTGGATGATTTAGGCTCTGAATCTGATCAAATCTTGAACGAAATCGTGCGTTTGATCCTCGCAACCGAGAACCAGCTCTGATACCACTTGTAAGGACCGGTTTTGCTCCGTTTCGATTGCGAACCGACTCGTACGACGTGCGGAATCCGTGTACAAGCAAGACCGAACACACGAACAGTAATTATAACTGTGATTCTATTCAAAGATCTGAAACGATACACGAACCGTGAATCACCTAGACACTTTCTCTCTCTAGAACTAGAGCTATCAAATGTAGCAAATGAGCAAAAGTGGCAAAAGTTTCTCAAAAGTTCTAAATGAGAACCCTAAGTTCTCTATTTATAGGCCAAGGGACATAATGAGATATCTCATTATTTACACAAATGCCACCTTGCCTTTTACTAAAATATAACACTATAAGCACTAAACTTAATCTATTTCTGCTACGGTCTTGAGATGACGGAGGCGATAGACATACTGCACTAACAGCTGCCCTGGCCTTGGTTAACTGAGGACGACTGGCTGAAACTACGATTATTGTTGTTGTCAGGCCTTTTCTGCGATTGACTTGCACTGGTTGCTTTGTCAGCATCGTTCCATTTACGCTTCTTATCACTAGCAGGCGTGGTAGCTGTAGCAGTAGGGGTAGTAGCAGAAACACGAGGCGATAGCGAACCACGCTCGACCTCTTGGTCGGTAATCTTATGTGCTAGACGGATGATCTGAGGCAGGTTGTTGAGATTTGCAGCAGTGACCAAACTCTTTACTGATGGTGCCAGGCCTTTGATGTATAGTTCAATTCTTCGGGGTGGAGGTCGAGACAAGTTAGGGCACATATTTGCTAGCTCATGAGATCGTTTCGTGTAAGCGTCGATCTCGGACCCCTCCATCTTCATGAGATCGTTTCGTGTAAGCCTCGATCTTGGACCCCTCCATCTTCAGATTGTAGTATTCGTTCTCAAGTTTCTGAATCTTGTCACGAGGACAATACTCCTCCCGCATCAACTCCTTGAAGTCATCCCAAATGGTTGCATTAGCCATCTCGATGCCCAACATCTGCACTTGGGCATTCTACCAGGTTAAGGCACCATCCTCCAATATGCCAGTAGCATACTTCACCCAGTCCCCCACGGGACAGTTACACATAGCAAAGACTGACTCAGCTTTCTTGAACCAACAAAGTAGCCCCACAGCTCCTTCAGTCCCACTGAATGTCTGTGGCTTACAATCCATGAACGTCTTAAACGTACAAATAGGCAGATTGTTTTGATTCTGATTTGCTTGCTGACCTAAAGACGAAAGAAAATATAGCACACGGGTAAGAGTTGAGTACGCGATACAAGAATAATGAGTGTTTGGCACATTTCGTACCAGCTTGATAGGCTGCCAAAGCCTCAGCCACACGTGTGTTAATCAAGTTTGTCAACTTGGACTGAGTCATCGCAATGTGACCACGCCCATGGCCTCATCCGCTCATGATTCTATATAAGAAAAGGGAAAAGGTTAAAAGTCGGAATTGAGTAGGAGTCAAACATCACAATGACTTCTACAGACTACCAGGTTTACATCAGACAATAGAGCGGAACCCCCTTCACACTCGTTAAGCCTCACTGGGACTCACATGCACCCCACATTATTATTATGTGTGCACCCATAATAACAATGCAATTTGCATGTTTATCTCAGCTCATCCCAACTCGTGCTAAAAGGTTCCTCAAATTCGAATAGCAGGACCTAAGACGTCACAGAACATAAATCATGAAAGTCTAGAGGAAGGTCGCATTGTGACTCTATCAACCACATAACATAAGTAAGTAGCACATGAATTCAATCTGTAATGCTAAGTGTGCAATCACATGCAACATCATACATAAGTATACACCAGATATGCTATGCTATAAGTAAACGAGAGACGAACCTTGCAATCTGGAGCTGAGTGTCATGGTCGATTTCGAAACTGTTTGGTTATAGTCTGGTTTTATAAAAGCGTTTTAAAACCTAGTTCACTATAACCAGTGGCTCTGATACCAAACTGTCACACCCCCAAAATACCACATGCGGTAACACCGCGGGACGTGTGACATACCAGGATCCAGCCATGATGTCTATCGTTAGTGAGATGCAAAAACCGAAATAAACTAGTAGCTAGAGTAAGTCGGATATCGAACCAGAGGAGGATTGTGGAAAGTGTTATAATATTAAGTATTGATTAACTAAATCGAAAAAATAAAACTTTGTTGTGGGTTTGATTGATTATCTAAAAATTACGGACTAAAAGTGAAGTTTAAATCAATAGGAGAGAAGATGGTTCCTCCAGATTTCAGGTTTTACAGTTAGCTTCAACTATGTGTTTAATCTACCTACATAGACATAGGTGTTTGTCGCAACCCCCGCCCTCTTATCTGTCCCGGGAACGGGCGTCCGCGAACATTCGTTTGTGGTGGTATCAGTTTATTAATTTATTAATTTGGCAGCGGAAATTACATCAGGATCGTAGTTAGGAAATGTTTATCAGAGTAAAACCACCATATTTTATATTAATAATCACATGGGTAAACCCAAGTTTCTTTATTACAATACGTTTATAGGGATAAACCCTATTTTATTGAATTTAAAACATTGTCTTTTTGGTAACTTTTATAGCCACATTTTTCCAAGCGCTGGCTTTTTAATAATTGGCTGTCACATTGTGTTACCTGAAATGCGTTTTAAAAACATTTGTCAGTGGGAAATACTGCTGAGTGAATCCCAGTTTAATCAAGAAACATTTTATCAATTAATACAGTATTGAGAGCCATCACATTGTTTATTTCTACACAATTACTCATTCAGTACTGTCAATCTTGACTGGTGGGTCATATTACACATTGGCTAACTCGTTGTCCAATGGTAACGTGTTCCACATTTTGTATACAAAACCCCAACATACCGGCAGTAATTGAAGAACTACAAAGACTCAATCACTGCTTAATCATATTGTAAAACAATTAAGGTTTTGTAAAACAGTTCACAAAAAGGTTTACAAAAAGTAGAAAAACTCACATTGTTGTTTTAGATTTCTTCTAGGGTTTCCTGGTGTTAATCTATAATTTACACAAATGTGCATATGTTAGTATAATAACCCTTTAATTATATTAATGATATCCTCCCCGAGACGGTATTCCAACAACTACGTCGGGCAGAACCACGACAGTTGTTACGGAAGCCTGGATCAATCGGGCAGCGTATCTAATACGAAACTGGGGTTATAATACTTACAACGGAGCAGAACCTCGCTAATTAGGGGGATATAATACCCATATATTATGTCTACTACTTCAGAATTCAATTAGAAAGAAAAAAAATGAGCGAGTAGACTGAAGATCCGATGCATGCTATTTATAGTGCTTGATTCTCACTTTCTCGCGGCCCACGTAAAGGTTAGACAAGGTCTTACGCGGCCCGCGTGGCATAGGGGTCTAGGCGTAGGTGATCCGGGTCATGACTAGGTTCAACACGTTGCATGACACGTGTCAACACCGGGGTTCGCTGGACTTTTAAGTTGCCGCGACCCGCGTAAGGGTTAAGAGAATGGTTACGCGGCCCGCCTGAAACCCAATTTCTTGTTTTTTATTTATTTTAAATGATATTTTATATTTCGGTCGTTGTTTTCACATACGGGGTGTATTTTAAGACATATAGGGGTATTTAAAATATATTACGGTGTCAGAAAAATTTTCAGGAGTGTTGTTATATCCTCCCCACCTTGTTTTAGAGCTCGTCCTCGAGGTCTACTGGAATAGGTGTGGGTATTTCCTTTGCATTTCTGATTGAAGCTCCCATGTGTATTCTGGTCCTCTTTTGGAGTCCCACTTCACTTTGACTAGAACTAATCTTTTGTGCTTGAGATTCTTAACTTTCCTGTCCTCAATTTGTAGAGGTCTTTCCACAAATTTTAACTGTTCATTTACCTCTATATCCTTAAGAGGTATTATTAGTGACTCGTCGGCTAAGCATTTCTTGAGATTAGACACATGAAATACATCATGTATTCCTGTCATTTCCTCTGGCAGTTGCAGCTGATAGGCTACAGGTCCTATTCTTTTAATAATCTTGAAAGGTCCAACATACATGGGACTTCGCTTTCCCCTTTTTATGAATCTTACCACTCCTTTCCAAGGAGAGACTTTTAACAATACTTGGTCCCCTACTTGAAATTCCAACGGTTTTCGTCTGTTGTCAGCATAACTTTTCTGTCGATCATGTGTTGCTTTCAGTCGTTCCTTGACTTGAATGATTTTGTCTGTTGTTTCTTGTACTATCTTAGGTCCAGATAGTTGCTTTTCCCCAATTTCGGCCCAACAGACTGGGGTTCGGCACTTTCGTCCATAAAGTGCTTCAAATGGTGCAGCATTTATACTTGTGTGATAACTATTATTATAAGAAAATTCTATCAATGGTAAGTGATCGTCCCAATTACCTCCAAAATCAATTACACAAGCTCTAAGCATGTCTTCCATTGTCTGAATTGTCCTTTCGCTTTGTCCATCCGTTTGAGGATGATAAGTTGTGCTTAGATTCAACTTGGTTCCCATTGCTTTTTGGAAACTTGTCCAAAAATGAGAGGTAAAATGACTATCTCTGTCAGAAACAATTGATAGAGGAATTCCATGTAAAGAAACTATTTCATTTACATACAATTTAGCTAATTGTTCCATACTAAAAGTTTCTTTTATTGATAGGAAATGAGCTGACTTGGTTAGTCTGTCTACAATCACCCAGATTGATTGTATCATTACCTTTCTTTGTTTTGGGTAATTTAGTAACAAAATCCATTGTTATCAATTCCCATTTCCAAACATGCATTTCTAAATGTTGCAATAAACCTGAAGGTTTCTGATGTTCAGCTTTGACTTGTGAACAGGTTAAACACTTAGAAACATAGGCTGCTATGTCCTTTTTCATTCCTATCCACCAGAAATTCTTTCTTAAATCCTGGTACATTTTATCGCTTCCTGGATGCATCGTATATTTAGACTTATGGGCTTCTTCTAATATGCGATGACGTAGGTTTCCTAATTTAGGTACCCATATTCTTTTCTTATGAAATCTCCAAATTCCATCTGTTCCTTGTTCTAATTCCTTGATCATTCCTTTTAGTTTTTCAGTATCATCCTTGATTACAGATTCTTGTGCTTTTCTAATCTGTTCATTTAAATCTACTTGTAGATTTAATTTAAGAGAACGTACTCTTTTTGGTTGTTCGTGATATTTTCGACTTAAAGCATCAGCAACTACATTTGCCTTTCCTGCATGATACTGAGTATCACAGTCATAATCACTAAGCAATTCCATCCAATGTCTTTGTCTCATATTCAATTCCTTTTGCTCGAAAACATACCTTAAACTTTTATGATCGGTGAAAACAGTAAACTTACTACCGTACAGGTAATGTCTCCAAATCTTAAGAGCAAAAATTATAGCTCCAAATTCTAAATCATGAGTGGAATAATTTTCTTCATGATTCTTAAGTTGTCTGGATGCATAGGCTATAACCTCTTGACGTTGCATTACCACACATCCATAACCTAATTTAGAAGCATCACAATAGATTACAAAATCTTCAGTTCCTTCTGGTAACGCTAGTATGGGTGCATGAGTTAATCTTTGCTTAAGGATTCTAAAGGTGTTCGTGCATGCGTCTGTCGACTTCGTCTTGTATCGAGTCTTGTATTAGAATGTTAGATCTGGGCACGTATTTCGAGATAAAAGTAATTCCGCTTGAACAAGGTAATTCCGCTTGAAAGTGTTTGATTGTAATTCCGCGCGGAATTAGATTCCGCTTGGAATCTAATCTCGCTTGGAACCTCTTCAAGCGGAATCAGAACCTTATAAATACCTGTTCAAACGAGATTAGATGTAACAGTTCCGGTCAGAGCAACGAAGTGCTGCCGAAGTGTCGACTCGCTGTAAAACGTTATCAAATCAATATAATCGACAGTTAAAGTGTAATTCTAGCTGAATTGACCTCGATACGCCTGTTTCCGCCTTTCATATTGAGTAAAACTCTTCTGATTGACTCGTTCGGGTCGGAAAAACGATCCTACAAGTGGTATCAGAGCTCAGGAGGAAGAGTTCTTACTAATTCAGCTAAAATTTCTGATTTCTACACCTTCTTTTTCAAAATTAACAACTTTTCACGTTCAAAATGTCTTCATTTTCACACATCATACTCGAAATTGTGTTTTAACAAATCCTTGAGAAAATTAGACCTTAATTCGATCTAAAACAGATAAAAATTATAATTTCGTTTGAAAAACCAGCGCGAGATGATGATGTCAACAGCTCTTCAAACGGAATTAGCTCTTAATTCCGCTTGAAACCTATATTTCGCTTGAGAATTTGTGTTGATTCCGCTTGAAACAGTATTCCGCTTGAAAAGTTTTGTTGATTCCGCTTGAAACTTGCTAATTCCGCTTCAACTGTGTGATTCCGTTTGAAAAGGTGTTAGTTCAAGCGAAATTAGGTATCTCGTTTGAAAAGGGATTCCGCTTGAGACTGTAATTTCATTTGAACAGAACTGTTTTGTGAACTTTGAAAAACCTGATCATGGAAGAGGAATTTTTCAACGCATTTGCTACCCCGGTTACCCCGATTACTCTTGCACAGAACACGATGTTAGAAAATGAAACGGGGACTATGCAAAAACCGCCTAAGCTCATGAACATTGAGGAATATAAAGGGTGGGAAGGACGATTTGAAAACTGGGTTCAAGCCAATTATTTGGATGCTTGGGAATGTGTTGAGATGAAATATATTAGGCCGACGAATGATGATGAAGAGATTGTTGCAATTAAAGATTTAAGTGCCGGAGATAGAAAGAAATACAAAGATGAAAAAATGATGTTAAGTCTACTACAACAAGCTGTGAAGGAAGATATCTTGGTTCTATTGCAACACAATGGAACTTCTTATTCAACCTGGAAAGCATTAAGATCGAAGTTTCATGGAAGCCAAGAGATGGTCAAGAACAAAAAATCGCTTTTGAAGAAAGAATTTGATCTGTTTCGTGGTTTGAGAACTGAGAGCACCAAGCAGATCATTGAAAGATACTGCAATTTGCTAGCTAACATGAAGAGGTTAAGTATCAATAAAGATAATGAGGAGTTGATTGAAAAGCTAGCTGATGCATTGCCACACGAGACTTGGGGCACATATCTCATGATGCTAAGGAACAAGAAAGGGTTTAGCAGTCTGACACTGAGCAAGTTCATTGAAAAGATTGAGGCTCAGGAGATGGAACAGAGAAAGGTTTTAAGAATGAAAGATTTTGACGGTGAACAAGACATTGGGCTTTATTACAAAGCAGGGTTGAATGACAAAACTACCAACATGTCACCGAAGGTTGAGACAGCATTCAATGCAAAGAGTTCATCTGGAAGTTCATCCAAAGGATCAAACAGCAACACAAGTATTTCATCATATCCATCATTTGATCCAAACATTTCATCAACTAAGAATGGCAAAAAGATACAATGCAATATTGTATTGAATCTTGAAAATGATCAGGGTTATTCTGAAGAAGTTGCAAAAAGCCATATGTATTTGTTGGGAACTGTGTTGGAGTCTTATGGAAGTTTAGTAGCAGGAAGGATCGGGAATCCTATGTTGACAAGAGAGGATTACGATCAGATCGATGCTCAGGAGATGGAATTGATGGACATAAAATGGTGTTTGGCTAGTGTGTTGAGACGAGCTGAGAAATTCAAACAGATCACAGGAAGAGATGACTTCCGTGATGCATTTGTTTCTAATTTAGGTTTTGATAAATCTAAAGTTACTTGTTTTCGTTGCAGGGAAAAAGGACACTTCAAGAGGGAGTGCACTAATCGCGAAGCAAGTGGAGCTCAAAATCCGTTCAACAACAATGATTACTATCGAAAATCAATCTATCATCAAGTTGCTCAACAACAACAAGAACCACAAGTGGCACATGGAAGGAAAGTAATTGAGGAGTCATCAAAGAGAGCATGTATGGTGAATCAAGAAGATTTCATCTAGGATAAATATATTTCAGCCAACAACAAAGCATTCTTAATCAATCAAGATGATGAAAAATTGCAAGAAGGCTTTAGCTGGGAAAATTTCAATTGGGATGATTATGATCCTAACAAAACTTCAGATCACAAAGCGTTTGTTGCTCGTATTGAAGAAGATAGTGATGATGATCGTGAGTATTATGCAAGAAGAATGGAAGCTCATTTGAAAATGATGGCAGAAAGTGATAGTGAAGACGAAAAAGCTAAAAAGAAAAAGAAAAAGGTCAAAACACCTGTCAGCAGTGATGATGAAGATGTTCCAGTGATAAGGAAAAAGGTGAAAAACATTCCAGAATTCAAAGTTGAAGAAGAAGCTAATGCTAAAAATGTTCCTGTGACATGTGAAAACTGTGAAGCAGCAAAGAAGTAAAACAGTACTTTGGTATATAACATGAACAAATTGAAAGAATCTTATGATGTGCTGAACAAAGCAATGAATCAATACAATCTAACAAGCAGTGAACAAGCAACAACAATGAAGACACTTCAAGGAGCTTTCATGACAAAGCAGAGAGTCGTCAACAATTACATTGAGAAGTGTGCTGTGCTTGAACAAAAATTGGAAACTCAAAGAATTGAAACAGAAAGAGTAAACCGTTTGTTGAAAAGTTACTCATGTACTTCTTATGTCATTGACAGGATTTATCCAACTGTTGAAGGCATGAAGGCATTTGAAGATGATGAAGCAACTGAAAAACAGAAGGTTTCTGAAGAAAAAACTTCTGAAATGAAGAAAGAAAAGAAGAAGGATACTAAAGTGAATGATTCTGGTAAGAAACAAGGTTTCAGTTACAACAAGTGTCCACCCCTGCTTGAATATGGATATTCTCCGAGAAATCCAAATTCAGAAAGAGTCGAAAAGGCAACAAATTTACAGTGGGAGTCGGAGTCTTCAGTTAACTTGCCAGATAATATTGATGTCATGTTTACATCATCTGACACTGATCATGAGTCCGAGTTAATAAAGAAAGTGGTCGATCAGGTGTTGGATAAAGATGAATCCGAGGAGTCAAAGTCTGAGTCCAGCATTCCGAGTCAAACCGACAAACAGGGCAAAAGAGTTTACAATAAAGAATTTCTTCTATCAAAATCTAATTTGAATGACGAAACATTCAAAGTTGCTTATACATTGAATGATTCCGACAAATTATATTCTGATGAGGAATTTCCAATAAGAGGTGTTAAACCAGAAATGATTAAAAAGGTTTTCAAACTAACAGAAATTAATATTTCTGAAATAAAAGATGTAAATCTTAATGATAAACCTAAAAAGTACACCTCAAGAGTTCAACAAAGAGAAAACAATAAAAAGGGTTACAGTTCTGGTTCTGGTTATCGAAAGAAACCAAACCATAATGGTAATTTCAAAAAGAAAGGTCTTGGATTTATTCCACCAAAAAATCAGAAAAATGAAAAATATGTTCGAGATTTTAAATCAAAAATGATATTTGTTTCAGGTACAACTACTGAAGAAGAAAAAGAAAATTTGTTCAGAAAGCAGTCGAACAAAGAATTCCTTGCAAAGAAGCAAGAAGAGATGCAGACTGTTGATCAGATGAAAGAAACGAGAACCTGTTTCCAATGCAACACTGTTGGTCATATTGCCAAGAATTGTTCCAAGGCAATACAGTCAAAACAGGGAGTTTCTTGTAAACTGAAAGATAAAGAAGTTGTGTTTGAACCAACAATTGATAGAACTAAACTTTTCAAAAATTCAATTTTTGAGATTGGTGAATGTTCAAACAGGTTTTACAAGAAAAGGGCAAATCTTGACAACCAAAAATGGGTTGTTAAGAAGACTGATGATAGTTCTAGCAATGATTCTGATTCGTCAAAATCAGAGGAGCTATCTTCTGGCGATGAATCTGATTCCACAAAATCAGAGGAGCCACAGGTTGAGATTAAAGGTGAAAAATCAGTGCCGACTGTGGATGATGTGAATTTTCCACCACTTCAGATTTCAAAACAATTTTTCTCTGAAAAGAAAGAATTTGATATTGAAAAAGCATTTAACTCCAAAGTGCACCACATTTTTGGTAAAATGGTTGACAGGAAGGTCAAAGTGGTGAAGGAGTTTTATGAGAAAAAATTGAAGAAACCAGGTAAGGGTGTTTCGTCCCAGGTTTATGATTGGGATGGAACTTATTATGAACAGTAAAAATCTGGGCTTGCCGGAGCTCACAGGTTGGTAAGCGAGGAGCAGGTATCGGCATCTTTCTTGAGAAATTCACGAAAGTGATTTCGTCTTACAAGTGGTTGAAAAAGGTTTTCACTTACAAGTGGTAAATCAGGGACATTAAGTTGTACTTATCTTTCTACATATGATATTGTTGGTTAAAATCGGGAAATGTAAAATCCTACAAGTGATTGGAAAAACAAAGTGATGAGTTTATCCCCTAACCTACAAATGGTTTTATGAAATCAACAAAACTTATTTTCCGGAAAAACCATTTAATTAAAACAAACTTAAGTGTTTTGAAATCAATGTGAAAATAATTTGTTGTAAGGGGGAGTTCTGATTGTTTATGCCAAGTGGATGGCGAATTGAAGTGATCTGATATCAGTTGTCAACTTTACTTGTATAGTTTGTTTTCAAATTTCCTTTAAATGTGTTCGCATTTTAGGGGGAGTAAGAATTTCAGAAAATCCAAAAACATTTGAAAATTTGAAAATGCCAAAAACATGATAAAATGCAAAAATGAGTTTTGTTGTGAAATAGAGGAAATGATAGTACATCATGTAACGCCTCGTATTTTCATATTTGTATTTTAACTTTTCGAGGCGTTAATCATAATGGTAATACATTTTTTTTATCACATTGTTAAAGGGTAAACACAAGATTTTTTATAAGAAACCGAAAAACTATACAAAGAAAAAAATTATTAGAAAACTTATTTTTCTAATAAATTTTTATACAAAAGAATTTTTAATAATTTTTAGAAATGGTTTTAGTATAGGTCCCTTTTATAAAAAGTGCTTGTTTTAATCCATAGTATTAAAAAAAAAATTGTTAGCGTGAATAGTACCCTGCAGGGTACTATTCACATCAGCAACTATATTTGAACGAAAATATGAGCATTTTTCTCATTTCCTGCCTAATTTTGCAGCCATTTGACCAATTTAGATCACCACCTACCCCCTTCCATCTATAAATACACCTTCCCTAAAGCCTTAGACTCTTGCACAACTCTCAAATCTCTCCTAAATCACTCTCAAATCTCTTGCAAAGTTGAAATTCGGGCAGATTCACCCTTGCATGCAAAAGTGAGCATAACTTACTCAAAACTCAACCAAATTACTTGATTATTTTTCCTACTTGTTTGTATAATTATGGGGTTTGATTCCTTGACTTCTCCTGGGAGAAATCAGACCTGGAATTGCCCCGAAAATGTCCATAAAACTTTTTGTTTTGCATGAAACTTTCTTAAACTCTTGCATACTTCAAACAAACTTGTGTTCTTATGCTTCTAGTCTATTGTATGATTAGTAAAGCCAAACCAAGGTTATTTTACACTTAATAAGAGTGTCTAAACACTCTAAACTTTCTGCTTTAATAGAGTTATTAACTCACAAGTGGTGCCAAGTCTTGAACTTGAAGATGGTGTGACTACTTGGTTAGCATAGGCTAACTTACATACAAGTCCACACATCACTTGATGTTTTGTTTAGTATAATTGTACCTTTAATTCTTGAACATACTTATGAGGTTCCTAAGTGGAAGGTTCAACCTCCCGCCTCTTACATGGCTAATATATTAACATAACAATCGAGGTAACCAAGTGGAAGGTCTAACCTCCCGCCTCCTACATAACTCATAAGACACCAAGAGGTAACCAAGTGGAAGGTTTAACCTCCCGCCTCCTACATGACTAACTATATTATTATTATGTATATATTATAATTATGTATATATTATAAACCGAACCCTTGATAGTGATTATATAAATCTACTACCAAGTTAATAAGTTTCTCACTTTGTGTGTAGTTCCTTGTCACGATTCTAATAGGTCTTGAATCTATGAAATCATATATAATCCTTAAGGATTACCATAGTGTCAAGACAAGTGCTAATACCATAGTGAATATTTTCCTAATACATACTTTGTCATTCATTGAATCTAAGCCCGAATCTCGACTCCAAACATACTCGAAGTTTAACCCTTACACATTCAACCTTCTAATCTCATCAACTTCGTCCCATTGGATAATCGGAAAGTATATGCAATATTGTGAGTATACTCGATCCCTTTTTACCTTTTACCATTTTGGGAAGCAACATGTATATTATACAAATGACTCTTAAACTCATTTAAACATACTCTATCCATACTTACATGAAACTACATGTGATTACCTGTTATTCTAATATGCTCTATTAACGATTGGAACGTATATGATCATTAACTTTGCTAGCCTATCTTAACAATTATGGTACTATGCATATGCTATAGGATTTACGCCCCGCCCGCTATTCTTTTGGGTATTGTTAAGTTATCATTATCATCCCGTTAAACTCTTGGGAATTTTATGCGTTTATACTTGGGTTTGATCATAGTGTACGCCAAAATTGCATACTAGAAGTCACATATTATGAATCATGTTGGGATATGAGTAATTTTATTCTATGTTATATTATGTATCAAACTTGTATACTCGCCAACTTTTTGTTGATTTTATTTTAATACATGCTGCAGGTTGATAGTCAAGATTATGAAGGAATCAAGTTAGGATGGACTAGATACACACCTTTAATCTATTTATCTTTTGATGTTATGTTGAAATTTGAACAATGTTGTTATTTCTATTTTAAATGTTGTATGACAATTTAGCACTTGCAATGAAATTTGAATTTAATTAAATATTGTCACATAGTGTTATGAAGTCTCGAGCAATCTATACACACTTCGTCTCATCCCGATGTTTCCGCCATCGGTTGGGGTGTGACAGATTGGTATCAGAGCCATAACTATAGGGAATTAGGTAGAATTGCCATGCTTTCGACCTAGTCTATAGTTAAGCACCAAGTTCGACCATACTTGCTTCACATGCTACTCTTATGGAACATCCTTATGTGCTAATTTTGAAACGTCTCTTATGTGTTAATACCTGACATGCTATTCTTATGTATCAATACTTGTTTTATCATGTGTTAAATGCTTGTTTTAGTATTCTATACCTTATATGCTATTCATGAAATGCCTTTACGTGTTATTTTCTCAAGATGTTTTATGTTCTTATACTTGTTATTATTATCTTGAACATATGTCATTTACTCATTATCCGTACAATTAATTAATATTAAACAATATATAAGTTATACCATACATACCTCAAGTGTAAAAAAAAATGGTGAAATCGGCCGTCCCCGGAATTGAACTCGGGTCTAGGCCACACCCTTTCGCGCGCCTAGCCAACCGAGCTAGGTGCCTAGTTTGTGAAATTTCCATTTTGATTACATATAAGCGCATGTACAATAACTTCATTACTTCTTACTATAAGTCATCTACTTATCATCCTTATGTTGTTAATAATTGTTTTATTATTCCATTAATTATGTGCTATTCTTGACATGTTTATACTTGTTTGTTTAATCTTCAACATACGCTTTTCTTCATACATTTTACTCGATTATTCTAAATTCAACAACACTCATATTATACAAACGAGACGAGTTTACCAAAATAGGCGTGAAACCCACAATTTGGTAAACGACTCTCATTCTACCTATTCTTTTTTTTACATGAAATTACACAATTAAGTTAGAAGTGAAATCCACATCTTAATGATAATTTCAATCCCAAATTCTAGTGGACCCTCGTCAAAGTGTCAAAATTTACTTTTAACCCGACGAGTACCAACCACACTTAGGATGCTAAATCGCCAAGTTAGGGGTGAAACCCGCACCTTGTCGACTAGTTCCAATCTTTGATTTTCATTAATCCCGCCAAGTCTCGAAATTTCAATTGATTTGGGGACATGTAGTAACTGGAAGGGTAAATACCGTTAACCGACTTGTCGGCAAGAGTATTTCACCTATTAGGCCAAAGCATGCTCCTCAAACTCGAAAGACTTTTCGACCACTTTGGTTAGTCAAAGTTCCGTGTTGGAACCATCCTAAATTGTAATCAAGCATGTGCTCTACTACTTATTTTATACGACGCAATCTTTCAAATTCGAATCTACTTTCAATATATTTTTTCCCTTCACACACACACATCATATTAAACCTTTGCATAAATTTATACATATACATGATTTCATGTAGTTTAAATTCGTATTCCTTGTAACGACGAGTGAGGACCTACCATCGAGATAGGAGTGATTTCCTTACCTTGACGATTAACTCTACTCCCCTTTCTTAAAAACGACCTCACCAACGAGTTAGGGGTGATTCCCTTACCTAGGTGATCGTTACCAAAACGTTCTTCCAAATATCTTATTATACAAACTCGATTATGTTTTATACCTAAATTATTTATCATTATTCAAAATACATACGTGTACATATACAAAGTACATTGTTTCACCAAGCATACTTCCTATCCTGCAACCTATGATCACTCAACTCATATGCACGAAATTCTTAATCATGTCTTAAAACGTTTTAATACTCAAATTTCAAAACCTTACGAGATGCTACCTATCAATTTAATCGGTCAAATGATTCTCTTGCCTATAAACTTCATATTCTACTTAATCACTAAAACACACACTCACGTTATATCCCCATACTAAAGACTTTCATTCTCATATACTTATAAGATCTTATAGATATTATACGATCATTTTACCAAAGAGGCTTTTCAACATCAACAAATCATTTGTTAAAATATTTTTTTTAATCACTACGTCCTTTTTCAAACTTATCGTCGCCGATTTTCTTTACGGCTCCTGATTTCTCGGTAATTGATTTGAACACGTGATTCCACCTTACCGATCAATGTGAACCTAGACTTTTGGTAACGCCTTTGCGGCTCATCATACAGTATTCCGGACTACGAGATTTGCATGAGCTATAAAAAAAAACCAAACCGTTCTACCTTCTCACATCACCACAACACCTTCTTAAACTACATATCACTCACACACTCGCCGGAGAAACTCACCACTTAAACCCATTATTCAAATGGCATACTTCCCAGTAGCACATGCTGAATCCTCAAGTGCAGCAGGAACTCACCCATTCCTCCGGTTTGCTGATCTACCCACTAGTGAGAAGTATCAGAAACTCAAGAATCTTGAAGTTTTTACCATTAGCGGCATTGATTGGCATCAAATAGGAATGGTTGACCCCACTGGTTCACTGACAAGACTACTACCACACAATACACCATGGCGCCGTTTCTTCGACATCTTAGAGCCATCATATGATGAACTGGTATACGAATTCTTGTCCACTTTCTATTACCAACCTAATAAAAACCTTACCGAAGTATCCATTCATTTTCGGCTTTGTGGACAACCTCATAACATGTCATTATCAGAATTCGCAGTTCGTCTGGGTATTTATACCAATGAGGAAGTTAATCAACCCATTTTTACGAGGGCATTAACCTCCTTCTCCTATATGGGAATGAGAAAATATTGGCAACACCATACATCAAAAACATGGTGCAGCTACAATCATGCTATGAACTTCGAAGACCCTCATTATCGGTATATGCACCACGTTTTAGCCAACACTATCACGGGGCGCCAGATTTATCAACAAAGGGTTCGTTCAACCGAAGTCTTCTATCTGTACAGTATTTTTGAGCAAGTTCCTTGCAATATTGCCCTCGAACTTGCTGCTTATTTTTCTAGTCAACAAACCGGTTCCCTGAGAAGTCTCATGGGAGGGTCTTATGTCACAAGAATAGCAAAATCCTTAGGTTCCTTAAGTGACCAGGTTATCTAAGGATTATCTCTGTCAAAGGCACCTGGGATTGTGAATTGTAACAATATTAAGCTAACCCCTACTCTTAGCCATGCACCGACTCAACTATCTCAGTCGGAGAAAGCTCCATTTATCTTAAACAGTACCCCCACACAAAATCTACAACAATCATGGCTGCAATTTCCTCCACCATCTTTTTACCGTTATGACATGCTATCACAGCTGTCATACACCTAGGAACCCATTACTACTAACATATTCCAACCATTAGCATCAAACGTTTCACAAGGCCTCTCACCCTTAGTCTTCGAGGAGGCTCCAATGACGCAAGATGAATTGTTTGATGAAAGCATGATGCTCCAAGAACAGTTAGAACCGGATTCACTTTTGCCACAGTCTTTCCTAGCACTAATGAATGAAGTAGAGCAACTACCACCAACTGATGTAGCAGGCCCAAGTATGGTGCCTCAAATGGATCTACATCCAGATCAAATGGTAGTTGAAATGGCTAGGTTAAACAATCAGAACCAAGAATTACTACGACAAGTACAAGAACTAACAGAAAGAAATCAACAGTTAGAAAGCCTGTTAGCTGCTCGTATGCAATTGGATACACTACCCCCACTACCTGATAATTTTGAGCCTGAAATTGATCCATTACATGACGTGTTTCAAATATAATTTGTTCACATCATAAATTTTCATGATTGTTTTACATGCTTAAATTTGCAACGTTTCAATTAATACTATACACGCAATCATTAGTAGTCGTACTCACACTCATGCTCATACTCATAACAATACATTTTAGACTTATGCTCGTATTTATATTCATACGTTTCATGCTTATACTTATATTCATACGTTTCATGCTTATACATATACTCATACTACTCGTACGTTTTATGTCTATGCTCATACTTACGAGAACAATCATATTTATGCTCATACTTTCATTCATACTCGTGATTCATACAGTTATACCAATACGCGAGAGTAATCCGAGTGATTCGCTTACGTGAGTCCTATACATACTTAAGCATGGACTTGCTTACATACTTTATTCTTATACACATACACATTCTTAAAATTTGTATTATGTATACCCTAATTCATACATAACTCGTACAAGCTGTGCAGATCATGCGACGATTAATATAATCACGGGTGCACACGAGATTATAGTGATTGGCTCATGAGAACCATAGAGTGTACTACTAAGTATGATAAAACACAGAACGTAACATGACACCGAATACAACTTTAGACAACTCACAACGCATTATATCCGATTATTCACGACGAGACTTCATTTTAAATACACTGCGTTCATCTATCCAACACTTATGCTATTCTTATACTCATGATCGTTATTAGATCAATCGTTTACCCTTATACCTCAATTATACTCTGTTGTCTCAAACTCCAATGCCTCAATTTTAAACAATCCTCTTCTGTTTGCTAAAACCCTTTCAAGTCTTCCTTCTGAATAAATTTCGGGACGAAATTTCCTAAAGTAGGGGAGACTGTAACGCCTCGTATTTTCATATTTGTATTTTAACTTTTCAAGGCGTTAATCATAATGGTAATACATTTTTTTTATCACATTGTTAAAGGGTAAACACAAGATTTTTTATAAGAAACCGAAAAACTATACAAAGAAAAAAATTATTAGAAAAATTATTTTTCTAATAAATTTTTATACAAAAGAATTTTTAATAATTTTTAGAAATGGTTTTAGTATAGGTCCCTTTTATAAAAAGTGCTTGTTTTAATCCATAGTATTAAAAAAAAAAAAAAAAAAAACCTGTTAGCGTGAATAGTACCCTGCAGGGTACTATTCACATCAGCAACTATATTTGAACGAAAATATGAGCATTTTTCTCATTTCCTGCCTAATTTTGCAGCCATTTGACCAATTTAGATCACCACCTACCCCCTTCCATCTATAAATACACCTTCCCTAAGGCCTTAGACTCTTGCACAACTCTCAAATCTCTCCTAAATCACTCTCAAATCTCTTGCAAAGTTGAAATTCGGGCAGATTCACCCTTGCATGCAAAAGTGAGCATAACTTGCTCAAAACTCAACCAAATTACTTGATTCTTTTTCCTACTTGTTTGTATAATCATGGGGTTTGATTCCTTGACTTCTCCTGGGAGAAATCAGACCTGGAATTGCCCCGAAAATGTCCATAAAACTTTTTGTTTTGCATGAAACTTTCTTAAACTCTTGCATACTTCAAACAAACTTGTGTTCTTATGCTTCTAGTCTATTGTATGATTAGTAAAGCCAAACCAAGGTTGTTTTACACTTAATAAGAGTGTCTAAACACTCTAAACTTTCTGCTTTAATAGAGTTATTAACTCACAAGTGGTGCCAAGTCTTGAACTTGAAGATGGTGTGACTACTTGGTTAGCATAGGCTAACTTACATACAAGTCCACACATCACTTGATGTTTTGTTTAGTATAATTGTACCTTTAATTCTTGAACATACTTATGAGGTTCCTAAGTGGAAGGTTCAACCTCCCGCCTCTTACATGGCTAATATATTAACATAACAATCGAGGTAACCAAGTGGAAGGTCTAACCTCCCGCCTCCTACATAACTCATAAGACACCAAGAGGTAACCAAGTGGAAGGTTTAACCTCCCGCCTCCTACGTGACTAACTATATTATTATTATGTATATATTATAATTATGTATATATTATAATTATGTATATATTATAAACCGAACCCTTGATAGTGATTATATAAATCTACTACCAAGTTAATAAGTTTCTCACTATGTGTGTAGTTCCTTGTCACGATTCTAATAGGTCTTGAATCTATGAAATCATATATAATCCTTAAGGATTACCATAGTGTCAAGACAAGTGCTAATACCATAGTGAATATTTTCCTAATACATACTTTGTCATTCATTGAATCTAAGCCCGAATCTCGACTCCAAACATACTCGAAGTTTAACCCTTACACATTCAACCTTCTAATCTCATCAACTTCGTCCCATTGGATAATCGGAAAGTATATGCAATATTGTGAGTATACTCGATCCCTTTTTACCTTTTACCATTTTGGGATGCAACATGTATATTATACAAATGACTCTTAAACTCATTTAAACATACTCTATCCATACTTACATGAAACTACATGTGATTACCTGTTATTCTAATATGCTCTATGAACGATTGGAACGTATATGATCATTAACTTTGCTAGCCTATCTTAACAATTATGGTACTATGCATATGCTATAGGATTTACGCCCCGCCCGCTATTCTTTTGGGTATTGTTAAGTTATCATTATCATCCCGTTAAACTCTTGGGAATTTTATGCGTTTATAATTGGGTTTGATCATAGTGTATGCCAAAATTGCATACTAGAAGTCACATATTATGAATCATGTTGGGATATGAGTAATTTTATTCTATGTTATATTATGTATCAAACTTGTATACTCGCCAACTTTTTGTTGATTTTATTTTAATACATGCTGCAGGTTGATAGTCAAGATTATGAAGGAATCAAGTTAGGATGGACTAGATACACACCTTTAATCTATTTATCTTTTGATGTTATGTTGAAATTTGAACAATGTTGTTATTTCTATTTTAAATGTTGTATGACAATTTAGCACTTGCAATGAAATTTGAATTTAATTAAATATTGTCACATAGTGTTATGAAGTCTCGAGCAATCTATACACACTTCGTCTCATCCCGATGTTTCCGCCATCGGTTGGGGTGTGACACATCAGTGGACTATCACAACATGCTAAAGAATTGGAAAGTTAAAAAGTGATAAACGGTCTCACTGATGATATGCCAGTAGATTTTTACACATTTAGTAGATTGTGACGAGATATAAACCTAAATTCAAACTTGCTTATTTCGTGGGTAACATCTCTCGGATATATGGGTAACCCCCGAAATCTTGTTTGAAAGGTCCCTCTTTCTGAGATACTAGGTTTTTATGCTCAGTGATATTAGGGGTATTATCCCGGGACTTATGATTTTGCGGAAGCAATGGCCTAGTCCCCGGAGAATACTTTACGCTTGCTTGAAATATAGCCTACCCTCAGCATAAAAATGATGAAACATTGAAAAAATATGTAAATCATGTGTTGTTGAAGAAAAGATCCTCTAAAGGGGACCCACCAAAAGTCGAAGCCGTCATCTCTCTGCTGAACGGAAGTTCTGACCTGAGCTCTCACGGTTCTTCACAATATAACCCCTTACAGATATCATCTGTGGTATACTCACCTGTAAGACTGAATATTGGAATCTGGATACGGGAGTATATTCTGAGGTGGGACATTAGTTTAAGTGCTTAAAACATTAATCTCGTATCTCGAAACAGTTGAACTTTGTGTGAAAATTTAAGTGGATCAGTATACTGACAATCTAAGTGAATCGTTTAGAACTTAAAATGTTTAAAGCTTAACGGTGTTGGTGATTTGTCTCAAAAACTGATATGATCCTCTTACACAAACTCACAAAAATAGTGTATGTAAATATTTCTCTACTGCATTTCATTTCTTTACATTCAAAAATCCAAAAAGATTTTAGTGTGTTTTAGCATAAATTTTGAATAATACAAAAAGATTTTCGACAACTGAAGTTGGAAAGCTGATTTTCAAAATTCCAAGTGCTAGACATGATGAACAAATGGTTTGGGAGAATTTGTTTTGAAAAGAAAAATGATATTTCTTCAAGTGGTTCATTAAAGATTAACATTGTAAAATCACTGTGTGAATATCATATCCACAAGTGTTCATCAGAGGGTGAGATTGATTTTACAACTGGTCATCAGAAAATTTATTTTTGGGTAGAGATTTGTGCAGGATAAGAGCTAGGTGTTCTTGGGATAAAAGATTGAGAGACAGGAATTGGTCCTGAATCTGTAGAAAGAGTGTGAGCCAGCTTTCAATCCTGAGCAGAATTTGAGCCAGGTCACGATCTTGAACCTGTGGAAGACAGATTACGATCCCAGCTTACTGAGAGGGGGAGTCTGTATGACAAAGAGCTAGGTTCTGATTCTGATAATGCTGATGCTGATTATTTGTTCGAGGAGAGTCCGTTGGTGATGAAAAGAGAAGAGAGATTTGAGGATTCTTACAGTGTCAGATACTTCAAAAGAGAAGCCAGAAGACTGATAAAGATTGAAGATGCGAAGACTCGACACTTAAGACTCGTCAACATTCGAGGAGGAGTCTGTTGGTGCATGCGTCTGTCGACTTCGTCTTGTATCGAGTCTTGTATTAGAATGTTAGATCAGGGCACGTATTTCGAGATAAAAGTAATTCCGCTTGAACAAGGTAATTCCGCTTGAAAGTGTTTGATTGTAATTCGGCGCGGAATTAGATTCCGCTTGGAATCTAATCTCGCTTGGAACCTCTTCAAGCGGAATCAGAACCTTATAAATACATGTTCAAACGAGATTAGATGTAACAGTTCCGGTCAGAGCAACGAAGTGCTGCCGAAGTGTCGATTCGCTGTAAAACGTTATCAAATCATTATAATCGACAGTTAAAGTGTAATTCTAGCTGAATTGACCTCGATACGTCTGTTTCCGCCTTTCGTATTGAGTAAAACTATTCTGATCGACTCGTTCGGGTCGGAAAAATGATCCTACAAAAGGCTTCTTCCTGTTTTGGTTCCCATTTAAACTTAACAGATTTACAATTTAACTTAGTTAAGGGAATGGCTATTCTAGAAAAATCTTGAATAAATCTTCTATAATAACCGGCTAGTCCTAAGAAACTTCTAACCTGGGTTAGTGACTCAGGGGTTTTCCACTTGGTTATTGCCTTGATTTTGGTGGGATCCACATGAATTCCTTCATGATTAACTAAGTGTCCAAGAAACTGTACTGTTCTAACCAAAACTCGCACTTTGAAAACTTAGTATATAGCTTTTCTTTTCTTAATAAACTTAAAAGTGCGTGCAAATGCTTTGCATGTTCCTATTTACTCTTAGAGTAAATGAGAATATATCTATAAAGACAATTATGAATTTATCCAAATATGGCTTACATATTCGGTTCATCATGTCCATGAATGCAGCTGGGGCATTGGTTAAACCAAATGGCATGACAGTAAATTCATAATAACCATACCTTGTTCGGAAGGTGGTTTTAGGAATGTCCTCTTCCTGTACCTTTAATTGATGATATCCTGACCTTAAACCGATTTTTGAGAAAAAATGGGCTCCTTGTAACTGATCAAACAGATCATCAATTCTTGGTAATGGATACCGATTCTTAATTGTGACTTTGTTCAATTAATGGTAGTCAATGCACATTCGCATTGATCCGTCCTTCTTTTTAACAAATAAAATCGGCGCTCCCTAGGGTGATGAACTGGGCTGTATGAATCCTTTTTCTAGCAATTCGTCTAATTGTTTCTTTAGTTCTTGCATTTCTGCAGGTGCCAAACGGTAAGGTGCTTTGGCAATTGGTGCTGTCCCTGGTATTAAATGGATTCTTAATTCAACTTCTCTATCTGGAGGTTGCCCTGGTAATTCTTCTGGAAATACATCTGAAAATCCAGATACTACTGGAATATCCCTTAATTCTTTTCCTTTAGTGTTAGTGATTATAGAAATCAAATACACTAATGATCCTTTTCTTATGTAACTTGTTGTTTTCATCACAGAGATGAATTTAGTGGATCTAGAGGTTTTATATCCTTTAATGGTGATCTTTTCACCCTTTGGTGAATTTACTTGTATTGACTTTTGATCACACAAAATACTGGCTTTATTGGCTATTAACCAATCCATTCCTAATACTACATTAAATCCTGCCAGATTCATGGGATAAATGTTTGCAATAAATTTCTGATTTAGAATTTCTATTCTTGCTCCCTGCAAGATTTCAGAAATTCCAATGGTTTCCCCATTTGCTGTCTCTACTAAACATTCTTGTGGAAGTTTAGTTAATGATTGGTTGAGAAGTTTGCAAAATGAAGTATTAATAAAACTTTGGTTTGCACCAGAGTCAAATAATACTTTAGCAAATATGTCATTAACTAAAAACGTACCAGTGATCACATCCGGGATCATCTTTGCTTCTTCTACAATTAGAACAAATGCTCTAGCATTTTGGTATTCTTGTTATTCGTAGCTGGAGCTAATTTTGGGTAATTAGGCTTGATATGGCCTTGTTCTCCGCAGTTGTAGCATATCCTGTTGTTAGCTTTCTTCCTGTAGTCTTCTTCCTTGTGTCCCGATATTTTGAAAAAGTTACAGTACATGGAGCATCTTCCTGAATGCTTTCTTTTGCAATTCTTACAGCAAGGTGCAGAGGTAGAACCTATATTTTTCCCACGGTTAGAATTTCCAGAACGAAATTCTTATGTGAGCTTCTGGGTTAGGTTCCTCCTTTGACCCTCTTCTCGTGTATGAATTAATTCATCTGTCAAGGTATTGGCTAGTTCTACAGCTTCTTCTATGATTTGAGGTCTAGCTGCCTTGACTACATGTCTTATCCCCTCCGATTAATCCCCAGATATAACGGGAGATTAACACTGGTTCAGGTAAAGCAAGGGTTAGCACTATTCTAGCATATTCAAAGAATAACTTAGTGTACCCCTTACTATCTACACCAGTTATTCTAAGGTTTAAGAACTTGTTTGCTATTTGTTCTTTTTCATTAGGATGGCAGAATTTTCTTTCTACCATGTTTTTAAACTCCTCCCATTCCATATTGTAAGTTCTATCACTTCCTTTAGTCTGGAGAATAGTGTTCCACCATTCTAGTGCTGAATTTTTAAATAAATTGGAAGCAAACATTATCTTATCTTCTTCTGCGCACTTGCTTATTCTTAAGATTGCCTTAGTCTTTTCTATCCAGTGTAGGGTTGCAATGGCCCCTTCGTTGCCCGAGAATTCCATTGGTTTACAAGACCAGAATTATTTATAAGAACAACCGTAAGACACGGTTCTTCTTCTTTTGGGAATGGGTATTTGAAGTACGGGTCCATTGTTTACGCTGTTTTCGGGTTCAGAGGGTCGCTTGCTATCATGTTAACTTTTATTTTCTGCTTCCCTAACCATTTGAATAATATATGGCATCGCATCTATTATTCCTTGTGCTACTATGTGTTGGATGGCACTGATATACACTTGGTTTCCGTTGTTGTTTGGATTTTCGATACCCGAGTTATTGTTACTCTGTTTATCATTATTCAGATTTCCTTGATTTACTTCGTCGGCCATCTGAATTTAAACATTTACCAATTATTAATATCACAGAATAATTAATAGTTTAAGTAATAATCCACATAATACACATATTGGTCAAAAACATTGTGCATTGCGACTTTACTCTTTTTATATAATATGCGTCAAATACATACTAAAACAGGAAAAATTACAACACTATTATGCATCATTAACCACAAAGTGGTCTATACGACAATATATTATTATTATTACATATATATATATTATATTTTTTTTCATACAAACATATTATATATTATTATATTATTATTACTACCAACTCCACTTATCATCTTTCATGGATATGGATTTCCCCCGAAATCCATCTGACGCTCGTCGTATTTCCAGATGAGTTGTTCTCCTACATACCTCATCCTCTCAGTACTCTCTAAGATTTATTCTCCGAAAGTTCAGAGTTCTTGCAAGTTCTCTGCACTCATTGGGGGTGCAGGGGCTGGTACTGGATCTGGATACTGTGGCCTGGGATTCTCCTGAGGGTACGGATTTTCTAAAATTTCCCTAATGTATTCATCGTTGTCATAATAGGGATCTAGAGGGTCCAGACCTGGATACGCTGCTATGTTCGGCAAGGTTTCGTCATTTAGATGGTAGCGTGGCACATAATCCCTAAGATCATCAAACCATGGATCATAATTTGGGTCTAAAGGATTAGGGGCTGGTATCCTAGGTATTTCCTCAGGGTTGAAATCATGCATTTCTACCTCCATCAGCTGAGTGGGAATTAAAGGTAAGGGTTGTGGGGCTACTAGTTGTTCCAGACTTGGGTCGGCAGCAGTTGTTGCTAGGATATGGAAATTGGCTAGGCTTCTATTAAGCATATTCTGTGTATGGGCATCTAACTCTCGCTTAGCGGCTGCTAGGACTCTTTGCTGTTGCAACTTTCGCATTCTTTTTCTACGCTCAAAGGCTCCCTTACTGAACCATCCTCTCTTTTTATGAGGGAATGGCTCTTCCGACTGAGCTTTAAAGGCAAATATCCCTTCTTCCTGATCAGCAGAATACCCAGAGAGGGTAGGCTGGGAAGAGGTACCTTCACTCCTAGGTGAATCGGACAACTGACAATACACGTCTGAGGGTCCTTGATCAGTCATACTGTAAACTAACAAATAGTCAAATAACACATAACAATAAAATACAGATATTCACGTATTTTAAGAATTTATTTCCTAACAATTTAAATAATATATTAATGTCAGCAGAACACTCTTGTGGCTGAATCAGTGGCTAAGCTCTGATACCACCTCCTGTCGCAACCCCCGCCCCCTTATCTATCCCGGGAACGGGCGTCCGTGAACATTCGTTTGTGGTGGTATCAGTTTGTTAATTTACTAATTTGGCAGCGGAAATTACATCAGGATCGTAGTTAGGAAATGTTTATCAGAGTAAAACCACCATATTTTATATTAATAATCACATGGGTAAACCCAAGTTTCTTTATTACAATACGTTTATAGGATAAACCCTATTTTATTGAATTTAAAACATCGTCTTTTTGGTAACTTTTATAGCCACATTTTTCCAAGCCGTCAGTGCTCTCCAGCTGCCTTTTTACTAATTGGCTGTCACATGGTGTTACATGAAACGCGTTTTAAATACATTTGTCAGTGTGAAATACTGGTGAGTGAATCCCAGTTTAATCAAGAAACATTTTATCAATTAATACAGTATTGAGAGCGATCACATTGTTTATTTCTACACAATTACCCATTCAGTACTGCCAATCCTGACTGGTGGGTCATATTACACATTGGCTAACTCGTTGTCCAATGGTAATGTGTTCCACATTTTGTATACAAAACCCCAACATACCGGCAGTAATTGAAGAACTACAAAGACTCAATCACTGCTTAATCATATTGTAAAACAATTAAGGTTTTGTAAAATAGTTCACAAAAAGGTTTACAAAAAGCGGATAAACTCACATTGCTGTTTTAGATTTCTTCTAGGGTTTCCTGGTGTTAATCTATAATTTACACAAATGTACATATGTTAGTATAATAACCCTTTAATTATATTAATGATACCCTCTCCGAGACGGTAATCCAATAACTACGTCGGGCAGAACCACGACAGTTGTTACGGAACCCTGGATCAATCGGGCAGCGTAACTAATACGAAACTGAGGGTTATAATACTTACAACGAAGCAGAACCTCGCTAATTAGGGGGATATAATACCCGTATATTATGTCTACTACTTCAGAATTCGATTAGAAAGAAAAGAAATGAGCAAGTGGACTGAAGATCCGATGCATGCTATTTATAGTGCTTGATTCTCACCTTCTCGTGGCCCGCGTAAATGTAACACCCTTGCTATTATTTAATGATTTTCGTATAATTTAAGTCCATAATCATATTAAAAACTTTTACAATTTAAAGTAATACAACATAATGTGATTTAATTCATCGTTTTAGAATAACGACGAAACAACTTGCGGAAGCTTCACTTTTCGTGTGTTCGGTTCATTGCTTAGCTTGATCGTCTTCCGGTAACTCGGTTAGCACCTACATTTCATAAAACATGAAATGAGTTAGTCATATAGCGTTTATAACATGTCTAAACAAGTTCGCGAATCAAAACAGAACCAACAAACAATTTTCGCAAAACCTGCACCCCGTCGCGTCGCGCGACGCCCTTAAATCGGCAGAAGGTTTGCAGCTCGTTGCTGCATTTTCCAGCTCCGATTCTTTTCACGAAAACGTGCATAACTTTCAATCTACACATCCGTTTTACTCGATTCTTTTTCCTACGCGTCCGTAATTAAATTACGAACCCGTTTATCACCTTGGTTTGCAAAGAAATCTGATTTATCCACTATTGGCTCATAAATCCTTTAGGTGACTATTCGACCCGTTTGGTTTAAGTTACATTGCAAGAATGTTTTCAAGAGTCTTCTTTAACATTTCCTACCCATCCCAGGCTTAATAAGCGTTAGCGTTTCCACTCCCATTACGGGGCTCACGTACGCATTCACAAATCAAAGATTTATACGTATCTTACTAATCACTTAATCCACATTTAACTTCTTATTTTATTTTGTCACACCCCGATATTTCCACGTGTTACCGGTGGACCCGGTGGGGAGTATCCTGACGTAGTTGATATCATCATAGTCAAACAACACAAGTTATAAATGCACAGTGGAAGCAAAAGGTATGAATCACATTGCAAACCGAATAAATAGTAATATCAAAGTATTACAATGGTCTGTAAAAGATTCACAGGCGGATCAAAATATAAATAAGATCATTGTTCAACAGACTTTAACATCTAGAGTTGCAGGACTTGATTATTGATGCCTGGAGTAGCCAACCTATTTCATATAGTACCTACACTTAACCTTTTTGGAAAATACGTCAGTTTACACTGGTAAATAAAATTAACTGACTCATTTTGAAAAGAGTTTAAGAAAATTAGTTGAATGCACATGGCACAAAATATCTTCAATAACTTGGGATATTTATTTAAAAATAAACTTGTATACATTTTTACATGTTTGTCATCCATTTAGGACCCGGTTAGAAGAGCCGGTTTAATAAGATTTATAGACACACCACTTGGTATAATACCCACAAGAAGATACCCTTCTTGTGGACTACCTTTTTACATACGCAACTGTCAGGTTTATGCCTACACCCTGTGCTTAAATCGTGGCCATTTCTAATGAATGAGCCGAGGATATCCAGGACACGGTCATTAACCCCCCCAAAGGCATTGCATCAAACAAGACAGAATAAAACGGGTTATGCATCTTTTTAATCAATATTTGATTGTACGACTTCATACCCGACCAAGCGGTATTACTATAATACCGTACCCCAAGCCCGTATAGGGAAAATAAGTTAAAAGTATTTACCTGAGCAAAGTATAAATCACAACAGCAAGTGCACGTAGCTTTTACTGGGCTCCTAATCTGGAACGAAGGTTTTAATAACCTATTAGATTCCTAACGGGTCTTAACGAAGCCTAAACTTAGACCGGTTAGTTTTAAAGAAAGGTACACGGTTCAAAACGCAAGATTAAGCGAAGACCGGATTAGAATGTGATTTAGTCCCGACAAGTTTGAGGACTTGTATAATATGGGTAACTAAACACATTCTGGATTTTGACGTGAAAATGATAGGGTTTGACCCGTTTCGGTCAATTTATGCAAATTAGTTACATAAATCGAACCGAACGCGAATAACGCATTACGGGTAACCAAAAGAGTCACGAACAGGTTTCCTAAGTTAATATGCTTTAAATATGTTGTGATATCAGTAGGATACCTTCCATTATGCCCAAAACGAGTTTAATCTCAAATTAAGCCCCGTAGGGGTATTTTGGTCATTTTAAAGATTATAAAAGAGATTAAATAAAATTCTGAGATTCTGGTCTGAATTAATCAGTAAAACTACTTAATTTAATAGGTTATATCAGTTGGGGATAAGTCTTATATGACAAGAATGGTTTTAACCCATACTATGTGTTTAATACGCGTAAAAAGTCGTTTTAAGCGATTTCCGGGTTATAACAGGAAATCTGAGTTTTCTGATCAGGTTATAAAGTTCAAAATACTTCATTTATCTTATAAAATCAGTATCAAAAGATTTAGTATCAAAATGTCGTGTAAAACTCATTTTATAAACAAAAAGGGTATAATCGGTATTTACCGAATCAAGGCAATAACCCTAGGTTATGATCCGTTTAAAAAGAATTAAAAATCTTCAAAAATCCCAAAATATTATATTACATCAGTGGGTAAGAGGTTTGGTGTCAAAAATTGGGTTTAGATAGGCTTTATGCTAATTACGCCGTTTAATTAATAAAAAAGCTTTCTAATTACGCTATTGATCATAACTCCTAATCCAGGCCTCAAACTGATGTGAAAATTTAGGGACATGTTTATAAATCAGTAATAAAGATTGTTGTCCTCTCACATTTCCAAAATTCTCGTTTTAAGGTCAAATGGGCATTATGGTCAACATTAAGCAATTAACGGAAACGTGTAAATGAATCGGACAATCAACGAGCCAATCACAGAGGGTTATACTATCATATAACCCGGTCCTAATGAAGCTCTAAGGCATTTCTAAATCATGCTACTATGGGTCAGAACTGAAAGTCAAAGCAGAACTCAAATTATGTGACTTTCGATTACGAACCGGTCCTGAACTGAAAATTGTCGGGTCGGACATGCTTAGACATGTTCTTGCATTGATTACCAAGTTATATGAGTGGTAAAACTGGTTACACGTCATCTACATTGCTAATTATGTGTTAATTTGAAAATTAAGTTTCTGTTGACTTTTTCGGATTAAGTTTGACCCGACATTTGACATAGTTAGAGTGGAATTCAGAGGGTGCCCTTTTTAGGGTTTATTGCCCACATAAATACCAACTTATAACTACTTTTAGTTTGACTAATCACTGGACCATTAGTGATTAATCGTTAAGTCAAACCATAATTACGACGGTTTGACTTTAAGCTAATTAACTAAGTAAAACATGATTAAGGAAAGTTAAGGAAGCTTACCAAGGTCCTAATTACGACTAGAGATGCTTAGGGACTAATCTTGTGCTCCTGGAATGAAGTTATGAATGTTTCCAAGTGCAAGTGCTCAAAGTTGCAACAATGGTTCCTTATATAGTGAGTTTAATCTCACTAGATCATGCCAAGCAAGTCTACAAGTGATCTTTGATGCATCCCAAGTGTCCCTATACTCTAAAAACCAGTTGGGGCTGCCCATGGTATTGAAAACTAGCAATATAAGTCGGTTAAACGAGCTGAACTGGCACCTGTCAAGTTTCTGATGCTGGCGAAGTCTTACGGACCGTAAGGCTAAGGCCTTGCGGTCCGTATCCGCTTTTCAAAAACCATCGCCCAGGTCTGCTTCCTTACGGACCGTAAGGTGGATCCTTTGCGGGCCGTAAGCCTTCATCAGAAAACAAAAATTTGTAAACTTTCAAGCTTTGATCATGCAACTTTACAACTTCGAATCTTATGTCTTTTCCTTGTAGAAGGGACCATGTATCAGGCTGGCATACCTTTACATGTGCTGCCATGCATGATGAGGTTCTTGGATGCATTATGAATCCTTTTGAAGGAATTTGTCGTATGAAACATAGGATCCATTTCTTGTGCAAATTTGAATTATACATTATCAAAATACTCGGACTTGAATATATCAGATTTTTATAATATAGATTTGGGTCTTGGGATTTATAACGAGGTCGTTCAGAGGTATAAATTAACATGTCGACACTTTTAAATCCTGCCATACATCTTTAATTTGATCCGAGTTTATGACCTGTTTGCTTTACGTGACACGTGTCTTAACTTTATTGGACATAAATTTTCGAGGTGTTACATCCTCACCCCCTTAAAAGAAATCTCGACCTCGAGATTTACTGAAACAAATGAGGGTACTTTTCTTTCATTGTGGACTCTACCTCCCACGTGTACTCGGGACCTCTGCGGGCATCCCATTTAACCTTTACAATAGGCACATGCTTCCTCCGAAGCTTCTTAACCCGTCGATCCTCAATCGACAAAGGTTTTCCACAAATTTTAAGCTCTCGTCTATATGCTAATCCGTATGTGATCGGATTGTCGCGCTCCGGTCAAAGATAATATTTATAAGCCCAAATTACCCTTAACAAATAGCTAGTGGTAGCAAGGGGTCGATCCACGAAGAGTATGTGGTTTGCGAATGGATTTATTAGAACTAAATTGGTTGTCACAATTTATGAAGCTTGCTATGATATTCTTGTATTTGTGTTTTTGATGGAAGATATGAATTTATCTAAATGAATTGGTTTAAATGGATAACAACTACTAATTGATAATTATAATAAAAGTTTGGTTACTAGACAATAATAAGTAAAAGGAATCACACCCGGTTTCGGTAGTTGCAAAAAAATGGTTTCTACAAGTTTAAGGCTTCAATTCACATGTATACAATTAACGGATTTAGTGTACCGTGACTTAGGTGCTAATAACTATCAACGTTTCAATGAACGGACAAGAATACACTTTGTAATCAACACAAGTAAATCCTAACCAAGACAACGCATATTACACATAACCATTTCATAAAGTCATAACTTTTAACATCGCTCGACAGTTTATGAATTCGAAACAAATGTAAGCTATTGCCAAAGGTTTCTAAAATCATACACAAATTGTCACAAATTGAAGCAAGAACAATTCAAAACCATAAATTAAACAACTACCTACACCGGGGTGAAACCGAGATGATTAGCCGCTCATGGTTGACGGAGCTTGATCACCGGATAAATGAAACACCATGAACATCATCTTCAAGCTTGGAGGATAGAAAATGCAGAGTATTCTTGATGCAAGATGAAGGCTTGTAGAATATGATGGTGAAAATTGCAACTACGTAATGATGAATTTCTGGACTTGAACCAGGATATGGAAGTGTGGTGCTTCCTCTTCATCTTGAATGATCTTCTTTATATAGCCATGGAAGACTTGGAGTGTTTACACTTTCAAGCTTTGGAGCATTCAATTCATTCAAGACTTTTGATTGATCTCTCCATATGAACATGAAAGCTAGAGGATTTTGGAGGTGATTAATTTCTCCAAATGCTGCTCATAGTTAATGCTCTTGGCCCCCCAAGTCTTCAAAACCCGTATGTATTGCAAGAAGTCAAAGTTCCAATCAATAAAAGGCATCCAAGGAAGAAATTCCCCGGTTTTGAGTTCCCTTGCCCGTCCCCGACGCCCTTGGAACCCGTCCGGGACGACCTCTAGATTTTGCTGTTTCGTCCGAAACTGTTTTCTTCATAACTTCTTCGTTATAGCTCCGTTTTACGCACCGTTTTCGCCCACGTGCTCGTAATTCAGCCCTCTATCATAATATCTTTCAATATCTTCATGTTAACTCCATTAAAATTCCCTAAAACACATCCAATCTTCGAGGTTAACCCGGTTTTTGTTCATTTCACATCCCCGGTTGATGACGTTTGATCCCGGTGACCCGTAAAGCTCCCAATTAGCTCCTTAATCTTCACAAGACCTACAAAACATAATTCCTTTTACAAGTAGGTTATTCGATATTAAACATATGTAAAAACATTAAGTTAAGCACAAACGATAACCAGTTTTCGACCACGTATCACATCCCCACACTTGTCTTTTGCTTGCCCTCAAGCAAATCTGTTTTTCACTTTCGCGTGGGTCGAACAATGAACACACTTCCCATTCCCGAGACAAAGGTTAAGGTCTATTGTCATACAAAAGTTCAAACCTTTTACAATTTCCGGAATATTTAGCAATAAATGATAAATCACATATAAATGGTTATCTAAGATTAACCCGCCCTTGAAACTAACAATTCATACATATCCCTCACAATGTTCTCTCCACTCGGCTTATAGTTTGGCTAATATGTAATGTATTAGCACTTCAATCATTAATCGCTCAAACCGATTAGAACACGTACCCGCATAAGCTTGCAACTCAATCATTCTCCACCAACGATCACGAATACTAATCACAAGTCATAAGGTCTTTGTAAGGGTTGTAACGGGGCTAGGCTAAGGGTAGGAAATGTGATATTTTAAAGTGGCTAAGGTGATGAAAATTCGATTTTTATTACAAAACAACGAATCTACGCACAACTAACTACCAATATCAAACTAGAAGGCAACAAGCTTTCACCTTTTATTTCTCAACTAAGAACACATATTTTTGTTCTTTTCTCAACAATTTTCTCGTCTTTTTCATAACATTTTCTGATTTTTCTCTTTTTTTTTTATATGCAAACAAACAAACAACTATACAAACTTGACTCCTATAATCGAATTTCCATCACACGGGTTAAAAACAAAAAGGCTTATGGTTGTTGGCTAAGTGGGTTGTCAAACGAAGGTTTAGGCTCAATATCGGCTACTAGGGGATAATTTTTGGGTAAGGGTATAAGAATGGTTTAAAAAGGAAAAGGTTCACCTAATGCCTTAATCATTCTCGTGCTCGTATTCGGTCTATGGTCTCAAACGTATCAAAAGATGCAAGTTCTACAATACATGACTAATGGTCCACTCAAACAAAGAAATATGTGTATATATGATGTATAAACGTGGCTTAAAATCTCACTTTATAAGGGTATGATATGTGATATGCATCAAAAGCTAGTTCCTTAGGCGAATTATTCCCAAATAACCACCCGTTACATACCCGTCATGCAATTAGTTTGAACTTAACTATGACAAAAGACCAAATGGATTGTGCCATCCCTCGTTGACTTAGCTACTTGTGCTTTTAAGATTGCTTTTAAACGGGAAACTTTTGAAAAATTTTTGAAATTTTTCCCCCATCCCCACACTTGAGGTAAACATTGTCCTCAATGTGTAGTATTTAAATGAGTGGGTCAAAATCTAAAACTTTTGCTACTCCCCCATCCCCACACTTGAGGTAAACATTGTCCTCAATGTGTAAGAACTAGAGTTTTAAAACGCACAAGGGATGTGACACGGCTAACCCTCCCAAAGTTTCACCCCGGCTTTCAAACATTTAACAAACAATCCACTTATTATTAATAATCAAGGTAAAATGGAAACGCATGCACCTGATTTTTGTCGTTTGAAGCCCATATCTTCTTCTCTTCATAAAAACGGTTGTCTCACGACTCATCATGTACCTACAAATTCTAACCCTTGTGTAGAAGCATGCTTCTCACAACCATCAAAATTTGTTAGTTACCTAGTTCTACCATTTTTAAGAAAATATTACCAAGTCATGCATTATTTTACCTTTATTTATATGGAACAACAAATAAAATACGAAATAAAAATAAAGCACACCAAATAAACAACACAAAACATACCATACTTCTTCAAAACCCTAAAAATTGCAAAACAAGAGACTTGGATGAACACTCTTCAAAACCCTAAAAATTCGCGACTAGAAATCTTGCAAACGAGCAAGAATTGATGGAAACCGTTATGTGGGTTTTGTTCCTCTCGAAAAACTACACAATTTAGACTCAAGAATCAACTGATTTGGTGGAGAATTGAAGAAGTTGTGAAGGTTTGAAGGTGTGGAGAATTTGGTGTTTTTTTTTTTAAACGATTTTTTTTATATTAAAAACGATTTTTTTTTTATTAAAAACGAATTTTTTTTTTATTAAAAATGAATTTTTTTTTAATCAAAAAAAGATTTTTTTAAAATTTTTTTTTTTTTATTAAAAACTAATTTTTTTTTAATTAAATTTTTTTTTAATTAAAAACGAATTTTTTTTTTCAAAAACTAGCCCGTCGCCGATGGCTTGTGGTTTGAGCAAAAGTCCCCGACGGCTTAACAGCCTGTCTACGGGATTTGGTGGGCGACGGCTATTTCTGAAGCCCGTCGGCGACGGCTTGAAGCCCCGTCGCCGACGGCTAACCTTTTTCAATTTTTTTTTTTGAAAAATATGTTTAAAAATAAGCACTTTTAATAAATGGACTATGTTTATAAAAAAATCCTAAAAAATATTAAAAATCTTTTTGTGATTTTTATTATAAGAAAAAAAAAATTATGAAAAATCGTACGTAACGAATTGTAACGATTCTACCACCCCCTAAACTAATCGTGTATTGTCCTCAATGCACAAACAAATTCTAAAAACATACCTTACGTCTTCAAAATCCCGTTTATGATTTCCGGACTTCACATAATCAAATAAGGTTAGTAGGAAACGAAAACGATTATATCTAAATTACTCAAACAATTTAAAACTATACACAATTCTAACTAAAATGTTACAAGTCCTTTTTAAACCTCCCAATAGCTTGGGAGGACGAGAGGTCTCGTGAGGGTTATATAGGGAACACACCCACAACGTTCATTTAACACCTCATGGTGGTCGAATGGCGTGCTTGCCGTCCACGAGCTCCTCGAAATCACCCACCGGTGATTCGTACCATTTGTTGCCAAAAGGTCCAAACTTCCTCACCTCATTTTCGTTCTTCTTTTCTAGAGGTGACTTTTTCGCCTTCTTCTTCTTGACCGTCTTCTTCTTTGTTTCTCCAAACCTACCAACCATAGCACATATCTTTTTGTTTGGATTCATGTCCTTTTTAGGACACTTATCCTCACCGAGCGGGTTAGTGAAATTTGGAAAAACATTTAATTTCAATTCCCGGTCCCCAAACTTCATGCTTACCGTTCCCGTTGCACAATTTATTATGGCATTAGCAGTTGCGAGGAACGGTCTACCCAGTATGACTATCAGTTGGGTGTCCTCAACACACCCAACATAGTCTACTACCAAAAAATCAACTAGATAGTAGCAATCATCCACTTTAACAATCACATCCTCCACCATCCCCCTTGGATGCGTGGGAGTCTGATCGGCCAATACTACGGGAGTATCAAACTTTTTCAATGGACCAAAATCATATTGGTCATACAAACTCCCGGGCAAGATGCTCACACAAGCTCCAAGATCGAGGAGCGCCCTCTCAATTTTGAAAGTTCCAATTTGAATTGGAATAAGAGGATCTCCCGGATCTTGAGCTTTTTGGGGGAGCGCACTTGATAAAACGGCACTAACATGTGATACCAAATCAACCGGTTCGGGAAATTTATTGTGCCGTTTTTCAATGCTCAACTCTTTCAAGCATTCCACATGAGCCGGAACCTTTTTAATGTCATCGAGTAACAGTAAATTAATTTTTGCTTGTTTAAAATTTTCCCACCTCTCGTCCTTTGGTGGGCACCGTTCTTCAAATTTTGATGCATTAATCGGGTTAAGTTGATTTAAACAATTTTCACAAAAAGATTTTTTAGTTACATTTTCAATTTTACTTTGTGAAGTCGTTTCTTGTTCATTTTCAATTTCCGGCTCATTATTTATATTTTCCACTACACCATCAACGAATTGTGGTGTTGGAATGCTTTCAACATTACATACTTCATCATTTAAAAGAATACTTACCGCGCTAACGCGTGCATTCCTCAAGTTGCTTGTGCTAGGACCTTGATGTTTCGGGTTCACTGTAGTGTCACTTGGAAGCTTTCCCGTGCTTCCTTTCATTTGAGCCATCTCCTCCGCGAGTTGGCCCACTTGCTTCTCCAACGCCTTATGGGATTTATCTCGTACCTCAAATTCTTTCCTTACTTCGGTTGTAAGGGTGGTCATAGCATTCATGAGAGCGTCCATTTTAGAATTGAATGGATCGTCACCTTGAGAGTTTGATGGACCACCCGCATTTCCACTTTGGTTGTAACCACGTTGATAATTACCTTCACTATTTTGATACCCTTGATTACCCCCTTGATTATAATTCCTTTGGTAACCCCCTTGGTTATAATTCCTTTGGTAACCCCCTTGGTTACCACCTTGACGATTGTTGTACGACGACCCACCTTGACCACCTTGATTACCCGCTTGGAAATTCGGATTCATTTGATTCGAAGAATTACCATACCGGAAATTAGGGTGATTCCTCAAACCGGGGTGGTAAGTGTTGGAGTTCATATCGTATTGGCTCTGGTCTCCATACACTTGATTTACTTCCGCGGTGGCTTGGCAATTCTCGGTCCGGTGACCGATGTCACCACATTCTTCACATACGCTATATTGTACCGCACCCACTTCCTTCTTCTTCATGCGGGCCAATTCTCGCTCCAACGTATCAATCCGATCCTTAGAATTTGCATCACGATCGGGCCAAGACCTTGAGGTAGGGTGCTTTTTGGCTCGGTCGGCCGACTCTTTCGCCTTTGATCTCTTGCTCATTCTTTCTAGGAATTCCCAATCGTCATCCTCGTGATTGCTTAATAGAGTTCCATTGCTGGTCGATTCAAGGTGGTTCCACGTCTCATCATCCAAACCCCTCACGAAGCATTTAACCAACTCCCACCTTTCGATTTGATGATGTGGGCATTTCCGCATCAATTCTTTGAATCGAGTGAATGCTTCATGTAACGGTTCACTCGATAGTTGCTGAAATGACCTTATTTCATCCCGTGCATCATCGGTCTTCGACATTGAATAGTATTCATCTAGAAAGACTTGTTGCATTTCTTCCCATGTTCGGATGCTATTCGAGGGAAGTGTGAGAAACCATTGCTTTGCTTTATCTTTCAACGAAAATTGGAACAAGCGAAGTTTGACCTCCTCTAATGCAAAGTTGTGCCCCCCGATAGTGTTACAAATGGAGGAAAACTCCGCCAAATGCGTGTACGGCTCCTCATTAGACCTCCCATTGAAATGGGGAAGTATGTTGATGTAGTGGGGCTTGCAATCGAACATCCTTCTTTCACATACTATAGGAGAGTCATTGTCGGTAACTACCGGTCGAAAACGGTCATTCACTCCTCGTGGAGGTTGTTGATGACGTGGTGGACCGTTAACTTCTTGGTTGACCGGTCTTCGATTATCCCTTCTATCACCTCTTCGATCTTCTTTTCGATTTCCACCTTGGTCACCCATTTGATAACCTCCCCCCACGAAACGAGGAATCCGATTAGGATTACCATTGTTGTTATTGTTGTTTCGTGGTTGGCGATTATTCCCGTAACCGTCATTCATCCCCACATAATTGGCATTTGGATAGCCAAACTCCTCACCTTCAAATCCTGGATTATTATAAATATTACCCCGATTCACGTACCCCCAATCTCCGTTATCATTGACCCGATCATCATAATAGCCCCCGTCATCCGAATTTTCCGTATGAATGCTTACATGCTCCGGCGATTGATAACCGGGAACACTATAAGGTTCGTCATCGGGGATGGCGTTCCTCAAATCTTCTAAGTTGAACAATGGATCTTCGTTCGTGGGATTGCCACGATACGTTTGTTGATGAAGGTTTTGTTGTTGGGGTGTTCTTTGGTTGTTGTTGGGACTTTGGTTTTGGAAAGGTGGTGTGGGTGGTCCGGTATTGATGTTACCACCCGGTTGTTCTTGAGGCATATGTTGAATATTTGGAATGGGAGGGAGATTGCTTTGGTATTGAAATTGGTGTGGAATTGGGTTTTGGTTTTAATTTTGGTTTGCCATTGAATTGCTTTCAATGGATGGTGTATATGGTGAATTGGTGTTGGGTTGATTAGAAGCAAGTGTTGCTTCTAACCAAGTGGCTAAGTTTCTTCGAACTAAACGCTCAACCTCCGGTTCGAACACTAGTGGTGAGGTTCTACCGGAATTCCTTGTATGCATGCACTATTTGTAAGTATAACCTGCACAAGTAACACACCCGCGTAGCAAGAAAATAGAGAAATAGCAAAGAGAAACAAAGCACCTTAATCACAAAAAAAAAATTCTGAAAATTATTACAAAAATTATGAAAATTATCCAAACACAAAGCGCACGAACTCCCCGGCAGCGGCGCCAAAATTTGATCGGATTGTCGCGCTCCGGTCAAAGATAATATTTATAAGCCCAAATTACCCTTAACAAATAGCTAGTGGTAGCAAGGGGTCGATCCACGAAGAGTATGTGGTTTGCGAATGGATTTATTAGAACTAAATTGGTTGTCACAATTTATGAAGCTTGCTATGATATTCTTGTATTTGTGTTTTTGATGGAAGATATGAATTTATCTAAATGAATTGGTTTAAATGGATAACAACTACTAATTGATAATTATAATAAAAGTTTGGTTACTAGACAATAATAAGTAAAAGGAATCACACCCGGTTTCGGTAGTTGCAAAAAAATGGTTTCTACAAGTTTAAGGCTTCAATTCAAATGTATACAATTAACGGATTTAGTGTACCGTGACTTAGGTGCTAATAACTATCAACGTTTCAATGAACGGACAAGAATACACTTTGTAATCAACACAAGTAAATCCTAACCAAGCCAACGCATATTACACATAACCATTTCATAAAGTCATAACTTTTAACATCGCTCGACAGTTTATGAATTCGAAACAAATGTAAGCTATTGCCAAAGGTTTCTAAATCATACACAAATTGAAGCAAGAACAATTCAAAACCATAAATTAAACAACTACCTACACCGGGGTGAAACCGAGATGATTAGCCGCTCATGGTTGACGGAGCTTGATCACCGGATAAATGAAACACCATGAACATCATCTTCAAGCTTGGAGGATAGAAAATGCAGAGTATTCTTGATGCAAGATGAAGGCTTGTAGAATATGATGGTGAAAATTGCAACTACGTAATGATGAATTTCTGGACTTGAACCAGGATATGGAAGTGTGGTGCTTCCTCTTCATCTTGAATGATCTTCTTTATATAGCCATGGAAGACTTGGAGTGTTTACACTTTCAAGCTTTGGAGCATTCAATTCATTCAAGACTTTTGATTGATCTCTCCATATGAACATGAAAGCTAGAGGATTTTGGAGGTGATTAATTTCTCCAAATGCTGCTCATAGTTAATGCTCTTGGCCCCCCAAGTCTTCAAAACCCGTATGTATTGCAAGAAGTCAAAGTTCCAATCAATAAAAGGCATCCAAGGAAGAAATTCCCCGGTTTTGAGTTCCCTTGCCCGTCCCCGACGCCCTTGGAACCCGTCCGGGACGACCTCTAGATTTTGCTGTTTCGTCCGAAACTGTTTTCTTCATAACTTCTTCGTTATAGCTCCGTTTTACGCACCGTTTTCGCCCACGTGCTCGTAATTCAGCCCTCTATCATAATATCTTTCAATATCTTCATGTTAACTCCATTAACATTCCCTAAAACACATCCAATCTTCGAGGTTAACCCGGTTTTTGTTCATTTCACATCCCCGGTTGATGACGTTTGATCCCGGTGACCCGTAAAGCTCCCAATTAGCTCCTTAATCTTCACAAGACCTACAAAACATAATTCCTTTTACAAGTAGGTTATTCGATATTAAACATATGTAAAAACATTAAGTTAAGCACAAACGATAACCAGTTTTCGACCACGTATCAGTATGTGGTATGACTAGTGACTAATCAGCTAGACATTTCTTTAGATTGCAGATGTGGAATACATTGTGAATACCGCTGAGCTCTTCAGGTAAGTTTAACTTATAAGCAACCGATCCGACACATTCGATGATCTCGAATGGTCCTATGTATCTCGGGCTTAACTTACCTTTCTTACCAAATCGCATTACCTCTTTCCAGGGTGATACTTTAAGTAGAACTTTATCACCAACCTCAAACTTTAGAGGTTTACGCCTTAAGTCCGCGTAGCTTTTCTGCCTATCCCTGGCAGCTTTGAGACGATCGCGTATTTGCACAATCTTATCTGTCGTCTCCAGGACTATTTCAGGTCCTGTCAGTTGGACATCTCCAACTTCTGCCCAACAAACGGGCGTTCAACACTTTCTACTGTACAAGGCCTCGAAAGGCGCAGCCTTAATGCTTGTATGATAGCTATTGTTATAAGAGAACTCGATTAATGGCAGGTGGTTATCCCAACTACCACCTAAGTCAATCACACATGCACGAAGCATGTCTTCCAAAGTTTGGATTGTACGCTCACTCTGCCCGTCCGTCTGAGGATGGTAAGCCGTACTAAAATTTAAGCGCGTGCCCAAAGATTGTTGGAAACTTTTCCAAAAATGTGATGTGTACCTAGTATCTCTGTCAGAGATAATAGACACTGGTACGCCATGCAGAGATACAATCTTATCTACGTACAATTGGGCTAGCATGTCGGAGCTATAGGTCTCCTTAATGGGTATGAAATGTGCTGACTTAGTCAGTCTATCTACTATCACCCATATAGTATCATTCCTTTCTTTGTATTTGGTAACTTGGTGATGAAATCCATTGTCACCATTTCCCACTTCCACGTGGGAAGTTCAGGCTGTTGTAGCAAACCTGACGGCTTCTGATGTTCGGCTTTGACTTGCGCACACGTCAAACATTTAGCTACATAGGCAGCTATAGACTTCTTCAAGCCTATCCACCAGAAATTTGTTTTCAGATCCTGGTACATCTTGTCAGCTCCAGGATGAACGGAGTATTTAGAACTGTGGGCTTCCTGGAGGATAACATCTCGAAGTCCTCCATAAACTGGAACCCATATTCGCCAATTTAACCTTAGAATTCCGTCCTTGCCATAGGATAACTGTTCTTCAGTTACTCCTAACTTTTCTTCAGGATAGTTAGCTTCTAGCACAGCTTCCTTCTGCGCAGCTAACAACCTTTCATTCAAACTATTCTTTATCTCAATGCTCTTGGCATTGATTCTTATAAGCTTCATTCTTTCCTTTCGACTCAAGGCATCAGCGACTACATTCGCCTTGCCGGGATGGTATCTTATTTCACAAACATAATCATTCAAAGTTTCCATCCAACGTCGCTGCCTCATGTTCAAGTCCTTCTGATTGAACAGATGTTGAAGGCTCTTGTGATCAGAATAGATCACACACTTAGTTCCATACAAGTAGTGCCTCCAAAGTTTTAGTGCAAATACAACGGCACCCAACTCCAAGTCATGGGTGGTGTAGTTCTTTTCGTGCACCTTTAACTGTCGAGAAGCATAGGCAATAACCTTGCTTTTCTGCATAAGCACACATCCCATACCTGTGTGCGATGCATCACAATATACTACAAATTCTTCAATCCCTTCAGGCAATGTCAACACTGGTGCATTGCTTAGCTTCTGCTTAAGGATATCAAAGGATTCTTGTTGCTTCGGTCCCCAGTCAAACTTAATATTCTTCCTAGTCAAAGAAGTTAGGGGTGTAGTAATCCTTGAAAAGTTTTCAATAAAACGCCTGTAATATCCTGCCAATCCCAAGAAGCTGCGAATTTCTGTGGGCGTCTTCGGCACTTGCCAATTCATGACAGCTTCAACTTTAGCGGGATCTACCTGGATTCCACGTTCACTAACCACATGTCCAAGAAATTGGACTTCACGAAGCCAAAATTCACACTTAGAGAATTTGGCGTAGAGCTTTTCTCGATGAAGCAGTTTCAGAATGCAATGGAGGTGCTTCTCATGGTCAGCTCGACTCTTTGAGTAAATAAGAATATCATCGATGAAGACGATGACAAATTTATCCATGTAAGGCTTGCAGACGCGGTTCATGAGATCCATGAATGCGGCTGGTGCATTAGTGAGTCCAAAAGGCATCACTAAGAACTTGTAATGACCATAACGAGTCCTAAATGCAGTCTTATGTACATCATCATCCTTGACCTTCAGTTGATGATATCTTGACCTTAAGTCGATCTTGGAAAAATAACTCGCTCCTTGAAGTTGATCGAACAAGTCGTCAATCCTGGGCAATGGATACCTATTCTTGATAGTAACTTTGTTAAGTTCATGATAATCGATGCATAGCCGCATCGATCCATCCTTCTTCTTGACAAACTAGATTGGTGCTCCCCATGGAGACGAACTAGGTCTAATAAAACATTTGGCTAGCAAATCATCTAGTTGTGTCCTCAATTCCTTCATCTCTATTGGTGCCAACCTATAATGCACTATTGCAACAGGTGTTGCTCCAGGAATAATGTCAATCCTGAACTCCACTTGCCTATCTGGGGGTAAACCAGGTAGTTCTTCAGGGAATACTTCTGGATATTTAGAGATAATGGGTATGTCTTCGATCTTAGGCTTTGGTTCATCAATAGTTACTTGCGCCATGTAGATAACACAACCCTTCGTCAAACACCTTGATGCCTTGAGCATGGACACTTGCTCAGGCATTCCGTACTTAGTATCTCCTTGAATTGTCAAAGGCTCGCCATGAGGAGTTCTGACAACTACTTGCTTCTTTGCACAAACGATTTGGGCTTGGTTGCTAGACAACCAATCCATGCCTATTACTATATCGAAACCGGCTGATTTCAAGGGAAGTAAGGATAATGGAAAAGAGTGGTTCCTAATGGATATAACACATCCATCTAACATGGTTAATGTTATTTCTATGGTTCCATCGGCTAATTCCACCTCATATTTCACACTTAAGGTTTAACAGGTAAATTCAGCAACTTACAAAACTTATTATCTACAAATGACTTATCCGCCCCTGAATCAAACAATACCCTCGCATAAACATCATTTATAAGAAAGGTACCTGTTATCACGTTATTATCCTGCACTGCCTCCTTAGCATCCATTCTGAAGACCCTAGCGTTGGTCTTTTTACCTTCTTCTGGTTTCTTGGCATATTTTGGGTAGTTCGACTTAATGTGCCCTTTCTCATTGCAGTTGTAGCAGGTCGCATCCTTTAACTTTTTGCAATCTAAGGTCTTGTGTTCCTTGGATTTGCAGATCCCACATCCAAAAGTCCTTGATTGTGTCTGCGAGTTCGATTCCAATCTACACTTTCCAAAGTGATGTTTCCGACAAACTTTGCATCTGGGTTTCTCACCCGACTGTTGGTTACCTTTGTTGAACCCTGAACTCTTCTTGTTCTCATGGTTCCCTTTGTGTTTCTTGTCTGAACGACGTGAGTTATCATCCTCACGCTTTCTCTTACCTTCTTCAGAATTCTTTAGCGATCTCAACCTGACCGCATCTAAGGTAAGAGACAAAGATAGATCAGCTGCTGATCTAAAAGTAGCAGGTCTTGAAGCCTTAACACTGGTTTTAATCTCGGGGGCTAAACCCCCAATGAAGCGAGCAATCCTTTTGGGTTCTGGTGTCACAAGGTAAGGAACCAATCTTGACATCGTGTTGAAGATTGTAAGATAAGCTTGGCAATCTAGGTTTTGCATAACCAACGATAAGAAATTTGACTCAATTCTTTCAACCTCATGCTGAGGGCAGTAATTCTCCTCAATAAGAACAACAAACTGATCCCATGTCAGATTGTAGAGTGGGATCTTTCCGGCTGCTTGAATGAGAGACTTACACCATGCTAATGCCTCTCCCTTGAATGATTGGGATACATACTTCACTACATCCCTTTCAGCACAACCGCTGATATCGACCACGGTGTCCATTTCATCTAACCAAGTCATACAGTCAATTGCCCCCTTCTCCCCAGTGAAATCCTGGGGTTTGCAGGAAACACAGTACTTATAAGTACAGGACTTGGTACGTGGTTTATCATCAAATACTATCCCCTTGGATGGAACACTGTTTTGGTTTGAGGAGTGTCGATCATCATCTTTCTTTGGCTCATCTTTCTTAGAGGGTGGCTTGCTGTGAGCCTCTGAATGAGTCTTAGGCTTGGAATGCGGTGCGGACAGGGTCCTATTTCGAGTCCCGCTAGATTCATTGTACTGCCGCTCTATAGCTTTTGTAACAACATTGTCTATTAATGCTTACAGTTCTGCACCCGCTATGTTAATTCGGGTATTATCATGATCCCCCCTTGGGTGACTGTTGATCTCATCCGAGTCAGCCATGTAGTTTGAACTGTTACATAAGATATTAACAATAATTTATTTGGGAGTTTATTATGGAATTGTCTTTTATGGCAATTCATTAACCATGGTAAGCACAGACGATATTTGGTTAATTTGTTAATCATATTTATTTAGGATTCTTATTATAACTTATCCTAATTATAAAACAATAACAGTATTATTAATGGCACAAAAGGCCTAGTCACAAGGACATTCTAAATCATAAGCCATGATTTCAGAGAATCACGGCATTAAGGTTTGAACATAGTTCTTTACCTTTTTCTGACAGGGAGTCGCAGACTACAATTGTCTTTTGTCTTATTTGACATTTATTATGGCCCGTAGGCACTACATCACCAATGGATGTTTAATATGTGATCATCTTAATTGATGATTTAAACCCATGATTTATAGATCATCAGGTTAGGATAGGAATCTTTTGAAGAATTCCTAATATAAGAATGACGTGTGTGATTTTAACGAATCACGTCTGCCAGGAGTGTTAACATGTTTTCAGATGTTAACAAGGATTTGAATCTTTTTAAACAGGCCTTACCATCTTGGCCAAGTCTTATAATGACATGCAGGCTAGGTTATACCCTTAAGATTCTTTAATTAATATTTAATAGGCAGATTATTTTAAGAGGAACAATTTTTAATTTATTTATTTCATGTATAATATATTTATGCATATAATGACAAAATGAAATTTTTAAATTTAACATTCCATTAAACATTAAAAGGAGTACACATTACCCTAAACGGGACTTTTAACAGAAATAACTTGCCCACACAAGGGCTAAACTGATAATACAAGTCCTCGCAGGGACTGATTACTAAGATAGTTGTCCACGCAGGGACTAAAGAAAGACAAGTCCACGCAGGGACTAAAGACAGACAAGTCCACGCAGGGACTAAGTACATAGATGGATGTCCACGCAGGGACTTGATTGAAATAAGGAAATACAACAATACATATAGGGATTCAATGATCCCTCTTCTTCTTTCCTTTTAACAAGCTTGCTAGGCCCTTGAGAAATCCTCGGTTGTTCCTACGCTCTTCTTGAAATTCTCGTTCTACCCTGTTTAGTCTTTGGAGGATTTCCTCCTGTTCTGGTGGGGAAAACCGTGGTGGCTGCGGCTGGTGCTGAAACGGAGGTCGAGCAGGTATTTGATACCCATGAGCTGGGTATCCCACTCCCCAGGGGGCTCCATATGGTCCTTCAGGATGAAGGGCGTTGTAGTTTGCTGCTACAAGGTATGGGTCGGCTTCAGCATAGTTGTAGTTAGTGTGAGCCGGCTGCTCAAATGGATCGTACATCGTTGGACCGGCGTATGTAGGAATCGGGTTACCAAAACCCAATGGTGGCGGCGCAATAGGTGCAGAATCTACCTCTGAAACTGGATTTGAAGGCCCACCCATTTGTGGGTCTTCATGCAGTGGCGGATAGTGACTGCCACTAGAGTGTTGGGGGGTGCTAAAATGAAAATCCCTTTCTCGCACGGACATTCGTGCGCCTGTTCTTCTACGCCTCGGTGGTTCAGGAGGTTCTAGTTGTACTGGCGGCAGTGGTGGTGGTGGCGTGACTACCACGAAACGCGAAACCTCGGAGGGATCCTGCTGCTGCTACTGCTGGTGAGGCGATGAATGGTGAGAGGGTGTAAAATACCATTCATACTGGTTAAATCTCGCCTGGTAGCTGTCTGGGCCACGGTAAGGTGATCCATGGAAGGATGACCCATCTGAAATCTCGATGGGGTGAGTAGGTGTCCCAGAAGGTAGTTCAACAGGATCCGTGTCTTCATCTATATCCATTCCCTGAGCTTCAGGAAAATGGTCTTCAGGGCCCAATGGGTTAAAACCCACTGGTTCTTCAATATAGTTTTCCGGGTTGAACCGGCCCTGGAAGACAGGAGTGGGGTCGCCAAAGGAATGGTGCGAAAGGGATCGCTGCAACGGCAAGAAGGAGTGGCGTGAGTCTTCGGGCTCGTTCTCTGATTGCGGCCCAAAGGAGTGACGATAAGGAGGCGTTGAGCTAAACGAGGCAGATCGCCTAGCGGGCTCCGAATAGATCCTCCAGTCTCCTTGAGGACCGGCACTCATGGTAGCAGAAGGAGTTCACCGGTGTGAAGGCCCGGCCTCGTGATCGTTGGGGGCGTGGATTGGCCCCTTGCCTCGTCCTCCTCTTCGGAACCTCGGTGGCATATTTCCTGTCAAACAAATGAAAGAAATAACAAAGAAATATAAAGGACAAAGTTAGAATTAAAAACAATTTGGATTAGTCCTAAGTCCTTTGTCTAGACTCGAGAATGTGCAACTGTGTAACTGATATTAAACACAAAAGGCTAGTGTTTAATTCACTCAGTGTTGGCTCTGATACCAACCTGTCACACCCTGATATTTTCACGTGTTACCGGTGGGCCCGGTGGGGAGTATCGTGTCGCAACCCCCGATCCCTTATCTGTCCCGGGAACGGGCGGACGCGAGCTCAGAGTTTGGTGGTATCAGTTGGTTAATCTGGCAGCGGAATTTACATCAGGACCGTAGTTAGGAAATGTTTATCAAAGTAAAACCACCATACTTGATATTAATAAACACATGGGCAAAACCCAAGTTTCTTATTACAGTACATTTATAGGGACAAACCCTATTTTACTGAATTTAAAACATCGTTTATTAGGTAACTTTTATAGCCACTTATTTTCCAAGCCGTCAGTGCTCTCGAGCTGGCTTTTTCCCAGTTGGCTTTCACATTGTGTTACCTGAAACATGTTTTAAAAATATTTTGTCAGCGGGAAATACTGGTGAGTGAATCCCAGTTTAATTAAGAAACATTTTATCAATTAAAACAGTATTGAGAGCGATCACATTGTTTATAACTACACAATTACTCATTCAGTATTGTCAATCCTTGACTTGTGGGTCATATTACACATTGGCTAACTCGTTGTCCAATGGTAACGTACTGTCATTCCGACTTACTACTCGCAAGTAATAAATTTTGTATACAAAACCCCAACATACTGGCAGTAATTGAAGAACTACAAAGACTCAATCACCGCTTAATCGCATTGTAAAACATTTAAGGTTTTGTAAAATATTACAAGAAGGTTAATAAAAAGAGGATAAACTCACATTGCTATCTTAGACTCCGCGTAAGGGTTTCCTGGATATAATCTATAATTTATACAAATGTACATTGGTTAGTATCATAACCCTTTGAAAATATTAATGATACCCTCCCCGAGACGGCATTCCAACAACTACGTCGGGCAGAACCACGACAGTTGTTACGGAACCCTAAATCAATCGGGCGGCGTAACTATTACGAAATTGGGGTTATAATACTTACAACGGAGCAGAACCTCGCTAATTAGGGGTATAATACCCGACTATAATGCTTATAACTTCAGAAATTCGTTTAGAAAGAAAGAAATGAGCGACGAAAAGTGAAACCCGATGGCCTGCTTATATAGTTGCTGAAACTGGTCTCCACGCGACCCGTGTAAGGTACAGACAAGGGTTACGCGTCCCGCGTCAACCCTGGTCAACAGAATAGCTTAGCTGATTCGATGTGTAGGTCCGCCACGATGTCGACACGTGTCGACTTAGGATGTCTCCGCGTTTGATGATCTCTAGCGGCCCGCGTAAGAGTTAAGGTGAGCTTACGCTGCCCGCCTGAACTAAAGAAATTAGTGAAGTCCGGTCTACACCTTCATACCGCCCGCGTGAAATGTTGGGGTGGGTCTACGCGGCCCGCCTTGACTTATTATTTCTTGTTTTTAATTTATTTTAAATACTATAACGTATTTCGGGTTTGGTTTTCACGTATGGGGTGCAATATAAGACATATAAGAGTATTTTAAAATATACTAGAGTGTCAGAAATATTATGAGGGTGTTGGTTTTACCGAGGGTTGTTACATTCTCCCCACCTTATTTTAGAGCTCGTCCTCGAGATCTACTGGAACAAGTGCGGATATTTCTTTTGCATTTCAGATTCAAGCTCCCATGTGTACTCAGGTCCTCTTTTGGAGTCCCACTTTACTTTGACCAGAACTAGTCTCTTATGTTTGAGATTTTTGATTTTCCTGTCTTCAATCTGTAGATGCCTTTCTACAAACTTGAGTGGTTCATTTACCTCTATATCCTTAAGAGGTACTATCAGTGATTCATCAGCTAAACACTTTTTGAGATTAGATACATGAAACACATCATGTATTCCTGCCATTTCTTCTGGCATTTGTAGCTGATAGGCTACAGGTCCTATTCTTCTAATAATCTCAAAAGGTCCAACATACCTGGGACTTAGCTTTCCCCGTTTGATGAATCTTACCACTCCTTTCCATGGAGAGACTTTTAATAATACTTTATCTCCTACTTGAAACTTCAATGGTTTGCGTCGGTTATCAGCATAACTCTTCTGTCTATCACGTGCTGCTTTCAGTCGTTCCTTGACTTGAATGATCTTGTCGGTTGTTTCTTGCACTATCTCAGGTCCAGATAGTTGCTTTTCCCCAATTTCTGCCCAACAGACTGGGGTTCGGAACTTTCGTCCATAAAGTGCTTCGAATGGTGAAGCATTGATACTTGTGTGATAACTATTATTATATGAAAATTCTATTAAAGGTAAGTGATCGTCCCAATTACCTCCGAAATTGATTACACAAGTTCTAAGCATGTCTTCCATTGTCTGAATTGTCCTTTCACTTTGTCCATCCGTTTGTGGATGATAAGCTGTACTTAGCTTTAACTTAGTTCCCATTGCCTTTTGGAAACTTAACCAAAAATGAGAGGTAAACCGACTATCTCTATCAGAAACAATTGATAAAGGAATTCCATGTGAAGAAACAATTTCATTTACATATAATTTAGCTAACTGTTCCATACTGAAAGTTTCCTTCATTGGTAGGAAATGAGCTGACTTGGTTAGCCTATCTACAATCACCCAGATTGTATCGTTACCTTTCTTTGTTTTGGGTAATTTAGTAACAAAATCCATTGTTATCAATTCCCATTTCCACACCGGCATTTCTAATTGCTGTAACAAACCTGAGGGTTTCTGGTGTTCAACTTTAACTTGTAAACAAGTTAAACATTTAGAAACATAGGCTGCTATGTCCTTTTTCATTCCTATCCACCAAAAATTTTTCCTTAAATCCTGGTACATTTTATCACTTCCTGGGTGCATTGTATACTTAGACTTATGGGCTTCATCTAGTATACGATGACGTAGGTTTCCTAATTTAGGTATCCACATTCTCTTTTTATGGAATCTCCAAATTCCATCTGTTCCTTGTTCCAATTCTTTTAACATACCTTTTAATTTTTCAGAATCATCCTTGATTACTGATTCTTGTGCTTCTCTTATCTGATCATTTAAATCTACTTGCAGATTTAATTTAAGAGAGCTTTTCCTTCATGATACTGGATATCACAATCATAATCACTAAGCATCTCCATCCAGCGTCTTTGTCTCATATTCAACTCCTTTTGCTTGAAGATATACCTTAAACTCTTATGATCAGTGAATATGGTAAACTTACTACCATAAAGGTAATGTCTCCAAATCTTAAGAGCAAAAATTATAGCTCCTAATTCTAAATCCTGGGTTGAATAATTCTCTTCATGATTCTTAAGTTGTCTAGATGCGTAAGCTATAACCTTTTGTCGTTGCATCAATACACATCCATAACCTAATTTAGAAGCATCACAATAGACTACAAAGTCTTCAGCTCCTTCTGGTAATGCTAGTATCGGTGTATGGGTTAATCTTTGCTTAAGAATTCTAAAGGCTTCTTCTTGTTTTAATCCCCATTCAAACTTAGCAGATTTACAGGTTAGCTTAATTAAGGGAATGGCTATTCTAGAAAAATCTTGAATAAATCTTCTATAATAACCGGCCAATCCTAAGAAACTTCTAACCTCGGTTGGTGACTCAGGGTTTTTCCATCTAGTAATCGCCTCGATCTTCGTTGGATCCACATGAATTCCTTCATGATTAACTAAATGTCCAAGGAATTGTACCTGTTCTAACCAAAATTCGCACTTAGAGAATTTAGCATAAAGCTTTTCATTTCTTAATAAACTTAAAAGTGCGTGCAAATGCTTTGCATGATCTTCTTTATTCTTAGAATAAATTAGAATATCATCTATGAAGACAATTATGAATTTATCCAAATATGGCTTACATATTCGGTTCATCATGTCCATAAATGCAGCTGGGGCATTGGTTAAACCAAATGGCATGACAGTAAATTCATAATGACCATACCTTGTTCTAAATGTGGTCTTAGGAATGTCCTCTTCCTGTACCTTTAATTGATGATATCCTGCCCTTAAATCGATTTTAGAGAAAAATAGAGCTCCTTGCAGTTGATCAAACAGATCATCAATTCTTGGTAATGGATACCGATTCTTAATCGTGACCTTGTTTAATTCACGGTAGTCAATGCACATACGCATTGATTCGTCCTTCTTTTTAACAAATAGTATCGGCGCTCCCCATGGCGACGAACTTGGCTGTATGAATCCTTTTTCCAACAATTCGTCTAATTGTTTCTTTAATTCTTGCATTTCTGCAGGTGCCAAACGATAAGGTGCTTTGGCAATTGGTGCTGTTCCTGGTATTAAATGAATTCTGAATTCAACTTCTCTAATTGGAGGTTGCCCTGGCAATTCTTCTGGAAATACATTTGAAAACTGAGATACTACTGGTATATCTTTTAAATCCTTTCCTTTAGTGTTAGTGATTATAGAAATCAAATACACTATAGAACCTTTTCTCATATAACTTGCAGTTTTCATCACAGAGATAAATTTAGTGGACCTAAAGGGTTTATCTCCTTTAATTGTGATCATTTTACCTTTTGGTGAATTTACTTGTATTGACTTTTGATCACATAAAATACTGGCTTTATTGGCTATTAACCAATCCATTCCTAAAACAACATCGAATCCTGCCAGATTCTTGGGATAAAGATTTGCAATAAATTTCTGATTTAAAATTTCTATGCTTGCTCCCTGCAAGATTTCAGAAATCCTAACGGTTTCTCCATTGGCTGTCTCTACTAAGCATTCTTGTGGTAGTTTAGTTAATGACTGATTTAGAAATTTGCAAAATGATGTATTAATAAAACTTTGGTTTGCACCAGAGTCAAATAATACTTTAGCAAAAACATCATTAACTAAAAACGTACCAGCTATGACATCTGGAATCATCTTGGCTTCATCTGCAGTCAGAACAAATGCTCTAGCATTTTTAGTATTCTTGTTATCTGGAGCTGGAGCTAATTTCGGACAGTTTGGCTTGATATGGCCTTGTTCTCCGCAGTTGTAGCATATCCTGCTGTTTTTTCTTCCTGCAATCTTCTTCCTTGTGTCCCGATATTTTGCAAAAGTTACAGTATATGGAGCATCTTCCTGAATGCTTTCTTTTGCAATTCCTACAATAAGGTGTAGAGGTAGAACCTATATTTTTCCCACGGTTAAAATTTCCAGAACGAAATTCTTGTGTGAGCTTTTGGGTTAGGTTCCTCCTTTGATCCTCTTCTCGGGTACGGACTAATTCATCTGTCAAGGTATTTGCTAGTTCTACAGCTTCTTCTATGGTTTGAGGTCTAGCTGCCTTGACTACGTGTCTAATCTCTCCAATTAATCCCCAAATATAACGGAAGATTAACACTGGTTCTGGTGAAGCAAGAGTTGGCACTCTTCTGGCATATTCAAAGAATATTTTAGTGTATCCCTTACTATCCACACCAGTCATCCTAAGATTTAGGAATTTGTTTGCTATCTGTTCCTTCTCATTGGGTGGGCAGAATTTCCTTTCTACATTGTCCTTAAATTCTCCCCATGTCATATTGTAAGTTCTATCACTTCATCTTGATTGGAGGATAGTGTTCCACCATTCTAGTGCTGCATTCTTAAACAGATTAGAAGCAAACAGTATTTTATCTTCTTCAGCATACTTGCTTATCCTTAAGACTGCCTCAGTTTTCTCTATCCAGCGTAGAGTTGCAATGGCCCCTTCGTTGCCCGAGAATTCCATTGGTTTACAAGACCAGAATTCTTTATAAGAACAACCGTAAGACATGGTTCTTCTCCTTTTGGGAATAGGCAATTGAAGTATTGGTCCATTGTTCACGCTGTGTTCTGGTTCACTTGGTCGCTTACTGCTATGCTTACTTTTATTATCAGCATCCTTAACAGTTTGAAGAAAAATGGCATTGCATCTATAATTCCTTGTGCTACTATGTGTTGGATAGCACTATTATCCACTTGATTATTATTGTTATTGATGCTTGGATTCTCATTAACCACGTTAATGTTACTCTGGTTATCGTTATTCAGATTTCCTTGATTTCCTTCGTCGGCCATCTGAATTTTAAACAATTATCCCATATTAATATCACAAATAATATAGTTAATCACGTGACACGCATTCTAGCCAAAAACGTCGATCATTGCGACTTGTACTCTATTTTCATATACTATGCGTCTATTACACACTAGTACTGAAATAAAGATTACAATACCAACAGAAGAAAAAAAATTACACTAATATGTATAGGCATCCGTACACACATATTTTATTTTATTATATTTTATTATTATTACTACTACCGTTTCCTTCATTCTCACATTCACGGATATGGATTTATCCAAAAATCCATATTACGTTCATCGTATTTCCATACGAGACGTTCTCCCACCTGACGCATTCTCTCACTGCTTTCTAAAATTTCCTCCCCAAAAGTCCTAAGTTCTTGGACTTTTTCTGCACTCATTGGGGGTGCAGGTTCTCGGACTAGGTTTGGAATCTGGGGTTCGGGTTCCTGATATGGGGGTGAAAGTGCCTGAAATCGGTAAGGATCTTCTAAAATTTCGCTAACATAATCATCTTGGTAATAGGGATCTAAAGGGTCCATACCTGGATAGGCTCCTAGGTTCTGTATAGGTGTGTCTTCATAAATAGGGTAACGTTGCACAAAGTCCCTATTATCGTCCCACCAGGGGTCGTAATTTGGGTCTAGAGGGTTTGGTGCAGGTACCCTAGGGATTTCTTCTGGGTTAAAGTCATGCATCTCCACCTGGTTGTCAGGATTTTCTATCTCCATGGGTTGATCTGGGTTTTGTGGTTGTGGGGCTACTAATTGTTCCAGACTTGGGTCAGCAGCAGTTGTAGCTAGGATATGGAAATTAGCTAGGCTTCTATTAAGCATATCCTGTGTATGGGCATCGGTTCTACGCTTAGCGACTGCTAAAACTCTTTCCTGTTGCAACTTTCGCATTCTCTTCCTACGAGCAAAAGCTTCCTTACTGAACCATCCTCGTTTCTTGTGAGGGAATGGCTCTTCTGACTGAGCTTTAAAAGCAAACACTCCTTCTTCCTGATCAGCAGTATACCCAGAAAGGGCAGGCTGTGAAGAAGTACCTTCACTCTTAGGGGAATCAGACAACTGACGACTCATGTCTGAGGGTCCTTGATCACTCATACTGTAAACTAACAAATAGTCAAATAACACATGACAAAAAATACAGTTATGCACGTATTTCCATAATTTATTTCCTAACACAAAATATAAAAATTAAGTGTCAGCAGAACACTTCTTTGGCTCAGACTAGTGGCTAGGCTCTGATACCACCTTCTGTCCCAACCCCCGATCCCTTATCTGTCCCGGGAACGGGCGGACGCGAGCTCAGAGTTTGGTGGTATCAGTTGATTAATCTGGCAGCGGAATTTACATCAGGACCGTAGTTTGGAAATGTTTATCAGAGTAAAACCACCATACTTGATATTAATAAACACATGGGCAAAACCCAAGTTTCTTATTACAGTACATTTATAGGGACAAACCCTATTTTACTAAATTTAAAACATCGTTTATTAGGTAACTTTTATAGCCACTTATTTTCCAAGCCGTCAGTGCTCTCGAGCTGGCTTTTTCCCAGTTGGCTTTCACATTGTGTTACCTGAAACATGTTTTAAAAATATTTTGTCAGCGGGAAATACTAGTGAGTGAATCCCAGTTTAATCAAGAAACATTTTATCAATTAAAACAGTATTGAGAGCGATCACATTGTTTATTTCTACACAATTACTCATTCAGTATTGTCAATCCTTGACTTGTGGGTCATATTACACATTGGCTAACTCGTTGTCCAATGGTAACGTACTGTCATTCCGACTTACTACTCGCAAGTAATAAATTTTGTATACAAAACCCCAACATACCGGCAGTAATTGAAGAACTACAACGAATCAATCACCGGTTAATCGCATTGTAAAACATTTAAGGTTTTGTAAAATATTACAAGAAGGTTAATAAAAAGAGGATAAACTCACATTGCTATCCTAGACTTCGCGTAAGGGTTTCCTGGATATAATCTATAATTTATACAAATGTACATTGGTTAGTATCATAACCCTTTGAAAATATTAATGATACCCTCCCCGAGACGGCATTCCAACAACTACGTCGGGCAGAACCACGACAGTTGTTACGGAACCCTAAATCAATCGGGCGGCGTAACTATTACGAAATTCGGGTTATAATACTTACAACGGAGCAGAACCTCGCTAATTAGGGGTATAATACCCGACTATAATGCTTATAACTTCAGAAATTCGGTTGGAAAGAAAGAAATGAGCGACGGAAAGTGAAACCCGATGGCCTGCTTATATAGTTGCTGAAACTGGTCTCCACGCGGCCCGCGTAAGGAACAGACAAGGGTTACGCGGCCCGCGTCAACCCTGGTCAACAGAATAGCTTAGCTGATTCAATGTGTAGGTCCGCCACGATGTCGACACGTGTCGGCCTAGGATGTCTCCGCGTTTGATGATCTCTATCGGCCCGCGTAAGAGTTAAGGTGAGCTTACGCGGCCCGCCTGAACTAAAGAAATTAGTGAAGTCCGGTCTACACCTTCATACCGCCCGCGTGAAATGTTGGGGTGGGTCTACGCGGCCCGCCTTGACTTATTATTTCTTGTTTTTAATTTATTTTAAATACTATAACGTATTTCGGGTTTGGTTTTCACGTATGGGGTGCAATATAAGACATATAAGGGTATTTTAAAATATACTAGAGTGTCAGAAATATTATGAGGGTGTTGGTTTTCCCGAGGGTTGTTACATATCGTGACGTAGATGATATCATCATAGTCAAACAACACAAGTTATAAATGCACAGCGGAAGCAAAAGGTATGAATCACATTGCAAACCGAATAAATAGTAATATCAAAGTATTACAATGGTCTGTAAAAGATTCACAGGCGGATCAAAATATAAATAAGATCATTGTTCAACAGACTTTAACATCTAGAGCTTGCAGGACTTGATTATTGATGCCTGGAGTAGCCAGCCTATTTCGTATAGTACCTGCACTTAACCTTTTTGGAAAATACGTCAGTTTACACTGGTAAATACAATTAACTGACTCATTTTGAAAAGAGTTTAAGAAAATTAGTTGAATGCACATGGCACAAAATATCTTCAATAACTTGGGATATTTATTTAAAAATAAACTTGTATATAGTTTTACATGTTTGTCGTCCATTTAGGACCCGGTTAGAAGAGCCGGTTTAATAAGATTAATAGACACACCACTTGGTATAATACCCACAAGAAGATACCCTTCTTGTGGACTACCTTTTTACAAACGCAACTGTCAGGTGTATGCCTACACCCCGTGCTTAAATCGTGGCCATTTCTAATGAATGAGCCGAGGATATCCAGGACACGGTCATTAACCCCCCAAAGGCATTGCATCAAACAAGACAGAATAAAACGGGTTATGCATCTTTTTAATCAATATTTGATTGTACGACTTCATACCCGACCAAGCGGTATTACTATAATACCATACCCCAAGCCCGTATAGGGAAAATAAGTTAAAAGTATTTACCTGAGCAAAGTATAAATCACAACAGCAAGTGCACGTAGCTTTTACTGGGCTCCTAACCAGGAACGAAGGTTTTAATAACCTATTATATTCCTAACGGGTCTTAACTAAGCCTAAACTTAGACCGGTTAGTTTTAAAGAAAGGTATACGGTTCAAAACGCAAGATTAAGCGAAGACCGGATTAGAATGTGATTTAGTCTTGACAAGTTTGAAGACTTGTATAATATGGGTAACTAAACACATTCTGGATTTTGAGGTGAAAATGATAGGGTTTGACCCGTTTCGGTCAATTTATGCAAACTAGTTACATAAATCGAACCGAACGCGAATAACGCATAAAGGGTAACCAAAAGAGTCACGAACAGGTTTCCTAAGTTAATATGCTTTAAATATGTTGTGATATCAGTATGATACCTTTCATTATGCCCAAAACGAGTTTAATCTCAAATTAAGCCCCGTAGGGGTATTTTGGTCATTTTAAAGATTATAAAAGAGATTAAATAAAATTCTGAGATTTGGGTCTGAAGTAATCAGTAAAACTACTTAATTTAATAGGTTATATCAGTTGGTGATAAGTCTTATATGACAAGAATGGTTTTAACCCATACTACGTGTTTAACACGCGTAAAAAGTCGTTTTAAGCGATTTCCGGGTTATAACAGGAAATCTGAGTTTTCTGATCAGGTTATAAAGTTCAAAATACTTCAGTTATCATATAAAATCAGTAGCAAAAGATTTAGTATCAAAATGTCGTGTAAAACTCATTTTATAAACAAAAAGGGTATAATCGGTATTTAGCGAATCAAGGCAATAACCCTAGGTTATGATCAGTTTAAAAATAATTAAAAATCTTCAAAATCCCAAAATATTATATTACATCAGTGGGTAAGAGGTTTGGTGTCAAAAATTGGGTTTAGATAGGCTTTATGCTAATTACGCCGTTTAATTAATAAAAAGCTTTCTAATTACGCTATTGATCATAACTCCTAATCCAGGCCTCAAACTGATGTGAAAATTTAGGGACATGTTTATAAATTAGTAATAAAGATTATTGTCATCTCACATTTCCAAAATTCTCTTTTTAAGGTCAAATGGGCCTTATGGTCAACATTAAGCAATTAACGGAAACGTGTAAATGAATCGGACAATCAACAAGCCAATCACAGAGGTTTATACTATCATATAACCCGGTCCTAATGAAGCTCTAAGGCATTTCTAAATCATGCTACTATGGGTCAGAACTGAAAGTCAAAGCAGAAGTCAAATTATGTGACTTTCGGTTCCGAACCGGTCCTGAACTGAAAATTGTCGGGTCGGACATGCTTAGACATGTTCTTGCATTGATTACCAAGTTATATGAGTGGTAAAACAGGTTACACGTCTTCTACATAGCTAATTATGTGTTAATTTGAAAATTAAGTTTTTGTTGACTTTTTCGGATTAAGTTTGACCCGACATTTGACCTAGTTAGAGTGGAATTCAGAGGGTGCCCTTTTTAGGGTTTATTGCCCACATAAATACCAACTTAGAACTACTTTTAGTTTGACTAATCACTGGACCATTAGTGATTAATCGTTAAGTCAAACCATAATTACGACGGTTTGACTTTAAGCTAATTAACTAAGTAAAACATGATTAAGGAAAGTTAAGGAAGCTTACCAAGGTCCTAATTACGACTAGAGATGCTTAGGGACTGATCTTGTGCTCTAGGAATGAAGTTATGAATGTTTCCAAGTGCAAGTGCTCAAAGTTGCAACAATGGTTCCTTATATAATGAGTTTAATCTCACTAGATCATGCCAAGCAAGTCTACAAGTGATCTTTGATGCATCCCAAGTGTCCCTATACTCTAAAAACCAGTTGGGGCTGCCCATGGTATTGAAAACAAGCAATATAAGTCGGTTAGACGAGCTGAACTGGCACCTGTCAAGTTTCTGATGCTGGCGAAATCTTACGGACCGTAAGGCTAAGGTCTTGCGGCCCGTATCCGCTTTTCAAAAACCATCGCCCAGGTCTGCTTCCTTACGGACCGTAAGGTGGATCCTTTGCGGTCCGTAAGCCTTCATCAGAAAACAAAAATTTGTAAACTTTCAAGCTTTGATCGTGCAACTTTACAACTTCGAATCTTATGTCTTTTCCTTGTAGAGGGGACCATGTATCAGGCTGGCATACCTTTACATGTGCTGCCATGCATGATGAGGTTCTTGGATGCATTATGAATCCTTTTGAAGGAATTTTTCGTATGAAACATAGGATCCATTTCTTGTGCAAATTTGAATTATACATTATCAAAATACTCGGACTTGAATATATCAGATGTTTATAATATAGATTTGGGTCTTGGGATTTATAACGAGGTCGTTCAGAGGTATAAATTAACATGTTGACACTTTTAAATCATGCCATACATCTTTAATTTGATCCGAGTTTATGACGTGTTTACTTTACGTGACACGTGTCTTAACTTTATTGGACATAAATTTTCGAGGTGTTACATATTTTACCCATTTCAGGGACTTTTAAAATATCTAAACATCACACTCGCTATTTTCTTTTCGCACTTCGTCTTCCCATGCTAATTAATACATATCTTCCACCACAACTAGTTTTGTGGTGGATTTAACATAAGGAACTCAAAATCCCTATTTTACCCTTCGGCTAGTCCTTTTTCGCAAATGCCTATTTCTAGGCATCAGACCCACCAATGTTTTTGTCTAGAACTTTTATACGCATCTAAGGGTTACGAAGTCATAATATAAGTTCCTAAACAACCTCTAAGGGTCGTTTGCCCGGTTTGCCCATCAAGGGCCTTATGGTCATTTTTAATCCTTCATTTTTGCGATGAAGGACTTCACTAAATATTCGACCTTACTTGCACTTTTAATTATAAATTCATATGAGCGTACCTGGCCCGGGTCAACAAATAGACCCGATTTATACCTCGCTTTTATTATCACACAACCTATGGCGACGCAATTATCCGATTTGCTAATCGTTCCTGTTAACATAAGACTTGACAACCACATTAGTCGATATTGTCAAATGGTGTTGTCACCGCCATTCGACCCGTTTGGCCTATATGTCCAATATTACCCCTTTTTACCATTCATTATGGTTTTCATCACTTTCGCTTATTCCGACCCATTTCAATTTACGTCGGAACATCACATTTCAAATATTAGCTTATCATTTTCATAACCTTTATAATCATTACGCATTCTAAGATAAAAGGGTGTAAGATTCACTTACCTTGCATCCATGCCACACTTTTCTTTCCATACTCACTCCGTTTGACCCGCTTCATCCACAAGCTTCCACCTAGCTTGTTAAGCGCCAAACTATTATCCAATGTTCACATGGTGGTTAGATTAACCATAATTTAATATGATCTTCCACCTTACACATTTCTATGCATTCATCCGAACACTTACTATAATCACGTTTTACACACAACCAAGTAGACCGCGATTTCATTTAGGCATTTCATATCACTGAAAATGGGCTGTTTTTGGTGACTTGTTTAACCTGTTTACAAGTCTTCAAAAATTATGATTTTTTTATGTGGCGTATCTCTCGGAGGGTTAGGCCTTATGTTAAAATTTCAAGATCTAACTCTTTACCAAAAATTCGTAAAAATTCATTTACTAAGCTGCAATCAGATTCGTCACTTCTGACTACAGCTTATGGAAAAATTCATTTAAAATTCATCGTTTATCCGATTGACGAAATTCCAATTGGAGATTCTTTTAATCGCTTAAAACTATCTACAGTAAAAATTTGAGATCATAACTAAATTCCTAAATTGAGTTATGACATTCGTAATGGGCTGCAAATTCTGCCAGAAAACGCAGCTTGAACCTTCGATACGGAAAAATTCATAAAACACTCAATTTTCGTCGAAAAAATGCGATTCTAGTGGGGTTTTAAAGATATTTCCTGAAATTACATTTTAGAATCAAGAAACACATGTTTTTGTCACGTTTTGTCCATGTTATAGCCAACACAAGTCGGCTGTAAATTCTGATCAGGAGCTGTTTGAATTCAGCTTTCAATTAAAGCATGTTCTTGACATCATAACACTAATTTTTAGCAATCAAAACCCTAAAAACATCTCATACATGAATTTAGTATCAACAAAATCTGAATTTACTTGAGCTAGGCATGATTTCAATATATACTTGTCTAGGGTTTACTCCTAAACACTACAATGTTCCTATTTCATCTACATATCATTCATGCATCCACAGATTTTGAATTCCCTAAATTCATGAGAATTTCAAGTAGAGAGTTTTTATCAAATTTCACATACCTTATGATCTCCTTGCAATGGGGATCACTAGTCTATGCTCAGATTTCGTTTTGGACTTGAATTGGACCTTCAATTTGGAAGATTTGGCAAGAACTAGGGTTGTGGGGGAGCTTGGGTCGCCCCCTGTGTTTGATCGATTTCCAGCACACACACAAATGTGTGTTTTGTGTTTAATAAATTGTTTTTATTAAAATTAGTTTCCATTTAAACACTTTTGGTCCCTCTAATTTCTTTTAGTTCATATTTAGGTGCTTTTAACCCACTTTTGAGTTAGCGCAAGACTAGTAACTAACTGGTTTATTTGGTCCTAGTTAGTTTGTTCTCGTTTATTCAATACTTTATAATTTTAGTATAAAGTTTTATATTTTCGGGGTGTTACAGTAAAGGTTAGACAAGGTCTTACGCGGCCCGCGTGGCATAGGGGTCTAGGCGTAGGTGATCCGGGTCATGACTAGGTTCAACACGTTGCGTGACACGTGTCAACACCGGGGTTCGCTGGACTTTTAAGTTGTCGCGGCCCGCGTAAGGATTAAGAGAATGGTTACGCGGCCCGCCTGAAACCCAATTTTCTTGTTTTTTATTTATTTTAAATGATATTTTACATTTTGGGCTCGGTTTTCACATACGGGATGTATTTTAAGACATATAGGGGTATTTAAAATATATTAGGGTGTCAGAAAAATTTTCAGGAGGGTTGTTATAGTGTTAAACTTGTTTAACTAATTGTGATAACCAACGACTAAGTACTCTGGTCAATACATAACGGGAGGTTATCAAATGATTATCAATTACAATTACAAACCCTAACCCCATGTCAAATATATCCCAATTACTAGAACTCTCGGGAACTGGATACTTAGAAATTAAGGTTTAAATAAATGCAATTGTTTACAACCAATAAATCAAATCAAATATGAAAAGCATCGAATGCTTAGATCACCAAGTTAAAACGACTAAAACAAACACATAGTATCACCTAACTTACAAAAACCCTCCGGTGGAAACCATAAACGACTAGCCGCTTATGTGGTAAGATTGATCTTCGTAGGCTTGAACCACGGTTGAAAACCTCCTCTTCCCTCGCCGTCAAGTCCCTGTGTGTTGTATATGATGTTATCGGTTCTTTTTCCCTCAAGACCCATTGTTTGCTTCTTGCATGGGCCCCCCAAAAGAAAATTCCCTAGTCCACAAGTGCGTCACATTTAATGATGATGTGGCCCATTAACTATTGTTGAGATTGTGATGACATTGTTTTATAGAAAATCCCAAGTTCTAAGTCACGTGAATATGGGCTCCAGAAAGTGATTGATGATGTCTTATGCCCCAAGAAGTCAAACCAAAAACAGCCGCCACTCCCTCTTGTCTACCGTGATGATCTATGTGATGATGATGATGTCATATATAGCGGCCCAAAACAGAAGTCCACCAAGTCCATGTGCGGCCCATTATTCAGCCGTCAACCGTAGCCCATGATTTTGTTCTTTTCTGCCTTTGGTGATGGCGGCCCAGTTGTGGTGATGATTCGATATTTTATTATAAAACAATAATACCCCCTTTTAATTGTTGCTCCTCTTTGTTTTTGTCGGCCACCACCCCCCCAACCCCCCCCCCCCCCCAAAAAAAAAAAAAAAAACCAAGAAGTTTACCGTCAAAACTCAAAAGTGACTGATGATATTTGAATTCAAGAATATATAACCCCCTCAAAATGTTGCCTTGTTCACGTGGGTCCCACAAGAAAAGAACCGAATGATGTTGTCCCCTTGTTTATTGTGATGATATTGTTCCCCCCTGTGCTTGCGTGAGATGATGATGATTTGATGTTTTATATGAGGTGATTGATGATTCCAAAGGGGTCGTATTATTGGCACACCTTGGGGCTTAAATCGACACCCTCAATACGCATCGTATAGGCCTATACGATGCGTATTGAGGTGGGTTCAAACTTCTATGCCTGCCAAAGGCTGCCATTGTCCCCCGCTAAAAAGTAATACGCATCGTATAGGCCTATACGATGCTTATTGAGGGTGTCGATTTAATTTTTTAATTTTTGCAAGGTAGCTTCTTGTCACGTTGTAACAGCTTTCCGTCATGCGAACGAAGAAGCAGCACTTTGGACATTTGTTGGTCTTCAAACATCTAGGAAACATTATTTGAAGGCGGTCTCTTTGCTTCGTCCACTAGAACTATTTGTGTATGCATTCTTAGGGTTTTTATTATTTGATCAATGGAAGTTGAAATCGGCTTTGTATTTAGCACACGAAAGTACTGAACTCTGTGATGATTCGAAACATTCCGAATAACTAGCAGTACCCGACAATCACAAGTTGTTGATCTTTGGGTGGTGATTTACTCCCGAACAAACCATGCCCACCTTGACCAGTATAGATAAGCGTATCCCTCGATCCACTTACATTCGAATAACGCTGAGAATCCACAATGCTTATGGCCAGATTCTTCCCTTCAATCTTGGTAAAATCAATGCCTGCTTGTTTCAGTTATTTCTATTGATCCACAGAACCCGTATAGGTCTATACTTTTGTTTCCCATAGCCACCGTTTCCGTAGACAAAACAAGGATCGTTCTAATAGATTACTTTGTGTTATAGAACTTCCGAGCTAACATCTGACGTAGCAAGTACAATTGTTTTGAGTTTTGTCAGATAATACTTCACTTGTCGAGAAACCATACTGTCAAGAAACTAACATACTTTATTTGTCGAGAAACCATACTGTAAAGATCTCTACACAAACTCTTCTACATCTTTTAACCAATTGTCCATCACTTAAGACCTTGAAAAGATTTGTTGAAATCGAATTTGTGTATCTGAATCAGGTTCTCTGCCTTAGATCGGTCATTCCTTGTGATACATGAACGTTTGATTTAATATGGATAACGCAAACAAGTTCTCCACAGTTAGTTATTCAGATCTCTGTTCGGTCATCTTTCCAAACTGCAACACACGATAAAATACGCTAAAATACGTTACAATACGCTAAAATACGTAAAAATACCCTAAAATACTTTACAAATGCGTATTGAAAAAGTAAGGTGTGTAGATAGATAGGAAAGTGTCGAAATAGAATTCCCCATTGTATAACCGTTCTAGACTCGTTCAAACTATGTGACATGTGTCTATTACAGTTTGGAAAGATGACCGGATAGAGATTTGAATAACAAACTGTGGAGAACTTGTTTGCGTTATCCATCAACATAAGGTCGAAGAAACCAAATTCACAACAATGAGTCTGAGTCCATTGTTTTAGCGTATTTTAACGTATTTTAGGGAAGCAAATACATAATTTCGCAACACTCATAATCCTCCCACTGTGCAAACTTGAAAACATTTGTTGAAAAACTGTTTAGAGAAGCATTGGGATTCAAGGGTTTAGTTGGAGCATGAAGAAACGAAACCCTAACAACTGATAAACAACGCTGATACGAACACATGTGTTTTGAAAATAGGCTTTGTTCTTGGTTTAATGAAGTTAGACGTAACATCTAGTTATATTCAGATTTAAACAATGCACGCCTCAATTGAGATAACGGACATCCATCAAGCTCAAAAAGAAAACTTGTGTTTCCCATAGTCACAAACGATTGCGGTTTGTATTTCGCATAGCCACCGTTTCCGTAGTAAAAAATGGTTTCGGTACTATTTGTTGAAATCGAAGAAAAGAGTAAAAAAGATTAATTGAGGCATACATTAGGAACAAGAAGTCCAACAATCCGTTCATTATCTGTTGTTGTCTAAAATACGTTACAGTACGTTAAAATACGTTACAATACGTTAAAATATGCTAAAATACCCTAAAATACGTTAAAATACGCTAAAATACGTCAAAATACTATTAAATACGCAACAATATGTTAGAGTACGTCAAAATACGCAAAAATACGTCAAAGTACGCGACTAACGATATTTCCACACACGTGTACATATAATACGGCACTATGGAGTTCAGGTTGATTTCAAACAAAACTGTACGTAATCATAGAATAAGATATTCGCACGCAACCGAACGCACCGAAACGACTTATGTTGAAGGTATACGTAATAAAACGACAAAATATGCGAAAGTTCGGCAAAAAATGAGACGTATACGCGTCGAACCGAGGGAAACACGATAACATAAAATTTGAAATAATGCCATATACGATCGTATAGCCCTATGTTGTATCGTATATCAGCTTAATACGAATCGTATGGGCCTATACGATTCGTATTAAACTTTGAATTTTCTCAAAAATACCCCTGAATTTATCAGAAAACCAGGGGTATTTCAGTAAAATCATCGATTAATACGCATCGTATAGGCCTATACGATGCGTATTGAAATATAAATATCTCAAAAATGTTTTTTTCAAATCAAGGGTTCCATCATTACAACCACTTGTTTTCAACAGAGATGTAATGCAATGATTCATCTCAATTGAATAGACCGACACTTGCTTCACAGGACTCACTTGAATCATCTCGGCTGTTATAACAGTATCAGGTTCTCAAAACAAGGATCGTTCTAATAGATTAAAGAACGCTGATATCTTGGAATTGATCTTGGAACAACATACTTTTGTTAACTTGAATCGCACGCAATTCAATCGTGACTAACAATATTTCCACACACGTGTACATATAATACGGCACTATGGAGTTCAGGTTGATTTCAAACAAAACTGTACGTAATCATAGAATAAGATATTCGTATTGTAACGTATTTTAGACAACAACCGACGCTTGCTTCATAGGACTCACTTGAATCGTCTCGGAAGTGGATTTCGGTTGGGTCAGATCTCTTTGGGTATATTCGAAACCAACTAAAATACGTTGAAGTATTGAATCAACAGAAATAACTGAAATAACTTGAATTATCTCGGAAGTACTAAACAACAAAAGGATGAGATATCGGCGGTTAGCTCGAAGAAGTTTCTCTCAATCAGGTGTTCCATTAGATTTCCCCTTTTATCATGTGATCAAACTTGGACATCAGACGTAAATCTTGAAGAAACAGAACATAATCCCAGATTGTCTAAAGAAGCGCTTTTATCATGTGTGATGCAGAGGTCAGTCTCGGGTGGGCATAAGATCCGTGGGCCCTATTGTCGGATATGTGACCCAGATTGTCTAAAGAAGCGCTTTTATCATGTGTGATCCAGAGAAGACGTATCGGGTGAGTTGTGGTTGATTTATAGGAGGAGGTTATGAAATGAATATATGTTTATGCGAATTTAAAGGACAATACTGACAGAGGTGCTGGTCTTTTCTCCCACTGTGCAAACTTGAAAAGGTGTTTATTTAGACAATCTGGGATTAAGTTCCGCAAATTGGGAACCACATTGTAGACTGGTTGGCTTGAATGGTTTTAATAATTCTTGAAAATGGAAATAATCGTGTCAAGATCTTTATCAATCATATCATCGACCAACTGCTCGAAATCCCTTTCGTTTCTCGGGTTCGCATTCGACACAACACAACAAAAAATAAATTCAAAAAAACAGGGGGTTGATACGCATCGTATAGGGCTATACGATGCGTATCAAACCCGCCGCCAGACACAACCTGCACCTGTCAGTCTGCCATGTTTTTTACTTTAATTCAATACGCATCGTATAGGCCTATACGATGCGTATTGAATTCAAAAAGTGTGTAGATAGACAGGAGGGTGTGTAGATAGAAAACCCCTTCCAAAGTTCCAACTCCCTCAATAGTCTTCTGCCGTCACAAGTGTGTATGTATGATAGATTATAAAATTCTTTTCAAAGTCCAAAAGTGTCTTGCCAGCCCATGTGCGTGCATTCACATGATGTCTTCAATTAATTGATTATATTATAATATCCCTCCAAGTCACATGAACTCCAAAGAACTTTGTTATATCTCATTAATACAAAAGTGTATGGCTGCCTTGTAGAGTTAGCCGTAACCTACGGATTAAGACCGTAGGATACGGTTCGTAGTTTCTGTAAACATATCAAACGCAGACCATAGGCTCCGATTTTTCTTGTTTCAACTTTCCCACTTTGACAATCAATACCCTTGGACTTCATTCTTACCCGTTTCTTGTGTTTCGAAATTGTTTCATCACCCGAAACAAGTACCTAGCAACGTGATATGCCCGGTTGACATCCATGGGTGTTCCGGTTCATCATCAAACATAGGAAATTCATCGGTTTAAACAGATTAACCTGTAATATCACAAATCTGCGTAGTCATCACATTCACGCCATATAATTACTTCAAATGAAATAAAACAATCAATATAACACACTTTAATACCCGGGTTTCACACTCTCTATCAAGCCACCAATCACATTGAACTATAACATAGTATTAAATAAAATTTTCCATTTATTTCATAAAGCAAATCCAAAACACAACTTAAAACAAATACGTTCAACAGAAGCATAATGTAAATATTTATCCAAGTGTTTCAAAACAAATGTGCAAAACCAAGGAACATGTATCCAAGAGCTACGACCCATGACCACTCCAGCACTCCCAGATAGCAAGTTCCAATCATGAATCTAACGACCTGCAAGCATGCAGACAAGTGTGTCAGATGACGCTGGTGAGTTCAAAGTTTCTTAACACGTTTAGTTACTAGATATTAGTTTAAAACATTTCAGAGATTTGATGTTGTTAATAACTCGATAACCGCAGATGGCTCCAGATTATTTGCCCTTCCCCAATGCTCTATTTGTAACACCCCGAAATCGGGTTTGGTAATTAAACCCCGTTAATACTAAAGACGGGGAAAGTACCATTAGTGGTAAAAGTAAACCGGCAAATATTAGGAATAAATTAAATAATCCTAATATTTCTTTAAAGTGAATGAGACCTTTCAAGAAAAAAAAATAGAATGGATAAAAGGCTCGATTTAACGGGACTTAAAGTAAAACGGGTTATGACTTCCCGAACCTACTAAGCTAACTAGGAATAATTCTAACCTAGTTAGATAGTGACTTATGAGTGGGTTAAAACACTTAAATTAGGAACTAAGGAAAATGGAGGGACCAAAGATGTTAAAATTGAAACTTTAGTTGCTAATTTTAATTAAAACCAAAAACCAAACACCCCATTTGGGGATGTTTGGTCGAACAAAGAAGCAGGGGCGACCTGGGTTTCTTCAAACCCTAAGATCCTCACAAAACTCACGAATTGGAGCCTCTAATCAAGTCTAAATCGAATTTCAAGCACAAATTCGTGATCACCTCGCTGAAGGGATCATAAGGTATGCAAAATTCTAGTATTTTGATTCATCTCAAGTTCTAGGTTAATTATGAAAAACTGAAATTGAGCTTGATTGTGTCATGCATGAATGAGATTAGAAGGGATATGGTGTCTAGGGATGAACCCTAGGTGAAATCTTGTTAAAAGATTTCATGTTTATTATAGAGTTCATAATCACCATTGTAGGTGATTAATGAACTTGAAGAAAACTTGATAAAACCTAGAATTATGATCTTGCTCTAGCATAATCTGAATTTAAGAGTAAATTTCAGAAATATGGATGTTAAGACTTGTGTAGAATTGTCAAATCGAAGTTAATTTAGATGATAATTACAAGTCATAAACTTGGTTTTGATGATATAAAAATCTGACCCGCTATGTGTTTGATGAAACGCCTAAGTGAGGATTAAAATGCTAAAAGTTGGGTAAAAACGCAGATTTGATTATTATAAATAATTATGCGTTAAAGCTTATGAAAAAAATGGGTTTAGGATGATTTAATGAAATTGATGTTGTATTGGTGTTTATAAACACCATACTAACTTGTATGAATGAACTACTTGAACAAAAAGGGAAATTGTTAAGAATTCATACTTGAATTGAAGTGGGTCTTGACATAAGAATTAAACTCATGATTTATGATTTAGTTCAATAAGAAAGTAGTCAAAGATTCATAAGGTGTGAAAGCCATGATTTAGAATGACTAATCTAACAACCTTGTGAATGATGGATGATAGTAGGCGCTTAACAAGCTAGGTGAAGCTTGGGGAGAAAACGGGTCGATTGAAGCAAGTGAGAAAAGAAAAGCGTAATTCGGATGCAAGGTAAGTGAAACTTACACCTTTTGTAGAATATTTAGTTATTCTATAAGTTCTAAATTCGATAAAAACAATATTGGGAAATATGGATTTCCGACGCAATTGATACGAGTCGGAACATATGCAAAATTGGTAAAAACCATGAGGAAGGGTAAACATGGGTAAATGGTAATATAGCCGTAGCTGACAAGCATACAATGAATCTGGAAATATTACCGTATGGGGTAACTTATAATAAGGATAGGGATAAAATGGTAATTTAGTCGTGTGTCGACAAATATAAGTAAAAGTGATAAGACACCCTACGGCGTAAGCCGAATTGGGTTAAATAACGAGATGGTATATATATACGTCTATATATACCATTCTAAATTCAATGCAAAATGTTTGGTCGTTTGGACCAAACGGGTCAAAGGGTGACTTGTAATGCCATTTGACCAATGACGACTAATAAGTATGTGTCAAGTCTTATGCTTACAGGATAATAATAGTCTATGGATTAAAATGCTACGAACTAGCATATTATAGAGGCAAGGTATCGAAACGGGTCAATAAGTTGACCCGAACTAGGTACGTGTAAATATAATTGTGGACAATATACCTTATGACCAAATATATAGCGAAAGCCTTTCGTAGTAAATGAGGGACTAATGTTGACTAAAATGCCCTTGAAGGGTAAATTGGGCAAACAACCCATAAAGGTTGTTTAGGAACTGATATTATAATCTTGTAACCTTTAGACGCGTATGAAAATGGTAGGCATAAACTATCGAGGGTTAAATGCCTTAAAATGCGTATTGTCGTAAAATAGCATATCTAAGGAGTAAAACTCGGAATAGGTGGTCTATTACATTAAACCCACCACATTCATAGTTTTGGTGGAAAAACTAATCAAAATGAACGAGTGGGATAATGAGGCATGGTAGAAGTGAGCGAAATTAGGCTTAAAAGGACATAAATGTCCTTAACGGGTCAAAATAAGCATTTGAGCATAAGCAGGTTTAGAATGTGTAATAACCCGTGATTTGGGCCTTGTACAATATGAAATAATCATAATGATATGTTTACAAAAGAAACAAGGACCGCAAACAAGTTTGTTAGATGAAATCACGAACGGGTCAAAAGTTGGTAAAAAGGGTGATAAGCCGAAGAGTTAAAAGTCTGAAATTTTATTATGTCGGATGTTAGATTTTAACTCCATTAGATGGAGAATTAAATTACCCACGCGTAGGAAAAAGAATCGCGTAAAACGGATCTATAACGAAGAAGTTATGGCTAATTCCGTAAAACTTAGCGTTGCTGAAAATGCAGGACACAGCTCTGAACTTGCTGGAAATGGTGCTCCCTCGCGACACGCGGCAGAAGGCCTTAAACCTGTCGCGACACGCGACACAGAGTCGCGGCCCGCGTAAGATTACATTGAGTCTGTCGCGGCCCGCGACAGACTACGGATCTGGCAAAATGATTGTTGTTCATTGTTTGATGTTTTCGAACTCGTTTAAACCATTACACAAGCATCAAAACTAACTTTTAGGTTGGTTTGATCACAGGTAAATACCAAGTGTTTCCGGATGAAGATCAAGCCCAAAGAAGAGCCGAACACGAATGAGAAACAAGCTTCCGCACACTTTGTTTCGTCGTTATTTTTAAACGGCAATTCTGTATATAATAATTGGTATTATTTTCAAATTGTAAAAGTTTTAATTCACCCGTATTATTCGACAGTATTTACATCTAATGTCATGTCTATTTTCGCAAATCAAACGAAAATCGTTAAATAATTAGACGGGTGTTACAAGTTGGTATCAGAGCCTTGGTTTAAGAGATTTAAGTATGGTGGGAAAACTATGCTTAGACTTAAACCTTATGCTCTTAATAAAGATTAGTGTTCGGTTCGAGGCTTGATCGCAAATCCGGTAAGTACATGTATGTTAATAGTTTAGCATGCTAAGGTGTTGTAAACAACACATAGGGCTATCGTGTGATACACGTTACCCCAATTAAATTGATTGATATAATTGACGAAAAGACGCGCGTTGACGCGTATAGTAGAAAAAAAAGCCTTGTATTATAATACGGGCGATTATTGAAGTTGACGTTACTAACTTTTGTGAATGTTTTACTTTAAGGACACTCGCGTTTGAAGATGACGAGAGTCAAACGAATTGTGGATATGATGATGGAACGGTCCGAAGTATGACAAGAGGAGCATGCCCACCGAGGACTAAATCGCGTAACGACCGCGAACAAGGTTAATGGCAAGGAACGCCCGTCGGGGCAAACATTACCAGGTGCACATTTTAAATAACCGCACAAATAGTAATATGCAACACATAAGTAGAAATTGAAAGTTGCATATGTAGATTAAAAACTTGGAAAAACCCGAATAGAAAATGTATTCGGGATATTGTTTCCAAGAGAAACAAATAGAGGCGTTACTTACATAGGGCGTGATGTGAAAACTATAAAAAGGTCATGTGTGTCATGTGTTAATCGCTTACTCTGGCCAAGTAATTAGTGGCATACGATACCATGAACTTCTTATGGCGGACGCGTTTACATCCGATGTAGTAAGGGCGGGGTGAATGGGACTAACTTAAATGGTACCCAAATGAATCAAATAAGTAAGATGATTGATAGTAAACGTAAACGTAACTCGGATGACGAAAGCGTATTACGTAAGAATAACGAGCCCGAGAGAAGGGACAAGGATCAAGTAAAAAGAAAATACAAAACGACCAATAGGAATGCTAAGGCAAAGGGATAAAAGTTTGACTGTCACAAGTGATGAAATTCACATGGACAAGTCAAACGAATAGAATAAAGAATAAAGAATTAATTTGAATAAAAGCGATAAATCTCGCTAAGACGATCAAATAAATTAAGATGATATCTAAAACCATATAAGAATGGTTACTTGACGATGACGTTGGTAAAGATACCCGATGGACGGGTAGAATTGTGGGTGAATGCGTAAACCAAGAGACGGGAACGCGAAATAGAAAGTCAAAAGACTCGGGATATGAGTCATGACTAAAAGACAATGAGAACTTGCAAACAGAAATGTTAATAACTACGCTCAACTAATTTAAAGTTGAACGGGTCGAACAAAGAATGAAATTTGACGTTCACCAGTGATGAAATTTCACACGAACAAGTCAAACGAATTAAATAAATGATGACGCTTGCTAATGTAAGTAGGCGCGGACTGAATAAGTAAAAGTGTGAAATGTTAACTAACCTATGTAAAGGGTTATGGGCGTTAAGAACGTTAAGATAAAAGAACCCGGGTAATGGGTTGAATAGAAGTATAAGTATGAACCGGGAGACGGTAAGCGTAGAACAAACTGACGCGTAAATAACGTCGAAAGTCATAAAGTCGGAGGATTAGTCCGGAAGTAAACAAATGAAGCCTTAGACTACGGTCAAGGTCAATTGAAGTCAAGAACGAAAATAAACGATTCCAAACATAATAAGAGATGCCTCGAAGCTATATATGTATATATACAATTGAATTTAGACAAGAATAAAAGATGATCTACGGGATCATCATAACCTACAGGATTAAACACAGTGTTAAGGTCTACGGGACCAAAAAGGACCCTCGAGTCATAAAGAGAAGGAAACGAGTTGTGAATGTCTCACCTTAAAAAGGTGAATTTTTTTTTTAAAGAAATAGCCTATAAGGCTAAGTGAAAGAACCTACGGGTCAATCGTGTAAAGCAAGGGAACTAGTTATGATTTCCCGCATAAAATAAGAACGGAAAAGAATAAATTATGGGTTGTCAATTTCCTTAATATGAGTAATTGACATAATTAAAAGGAAAAACGTTAAACTAAAATACAGTTTTAGTAAGAAACAACGTTTTAACAAATATGAATACTATAAAACGAATTTGGAAATAACAAATATCAAAGAGTATGGGTCTTAACATCGATAAGTGCAAGACGATATATTCGAAAAAGTGGTATTTTCGAAAATGAAAGGTTGATATAAATTAAACATAACATGACACGATCATGGTCAAGAAATGCAATGTGAAGTGGAATCACATTATCACTAAGCGAGAGGTAAAAAGTAACTGGACTAACAAGTCTAGTTAGTGAGACCGGTTAAGGTCATTAAAGTAAATTTGGTTGTTTGTAAACGGTGGATTCGGTATAACTAAACCGAATAAATGAATTTGGAAAACAAAAGAAACTGTTGCTAAAAGTGAAAGATTTCACTAAAGACCTTTAAAAAGGTCGAAGTAACGGATCCATAAAGAATTCGATAGTATATGAAAGTGATGAATAGCGCTAGGTAACTAAACTAGTGGAAATAACGAGATTACGTTATTTCGAGTTGCACTATGTCGTAAGAGATACGTAGACAATTAATAGCCAAAAAGATGTTACCATACTTTTCTGGTAATACTAACAATTGGTTAAAAGTATAAGTAATGTTTAAAGGATTTCTCGGCTCAAATACATTGAGTTTAAACTCAATGAATTATATCATAAAAGGTTTCGAGGACGAAACCTCTTTAAGGGGGGTAGACTTGTAACACCCCGAAATCGGGTTTGGTAATTAAACCCCGTTAATACTAAAGACGGGGAAAGTACCATTAGTGGTAAAAGTAAACCGGCAAATATTAGGAATAAATTAAATAATCCTAATATTTCTTTAAAGTGAATGAGACCTTTCAAGAAAAAAAAATAGAATGGATAAAAGGCTCGATTTAACGGGACTTAAAGTAAAACGGGTTATGACTTCCCGAACCTACTAAGCTAACTAGGAATAATTCTAACCTAGTTAGATAGTGACTTATGAGTGGGTTAAAACACTTAAATTAGGAACTAAGGAAAATGGAGGGACCAAAGATGTTAAAATTGAAACTTTAGTTGCTAATTTTAATTAAAACCAAAAACCAAACACCCCATTTGGGGATGTCTGGTCGAACAAAGAAGCAGGGGCGACCTGGGTTTCTTCAAACCCTAAGACCCTCACAAAACTCACGAATTGGAGCCTCTAATCAAGTCTAAATCGAATTTCAAGCACAAATTCGTGATCACCTCACTGAAGGGATCATAAGGTATGCAAAATTCTAGTATTTTGATTCATCTCAAGTTCTAGGTTAATTATGAAAAACTGAAATTGAGCTTGATTGTGTCATGCATGAATGAGATTAGAAGGGATATGGTGTCTAGGGATGAACCCTAGGTGAAATCTTGTTAAAAGATTTCATGTTTATTATAGAGTTCATAATTGTAGGATCGGTTTTGACACCGTTCGATTGCGTAACGGACGTTTAACGTGCGGAATCCGTAAACGTACGTGACCGAACACACAATAACGTACTAGGAACGTGATTTTACTAGAAAGATTGACATGTACGGTACAAGATCACGTATGGAGAGACTTTCTCTCTCTAGTTTCTCTCTCTAGAAACACACACTTTCACCAAAGTCACCAAGTCTTCCAAAAGTCTCAAAGTCTCTAAAGTCTAACCTAATTATGACTAAAACACACCTATTTATAGGGTCAAGGGGCTTTTAATGATAATTCACATTAATTACAATTATGCCACCTTGCCTTTTTCCACTAAATATAAGACTTTACGACTCGGTTTCTTCAACTCTTCACTACCGTTCAGATTGACGTAGGCGATAGACATAATATGCATCAACAAACTCCCCCTTGGATATTGCCGTAGTCAATCCTTAATCAGATTTGTAGTGACTTGACTTTCTCTCTCTCTTGATTCTTCTTTGACTTCTTCAGCAAACATAGACTCTATTTTGCTCGTACAGAATCCCGGTGGATCTGTTTTCAGCTTTTAGTAGTCTCTTCAGGCTCCCCCTCTCGTCAAGCTTCCGTGCTTTTGGGATCGACACCTGGCTTTTCATGTTTCTGGCTCCCCCTTTCATTAAGCTTCCGTGCTTTTGGGATCGACGCCTTGCTTTCCATAGCCAAAGAATCAATAAACCTACACTTCTCAAACTTCTCGTAAGAAAATATACACTCATCATTTGCAAACAAATAACACACAATATTGTGATTTAAATTAATGAATCATCTAAACATTGAGTATAAACTTCCAATTTCTCATCATTTTAACCAAACCAATAGTTCGTCTTGTTTAGCCTTTGAGATTTTGAAAATTAGCTTTTCAACATCAGTTGTCGAAAATCTTTTTGAATTTTTCAAAATATTAAAGCTAAAACACAATCTTTTTGGTTTTTGCAGTAAGAGAAATATAATACAGAAATAAAATATGTACAAACATATTTTTGTGAGTTTGTGTAAGAGGATCATATCAGTTTTTGAAACACATCACAAGCACCGTTAAGCTTCATTTCATTTTAAGTTCTAAACAATTCACATTGATTGACGATATATTTGTCCTTTTAAGCTCAATCTAAAAACTTTCAATCTGCTTACTGATACGTTAAGGTATATTAATTTTGCACTAAATTCTTATGGACCCACAATCTAAGCATATCCCCTCATCATGCAATACACTAACTCAAGTAATGCCTTTAAACTTTTATCAACTGTGATATGTGCAAAAACAAAGCAGAATGTTTAAACATTAACAATCAGGTCGATACTTTCGTATACGCAGAGAAAGTCCAATGTTTAAACAAAATAAGAAAAATAAAACAAGTTGAAGTTGTTTAGGCTTTAACCACCAGTTCGATACTCACGTATACGCAGAGGTGATCCAAAGCTTAAACGAAACACCAAAGAAAATAAAGCAGAACGTTTAGGCAATAACATCCAGTTCGATACTCACGTATACGCAGAGGATGTCCAATGCTTAAACAAAATAAAGAAATAAAACAAGTTTAAATCTTTGCAAAATGAAATGCACAATCACAGCGACTTTTTAGCAAAGTAGTGAAAGTTCACAAACTTAACCAGTTTTATGCTTTTTGGCATTCAGCGATTACTGAGTAGGCACACAGTCACGAAGGACAAAACTAAGTACTATGCTTTCGACCATGTTTTCCCACTAGAACTAGGCTTTTTGATTTAGATTTGTATCGTTATCGCAAATCTACTAGTCTAGCTGAGCCTATCGTCACATCTTTAGTGAGACCATTTATCACATTATACATTTCATTTCTTTAGCATGCTGTGATAGTCCACTGATTTACTATCATTTCCTCTTTTTCACAACAAAACTCATTTGAATTTTTTAATGTTTTTGACTTTTTCAAATTTTCTAATTTTTTTAAAAATTTTACTCCCCCTAAAATCAAAATATGTTTCAATTTTGATTTTCTGAGAAAATTTGAAACAAATTTAAAATCCTATCTGTACAGTTTGTTTCAAAAAAAAATTGACAACCGATATCAAATCGCATCAATTCGCCATTCACTTGGCGTAAACAATCAGAACTCCCCCTCACAACAAACTATTTTCCCATTGTAATTTCAAAACACTTAAGTTTGTTTTAATCAAAATGGTTTTTCCGAAAAATATTAGTTTGAGTGTCGTTTCACAAACTTGGGGTTTAATTCATCACCTTGTTCTTCAAATTACTACGTGTAGGAAAGAAGAATTAAGTACAACTTAATGTCCTTAATTAATCTTTTGAAAGTCAAAATATCACCAAAGTGAAATTTCTCAAGAAATATGCCGATTCCTACTCCACAATTACCAACCTGGGAGTTCCGGCAAGTTAGGTTTTTCATTTAAATAGTTTCACCCAAGCCTGACTGTCCTTGGGTGATTTTGAATTCTTGTTCAACAATTGTGGAAAATTTGCATCATCCATTGTTAAACCTGAATTCTCCAGTTTTACCTCAACCAATGGCTCCTCTGGCTTTAATGAACCAGAATCATTGCCTGAATATGGCTTGTCTGACTTTAGTGAGCCAGATTCATCGCCTGAAGGTGGTTTGTCTGACTTCGACATGTCAGATTCATCGCCGACCTTTTCCTTCTTTACCTCCTTTTCTGTCCTCAGATTTGTATCTGATGAATGCATTTTTCTTGAATTGTTGTTCTTTGGTGAGCAAGACAATTTATCAGAACTTTTATCTGTTTTATCAGTTGTATCCGAGGACAAAATCCTCTCGAGATACTCTCGAGCTTTCTTTCTTTTCTTTCTCAGTCGGTCTTTTTGCCCCTGAGAAAGTTTCACTTTCGTTTCTTGAATTTTAGGTTTTTGAACCTTTTGTTCTTTGACATTCTGTTCTGAAACTTTCAGTTCCTTTGGCTTTTCTTTGACTGACTTCATCATTCTTTTCTTAGATACAACCCTCGATCTTCCCATTGATCTCATTGGGCAATCTCTTGCAATGTGTCCTTTGATTTGGCATTCAAAGCATCTTCTTGTTTCAAACCTCTGTCTCTGGCAGTTAACAGCAATGTGTCCTTGATAACCACAGTTGTAACACACTCTGTTATCGTACCATGTACCACCTTCAGTCCAAACATTCAAGTCGTAGCACTGTTTGGCTTTGTGGTAATCATCACTTCTCTTGAAAACTTGATTTGGCCTTTGAGCTCTGTAGTCCGACCTGCACCACATATCATCAACTTTTTGTTTCTGTTTTACAACCTTCTTAACAGGTTTTTGCTTTGAGCATTCACCTATTTCAGTAGATTGCAAAACAGTATTTTGAAATTTTTCTTGTAATTCTAAAAATAAATTCTTTTTGTCAATTTTTACTTTTTCATTTTCTAAATCTTTTTCCTTTTCTTTCAAAATTTTGTTTTCCAATGTCAAACTGTCCAAATCACTTAACAGTTTGACATTTTCAGATTTCAATCTTTCATAATTTTCCTGAAGTTCAAGAATCTGTTTGTCATCAGATTTCTTCTCATCATTCAATTTTTTTATTTCCAATGTCAAACTCTCTACATTCTTCAAGAGTTTGGCATTGTCTGATTCAGATTTTTCACAGTTTAAGCGCAACTCCAGAATCTGTTCCTGATCAGCTTTCTTTTCATCCTTCAAGGCTGAAATTTCATCAACAAGCTTCTTAACCACTTGATCATTTTCTTCAGATTTCATTCTTTGAGTCTTTTGTGCTTCACATTCTTGAAATTCGATTTTCTCGATGAACATACTCAAAGTCACGTCTAAATATATATCCTTCAAATCTAACAAACACTTTCTCCCTACATCACCTGGTAAAATTTTTACCAACTTTTCAATCCATTCCTCATTCGTTTTGGTTAACTTCAATCTCCCCATTTCCATAACCAACTTGACATATCTTTCGATCAATTCCTCTGTTGACTCTCCTTGAATACCTGCAAAATTATCAAATTTTTTCAGTGCGGTATAAACCTCGGAATTCATTTTTTCGATGATGAGAAATACACAAACAAATGATTATCCGATTGAGCAACAAAACTGATCAAGTGTGGATTATTACGTGCGAGTATTTGAAACTTGACAAATCAACTAACAATACGAACTAATCAATCGCTTACAAAATTTTTGAATACACTAAACAAATGATTGGGCCTAACAATCTAATCACACATCGGGTTTTTTTTTAAGAAATTATATGATTGGGCCGATGATTAAAACACTTGGGATTGGGCTTTACACTTGGATCAGATTTATCAATTAAAAATGCCGACAACAAACTCAAATGTGATTGGACCTTAAAAATCAGATGGGCTCGCAAACTGTGATTGGGCTTTTAATCATCACTTAATCTTTTAAACAAAAGGGCCAAACAAATATGTATAAAGTCTACCGACAATTTACATGATTTAGAAAATTATCATTGGGCCGTAAAAGTATCCAATTGGAATTTTTTATAACTTGATGATGATTGGGCCAAACCAAAACATCACATGGTTTCTATTATCAAAAGCCGACAATTCAAGTTTTTTATCACACATCATTGGACCAACAATTCCACTATATATTCATTGAGATATTCACTAATTTCGATTTCAATATACAATGATGTATTAGATCACATGTAAAATCAATTGAAACTTCAAATGTGGCAGACAAAATTTTTTTTATAAATTCTTGATTGGACCGAGACTTACTTACAAACTCACATGCAAATCACTAAACCCGTCACCTTTTCTCGATCAAAAACACATACAGACTTAGAATCATTTATTAAATGTTATTACTTGATATATCAATGTATAATGATTGGACCTCAACAATTATAAGTGACCGACAATGATATAATCAATTTCAATTAATACTTCACATGATTCGGTGACAACTAAACTCAAATTTGATTTGATTGATGTTCCTTTGTTTGCACAGTCCGACAATTTTCAATGTTTTATAAGCGATATCCCCTAGGTTTGTTTTATTATTCACCCTAAAAGCGATACCTTTCGGACATTAAAGCGAAATATGTTATAATGTTTGTCATTAAAGCGATACCTACTGCCTTTAAAGCGAAATCATGTTGTACACTGAAACGAAACCTCTTGTAATTGTGACACTCAAGCGAAATCTGTTTTAAGCAATGTCCTTGGAGCGAAATTAGATTTAAGAATGTCACTTGGAGCGAAACTAGGTGCACTAGGAGCGAAATCTATGGTTCTTAGAGCGAAATCAAGTTTAAGAAACGTCCCTTGGAGCGAAACCCCTCACTACGTGTCCCTAAAAGCGAAATCAAGCTGAAAGATTCGACCGAAAAACCTCGATAACTCCTAAACGGCTAGGAATCTGATTTTGAAACTTTGTAGGGTTTTGAAACACGTATTTTCGCACACAATATCAAAATTTCATACAAATCGGACCGTGAAATCCCGTCCAATTTGACGAAAAACCGTGAAAATGTGATAAACGTGAAAAATAAGAAGAAATAGATGAAATCGGATCTGAATCGGCTCAAATCCTGTACGAAAACGATGTGTTTGATCAAGCAATCGAGCTCCTAGCTCTGATACCACTTGTAGGATCGGTTTTGACACCGTTCGATTGCGTAACGGACGTTTGACGTGCGGAATCCGTAAACGTACGTGACCGAACACACAATAACGTACTAGGAACGTGATTTTACTAGAAAGATTGACATGTACGGTACAAGATCACGTATGGAGAGACTTTCTCTCTCTAGTTTCTCTCTCTAGAAACACACACTTTCACCAAAGTCACCAAGTCTTCCAAAAGTCTCAAAGTCTCTAAAGTCTAACCTAATTATGACTAAAACACACCTATTTATAGGGTCAAGGGGCTTTTAATGATAATTCACATTAATTACAATTATGCCACCTTGCCTTTTTCCACTAAATATAAGACTTTACGACTCGGTTTCTTCAACTCTTCACTACCGTTCAGATTGACGTAGACGGTAGACATAATATGCATCAACAATAATCACCATTGTAGGTGATTAATGAACTTGAAGAAAACTTGATAAAACCTAGAATTATGATCTTGCTCTAGCATAATCTGAATTTAAGAGTAAATTTCAGAAATATGGATGTTAAGACTTGTGTAGAATTGTCTAATCGAAGTTAATTTAGATGATAATTACAAGTCATAAACTTGGTTTTGATGATATAAAAATCTGACCCGCTAGGTGTTTGATGAAATGCCTAAGTGAGGATTAAAATGCTAAAAGTTGGGTAAAAACGCAGATTTGATTATTATAAATAATTATGCGTTAAAGCTTATGAAAAAAATGGGTTTAGGATGATTTAATGAAATTGATGTTGTATTGGTGTTTATAAACACCATACTAACTTGTATGAATGAACTACTTGAACAAAAAGGGAAATTGTTAAGAATTCATACTTGAATTGAAGTGGGTCTTGACATAAGAATTAAACTCATGATTTATGACTTAGTTCAATAAGAAAGTAGTCAAAGATTCATAAGGTGTGAAAGCCATGATTTAGAATGACTAATCTAACAACCTTGTGAATGATGGATGATAGTAGGCGCTTAACAAGCTAGGTGAAGCTTGGGGAGAAAACGGGTCGATTGAAGCAAGTGAGAAAAGAAAAGCGTAATTCGGATGCAAGGTAAGTGAAACTTACACCTTTTGTAGAATATTTAGTTATTCTATAAGTTCTAAATTCGATAAAAACAATATTGGGAAATATGGATTTCCGACGCAATTGATACGAGTCGGAACATATGCAAAATTGGTAAAAACCATGAGGAAGGGTAAACATGGGTAAATAGTAATATAGCCGTAGATGACAAGCATACAATGAATCTGGAAATATTACCGTATGGGGTAACTTATAATAAGGATAGGGATAAAATGGTAATTTAGTCGTGTGTCGACAAATATAAGTAAAAGTGATAAGACACCCTATGGCGTAAGCCGAATTGGGTTAAATAACGAGATGGTATATATATACGTCTATATATACTATTCTAAATTCAATGCAAAATGTTTGGTCGTTTAGACCAAACGGGTCAAAGGGTGACTTGTAATGCCATTTGACCAATGACGACTAATAAGTATGTGTCAAGTCTTATGCTTACAGGATAATAATAGTCTATGGATTAAAATGCTACGAACTAGCATATTATAGAGGCAAGGTATCGAAACGGGTCAATAAGTTGACCCGAACTAGGTACGTGTAAATATAATTGTGGACAATATACCTTATGACCAAATATATAGCGAAAGCCTTTCGTAGTAAATGAGGGACTAATGTTGACTAAAATGCCCTTGAAGGGTAAATTGGGCAAACAACCCATAAAGGTTGTTTAGGAACTGATATTATAATCTTGTAACCTTTAGACGCGTATGAAAATGGTAGGCATAAACTATCGAGGGTTAAATGCCTTAAAATGCGTATTGTCGTAAAATAGCATATCTAAGGAGTAAAACTCGGAATAGGTGGTCTATTACATTAAACCCACCACATTCATAGTTGTGGTGGAAAAACTAATCAAAATGAACGAGTGGGATTATGAGGCATGGTAGAAGTGAGCGAAATTAGGCTTAAAAGGACATAAATGTCCTTAACGGGTCAAAATAAGCATTTGAGCATAAGCGGGTTTAGAATATGTAATAACCCGTGATTTGGGCCTTGTACAATATGAAATAATCATAATGATATGTTTACAAAAGAAACAAGGACCGCAAACAAGTTTGTTAGATGAAATCACGAACGGGTCAAAAGTTGGTAAAAAGGGTGATAAGCCGAAGAGTTAAAAGTCTGAAATTTTATTATGTAGGATGTTAGATTTTAACTCCATTAGATGGAGAATTAAATTACGGACGCGTAGGAAAAAGAATCGCGTAAAACGGATCTATAACGAAGAAGTTATGGCTAATTCTGTAAAACTTAGCGTTGCTGAAAATGCAGGACACAGCTCTGAACTTGCTGGAAATGGTGCTCCCTCGCGACACGCGGCAGAAGGCCTTAAACCTGTCGCGACACGCAACACAAAGTCGCGGCCCGCGTAAGATTACATTGAGTCTATCGCGGCCCGCGACAGACTACGGATCTGGCAAAATGATTGTTGTTCATTGTTTGATGTTTTCGAACTCGTTTAAACCATTATACAAGCATCAAAACTAACTTTTAGGTTGGTTTGATCACAGGTAAATACCAAGTGTTTCCGGATGAAGATCAAGCCCAAAGAAGAGCCGAACACGAATGAGAAACTAGCTTCCGCACACTTTGTTTCGTCGTTATTTTTAAACGGCAATTCTGTATATAATAATTGGTATTATTTTCAAATTGTAAAAGTTTTAATTCACCCGTATTATTCGACAGTATTTACATCTAATGTCATGTCTATTTTCGCAAATCAAACGAAAATCGTTAAATAATTAGACGGGTGTTACACTATCAAACATTGGTCAAGTGGTTAAGGTAATTAGTTCACGACTGTCCTCCCCGGTACGGTGTGAGGGTGCCAAACCTAATAGCGCTATCAACTAATAACCCCGTTGCCTCCCCGGCAACCAATCGGTATATGATGGGACTTAATGATAGAAATGAGTGTATTAACCAACATCCCGGTTTAACATTCCAGTTAAACCCGCTAACCCAATATTCCTCCCCGGAATATTTACCCGATGTCCCTCCCCGGGACGCATGCTTGAAAAAGAGCAGTGAACTCACCTTATATTTGCTCGGTTTATTAAGTTACCCGTTCCAGTTAGTCAACCAACCCTACCGTGGTTAACAATACTTATCAGTTTCATAATCACCCAAATCACATATTTCACACGGATTGAATTCATCACAGGGTTACTGTACAACACGTAGCATGCATATCACGTAATAACCATTAACATATGTATTGGCTACTCACACGAGTCGAATCATGTTTTTCATTCCTAGTTAACATCATTAACATGTAACAGATAGAGTTTTGAAATCATCACAGACTGTTCCTTCTAATCTTTCATTTACAGCATTCTCCACGAAGAACTGGTCTTTCGTGGAAAGTCTCATTGGAGAAGAACCCCATGACGAAGGATGATCCTTCGTCGAGAGGGTGGGTGACGAAAGACCCTAGTGTTTCGTCGAGAACCAATCAACGAAGAACCTAGTTCTTCGTCACTTGTGTACTTCGTGGGACAGTCCTTCGTCACAATCCTAAACAGACAGTTACACTTCCTTTCATTCAGCCATAACGTATGCTATCAAGTTCATCAATTTCCCAAACAGATCTAACAACATATTAAACGATGATCATGCATTCTAGTTATGAATAACCATCACTCATACAAAAATGTAACAGTTAATCATCACACATCAACCTTGCACCCTATGCATAACAGCTTACGATTACATCATTAATCATCATTTAACATTATCATTCACCAATTCTTTCAAAGCATGACAGTTTCACTATTGATTACAATGCAACCCTAGTCAATAACTTAGCATGCGATCATCGTTGTAAACCAAACAATTCATCAGTTGGGTACAACACTAGAATTACGTATAATCAATCGTCAACCGTAGAGTTTTCTAACCTCTAGTAACAACATGAACTAACACCAAAATCATTCATCCATTCTAACTGCACGATGTCATAGACGAAACCCTAATTTCACATAAAGTTATAACACAATATTTCTAACGATTAACAACGATGAATACTAACCGATGATATCGAAATAATAAGTCTGAACGAGATGGAAAGCCTCGAGAACCCAATGTTGTCGCCGCACAGAAGAAGAGAGAGAGAAAGAGTGTTCTAGGGTTTGCCGTCAAGTATGTCAAAAAGGGTTTGATTGTGTTTATGCACAACTTAAACAAATTCACTAATAGTTGGGCCTATACCGGGCTGTGGGCCGAGAGCCCCCCTCATTCGGCGAAGGATACCCATAGATGAAGTATATACTTCGTCAGGCACAATGATGACGAAGATCATTCTTCGTCGTTAAGGGTTAGTAACGAAGGTTCCATATTTCATCGGGTCCGAGGATGACAAATGTGTTAGGTCCAAACCTTTAATCAGTTATCAAGTTTTCATTAACCTTCATTAGTTATTAACATTGCACAATTAAATCCACTAACTATCAAGACTCTAATCTTTCAAACAATTACACATTACATAACATAAAACAAATTGTCAAAACAGAATAGCGAAACAAGTGATACGTAAATGAAAGAAGTTGAAATCTCGGGTTGTCACAACCACCGTCGTCACGCTCCTCCCCTCCACCACCACCACAGGTCCAATCGATGCCTATTCGGTCTCTGAATCGGTCCAACTGATGAACCTTAGGCGATCCGTTTACAATCCTACTAGATTCGAGTCGTTTAATATGGGCGTGAAGATTCCGTTAGGTTTGAAACAGAAGGGGTTAAGGATAGTGGTGACTGGCGGTGTAGGTTTCGTCGGAAGTCATCTGGTTGATCGGTTGATTGCGAGAGGAGATAGTGTGGTTGTTGTTGATAATTTCTTCACCGGTAATAATGTCACACCCCAACCGATGGCGGAAACATCGGGGCATGGCACTGAGCGAAACAGATGGTCCAGGAGTTTCCATAACAATTATCATCACTATTTAATTTAAAATAACATGTCCCATACCATGTCTCAAACAGTAAATAAATTATTACAGATAAAACTAGGCAAATAGTTCTGTTCCGACAACTCAGGTTTAATAATAGAGCAATTGTTTATCTGCTTCTAGAGACCCTTGATTCAATATCTACAGACAACTATAGGTTGGGCTCTAAAGCTTTATTCTAGCTTCAAATTCCTACCATGTGTGCATCCTAAGCACCTGTCACATACGTTAAAATAAAGTCAGTACATATAATGTAAAGGTGAGCATACAAGTTTAATAATAGCATATAGAGTTCGAATTCGTTTACGCATAACCAGCACGTACACAAAGTGAAATGAAGCACGTTAGTTATCGACATAGATCCATCGATACCAATGACTGCGGGTTGACTGCCAAATGCAGTTCGCAATACATGATTACCACCGTAATCCATGCAAGTAATTGTCCTTAACAACCCCCGTGTGAACGGGTGCTGAGTCCAAACTATAGTACTATCTTTGCTAAGGCAGGTAGACAGCATTCCATGTGTAAACATAACAAACAAGCATTCATATGCCACGTATAACATGCATTAATCGGTTAGCGTTCAAATAGTATTGAGTAGTGTGTTTGTTGTAGTTTGAATATTCGTAACGTATGTAACACCCAAAAGTGCTTAAAGCAAAAAGGGATCGAGTATACTCACAGCGGTTGATGGATTGAAGGGAGCGTTTGGCGAGTAAGGTTAGCCTGAATAGTTTGATAGCATAACGATAAGTGACGTTTTACGCGTCAAATGGTGTGAAGTGTAAATGGGTCGGACAGCTGGTCGATCGGACGATAGTTCGATCAGACGGCTGATCGTTTGGTTGACAGTCTGCTCAGACCGCTGTCTGGTCGGTCGGTAGGACGATCGGATGGCTGTTCAAGTAGATTGTTTTTTCCTTTGAGAAGGATGTGTTTGTGTATGATGGCTTGACTTTTGAAGTTTTCATTGTAGTATTTGAAAACATTGAAGTACCTTTGCCCTTCAGGTCGGTCGATCGGACGGCAGTTCGATCGGCCGGCAACCCGATCGGTTAGGTATGTTAATGAACTGAAGTAGTTTTCCTTGGATCGGACAAGTGTACGATCGGACAGATGTTCGATCGGACAGGTGTTCGATCGGGTGGCAATCCAACAATTTTAAAAGAATGCAAAGTATGGTGCAGTGGATCGGTTAGTTGATCGATCGAACACTAATGATGTTTGATCGGACAACATGCACGAACCACCATGACGAGTTCTCAGCAGGGTGTCACCTGATCGGACGGCTGTTCGATCGGGTGGCACTCCTAGTGCATTGAACATGTTGAAAATCGATTAAGTGTTGAAGCATAGTATCTCATGATCCGAAGTGTAATCCGATCGGACAGTAGTTCGATCGAACAACAATGCGTTCAATACTAGTCTTCAAAATAAATTGATTGTGTGGGACCATGTGTTAGCCGATCGGCTGGCCAGTTGATCGGCTGACTGTCCGATCGGCTGGCTATCCGTTCGGACAGCAGTCCAATCGGTCAGCATCCTGACCTGATCCGCCAATTCGTCTAACACTTGGTTATTCTAATTGTTTGTCGTTTTATTGAGGTACTTTGTCAACGAGTCGAACCATAGTTTCCTTGTCCTTACTTGGTTCCCTTGGTCGGACAGGAATCACCCAAGTCCGGTCGGCGAACTGTTCGGCACGAGGTTTAGCGTTTAACCCGGAATCGGTTAACCTTGTGGATAGAATCCGGATCGTGAACCATTAAACCACCGGAGTGATTGGTAAACCGACACAGGCTCCGTTTCTATCGGTTTGAAGGCATTGAGTGTAAAAGAGTTGAAAGAAAGTTGAGAATTCCGTCTTTCAATCCTTTTCACCGTGTATATGTTTAGATCTATGAGAGATCTTTGTTTGTGTATGTGGAAATCGGCTAGATCCAAGTTATTCTTGGTGGATTGAGGCCAAAACATGAAGTTCTTTAAGAACCCATGATGACATCATCCTAGAACACTCGAATCTTGATGATTTCACGGTTAAAAGTTAACATTTGAAAGGTAGAAAGGTGTAGGAGTGCGTGTAGATCAAGAAAGTACAAGGTTTAGGACGAAATCTTACCGGAATCGAGAGAAATCTGAGAAAAAGGCGAGCTGAGCGTGCTGGTCGAACAGAGGTTTCCAAAAGTGGAAAGAATGACAATGATAGGGGTATTTATAGGATGCCAAAAGGGGAAAGTGCTGGCCGATCGGCCAGGCAGCTCGATCGGACAGCCTGTCCGATCGGACAGCAGTCCGATCGGCTGGCTGTTCGTTCGGCTGGTAGCCTGATCGATCGGTTGCACGTTTCGAGTTTTCGGCGCGACGATTTTTGATATTTCGATTTCGGTTTTGAGCGGTTCAATACGATAGAGTTTCCTAGTCAAATTACTTTTAATCCCAATCACTCATATCTTGCACTGTCTCTTCTCCACTAATTATCATAGTTCGATTGTGATTCGAGTTCGATGTCGATTGAGTTCGATTGCATTTCGAGTTTCGATTGAATACCACAACACTACATAAATAAACATGCACAGGTAACACGTAAGGCACACACACACATATAACAGTAACCAAGTTTCGTAAGCCGAGTTGCGGTTCGTATCACGATTCGATGTCGATTTGATTAGCGTAGTTTGATTATCGTTTAGTTAACTTTATCGCATTGTTACTTCCTATAGTTCACAGTCGTAAGTCGGTTGAATAACGATTTAAATACATCGATTTAATGCATTTATAGACACTTACTCCACATAATAGCTACAATGAAAGAATTCTACTACAAGTCCAGTTGCGCGAAGTCGGTCGTTGACTTTGACATTGACTTTCCTAAAAACAAGGGGTGTTACAAATAAGGTTTATTTTTTTAGACAAAAATAGTGGGTGTAACACCCCGTGTTTTCACAAGTCAAAGTCAAGGTCAGAGTCAACGACCGATTTCGCCCAACTTGAATCGTAGAAACTTCTTCTTTTTAATTATATTATGTGGAGTAAGTTTTGTTAATTGCAATAATCGATGTGTGTTAATCGTTATTCAATCGATCCACGACTGTGAGATATAGGAAGTAACAATGCGATAAAGTTAACTAATCAATAGTCAAGCCATGCTAACCGCATCGACATCAAATCGCAACTCGAGCTACGTATTTGTACTTGCTATCATACGTGTGTGTGTGCCTTACGTGTTACCTGTGCATGTTTATTTATGTTGTGTTGTGTAATCAAGCGAACTCAATCGAAACTCGAATGCTATCGAACCCAAACTCGAATCACAACCGAACTATGATGGATGGTGGAGAATAGATTACGCGAGATACGAAGTACTTGGGACTAAAAGTAATTTGACTAGGAAACCCTATCGAATTGCTCGCAATCGGGACCAAAACGCCAAAGCTCGTCGCACCAAACACACCACCCAGGCGCCAATCCGCACGGACAGGCCATCCGCACGGACAGGCCATCCGCACGGAAGTGTTAAGCGCATCCGACCAGGATTTGCTATCCGCACGGATGACCATCCGGGTGATGTGCAATCTGGACGAATGGTACTTTCCTCTTTTAGCATCCTATAAATACATGGGTCACTCTCCAAACTTTCCACTTTTGGCAAGTGACGTCCGACCAGCACGCTTTCTTCATCTTTCCTTCGATTTCTCTAAATCCAGGTAAGATCTCGCCCTAAATCTTGTACTTTCTTGATCTATACGCACTTCTACACCTTCCTATCTTTTAAACATTAACTTTTAACCGTGAAATCATCAAGATTTGAGGTATTCTAGGATGACGTCATCATAAAGTTCCCATGAACTTCAAGTCTGACCTCATTCCACCAAGAATAACTCGGATCTGAACGGTTTCCACAAGATTTCACAAACTAACTTCACACAAATCTGAACTCTTCAAAGAATGAAAAGGTTGAAAGGAATAAACACAAGTTTTCTCCATCTTTTACACTCAAAAACGATAAGAATCGGATTAGTTCTAGTCTTCTACTCAATGTTAGTGATGCACTAGTCCTAAATCCGGATTCTACCCGAGACACCTGATTTCGGGTTAGACCAGAACGATCATTCTGAGCCGCCGACCAGCCAAGCTAGGGTGATTCCTGGCCGGCTTAGTCATGCTGGTAAGAATACAATTCCAAATGGTTGACACGTAATCAGAACGTCTCGATAGAACAACAAAAGTGACTAAGAGTAGACGAACAGAACAACTAGAACGAGATGCTGTCCGGACAGACTGATGTCCGCACGGACAGGATGTCCGGACGGACTGATGTCCGCACGGACAGGATGTCCGCACGGACAGGATGTCCGCACGGACAGACTATCCGGACGGGTTTCCATCCGGACGGACTACACTTGGGACCCATATCTAAACAAGGTTTGAGTATCGACGAATAAATAATCCGCACGGACGACCCTCTGAATGGATTACTCTTCGGATCATGAGATACTAAGACCTTAAACAATTTCCAACACGTTGTCCGTACGGACTACCATCCGGACGGATTTCACCAACTTCATCAAGTGACTCACCAATAAAGTCGTCGTCCACACGGACTACCATCCGCACGGATCGTCATCCGCGTGACCGACTTGAAGGGTAAGAGAACTTAAATGTTTTCTAAATACTACAACGAAAACTTCAAAGGACAAGCCATCATACACAAACACATCCTTAGCATAGGAAGAAACAATCCACTCGAATAGTCATCCGCACGGACAAGCTGTCCGCACGGATGACCAACCGAACGGATTAACTATTCGCACGGATTGCTGTCCGCACGGATGACCATCCGTACGACCAGCCATCCTACCCACTCTCATCCTGTATTGTTTTACGTGCCACTTATCGCTACGTTATCGAATCTATTCAGGCTAACCGTACTCGCTAAAAGCGCTCCCTTCAATCCATTAATCACTGTGAGTATACTCGATCCCTTTTTGCTTTAAGCACTTTTGGGTGTTACATACGTTACGAATATTCAAACTACAACTATCACACTACTCAAACTATTTGAACGCTAACCATTAATGCATGTTATATGTGGCTTATGAATGCTTGTTTGTTATGTTTACACATGGAATGTTGTCTACCTGCCTTAGCAACGATAGTACTATAGTTTGGACTCAGCACCCGTTCACACGGGGGTTGTTAAGGATCTTTTACTTGCATGGATTACGGTGGTAATCATGTATTGCGAACTGCCTCGGGCAGTTAACCCGCAGTCATTGGTATCGATGGATCTATGTCGATAACTAACGTGCTTCATTTCATTATGTGTACGTGCTGGTTATGTGTAAACGAATTCGAACTCTATATGCTATTATCAAACTTGTATGCTCACCTTTACATTTTATGTATTGACTTTATTTTAACGTATGTGACAGGTGTTTAGGTTGCTTGTATGCCTAGCTCACTGTGAAATTGAGGCTAGGAAAGGTCTAGGATGCTCTCTGTGCTGGGATGAAATTGAAGCTAGGAAAGGAGGTCCTAGAAACCAACAAATAAATTATTATCTATGTTCAAATCTGAGTTGTCGGAACAGAATATTTGCCTAGATTTTATCTGTAATGATTTGATTACTGTTTGAGACATGGTATGGGACATGTTAATTTAAATTGAATGGTAATGATAGTTGTTATGGAAACTTCTGGACAATCTGTTTCGCTCAGTGCCATGCCCCGATGATTTCCGCCATCGGTTGGGGTGTGACAGATTGGTATCAGAGCCATAACTATAGGGAATTAGGCAACACACGACCTAGTCCGGGTCGATGTCTTAGAAACCTAGTCTATAGTTAAGAACCAACAGACCGACTTGTGCATATCCGTTAGGGATTTTGTACGAGCCTGCTATTTCTCACTATTCTCGCTTATACTACACTCCCACCACACTCGAATTTTCAACTATGAGTGAGCAATAAGGTCGAGAATAGGTGTGAAAACCGCAAACTCTCGACTAAAGTTGCTTACTCAGCTCGCATTTCAATTATAAGCAAGGGGAAATTATACCAAATCAGGAGTGAAATCCATATTTTGATGAATAATTTCCTCTATTTTATCAAAACAGGGACGAAGTTGTTAAGCCAGGGGTGAAACCCTAACCTTGACGACTTGTTCCGCTTTATATACAAAACTCTCACCAAAGTCTCGACGGACTCCAACGACCTGAAGTCACAATATGACCAACGGGATGTGTGCCAAACGCCCAAGACTCGAGGCAAAGGCATAGTCCTGGAGGTTAAATGTGCACAACGGATCCTTGTGAATAGTCGAACCACTTTGGGTAGTCGAAGTCTACTAGCCGCAGACGATCTACCTCTTGATTTGTATGTATTTCAAAGATAGTTTGCTGATTTTATATGTGTTTAATGTGTCATTTCCCAATTATGTGCTTATTTTGACTCCAAACTATTGCGTAACGATGCGTTCGACGTGCGAAATCCATGAACGTGCGTGACCGAACACACTAGATGTACAATTTACTGTGATCCTTGTTAGGTCCCGGTTTTGACTCCGAAACGATTGCGAACCGAACGTGTGACGTACGGAATCCGTACACGCGCGAGACAGAAACACACGAAACGTAATATAAACATGATGCTTTGATAAATCTGAAATCGCACAAGAAACATGAATCACCTTTTGCCTTTCTCTCTCTAGTTTCTCTCCCTCGCTTACATTACGCTATTTTCGAACGATCGCAGACCTGGAATGACAGGTTTCTGTATTCTGATTGCCTCTATTGGTTAAATGCATATGTGTTCTTTGCTTCTGTGCTTACGTGCTTAGGTACTAAATGATTATGTGTTCTACGAGCTATGTGATTATGTGATTTCGTGATAAGTACTTACGTAAGTATGCGTGTTCCTGAGCTTTAGTAAGTAATAGACGTGTGAGGTGAGATTCGAATACAATGTGATGAGTCCTGTGACGATGTCTGTTGCAGACCATGTCGTCTGGATCCCATCATGCACTCTCTCGTCAAGAAAAGAGAGACAAACGCCTTGCTTCTATCATCGCCAAAAGTGTGGCAAAAGCCGTGAGTGATGTTTACGAAAATGCCAGCAAGTCATCCGAGGAATCAAGGACCGACTCTCCTAAGGCTGCAGCAAGGCCTTTCAGTTTCAAGCAATTCAAGTCGTGTGGCCCAAAAGAATTCACTGGAGAAGGAGGTCCTACTACACTATTTCACTGGTTCGATTCCATTGAGGTTACTCTGCGACAGAGTGGTTGCCCTGATGACCTTCGAACTCTGAATGCTACCGACGTTTTCCAGTCCCGAGCACTAGACTGGTGGACGGCCGAGAGGAACAAGCGAGGGAACGATGCAGCCTACGGTCTGTCGTGGGATGAGCTCAAGGAAGTTATGCTAGAGGAATTCTGCCCTCCTCACGAACGTCAAAAGCTAGAAGATGAATTTTGGCACATACAGCAGAAGGATGGTGACAATGCTGGTCTCACTGCTCGTTTCAAACAGCTCAGCATTATCTGTACCGATCAGGTCAAGACTCCCAACATGACCATCAAGAAGTATATCCGAGCCTTGCCCGACTGCGTTGCTGATTTCGTGCAAGCGGCTAAGATTACGACAATCGAGGAAACCTATCTGTTGGCCGCTGAAATCAACGACAAACGGGTTAAGGTTGGGGTATGGGATAAGACTTCCAAGCATCTGCATCAAGCCACCGCTACCGCACCAACTGCTGAACCTACCTCATCAAGCAACAAGAGGAAGAACAAGAGAAAGAACAGCTCCAGCAACAAGAACTGTGCGATTACTGCAGCACCAATTCAAGCTGTACCTGCCCAACGGCGTCAAGTAGCGGCGCCTGTGGCCAATGCATCGCCTGCAAAGCGTGCATACACTGGACCATACCCACTCTGCCCTACTTGCACCTATAATCACCCAACTACCATTCCTTGCCGCTTTTGTACTCATTGCAACGTATACGGCCACTTTACTGCCAACTGTCGTATTCGTCAAGCTCCTGCCAATCAAGCTCTACTTACTGCCCCACAGGGTCAACAAGCTCCTCCGGCACCCGCAGTCATAGCCAGAGCCTGCTTCGCGTGTGGCGACCCGAACCATTTCGCCAACGTGTGCCCAAACAGGGTCGTGAAACAAGAGCCTCAGCAACAGCAGCCACAGCAGCAACAACAGGCCGCACGTGCCAGAACTTTCAACCTCAACGTCCGTCAAGCCCATGCCGACAACAACGTGGTCAATGGTACGTTCCTTGTGAATGGTATTTATGCTTCCTGTTTGTTTGATACCGGAGCCGATAATTGCTTTGTGTCATTCGAATTTGAGAAACTCCTTAGTCGTAAGCGCTCCAAACTTTCCTCGACATTCGATGTTGAAGTCGCTACCGGAAGAACCGTCTCTGTCAATTCTGTTCTTCGTGATTGCACTCTTGAGCTCAACAATCACATCTTTTCGATCGACCATATTCTGATGCAACTCGGAAGCTTTGATGTCATAATAGGCATGGACTTTCTTCGAGAAAACCATGCTGAAGTTGTATGCTTCGACAAGATGATTCGTTTTTCGCTCGCAAATGGCGACTTATTGTGTGTTTACGGTGATACTACTTCAAAGGGGCTCAAGCTTATGTCATGTATCCAAGCAAGCAAGTATCTCCGTAAGGAATACAGGGCTTTCTTGGCTAACATTGTAGTAGCGGAAAAGGAAAAGAAAGAGAAGAAGGAAGTGAAAGACGTTCCTGTGGTTCGAGAATTTCCTAATGTTTTTCCAGAGGATCTTCCCGGACTACCGCCAAGTCGTGATATCGATTTTCGTATTGACCTCATTCCTGGAGCCAACCCTATCGCCAAAGCTCCTTACCGACTCGCACCGTCCGAAATGCGTGAACTCTCAACCCAACTCCAGGAATTACTTGAAATAGGCTTCATTCGCCCGAGCACCTCTCCTTGGGGCGCGCCAGTCCTTTTTGTCAAAAAGAAGGATGGGTCGTTCCTGATGTGCATCGACTACCGGGAATTGAATAAGCTAACTATCAAGAACCGCTATCCGCTACCTCGTATCGACGATTTGTTTGATCAACTACAAGGCGCCAAGTGTTTCTCCAAGATCGACCTATGTTCAGGTTACCATCAGCTACGTATTCAGGAGGAAGATATACCCAAAACCGCGTTTCATACTCGATACGGTCATTACGAATTCGTTGTCATGCCTTTTGGTTTGACCAACGCACCAGCGGTTTTCATGGATCTGATGAATCGCGTGTGTAAACCATACCTCGACCGTTTCGTCATCGTATTTATCGACGACGTCTTGATCTATTCCAAATCGAAGGCTGAACACGCGCAACATCTACGTTTAGTTCTCGAGTTACTCCAGGGGAACCAACTCTATGCCAAGTTCTCCAAGTGCGAGTTTTGGTTAGAGGAAGTCCAGTTTCTGGGTCACATTGTTAATAGTCAAGGCATCCACGTCGACCCTGCGAAGATTGAGGCTGTCAAGAGTTGGGTTACACCTAAGAACCCGTCTGAAGTCCGCTCTTTTCTCGGACTGGTAGGTTATTATTGACGATTTATCGAAGGATTCTCGAAGATCGTTGTGCCGCTTACCTCTCTTACACACAAGGACCAGCCTTTTGTCTGGGGAACCAAACAAGAGTCTGCCTTTCGAACCCTTAAACACACGCTTTGCAATGCTCCTGTTCTCACATTGCCAGACGGAAACAATGATTTCATTGTCTACTGTGATGCTTCCAACCTTGGTCTTGGTTGTGTTCTTATGCAATGAGACAAGGTCATAGCTTACGCATCTCGTCAGCTCAAAATCCACGAGAAGAACTATACAACCCATGATCTCGAGCTAGGCGCGGTTGTTTTTGCATTAAAGATTTGGTGACACTACCTGTATGGTACCAAGTGTACGATCTTCACCGATCATAGGAGCCTACAACACATCTTTAATCAGAAGGAACTTAATATGCGTCAACGCCGATGGGTAGAACTTCTCAACGATTACGACTGTGAGATTCGTTATCACCCAGGCAAGGCAAACGTTGTTGCCGACGCACTTAGCAGACGGAGCTATCTGTTTAGCACCCGTAATGATCAAGCCCAACATGATCTCGAAACCCTCATCCGCGACGCGCAACATGCATGTTTCAATGAACGCACTTTGAAGAAAGAAAGAATCTACCACGATGGAACCCAACTTGTGAGCAAATCGAATGGGATATTCCACTTCTTAGACCGAATTTGGATTCCCAAGCGAACCAAGTTGCGACAGATTCTGATGGACGAAGCCCACAAATCCTGGTATTCTATCCACCCCGGTGCTGACAAAATGTACCAGGATCTTCGTTATAAGTACTGGTGGCCGGGTATGAAAAGGGATATCGCCCTCTATGTCGGAAAATGCCTAACTTGTGCTAGAATCAAGGCCGAACACCAAAGACCCTCTGGCTTACTCGAACAACCACCAATTCCCATGTGGAAGTGGGAGAGTATAGCTATGGATTTCGTAACCAAGCTACCACACACGTCATCAGGTCACGACAACATTTGGGTTGTTGTTGACCGTTTGACTAAATTAGCCCACTTTTTGCCCATACGGGAAGACTACAAGGTATAACGATTAGCCCGAATCTACACCGACGAGATCATTTGTAATCATGGGACGCCTCGTGACATCATCTCTGATCGTGATGCTCGGTTCACTTCGCGACTGTGGGAAACGTTTCAAACGGCACTCGGTACAACGCTTAATCTAAGTACTGCCTTCCACCCACAAACCGACGGTCAGACTGAAAGAACGATTCGTACTCTTGAAGACATGCTCCGATCGTGTGTTTTAGACTTCGGTGGTAATTGGGATAAATACCTGCCATTGGTCGAATTCTCGTATAACAACAGCTACCATTCTAGCATCCAGATGGCACCTTTCGAGGCATTGTACGGAAGAAGATGTCGGTCGCCTATTGTGTGGCACGAGATCGGTCATTCACAACTAACCGGTCCCGAGTTACTGCAAGAAACGACAGACAAAATTTTCCAAATACGAGACAACCTAGTGAAAGCTCGGGATCGACAGAAAAGTTACGCCGATAAAAAGCGTAAGCCCCGTGAATTTGGCGTTGGTGACTACGTACTCCTAAAGGTATCACCTTGGAAGGGTGTAGTCCGATTTGGCAAGAAAGGGAAACTCGCGCCTCGATATGTTGGACCTTTTAAGATTCTGGAAAGGATCGGAAAAGTGGCCTACAGACTCAAACTACCGGAGGAACTTAGTAACGTCCACCCGACTTTCCACGTGTCAAACCTCCGAAAGTGCATAGCCGACCATGACGATCTGTAAGTGAACGAAACGTTACACTTCGTGGAAAAGCCTGTCGAAATCATGGATCGCCAAACCAAGCAGCTCAGGCGCTCACGCATTCCTATTGTGAAGGTCCGATGGGAAGGAAAACGAGGTGCAGAGTTCACTTGGGAACTCGAAAGCGACATGAAGGCAAAGTACCCGCAGTTATTCAAACAGAAAGTCTAGATAGAGAAAGCTCTCCACGTGATTCACGGCATTGTAACAGCTTAATTTCGGGATGAAATTCTCTAAACAAGGGGAGGCTGTAACACCCCGTGTTTTCACAAGTCAAGGTCAGAGTCAACGACCGATTTCGCGCAACTTGACTCGTAGAAACTTCTTGTTTTTAATTATATTATGTGGAGTAAGTTTTGTTAATTGCAATAATCGATGTGTGTTAATCGTTATTCAATCGATCCACGACTGTGAGATATAGGAAGTAACAATGCGATAAAGTTAACTAATCAATAGTCAAGCCATGCTAACCGCATCGACATCAAATCACAACTCGAGCTACGTATTTGTACTTGCTATCATATGTGTGTGTGTGCCTTACGTGTTACCTGTGCATGTTTATTTATGTTGTGTTGTGTAATCAAGCGAACTCAATCGAAACTCAAATGCTATCGAACCCGAACTCGAATCACAACCGAACTATGATAGATGGTGGAGAATAGATTACGCGAGATACGAAGTAGTTGGGACTAAAAGTAATTTGACAAGGAAACCCTATCGAATCGCTCGCAATCAGGACAGAAACGCCAAAGCTCGTCGCACCAAACACACCACCCAGGCGCCAATCCGCACGGACAGGCCATCTGCACGGAAGTGTTAAGCGCATCCGACCAGGATTTGCTATCCGCACGGATGACCATCCGGGTGATGTGCAATCCGGACGAATGGTACTTTCCTCTTTTAGCATCCTATAAATACACGGGTCACTATCCAAACTTTCCACTTTTGGCAAGTGACGTCCGACCAGCACGCTTTCTTCATCTTTCCTTCGATTTCTCTCAATCCAGGTAAGATCTCGCCCTAAATCTTGTACTTTCTTGATCTATACGCACTTCTACACCTTCCTATCTTTTAAACATTAACTTTTAACCATGAAATCATCAAGATTTGAGGTATTCTAGGATGACGTCATCATAAAGTTCCCATGAACTTCAAGTCTGACCTCATTCCACCAAGAATAACTCGGATCTGAACGGTTTCCACAAGATTTCACAAACTAACTTCACACAAATCTGAACTCTTCAAAGAATGAAAGGGTTGAAAGGAATAAACACAAGTTTTCTCCTTCTTTTACACTCAAAAACGATAAGAATCGGATTAGTTCTAGTCTTCTACTCAATGTTAGTGATGCACTAGTCCTAAATCCGGATTCTACCCGAGACACCTGATTTCGGGTTAGACCAGAATGATCATTCTGAGCCGCTGACCGGCCAAGCTAGGGTGATTCCTGGCCGGCTTAGTCGTGCTGGTAAGAATACAATTCCAAATGGTTGACACGTAATCAGAACGTCTCGATAGAACAACAAAAGCGACCAAGAGTAGACGAACGGAACAACCAGAACGAGATGCTGTCCGGACGGACTGATGTCCGCACGGACAGGATGTCCGCACGGACAGGATGTCCGCACGGACAGACTATCCGGACGGGTTGCCATCCGGACGGACTACACTTGGGACCCATATCTAAACAAGGTTTGAGTATCGACGAATAAATAATCCGCACGGACGACCCTCTGAATGGATTACTCTTCGGATCATGAGATACTAAGACCTTAAACAATTTCCAACACGTTGTCCGTACGGACTACTATCCGGACGGATTTCACCAACTTCATCAAGTGACTCACCAATAAAGTCGTCGTCCACACGGACTACCATCCGCACGGATCGTCATCCGCGCGACCGACTTGAAGGGTAAGAGAACTTAAATGTTTTCTAAATACTACAACGAAAACTTCAAAGGACAAGCCATCATACACAAACACATCCTTAGCATAGGAAGAAACAATCCACTCGAATAGTCATCCGCACGGACAAGCTGTCCGCACAGATGACCAACCGAACGGATTAACTATTCGCACGGATTGCTGTCCGCACGGATGACCATCCGTACGACCAGCCATCCTACCCACTCTCATCCTGTATTGTTTTACGCGCCACTTATCGCTACGTTATCGAATCTATTCGGGCTAACCGTATTCGCTAAAAGCGCTCCCTTCAATCCATTAATCGCTGTGAATATACTCGATCCCTTTTTGCTTTAAGCACTTTTGGGTGTTACATACGTTACGAATATTCAAACTACAACTATCACACTACTCAAACTATTTGAACGCTAACCATTAATGCATGTTATACGTGGCTTATGAATGCTTGTTTGTTATGTTTACACATGGAATGCTGTCTACCTGCCTTAGCAACGATAGTACTATAGTTTGGACTCAGCACCCGTTCACACGGGGGTTGTTAAGGATCTTTTACTTGCATGGATTACGGTGGTAATCATGTATTGCGAACTGCCTCGGGCAGTCAACCCGCAGTCATTGGTATCGATGGATCTATGTCGATAACTAACGTGCTTCATTTCATTATGTGTACGTGCTGGTTATGTGTAAACGAATTCGAACTCTATATGCTATTATCAAACTTGTATGCTCACCTTTACATTTTATGTATTGACTTTATTTTAACGTATGTGACAGGTGTTTAGGTTGCTTGTATGCCTAGCTCATTGTGAAATTGAGGCTAGGAAAGGTCTAGGATGCTCTCTGTGCTGTGATGAAATTGAAGCTAGGAAAGGAGGTCCTAGAAACCAACAAATAAATTATTATCTATGTTCAAATCTGAGTTGTCGGAACAAAATATTTGCCTAGATTTTATCTGTAATGATTTGATTACTGTTTGAGACATGGTATGGGACATGTTAATTTAAATTGAATGGTAATGATAGTTGTTATGGAAACTTCTGGACAATCTGTTTCGCTCAGTGCCATGCCCCGATGATTTCCGCCATCGGTTGGGGTGTGACAGTGGGTCCCACTCATATTCTTAAATATTAATCATATTTCTTTTAATTTTAATGTTTTTGTTGTTATTTTTTAATACTAAGGGGCATTATAGTTATTTCACATCAACTTAACAGCTCAAGCTAACGGACATCCACTATAGGGACTATCCGTGTAACAACCGAGCAAACCACAGGGAGCACCAATGTAATTTTCAAAAGTTGAGGACTAAACCTGTTACTTTGGCAAACCATAGGGACTATCCGTGCATTTTACTCAAGAATTAAAGAAATTTGTATAATTAATAGGAGAGAGGGGCGTAAAATAAGGGTGAAGAGACATGAGAGAGTGACACGTGCTTTCAAAGATTTTCATATATTATGTAGTATGTAAGTATAGATATAGATTAGCATATATGTTTGAACGTAAAAAAATATGTTTTACAAATATACAATTTATTTGAGTTTTAAAACTCTAATACTAATATTAAAGCTCATGTTGAATAATTTAAAGTGATATAGTTGCATAGATACAAGCAAGTTTTTCAAAATTGCTTTCAGAAGAAAGTCAGACAGTATGGTGAAAGACGAAATTTGTACTAGAACTCAAGTAACTATTGTATGTAATGTAGAATACTTTGATGCAGGCGTCATATTCTACAATGCCCACAAGGTTTATTAGGCAAGCATTACGAATCCATTGAACATACTTTAAGTAGTGAGGGTCCCACCGCTGTTGACTTACGTGGCACAACATCGTCAGGAGGTCAGTCTTCTTCTTCTAGAAGCGAGTTCCTTGATGCTTCCGGTGGACCTTCAGAATTCCTGTGCGAAACACCTTCTCCTACAGTCCTACCTCAGGTACACATTAATCCTATTTTTTATATATTTATCTGAGTAAATTGTCATTTTCGTCCCTGAGGTTTGGCCAGTTTTGCGATTTTCGTCCAAAGTTTTTTTTTCCGCATCTGGTTCCAAAAGGTTTGAAATCGTTCCATTTTCATCCGGCTCGTTAACTCCATCCATTTTTCCCTGTTAAGTTAGAGGTAATTCGGTCTCCTTTTGCTAACTTAAAGGGCAATTCGGTCTTTTTCACTTTATGTAAAAAGAGCGAATACCCTGAAAAAGACCGAACTGACCTTTAAGCTAATAAAAAAGACGGAAATACCCCTAACTCAACGGAAACAATGGATGGAATTAACGAGCCAGATGAAAATGGCAAGATTCCAAGTCTTTTGGATCCGGTTGCGGATAAACAAACCTTTGGATGAAAACCGCAAAACTGGCCAAACCCCATGGACGAAAATGGCATTTTACTCTATGCATCTTCTTTTAGCTCATTCACTTGGCTATATATCCAGTGATGGACACCTCAGCAAGTGAAGAAACAAGAACAGCTGAGATTAAGGAATTGACGGGCCTCGTACCGGGGCTACACCCGTCTATGTCAATGAGTGATTTGGTAAATCACATTGAAAACCGAACACCTGGTGACCAACATCCTCTTTCTCACGAAGAACAACAAAGCTTACATATTCTTGAAGATATTAGTCGTTGCTTGTTCAACGATTCGCAGTATACGTCAACTTCTGATGAAAAGTCCATAATGTCTAGAGTCGACTCACTTTGCTGTCTGTTACAGAAGGACCCCACAACAGTTCATGATACTGAAACTGACAATGGCTATGAAAAGGGTCCTGATGAGTCAAACCCGTTTACTGAGTCAGGTACCGGAAGCAAGGTTCCGGAAGATTCTTCTGAGGAAGCGGGTGGGAATAAGACGACACCTGGCATCCCGAGGAACGATTCTGTTGGGGAGTTGTTGCTGAATCTTCCTCGGATAGCGTCTCTACCCCGGTTCTTCTTCAACATTTAGATGTCAACTCACTTTGCTGTTTGGTCAATCAAGTCCCTAAACTTTTGAAATTGGCTTTCTTTGTAAAATTATAAAGGTTTTCGGCTAAATGCAAAAACAAAGTTTTGAGGCTTAATTGAACAAAACGTGAAGCCCATACCATCAAACCTATTCTTCCATGGCTTTTGTATTGGAACGTTGTGACGAGTTTAGTTAGAGTGAAGAATATATATGCACAGATGATGTAGCTTTTGTTTGTAAACCTTATGATTATGTACATAAATGATGTTTTTATCAGAGATTCGAGGGCTACAAGACGTTGCTGGTCCATTTATTACGAAACAAGTTGATTTAGACAGTTTTTACTCTCGAGTTCATTTGGGTCTTTTTACTCAAATTATATAACGGGTATAACGGGTCAATTTAAATTGCTGAAGTTATACCTTTGGCCACTAACTTGATGGGTCTAAATTATATAACGGGTATAACGGGTCAATTCAAATTGATGCTTTTTTTAAACCAAGTTGTTTTGATCTAAACTGTTTTGAAATGACAAATCAATATGAACTTTATACAATCCAAAAACTCTTCAATGACAAAACACAAGCAACTTATCACAAAACAATACATACACAAAACATATAAACAATAAAGAGAGTGAATCACTGATTATAGGTTCTGGTTTAATTAATCGATCCAAAATTTATACAACTACAAGCTAACACACGACATGAAAATACACAAGTTGACAAACACATCCCATATATTAAAGAGGACAATAGGTCAACTCGAACACGACTTGTTTAATAAATGCGTTAATCCTAACACCACACATTTAATAAATGAGACAAAACCGAGCCCCTTTCTCGAGTGACCGAGGTCATAGTTATTTAACAAACTAGAAGACTTTAAGAGGGTTGTGGATGGTAAGTCAATTAGATTTCTTACTATTTTGGCTTAATCAATCAGAGGAAGTAATACAGAGGCCAAATAAACTTTTACACTTACTTTAAGAAGTAAGTTAGTCTTTATGGAAGCATAGTTGGAATTCCAGGTCATGGTTAGGTTTTCGTTCTTTACGGTTTCTTGTCATATTTGTAGGCGTAAATTCATCGACTACAAATTCTGGATTAGTATTCTGTTTTCTAACTTCTCCCACTACAGGTAAGATTAAACACAAGGATTAATTCAACCACCTCAACGACTACGAATTCTTGATACAACTTTGTACCCATCAATCTCCCTTCACACGTTGCCTTGAAACATGGACTACAAAACCGAAAGAAGCCAACAATCCTACCAAGTACCCGATAATAGCTCCATATGTTACACAAATCGGCCATTCCTATAAAACAAACCAAAGGTAAAGTAAATTATAGTAGAAATAAACAATGTTTACCATGTTACCATCCATCTTGTCACCTTTATTCTCCTCTTAATGTTACCTCTCATCTTGTAATACGTTTTTTACGTAACATATCCTAAGTTTTAAATTTTAATAAAACGTTACCTGCCACGTCCTTTCCCAGTCAAGTGGCATGGGCCAGGCCCCAAACCAAGCTCCAATTACCGCACCATATGCAGGTATACATATCATATAATCAATACTTTCAATCAGCCTGCAACTTAAAACACGCACATGTAATGTAACCATACCGATAATAGATTTTGACCCAAAATAGCAAAGATGCTTTTAGCTTCATCGGTAGAGAGTACATTAAATACTTTTATATTTAACCGTGTCAGCATGAAGCCATGTGAATGGCTTATATTATCAAGAGCTTACTTTGTATTTGCGAATATACGGTGCCAATCAACCCAAGATGAACCGTAGACAGAGGCTGCAGGGGCGAACTGCAAAATATGCAACACATACAAGATTAGGAACAGATTTACAAATTATAACAATAAAAAATATAAAAAACTTAACTAATCTGGAAACGGGTCAAACGAGTTAAAGTAATACATCAGAGTGTATATAACATCCTAAATTGTTTTATTTAAAAAAAACGGACAGTTATTTATTAATAATATGTTGACAGAAACCCATTATAAGTTTATAACCTGACCTAAAAGCTAATCCCTTTTGACCCATTACCCAACCTTCCTGACCGACTCATTTTGCCACGTATACGGTAACTGCCATAATGAAGTATGAATATTTTCAATAAGGAGAGCAAATTACATAGATTTACACTCACAGTAAATGCAGACATCAGAAGAGACCAGTGGAGGGTTCTTAAAATATACCTGCAACAGTAGAAAAAAAAATATATCAGCTAAAAATGCATGTGCTTGTTATACAAGTGTATTTATATGTTTCATAGTATAAGTGTCCAGATTACAATACTTGGAGAAAACGTGCACCAGAACAAGAAGTACATACCGACTTCCAACAGGCGTCCCTAAAGCAATAGCTCCAAGCGCATTGACAACCCCCCCTGAAAGTTAAAATATGCAAGTGCCTATATATATCAAGAAAATATCATAATATTGCTATAAAAGAAGAAAATAATAATTACACACAATGCTAGCTACGTCTATATGAACGAATTCACTCTCTATAATTGGTCTATAAACCTTTACACATATACACAAGGTTTAAAAAAACGGAAACGAGTTTCGAGGCGTTTTCCCTTCGCCTCACGAGGCGTAAGCCTCGAGGAGAACCGAGGCGTAAGCCCGAGGCGGAATTAAAAAATAAATATAAAAATTATACATCTCAAAAAAATAAAATACTGAACATAAAACATATAACTTTCCTAATGTAAATAAACCTGTGAGAATAGTTTTGGGTTAAATATGATAAAAGTTAAATGTTTAAGGGTCCTAATGTAAGTGCTTGTAAATGAAATGAATAAAGGGGCAGGCATTTTTCAGTAACCCTAAAAGAGTTACGCCTCCATCATCTTCTCCATCTTGAAACCCTAGTTTTTCTTGGTCACTCATCGCTACAAGCCAGATACGTCTCCATCTACCTCTGTATTTCATCCCGATTCTTTCATAACCAACTCTGTTTTCTTCGGTAATCCTAAAAAACCCTAATTTCTCCCACCTAAAAGGTACATACGCCTCTTAGCCTAGCGATTCTTACAACATTGCTCTTAGTTACCGTTCTGCCTCGACACGAAACGTCCGCCTCATACCACTAAGGCGTACGTAATTACGTATGAAAACAAGCAGTGAGGCGCTGCCTCTGATTCGATTTCTTGCCGTTTCGCCTCGAGGCGCACCTTAAAACGGACGCCTCGAGCGTTTTTTAAAACCATGACCGGTACCATACCGAACCGGTACTGATACCGAAAGTACCGATACCAAAAATGCCAAAAAGTGGGTGTCGGTACTGGTACGGTATCGGTACCCAGTACCAAATGCTCATCCCTAATCTGAACCACCAATCTACCCTTGTCAATGTTCTATAATTAAGCATTGTTTTTAGGGAAATTGGATTCTAATAATCCCAAGTAGACGTCATTAGCCATTACCGATCCCACCTTTGAATATTCCCACTGCCAGTTCCACCTTTTAACTATTTTGTCTTCAACAGTCCTTAGTTAGTTAAGTTTTTTTTCCGAATTACAAACTGATGTTTTAGGGCTTTTGATCAGAATGAGGATACGAGTCGACTGATGTAAAATTTACTTTGAAACAGTGCTCCAAATGACGAAAACGGTGCTTCAATTCGGGTGTTTAAACTTCCAATTAACAAAAATCAAGCTGTTTGGAGCACCGTTTCGCAGTAAGTTTTACATCAATCGACTCGTATCTTTGTTAATTTCCCTTGTTTTTATGTACTAACACAATACCACAACAATTTTGCTAATGAGGGCATAGTTTTCGACGATTAGGGATTCAAGTTGTAACAATACCGATACCGAAAAGATTAGGATGGACTATTGTGACACCCTATGCAAATCCCACATCGGCCGTGACCAGGAGAGATTCTTGGTTCATAAGTCACCCCCTGCCTCTTAAATCACCAACGCGTTTTGGGCTTAGTTGGTTGTGGAGCACACGAAAACTCCACAGTTAAGCGTGCTCACGTGGATGTAGTGCTAGGATAGGTGACCTCCTAGGAAGTCTCCACCCGGGCAACCAAAAACCAATATGTGAGTTCTTGGATGGGCGACCTAATGGGTGGTAAAGCGGACAATATTGGTGATGAGAGAGGTTGGATGTTACAAATGGTATCAGAGCCACTTCTTTGTCGTTCGGGATGGTGGGGCAAACCTCATCAAGGACGACGAGTCCCTAAGAGGAGGTGGTTATAACAATACTGAAATGATTGACATGGACCATTGTGACACCGCAAATCCTATTATTGGTTCATAAGTCATGCTCTGCCTCTTAAATCACCAGCGCGTTTTGGGGAGTTTCTGGATGGACAACCTATCGGGGGCAAAACGGATAGTATTGGTGGTGCGAGGGGTCATATGTTACACAAGTTCTAGCACAACTCTCTCTCCCGTCCACCTTTAGCCTTCGTCGTATTCACGAATTTATTTGTGCTTGTGAACACGCTGATTTCCTTAGTGAACGAAATCTTGTTCATTAAGTGTTTATGAACCGTTCGTGAACACATTTATTTCCTTAACGAAGTGTTCGTTCAGTTCGTTTACAACCTTATTTGTTGGTCTTAGTACCCCAAAGTGTTACAAAACTAAAACCATAGAACCTAAACCTGTTACTCAAAAATCTTAGCACCTAAATATACTATTTTTTAAACAACAAGCACTATCTATGTAATTAGCTCAAGTAATTAATTTTCTTATTAACACTATTTCTAGCATTTTCAAATGTGTATATATATAGTTTCATGTATTGGTATCATTGAGACATTGACGGACATCTAATAAAGTTCTTTATTTCTTATGATTAATATATGTAAATATATTGGTGTTTTCCTTGGATTCCTAATACTAAAGGAACGTGTGCTTTTGCTTTTCTATGTAAATAAAGTATGATTGAAGTCTAGCATCATTCCATACTTATTAGTTAAACCATGCAAAAGAAGGTTATGAATGTATGAGATTGCTTTGACAGTTTGACGCTTTCTTTTTTTATGTACTCGTTAAACCTTTTCTTTATAAAGAAAATTCGGTTTCTCTTTTGTCAGAGAGACGTTTAAGGTACATGATTCCGGAGAACATGTTACAAATATTTGTTCATGTGAACAAAACAATACTTATTGATCTTTAAGAAAAGAAAAGAGCACAACAATTTATGTAACTCGGCTCTTCAACTAAACTAAAGTCTTGTTATTTAGACTTCAAAGTGTTACAGTTTTACAACTATGAGCGAAGATTAATCCTGCTGTGGTTGCTTGTTCGTTAAGTTAGTTGTTTTTCAAACTGTACTTAAACTGACTTGTGAAATCAGGCCTAAAATCTATATGAGGCAAGCACATCATTCCATTTTTTTTTGTTCTTGGAATGTCGACACTGTCCTTTCTTCGCCTGCTTTTCTTATGGGCGAGATTCAATAGATGCGCTAAAAGCTCGAACTCCCTTCATGGAAGCGAAAATCACTTCCCTCCGATAAACGTTGTACTGCACGACTAAACAAATTTATAAGCTAATCTTTTTGATAATCAAGTAATTTTATTAAAGTAGTAGCTAAAAAACATGACTAGATGTTCTTTGTCGTTAACATTCTTTTAACAACAATATTTCCTAGATTTACAATCAGAACACAATAAATCAAATATTTGGTATTCATTTGAAAGTATTAAACCCATAAGCTGATGAAAAACATTTTCAGCCTCCATTTACATTTTACATACAACAATGAAAGGTTTTATGAGTAATTTGTATATATTGTTATGATCATAAACTCTCATTTCTAAATATCATAAAGTAAATTGCTGAAAAGCTTCATGTGTTCAGCTTGCAACGAAATCGCAATCGACAAGCTCCCATCATTATCCGGGCTCGGTAACACAAAACTCAACCCTTCATAAGCAATCCCACCGGGCCCCATGAATATGGGCCGACCCCATCCAAAGTCCGCGTCATGAATTGGGAGTCTATCCCAACTAGTTATCCCAAGATTCGGGCACTTAAACTTATGGGCCCCACGAACGAGTGCCTTTAGATCGGGCTGCAGTTCTAAGTAATCCAATGCGGATCTTAGATAATAGTTATCCATCCTCGCCAACGCGTCGTGAATTTTACCCGCAGCATACCATGTAGGCTTCGACTGTAGGTCCCCCGCTACTGCTATCGGGGTAGTCGTGAATATGACATTCCCAAAGTAGCCAGGCGGGAGTGACGGCCGGAGACGGGCCCGGCCGTCGGTCGCGATGTAAAGCTTCGTGTCCTGATCGTCCGGAAGGCCACGGGCTTTACACACGCACCTCCAGACATGCCCCGAGAGCATTTCGTACGAGCTATAACTGATAGTGTTTCCAGCTTCTTTCGACTTGGCTTTCAGCGCATTGAGTTGGTCTCGAGTCAACTTGAAAATGGAGACCGCGGTTTCAGGAACCGTTTGGTCGTTTGTGGTTTTGGGTGCGGTTTCCATTGGAGGGGCAGGCTGGTATTCAATGTGGTCAAAGGCGGGTTGGGGTGGGTCACGCGCACGTAGAAGGGTTCGGTTGATGAAGGGTGGGATGGTGATGTCGAGGCCACGAGCCATATCGGACCAGGTGTTGATGAAGTGCAACCCGGATGCCCCGTCCGCAGCGTGGTGCTGCATACCAACTCCTAGTGACACCCCACCACATTTGAAGTAAGTGACCTGCACGTTAAAAATACCATAACTAAAATAACTCAATTTTGTTATCACCATTCTAAGCTGAATCTTAACTCTATGTAACCATAAATTCCAATTTGTCATTTCAACTATAATAATCTTTTATTTTAATTAATATTACTTTGATTAAGTCTCCAGTTATATTATATGTTATTGAATGACAAATCAATATGAACTTTATACAATCCAAAAACTTTTCAATGACAAAACACAAAACTTATCACAAAACAATACGTACACAAAACATAAACGATAAAGAGAGTGAATCACTGATTATAGGTTCTAGTTTAATTAATCGATCCAAAATTTATACAACTACAAGCTAACACACGACATGAAAAGTTGACAAACACATCCCATATATTAAACAGGACAATAGGTCAACTCGAACACGACCTGTTTAATAAATGCGTTAATCCTAACACCACACATTTAATATTTGAGACAAAACCGAGCCCCTATCTCGAGTGACCGAGGTCATAGTTATTTAACAAACTAGAAGACTTTAAGAAGTAATTTGTCTTTATGGAAGCATAGATGGAATTCCAGGTCATGGTTAGGTTTTCGTTCTTTTTGGTTTCTTGTCTTATTTGTAGGCGTAAATTCAACGGAACATCACAATACATGACAGCAGAAAATAAAAACATATCTTCTGGATTAGTATTCTGTTTTCTAACTTCTCCCACTACAGGTAAGATTAAACACAAGGATTAATTCAACTACCTCAACGACAACGAATTCTTGATATAACTTTGTACCCATCAATCTCCCTTCACACGTTGCCTAGAAACACGGACTACAAAACCGAAAGAAGCCAACAATCCTACCAAGTACCCGATAATAGCTCCATACGTTACACATATCGGCCATTCCTATAAAACAAACCAAAGGTAAAGTAAATTATAGTAGAAATAAACAATGTTTACCATGTTACCATCCATCTTGTCACCTTTATTCTCCTCTTAATGTTACCTCTCATCTTGTAATACATTTTTTATGTAACATATCCTAAGTTTTAAATTTTAATAAAACGTTACCTGCCACGTCCTTTCCCAGTCAAGTGGCATGGGCCAGGCCCCAAACCAAGCTCCAATTACCGCATCATATGCAGGTATACATATCATATAATCAATACTTTCAATCAGCCTGCAAGTTAAAACACACACATGTAATGTAACCATACCGATAATAGATATTGACCCAAAATAGCAAAGATGCTTATTAATAGACAGAGGCTGCAGGGGCGAACTGCAAAATATGCAACACATACAAGATTAGGAACAGATTTACAAATTATAACAATAAAAAATATAAAAAACTTAACTAATCTGGAAACGGGTCAAACGAGTTAAAGTAATACATCAGAGTGTATATAACATGCTAAATTGTTTTATTTAAAAAGATGGACAGTTATTTATTAAAAATATGTTGACAGAAACCCATTATAAGTTTATAACCTGACCTAAAAGCTAACCCCTTTTGACCCATTACCCAACCTTCCTGACCGACTCATTTTGCCACCTATACGGTAACTTCCATAATGAAGTATGAATATTTTCAATAAGGAGAGCAAATTACATAGATTTACACTCACAGTAAACGCAGACATCAGAAGAGACCAGTTGAGGGTTGTTAAAATATACCTGCAACAGTAGAAAAAAAATATATCAGCTAAAAATGCATGTGCTTATTATACAAATGCATTTATATGTTTCATAGTATAAGTGTCCAGATTACAATACTTGGAGAAAACGTGCACTAGAACAAGAAGTACATACCGACTTCCAACAGGCGCCCCTAAAGCGATAGCTCCAAGCGCATTGACAACCGCCCCTGAAAGTTAAAATATGCAAGTGCCTATATATATCAAGAACTAACACATATACATAGAATTCACTCTCTATAATTGGTCTATAAACCTTTACACATATACATATGCATACACATACAAACATTTTGATCTTTTCTTTCTATGTGAAACGGTGAAAAAGATGCAGGGGTAAAGAACTAACCGACCGGAAGCCCCAATAAACCTCTAGCTACAGCCTTCAAGTACTGCAATGTAACATTTTTAAAAAAAAATATACAATCAAGTTTACATATGAATTACGATAATCCATTCGAATAAAAACGATGAATTACCGAGCTCTGATTCTTATCTTTCCGAAAGAAACTGTAAACCAGAATCACAACAGGGGCCTGAACCAGCTGCAAGAACAGATTCAAATTCAGTTGAATCTTGTTTTGTCAACAGGGAAATGAATAAATATAAGAAGAAATCAACAGTGATTTACCCATAATAAACAGAGGGTTTGAAGTGGATAATCGATCAAATTGTCTGCCAGCCAAAACGATGAAGCTAATCCGATCCCGCAAACTAAATGCGATAAGAAGACTAGTTTGGATGGTGAAAAGTTTTTATTCTTCTTCTTCTTCTTCATATCTCTATTGATCTGGTATCTTCAACACCCAACAAACGCCCACAGATCGATCTGGTCAGCCCTAAAACATCCCACCGTCGTGAAGAAAAAAGATCCCACCGTCGATTGTGTGGAGATTACACCGATGAAATGCTGTTCCGGTGGTCGGAGAATACCACGGTTTCGAATTCTGCTCCAATAAGAACACGAACCACAAAGGGAGTTAAACAAAGGGAGTTGATTTTTTTTCCCAAATTATAAACCAATATTTTAGGGCTTTTAATCGAAACAAGATACGAGTCGATTGATATAAAACTTATCTCGAAACAATGCTCCAAACGATGAAAACGTGCTTCAATTTGAGTGTTTAAACTTCCAATTAACAAAAATCAATTCGTTTGGAGTATCGTTTCAAGATAAGTTTTACATTAATCAACTCGTATTCTCGTTCTAATTAAAAGTCCTAAAACATCGTTTTTAATTTAGAAAAAAAAAAACTTAACTTTGTTAAGTTATTTTTAACGGCGGACATTATACAAACAAAATGAAAAAGGTGAGACCATTGTCAGGAATAAATTCAGTTGAGATTATTGTCAAAACACAATCTGATCGAATTATTTAAATCCAATTTACCTTTTATTATTATTATTATTATTATTATTATTATTATTATTATTATTATTATTATTATTATTATTATTTAACTCTATGTGGTATGGTTCCAAATTTAGGGTGTAAACTAGCCCAAACTTGCCTTCGTTTAACTTTTGAGAGCTTAAGCTTGTGAATAGTTTTCTAAGATCGTGTTTGGCTTAGGCTCCGATCGTTTATTATATATTAGTTAACTTACATATATTAGTTATATATATTAGTCATAACTAGGGGATTTTCCCGTGCTTTGCGGCATAAATTTGTTCGGCATTGGTAGCAGAAATTTGTTCGGTTCCGTTATGGTACTGGCACTCGCTTAGTAACCGAAAGAGAAAACAAAAAATAAAGTATTGAGAGGCCCAAAAAGATATCAAAATGTGTTTTACATGGATAAAAACAAAAAAAATAAACGAATAATACTTGCATGTTATGGCACCATCTTTCAATAAAGTATTGAGAGGCCTAAAAATATATCAAAATGTGTTTTACGTGGATTAAAAAAAAAAAAACAAATAATACTTGCATGTTATGGCACCATCTTTCAATAACATCATATGCGGGTGTATTACATTCACAGAAGCATTGAAGGAAGTTATGTGGCTGTTGGTATGCAAGGAGCGAAGCCAAATAGTGATGCTAAACTAAGATTCACAAAGATTGTAATAGGAACAAGACTAATCATACATTAACTTATATTGTTTATACCATTTAAAACCCTTTATATACTTATATGCTAATACAAACCGGCATTAATATTAACCAACACAACCATTCAATTGGCTGGTAATTAACTGCCTTATAACCGTTTTAAATGCATAACTAACTTAACTACAGTTTCGACCCATAATAATACATATATACTAATCTATGTTTGATGTTCATCAACAGCTAAACACCATGTTTATGTACCATAACAGATCAAATCATATGCTTCACTTCAATAGGTATGTGAATATAACAGTAGAGAGTGAAGATAATGCAACTACTGATTTCTTGACAACCTCATTTTCAATGGCTCGGTTTCCGGTTGATGATGGTCAACTGGACTAGCTCAATACAAGTGGAGATTGTGAATTATAGAATTGAACACACATGATGCATTAAATTCCATTTACACATAAAACAAGAAAATAGGAAACAAAAAAACCAAACAGTTAAAAGCTCAAATTTATGAATGGCATTGTTATCATAGAACCACCCCCTTGCCGTATATGTTTCATACTGTTAGAGCCTATAATCCATTACTGGAATGCAAACGCATAAGCAATAAGACAACTTACTCACACAGACATTTTGTCGAGCATGTGGTATGCATATGTTAAATACAATTTAGAGAGGTGGAAACTAGTTCAATTCAGCCAATAATCAAATTGTTTACCCAGGTATTATCATCAAATCCAATAAGTTATGGCTACATATTATCTTTTCTATGCAAAATTAATCATACAAGTTACCTGAAAATGCAATCACCGGCCATGGTTGGAACTCATCAAGAACACTGAACAATTGTAGTAATCTGACATCAAAATAATGGTTGAGAATTCATCTTCATATTGGATTGTAGGCCAGAAGGAGGTTTATTTTCATGGGTCCTGACAGAATCCGGATTTAACTCCAATGGAACAGAGGGGGTTGGAAATCAAAATAATGAACGTAAACAAACATGAATTACAAAAGCGAACACATGATATATGATGGAGTTTGTTTATTACAACAATCTTTTTATAACAAAACACTAAACACAAGAACAAACCTATTATACATATATTAGTTACTCTTTCTTTCACAACATCTGTAATGAACTGCAAATTTACAATCTAAACACCTAAAGATCATACTATACTGGAGACGTCTGTAATCACAATCATTGCTGGCACATTCACCATCGTCTTCAATCCCTTGAACGAATGAAAGGGGGTGTGGATGCACTTTACTATTCTCATATCTGCCCCCAAACTTCACATTTACAAACTCATAAACCCCTGTGCCATCTGCGTCATATGTTTCATACTGAAGTATTGAGGGAGCACAATCTGTATGCATAGACTGCATACACTCACGACAGTGATAGAATGGCACCTCAGGATTAAGTTGTCGCTCGCAAACTTCACAAAAATAGTCACTCTTATGGTTCTCAATGGGAAAGTAACTCAGCTTCATAGGATGCTTGTCACACTTGTTCCTAGTTGTCTCCGGTATTAACAAAGCACACTTGACGTGTAGACGAAAATCATTACAAGTACGGCAATTGAATGAAATACTCGGAGAAAAATACCCGCACATACGACACTGATTATCCCAATCTTCGTGATCAACCCAAGAAAGGAGGTGATTTGGGTGAAAAGTATGAGTGATTTCTTTAGGTAAGAAGGCGCAGTGAACATCAATGATGAAGTTGTTGCAATCCACACAACAGTAGGCAAATCCATTACAAGGTAACCAGCAAATGTTACAACTGAACACCCCAAAAAACTTACGAGGAGGGGCTTTTGAATGGAGAAGCAGGGTATGTTGTTGGTGAGCAGGGTGGTCTTTCAGTTCAGCAGGTAGCCGTGAGCACCACTCGTGGAGCACAAAGTTGCATTGCCCCTCATTGTCACACACGTAAATTGGGCCACTCGTAATTGGTCTCACACACCCGTCACACAAAAGTTGAATCCTCTTCATTGGGTCATGATAGGATATTGGTTTTATTCTAGAAGAGGTGGGGATTGTGATATCACGACATCGTGCATCCACCAGAGTTAGTGGATGTTGATGACTAATATCATGTGTTTTGCAGGTACTTGACCCCCCATTTTCCTTGAAAAACAAGTGTTTTAGTAGGCTATAAGATGGATCAGAAAATGGTAGATGAAGAAGATTAGGATGTTCGGCATCTTCATAGTTTTTTATGATTTTACCTGTACCTGTGAGAAACAACATGTGAGCGTAAATGAAAAACCACCAAAATATATAGAAAAAACTATAAGCATGTTATGTAGGTAGATCTACCTGGAGACATAAGGATGGACATGAACGGCTCGTTTCTTGATGTTGCGCAATTCAGATGCGTATAGTATCTGCATTTTTCGCATTTATATATCCAAAGATACTCCTTAGGAAATGCTTGACGACATACCCTACACAGTGGATTAAACTTGGATTTTTGATCCGCTTTCGGAAAGGTATAAGCAAGGCTGAGCGGATGAATATGATTGAAAAAATCATTTGTATAATGTTGGATTTGAAGCTTTTTTGGTAAGGAAGCACAATGACTATGAATGAATGGGCCAACACACATTGGACAATGATAAAAGACCCCCTTATGTTCCTTCCCACATGCATCACACTCATATAAAAGGTCTTTAGGGATGCAAACTAGTGGGTGTTCATGGCTAGGATGATAGATGATATTCTTTTGTTGCCTTTTTATAGCACATTTTACATCAACATCAAAGTCACATTGTGAACAATGATAATGAAGGTCATCGGGCCCAAAATCACTACGACAGATATTACATATCCACCCATAGTTGTAATTCCTCTCTTTGAGGAAGTAAACAGGATGAACATGACAAATGTCTTTGTACTTTTCTGGAAGCTCTTCACAAAATTTATGGATCGAGTACTTACATTGACAACATGTGTAGTAATACCTATGATACCAGTTGATTTCTTCATCACATCGGGAACACATACATTTGAAGTCTTGCTTTGCAATGACTTCATCCTCGTTCGCTTCCTCATCTTCTTCTTCGCTCTCTTCTTCATGTTGCAGTTGTTCCGACCACAGATCTACAAGATTCAGTGGATGTTCGTGTGTAGTAATCATTCTTTTTCTTCCTTTAAGTAATAAGTATTTTAGAAAATGAGATGGATATTAGGAACACAACACCAATGGAAGGTGTGAAGGGATGAGTTATAAAATGGATTATACATAAAAGCTAGCATTTATAGCACAGGTTTGCATCGTCATTCTCAAGTTTACGGTATCTATTCATCATTAAAAACTTAAAGTGATATAAATAACTTTAATGCTTTTACTTTGTATGTAAAAATATGCTGGACAGAATTATAGCCTAGTGGCATCTTGGGGGTGGGATAAAACTTTGGGACCAATAGGTCCTAGGTTCGATTCTCACAAGGGGGGTTTTCCATATTTATTGGGTTTCCTCTTGAATTGGTGTATAGGCATTATGCCTAGTGGAGATGGATATGATCGGGTGGTTCCGCTGGTGGCACCATGATACTCCAGTGGTCCGTCAGTGATCCAAATTTGCCGTTCAAAAAAAAAAAAGAATTACTTCCCCTTCATGAAAATACAATCTGTTAATGCTATTGGGTATCTGTTATTAGTAATATTAGCATAATTAAATGATATTTTAAAATACTCATTAATTCATTTTTTATAAGCGAATTGTTGTTAAATACATTGCGTGTAACCTGTACATAGGTTTATCTGATAATTCTCACACGATTCAGTTAATAATCCAGATTTCATCAGTTTATTTGCAATTCAATTAATCTTAAAGTAAAGATAAGAACACAAAAGTTTATGTTATTGACTCTCCAACTGAATTATAAAAGTCTTATTATTTAGACTTCGAGGTTTTAGAGTTTTACAACATAGAGTGAAGATCAATCCCGTGAATGCTTGTTTGTTGATATGGATTAATAAAGACCAAAAGCCCACTAGAAAATTAGTTTGCGTATGATTTAAAAGGCCTATTCAATTAGTGGTGAACGTTTTCTTTTTAATAATCGGTTTTGGTTATGGAATCAGGTACGGTTTTTTTTCAAGGAGGATAGGAACCGGATATGTCCATGATCGGTTTGGTCCATACCCGGTTATTGGGCCAAAAACACTACCCTATGGAAACCGGTTCGAATAGGGTATACCTACGGGTAGGGGTAGCGATGAGCATTTGGTATTGGGCACCGGTAAAGAATTTCCTGTACCGAATTTTTTTGGTTACTTATTCGTACTCACTTTTTGCCGTTTTCGGTACCGGTATTTTCGGTACGGTACCACCGATATTTTAGTGAATTTTACATACAAATACCGGTACCACCAATGAGGGCGTTTAGACCGGGCTGCAATTCTAAGTAATCTAGTGTGGATCTTAGATGATCGTTATCCATCCTTCCCAACACATCATGAGTTTTACCCATAACATGCCAGGTAGGTTTTGATTTTAGGTCCCCGGCTACTACTATTAAGGTGGTTGTGAATATGATATAACCAAAGCAGGCAGGCGTGAGTGACAGCTAGAGACGGGCCCGATAGCCCGTCCGTTAGTCACGATTTATAGCTTCGTGTCCTAGTCATCCGAAAGGCCACTAGCTTCATTTAAATGTGTATATAGTTTCATTTATTTTTATATAGCATTTTCAAATGTGTAAATTGTTTTATTTATTTATAAAAGTAAAAAACTTGTAATTAATTTTTTTATTGGGAGAATAAAACCACACTCTAAAATCTTATTTTCACACCCTCTATACGAGACGTATGGTTATACAACCCGTATAGAACATTCTGACATGACAAATATTATTGGGTCATATAATGTTATACCGCTCTATTGATGCTATATGGCTTGCATAGATGGTTCGTATAACATTCTATACGAGCCGTATAACATTATATGAGGTATTAGGGTTTGGGTCGTATAGCATTACATGGGTCGTTTAACATTCCATACGGGTCGTATATAATAGATGTCTCATATAGATGGAGACAAAAAAACATTCTCTGACCATTTTTTTTGTGCAACACTCTTATACAACCCGGTCGTATAGAAGTAGAAGTGTGAAAATAAGATGTTTGGGGTGTGTGAATAGTGAGAGCCTTTTTATTTCTTATGATTAATATATGTAAATTTATTGGTCTTTTCCTTAGATTCACAATACTAATTAATGCAAGATGTGATTTTGCTTTTCTATGTAAATTAAAGAGAATTAGGTTCACAATAGTAATTATAACAATTTGTGCTTTTGCTTTTCTATATAAACTTTGTGGAATGATGCAACTCCATACGTTTGCATCGTCATTCTCAAGTTTACTAAAGTGATATAAATAACTTTAATGCTTTTACTTTGTATGTAAAAATATGATGGACAAAATTATTTTCATGAAAATACAATCTGTTAATGCTATTGGGTATCTGTTATTAGAGGACAAGGGGCGGTGCGTTATAGCACCATGATACACAACCTTCAACGCGTTATACCCACCGCCACTCCAAGTTCAACGCATTATAGTTCAACGGTAAACCCGATTTCGTTATTTTCTTCACGGCGTGATGGTTTTTTTTGTGAGGGTAATTGTTGGTTGGGGGGAAATTGTTGGGTGTGGTGGTGAGTGATGACCATTGCCACCAAAAAAGGTTGTGAGTGATGGAAAAATGGTTGATGACATGGCGGAACTTGATTGGGTGCTTGTGAGTGATAGAATTCTATCACTAGCGACCACCCCCACCTCCTTAGTAATATTATCATAATTAAATGATATTTTAAAATACTCATTAATTCATTTTTTATAAGCGAATTGTTGTTAAATATATTGTGTGTAACCTGTACATAGATTTTATCTAATAGTTCTCACACGATCCAGTTAATAATTCAGATTTCATCAGTTTATTTGCAATTCAATTAATCTTAAAGTAAAGATAAGAACACAAAGTTTATGTTATTGACTCTCCCACTGAATTATAAAAGTCTTATTATTTAGACTTCGAGGTTTTAGAGTTTTACATAATAGAGTGAAGATCAATCTCATGTGGATGCTTGTTTGTTGATATGGATTAATAAAGACCAAAAGCCCACTAGAAAAGTAGTTTGCGTATGTTTTATGGGTGAAATTCTGAGCCCATATCCTGAGAAATATCTTGGGTTATATCTTGGTTATATGATATATGTTCACATCCGGGATGCTGATTCAGGATATTGGTAACATCCTGAATGGTATCCTCAGGATCACTAACGGATTATGTGCAGGTACGCGGGTTAGAAGCTAGCAACGTTCACAAGGACTCATTCTGCGGAAGACTCGGTCCAAGTCGTTCAAATAAAGACGTTGAAGCCGCATTACTCGGTCTACAACGTTAACAATGGAATATTCGGAGCATCCCATATTTATAGGAATTTTCGTTTGTAATTCGTTACTATAAATAGGTGGGTATATCAGATCGAATAGGACATCACATCAACACTCACTACACTTTTACACTTGTTCTCTAGCAATTTTCACTTTCGCACAAAAGCGTTGTAACACTTAGCGATCTGATCAATATCCTGCACTGTATCCTGACGTTTAAAGCAATACGAAGAACAAGGCAGCTGCGATTGTCAGCTCCCAAGGTTTTATGCCGGCGATCTAGATTGATCAAGGGCTTTCCTCGTATATCTCGTGTCACCTCCTTTACTTTTTGCTCATTGTTTGATCGTAGATACAGCTCAATATCCTGAGCCGTATCCTGAATACTGTTTTTCCGAACAACTTAACCAACATATTTTCAACACACTTTTTAGCACACTACCTCACTTAACTAATTTGATCACTAAATTGCTTCGGTAATTTTTGACCAAAACAATTTGGCGCCCACCGTGGGGCAAGTGGTGCTCTCTTTACTAAAAATCTTTGTGAAATCGTTAATCGGTTTTCTGTTTTCAAAACTTTTTGCCACATTGTTTACAATGGCCTCAAGATCAAACATGAGCTCCTCCACTGTGTCTGCTACAACTTCTGCTACTACTGGTCCGATGCTTCCACCACCTCCTCCTCGGAGTATTCAGGGATCTGCTCCCATTTTAGCTTCTAATGATGAAATTCTAACCTTATTTGGAAGTGTGCAGGAACAAGTGAGGCAGCAACAGGAAACAAACCAAATGCTGTTGAGGGAAATACAACTCCTGAAGTCTGGCTCGAGCAGATCTTCTGAGGATATCGTCACTCGATTACAACCCAGAACTTTGAACTTCAGTTCGGCTGTGTACACTGAGGATAATAGGGGGAATATTGTGCCCAGCCTTCCTCAGAATCATACTCCTGAAATACCCTCCTCGGTCAGGATGTCAACCATGAGGAGCTCAGGATATGCTTCAGGATATGGGCAGAATCCTCAGACGGGTAACGTGTCAAATAATAATAATACTCATGCTGCTAACAATAGTGGATCTTTGCAGGATACAGGTGTAACATCAGCATTTACTAGGGAGCTTCAGAAGGTGAAGGACATGATATCCAGTGTACCTGGAGTGGTCCAGCCAATCCCGGAAGTGTCCCAAGACAGCCACAGGATATCTCGCTTTGCATATCCTATCTGTGATGCTGAGATTCCAAAGAGATTTCAAACCCCCCAACATGAAGCTTTATGATGGAACTACGGATCCTGAAGAGCATATTGCCCAGTATAGGGAAAGAATGGAGATTAACCCTATCCCTCCGGAGCTCAAGGAAGCATGCTTGTGCAAGGGTTTTGGTTCTACCTTAACAGGGTCAGCCTTGAAATGGCTCCTGAATGTTCCTCCTCATTCGATTACTTCATTTGCTCACCTAGTGAATTTATTTAATAGTCAATTTTCTTGTAGTAGAAGCTTTGAAAAACTAACAAGTGACCTCTACAGGATAACACAGGGGCCTCAAGAATCCCTAAGGGATTATGTGAACAAGTTCAGCCGGGAATCCTTAGATATTCCGCATCTTGATGTTGCAACAGCTGTGCAAGCTTTCAAGATGGGGCTGCAAAAAGATTCTCAATTTTACCAAGACCTTGTAATGAACCCATGAAGGAACTTGGATGAAGCTCGAAACAGGGCCCTAAGATATATTCGATTGGAGGATGAAAGAAAGATGCAAGAGAGGATGAACTCATCCAACACCTATGAGTCAACTAACAGGAAGTTAGAATCCTCATTTAAGCCATATCGCTCTAAGCCATATGGTAGAAATGAAAACAAGAAAGTGAATGCTATCGTAGACGAGGATCCTGAAGAATATCCTGAATTATCTGAATATTGCTTTTCTGTTAACATTCCTGAATTGATGTATGCCATGCAGGGATTAGGAGACAAGGCTAGGTGGCCTCGAAAGAATCAACAAAAAGCCGATTGGAAAGATAAGTCAAAATGGTGTGCCTTCCACGAAGATTTCGGACATGTAACTGAGGATTGCATTGCTCTAAGAAAAGAAATAAGCTATCTTCTAAGCAAGGGATATCTGAAAGATCTCTTAGGAAGAAAGAAGAATAAGGGTCAGGATACTGAGAAGGATCCTGAGCGAGCAGCGTCACCTCCCGCGGATGCCAAGATAATGAACTTTATTTCGGGAGGATCCGACATTTGTGGGACTTCGTATTCGGCGGCGAAGAGACATGCAAAAGAAGCTATGGCCGAAAGGGGAGACAAACCTGTCAGGATGACTACCCTCACAACTGACAAAGTGATCACATTTGATGGTGATGACAGGGATACTGTCCAGGATCCTCATCATGATGCTCTGGTAATAACATTATATGTGGCTAACCATTTTGTTCGCAGGATATTGGTTGATAATGGCAGCTCCGTCAACATAATCCAACTAGAGACTTTGAAGAGAATGAATGTATCTCCGATGGATATCACTTCGAAGTCCACCGTGCTTGTTGGGTTCAGTGGAGAGGCTAGGAACACAGTGGGAGAAATAAAGTTACCAGTATATGTTGAAGGAGTCAACTCGATACAACGTTTCTGTGTGATGGATTCTCTATCCTGCTATAACATCATACTGGGAAGACCATGGATTCACGATATGAAGGCTGTGTCATCAACATATCACCAATGCATCAAGATCCCTACCCCTTGGGGAGTTGTCAAGGTTGATAGTGATCAGCAGGAGGCGAAAGAATGCTACTCATCCTCGATGAAATCCTCAACCAAGCCTAGTACAGCATAGCAATTAAAGATGCGGGCCCAGGATATCATGGAGGATTCAGAGCAAGATGTGAAAAAAATTATCCTGGATCAGGATAATCCTGATATCTCGGTGCTCGTAGGAAACAATATCCCTCAGGATATTGAAGAGCAGTTAACTAACTTTTTGAAATGCAGGATATCAACGTTTACATGGAAGCATGAGGATATGACATGTATATCCAAAGACATTATCACTCACAAGCTTGGAATTGACAGATCATTCAAGCCTGTTCAGCAAAAAAAAAAGGAAATTTGCTCCTGAGCGGAATACGATTATCCAAGAGGAAGTTGAAAGATTGTTGAAGTCCAGGATGATCAGAGAAGTCAAGTTTCCAAGATGGCTAGCAAACGTAGTCGTGGTACAGAAGAAAAATGGGAAATGGAGAGTCTGTGTAGACTACACAGACTTGAACAAGGCTTGTCCCAAAGACCCATTTCCTCTTCCTCACATTGATGCAATGGTGGATGATACCGCCGGGCATGAAATGTTGACCTTCATGGACGCATCCTCAGGATTTCAGCAGATTCAAATGGAGCCTTCTGACCAGGAGGATACTGCCTTCATGACACCAACAGGTATTTATTGTTATACGGCTATGCCTTTTGGTTTGAAAAATGCAGGTGCAACATACCAGAGATTGGTAAACATGATGTTCAAAGACAAGCTGGGGGACACCATGGAGGTATACATTGACGATATGGTGGTAAAATCAAGGAAAGCTAAGGATCACCTCCAAGATATTAAAGGAGCATTTGATATCCTGGATCAATATAACATGAAGCTAAATCCTGCTAAGTGTCATTTCGGAGTGGGGGCAGGAAAATTTCTAGGATATATGGTGACCAAAAGAGGAATAGAGGCGAGCCCGGAGCAGATTAAAGCCATCTTGGATATTAAATCACCCTCAAATATGAAGGATGTTCAACGATTAACAGGGCGAGTGGCAGCATTAAACAGATTTATTTCAAGATCCTCAGAGAAATGCAAAGAGTTCTATGATATCTTGAAGAAGAACAAGAAATTCGAATGGGGTGAGAAGCATGAAGCAGCCCTGCAGGATTTGAAGCAATATCTTTCAACTGCACCTCTACTGATGAAGCCTGAGAATGGTGAACCACTATCCCTATACCTCGCAGTATCAGGGAATGCTGTAAGTGGCGTCCTTATAATGGATCATGAAGGTCAGCAATATCCTGTTTATTATGTTAGTAAAAGTTTGTTAAATGCTGAAACTAGGTATTCTCATTTAGAAAAATTGATACTAGCATTAGTTATGGCATCAACGAAGCTTAGACATTACTTTGAGACACATAGGATTCATGTTAAAACAAATTATCCTGTCAAAAATGTGCTTAGGAAACCAGAGATGTCAGGCAGGATGGCCAAGTGGTCAGTAAAGTTGAGTGCTTATGATTTAGTATATGAACCTAGAAATGCCATAAAGTCTCAGGCTTTAGCTGACTTTGTGGCTGATTTCAGTAGTGACATTCAGGATGAGGTAGACCTAGAAGTCCAACAGTTAGGAGAATCCTCAGGATCCTGGACGTTATATACTGATGGTGCATCTAATGTAAGAGGAGTAGGATTGGGAATACAACTAAAATCGCCACAGGGGGACATATTACCCCAGGCTATTAGGTGTGAATTCCCTGCTACTAATAATGAAGCAGAGTATGAGGCTTTAATTGCAGGATTAGAGTTGGCTAAGAATATGAGTATCAAGAATTTGCAAGTATATGTTGACTCCTTGTTAATTACTAACCATTTTAATGGATCCTATGCAGTTAAGGGTGAGAAATTAATCGAATACCTCGATATTCTTAAAAAATTAGCAGGATATTTCGATGTTTTTACACTTGAACAGGTACCAAGGGAGGATAATGCTGAAGCAGATGCCTTAGCAAATCTGGGATCATCGATCAGGTTACCAGAAGGGACCCAAATACCAATATTACATATCTTGTATCCTGCAACGAATCCTCAGGATAAAGAAGTAGCGGGTATTCAGGATCCTGGAACAGAGTATCCTGAAAAGGATCCTAAATCCTGGACGGCTCCAATCATGAGATATCTCAAGGAAGGGCACATCCCCGGAGATGAAAATCCTAAGGCATTTAGGATGAAGGTATCACGATTCACTATTATAAATAATGTTTTATACAAGAAATCTCTTGCAGGACCGTATTTGAGGTGCTTGGAGGATCCTGAAGCTAGAGAAGTACTTCAGGATATACATGAAGGGGATTGTGGTAACCACACTGGGGGCAGGTCATTGTTCTCGAAAGTATTAAGGACAGGATATTATTGGCCAACGATGAGGAAAGATGCTGCAGAATATGCTCGAAGGTGTGATGCATGTCAAAGGCATAGTAACATACTACATCAACCAGCTGAACCACTATATCCTGTAGCTTCCCCTTGGCCATTCATGAAATGGGGGATGGATATAGTAGGGAAGTTACCAAAAGCTCCGGGAGGAAAGGTCTTTATGCTAGCAATGACGGATTATTTATCTAAGTGGGTTGAAGCTGAAGCATTTGTTCAAGTTAGAGACCAAGAAGTAGTATCCTTCATAAAGAGGAATATCCTGACCAGATTTGGGGTACCAGCTGAAATCATTTGTGAGAATGGGTCCCAGTTTATAAGCAAGAGGACTACTGACTTTTGCAAGAGTTGGGGAATCAAAATGATCACGTCTACTCTGGTACACCCTCAAGCGAATGGACAAGCTGAATCCTCAAACAAGATAATTGTCAATAACTTAAAGAAGAGACTTGGAGCCAAAAAAGGAAGATGGGCAGAAGAATTACCCTTTGTTTTGTGGGCTGATAGGACAACGGTAAAGAATTCAACCGGCCAAACCCCATTTTCCTTGGTATTTGGAGCAGAAGCAGTGATTCCAACGGAATTGGCGATACCTACTGCAAGATCTATCCTATAGGATCCTGAACAAAATCCTGAAGCCTTATGTCGAGATTTGGATACTATAGATGAAAAAAGAGATGCAGCAAGGCTAAGGATGGCAGCATATCAACAAAGAAGATCCAGAGCATATAACAAGAATATAAGGACTAGGAGATTTCAAGTTGGTGATTGGGTGCTAAGAAAGGCTTTTCAAAATACCACTAATCCTGCCGATGGCAAGCTAGCTCCAAAATGGGAAGGACCATATGAAGTTGAGTCAGAAGCAGGGAAAGGAGCATATCGACTCAAGAATATGGAAGGGGATATGCTACCGAGATCCTGGAATGCAATACACTTAAAGCTCTATTTCAAGTAAGAATAGAATTTAATTTAATTTCTATCTCAGAATGGTATGTATTCTATCTCTTTTAAATATATTTGTTTATTATCTTGAACTCAATACTGACTTAAGCATCGGAGGGGTGTTAGCCAAGCCAACACCCACCTTAGTTTACAGTTGTTTTGCAGCATATGTTTCAGGATATAGCTCCAGGATATGCACTCAGGATAACTCGAAAGATTAGAGGATTGGCCCCCTCTCTCACGTTTAAGGGATCCTGATCCCTTCAAAGGTTTAAAGGTATTCACCTTTCTTTCGAATTGGGTTTAAACACCTCGCCTGGAGCGCAAGTTATCTAGGTATAGTTCGAGGTAGCGGGACCAGTTCATGTAAAAGTGGCTGACAATTTCGTTACTGTTGGCTATATCCTGGATCCTGAAGGTATATGAGGATTGATCACCCTCTCTCACGAAAGGGTATTTTCATACTCTCTAAGGTTTAAAGGTTTTCACCTTTCTAAGATTTGGAGTTTATACACTCTCGCCTGTAGCGCATGAAACTCAGGGTTTATCCCCAGGATATCAGGGTTTATCCCCGGGATATTAAGGGTTTATCCCCAGTATGCTAAGGATTCATTTCAGGATATCAAGGGTTTTGCCTCGGGGTGTTCGGAATTTATTCAAGCCAAAGTGTGAATACATTTGCATTTCTGTGTCGAACACAGGGGACATACATTATACTATTCAAAGGATGGATCCAAGTTTGTAAGTGTGCACTGGGGACATATTTATGATGGAAGATTGAAATTGATTCTTTGAGAATCTCTGGTATGATCTCTCCTTTCTATTTGGATAATTTATAGATTGTATTTCGGTATCCTGAGCAAGATATCTTTCAGGATACACTTACAATGGGTTCCCAAATATAATCAAACAAAACTATTTTTATAAGTAAAATTCATGAATAAAGCTAAAGGAAAGTTATATTAACATATCAAAAGATGTGCTCTTGGTTTCACCTTAAACCAAGGTCCATCCACCAAGAGCACAAATAGTTTCTTACCTTATGTACTTAACAGTTGAAGGTTTTATCTCAAACTGAGACCCATCCACCTCCAACTGTTATATTGTTCAAAAGCAAAACGTACTAACGATGATGGCCAAGGGCTTCGTCCTGAAACTTAGGATCCCTCCACCAATGGCCATCACATTGTTTAAGTACAGAAAAGTAAAGTGCAGGAAAAGTAAATTGTTTGAGGTTACAAGCCAACAATCAAATTTAAAAAGGTGGGCTCCGGCCTTGGCACATATATCCATCATTGCCCACCTGAATGCCCTCACACAGCGGCATCTTCTCCAACCTTCTCTGCCTTTTTAGCTTCAGCATCCCGAACAGCATCCTCACCAGCATCTGTCCCAGCATCCTCTCCAGCATCCTTCTTATCTCCAGCCTTGTCTACCACCTCTTCTAACTTAGAGGATTCTCCGGCTTCAGCAGGAAGTGGCACAGCTTTGCCTCCGAGCTCCTTCAGCTTGGCCACCCAGGATTCAACCGGCCAGGATGGGCATACAAGGCCTGTCTCCTTGGCCTCGTAGGCCATCTTGATGCAAGCTTGTTGCAGGGAGACGATGGCAGAGGCTTTGATTCCTTCCCGGAAAGAAACCATGGCCTGTTCGTGATCCATTTGGACAGTGGCAAGTTTGAGCTCAGCATCTTGAGTGACCTTCTTCAGCATGCCCTCGTAGTGCCGGGTCTTTGCTTCAGCAATGGCACCTTGGTCGGCAACGGTACTTTCAAGCTGTTTAATCCTGGCTTCATGGAGTGCAGCAGTTCCACAGGCATCGTTGTACAGGTGGAGCAAATGCTGGAGGCCCTGCACATCAAATTCAGGTATGAGTCAGAATATATTAACCAGGATATCCTGTCAGGATATCCTGTCAGGATATCCTATCAAGTTATATGTGCAGGATATGTAGCAGGATATTACCTTGTTGAGGAAGGATGTCATTGGCTCTAAGGAGTCAGAAAAGCTGAGTTTATCGTAGGAGAACCCTTCTGGACCTGGAGCACTGACTTCAGGACCTTTCCTCTTTTTTGTTGTGGAAGCATGAGTCCTCGGATTAGCCTTAGGAGCCGGGAGCGGCTTGGAGCTGGTGGCAGCAGGGGTCTCTTTCTTGACCATGACTGGAGTAGGGTAGCTGTCAAGTTCGTCAAGGTCTAGGTAGACTGGAACTTGCTGGAGTCTGCATACAGGGTGTAAAATTTCTCCTAAGTATATCAAATAAAGACATGTATGTACAGGACATTTTGCAGGATCCTTACCAGACATGTTTGCACTAGAAAGAGGACTTGGAGATGGTGGAGACGGTTTGAAACTTCTTTCAGCCTCTGGAAGGAGTCTGGTGGCGTCAATCCTTTTTTGTGAATCAACAAGGGGAGGTGCAATCTTCCAAAAATCAGCTGCGTGCACAACAGAAAAAAGAAAGTTGATCAGTTCAGGATATGGAAGAGGATAAGAGGCAGGATTATCCTTAAACCCTAAATCCTACCCTTTTTCAACCATTGCACCGGATATTCCGTTCCACCAGGGATTGAGTCTCTTTTTACAAAGAAGAACTTAGATTGCCAATTATCCTCGTTCCTGGTGGCACGAAGTATCAGCGGGTCGCCGGAGGTGGAATAAAACAAAAATCTACATGATCCGTGGCATCTAAGCCGGTAAGCTAGGGGGAGATCATGAACAGAAAGATCAGGGATGTGGTTTTTCTTGATCTGGTCAAGAACGGACAGAACACGCCAAAGCATCGGCATTGTTTGGCTAAAAGAGATTTTTGTAATGTTGAAGAATTCGGTGATAAAGTATGGAAAGGGGAACTGTAACCCTAAGGTGAAGGGAAAGGCACTAAAGCACAACCACTCGTTGGAGACCATATCCGACCGGATTTCCCGGTCGAACGACCGGAATACCGTTCCTTCTGGAAAGATACCGGAGGATTTGAGAGCCGACAAGTGGGCACTATCAAAAGAGCATATCTCTTTCTCCGGTTCTTGGAGAAGATTCTGTTGGATAAATGTGGGAGCCGAATCACCAGAACTGGATCTTGTCTGTCTCGGCATTTGATCGCCTGATTTTTTGACCGGAAAAGGAGGATGAAGATTAGAGAGAGAATGTTTACCTTTTTTCCTTATCGGTAGTGATTAAAAAAGAGATGGGGATGAGACGATATAGGGTGCAATGAGTAAATATATGCTGAGTAGTTGCAAACGGTCACATTATGGGTCTTATCTCTTAATTGCCTCGATCTCTGTGAAAAATGTAACCGTTAGTGGCAGGATACTAAACGGTAACATTTTTGGGGACAATTGTTATGGGTGAAATTCTGAGCCCATATCCTGAGAAATATCTTGGGTTATATCTTGGTTATATGATATCTGTTCACATCCGGGATGCTGATTCAGGATATTGGTAACATCCTGAATGGTATCCTCAGGATCACTAACGGATTATGTGCAGGTACGCGGGTTAGATGCTAGCAACGTTCACAAGGACTCATTCCGCGGAAGACTCGGTCCAAGTCGTTCAAATAAAGACGTTGAAGCCGCATTACTCAGTCTACAACGTTAACAATGGAATATTCGGAGCATCCCATATTTATAGGAATTTTCGTTTGAAATTCGTTACTATAAATAGGTGGGTATATCAGATCGAATAGGACATCACATCAACACTCACTACACTCTTACACTTGTTCTCTAGCAATTTTCACTTTCGCACAAAAGCGTTGTAACACTTAGCGATCTGATCAATATCCTGCACTGTATCCTGACGTTTAAAGCAATAAGAAGAACAAGGCAGCTGCGATTGTCAGCTCCCGAGGTTTTATGCCGGCGATCTAGATTGATCAAGGGCTTTCCTCGTATATCTCGTGTCACCTCCTTTACTTTTTGCTCATTGTTTGATCGTAGATACAGCTCAATATCCTGAGCCGTATCCTGAATACTGTTTTTCCGAACAACTTAACCAGCATATTTTCAACACACTTTTTAGCACACTACCTCACTTAACTAATTTGATCACTAAATTGTTTCGGTAATTTTTGACCAAAACAGTATGATTTAAAAGGCCTATTCAATTAGTGGTGAACGGTTTTTTTTTTTAAATAATCGGTTTCGGTTATGGAATCAGATTTTTTTTATATGGTGGATAGGAACCGGGTATGTCCATAATCGGTTTGGTCCATACCCAGTTATTGGGCCAAAAAACCCTACCCTATGGAAACCGGTTCGAATAGGATATACCTACGGGTAGGGATAACGATGAGCATTTGGTATTGGGTACCAGTAAAGAATTTTCTGTCCCGAAAATTTTTCGTTACTGATTCATACTCACTTTTTGCCGTTTTTGGTACCGGTATTTTCGGTACGGTACCACCGGGTTTTTAGCGAATTTTACATACAAATACCGATACCACCAATGAGGGTGTTTAGACCGGGCTGCAGTTCTAAGTAATCTAGTGTGGATCTTAGATGATGGTTATCCATCCTTACCAATGCATCATGAATTTACCCGTAACATACCAGGTAGGTTTTGATTTTAGGTCCCCGGCTACTACTATTAAGGTGGTTGTGAATATAACATTACCAAAGTAGCCAGGCGTGAGTGACAGCTAGAGACAGGCCCGTTCGTTAGTTGTAGGTCCACCCGGAGGATCGAGTTAAACCTCTATTCCTGTTTTCCGACGAACCCAAGAGTGCGGAATCCAAACAGGTAAGTTAAACCAAGTTACGAACACGTAAGACACAAGATTCAACGATTAACACTCAATGTATTAATGCTCCGAAAACGTTTACAATGCAATGTTTACAAGATAACCTTATAAACTCTCTGTTGTGTTTGTGTGTTCTTTCTCAAAGTCTATGCAGACTCGTGCTGTGTTCTGTCTGATGTCTGTGCTTATATGGTAACATGTCGACGAAAACAGGAAGCCGACGAAGACTCTTCGACGAACTCCCATCATCACGACGAACTCCATGTTGTGTGACGAAATCCCTCAGCTAAAATACAAAGTCTGACGAAATCCCATGGAGTCTTCGTCATCATGAGGTCTTCGTCGTCCAGGGTCTTCGCCAACAGTGATTTCGCAACATGTTTGGGCTTGGGCTTGGACAGTTGGGCCAAACAACAATGGGTTACACAAACAGACAAACTCATTAAACACAATCTAATATGCAAACTGCACACACGCAGTTGCATTTACATCAAACTTTACGAAGTTAGTAGCATACCGAGTCAAGACAGGAGGATGTCTTGACTACGGCCTTCACGTCGTAGCCGAGTCGAACCGAGCCGAGCCGTATCCACACAATATGTATCAAAAAAATCCACCTTGGATGCTGCTCGCGAGGTTCATAATCTTGTTCTCCATCTCTTGATGGTTCTTTCATTCTCGGAAAGGATCTTCAAAGTCTTCACGTGTTGTAAGTAGAAAGTGTATTAACAAACTCCCGCTTTCATTTAGGAAGTGTATCAATAAGCTCCCTGCTTTCATTGATAAGCAGTTCTATATAAGATGTATCGGTAGGCTCACAATCATTTTAAAGTGTGCAGGGTGATATAAACCTTAATCGACTGAAGACCAGGTGGGAACCATTCATTGGCATATGGTCTTAGTACCGAAATTTCGTTTAAGAGATTGCCGAGGTTCTGAGATATGTGGTCTTTATGCTGTTTATCATCTGGGTATCATGGTTGTTTCTTTTACCAAAACAAACGGAGACGAAGTCTAGATCTTCCATGATACCATACATACGTGTACATACTGCATACGACCTCAATAAGTGATCAACAATCACATGTCCACAAAATAAGTGATAATATATCACATTTATCCGGGAGTCAAGTTCGTCTCTTTGCTGTACGAAAGTACTGACCTGTTCACGGACTTGCTCCTGTGCCCTTCATGCATCGAAAATCAAGTTCCTCATCAATAAGTGATTCTATCACATAGGGCTTGTTTTCATCAAAATAAGTGAGTTTCTCACATTTTCATATACGTCAAAACAGATGATAAATGGTATACTCACCGTAAGATGAAATCCTCGTGCATACCTTGATACGGGAATGTGTCGTGATGTGGATGAACACCGGTCGGTAAGTATAAATCATACCTAATCGTATCCCCTCGCCATGATTACATCTGATAAGTTGAGCTTATGTGGATAAGAATACCGATAATCGTTATAGGATGTTTATCAAATTGTTAACAAAAAGAACAACAAGAGTGTTTTGGCATGACCGTACACAGATATTATTCTCTTACCCTTGAAACTCGCAAAAAGAATGTTTGTATATATTTACTTTTCTTAGTTTCTGCAACTCTGTATATATTTATTTACTGCTTTCAGTCTTTAAGTTTGAAATATTCAAAATACCAAAAATATTTTAGGTGTGTTTTAATATAAACTTTATAAAAGCCAAAAAGATTTTATTTCTGCTTTAGTTTTGATTAACCGATGTTGGAACTCGAGTCTTCGTTACCTGAAACCTGATGAAAACCAAAACGACTGAATCTTCATAAACGTTCAGAGTTTGCAAGTTTTGAAAGTTAATAATCTAAATTAAAAAATCTGTTAACTTTTCAAACTAAACTGTCGGACGGTAGTTGAATAAGAATTGGTCACATGTGTGTCATTTGTTTAATGTTATCTATATTCCAAGCAGTTGTTCTCATTACGCGTTTAGCTTTATTGCATGTGCAGATGCTAAAGGCAAGGAGAACATGTTCGATGATAAGCTTCGGAATGAAGACACGACATGGAGGCACTCAAATGATAAAGATGATCGAGTTGCCGCTGATCAATCACCTACACCACAAGGATCTAAAGTATCGAAAATCAAAAGATTCTCAAGCATAATCAAAGGGGGAGTTTGTTAACACACTACCTAAATGAAAAGGGAGTTTGTTGATACACTTTCTACTTATGACACGTGAAGACTTTGAAGATCCTACGACAAAAATGAATGAACCATCAAGAGATGGAGAACGAGATTACGAACCTCGCGAGCAACATCCAAGGGGGAGTTTGTTGATACATATTCTGTGGATACGGCTCGGCTCGGTTCGACTCGACTACGAAGTGAAGGCCGTAGTCAAGACATCCTCCTGTCTTGACTCGGTATGCTACTAACTTTGTAGTGTTTGATGAACATGTAACTGCGTGTGTGCAGTATACATGATTAGTTTGTGTTTAGTTTAAGTTTGTATGTTGTCTGTTTGTTTGTTTGGCCCATCATTGAAGAAGCCCAAGCTTTGGCCCAACATGAGAAGAAGCCCAAGATACATGTGATGAAATCCAAAGCCCAAGTCCAAACAACTAATGGACGAAAACACTGTTTAGGTGAAATCCAAATAGGACGAAATCAGGTGATTTCGTCCATATCCTTGATTTCGTCCCATGTGATTTCGTGGGCTTCTGATTTCGTCGACATGTGTAGTATATAAACACAGACACAGAACAGAACAAACTTACGAAGTCTGAATAGTTTTCTTTGAGCGAACACACTGTAAACACACACACACTGAGAGTTTATGAGAGCATCTTGTAAACATTGTATTGTAACCGTTTTCTAGATTAATACAATGGAGTGTTAATCGTGAATCTTGTGTTTTACGTGTTCGTCACTTGGTTTAAACTTACCCGTTTGGATTCCGCACTTTCGGGTTTGTCAGAAAACAGGGAATAGAGGTTACTCGATCCTCCGGGTGGACCTACGATTGGTATCAGAGCATTGGCTCGATTCCTTGTTTAAACCAAGTCGATTTTCTTGTGTTTTGATAGGTTTTAAAAGTGTTTTTCAGTTTGCTTTCTTGTTTGAAAATCATATTTCTGGAAAAACTTTCCACAAAACCTTGAAAATCTTGTGTTTTTGTTATTTGTTTTATTAAAAACCTTGTTAAATCTTTGTTATACATGTTAGGATAAGGTTATTTTTAAAACATTGTTGCAAAATTTGTGTTCGGATATTTTTAGGTGACCGGAATCTTCAAATCTTCATCAAGTTCATCAGCATATTCAAAGTGTTCTTCATGTATTATTGTGTTTGATCTGTGTTTTGATGAAATATTGAATTGTTTATGATTATTATATATTTAGTTGACAAATGTGTACAAGTGCAATGATGAAAGTTGAAATAAAGGAGCTTCGAAATCAGATAAAGGTAAGGAGTGTTTGAAAAGAGGTCTTTGTGTCAGAGATAAGGTTTGAAAAATATCTTGTTGTCTGGTTACATCATTCAACGAAATCACTTGGTCAACAATATCATCCTAGCCGAAATCACCTCTCCCTGGCCGAAAACACTCTCCTGGCCGAAATCCCTCCTCAGCCGAAATCACCCTCCTCAGCCGAAAACACTCCTTTGCCGAAATCAGACCCTTGCTGAAAACACCCTTGTGCCGAAATCCCTTATTGCCGAAAACACTTGTTACCCTTGGACGAAATCCCATTGTTTTCGTCCCACATTATCCTCACGAGATCACCTTGGGCTGGTATCAAGCATATCCAGACGAAATCACAGGTCTTATATATCATTCTGGACGAAATCAAAAGTTTCTGGATGAAATCAACTCATTCTGGACGAAATCCCCTCCTATTTTCGTCATAAACAGTTCAGCAACAATTCTGATTTCGTCATAGCAGTTCAGCGAGGAAATCAACTAATTCTGGACGAAATCACTTTTCCTGACGAAATCAGAAGTGTCAGTAAAACATTTCAGCAACGAAATCACTTTTCCTGACGAAATAAGAAGTGTCAGTAAAACATTTCAGCAACGAAATCACCATTTCAGCAACGAAATCACCATTTCAGCGACAAAATCAAACATATCAGCAACGAAAACCCCTATTTTCATCACATACTTGTGTTATTTTTAAACAGAAGACTTGTAAAACATTTTTAACTGTTTAATTTGTGTGATTTAATCAGGTATTCGTCATTATACATTCAAAATGAATCCGGCTTGGTCGGGTACTCCCTCTAATGCGGAAAGCAAGTATAGAAGCACGGGTTTATCTCCCTCATGGGCCGAATATCCCACACCCACTTCTGCAATACCAGTGCGACAAAATATTGATATGTATTATGGAACTCCTAGCACTTCTGCAAGACCTGCTTCACACGCTCCACTTCAAACGGCGTTTGTCACAAGCACAGATTTATATGGCAATCCGATACAAGTTCATGTAAAGCCAGCTCCAACCACATACTTGTATGGAAATCCATTACCACCAGTTGCTTCACAGTGCCATCGTTCTACTGTAGCACCATCATCTCTTGATCCAAGGAACTGTAGTCATACAGGAACTGCGTTTTATGCCGAAATTGTCAAAGATGCCAGCAATGGTGAATCATCGCGAAACGATGACAGTTCTGAACATGACAGTAGTTCAGTTGAAGACGTTTCAACTTCAGTTGAAGACGTTTCAACTTCAGTTGAAGATGTTACAACTTCAAGCGAGGATGGATCTGAATGTGAATCATCAAGGGAGGTTGTTGATTCTGATGCATATAGGTCAACATCTGAGAGTGATTCCAGCCAGGTATGTGTCGATGAACCAACTGTCGTTAATTGTGATAATTGTGCTAGCTTAAGTGTTAAATGTGCCGATTTGGATGCTAATATGTCTAAGTTGCAATGCAAACATGATGCTTTAAATGCTAAATTGTTTGACTTGCAAAACAAACATGTTTCATTAGATACTAAGTGGTGTGATTTGCAAAGCAAACATGAGGATTTGCAAAACAAATTTGAAGTGACAAATATGCACAATCAAAAGTTGATAGTGGATCTCTCGAAATGCAAAGAGGCTAACATGTTTTACGAAAACCATGAAAAGGAATTTAAAACGATGGTTGAAAATTTAAGAAAAGATAAAACCGAATTGACAAAAATGGTTTCAAGAAAACAAAGTGACATAAACTATTATATCAATCGTCTTGAGATCATGCAAAAAGAGTTAGCCTGCACAAAGTGTGAAAGTGAGGCGATCCGGCTTAAACTAGACAGTTATTCTAACTCTAGATATGTGCTGGATCATATCATTGGCACACAAAAAGAGAAAAAGGATGTCACGTGCATTGGATATAAGAAATGTCCACCACCTGTTAGACAAAATTATGATGCAATGCCTGATGAGGAGTATAGAACTCATTATGAAGAATCTGTTCCTTTAGACATTGAGGAATTTGCAACGGGACTTGGATACAAACCGAAAGTATCATCAGATTCGGATGTGTCAGCAAATACATTTGTAACTGCTGAACAAAATCAGGATCCTCCTATCATTGTTGAGGATACTGATTCTTCAGATGATGAATCTAATGATACTCACTCAGCACAATCAGATGTGGTAATCAAAGAAGAGGACATACCTCTCGAGAATCATATTCTGTGTGATCCTCCCGCAAAACCTGCTACGACTGTTCTGATCAAGTCCACGTCTACTTCCTCACAAGAGTCTGAGAGTGTGAATTTGCTGTACACTCTTGTTGGTGATGATAAAATCTACTCTGACAAAGATTTTCCTATTAAGAATGTTAATCAATCTTTAATTAGTAAAATTTTTGAGGATTCAACAAGTAAGTTTTTGGGAAAGACAGGATCACACGTTGTGGTAACACAGTGTCCTCCTATCCCAAAGGCTGAAGTTCGAAAACAATGTGGCAATCAGAAATTACCAACAATGAAAAAGCAGCAAAATCACACCGAACCAAAGGGTAAATCACCGACTCAAGGTCAAAAGAAACAGACTCAGAAAAAGGACAAGAAGATAAACTTTGTAAAATCCAGAGGGACTGATAAAATTGAAACTTTCGAAAACAAATCCAACATGGATTTTGTTAAACAAAGTAAAATTTTGAAAAGAAACAGTCAAAACAACTACACACAACACACAAACGGTTGTGATGTAGGACCAAGTACCTCAAGATCACGAAGTTCATCATCAAGCTCCTACAGTTATGATACTCCGAGGTTTGTTGAGCGGAGATCATGCTTTGAATGTGGTGAGTATGGGCACATTGTCAGAAATTGTCCATATCTCACAAAAGGAAAGGCAAAAGTTGATGCCCCCCATGGTAACAATTACCATAAAAGATTTGTTTCACCAAAACAGGACCCTCGTCTTGTTAAACAACAAGAAGTGAAACAGAGAAAGAAACAACGGAAAAATGTTGAAAAGGTTTTAAAACCGGAGGTTGTCCAAACACAGTCTGTTACGTTAGAAGTTAAAAATGAAAAACAAAAACAGATTTGGAAACCAAAACCAGTAACTGTTTCAGGGGGAGCTACATCATTTCCGAATCATCGGGAAATGGATGTCACATTTCTCGATGATGACGGACGACCCAAGTCTGTAAAGGCTTGGGTCCCCCTCTCCAACTAATCTCTGAATGAGTGTGTAGGATGTTCCAGGAGGAACTATTGATAGTCTTAGGATTGTTGATAGTGGAGCGTCCATGCACAAGATCGGCGACATAAGGCTCCGAAATATTGTTGTATCCAAGGAGAATAGTGTTGCCTTTGATGGAGAGAGGAGAAAAGAAGACAAAAATGTCTGATGAAAGAATGTGGTTGAATGAAGTTGAAAAATTCGACAAGTTTAAAAATATGTTCCAAAATTTGGTTGTTATGGTTTTTGATCGGGTCAACATGATAGATTCCAATGAAAAGTATGCGCCTGCAGCACATCTGAAGCTTTTTGAAGATTCATGGATTTTTCTTCCACAAGAAGTTCAAAGTCTACAAGATGAACGTGTAGGATACTTTTCTCTGCGGTGAAATTGAAGAAAATGTGTTTATTGAACAAACCAACCGGGTGTGCGGATGCCTTAGCGTGGATTGAACAACCGCACACTACTTCTCAAAGAGAAAGATAAAGACCTTCGCTGGTACAATGTGGAAGACCAGCCGGACCCAGAGGTCTATGATCTTGTTGCTGTGAAGAGATTTCTCAGTAGCTACAAAATCGACTTTGGGAGAGCACTCAGATTCCTTGCAATGCACGAAGCAGTTGCATGATACGGTTTTGAATTTCTAATCTCTCCTATACTTGTCGATATTTAAGCTGCTTTACGAATTATTATCATCTCATACAACACTCTTTGACCAGACACGTTGATCTCGAATATCACCTCACACGTGATTGTTTCACTATGAAACTCATCAATGTTGTCATGGTCCACATTGATGACCAACGTGCCGACCTTTTTACCAAAGCATTTGAAAAATCAAGATTTGACTTTTTATTATTGCTAAACAGCATTAAGATCAAGCAATAGTAATCCGCATCGGAAAATCATTTTTGTAAATATCTTTGTGTTTTTAAAATTATTGTAAGTTTGTTGATTTTAGGGGGAGTAATTCCAAATTTGAAAATTCAAAAACATCGAAAAATTTCAAAACCCAAAAACAATATAAAAACAAAAAAATGAGTTTCATGGCGAGCAAAAGAGAAAATGATAGTACATCAGTGGTCTGTTGAAACCTCTTCGAACTGAAATGCAAAATGCAAAATGAAAATTGATAAGAAGTTCTATATAAGATGTATCGGTAGGCTCACAATCATTTTAAAGTGTGCAGGTGGGAACCATTCATTGGCATATGGTCTTAGTACCGAAATTTCGTTTGAGAGATTGCCGAGGTTCTGAGATATGTGGTCTTTATGCCGTTTATCATCTGGGTATCATGGTTGTTTCTTTTACCAAAACAAACGGAGACGAAGTCTAGATCTTCCATGATACCATACATACGTGTACATACTGCATACGACCTCAATAAGTGATCAACAATCACATGTCCACAAAATAAGTGATAATATATCACATTTATCCGGGAGTCAAGTTCGTCTCTTTGCTGTACGAAAGTACTGACCTGTTCACGGACTTGCTCCTGTGCCCTTCATGCATCGAAAATCAAGTTCCTCATCAATAAGTGATTCTATCACATAGGGCTTGTTTTCATCAAAATAAGTGAGTTTCTCACATTTTCATATACGTCAAAACAGATGATAAATGGTATACTCACCGTAAGATGAAATCCTCGTGCATACCTTGATACGGGAATGTGTCGTGATGTGGATGAACACCGGTCGGTAAGTATAAATCATACCTAATCGTATCCCCTCGCCATGATTACATCTGATAAGTTGAGCTTATGTGGATAACAATACCGATAATCGTTATAGGATGTTTATCAAATTGTTAACAAAAAGAACAACAAGAGTGTTTTGGCATGACCATACACAGATATGATTCTCTTACCCTTGAAACTCGCAAAAAGAATGTTTGTATATATTGACTTTTCTTAGTTTCTGCAACTCTGTATATATTTATTTACTGCTTTCAGTCTTTAAGTTTGAAATATTCAAAATACCAAAAATATTTTAGGTGTGTTTTAATATAAACTTTATAAAAGCCAAAAAGATTTTATTTCTGCTTTAGTTTTGATTAACCGATGTTGGAACTCGAGTCTTCGTTACCTGAAACCTGATGAAAACCAAAACGACTGAATCTTCATAAACGGTCAGAGTTTGCAAGTTTTGAAAGTTAATAATCTAAATTAAAAAATCTGTTAACTTTTCAAACTAAACTGTCGCACGGAAGTTGAATAAGAATTGGTCACATGTGTGTCATTTGTTTAATGTTATCTATATTCCAAGCAGTTGTTCTCATTACGCGTTTAGCTTTCTTGCATGTGCAGATGCTAAAGGTAAGGAGAACATGTTCGATGATAAGCTTCGGAATGAAGACACGACATGGAGGCACTCAAATGATAAAGATGATCGAGTTGCCGCTGATCAATCACCTACACCACAAGGATCTAAAGTATCGAAAATCAAAAGATTCTCAAGCATAATCAAAGGGGGAGTTTGTTAACACACTACCTAAATGAAAAGGGAGTTTGTTGATACACTTTCTACTTACGACACGTGAAGACTTTGAAGATCCTACGACAAAAATGAATGAACCATCAAGAGACGGAGAACGAGATTACGAGCCTCGCGAGCAACATCCAAGGGGGAGTTTGTTGATACATATTCTGTGGATACGGCTCGGCTCGGTTCGACTCGACTACGAAGTGAAGGCCGTAGTCAAGTCATCCTCCTGTCTTGACTCGGTATGCTACTAACTTTGTAGTGTTTGATGAACATGTAACTGCGTGTGTGCAGTATACATGATTAGTTTGTGTTTAGTTTAAGTTTGTATGTTGTCTGTTTGTTTGTTTGGCCCATCATTGAAGAAGCCCAAGCTTTGGCCCAACATGAGAAGAAGCCCAAGCTTTGGCCCAAGTCCAAACAACTGATGGACGAAAACACTGTTTATGTGAAAACACTTAATGGTGAAATCCAAATAGGACGAAATCAGGTGATTTCATCCATATCCTTGATTTCGTCCCATGTGATTTCGTGGGCTTCTGATTTCGTCGACATGTGTAGTATATAAACACAGAACAGAACAGAACAAACTTACGAAGTCTGAATAGATTTCTTTGAGCGAACACACTGTAAACACACACACACTGAGAGTTTATGAGAGCATCTTGTAAACATTGTATTGTAACCGTTTTCTAGATTAATACAATGGAGTGTTAATCGTGAATCTTGTGTTTTACGTGTTCGTCACTTGGTTTAACTTACCCGTTTGGATTCCGCACTTTCGGGTTTGTCGGAAAACAGGGAATAGAGGTTACTCGATCCTCCGGGTGGACCAACAGCTTAACATTTTTCATTTTGCATTTCAGTTTAAAGAGGTTTCAACAGACCACTGATGTACTATCATTTTCTCTTTTGCTCGCCAGGAAACTCATTTTTGTTTTTCTATTGTTTTTTAGTTTTTGAAATTTTTCGATATTTTTGAATTTTTCAAATTTTGGAATAACTCCCCCTAAAATCAACAAACTAAAAATAATTTTAAAGACACAAATATATTTACAAAAACGATTTTCCGATGCGGATTACTCTTGCTTGACCTTAATGCCGTTTACCAATAATAAAAAGTTAAATCTTGATTTATCAAATGCTTTGGTAAAAAGGTCGGCACGTTGGTCATCGGTATGGACCTTAACAACATAGATTAGCCTTTTATCAAAGCAATCACGTATGAAGTGATACTTAATTTCGATGTGTTTGGTCTTTGAATGCCGCACAGCACAGGATTTCTAGTAATAGATAAGGCAGCAGAATTATCGACTAAAATAGGAGTAGTTAGGAATTCAAAACCGTAATCACGCATTTGCTGTTGTATCCACAGGACTTGGGAGCAACAATTTGAGGCAACAATGTATTCAGCTTCACAAGTTGATGTAGCGACACAAGTCTGCTTCTTGCACTGCCATGTTACGAGGCGATTTCCTAAAAACTGGCATCCAGCCGTTGTGGATTTGCCGTCGATTTTGCATCCGCCAAAATCAGAATCACTGAAAGCGACTAAGTCAAAGTTATCATCCTTAGGGTACCATAGACCGGTGTCTGGGCAACCCTTCAAATAACGAAAAATCCTTTTTACAGCTGCAAGATGTGAGGCCTTCGGGTTCACTTGATATCTGGCTAGCAGGCATGTTGGATACATTATATCTGGTCTTGATGTTGTGAGGTACATAAGGGATCCAATCATCGCGCGGTAGTATGAAGAGCTAACGACTTCACCCTTCAAGTCTGGATTGATTCCGTGATTTTGCTGCAGTGGGGTACCAATGGGCGATGTGTCGGACATCTGGAATCGGTTCAGAATGTCTTGAACATACTTAGTCTGATGGATGAAAATCCCAGACTTCGTTTGTTGCACTTGCAAGCCCAAAAAGAAAGTCATCTCCCCCATAGCGCTCATCTCGAATTTATCCTGCATTACACGCTCGAAATCCCTACACATAACATTGTTAGTAGAACCAAATATAATATCATCCACATATACCTGTACCAGTAGAAGATCTCCATCTTGTTCTTTTATGAAGAGAGTGCAATCGATAAGACCTCTGCGAAATCCATTCTCCAACAGGTAATTAGATAAGGTTGCATACCAAGCTTGTGGTGCTTGATGTAGACCATAGAGAGCTTTGTTCAGCAACCAAACCCGATCGGGATGGATAGGATCTTAAAAACCTGGAGGCTGTTCAACATACACCTCTTCTTCGACTAGACCATGTAAGAATGCACTTTTGACGTCCATCTGGTAAACCTTGAATCCTTTGAATGAGGCATAAGCCAGAAAGATCCGAATTGCTTCCAGACGTGCAACAGGTGCATACACTTCGTTGTAGTCGATACCTTCAATCTGACAAAAACCTTGAATGACAAATCTTGCTTTGTTCCGAATAACGATTCCACGGTCGTCCTTTTTGCATTTATACACCCAACGGGTACCAATCTTCTTGTAATCAGCAGGTTTCTCTACGAGCTTCCAGACACCAAGTTTCTGGAATTGTTGCAGTTCTTCCTGCATTGCTTCAACCCAAGAGTTATCTTTCAAAGCTTCTTTCCAAGTTCTTGGCTCTTCCTGTGAGACATAACACGCGAAAGACCAATCGTTTTATTGACCAGATTCTCGAATTGCCGCATACAAGCCTGCATTGTTGTTGTTTCGCAACATGTTTCTTGTTTGAATGCCACTCTGTACATTCCCGATGATGTTTTGTTGAGGATGGGTATTGTGAATCCTTGTTTTTGGATTATCTGGAACTGGAATGTTTGTACCCAGATTGTTGAGATTGAGATCAACAACCAAATCAATACCCGGAACTGGCGAAGAGGATGATGCAGTAGCTTCAGCTGTTTTGGGGTTATCAACTGGAGCTGTAGCTTCCGAAGTACCTTCTACAGCTGTTGTTGGAGCTTTTTGATATGCATCTAGAAATTCATCATCCTCTGAAGATTCGTTCAGTTTGGTTGCATCATGAAAATCCTCATTGTCGAGAGCATTATTGTTCACTAAAGATGGTTCTTGATTGACAATAATTGGACGAACCAACGGTGATTCTGTTGCGTTGTCACTCTCGAAAAACATCCTTGCCGCAGCATTTTCTTCAACTGCTTCAACATTGATCGAATTGAAAAAGTCATCGTACTCAAACATCCATGGTTGACCTGGATTTTTGACTGGCAAAGTGTGCCTTTGTACTCTGACTTCAGACCATTCCTCAACCCTTTTAGTCTCTAGATTCCAGACTCTTAAGTTCGGGGTGGCATAACCAAGAAAGTGACCTTCAATAGCTTTTGCCCCAAACTTTCCATTAGGATCAATCATTGTGCAAGGAGCTCCAAACGGTTCAAGATATGACAAATCTGGTTTTTGTTTGTGAAGAAGCTCAAAGCAGGTCTTGTTGTGTCTTTTGACTGTAAGGACTCGATTCAACATGTAACATGCAGAGGCCACAGCTTCACTCCAGAATGGAATGGGCAACTGCGACTCTACCAACATAGTCCTAGCAGTCTCGATCGATGTACGGTTTTTACGTTCAGCGACGCCGTTCTGCTGAGGAGTATAAGCCGCACTAAATTCATGAAGAATACCTTTTGAAGTGCAAAACTCCACCATGGCATGATTTTTAAATTCTGTTCCATTGTCGCTGCGTATCCGTCTAACCTTCAACTTATACAAATTCTCAATCTGAATGATCAAGTTTTTGATAATACCGAAAGTTTCACTCTTGTGAGCCATAAACGCCACCCAAGAAAATCTTGAATAATCATCAGTTATCACGAGGCAGTATTGATCATTCCTGATGCTTTTGTGCTTGACAGGACCGAACAAATCCATGTGCAAACGTTCAAGAGGAACTGCCACCGAGTTGATCTTTTTTGTCGGATGTCGCTTCTTAGTTTGCTTTCCTTTTTGGCATGAAACACAGACGTCTTGAAGATGGAAATTTTTAAGAAGAACACCATTCACTAATTCATTCGACACCAAATGATTCATTTTCCGTAAGTGAATGTGACCCATACGTTTGTGCCAAGAGATAGAGTCTTTTTCAGTGGATTTGGAAATAAAACAAGTTGCTTGTGCAGTCGTTGTTATTGCTTGGCTCATATCAAGGACATATAAATCATTTATTCTTGGAGCTGATAAGAGAATCCATTCTTTTGGAATCTTGAAGCTGGGTTTCAGCACATAACATCCATTTGCATCAAAGTGTATTGAAAACTGCTTATCACAGATTTGTGAAACGCTGAGAAGATTGTGATCAAGTTGTTGTACAAAGTTGATCTTGTCAAAACTTACAACCCCGTTAGATACCATTCCTTCTCCAGTAATATATCCGCCTGTATCTCCAGCAAAAGCAACATAACCTCCTCTAATAGATTTAACGTCGTAGAGAAGCTTCACGTCGCCTGTCATGTGCCTGGATGCCCCACTATCAACAATCCAATGACTGCTGAAAGTTCCTCCTGGAACACCCTGCACATGTACTCACATGATTAGTTGGAGATGGGGACCCAAGCCTTTGTGGTCTTGGGTCTTCCATTTTCATCAACGTAAGTTACTTGAACTTCTCGATGTTGTGGAAATTGTGATGTTCCCCCTGATTCAGTAACCGTTTTTGGTTTCCAGGTCTGTTTTGTTTTACCAGTTTTATTCTTTAAAATCTTAACTTCATGATTGTCTGAAGTTTTTGAATTGTCTGGTTTGACAGAAACAGATGTTTTGTTAACCACGTCGGTTTTAATCGCTTTTTCAATTTTTTTGACCTGTTGGCGTTTCTGTTTCTTTTCTCTTTCTTTTACAAGACGGGGATCTGGTTTTGATGAAATAGATCGCTTGCGGTCAATTTGGTCACGGGGATCATCAACTTTGGATTTCGCCAACAGTGAGTGTTCGTCACATGTAGGTTGGGCCTACTGGATTTCGTCATGTTGGGCTTGTGACTTAGGCCTTGGCTTTGTCACTTGGGCTTCTTCAATGGTGGGCCAAACACAAACAGACAACATATAAACTATAAACTAAAATGCAAACTGCACACACACAGTTGCATTTACACAAACGTTACAAAGTAAATCGCATACCAAGTCAAGACAGGAGGATGTCTTGACTACGGCCTTCACTTCGTAGCCGAGTCGAACCGAGCCGAGCCGTATCCAGATAATATGTATCAACATTAGTCGCGGTTTATAGCTTCGTGTCCTAGTCACCCAAAGGCCAATAGCTTCATTTAAATGTGTATATAGTTTCATTTATTTTTATATAGCATTTTCAAATGTGTAAATTGTTTCATTTATTTATAAAGAGTTAATTACTGTTTTCGTCCCTAAGGTTTGTCAAAAATAACGGTTTCAGTCCATTAGTTTAAAAATTGCCATTTCAGTCCATTAGTTTCATTTTCGTAACCATTTCAGTCCACTAACTTAACTCCATCCATTTATTTTGTTAACATTGAGTTAACTAACTAATTCAGGGACGGTTTGCGTCAGTTTTAGAAACACAGGGACTTAAGTGTAAACTCTAAAACATTAAAACAAAAAAAATAGTAAATTCCAAAAAATCAAAAAAAATCCAAAAAACCAAACAAATTCCAAAAAATTCTAAAAAATAATAAAAATTATAAAAAATCATAAAAATTCTAAACCGAACCCTTTCGAGCTGAACCGTTTCAAGCCGTACCGTTTCGAACCGAACCGTGCCGTTTCGAACCGAACCCTTTCGAGCTGAACCGTTTCGAACCGAACCGAACCGTGCCGTATCGAACCGTACCGGTTCGGCTTCGAAACGGTTCGGGTCCAAAGGGTTCGGTTCGAAACGGTACGGCTTGAAACGGTACGGCTTCGAAACGGTACGGGTCGAAACGGTTCGGTTCGAAACGGTTCAGCTCGAAACGGTTCGGCTTCGAAACGGTACGGGTCGATTCGAAACGGTTCAGCTCGAAAGGGTTCGGTTCGAAACGGCACGGTTCGGTTCGAAACGGTACGGCTTGAAACGGTTCGGCTTCGAAACGGCACGGGTCGAAACGGTTCGGTTCGAAACGGTTCGGCTTCGAAACGGTACGGGTCGAAACGGTTCGCGTCGAAACGGTTCAGCTCGAAACGGTACGGGCGGTTCAGCTCGAAACGGTTCGGGTCCGAAACAGTTGGCGCCGAAACGGATTTTTTGGATTTTTTAGAATTTTTTAGAATTTTTATGATTTTTTAGAATTTTTTTGGAATCTGTTTGGTTTTTTTGAATTTTTTTTTTTTTTTTGGAATTTACTATTTTTTTGTTTTAATGTTTTAGAGTTTACACCTAAGTCCCTATGTTTCTAAAACTGACGCAAACCGTCCCTGAATTAGTTAGTTAACTCAAAGTTAACAAAATAAATGGATGGAGTTAAGTTAGTGGACTGAAATGGTTACGAACATGAAACTAATGGACTGAAATGGCAATTTTTAAACTAATGGACTGAAACCGTTATTTTTGACAAACCTTAGGGACGAAAACAGTATTTAACTCATTTATAAAAGTAACAAACATGTAATTAATTTTTTTATAGGGAGAAAAAAATCACACTCTAAAATCTTATTTTCACACCCTCTATACGAGACGTATGGTTATACAGCCCGTATAGAACATTCTGACATGACAAATATTGGGTCATATAATGCTATACCGCTCGTATGATGCTATACGGCTTGCATAGATGGTTCGTATAACATTCTATACGAGCTGTATATCATTATATGGGGTATTAGGGTTTGGGTCATATAACATTACATGGGTCATTTAACATTCTATACGGGTCGTATATGATAGATGGCTCATATAGATGGAGACAAAAAACATTCTCTGACCACTTTTTTTTGTGCAACATTCTCTTATAAAACCCGGTCGTATAGAAGTAGAAGTGTGAAAATAAGATGTTTGGGGTGTGTAAATAGCAATGTTTTAAAAACCAGTAAATACCGGCCGGTTATACCGGTATTACCGTTTCCAGATGTAAATCCGGTACGAAACACCCAGGTACATAAGTAAAACGGCATAAGGTTTTTACCGGCAAGTGGTAAAATACACATACTTTTCCCGTGTAAATTGTATAATTATTGTATATGTTTTATTTATTTTTATTTAGTTTTTAGTGTATATCATATTATTTTGTGTTTTGGCAGGTCTTCGTGTAAATGGAGTGAAAATGAGTAATAATCAAATAACCAGCCAGTTGAGTAGAGTAGACCGCCAGTGACCGAAGGAAAGTCGCCGCTATTTTCTGTGAGTGGGCCGAGACCACTATCTCTATTTTATAAGTTAGAGGGCTGCCACAGAATATATATATATATATATATATATATATATATATATATATATATATATATATATATATATATATATATATATATAGGATCGAGAGAAAGGGTTAGGCCCAAATCAATTTATAGTTTTATAATTTGAGTTCGTCTAATTTATTGGTGTTGGGCCGCATGAAGTTTGAGTTGCTAAAATACACATCAGACGAAAGAAGCTACCATATTACTATTTCCATTTTTGCCATAATATTATTCTATTGGGGAATTGGGCTTAAAAGCACACATATATAACATTGTTTTGGATAATTAAAGGGACCCTAAGACTAGAGGGTATGGGGGCCGGTTGATGCCCGGCTTGGCCCGGCGCCGATCCCCCACACCACCCCCTTGGATCGGCTAGGCAACTTCGGCTCCTACTCGCCGGTCTTGCCGTGCCTCACTTCTCTCACATATATATAGGAGAAGGTTCAAAAAAAATTGAAAAAAAAAAATTTTTTTGTGTGTTTTTTTTGGCTTTTTTAGTTAGTTTTCGAGTTTTCACGATAAAAGTGGTTTTCATTTGAACCATCCCCTATATATATATAAAGGGGTTCATCCCCCACCCCCTAGGTCCATCCCCTTCAAGCCCCTCCTACATGACGATGGTGACGTAGCGACCCATCTCCTTAGGGATGAGGCTCTCCATACCTTGTTTGATTGTTTTTAAGATTATGTTTCTTGGCTAGACCTCTTTAACTACCTAGGTTATGATGATTGTTTGACAAAGTTCGGATTTTTATTCGTTAATAACGTTGGTTTATGGATTTTCTTGAAAAGTAAAGAACTTTGGAACCTTAATTTGGTGTGTATGCGTGCTTGATATTGTTTGAATATTAATTATTACTTCGTATGATTCTTGATGACGGTCTTTATCACATAATAGAGTCATGCTAGGGTTCTAGATTTAGGTGAGTGTCTATATCACATAATAAATCTTTAACTCTATAAGGTGAAATTACGTAACTAACCTTAGAAGTAATATTCGGTAATCTTATAAAATCAAGTGTTCTACTAATCTTGTCGCTGTAAAGCTTGAGGTTATTAATAGGTCTCGGTTTGGTATATAGCTAGGATTAGGTTTTGTAAGAAATCGGTCTTAGTTCCCTAATCATACTCGTGTCTATTAAACCAAGTTAAAATCCATAGTTGCCTTAGACTTTCGCGCTGTAAGGTAGATTGTCATATTAGGACACTTTTCAAGAAGTTAGAGGACTGTAAGGAAATCTAACAACCGGTAGTCGTAACAGCCTTGTAGAGTCTCACAAGTTTCTTCCTGAGAAGGGTCGGGAGGTCTTAGTAGGGATTTCTTAGGGTTTAGCATTAAAAGATCCCGGTTCCATACCACGTTAATTTCGAATAGAAATCCAATCCTAGTTAAACATGAGTCTAGCCTAGGTAGCCTTCATCGCCACTGAGTTAAACCTTCGTCCAAAGTCGTGTCTAGTTAGTCTAGTTAATTAGTTTAATTTAATTGCAATTCCTAGGATATTTAGAAATCCCCCCTCAAATATAAAAACAGTTAGAGTATGTGTCAGTCTAGGTCTAGATAGAGTCTAATTAGCGTAATTAGAGAGTCTCGTGGGTTCGATACTCGGACTTACTGTAGCTATACTACATTGATCGGTACACTTGCCGGTTGTGTGAGTTAGTTTTAGACCGAGTCTAAGTTTATAAATTTAAAGCTTAGAGTGTCTAGATTAGATTAATTTTAGTAGTTTTTATTTAACCACTTTTAGCACATCACCGGCGGAAATCCGGTATACCGGTTTGAAACGTAATACCGGTACCGGCCCAGGGTTATTTTAGTTTGGGTTGTTACTTATTTTTATTATATATGTTACTTATCTTACGTAATTTTTATATATTATGATTATTTGTAACTAAAAGTTCTTATTTAATATTGTATGAAACGAAAATAGTTGATGTATTCAACATTCAAATGACTTAAATATATCGTACACTTTCATTTAAAATAGCTTGTTCGAAAATTGAATGGTTTTCGATTATATTTTGGATTATTTTTTATTATGGATTTACTTTTGGATCATCTTTTAATATGTAATCATGCATTTTTGGATTAACTTTTGAGTTGATGTTCTAATTTATGAAATTATAGAATTAGCTAGTAAACCCGGTTGAACCGCTCGGTACAACCTGGTTCAACCGGTTGAACCATTTTTTAGCCTAATCCGGTTTGATTTAAAAACCGGTTTTTAAAACATTGGTAAATAGTGACAACCTTTTTATTTTTTATGATTAATATATGTAAATTTATTGGTCTTTTCCTTAGATTCACAATAGTAGGGGGATAGTGCACGGTCCTCCCAACCGCCGGAGTGATCCCACTCCAGGAGCCGCTACCCGACCAAGCTAGCTCCGCGGTGAATTATCCTTGCCGAGTTCTTATCCTGGGCGATATATGCCACTCCCAAGACTCAAACCCGGTACCTCTGGGAAGAGGTGGGTGTCGGTGGCCAACAGGGCTACCCCAGTTGGTTTAGATTCACAATAGTACTTAAAGCAATTTGTGCTTTTGCTTTTCTATGTAAATTAAAGAGAATTAGGTCCACAATAGTAATTAAAACAATTTTTGCTTTTGCTTTCTATGTAACTTAAAGAGAAAATGAGTATGAACGAAGTCAAGTATAATTCCATATTTATTACACATACAATGCAAAAGAAGGTGTGAATGTATGAGATTGCTTTGATGCTTTTTTATGTACTCGTTAAACATTTTCTTTGTAAAGAAAAATCAGTTTCTCTTTTGTCAAAGAAACGTTTAATGTAAATGATTCTTGAGGGACATGTTACAAATATTTGTTCAAGTAAACAAAACAATACTGAACTAAAGTCCTATTATTTAGACTTCGAAGTGTTACAGTTTTACAACTACATTTATACATAGAGTGAAGATTAATCCAACGTGGTTGCTTGTTCATAAAGTTAGTTGTTTTTCAAACGGTGTTTAAACCAACTTGTAAAATCGGGCCTAAAATCTGTATGAGGCAAGCATATCATTCCGTTTTTTGTTCTAGGAATGTAGACTATGTCCTTTCTTCACATGCTTTTCTTCTGAGCGGGATCTAAGCATCTAACAAATGCGCTAAAACCTTGAACTCCCTTCATGGAGGTGACAATCACTTCCCTCCGATAGACATCATAATGCACTACTCGACAAATTTATAAGCTAATCTTTTTGATAATTCATTATTTGATGATAATAATTATTCACAACCAAGTAATTTTATTATGGTAGTAGCTAAATAACATGACTAAATGTTCTTCTTTGTCGCTAACATTCTTTTAACAACAATATTTTCTAGATTTCCAATCAGAACACACTAAATCAAAATGCTAAACAATTGTGAAAATCCATCAAAGTTAGAATTGGGCTTCAAACGAGAGAATAAGAGCCCAAGGGTCAGTCGAACATGTCAAAGCCCTTTTTTTTCGTTCATATTTTAGGGGTTGCTAACAAAAAAAAGTATGCCCACTTTAAGGTGGGACCATTGTTGGTGCAGTTGTCTGTCGACTTCATCTTCATTCGAGTCTTAAATTAGAACTGATAGATTAGGGCTTGTATTACGAGAAAATATCAGATTTTAGGATATGTTTGAGATGATTTCGCTTGAATGATCATTTATAGAAGATTTCGCTTGAAACAGTCTCAAGCGAAATCTACATCATATGATTTCGCTTGAACTGTTGTTGTTCATCTTCAAGCGAAATCTTCACTCTATAAATAGTCCTCAAGCGTATTCAGTTGTAACAGTTCTGATTTCCGACGGCGAAGCTCCGTCGAGTTGTCTCCAAGTCTGTAATCGTTCAAAGATCAATACAAGAGACATTTAATAGTGAAATCAAGCTAAACAAAGACTGAATCAATGAATTCCGCCTCTGATTCAGTCTGAGCACTCTTCTGATTGACTCGTCTGGTCATTACACGATCCTACAAGTGGTATCAGAGCTCAGGAGGAAGAGTTCTTACCGTTTAGCTCGTTTTCATTGGAAATTTCTGATATCTACATCTTCTTTTCAAAATTAATCAAGTTTTGATGGTTAAAATGGACTGATTTTCACATATAGTGTGCGAAACATTGAATTAACAAATCCTTAAAAGAATCAGATCTAAAAACGACTTATAACTTGATCAATTTTGCTAAAATCAGTTCGATTTGATGATGTCAGCATACTTCAAGCGAAATTGGCAGGTTGATTTCGCTTGAAAACAAGGTTTCGCTTGATAAGTTGATCTGATTTCAGTTGATTTCGCTTCAGTGAGAGATTTCGCTTGAAATTGTGCTGAGTTCAAGCGAAATTGTGTCTATAGTTTTTGCTTGAAACATTTGTATTGATTTCGCTTGAAAACTTTGTCAAGCGAAATCAGTTACTTGGTTCAAAGGTGATTTCGCTTCAAAGGGTTTTTCTGCTTTAGTTGTTTCAAGCGAAATCAAGTATTTTGCTTGAATTGATATTGTAGTTGATATATTGATTTCGCTTGAAGGTTGTTTGCAGGTATTTCGCTTGAAAGTTTGTGTAAAATTTGTCGGGATTGTTTGAAACATGGCAGAAATGTTCAATGAAAAAGAAAATACTTATATTGAACGATTAAACGAAGGATATGGTTGGTATAGAGTAAGCAGTTATGAACAAGATGATAAACATATTTGGAGTCTCAGACTTAAAGACTTTGTGTGTAAAAAGAATGAGACTGTGAAAGAAATGAAAAGGAGATTTGATTACTTAATGGATAATTTGAAAAGGTTTGATATTAAGTTGACAGATGCTGAAAAAGTATCAAAGCTTGCAGATGCATTACCTGCTGAATGGAATGATATATTGAAAAAGATAAAAAAAGAGTCTACATTTTCAAAATTACATCCATCTGATTTCATCAATAAACTTCAAACACATAGTGATGACAATCTTGAAAAGAAGAAAACATTGATGAACAAAATTAAAAAGAATCTAGATGAATTGAATTTGGTAAATCTAGATGAATTTAATTTGGATGTAATTACTGAAATTGATAGAAGAATCTGCATATGCTTTGCTGCACAAAGAAGCATGAGATATGACTATAAGAGAGGATGTTACATTGATAACTACTTGAATCCTCTTGATTTTGTTAAAATTTTTTGTGCAGGTATATTTTTGTCAAGAACCGAGACAGAGACAAAGGAAATACCAAAGAATGAAGAATCTGTGAAGACTGAACTTTCAAGTTCTGCATCAGTGTGTTTTAAATGTGACAGCCTTAAGACGGAAAATGACAAACTCGTGAAAGATACGGAAAGTTTGAAATCGGAAGTCAAAAAGCTAAAGGATGAGAAGCAAGCTGATGTTAAACAGATTCTTATTTTAAAAGAAGATTGTGAGAGGTTGAAATCAGAAAATGACAAACTGTTAAGTAAATTGAACAGTTTGACATTGGAAAATCAGAAATTGAAAGAAAAAGCAAATGTTTTTGAAGAAAAGATTAAAAGTTTTGAAATTGAAAAATCAAGAATTGAAAAAGCTTTTCAAAATCAAATAAAAATTCTTGAAGATGGAAGAGATGTGTTTAGCAAAAACAACATCGAAAAGCAAAAAATGATAAATTCCCATCTTCAGAAAATTATCAAACTTGAAAAAGAATGTGAATGTGCTCGAAAGAAAATTAAAGAGTTAGAAGAAAAGGAGTCGAATTCAGAAAATGAAGATTTCTGGATAAAGCTTGAGAACAAAAATCTGAAAGCAAATGAGACAAAATTTCAAGAACAGATAAATGTTTTGGAAAATGAAAAGTCTGTTCTTGAAAACATGAAGGATGAGAATGAAAAATCAATCAAGTCTCATCTTAAAAGAATATCTCAGCTTGAAAACGAAGCTGAGAATTCAAGAAACAAGATTGATGAACTTGAAAGGAAATTGAAAGGTTTTGTGACTTCATCAGATAGTTTGAATTTTCCTTGTCCAAAACCGATCAATTCTGTTTCAATAAGTGACGATGTCACAAACTTTGACAATGTCAAAGTTGAAGATTGTGATGAGAAATCTGATGATGAAAAAGATAAAAGTGAAAAACAAAAATTGTTTTTGAAATTAAAAGAAAAATTTCAAGAAACTGTTCTGCAATCGACTGAAAAGGGAGAATGCTCTAAGCAAAAACCTTTGAAGAAGAAAGTGGAACAGAAACAAAAAATTAAAAATGAGAAAAATGTTCAAAAAGATAATAAAAGCTCATCAGATCGATCATCCAATCGCAATCAAAAACCACAAAAAGTAAAAATTGAAAACTCAAAAATTGTTGGCAATAAGTGGTGCAGGTCGGACCACAGTGCTCAAAAGTCAAATCTAGCAAACAAGAGGAGGAAAGATTATCACCAAGCCAAACAGTACTTTGATCTAAGTGTTTGGACTAAAAATGGTGATTGGTACGATAACAGAGTGTGTTACAGATGCGGCTATCAAGGACACATTGCTGTGAACTGCCAAAGTTGGAATTATGAGACGAGAAGATGCTTTAACTGCAACATCATTGGCCATATTGCCAGAGATTGCCCAAGGAGATCAAATGAAAGATTGAGGGTTACTTCTCAGAAGATGGCAAAGAAATCAGTCAATGTCAAGCCCAAAGAACAGAAGATTCAAGAGCCTAAAGTTCAAGAAAAGAAAGTGAAGCTTTCTCAGGGGCAAAAAGACAGACTGAGAAAGAAGAGGAAGAAGGCGAGAGAGTATCTGCAGAAGATATTGTCCTCGGGTTCATCTGTTGGTAAAAATAAGAGTTCTGATGAATCGACTTCCTCGATTGCAAAGTCAAGAAAGACGAATTCATCAGATAAAAATCTGAGGACGAAAGAAGAAAAGAAGAAGAAGAAAATGGTCGGCGATGAATCTGACGTGTCAAAGTCAGACAAGCCACCTTCAGGCAATGAATCTGACAGATTAAAGTCAGACAAGCCATGTGCAGGCAATGATTCTGGTATGGTAAAACCAGAAGAGCCTTTGGTTGAGGTAAAAATGGAGAATTCAGGTTTAACAATGGATGATGCAAATTTTCCACCATTGTTGAACAAGAATTCAAAATCACCCAAGGACAGTCAGGCTTGGGTGAAATTGTTCAAATGAAAAAACCTGACTTGCCGGAGTTCCCAGGTTGGTAAGCGTGGAACATGAATCGGCACATTTCTTGAGAAATTCACGAAAGTGATATTTCGACTTTCAAGTGGTAAATCAGGGACATTAAGTTGTACTTGATTTTCTACAAGTGATTTTGTTGTTTAAATCGGAAATGTTAAATCTTTACAAGTGGTTGAAAAGAACAAGATGATGTGATGACCCCGAACCTACAAGTGATTGGTAAACAAACTAATTTTTCCGGAAAAACCATTTTCATTAAAACAAACTTAAGTGTTTTGAAATCATAATGGGAAAATAGTTTGTTGTGAGGGGGAGTTCTGATTGTTTATGCCTAGTGGATGGAGAATTGAAGTGATTCTCATCATGTTGTCACGTTTCTTATACAGCTTGTTTTCAAATTTTCCCAGAAAATCAAAATTGAGACATATTTTGATTTTAGGGGGAGTAAAAATTTTAAAAAAATTAGAAAATTTGAAAATGTCAAAAACATTGAAAAATTCAAAATGAGTTTTGTTGTCAAAAAGAGGAAATGATAGTAGATCAGTGAGACTGTCACAGCACGCTAAAGAAATGAAAAGTTATAATGTGATAAACGGTCTAACTAAAGATGTGACGGTAGGCTCAGCTAGACTAGTAGATTTGCGAGAACGATACAAACCTAAATGAAAAAGCCTAGTTCTAGTGTGAAACATGGTCGAAAGCATAGTACTTAGTTTTGTCCTTCTTGACTGTGTACCTACTCAGTAATCGCTGATTGTCGAAAGACATAAAACTGGTTAAGTTTGTGAACTTTCACAACTTTGCTGAAAAGTCGCTGTGATTGTGCATTTTATTTTGCAAAGATTTAAACTTGTTTTATTTCTTTATTTTGTTTAAGCATCGGACATCCTCTGCGTATACGTGAGTATCGACCTGGATGTTGTTGCCTAAACGTTCTGCTTTATTTTTTTGGTGTTTCGTTTAAGCTTTGGATCACCTCTGCGTATACGGGAGTATCGACCTGGTGGTTAAAGCCTAAACAACTTCAACTTGTTTTATTTTTCTTATTTTGTTTAAACATTGGACTTTCTCTGCGTATACGGAAGTATCGACCTGATTGTTAATGTTTAAACATTCTGCTTTATTTTCGCACAATTCACAGTCGATAAAAGTTTAAAGGCATTACTTGAGTTAGTGTATTGCATGATGAGGGGATATGCTGAGATCGTGGGGTCCATAAGAATTTTAGTTCTATCTTAATATACCTTAACGTATCGGTAAGCATTTCGAAAGTTTTTAGATTGAGTTTAAGTGGACAACAATATCGTCAATCAATGTGAATCGTTTAGAACTTAATATGTTTAAAGCTTAACGGTGCTAGTGATTGGTCACATAAACTGATATGATCCTCTTTCGCAAACTCACAAAAATAGTGTTTGTACATATTTCATTTCTGCATTTAATTTCTGTTATTGCATTTATGTTTCATATTTTGAAAAATTCAAAAAGATTTTCGACAACTGATGTTGAAAAGCTGATATTCAAAATCTCAAAGGCTAAACAAGATGAACAGTTGAGTTGGTTAATTGGTTTGAAATGTTTAAAATGATTAATTAATTTGAATAAGAATTTTGAATGTTTTAAATTCTTGATCAATTTTAAATAAAAGTGATTCTCAAATGTTTAGTTGATTCATTAAGTTGAATCACAACATTATTGGTTTGTAAATTGTGTGTTTGAGATATGTAGGTTTCTGATCCTGTTACTACGGAAAGCCAGGAGATGCATCAGAACCTAAAGAGAGCTTAAATTGAAAAAGCCAGGATTTGATTTCAATGGTGATAACAAATTCCAGACAGCGATTCCAGCTTGATGATAGGGGGAGTCTGACGAGAGTTAGAACCAGAGAAAGATCCGGGTACATGATTCCAGGAGAAATTCCTGAAGAAGACCGATCAAGATTGAAGAGTTGTTATAATGAAGACTCTCACTGAAGATTCCGTCAACATTCAAGGGGGAGTCTGTTGGTGCAGTTGTCTGTCGACTTCATCTTCATTCGAGTCTTAAATTAGAACTGATAGATTAGGGCTTGTATTACGAGAAAATATCAGATTTTAGGATATGTTTGAGATGATTTCGCTTGAATGATCATTTATAGAAGATTTCGCTTGAAACAGTCTCAAGCGAAATCTACATCATATGATTTCGCTTGAACTGTTGTTGTTCATCTTCAAGCGAAATCTTCACTCTATAAATAGTCCTCAAGCGTATTCAGTTGTAACAGTTCTGATTTCCGACGGCGAAGCTCCGTCGAGTTGTCTCCAAGTCTGTAATCGTTCAGAGATCAATACAAGAGACATTTAATAGTGAAATCAAGCTAAACAAAGACTGAATCAATGAATTCCGCCTCTGATTCAGTCTGAGCACTCTTCTGATTGACTCGTCAGGTCATTACACGATCCTACAACCATTTTCATGCCACCTTGTATCTATTTGCTCAAAGTATATGCAAGGCCGGCCCAAACCATATGCAGGGTGGGCTAGAGGTGGGCAAAAAACCGCCTAATTAAATGGAACTGGTGTAACATTAACCGGTTAGTGGTTAATTTTAGCCCCTAGTTAGTAACTGGTTATAAATATTTAGTATAGGAACCAGTTATTAACCGGCTAACAAAAAAAAAAAACCGATTTTTTTTAAAAAGAGGGCAAAAAACCGGTTAATTAATCGAAAATAACCAGTTATTAACTAAACTGCTTAAAGTAAAAAAGTGAAATTAACCTGTATAATAGAACCGGTTATTGAAATTAACCGGTTTGTGCACCTCTAGGGTGGGCAACTATACGACATCCACTCTCCTTTGGAGTAGAGGGGGAGGGGGGACCCCACATATTTGTCTCCCAGGGTACAACAACCAGAACAATATATGTACTGCCGGAGATGGGTCTTGCATCAGAGATCACACCGGGTATATGGTGTTCTTATTTTTGTACATATTGTTAAGTTTGAATAGATAGGGGTCCCAGATTTGTTTTTATTTGCCCGAGTGAAAATTTCTCAGAGATCATCATGGATTAGTCTTATTGAAAATTTATTGGGATCAAGATTAGTTGTAACCTTTTCAAATATGTGTATAGTTTCATTTATAACATTTACGAAAATATAATTAAAGTTTTTAATTTCTTTTGATTAATATATGTAAATCTTGTTGTTCTTTTCCTTGGATTCCCAGTAGTATTTAAAGCAATTTGTGCCTTGGCTTTACTGTGCAATTTTAAAGAGAAAATGAAATGTATGATTGAAGTCTAGTATCATTAGATACAAGGCAAAATAATTTGTGAATGTATGAGATTATGTTTGACGTTTTCTTCTCTTTATGTACTCTTTAAATTTTTTCTTTGTAAAAAATAAGTTTGTGAATGTATGAGATTATGTTGGACGCTTTCTTCTTTTTTATGTACTCGTTAAACCTTTTTCTTTATAAAAAAGAAATATATTTTCTTTTAGACCACCCGTAGTGGGGCGGTATTTTTAAAAAAAATTGAAAAAAAAGGCCAAATAACGCCCGGGTACCATTACACCCGACGTTTTTGGGCGTTATTTTCGAAAAAAAGTGGTTTGGCGTTGTTTAAAAAACGCTGTGAACAAGTTTGACTGGCCAATCAATAACCCCAACGGCTAGTTAACGGCTATTTCATTTTTTTTTAAAACCTTTTACCTATATATATATATATATATATATAAACTCATTCAAAATTAACCAAAACTCTCTCAAAAACTCTCTCAAAAACACTACAATTTTATAAAAAAACTTGATGGATTCCCCTAGTTCTTCATCCATGGTAAATTTTTACTACAAAGAGTTTTTTGCGGATGGCGATGATTCCACCGATGAGGAGGTTGAGCAAGAGCGGTTACGAGTGCTTGTCAACTAGCGGTGAGATATGTGAAGCATTGTCGTCGGCCCCAACCAGAAAAAAATAAAAGAGGTTATATTGAACGAGACCGACGCGCGGCACACGATCGTTTGATGAAAGATTATTTTGATGAGGCGCCGACATTTTCGAACCAAATGTTTAGGCGTCGTTTCCGAATGAGTAAGCGGTTGTTTCTACTCATCGTCGACGACTTGGAAGCCAACTACGATTATTTTAAACAAAAAGCGGATGCGAGAGGGGCACTTGGATTTACCGGTATCCAAAAGTGTACGTCGGCGTTACGAATCCTTGCTTATGGAAAGCCAACCGACATCAACGATGAGTATCTAAAAATGGGCGAGAAAACAACGCGAGACACCTTGGAGCATTTTTGTCGCGGTACAGTTCCTATACTTTACTATAATGTTTACAATTTTTTTTTTGAAGCTTATGTTTGTGTATGTTTTTTTATAAAGGTATTATTGATGTGTATGGTGTGCGTTATCTTAGAACGCCCACATGGGACGACCTTCAAAAGATCTACGAGTTACATTCGGCGGAGCATGGTTTGCCTGGTATGATCGGGAGCATAGATTGCATGCATTGGCGTTGGGATAACTGCCCGACCGCATGGTGAGGCCAACACACACGGGGTGACCAAAAAGGACCCACTGTTATTCTTCAGGCGGTTGCTTCACATGACCTTTGGGTTTGGTCAGCTTACTTTGGCGTGGTCGGGTCATGCAATGATATCAATGTTTTTGAACAATCTCCGTTGTTAGAGGAGTGGACTTCTGGCAAAGCTCCAAAAGCATCGTTTTACGCAAATGGAAACTACTACCCTCATGGATATTATTTGAGTGACGGAATTTATCCTAGGTATTCGATTTTCGTGAAGACGTTTAGTGATCCTATTGATGAAAAAAGAGCATACTTTAAAAAGGTTCAAGAGTCTTCACGAAAAGACATTGAGAGATGCTTTGGGGTTCTTAAACAACGCTGGCAATATTTGAGAAATCCTTGTCGTGCATGGAGCAAGCAAAAAATGAGAGATGTTATGTACGCTTGTATAATCATGCACAACATGATTTTGGAAGACGAAGGAAAGACGACATGCCAGAATTATGTGCCAGAAGCCGTTCAAGAGGACCATCCACAGGCGTCAATGGAAGAAAGAGTGAATAATGCGCGAGAGTTGCGTTACGAACCGTACCATTCCCAGTTAATGGTTGATTTGGTACACCACGCATGGTCGGTTCGGTATGTACCACCTGAGGGTGAGGAAGAAACGGAGGACGAGGAAGACGAAGTTGGCGAGGGTGAAGAAAGCGAAGACGAAAACTAGTGTTTTTTTTTTAATTTAGTTGGATTTTATTTTTTTTATTTCTAGTATTGTATTTTTTTTTAATTTAATGAAGTATTTAAAGTTTAAAAAAAAATAATTGTGAAATGATTGCATGGGCGTTATTGGGCATTATTCCCACTACGCCACTTTTGCAATAACCCCCAATAATGCCCCATGCTGACTGGACTGCCACGTGTCGAATAATGCTCCATGGTGGGGACATTATTTGGCTAAACCACTACACATGGTCTTATAAGAAGACGTATAACATAAGTAATTCTAGAGGATATAAGGAGACGTAAAACATAAGTGATTCCAGAGTACATGTTACAAATATGTGTGTTGCATAAAAGTGCACAAAGCAACACTAATTAAGTAAAGATATACAAATATTAATTGTGTTGCGTAAAAGTGCACAAAACAGCAATAATTAATCTTTAAGTAAAGAAAAGAACACAAAAGTTTATGTGATTAACTCTCCAACCGAATATAAAAGTCTTATATTCATTTATTTTTAACCAGTGAACTTTATGTATAAGGTTAATACACTCCCCAGTTCAGACTCTTGTTTTACCCCACTCTGGCCAGGCTATGTTTCTTAACCGGGTCTACGCTGGTTTCAGAGTTCGGCTTTTTTGGCCAATCCCCAGGAAACCATACCACTGGTTGCCACTTGACAGTCGTTGTGACACCACATGAGCAGAACTTTCTGGCATAACACACGATGGGACGAAAACCCGGTTGGGCTCAGGAATCGAACTGACAACCTCACACAAGGCTTAGTTCAAATCCTTCGTTGCCTATATCTACCCCATATGACACAAGTTGGAGTTAAACTTGAGTCTCTATTGATAAACCTAAGGTGTTGTTTGTTTTTTCTGCGGGAAAATGTCTGCAGTCTGCGGACCACATCTGCAGGCATCTGCAGGAGAAGAGGTAGACCAAATGTCTGCAGTCTGCAAGGAGAAGAGGGTTTGTTTTTTTTATATAAAAAGATCTTCACACACCCTACACACGCAAACACACACACAGATCTGCTCTCTCTCTCTCTCTGCCTTCCTCACCACCACCAAGCACCACCGCCTTACAGAACCACCGTCGTCACCACTACACCACCGCCCATCACCGTCTCTCTCTCTCCTCCCTCGATCTCTCTCTGCCTTCACCACCACCGCAAACCCTAGCCTTGAACTCTCTCTCTCTCTACAAACTCTCTCTCTCTACAATCTGTCACCACCACCGCCATCTCCTTCTCCGGCCAGCCTTTTCCCGCAGATGATGACGATGATGGTGTTTTGATAACATATCGATTTGGGGGTTTTGATAACAGATCGATTTGGGGATTTGGGGGTTTTGTTTGCCATCGGTGGAGGTGGTGGCGGAGTGGAGGTGGTGGCAGAGCAGGGGTGTCGGAGGTGGAGGTGGTTGCAGGTGGGGTGTGATGGCAGGTGGGTGTTGGTGACGGTGGTTGTTGCAGGGATGTGGTGGTGGCGGTGGTGGCAGGGATGTGGTGGTGGAGGTGGTGGCAGGGAAGAAGAGGTCTGCGTGGTGAAGAGGTTCCAAGAAGACATGGGTCATTGTCTGCATGGTGAAGAGGTCTCGCAGACCTTTTTTAATGAAAGGTCTGCGAGAAAACAAACAAGCTGCAACATCCAAACGTCTGCCCGCCTCTGCGCGGCGCAGACATAAGTGGCCAGAAGTGCTTCTGGCCAAAAAAACAAACACCACCTAAGGTGCTGTTTGTTTTTTCTGCGGGAAAAGATCTGCAGTCTGCGGACCACATCTGCAGGCATCTGAAGGAGAAGAGGTGGACCAAATGTCTGCAGTCTGCAAGGAGAAGAGGGTTTGTTTTTTTTTCTACAAAAACACTTCACACACACACAAAACACACACTGCCACAACTCTCTCTCTCTACTCTCTCTCTCTACAAGATAGCACCACCACCGCACCACCTACCGCCAAGAACAACCACCCACCCCGTCTTCGTCGTTCAACCCCCGTCGTTCAACCACCAAGCACCACCGCCACCACTTCGATTTGGGGGTTTTTGAAACAGAGAGAGAGATCCAGAGAGAGAGAGAGTACGAGGAGAGAGAGACTGCGGTGGTTACGGTGATTGGGGGTGTCGGGTGGAGGATATGATGATGATGAAACAGAGATCGATGATGATGATGAAACAGAGATCGATGATGATGATGAAACAGAGCACCGCCACCACTTCGATTTGGGGGTTTTTGAAACCCTAATTTCACCGATCGATTTGGGGGTTTCTGAAACAGAGATCGATGATGATGATAATGATGAAACAGAGATCGATTTGGGGGGGTTTTGAAACCCTAATTTCATGATGACGATGATGTTCGATGATGATGATAACAGATGATGACCGTGATTTTGATGGTGGAGGTGATTGGGGGTGTCGGGTGGAGGAGATGGGTGAACGTGGGGTGGCGGTGGTGGCGGAGATGTGGTGGTGGAGGTGGTGGCAGGATGTGGGGGTGGAGGTGTGGAAGAAGAGCCAAGAAGAGGTTTGTGTCTGTGTGATGAAGACATGGGAACATGTCTGTGTGGTGAAGAGGTCTCGCAGACCTTTTTTAATGAAAGGTCTGCGAGAAAACAAACAATCTGCAGCATCCAAACGTCTGCCCGCGTCTGCGCGGCGCAGACATAAGTGGCCAGAAGTACTTCTGGCCAAAAAACAAACAGAACCTAAGTGTCCTACCACTAGGCCACAAATGAAGGATAGTTTACAGTTTTACATAGATTAAAGATCAATTCAACGTGGTTTCTTGTTTGTTGATATGGATCTATAAAGACCAAAAGCCCACTAGAAAAGTAGTTTACATATAATTTAAAAGGCCTATTCAATTAGTGGATATTTCCGGGTTTATTAATAACTGGTTTCAGGTATCTCTAAAATCGGTTTTTATATGGTTTTTATCCTAAGGTGGACAAGAACTAGGTATGTCTAAAATCGGTTCGGGTCCATACGCGGTTATTGGGCCAAAAACCGTACCCTATGGGAACCGGTTAGAATAGAATATACATAAGGGTACGGGTATTGAAACCAAGTATTAGATATTAATATTTTATTTTACAAAAACTAAACTTGTACTTTGTAAAATAAATTTAAAGAAATTAACAAGTGAAACCTACTACATCAATATGATTTAAATGTCTGCCTTATTGTGGCACATATATGGTAGCTCATCAATTGCTAAAAAAAGTGGAAAGGGAACATGATAAGTGAAACTCACCACATCAACATGACATTTTGTGAACATTTAGAGGGTGTTTGGGATTCTTTTTAAAAGTCCTTTTTGACTTCAGAAGTTCATAAGTTAGAAATTGTGACTTATTAACTTCTTCCCTCATAACACAAGCAATCCCAAACACATTATAAGTCCTTTTAACTTTTCAAGAATTCAATAAGTTATAGGTTGATGAAAATAAGGAATCCCAAACACCCACTTAAAAAAAATTCATTCAAACATTTTAACAAACGCTTGGTATGCATCAAATATTTGGTGTTCCTGAAGAGCTTCATGTGTTCAGCTCGCAACGGAATCGCAATCGACAAGCTCCCGTCATTATCCGGGCTCGGTAACACGAAACTCAACCCTTCATACGCAATCCCACCGGGACCCATGAAGATGGGCCAGCCCCATCCAAAGTCCGCGTCATGAATCGGGAGTCTAGCCCAGCTAGTTATCCCTAAATTCGGGCATTTAAACGTGTGGGCCCCACGAACAAGTGCCTTTAGATCGGGCTGCAGTTCTAAGTAATCCAATGCGGATCTTAGATAATCGTTATCCATCCTCGCCAACGCGTGGTGAATTTTACTCGTAGCGTACCACGTAGGCTTTGATTGTAGGTCCCCGGCTACTGCTATCGGGATAGTCGTGAATCTGACATTCCCAAAGTAGCCAGGCGGGAGTGACGGCCGGAGCCATATCGGAGCAGGTGTTGATAAAGTGCAACCCAGATACCTCATAATCATATGTAGTTTGATGCTTCATAAACAATATAACTCAATTTTTGTTATATTCCATTCCCGGCTGAATGTTAAGTCGATGAGACTATAAATTTCATTGTCCTAATTAGACATTAAATAGAACCCACAAAATTATCTAATTAGCTATCATAAATTACATACAACTCATCTGATTTATCGCTAATTGATTTAACTAACTCACCCAATTTCACAACTTGAAACCTGAACACGACACTGTCTTGTGTTGGAGAGGGAATTACGTCCAACAATCACTTCGTTAACCATCGACTCGAAATAGGCAAGTCTTCCTCGCCGAGTATAACTCTCTCGCAAATCACCAAGAAGCTGCTGGCTTCTTCCGCCAGCCGCTGATCTTCACTCATGAAGGTTTCGACCGCCAGTATTAGCAGCAGATTACTTGTCGCCGCTGACGCGGGTTAATGTTGACTTTAATCGGCGGTTCCATATCGATTTGAACTTGTCTCAGATACCAATCAAGTCATGATGGATAATAAAACACCAAGAATTTAATATGCATAACTCTCAATTTTTCTAACCTGAAATTAGCATTATAAATTCTTAACCGACCTTAATCGCAACTTTGATTAGGTTATATGGACCATGGCCTAGTCAAATTAGATACTAATTCGAACTCCTAATTAGACATTATATCAAACCCACATAATTTATGTACTAATCTAATTAGCTATCATAATTCAAATAAAAGTCATCTAATTTATTCCTAACTGATTTTTAATTGACCGACCCAATTTCACGACTCGAAACCGGACCACTCGACCTAACCCGACACCGTCTTGTGTTCGAGACCAACAACTACTAATATCCTAACAACCTCATTTTCAATGGATCGGTTTCAGATTGATGATGGGCCATTGGACTAGTTACTTAATACAAGTGGAGATTGTGAATTATAGAATTGAACACACATGATGCATTAAATTCAGTTTATATATATATATATATATATATATATATATATATATATATATATATATATATATATATATATTATATATAGGGTTAGGATCATGTGAGAAACACTAGGCTAATTGAGAAATTTGGGAAGCATTCTGAACCACACATTTTCCCTAAGCTTTTCGTAATATACACATATGTATAGTTTAAAATTGAATATATAATTCAAGATTTGACAATATACATATATGTATATAGTCAATTTTAAACTATACATATGTGTATATTACGAAAAGCTTAGAAAAATGTGTGGTCCAGAATGTTTCTCAAGTTTATCAAATAGGGTGGACTTCTCTTAGGATCCCTACCCTATATATATATATATAAATAAACTGAATTTAATGCATCATGTGTGTTCAATTCTATAATTCACAATCTCCACTTGTAGGAAACAGAAATCTATAACAGTTACATCTTTTTGCACATAAAACAAAGAAAATAGGAAACAGAAACTAAAAGATCATACTCTATTTGAGACATACGGGCCAACAATTATATATGTTAGTTACTCAAAAGTCTATAACAGTTATAATCAACTGCAAACTCACAAGTTAAACACTTAAAGATCATTTCGAATTGGAGTCTACAACCATACTTGTGACATCGACCATAGTCTTCAATCCCTTGAACGAATGAAAGGGGGTGTGGATGCACTTTAGTATTCTCATATCTGCCCCCAAACTTCACATTTACAAACTCATAAACGCCTCTACTATCTTCGTCATATGTTTCATACTGAAGTATTGAGGGAGCACAAGCTGTATGCATAGACTGCATACAATCATGACAGTGATAGAATGGCTTCTCAGGATTAAGTTGTCGCTCGCAAACTTCACAAAAATAGTCACTCTTATGGTTCTCAATCGGAAAGTAACTCAGCTTCATAGGATGCTTGTCACACTTGTTCCTAGTTGTCTCCGGTATAAACAAAGCACAACCAACGTGTAGACGAAAATCATTACAAGTACGGCAATTGAATGAAAGATTCGGATAAAAATACCCGCACATACGACACTGATTATCTTCCCAATCTCTGTGATAAACCCTAGAAAGGAGGTGATTTGGGTGAATAGTATGAGTGATTTGAGTGTCGTCAGGGGCGGATCTACCTTGATGTAAGGGGTAGCCTCCGCTACCGCTTGGCCGGAAAATTTTTGACGTTTTTAGTGTAAATTTTGGAAAAATTTGACCTTTTTTCGATTTCGTTACCGCTTATTTATAAAAAGTTCCCGCTTGGTCGGAATCCTAGATCCGCCACTGAGTGTCGTGCCGTTGAGATCCACCGCCGCCGTCACCGTGAGCGGCGACGCCACTTCTAGTCTGCTAGTTTAGGGGTAGCGGAGAAGGAGAGGAGTAAAGGGGTGTTGTTGTAAGAGGGGGGGGGGGGTGTCGGCTGGATGTTGGCAGGGATGTTAGGGTTTTCTTCACAAAAGGAGATGAAGGAGAAGCATATAGTGTGGCTGGTTTGAGCGGACGTGGAGATTATATACATGCTGATGTGTGTGTATATTGGATCCATCAGCATGCCACATCAGCAAATGTTGTCCACGTCAGCAAAAAGAACTAACCCAGTTAGTGATTATTTAACGAGGGGGTGCCATGACAAACAATGTGTTAAGTTGGGAGTGGTGTGAGCCAAAGTCAAAGTTGAAAGAGCCAGCGGCCAAATGGCAATAGTTGGGGGTGTTTAAATCCATTAACTCTAGTAATTATAACAATTTGTGCTTTTGCTTTTCTATATAAATTAAAGAGAAAATGAGTATGAACGAAGTCAAGTATAAAAACAATTTGTGTTTTCTATGTAAATTAAAAAGAAAATGAGTATGAACGAAGTCAAGTATAATTACATATTCAGCCGTTAAAAAAAAGTATAATTCCATATTTATTACACATACAATGCAAAAGAAGGTTGGAAATTCGAATGTATGAGATTGCTTTGATGCTTTTTTAAGTACTCGTTAAACCTTTTCTTTGTAATGAAAATTCAGTCTCTCTTTTGTCAAAGAAACGTTTAATGTAAATGATTCTTGAGGGACATGTTACAAATATTTGTTCAAGTAAACAAAACAATACTGAACTAAAGTCTTATTATTTAGTCTTCGAAGTGTTACAATTTGACAACTACATTTATACATAGAGTGACGATTAATCCAACGTGGTTGCTTGTTCGTAAAGTTAGTTGTTTTTAAAACAGTGCTTAAACCAACTTGTAAAATTGGGCCTAAAATCTGTATGAGGCAAGCATATCGTTCCGTTTTTTGTTCTAGGAATGTAGACTCTGTCCTTTCTTCGCCTGCTTTTCTTCTGAGCGGGATCTAAGTATCTAACAGATGCGCTAAAACCTTAGCTAAACAACATGACTAAATGTTCGTCTTTGTCGCTTACATGCTTTTAACAACAATATTTTCTAGATTTCCAATCAGAACACACTAAATCAAAATGCTGAACATTTGTGAAAATCCCTCAAAGTTAGAATTGGGCTTCAAACGAGAGAATATGAGCCGAAGAGTCAGCCGAACATATCAAAGCACTTTTTTTCATTCATATTTTAGGGGTTGCTAACCCAATAAAAATAAAAGTATGCCCACTTAAAGGTGGGACCATTACCATGCCACCTTGTATTTATTTGCTCAAAGTATATCCAAGGCCGGCCCAAATCATATGCAGGGTGGGCTAGAGGTGGGCAAAAAACCGGCTAATTAACCGGAACTGGTGTAACATTAACCGGTTAGTGGTTAATTTTAGCCCCTGGTTAGTAACTGGTTATAAATATTTAGTATAGGAACTAGTTATTAACCGGTTGACCAAAAAAAAAAACGATTTTTTTAAAAGAGGGCAAAAAACCGGTTAATTAACCGAAAATAACCAGTTATTTGTAACACCTCGAAAATTCGTGTTCAACGAAATAACGACACGTGTCATGAAAGACAAAACGCGTTGTAAACCCGGATGTAATAAAGATGTTTTGGCAGAATTTAAAAGTGGCATCATGTTAATTTTTACCTCTGAACGACCTCAATTATAAATCCCAAGACCCAAGTATATATATCTTAAACATCTAAATCCAGAAATTCTTGACAATAATTGAGGCAGTGGACTCCTACGAAGAAAATCTCTACGGTAAACCTTATTGTTCGGCACTTTCATTAAGCATTCATTGAAACATACCAAATGGTAGGGTATGTAATAGTACAGGACACATTTTAAGGGCCCCTAATTGATAAAACAATGTCCCAAAGTCGGAATATGAGGTTGCCCTTTCGAATGCATGAAAGAACAAAAATTTTGGCTGTTGATGAACGCTTGCGCACCGCAACAACAGGAGCCTTACGGTGCGCAAGCAGTGCCCAGCGACAGAAAAGTTGTTGTTTTACTGTTACGCGCATGAAACTGATTTTTAACGGTTTTCCTCATCCCTCTTGACCTCTAAACAACCCCTAAACACTAGGGACACATGTGGGAATGTTGTGGGCAGTAGTAGACTAAGATGTAAACACATTGTGGTGTCTTGGTTTACAATATAAAGCCTCTTTGTGCAAACACATTGATCATTCATTCCTCAAGCATCTCTGATCAATTGTGGAGCACAAGAGCATCTTCCAGGCCTTCCTAATCAACCATTAGACACTTGTAAGTTTGCTCAACCTTTCTAAATTAAGTTTAGCTTAGTTATTTAACTAAAAGTCAAACCATTGTAATTACGGTTTGACTTCGAGATTAATTAATAATGGCTCAGTCAAATCTTGAATTAAAAGTACCTCTAAGTAGGTAATTATGTGGGTAATAAACCCTCAAAAGGGTTCCCCCTGATTCCCACTCTAACTGGGTCAAATGTCGGGTTAAACTTGTATTTAAAAAGTCAACAGAATGTGTAAATTACAATTTATGCATAATTAGCAATGTAGAACACATACAACCTGTTTGATCATTAATATAACTTGTTAATTAGTGTAAGGACATGTCTAAACATGTTCAACCCGACAATTTCCTGCTTAGACCCGGTTCGGAACCGAAAGTCGCATAGTTTGACGTATACTTTGACTTTCAGTTCTGACCTGTTATGGTATGTTTTAGAAATACCTTAGAACTTCATTTGGACCAGGTTACATGCTAGTATAACCCTCTGTGATTATACACCATGGTTCATTAGTTAACCGATTAATACGCATGATTCCGTTAATTGCCCATATGTTGACCATTATGCCCTTTTTCATCTTAAAACGTGATTTTCGGAAATGTAAAAGAGTAGAAACCTTACTTACTGATATTTAAACTTGCATACAAAATTTGACATCAGTTTGAGGTATAGATTAAGAGTTATGCTCGTTAGCGTAAAATGAAAGCTTTATGTTAATAAAACGGCGTAATTAGCGTATAGCCTAGTTAAACATACTTTTTGATATCAAATCTTTTACCCACTGATGTAATATATTATTTTGGGATTTTTAAAGATTTTTAATAAATTTTAGGCTGAGCATAACTCATAGTCGTAGGCTTAATCCGATAATTGTCGGTTTTGCCCTTACGGGCCATAAAATGAGTTTTACATATCTAAACGACTCCAAATATTTTGCTACTGATTAGATATGATAAATAAATTATTTCAATCCTTCTGGAAATATAAAAATATCAGATTTATGTATCGAACCCGGAAATGGCTTCTAATAGCCTTTTTAAGCGTTTTTAACGCATAGTATGTGATATAACTATATTAAACATACAAGGGTTGATACCTACTGATATTTGAGGCAACTTATAATATTTTAACAGTAAGCAAAGGTTGATAAACTCAGACTTCAGTTTTGAGCTTTTCGGCTTATGTGAAATTACCAAAATGCCCCTACGGTACAAAGTTTGGTTATAATTGATAAATTTCACATATATACTTTACCCTACTGTTATAACTTAGTAAAATGAGTATTGTGGCTGATTATATCAGCCTGTAACTCAGAATACTACTTAAACTCTTTTACAACCTTTGAAATGACCAAACTACCCCTACGGGGCATAGTTTGTGTTTAAATTCATTTCGGGCATAATAAATGATATCTTACTGATGTCACAACATATATGAAGCATATTAACCTAGGAAACCTGTAAATGGCTCATATGAATACCCGTTACGTTTATTACGCGTTCGGTTCGGTTTATGTAACTAGTTTACATAAACTAGCCTAAACGGGTCAAACCTTAACGGTTTTATCTCAAAATCCAGAGTGTGCATAAAATACCCACATTAAACAAGTCTCTAAACTTGTCGGGTCTAAATCACATTCTATCCGGTCTTCGCTTAATAGTGCGTACGAACCGTATCATTGAAAATAACCGGTCTAAGTTTAAGCTTAATTAAAGACCCGTTAGATTCTAATAGGTTATCATAAACCTTTGTTCCAGATTAGGAGAACCAGTAAAAGCTACTTGCAATTTGCTTATTGTGATTTATACATTGCTCAGGTAAATACTTTTAACTTATTTTCCCTATACGGGCTTGGGTTACGGTATATAGAATACCGCTTGATCGGGCATCAAATCTTCCATCGTTGGGTGGTTAATTGAATAATTTGATCGGCTCGTTTAAACAGTATTGTTACTTAAAGCCTTTGGGGCGTTAATGACCATGTCCCGGATATCCTTGGCATTATTTTACGAAATGGCCACGACTTAAGCGCGGGGTGTAGGCGTACACCCGTCAGTGCACAAAAGAATAATGTGGTGTGTCTATTGATCTTTAACCCGGACAAGATCCGGGCTACTGAACGCACAAGGAACATGTAATTCGTTCACAAGATTATATATATATTTAAATAATTCTCCCAAGTTAAATAAAATGTTTATGCCACGTGCATCCAAACCAATTTTCAATCATTTTCCAAAATGAGTCAGCTGAATGTATTTACCAGTGTAAACTGACGTATTTTCCCAAAAAGATTAAATGCAGGTACTAAGCGTAATTGGCTGGATTTTATCTCCTTAGCATCAATAAAGAGTCTCGCAAGCTTAAGATGCCTAAAGTCTGTTGAACTATTGTTTCCATTTTATTTACGATCCGTCCGTGGATAAACAATTGACAGTTGTGATATTTGATATTACAATATTATATTCGGTTGAATTATATCTTTCATTTGCTTCCGCTGTGCATATTAAATATTGTGTTGTTTGACTATTATGTTGCCAACCACGTCACGATACTCCCCCACCGGGCCCACCGGTGACACGTGGAAATCCGGGGTGTGACAGGTTGGTATCATAGCCAACACTGAGTGAATTAAACATTAGCCCTTTGTGTTTAATCTCAGTTACACAATTGCACAAATTCTAAACTTTCGAGTCTAGACATATAACATAGGACAAATTCCACTTTGTTTGTGTTGTCCTTTATTTTGCATATATTTTTGTTTTGTTATCTCATATTATAATGACAGGATTTGAAAATGCCGCCAAGATTCTTCAGGAGAAGAGGAAGAGGCAAGGGGCCAATCACCGCCCCCAATGATAATGAAGCTGGACCTTCGAATGCGCGCGCTCCATCTACCACGGAGAGTGATGATCCCCGGCAGAACCGGAGAAACCTCTTTGAACCGGCTAGACGGTCGGTTTCTCACAGCTCAACACCTCCTAACCCTTATGGGCCACAACCGGAGTACAAGCCCAGCAACCCTCAACCCTCATACATACCGTTGCAGCGATCCTTATCGCATCATTCTTTTGGTGACCCTACACCAGTTTTTAGGGGCTGGTTTAACCCGGCGAATTATATACAAGAACCGGTGGGTTTCAACCCATTGGGACCGGAGGACCATTTTTCCGGAGATCATGCGGACGACATGGACGAGGATACAGACCCCGTCGAGCCTGCCAGTGGTACACCAAACCACCCGATAGAGATCTTTGACGGATCTTCTTTCCACGGATCTCCCTATGTTGGTCCAGATAACTTTCAAGCTATGTTTACCAGGCATGAGTGGTACTATACACCTCCTCACCATTCGTCGCCTCAGCAGCAGCAGCCGCAGCAACAACAGGATCCCTCTGTGGATTCCAGATTCGTGGCAGTCACGCCACCGCCTCCACCGCCACCAGTTCAACCGGCACCTCCACAACCGCCAAGGCGTAGGAGAACCGGAGCGCGTATGTCTTCGCGAGCAGGAGACTTTCATTTCAGCTCTCCTCGTCAGTCAAGTGGCAGCCACTATCCGCCACATCAGGAGGACCCACAAATGGGTGGACCTTCTAACCTAGCTGTACCGTAGCCACCACCGATGGGTTTTGACAACCCAATTCCGGCATACACGGGTTCTATGGCATACAACCCGTTCGAACCGCCGACTCACCACAATTATGGTTACGCAAAGGCCGACCCCTACATGGTAGCGGCTAACTACAACGCCTTTAACCCAGAAGGACCCTATGGCGCTCCTTGGGAAGTAGGGTACCCAACTCGTGGGTACCAGATACCGGCCAGACCTATCATTAGGACGCAATCACAGCCGCCACGATTTTCTCCCCCAGAACGGGAGGAAATTCTTCAGAGGCTGGATCAGGTTGAGGGGGACTATCGCCGCGACCGCCAGGAGAGACAAAGCTTCTTTCAAGGATTGACAGGCTTGATCAAAGGAAAGAGCAAGAAGGACCGCTGAATCCTTCCATTTGATGTATAAACCCCTGCGTGGGTCTATCTTTTTGTAAACCCCTGCGAGGGTATGTTATTTGTGTAAGTCCCTGCGTGGACTATTATGTTATTAAGCCCCTGTGTGGGTATGTGTGTTATTAAGCCCCTGCGTGGGTAAGTACTTGTTTAAACCCTGCGTGGGTAAGTTTGTTATTTGAAAAGACCCGTTTAGGGCAGCGTGTAATATTTTAATGAAGTAATGGAATGTTTGTTTTATAAATTTCATGTTTGCCATTACGTGCATAGATAAATTATATATGAAATAAATAAATTTAAGTCATTCCTTTTGAAATAATCTGCCTATGTAAATTTTAAATAAGGATCTTAAAGAGTGAAACCTAGCCTCCGTGTCATTATAAGGCCGGGCCAAGATGGTAAGACCTGTTAAAAAGATTCAAATCCCTGTTAACATCTGAAAATATGTTAACACTCCTGGCAGACGTGATTCATTAGAAATCACACACGTCATTATTATTAATGGATTCTTTAAAAGATTCCTAACCCATTTATATGATCTCTGAATCATGGGTTTAGGTCATCAATTAAGATGATCATATTTGACCATACGTGGTAATATAGCGCCTACGGGCCCTGCTCATTTCCATATGAGCCAAAAGACAGTGGTATCGATGACTCCCTGTCAGATAAGGTAATGAACTAGGTTCAAACCTTAAAAGCCTTGATTCTCTGAAATCGTAGCTTATATTTTTAAAATGTCCTTGTGACTAGGCCTATTGTGCCAGTATACCTTAATGTTTTGATTCTCTGAAATCATAGATTAAATAAAAATGTCCTTGTGACTAGGCCTATTGTGCCAGTATACCTTAATGTTTTGATTCTCTGAAATCATAGATTAAATAAAAATGTCCATGTGACTAGGCCTTTTGTGCCACAAATAAAACTGTTATTGTTTTATAATTAGAATAAATTATAATAGAAATCCTAAATAAATTTGATTAATAAATTAACCAAATATGGTCTCTATTACCATGGTTAATGAATTACCCTAAGGGGCAATTCCATAATAAACTCACAAATAAACTATTGTTCTTGTTTTCTGTAACAGTTCAATTAAAATGGCTAACTCAGACCAGATAAATAGTCATCCAGTGGAGAATAACGAGAACGCCCGATTTAATTTGACGGGTGCTGAATTGAAATCGATAATAGACGGTGCAGTTACACAGGCCTTGGAAAGGCAGTACGAAGAGTATAGTGGGACTCGTAGTAGGACCCTAACTACACAGCCTTCAAAGCCACCGTCCAAGAAGGACGACTCGAAGAAAGATGATGATCGACACTCCTCGAACCACAGTGCTCCATCTCAGCAGGTTGTACTAAACCGGGGACCCCGTGACAAGGGTTGCTCTTATAAATATTTTGTTTCCTGCAAACCCCGGGATTTCACTGGGGAGAAAGGAGCCATTGACTGTATGACGTGGCTGGATGAGATGGATACGGTTGTGGATATCAGCGGATGCGCTGAGAGAGACGTGGTCAAGTTTGTGTCACAGTCTTTTAAGGGTGAAGCTTTAGCATGGTGGAGATCTCTGATTCAAGCCACCAGAAAAATCCCATTGTACAACATGTCGTGGGATCAATTTGTTGCCCTTATCAGGGAAAATTACTGCCCTCAGCATGAGGTGGAGAAGATAGAGTCTGATTTTCTATCATTGGTGATGACAAACCTTGACTGTCAAGCTTACCTAACGAGCTTCAACACAATGTCCCGGTTGGTTCCTTATCTGGTAACCCCGGAACCAAAAAGAATAGCTCGTTTTATCGGTGGTTTAGCCCCAGAAATCAAGGCAAGCGTGAAGGCTTCTCGGCCAGCTACCTTTAGATCTGTAGCTGACATATCCTTGTCCCTCACTTTGGATGCGGTCAGGCAGAGATCGCTGAGGAATAAGGAGGCTGAGAAGAGAAAACGTGAGGATGATAGTTCACGTAGATCGAACAAGAAGCACCGTGGGAACGGTGACAGCAAGAAAGGATCGGAGTCAAGGAAAGATGGGCATAATTCTGGTGAGAAGCCCAAATGCAAGATTTGCAAGAAACAGCACTTTGGAAAGTGCAGACTTGAGTCGAACTCACAGACTCAGTCAAAATCTTATGCTTGTGGTATATGCAAGTCCACGGATCACAAAACCTTGGATTGCAAGAAGATGAAAGACGCAACGTGCTACCGTTGCAATGAAAAGGGGCACATTAAAACCAACTGCCCTAAATACACCAAGAAGCCTGAAGAGGCCAAGAAGACTAATGCCAGGGTCTTCAGAATGGACGCAAAGGAAGCGGTTCTAGACGACAACGTTATTACAGGTACTTTCCTTGTAAATGACGTCTACGCTAGAGTACTTTTTGATTCAGGCGCTGATAAGTCTTTCGTTGATAATAAGTTTTGTGAATTGCTGAAATTACCTGTCAAAACCTTAAGTGTGAATTATGAGGTGGAGTTAGCAGATGGTACACTAGAAACCGTCTCAACTGTGTTAGATGGATGTGTTATATCCATTAAGAATCATTCTTTTCCTCTGTCTCTACTTCCCTTTAAGTTGGCCGGTTTTGACATAGTTCTGGGTATGGACTGGTTATCTCATAACCAGGCCCAAATTGTCTGTAACAAGAAACAAGTGGTAATAAAGACTCCGTCCGGTGAATCACTTACCATTCGGGGAGACACCCAGTATGGGCTACCTGAGCAAGCGACTATGCTCAAGGCTTCAAAATGTTTAAAGAAGGGTTGTGTCATCTACATGGCACAAGTGATTATTGATGAGCCTAAACCGAAGATAGAAGACATCCCTGTCATCTCTGAATTCCCAGAAGTTTTTCCGGAAGAACTACCTGGTTTGCCACCAGATAGGCAAGTGGAATTCAGGATTGATATCATCCCCGGAGCATCACCGGTTGCTAGAGCACCATATAGGTTGGCGCCCACAGAAATGAAGGAATTGAGGACACAACTGGATGAACTGCCAGTTAAAGGTTTCATTAAACCTAGTTCGTCTCCATGGGGAGCGCCAGTCCTGTTTGTGAAGAAGAAGGATGGATCGATGCGTCTGTGCATCGATTATCGTGAGCTCAATAAGGTCACGATAAAGAATAGATATCCTTTGCCCAGAATCGACGATTTGTTCGATCAATTGCAAGGAGCAAGTTATTTTTCAAAGATTGATTTGAGGTCAGGTTACCATCAACTGAAGGTTAGAGATGAAGACGTGCATAAAACAGCATTTAGGACTCGTTATGGTCATTACGAGTTCCTAGTGATGCCTTTTGGGCTCACTAATGCACCGGCCGCGTTCATGGATCTCATGAATCGCGTTTGCAAGCCGTACTTAGATAAATTCGTCATCGTTTTCATCGACGACATCCTTATCTACTCAAAGAACCAGGCTGACCATGAGAAACACCTTCGCTGTATTCTCAAACTCCTACATCAGGAGAAGCTCTATGCCAAATTCTCCAAGTGTGAATTTTGGCTTCGAGAAGTCCAATTCCTTGGACACGTGGTTAGTGAACGTGGTATCCAAGTGGATCCCGCTAAGGTTGGAGCAGTTATGAGCTGGCAAGAGCCAAAGACGCCTACGGAGATTCGTAGCTTCCTGGGATTGGTAGGATATTACAGGCGTTTCATTGAAAATTTTTCAAGAATTGCTGCACCCCTAACTTCCTTGACCAAGAAGAAAGTAAAGTTCGTTTGGGGCCCTAAGCAGCAAGAATCCTTCGATATTCTGAAACAAAAGTTGAGCAATGCCCCAGTACTGACATTGCTAGATGGAATAGAAGATTTTGTGGTTTACTGCGATGCTTCACACACTGGCATGGGGTGTGTGCTTATGCAAAAAGGCAAGGTTATTGCCTATGCATCACGACAGTTAAAGGTGCATGAAAAGAATTACACCACCCACGACTTGGAGTTGGGTGCCGTTGTATTCGCACTAAAACTGTTGAGGCATTACTTGTATGGTATCAAATGTGTGATCTATTATGAACACAAGAGCCTCCAACATCTGTTTAATCAGAAGGAATTAAACATGAGGCAACGCCGTTGGATGGAAACTTTAAATGATTATGATTGTGAAATCAGATACCATCCCGGCAAGGCGAATGTAGTCGCCGATGCCTTGAGTCGAAAGGAGAGGGTGAAACCCATCCGAATCAACGCCAAGCGCATGGAGATAAAGAATAATTTGATTGAAAGGTTGTTAGCTGCACAGAAGGAAGCTGTGTTGGAAGCTAACTATCCTAATGAAAGGCTAGGAGTAACTGAGGAGCAGTTAACTCTTAGCAAGGACGGAATTTTACGATTAAATGGGCGAATATGGGTTCCAATTTATGGAGGACTTCGAGATGTCATCCTCCAGGAAGCCCATAGTTCCAAATACTCCGTTCATCCTGGAGCTGATAAGATGTACCAGGATCTAAAGGCAAATTATTGGTGGATAGGCTTGAAGAAGTCTGTAGCCACTCATGTAGCTAAATGCTTGACATGTGCGCAAGTCAAAGCCGAGCATCAGAAACCGTCAGGTTTGCTACAACAGCCTGAACTTCCTACGTGGAAGTGGGAAATGGTAACCATGGATTTTATCACCAAGTTACCTAAGACAAGGAAAGGAAATGATACAATATGGGTTATAGTTGATAGACTGACTAAGTCAGCACATTTCTTACCCATCAAGGAGACTTATTGCTCCGACATGTTAGCCCAGTTATACGTGCATAAGATTGTAGCCTTACATGGCATACCTGTGTCTATTATCTCTGACAGAGATACTAGATACACGTCACATTTTTGGAAGAGTTTCCAACAATCTTTGGGCACACGTTTGAACTTTAGTACAGCTTACCATCCTCAGACAGACTGTCAAAGTGAGCGTACTATTCAAACGTTGGAAGACATGCTACGTGCATGTACGATCGATTTGGGTGGTAGTTGGGATACGAACCTACCATTAATCGAATTCTCCTACAACAATAGCTACCATACCAGCATTAAGGCGGTGCCCTTCGAGGCATTATACGGTAGAAAGTGTAGATCGCCCGTTTGTTGGGCGGAAGTTGGAGATGTCCAATTATCAGGACCAGAGATAGTCTTTGAAACGACAGACAAGATTGTCCAGATTCATGACCGTCTCAAAGCTGCCCGAGATAGGCAGAAGAGCTACGCAGATCCGAAGCGTAAAGCTTTTCACTTCGAAGTAGGTGATAAAGTGTTGCTAAAAGTATCACCCTGGAAGGGGGTGATGCGATTTGGTAAGAAAGGCAAGTTAAGCCCGAGATACATAGGACCTTTCGAGGTTATCAAACGTGTCGGGTCAGTTGCCTATAAGTTAAACTTACCTGAAGAGCTCAGTGGAATTCACAATGTGTTCCACATCTGTAATCTGAAGAAGTGCTTCGCTGACGAATCACTGGTCATACCACATACAGATGTGCATATAGATGAGAGCTTGAAATTTGTGGAAAAACCTTTGTCGATCGAAGATCGACAGGTAAAGAAGCTTCGAAGGAAGCATGTACCTATTGTAAAGGTCAAATGGGATGCCCGTAGAGGATCCGAATATACGTGGGAAGTTGAATCCACGATGAAAGAAAAGTACCCTTATTTATTTCAGTAAATCTCGGGTCGAGATTTATTTTAAGGGGGTGAGGATGTAACACCTCGAAAATTCGTGTTCAATGAAATAACGACACGTGTCATGAAAGACAAAACGCGTTGTAAACCCGGATGTAATAAAGATGTTTTGGCAGGATTTAAAAGTGGCGTCATGTTAATTTTTACCTCTGAACGACCTCAATTATAAATCCCAAGACCCAAGTATATATATCTTAAACATCTAAATCCAGAAATTCTTGACAATAATTGAGGTAGTGGACTCCTGCGAAGAAAATCTCTACGGTAAACCTTATTGTTCGGCACTTTCATTAAGCATTCATTGAAACATACCAAATGGTAGGGTATGTAATAGTACAAGACACATTTTAAGGGCCCCTAATTGATAAAACAATGTCCCAAAGTCGGAATATGAGGTTGCCCTTTCGAATGCATGAAAGAACAAAAATTTTGGCTGCTGATGAACGCTTGCGCACCGCAACAACAGGAGCCTTACGGTGCGCAAGCAGTGCCCAGCGACAGAAAAGTTGTTGTTTTACTGTTACGCGCATGAAACTGATTTTTAACGGTTTTCCTCATCCCTCTTGACCTCTAAACAACCATCGTGACTTCGAGATTAATTAATAATGGCTCAGTCAAATCTCGAATTAAAAGTACCTCTAAGTAGGTAATTATGTGGGTAATAAACCCTCAAAAGGGTTCCCCCTGATTCCCACTCTAACTAGGTCAAATGTCGGGTCAAACTTGTATTTAAAAAGTCAACAGAATGTGTAAATTACAATTTATGCATAATTAGCAATGTAGAACACATACAACCTGTTTGATCATTAATATAACTTGTTAATTAGTGTAAGGACATGTCTAAACATGTTCAACCCGACCATTTCCTGCTTAGACCCGGTTCGGAACCGAAAGTCGCATAGTTTGACTTATACTTTGGCTTTCAGTTCTGACCCGTTATGGTATGTTTTAGAAATACCTTAGAGCTTCATTTGGACCAGGTTACATGCTAGTATAACCCTCTGTGATTATACACCATGGTTCATTAGTTAACAGATTAATACGCATGATTCCGTTAATTGCCCATATGTTGACCATTATGCCCTTTTTCATCTTAAAACGTGATTTTCAGAAATGTAAAAGAGTAGAAACCTTACTTACTGATATTTAAACTTGCATACAAAATTTGACATCAGTTTGAGGTATAGATTAAGAGTTATGCTCGTTAGCGTAAAATGAAAGCTTTATGTTAATAAAACGGCGTAATTAGCGTATAGCCTAGTTAAACATACTTTTTGATATCAAATCTTTTACCCACTGATGTAATATATTATTTTGGGATTTTAAAAGATTTTTAATAAATTTTAGGCTGAGCATAACTCATAGTCGTAGGCTTAATCCGATAATTGTCGGTTTTGCCCTTACGGGCCACAAAATGAGTTTTACATATCTAAACGACTCCAAATATTTTGCTACTGATTAGATATGATAAATAAATTATTTCAATCCTTCTGGAAATATAAAAATATCAGATTTATGTATCGAACCCGGAAATGGCTTCTAATAGCCTTTTTAAGCGTTTTTAACGCATAGTATGTGCTATAACTATATTAAACATACAAGGGTTGATACCTACTGATATTTGAGGCAAATTATAATATTTTAACAGTAAGCAAAGGTTGATAAACTCAGACTTCAGTTTTGAGCTTTTCGGCTTATGTGAAATTACCAAAATGCCCCTACGGTGCAAAGTTTGGTTATAATTGATAAATTTCACATATATACTTTACCCTACTGTTATAACTTAGTAAAATGAGTATTGTGGCTGATTATATCAGACCTGTAACTCAGAATACTACTTAAACTCTTTTACAACCTTTGAAATGACCAAACTACCCCTACGGGGCATAGTTTGTGTTTAAATTCATTTCGGGCATAATAAATGATATCTTACTGATGTCACAACATATATGAAGCATATTAACCTAGGAAACCTATAAATGGCTCATATGAATACCCGTTACGTTTATTACGCGTTCGGTTCGGTTTATGTAACTAGTTTACATAAACTAGCCTAAACGGGTCAAACCTTAACGGTTTTATCTCAAAATCCAGAGTGTGCATAAAATACCCATATTAAACAAGTCTCTAAACTTGTCGGGTCTAAATCACATTCTATCCGGTCTTCGCTTAATAGTGCGTACGAACCGTATCATTGAAAAAATAACCGGTCTAAGTTTAAGCTTAATTAAAGACCCGTTAGATTCTAATAGGTTATCATAAACCTTCGTTCCAGATTAGGAGAACCAGTAAAAGCTACTTGCAATTTGCTTATTGTGATTTATACATTGCTCAGGTAAATACTTTTAACTTATTTTCCCTATACGGGCTTGGGTTACGGTATATAGAATACCGGTTGATCGGGCATCAAATCTTCCATCGTTGGGTGGTTAATTGAATAATTTGATAGGCTCGTTTAAACAGTCTTGTTACTTAAAGCCTTTGGGGGGTTAATGACCATGTCCCGGATATCCTTGGCATCATTTTACTAAATGGCCACGACTTAAGCACGGGGTGTAGGCGTACACCCGTCAGTGCACAAAAGAATAATGTGGTGTGTCTATTGATCTTTAACCCAGACAAGATCCGGGCTACTGAACGCACAAGGAACATGTAATTCGTTCACAAGATTATATATATTTAAATAATTCTCCCAAGTTAAATAAAATGTTTATGCCACGTGCATCCAAACCAATTTTCAATCATTTTCCAAAATGAGTTAGTTGAATGTATTTACCAGTGTAAACTGACGTATTTTCCCAAAAAGATTAAATGCAGGTACTAAGCGTAATTGGCTGGATATTATCTCCTTAGCATCAATAAAGAGTCTCGCAAGCTTAAGATGCCTAAAGTCTGTTGAACTATTGTTTCCATTTTATTTACGATCCGTCTATGGATAAACAATCGACAGTTGTGATATTTGATATTACAATATTATATTCGGTTGAATTATATCTTTCATTTGCTTCCGCTGTGCATATTAAATATTGTGTTGTTTGACTATTATGTTGCCAACCACGTCACGATACTCCCCCACCGGACCCACCGGTGACACGTGGAAATCCGGGGTGTGACATTATTAACTAAATTGGTTAAAATAAAAAAGTGAAATTAACCGGTATAACAGAACCGGTTATTGAAGTTAACCGGTTTGTGCACCTCTAGGATGGGCAAGTATACGACATCCACTCTCCTTTGGAGTGGAGGGGGAGGGGGACCCCACATATTTGTCTCTCAGGGTACAACAACCGAAACAGTATGTGTACTACCGGAGATGGGTCTCGCACCCGAGATCACACCGGGTATAATGGTGTTCTTATTTTTCTACATATTGTTAAGTTTGAATAGATAGGGGTCACAGATTTGTTTTTATTTGCCCGAGTGAAAATTTCTCAGAGATTATCATGGATTAGTCTTATTGAAAATTTATAGGGATCAAGATTAGTTGTAACCTTTTCAGATATGTGTATAGTTTCATTTAGAGTAAAATGCATGGATAGTACCTGTGGTTTGGTGAAATTTCACCTTTAGTCTCCAACTTTTCAAAATTACACTCTTAGTCCCTGTGGTTTGACAAGTTGTTACTCGAATAGTCCCCAAAGCGGATGAAGGTTACTCGAATAGTCCCTGTGGTTTGACAAGTTGTTACTTGGATAGTCCTTGTTATTTCACACCCACTTAACCAGAAAAACTAACCTCCATCCGCTTTGGGGACTATCCGAGTAACAACTTGTCAAACCACAGGAACTAAGAGTGTAATTTTGAAAAGTTGGGGACTAAAGGTGAAATTTCACCAAACCACAGGGACTATCCGTGCATTTTACTCTTTCATTTATAACATTCACGAAAATATAATTAAAGTTTTCAATTTCTTTTGATTAATATATGTAAATCTTGTTGTTCTTTTCCTTGGATTCCTAGTAGTATTTAAAGCAATTTGTGCCTTTGCTTTACTGTGCAATTTTAAAGAGAAAATGAAATGTATGATTGAAGTCTAGTATCATTAGATACAAGGCAAAATAATTTATGAATGTATGAGATTATGTTTGGCGTTTTCTTCTCTTTTATGTACTTGTTAAATTTTTTCTTTGTAAAAAATAAGTTTGTGAATGTATGAGATTATGTTGGACACTTTCTTCTTTTTTATGTACTCGTTAAACCTTTTTCTTTATAAAAAAGAAATATATTTTCTTTTATAAGAAGTCGTATAACATAAGTGATTCTAGAGGATATAAGGAGACGTAAAACATAAGTGATTCCAGAGTACATGTTACAAATATGTGTTGCATAAAAGTGCACAAAGCAACACTAATTAAGTAAAGATATACAAAGATTAATTGTGTTGCAACACTAATTAATCTTTAAGTAAAGAAAAGAACACAAAAGTTTATGTGATTAACTCTCCAACCGAATATAAAAGTCTTATATTCGTTTATTTATTTATTTTTAACCAGTGAACTTTATGTGTAAGGTTAATACACTCCTCAATTCAGACTCTTGTTTTACCTTACTCTGGCCAGGCTATGTTGTCTTAACCGGGTCTACGCTTGTTTCAGAGTTTGGCTTTTTTGGCCGTTCCCCAGGAAACCATACCATTGGTTGTCACTTGACAGTCGTTGTGACACCACATGAGCAGAACTTTCTTGGCATAACACACTATAACACACGATGGGACGAAAACCCGGGTGGGCTCAGGAATCGAACTGACAACCTCACACAAGGCTTAGTTCAAATCCTTCGTTGCCTATATCTACCCCATATAACACAAGTTGGAGTTAAACTTGAATCTCCATTGGTAAACCTAAGTGTCCTACCACTAGGCCACAAATGAAGGATAGTTTAGAGTTTTACATGGATTAAAGATCAATTCAACGTGCTTGCTTGTTTGTTGATATGGATCTATAAAGACCAAAAGCGCACTAGAAAAGTAGTTTACATATAATTTAAAAGGCCTATTCAATTAGTGGACATTTACGGGTTTATTAATAACTGGTTTCAGGTAAGTCTAAAATCGGTTTTTATATGGTTTTTATTCTAAGGTGGACAAGAACTAGGTATGTCTAAAATCGGTTTGGGTCCATACGCGGTTATTGGGCCAAAAACCGTACCCTATGGGAACTGGTTAGAATAGAATATACATAAGGGTCGGGTATTGAAACCGAGTATTAGATATTAATATTTTATTTTACAAAAACTAAACTTGTACTTTGTGGCACATATATGGTAGCTACTACATCAACAAGATTTAAAGAAATTAACATATATGGCTCCGGCCGTCACTCCCGCCTGGCTACTTTAAAGAAATTAACAAGTGAAACCTACTACATCAACAACATTTAAATGTCTGTCTTATTGTGGCACATATATGGTAGCTCATCAATTGCTCAAAAAAGTGGAAAGGGAACATGATAAGTGAAACTCACCACATCAACAAGACATTTTGTAAACATTTAGAAGGTGTTTGGGATTCTTTTTAAAAGTTCTTTTTGACTTCAGAAGTTAATAAGTTAGAAATTGTAACTTATTAACTTCTTCTCTCATAACACAAGCAATCCCAAACACATTATAAGTCCTTTTCAACTTTTCAAGAATTCAATAGTTGATGAAAACAAGGAATCTCAAACACCCACTTAAAAAAAATTCATTCAAACATTTTAACAAACGGTTGGTATGCATCAAATATTTGGTGTTCCTGAAGAGCTTCATGTGTTCAGCTCGCAACGAAATCGCAATCGACAAGCTCCCGTCATTATCCGGGCTCCGTAACACGAAACTCAACCCTTCATACGCAATCCCGCCGGGCCCCATGAAGATGGGCCGGCCCCATCCAAAGTCCGTGTCATGAATCCGGAGTCTAGCCCAGCTAGTTATCCCAAGATTCGGGCACTTAAACGTGTGGGCCCCACGAACAAGTGCCTTTAAATCGGGCTACAGTTCCAAGTAATCCAATGCAGATCTTAGATAATTGTTATCCATCTTCGTCAACGCGTCATGAATTTTACCCGCAGCATACCATGTAGGCTTCGACTGTAGGTCCCCTGCTACTGCTATCGTGGTAGTCGTGAATATGACATTCCTAAAGTAGCCAGGCGGGAGTGATGGCAGGAGCCATGTCAGACCAGGTGTAGCTTGATGCTGCATGCCACCTCCTAGTGACACCCCACCACATTTGAAGTAAAATAACTCACTTTTTGTTATATTCCATTCCCGACTGAATGCTAAATCTATGAGACTATAAATTCCAATTTGTCGGATTTAAAATAACTCAATTTTTGTTATATTCCATTCCCGCTGATCTTCACTCATGAAGGTTTCCACCGCCAGTATTAGCAGCAGATTATTTATATCGACGAATACGATCGACCTTCGTTTGAAGATTAGGGATTCAAGTTGTAACGATGCCGATACCGAAAAGATTAAGATGGACTATTGTGACACCCTAGGCAAATCCCACATCGGCTGTGACCAGGAGAGATTCTTGGTTCATAAGTCATCTCCTGCCTCTTAAATCACCAACGCGTTTTGGGCTTCGTTGGTTGTGGAGCATATGAAAACTCCACGGTTAAGCGTGCTCACATAGATGTAGTGCTAGGATGGGTGACCTCCTAGGAAGTCTCCACCCGGGCAACCAAAAACCAATCTGTGAGTTCTTGGCTGGGCGACCTAATGGGGGGCAAAGCGGACAATATTGGTGATGAGAGAGATTGGATGTTACAAATGGTATCAAAGCCACTTCTGTGTCGTTTGGGATGGTGGGGAAAACCTCATCAAGGATGACGAGTCCCTAAGAGGAGGTGGTTGTAACAATACTCAAAAGATTGACATGGACCATTGTGACACCCTAAGCAAATCCCACATCGGATGGATAACCTCTTGGGAAGTCTCCACCCGGGCAACCAAAAACAAATCCACGAGTTTCTGGATGGACAACCTAACGGGGCAAAGCGGATAATATTGGTAATGCGAGGGGTCGTATGTTACACCATTTCTAGCACAGCTCTCTCTGCCATCCACCTTTAGCCTTCGTCGTATTCGCGAATTTATTTGTGTTCGTGAACACGCTGATTTCCTTAGTGAATGAAATCTTGTCCGTTAAGTGTTTATGAACCGTTCGTAAACACATTTATTTCCTTCACGAAGTGTTCGTTCGGTTCATTTACAACCCTATTTATTGGTCTTAGTACCCCAAAGTGTTACTCAAAACTGAAACCATGCAATTTTTTTAAACAACAAGCACTATCTATTTAATTAGCCCAAGTAATTAATTTTCTTATTAAAACTATTTCTAGCATTTTCAAATGGGTATATATAGTTTCATGTATTAGTATCATTGAGACATTGACGGACATGTAATAAAGTTTTTTATTTCTTGTGATTAATATATATAAATATATTGGTGTTTTCCTTGGATTCCTAATAGTAACTAAAGGAACTTGTGCTTTTTGCTTTTCTATGTAAATAAAAGAGAAAATGAAGTATGATTGAAGTCTAGTATCATTCCATACTTATTAGTTAAACAATGTAAAAGAAGGTTGTGAATGTATGAGATTGCTTTAACAGTTTGACACTTTCCTTTTTTTATTTAGTCGTTAAACCTTTTCTTTATTAAGAAAATTCAGTTTCTCTTTTGTCAGTGAGACGTTTAAGGTACATGATTCCGGAGGACATGTTACAAATATTTGTCCATATGAACAAAACAATACTTACTAATCTTTAAGAACAGAAAAGAGCACAACAATTTATGTGACTCTGCCTTCAACTAAACTAAAGTCTTGTTATTTAGACTTCATAGTGTTACAATTTTACAACTATGAGTGAAGATTAATCCCATTGTGGTTGCATGTTCGTTAAGCTAGTTGTTTTTCAAACAATAGTTAAACTGACTTGTAAATACCGTTACCGATATTGAGGAAATGTGGATACCGATTACCGTACCGTATTTATAGATTCGGTACCGGTATCGTACCGGTATTTCGGTATTTTACCATATTGGTACCGCTTTGGTGGCATCCATTGTTTTACCTAAAAAAATTTCATGTGCAACCCATCCATCCATTATTAATTGAACTAGAGTAATATATAGAGGAATGTAAATAAAGGGAAAACATATTAGTAGTCAAAAAAATCAAAAGGTAAAAATCTATGTGTTCGACTTTTATCATCCAAATTCCAACATGTCTAAAAAATAATCATAATTGATTAAAAATAACCAAACAAAAGAAATTTGATATTGGTTTTTTGTAAAACAATGTCCAGAAAAATATAACTTTTTAGTAGGATCTAAGGTAATAGCAAAATACATAAAGTCATTATTAAATTCGGTATTAATACCGGTATTTAAAGAAATATACCGGTACCGATACCGTTTTTTACCGATACCGAATTTTGAAAAATCTATTACCGATACCGGTACCGTTTATGATCGGTACGGTACGGCATCGGTACGGTACCGGTACGGTACCGGTATTTCGGTAAAAAATCTCATCCCTAGGCAAGCATATCATTCCATTTTTTGTTCTAGGAACGTAGACCCTGTCCTTTCTTCGCTGCTTTTCTTATGGGCGAGATCAAATAGATGCGCTAATACCTCGAACTCCCTTCATGGAAGCGAAAATCACTTCCCTCCAATAAACGTTGTACTGCATGACTCAACAAATTTATAAGCTAATCTTTTTGATAATTCATTATTTGAAGATACTAATTATTCACAACCAAGTAATTTTATTAAAGTAGTAGCTAAATAACATGACTAAATGTTCTTCTTTGTCGTTAACATTCTTTTAACAACAATATTTCCTAGATTTACAATCAGAACACAATAAAGCAAAATGCTAAAATTTGTGAAAATCCCTAACTTAGAATTGGGCTTCAAACAAGAGAATATGGGCCCAAGAGTCAGCCAAACAATGTCAAAAACCCTTTCTTTTTTGTTTTCCTTCTGATCCCTTAGTCCAAGAAAATCAAAAGTGTGCACACTAAATATTTGGTATTCATTTGAAAGTATTAAACCCATAAGCTGATGAAAAACATTTTCAGCCTCCATTGATATTTTACATACAACAATGAAAGGTTTTATGAGTAATTTGTATATATTGTTATGATCATAAACTCTCATTTTTAAATATCATAAACTCTCATTTTTAAATATCATAAAGTAAATTGCTGAAAAGCTTCATGTGTTCAGCTTGCAACGAAATCGCAATCGACAAGCTCCCATCATTATCCGGGCTTGGTAACACAAAACTCAACCCTACATAAGCAATCCCACTGGGCCCCATGAAGATGGGCCGGCCCCATCCAAAGTCCGCGTCATGAATCGGGAGTCTAGCCCAACTAGTTATCCCAAGATTCGGGCACTTAAACGTGTGGGCCCCACGAACGAGTGCCTTTAGATCGGGTTGCAGTTCTAAGTAATCCAATGCGGATCTTAGATAATCGTTATCCATCCTTGCCAACGCGTCGTGAATTTTACCCGCAGCATACCATGTAGGCTTCGACTGTAGGTCCCCGGCTACTGCTATCGGGGTAGTCGTGAATATGACATTCCCAAAGTAGCCAAGCGGGAGTGGCGGCCGGAGACGGCCCGGCCGTCAGTCGCGATGTAAAGCTTTGTGTCCTGATCATCCGGAAGGCCACGAGCTTTACACACGCATCTCCAGACATGCCCCGAGAGCATTTCGTATGAGCTATAATTGATAGTGTTGCCAGATTTTTTGACTTGGCTTTCAATGCGTCGAGTTGGTCTTGAGTCAACTTGAAAATGGAGACCGTGGTTTCGGGAACCGGTTGGTCATTTGTGGTTTTGGGTGCGGTTTTCATTGGACGGCCAGGCTGGTACTCGATGTGGTCAAAGGCGGTCTGGGGTGGGTCCCGCGCACGTAGAAGTGTTAGGATCTGAGGCTCTCATGATAGTGTTTGTTTGTTTAAAATGAATAATCAATGAATATGAAAACATGTTAGGTGCAGCGGAAGTGAAAACAAACTCTGTAAACACAATCAAAGGAGATAATAGTTTGATAAACAATTGCTTTTCATAGAGTCAAATGATTTACAAATCAAAGCAAAAAAATTACAGATATGCTTACAAACTATACTCCCCCTCAGCCTGATGCCCCAAGGTTGGTTGCACACAGGATGAAAGGATTAGACATGAGGAGAAGAACCCACTCAGTCAATCAAATGTAACAGTACAGGGCACTGTTACATTTATAGGCAAACCAAACCACTGAGGTATCTCAGCTGACGTCACCAAGAAAGCGACGTCTAATAGCCTAACAACCTGTATCTACTGACCTTACACAAACACTGCTAACCTAACCACTGACTATACATAAGACAAACAATTTACTAAACAGCTGCTCTCCCTTTCTGTCAGTGCTTTCCTCAAGGTTGATCAGTCCTTGACTGGGCAGTGCTTTAACATCAGTAGATAGGACCAGCAGTGTTGAATACTTCAGGGTTTTCATCAGCAGTTGAAAGGACAGCAGCAGTTGAATATGAGCAGCAGATAGAGACCATCAGTTGTTATAAATCACTTTCAAGGGGAGAGCAAAGTGTAAACCGCTGCTTATTGTGAATCCACTGTTGTGACCAGGTTTTGGCTTTACATTATCTGTTCCTTTGGTAGGGTTCAATCCCAACAATCTCCCCCTGGAACAGATAATGCCAAAACCTGTCATTATTCTGGATCTTTATTCCTCATCAGAAGTTCCCTTACATGTCTTTTAAATTCTTCTTCAAATTCCTTGGAACTTGTGTCATCTTCATCCCTGCACAGTGTAAGCTCAAGGAGATCTAGTTGATCTTCAACACCCAGGCCTAGTGCTTGATTCCTTGATATATGCCTCACTTCTCCATTGGTTCTGACCAAGGTCAATACGTGGGCCTTTTGATCAGACATCCACTTTAGTATTTTTAAACCAAATGGGTTTCTTGGGAGAGATTTATTTCTTGATGAGCTGGATGTATTTGGCCTTGAGAAAAACTGTAAAGCAGTATCTTGAACATCAGACATTCTTTTAAAAGCTTCTTCTATGACTTTGTTTGCTGCAGCTATATCTTCTGCAACTTCTTTGTCGAGCAGCTTTTGTCTCTGTTGTTGATCAAACTTACTGTCTGTGATATCTGCTGATGATTGTTTGCTTACTACTTTCACCCTTTTGGTAAGGTCTTGTAGTTTTGCTAAGTTTTCTTTATCTGAAGCCAATTTCTTGGTAGCTTCTTCAATCAGATCATCTTCTTTAAGCCTTTCTTTTTCAACAGTCAGCATTTCCTTCCTTTCTTTTCTCAACCTTGTAACAAAAGCTTCTGCTGTGCTGATCTGTATTTCAAAGGTCTTGACCTGTTCCTTTAGCTTTTTGTAGTCAGACTTTTTAGGAGTGTCCCTCCTTTTCCTAAGTCTTTCATAAGCTTCGTCTGTCTGCTGCTTGGTCCATTTTGCTATGGCACTTGCAGAATCCACTCTTGCATCTACCAACTCCTGCTTCTTTCTCTTGTATTCAGAAATAAGATCAGCTATGAGCTTCTTGTATTTATTCCAGTTTGGAGCTGTCTTCTTCTTTCTTGGATCATTGTTAACCTTTTCAATTCTTTTTGCCTCATGCTTTAATGCAATTATTGGCCAATCTTTGAAATCTGTTTCTTCAGCAGGATAGAACTTCTCTTTCATTATGTATGCAAGATATTCCTTCCTCAATTCATTTCGTTGATCTGCTTCAGGAGATATGTTTGACATTTCCTTGTTCAAATCACTTGCATATTCCTTTATTTGTTTAACCTTGTTGAGCAGGAATTCTCTTCTTTTCAAAATAGCTTCATTGCCTTGATTCTTGCATTCAATTTTGGCTCTTATCCTTGCTTGTCTTACTTTCATTTCAAGATATTCATTCATGTCTTCTGGAATTATGAAACCTATGAGAGAAGGAAATTTCTTTTTTGAAGGATCATCTTCAGTGTAAAATTGTTTCATCTCATTTTTCACAGCTTCTAATTCTAGTGGATTCTTAGCAGCAACAGGATCATACTTTTCATCAGTGTCCTGAGTTGTTTCTCTTTTTCGTTTGTAAAGCTTAGGAGGTTGTGATGCAAGACTGGTGGGAATAGTGGAAGATGACCGACTAACAGCTATTGAAAAAACTGGTGTCTCAACATCTGTTGTCATTACAACTGCTGATATGTCAGCAGTTGTCTTCTGCTTTTGAGAAGGGGATGGAAGTGGTGATGTTGGTGGTGATGGTGATGAATCATCATCTGATATGAAATTTCTTCTCCTTTTTAATGAAGAAGAAGCAGATGATGTTTTGGGTGGATCAGTGGTGGTAGATTGGATAGCAGTGGTTTGTGGCAGTGATTGACTGACAGTGGTTGAAACAACTGGTGCTTCAACCGCTGCTGTCATTACAACAGATGTTGTAACATCTGTTGTCTTCTGCTTTATGGCAGGAGGCAGTGGTGGTGATATGATTGTAGATGGTGATGATGGTGGAACAGTGGTTGTAGTGGTGTGTGTTGATGACATGGCAGCTGTTTGGCTACTGACAGCAGTTTTTGTAACTACTGCTGTATCAGCTGTTTGGCTAACAGGTTTTGAGACCTGTTTTTCTTTTTCTTTTTCTTTTTCAGGTTCAATATGAAGGCCATGTTCAATTCCATTTTTCTTTAGTTGCTTCATTATCTCCCCCTTTTTGGCATTATCTGCAAGGGGGTCATCAAAGAATAGTAAAGTAGAAGGAGCCTTGCCAGTGGCAGTTTGGATACTGGCCTTAATAGCCTTGATATCTGCTTGAGTATCCTTGAACCTTGATTCCATCATGTTGGACAGCATTTGTACTTGAACAGCATGCTTTTGATCAGCCATTTGTTGCTGTTTTTCAAGCATGGGTTGGAAAATATTCCAAAGCTCATTTGCAGCAGGTGCTTGTTGTGGAGCAGGTGCTTGAGCAGGAACAACAGAGGATTGTGCTTTCTGAGCTTTTAAAATCTCTTGCACCATCTCCTTTATTTCAGAAACTGATTCTTCAAGTTTTTCCACTCTGCCCTTCAATTCCTGATATCTTGAATAATCACCCATTTTACTGGGATCATCTGAATCCCCACCTGTGGTGGTTATATCAATGTGTGACTTAGGAACAGAGTCCCAAAAATCACCCATTGATGCCCCTTGTTCTTGGTACTGGGGACTTCTTTCTTCAGCACTCGATAGACCTTTGATGGTACCAGTGGTTAGATCTAACTCACTGGTGGTCACCGAAGTTGCTATGGAAGAAATTGCCTTCAAGGGAGTCTTACTTATGAAACAACTGTCCAACTGAGGATCTGTTGATCCACCAGTTGTAGTTGCTGCTCCACTTGAACTACTGACAGGAGTTACTTGTAACTCCTGCAGTGTAACCTCCTCAACTGTTGCTGGGATAGCAGAGGTATAAGCATCAGACCCAGTCACTTATGGGGGTATACTCTCAGTGATAGGTGATAGAGAGGAACTGGTTTGTGTCTGTGCAATAGCAGCTGCATGCAACAGAGGTAGCATGGATTGTGGCATTATTATTGGTGAGGGGATGGGGGTTGAAAGAGACATGTCCTTGGGATCAGGACTGAGGAAGATGGATCCGAGTGGATTCAGAGCTTCATATTGTGGTGTCCCTGTGCTTACAACCTGATCCTTTTGTGAGGATGCAGGAGGAGTTTCGGTTATGGGTTGAGATCTTTCTTCCAACTGCTGTGAGGAAGTAGCAGCAGTGGTTTGTGGTGACTTTTGTGTTGTCACAGGCATTTCCTCTGGGATCTCATCTTCCAGAGTTGCCTTTGTTTTGGGATTGGTGGGTTTTCTGGATGTTTTCTTTTTGGTCTTTTTAGTGGTGGCAGGTGTGGGTTTCAAAGCAGTGGGAGTGCTGCTATGATCACCTGGAGCAGTGGGCTCAGCAGCTGATACCTGAGGAGCAGTTGTAACCGCTAAAGTCTGCTCAGGTACCCCTGCTTTTGTTTTTATTGGTGCCATCATCCTTGAAAATGTTTCTTTTGTTATGCTTTTTATTTGACAATGAACACCTTGTTTGAGCAAATTTACATTTTTCTTTTCAAATTTTTGTTCAAAATAATAACTCAAAAATCTTGGAAAAAGTAAAAATGCTTTACTTTCAACGTTTTTCACCATGTCATTGAAAATCTCCTGGGAGTAGTTATAGTCTTTATTATTCAAAATAGCGTAACCCAGGCTTTGAATTTTCAATGGTATTTCGTTGAAAGATGTTGTTTTATTTGAAGCACACATCAAGAGTGTGTGAAATAAAAACCTGGGTGTAGATGGAAAATAACCCTTTTGTAGGGTATCTACCTTTGGTTCTTCTGCATAACCCCTTTTCAGAAAATCAGCTTTTAACTTGTTTTTGTCAAAAGAGGTTTTACCGTTCTGATCGTCGAGTATGAAGACTTCTGATATCGATTTTGGTGTGATTTTGATCGCTTTTCCCTGTATCGAGGAGTTAATGGCTATGACTTTTCCGTCTTGTTTTACAAGCGACGCCTTTTTCCAAAACTCTCTCTGGGTTTGCAGATAGATAGGAGCATTTGCTATCAACAAAGTTTTGTACTTTGATGCAGATAATGCATCAATGATGGTGTCAAAGGTGTGATTATCAGTAGGTTTTGTGAATAAACCCAGATAGTTGTGAGATTGTTTGAATGGTATTTCGATGGGTTCTTCGGTCGTTTGAGCGACCTCTTTGGAAGGTGATGGTGATTTAGGTTTTGGTTTTGATTTTGACTTTGATTTTGTCATTTTTGCGGAGAAGAATGAAGGAGGATTTTGGAGATTTTGAGAAGAAGGGTTGGAAACTGCTATGAGAAGAGAATTTTGGAATTCAATTCGACAGTGTAAAACCCTGTTTGGGGTTTAGGGCAGGTTTTATTTTAAAAAATGATCGCTGATGTGGCAGCGGTTATTAAGATCTGAGGGCTAAAAACTGACCACGTGTCAAACACTGATGAAACGGATGAAGTATGGAGAACAGTTGTTTTAAGAGCCACTGACGTATCAAGCATCAGTGATTACAACGGTAAAAATCTTGGGCAGTGGATGATTTTTACTATCAGTAGATAGCATATCAGTGGATAAGACACTGATTTTGAGCATCAGTGCTTACAAGAAAATGAGGGATCAGTGGTTAACTTTCAGCAGTGGACAGTGTTTAGAGATCAGACGTTGGAATAAAACAGTGGTTAGGGTAAATGGTGTAAATCTGAAGAACAGGTGTTTCAGCAACAGTTTTGAGAATTTTCATTCAAGGTTTTGCCACATGTCAATTTTGAAAGACAGTAGTTTAGTACCCCAAATGATCAAAACTTTTTACTAAGGCAACTCATTTTCGTTTAATATTCAGTTAACACATGAGTACCCTAGTAATTTAATCACAGTTTGCAATCATCCTTTGATAAACATTTAGGAGCAAACCTGAGTATGACATGATCATGACATATGTACCATTTCCTTTTGACCCATTTCTGAGGACACAAATACCATGCAAAAATAAGGTATTACATCCTGACAGGAGCTGAAACTATTGCCAACAAAAACAAGCAAAAGTTTCAAATATATTATAAAAAAAATGAATAATTTATCCTGGTTATACGAGAGAATCCTTTGAACACAAAAAAATGGTTAAAGAATTTTCTAAGAATAGTGTCAAAAAGATCTGGTATAATTTCAATAGAGAATGTAATCACATCACTCACAGGTTTTTGAAAATGGTCAGTGGTTTAACAACAGTGGTAGGAAACTTTTGGATACATTTTGACCACTGTTTGGAACCATTTTCTTTGTCGGTTGATTGCAAACATGAGGACACATGGATAAATTTTTGAACATTTGTCTAGTCCTCTTTGGAGTTCATTCACCGGAATCAAAACCTTTCACTGAACAGATGAATGCGCATAGTTGCTTAATGACCATTATTACCCCAAACTTTGACTCTTCAGTGTTTTATGTTTATACTCTTTTCTTCTGACTTCAGAAGTTTTGAGATGAACACACTTCGGAGTTTTTGTGAATTTTCTTATTGTATTTTAACATAGTTGATTTTGTCCTTTTGAAGAACTCAACCTGTTTTCAACACATAAGGTCTGAATGACTAAAGTTTTAATTTCTCTCTTTTAAAATTACCAAAAACACTAATCGTTTTGTGAACATAGGTTTTTGTTAATCCGAGATTCATACTTTAGCATTTAAACCAGGTGACAACACAAATTTCATAACAGCAATTGAAATCAATTTTGACAATATGAAATAATCCCATGGTTTAACAGATGTGTTTTCAGATCTGAAAAACTAAGAGTGACTTATGCGTGAAATCAATTGTTGTGTGAGATTTGTGTGTCATATGACATCTTGGTTGATGTACAGAGTTTTTGAATAACCATTTTGATCATGATTTTACTCGTTACTCTGTTTTTCAACTGAATACAACCAACCTTAGTATCAATGAATTTTGAGCTGAACTATTATGTCAAATTGATTGTTAGATCGAATTTGACTGTCCAAGCTCTGATACCAATTGTTAGGATTTGAGGCTCTCATGATAGTGTTTGTTTGTTTAAAATGAATAATCAATGAATATGAAAACATGTTAGGTGCAGCGGAAGTGAAAACAAACTCTGTAAACACAATCAAAGGAGATAATAGTTTGATAAACAATTGCTTTTCATAGAGTCAAATGATTTACAAATCAAAGCAAAAAAATTACAGATATGCTTACAAACTATACTCCCCCTCAGCCTGATGCCCCAAGGTTGGTTGCACACAAGATGAAAGGATTAGACATGAGGAGAAGAACCCACTCAGTCAATCAAATGTAACAGTACAGGGCACTGTTACATTTATAGGCAAACCAAACCACTGAGGTATCTCAGCTGACGTCACCATGAAAGCGACGTCTAACAGCCTAACAACCTGTATCTACTGACCTTACACAAACACTGCTAACCTAACCACTGACTATACATAAGACAAACAATTTACTAAACAGCTGCTCTCCCTTTCTATCAGTGCTTTCCTCAAGGTTGATCAGTCCTTGACTGGGCAGTGCTTTAACATCAGTAGATAGGACCAGCAGTGTTGAATACTTCAGGGTTTTCATCAGCAGTTGAAAGGACAGCAGCAGTTGAATATGAGCAGCAGATAGAGACCATCAGTTGTTATAAATCACTTTCAAGGGGAGAGCAAAGTGTAAACCGCTGCTTATTGTGAATCCACTGTTGTGACCTGGTTTTGGCTTTACATTATCTGTTCCTTTGGTAGGGTTCAATCCCAACAAGAAGGGTTCGGTCGATAAACGGTGGGATGGTGATGTCGAGGCCACAAGCCATGTCGGACCAAAACGAACCTGAAATCACCCTTACTGTTGCCCAGCCTAAAATCAATGTTGTTCGGGATTATGTGGCCACCGATGCAACCTCGTAACTCCTCTGATCCATCTACAGTTGATGTTGTTACCAGACTTAAAATTCTTTTTTATAACTTTTTCAACCTTTCTTAAGTGCCAATGCCTTTTTTTTACTTCTGTTAAAACCCACATAATTATCTAATAATCTAATTAGCTATCATAATTCAAATAAAAGTCATTTGATTTATTCCTAACAGATTTTTTTATTGACCGACCCAATTTCATTACTCGAAACCGGCCCACTCGACCCACTTTTTTTTACTTCTGTTGATGTTCTGCTTTTGCTTTTACTTTTCTTTGTAATGTTTAATTTGGAATAAGAGGGGAGAAGATTAATTGAAAGTTGTAAAAATTAAACTCATAACACTTTAAAACGGTAAAAAATTAATAATACATTTGGCAATTAAAAAAATTAAAATTCATTTTTAACACTTGTAAATTCTGAGTGAGAAAAAAGTGCATTTACGTATTGCCTATGTGACAACACTTTTTCCTCACCCAAGTCTCCAACCAAACCCTCATAAGTAACACAACCTAAACAAGTATTTGTTTTATTTCTTGGATTCCCGATGCTAATTAAAGCAAGTTTTTTTTAACAACACATTTCTTTTAACACCTTAATTCCACATTAACTCTACACTTGCAAGGATTTAAACTTACAATATCACATTTTAACACCTTAATTAGACCACCACTTGGTCATAGATTATTTAAAGCAAGGTATATCTGCTTTTGCTTTTGCTTTGTGTGTAAATTCCCGCCTCTCCCTCTTTTATATATTTCTTATATGTAAATTATGGAATTTAAAGCAAAGTACTTGTGCTTTTGCTTTTCTTTGTAATGTTTAATTAGAAAAAAAGAAGCATGATTCAAGTCATGGCAAAGAATATCGTGAACATATGAGATTGCCTTAATGCTTTCTTCTTGTATACTACTCATTAAACCTTTTCTTTATAGTTGTTCAAAGAAAAGAAATGCTTCTTCTTTATAAAATGTATCCAATTTCTCTTTTGCAAAGAGATGTTTATGGTAAATGATCCCGGAGTATGTTAACAAATATTGATGTTTAAACATCACATAATCAAACGTTCACAAGAACAGGACAACGGTTAACTCCATCTTTAGAAAAATAAAATAACACTATAAGATAACCTTGAAGTAAATTAGAAAATGTATATATTAGCTTAAAGATACAATAATATATTATCTTCTCAACTAATGTTTCCCCTCAGTTGTTAAACATTGGTATCAACAACATTTGGGGCGCAACAAAAAAAAACCTTTGGAACTAATAATCAAAACAAATAATAGAAAAACATACTTTAAACTAATACCAAATTCTCTCTTGACTCTCTTTAAAAGACAAAAAATTCAAATGAAAATAATGATAAAAAATCAAATGAAAATAATGAATATGACCCACCATGAAATCTGAGTGCCTATCTGATCCATGTAGCCTAAGCCCATGAGACGATCTAATAATAGGCCCAAAATGAAACTTGATTTAAAGTAGAGTGACCCATATAGAATTAATTAGAACTGGCAAAACAAGCATCTCCATTCCATTTTTGGTTGATATAGGTATTTTAAATTTTAAGATAAGTTAAGATGGGCCAAACAAAATTAGTCACTAGGTTAGGATGAGTTATGAAGTGATGGATAAAAAAAAAGAATAGGTTAGAATGGGTATAAGATAAAACCAAGCAGGTCAGGATGGGTATGATTTAATCACTAAACTAATTACTACTCGTAGATATCTATTCACAATTGCCACTTCACCAATCGCGCCGTAGTACTCTCCCGTTGTCCTTCATTTAAAAATAATAAAAATTTTAAAAATAATAAAAGATTAAAATAAAAATTTTTCTAAAAAATCAAAAAAATTGTAATAAATAAAAAAAATCTAAAAAATAAAAAAAATTTCTAAAAAATCCAAAAAATTCTGAAAAATCAAGAAATTCTAAAAATCCAAAATACTCAAAAAAATAAACAAAAATAAAAAAAAACAAAAATTTTAAAAAATAAAAAAAAATCTAAAAAATCAAAATTCTAAAAAATCTAAAAATTCTAAAAAATCAATAAAATTCTAAAAAATCAAAAAATTAGAAAAATTATAAAAAATCAAAAAACTCCAAAAAATTAAAAAAATCATAAAAATTCTAAAAAATCCAAAAAATTCTAAAAAAATCCAAAAAATAATAAAAAAATTAAAAAATCATAAAAATTCTAAAAAATAAAAAAAATTTAAAAAATCCTAAACAAATTCTAAAAAAAAATCAAAAAAATCATAAAAATTGTAAAAAATCGAAAAAAAATCTAAAAAAATCTAAAAATTAAAAAAAATTAGGATTTTTTAGAATGTTTTTTGAATTTTTAGGGTTTTATTAATTTTTTAGAATTTTTTGGATTTTTTAGATTTTTTATGATTTTTTTAGAGTTAATTTCGCTGTTACTCTCTGTGGTTTGCACAAAATAACATACTTAGGTACTAATAGTTTAAAATCACATTCTAGGGTATTAACTTTTCATTTTGTAACGTTTGGAGGTTTTAACGTTATTTGTAGGTTTAAAATCACATTTTATTAGTACCTAAGTATGTTATTTTGTGCAAAGCACAGAGACTAACTATGTTAATACCCTATAAGTTAATACATCCAAACGTTACAAAATGAAAAGTTAATACACTAGAAGGTGATTTTAAACAATTAGCATCTAAGTATGATATTTTGTGCAAACCATAGGGACTAACTATGTAATTAACTCATTTTTTTATTTTTTAGAAATGTTTTAATTTTTTAGAATTTTTTGTTTTTTTATTATTTTTTTAGATTTTTTTGACTTTTTGGAATTTTTAGAATTTTTTACAATTTTTTTTATTTGTTTTATTTTTTAGGATTTTTTTAGAATTTTTATATTGTTTGGATTTTTTTTTATTTTTAAAGTTTTTTTGACTTTTTAGAATTTTTGGATTTTTTTGAATTTTTTAGATTTTTTAGATTTTTAGAGTTTTTTTGATTTTTTTTAGATTTTGTTTGATTGTTTAGGATTTTTTTTGACTTTTTTTATTTTTTACAATTCTTTTGATTTGTTTTAGTTTTTAGGATTTTTGTTTTTAGAATTTTTATATTTTTTTAAGTTTTGTTTGAATTTTTAAGATTTTTTTTTATTTTTTTTTATTTTTTTATTTTTCAGAAATTTATATTTTTTTTAACTTTATTTATATTTTCTATTATATGTTTTTTAAATTTTTAATTATTTTTTCATCTCATGTTTACCCAAACTTATATTAACCTAAACCCATCTTGACCCATTACCCAGCCAACCTTTTTTTTTAAATACCCATCCTGACCTATACCTATACCTATCCTAACCCAAATCCATCTTGACCCATTACCCAAACCCATCCAAGTTGCCTACTTTGCCACCACTGGAATTAATACCACCTGATCAATTATAGAGTGACCCGTATATCCACAAGAAAGTATATACTGTAGTAACACCCAAATTAACAGATTAGAGAAGCAATAGCAAATAATAATAATAATAATAATAATAATAATAATAATAATAATAATAATAATAATAATAATAATAATACTAATAATAAATAAAAAAAGAGGGCAGTGCTAATTTTGGCTAGGGAAGATGATGCGAGAACAAAATCTTGTAGGAATGATATATAAAACATAGAGAATCGTTTATTTGATAAAAAGGTTTTCGTCTTTACAAATGAGGAGACAAAAAAAACATTCTCTGACCACTATTTTTGTGCAACATTCTCTTATACAACCCAGTCGTATAGAAGTAGAAGTGTGAAAATCAGATGTTTGGGGTGTGTGAATAATGAGAGCCTTTTTATTTCTTATGATTAATATATGTAAATTTATTGGTCTTTTCCTTAGATTCACAATACTAATTAAAGCAATTTGTTTTTTTTTTTTTGAACCGCCAACAGAAATTATTTTATTAATTGTAGCAAGATGCTACCCGCCAAATATACAAAGTACAAGAAACCAACACCAAAAACCACGTGAAATTACATAAAAACTAAACACTAAAAATTAAACCGACTCCAATCTCCCCACGTCAGTGACGCCATTTTTGCCCTATTTTTAACCCAAAGGAACGCCATATCTTTGATCTCATCTAAGATCTTCGTTGTGTGCGGAACCGAGTTATTAAAAACGGAGTCGTTTCTTAGCTTCCAAAGGCTCCAAATAGTTGCCAGAATCACCGCATGAATCACCTTATTCTTCGTTGAATTCCCGGAGCATGTTTCATGTAAGGACATCACATCATTCAATTCGAAAGCAAATATTGGCGGGATGTTGCACCAATCCGCAATGTTTTGCCATATCATTTGAGCGAATTTGAGCGAACTGGCATGCTACAAATAAATGTTCGGACGTTTATGCATAATCACCACAAAGAGCACACAAATTATTTTGGACCGAGATGTTCCGTATCGCCAGCGCACATTTTGTCGGTAACCTTTCCATCGCTGCCCTCCAAGCCACAATAGATACCTTTTTTGGGACCCAGTTATTCCACTTAAAAACCCTTGCTGGAGCTACACGGTTCGCCGAACTTAATACTTTTTTAATCCCAGCTACACTAAAGACCCCATCCGAAGCATACTGCCATTTCCATAGGTCCCTACCCAAACCCATATTTAGTCCACTCACCAAAGACATCAGTTGTGATAATTGGTTTTGGCAAATATCATCTAAAACCGGCTGAGCCCAGGCCCATGAAAAAACAGGCCCAACCTCCCCAGCACACATCCGATCTACCAACATGCACGACTTGTTTGATTCAACCTTAAATAAATTAGGGAACCTGGTATATAAAGGCAAATCAGCCCAGGCATCTAACCAAAACTGTATGTTTTCACCATTTACAGGAACTGCAGAGATAGCTCCACTTAAGTCAATTCCGGCACCAAGAAGAAACGGTTTAATACTCATGCTGCCCTTCCACGGACCCGCAATAGATACTCTATTATTATGGTGAATAGCCCAGACTACTCTCCGCCATAAACTATTTTTTTCGGTTTTAGACCTCCACCACCACTTAGCCAACATGGCTAAATTAGTGTCTCTAATGGAGCCCAAACCCAACCCACCAAACTCAACCGGAGCAATTGTTTTTTCCCAAGCTACCCAATTCATTTTAGCTTTATCTTCCGAGCCACCCCAAAAAAAACACCCTTCTAATCTTATCAAGAGCACTCAAGACTTTGGCCGTAGCTTTAAATAAAGATAGATAATAGGTTGGCAAGGAATTTAAAACCGACTTTATCAAGGTAATTCTTCCACCATATGAAAGAGTTTTGGCTTTCCATAGCGAAAGCCTATTTCTAAACACGTCTACCACATATTTCCAATTTCGGGCCAAGTTCATGTTAACCCCGATTGGAAGGCCAGGATGAATAAAAGGAAACGTACCTTTCTTGCACCGCAAATAACTCGCCATTTGTTGAACTTCTTGGTCACTAACTGCAATCCCATATATGCTACACTTGGCTAAGTTAACCTTGAGGCCGGAAACTAGATAAAAACATCTAAGTATCCGTCTCAGGTTATTAGTATTGGCAGTAGACCTTTCACCAATAAACATCACATCATCCGGATAAGAAAGATGAGACAGGGTTGGACCATCAGCGGAAACGTTGATACCGTTAAATAAACCAGTTGAGGTTGCCATATTCATAACACATGTTAGGGCTTCCATGACAATTACAAATAAAAAAGGAGAAAGCGGGTCGCCTTGCCTAAGACCACGGGAGCAATCAAACTCTCTCGTTGGAGACCCATTAACAAAAACCGAAGCTCTAGCTGAATAGAGAGTCGCCATCACCCAAGATCTCCATCTATTCGGAAAATTCATCTGAGCCATAATCGAGTTTAGGAAAGACCAGTTCACCGAATCATACGCTTTATTGATATCAACTTTGAAGAACATTCCACATCGCTTATACTTTTTTAACCAAACGAAAACTTCATTAAGAATCAGAGGGCCATCCATGATATTTCTACCAGCTAGAAAGGCCGATTGTTGTTCAGAAATTAACTTCCCCATCACACTTTTAAGACAATTGACAAGCACCTTTGAGATTACTTTATTAATCACGCCAATCAAACTAATCGGCCTGAAGTCTGTTGGGCCAACTGGATCTTTTACCTTAGGAATCAAAGCTATAAATGATGAAGTGCAGCACTTATTAATCGAACCCTCCTCATAGAATTTATTAAACAACCGGACCATATCATCCCGGAGCGCTACCCAACACTTTTTAATAAACTTAAAATTGAACCCATCCGGCCCAGGAGCACGTTCACCTTCACATTCCCAAACAGCTTCTTTAATTTCCTCCACCAAAAAAGGACACTCTAGCATAGTTGCCTCATGGTCCGAAATGGTAGCAATATTGGAACATATCATCACCGGTCTAACTGGCATGGGTTCCGAAAACTGGTTATGGAAAAATTCATACAGAGCTTCTTTAATAGATAACGGATTAGTATTCCATTCACCATCAATCAATAAACCATTCAATCTATTCGTACTGATATTAGAATTAATAATATGATGAAAAAATGTAGTATTTTCATCACCTTCAATAGCCCACTTGGACCTAGATTTCTGACGCAAATCCAACTGTTTTATTCTTTCAAATTCAGCCACATAGTTTCGACATTCTGCCCGTTCAGCCAGTTCATCTTCCTCAAGAGTTCTTTCCTCTGCTAGGTTTTCAATGAATTCCAATCTCCTCTTTTTTCCACCATAGATCCCATCTCTTCTTTCTTTTTCCAATTTCAGCCATGATTTGATTTTGTTTTTAAGCCACCTCAGTTTAATCGCAAGAGCAAGATCCTCCGGCCCCGAGAAATGGAACGTACCACAGTTTTGGAGAACAAAATCAAGGAACCCAGAAAATTCAAACCATGAATTAAAGAATCTGAAAGGGATATGACCAAAATCTGATTGAACAGTAGAAAGAACAATAGGCCGGTGACCCGAGACTTCCCTAGCCAAAGCAACCACACTCGCATTTGGCCAATTCTCCCTAAACCCCAAGCACACAAGAAAACGATCCAACTTACTCAGCTTTTTACCATTATCCGAAATATAGGTGAAATTTCCACCACCCATATTATATTCCACAAGGCCAGCTGCAAGAATAAAATCATTGAAGGCCCTCGCACTAGCTTCAACAAATTCTGAATTCATACGCTCACTTTCATCCCGCACCTCATTAAAATCCCCCATCATGACCCATAACCCTTGTAGAGAGTTCCTAAACCCCATAATTTCCGACCAAACACCACGTCTACTAATAACATCATTGGGAGCATATACGTTAACAAGATTAATTTTGCACCCCGATTGAACCAAAAAGCCCGACACAATAATAAAATGTCTATTATATAAGTGTCTACACACCTGAAAACCGCTGGGGACCAAAGACACGCAAGACCACCGGATCTGCCCTGAGAGTCCACAACAGCAACCTTGAATTCAGCTCGACCCCAAAACTGATTAAACCTAAACGATTCTGACACTTGTAATTTCGTTTCCTGAATTGCGAGAAAATGAATACCATAACTAGTTTTAAGCCCTCTGATCCAATCTGCCTTACGACTACTTCGCACCCCCCTTAGATTGATAGATAAACAATTCATCGAAAACAGTTTTCGTCACCTTCTTTAACAATCAACTCCTCGGTAACCGACAAAAACCCACTTAGATCAACTCCAATCATTGCTCCAACCTGAACAGTAGCTTCGACTTCATTCCTTAGATTTTCATCCTCAATCCGGACTCCATGATTCTCTCGAGCCTGATCAGCGACTTCATCTGTCTCAACTTCCTCCTGATTTAAAGGATCAGAACCCCCAACTCCTAGATTTTCACGACCATACTCTTCGATTCCTGAAACTTCCACCACCGGAGAATTAAGGTCCAAAGACACCGAACCAGACCTATTGGGCATACCAAAAATTTTCTGCGAAGGCCCTTGCATAGACCCAATAGACGGCGGGCTACGGTCATCACAATTTCTTTTACCCAAACTGATAATAGGAGTTGGGCCATCCTCACCTAATTCAGAGTTAGGCTGTGATACCCCCACATCAGGCCCAGATTCGTTGGGACCACAACTCCCACCACCTTTTTTATTAGAACTGTTCCTTTTCCCTAGATCCCCCTCATTATTACAAACCTTATTAGCCGACAAATTCTCTTCCCCATGCAAATGGTTATTCCCCATATCCACCTTAAAAGTAGGCGACTCCTCATGAAACAACGACCCTTGGACTACCGGCGACTTATCTCTACCCACCGGAATATCCATATTGACTCCCGCCGGAGACTCACCCCCCATCTCCGGCACCGGAGATTGATGGACTTCCTGATTTCCACCAGTTGAATGATTAGATGACAGGATCTCTCCTTCCTTAAAGTCCTCTACATCTTCTAATGATTCATCCGAGTCCGAATCCGAGACTAACTCAGAGTCACTAACCTCCAACCTGAGATCACAGTTCAAATTGTTCAGATACTGCCCGGGAGATTCCGAAACCCAGGCCACTATACTTTTGTCGTTCCACTTGATAACCACCGCTTCTTCTATTCTGGACTTTTGATTAGTTAGGGCCGTTACCGATCCCATCGAGTTGTCCTCGTTTTGCCAAGAGAAATCAGACTGTTGAATCACTTCACCAAATAATCCACCGATCCTATCAAATATTGAATAATCTCGAATTATAAAAGGCACTCCCACAATATTGATCGTGGCAACCCGATAAAACGGAATATCCTCACCATTCCACAAATAAAACTTTGAAAAGATTTTGTTGAATAAGGCAGAATGAGAGTTCATGCACTCCAAGGCTAATGACTTATCCTTAAAGGTCAATAAAAAGGTCACCCCCTACATACGACAATCCAACATCTGTTAAATCTTCCTCTTCCAGAGACAACCGAACCTTACCAATGGACATGACTTCCTTTGTCTCCCCAATAATAGATCTGCCAATACAGTGGAGGGGATAAAGTGAACCTTTCCCCTCCACGTTAACTACCTTTGCTCCATTATTCTGATTACCATTATTCCTTCTTAGCATATCCGTAAATGATCTTCCCTCTTGGACGAACGACGAACCAGATGTGGTATTACCAGGTGCTTGTTTCTCCACCGGTGGTTGGCCCCCATCCTGAGCATTGCCTTTAGGTCGCCAAACACTCTGACCCAAATTTTCTGGAGCATAATTAATCCGCTTATGGTCTTTATCATATTTGGCTAAGGATACCAATACCTTCATATCGAACATCTTAATAGTATTCAATTTCATCAGTCTCTTTCACATCAACTATACCCTTGTAGCGAACAAAACCAAAACACCTACCTCTTGCATCCTGCTACCTCGCGACATACACATCGGAGATGTAGCCAAAAGGTTGGAAGGCCCGCCATAATACATTCCTTGATACACGATCTGATAAGTTCTGCACTAAGAACATCCATTCGATACCATCACCCTTGCTTTTCCGATTCTTCCCATACTGCACATTGGACCACGGAGCACCATCATCATACCCACCCTCTCGGCCGTTCCTAGAAGCCATTAAGAAAACCACAAGAAACCAAAGCGGCGAATGGATGAGACGAGACCCAAATAGGGTGAACGGTTAGATCTAGATGACCCCAATGAGTCGATCGACTAAACCCCGCACACTATTCAGAACCAACTATTCATCGTCGAGCCTGACTTCACGAATTCCGGGAGAGAGAGGATGGTTTGTGCTTTTGCTTTTATATGTAAATTAAAGAGAATTAGGTTCACAATAGTAATAATAACAATTTGTGCTTTTGCTTTTCTATATAAATTAAAGCGAAAATGAGTATGAACGAAGTCAAGTATAAAAACAATTTGTGCTTTTGCTTTTCTATGTAAATTAAAAAGCAAATGAGTATGAACGAAGTCAAGTATAATTCCATATTCAGCCGTTCAAAAAAAAGTATAATTCCATATTTATTACACATACAATGCAAAAGAAGGTTGGAAATTCGAATGTATGAGATTGCTTTGATGCTTTTTTATGTACTCGTTAAACCTTTTCTTTGTAAAGAAAATTCAGTTTCTCTTTTGTCAAAGAAACGTTTAATGTAAATGATTCCTGAGGGACATGTTACAAATATTTGTTCAAGTAAACAAAACAATACTGAACTAAAGTCTTATTATTTGGACTTCGAAGTGTTAAAGTTGGACAACTACATTTATACATAGAGTGAAGATTAATCCAACGTGGTTGCTTGTTCGTAAAGTTAGTTGTTTTTAAAACGGTGCCTAAACCAACTTGTAAAATTGGGCCTAAAATCTGTATGAGGCAAGCATATCGTTCCGTTTTTTTGTTCTAGGAATGTAGACTCCGTCCTTTCTTCGCCTGCTTTTTATCTGAGCGGGATCTAAGTGTCTAACAGATGCGCTAAAACCTTAGCTAAATAACATGATTAAATGTTCGTCTTTGTCGCTAACATTCTTTTAACAACAATATTTTCTAGATTTCCAATCAGAACACACTAAATCAAAATGCTGAACATTTGTGAAAATCCCTCAAAGTTAGAATTGGGCTTCAAACGAGAGAATATGAGCCGAAGAGCCAGCCGAACATGTCAAAGCCCTTTTTTTCGTTCATATTTTAGGGGTTGCTAACCCAAAAAAAATAAAAATAAAAGTACGCCCACTTTAAGGTGGGACCATTTCCATGCCACCTTGTATCTATTTGCTCAAAGTATATCCAAGGCCGGCCCAAACCATATGCAGGGTGGGCTAGAGGTGGGCAAAAAACTGGCTAATTAACCGGAACTGGTGTAACATTAACCGGTTAGTGATTAATTTTAGCCCCTGGTTAGTAACTGGTTATAAATATTTAGTATAGGAACCAGTTATTAGCCGGTTGACCAAAAAAACCGATTTTTTTTTTAAAAAGAGGGCAAAAAACCGGTTAATTAACCGAAAATAACCAGTTATTAACTAAACTGGTTAAAGTAAAAAAGTGAAATTAACCGGTATAACAGAACCGGTTATTGAAATTAACCGGTTTGTGCACCTCTAGGGTGGGCAACTATACGACATCCCTTTGGAGTGGAGGGGCAAGGGGGACCCCACATATTTGTCTCCCAGGGTACAACAACCGGAACAGTATGTGTACTGCCGGAGATGGGTCTCGCACCGAGATCACACCGGGTATAATGGTGTTCTTATTTTTGTACAAATTGTTAAGTTTGAATAGATAGGGCTCACATATTTGTTTTTATTTGCTCGAGTGAAAATTTCTCAGCGATCATCATGGATTAGTGTTATTGAAAATTTATAGGGATCAAGATTAGTTGTAATCTTTTCAAATATGTGTATAGTTTCATTTATAACATTTACAAAAATATAATTAAAGTTTTCAATTTCTTTTGATTAATATATGTAAATCTTGTAGTTCTTTTCCTTGGATTCCTAGTAGTATTTAAAGCAATTTGTGCCTTTGCTTTACTATGCAATTTTAAAGAGAAAATGAAATGTATGATTGAAGTCTAGTATCATTAGATACAAGGCAGAATAATTTGTGAATGTATGAGATTATGTTTGACGCTTTCTTCTTTTTTATGTACTCGTTAAACCTTTTTCTTAATAAAAAAGAAAGAGTAAATTACAAAGTTCGTCCTTTATGTATGTCATTTATTACAAAGTATGTCCTTTATCTTTAATAAGCTCAGAAAACATACTTAATGTTTGAAAAACCATTCAGGTTATGTCCTTTACCCTAAACCTAGTTTGTTTTCCCAGTTAAGTCAGGTCACGTGAGAAGCACATGAGGGCATTAATGTCATTCTACCTACCAATTACTGTGCCCTGTTATAAAAACCCTAAACCCCACCATCATCTTCTCCATCTTTTAATCACCTGCACATACCTAACCCTAATCCCCAATTCGTCCCCCTTGCAAGTCACCCTCAAATACGCAATCGTGCAAGAGAAAACAACAATGGTGCTATGTGAATGCGGGAAAGAAGCTGTAATTGTGACATCTTGGACTAAATAAAACAGTTGGTTCCTACACATAAATAAAACAGCATGACACCAACCCTTCACCGGAAAGTTGAGCTCCGGTTGCCAGTCGCCGAAAACGCTTGGCGCCGCCTACCCATCTGGAAATCCCCACTCCTTTCCCCACCAGCAGACTCCTTCCGACAACCACCTCCCGCCTTCTTCCTTTCCCCTTTACCCTGTTTTTTACAACCATATCACCATCTTCATCACAGGACCCGTCTTCACCGAACCTCCCTTTTTTTCCACTTTGTCGTCAACGTCGGAATCAGATTCCAGCATAATAATGTCAGTTTCCTGTGGTGATAGTGGTCCAATGTTAGATCCCCAATTTCAGATACCCAATTTCTTACGGTGGTGATAGTGGTCCAATTTTGCGGTGGTGGTGGCAGGTGGATGGTAGTGGTGGGGAAGGTGCTGGTGGCGGTGGGATAGGTGGTGATGGCGGAGGTTTTAAGGTATCTGCAGGTGAGTTGCAGGAGGGGGAAATGATATTGGGGTTTAGGTTTTTTATAGAAGGAGAGAGAATTGGTAGGTAGAATGACATTAATGCCCTCATGTGCTTCTCACGTGACCTGACTTAATTGGGAAAACAAACTAGGTTTAGGGTAAAGGACATAACCTGAATGGTTTTTCAAACATTAAGTATGTTTTCTGAGCTTATTAAAGATAAAGGACATACTTTGTAATAAATGACATACATAAAGGACGAACTTTGTAATTTACTCAAAAAGAAATATATATTTTTTTATAAGGAGACGTATAACATAAGTGATTCTAGAGGATATAAGGAGACGTATAACATAAGTGATTCTAGAGTACATGTTACAAATGTGTGTTGCACAAAAGTGCACAAAGCAACACTAATTAAGTAAAGATATACAAATATTTGTGTTGAGTAAAAGCGCACAAAACAACACTAATTAATCTTTAAGTAAACAAAAGAACACAAAAGTTTATGTGATTAACTCTCCAACCGAAAATAAAAGTCTTTTATTTATTTATTTATTAATTTTTAAACAGTGAACTTCATGTATAAGGTTATCATACTCATCAATTCAGAGACTCATGTTTTACCTCACTCTGGCCAGATTATGTTCTCTTAACTGGGTCCACGCTGGGTTCAGAGTTTGGTTTTTTTGACCGTTCCCCAGGAAACCATACCACCGGTTGTCACTGGACAGTCATTGTGCCACCACAGGAGCAGAACTCTTTGGCATAACACACGATGGGACGAAAACCCGGGTGGGCTCGGGAATCAAACTGACAACCGCACACAAGGCTTAGTTCAAAGACTTCGTTGCATATATCCACCCCATATGACACAAATGGGAATTAAACTTGAGCCTCTATTGGTAAACCTAAGTCTCCTACCACTATGCCACAAATGAGAGATAGTTTACAGTTTTATATAGATTATAGATTACAACATAACATCCAAAGATAAATAGATTAAAGGTGTGTATCTAGTCCATCCTAACTTGATTCCTTCATAATCTTGACTATCAACCTGCAACGTGTATTAAAATAAAATCAACAAAAAGTTGGCGAGTATACAAGTTTGATTACATAGCATAATAGAATAAAAACTCTTATCCAACATAAACATTATAAAAAATCATTTCAGCCATGCTAGTTTACGCAGTCCAAGTGATAGCCCATAAATGTCGAGTACCAAACCCAAAGTTTAACGGGTGGCTAAAAAGATACCTAACAATACCCCTCGAGCACAAAATGGGGGTGGTGCATTACTCCTATAGCCTATGCATAGTACTACTAATTGTTAGGCGGAACTACACAGGGATTAAATGTTCACATAGCACTAAAGAGTCTCAAGAATCACAAGTTTCATGTTTCATGTTTAAATGAATAGAGTATGTTTCAAATAAGTTTCAAGTGTCAAGTGTTTCGATATAGAATGCATGTTGCATCCCAAAAGTGTTTAAAGCAAAAAGGGATTCGAGTATACTCACAATATTGCATATGGTTTCCGATTATCCAATGTGATGAAGTTGACGAGTTCAGAAGGTTGAATGTGTAAGGACTAAAGTTTGAGTATGTTTAGAGTCGAGATTCGGACTTAGATTCAAAGAATGACAAAGTAGGTATTAGGAAAATATTCATTATGGTATTAGCACTTGTCTTGACACTATAAAAATCCCTAAGGATTATATGTGATTTCATAGATTCAAGACCTATTAGAATCGTGACAAGGAACTACACACATAATGAGAACTTATTAACTTGGTAGTAGATTTATATAATCACTATCAAGGGTTCGGTTTATAATATACACATAATCATAATATATACATAATTAATAGTATATACATAATAATAATATAGTTAGTCACGTAGGAGGCGGGAGGTTAAACCTTCCACTTGGTTACCTCTTGGTGTCTTATGAGTTATGTATGAGGCGGGAGGTTAAACCTTCCACTTGGTTACCTCGATTGTTATGTTAATATATAAGTCATGTAAGAGGCGGGAGGTGAACCTTCCACTTAGGAACCTCATAAGTATGTTCAAGAAATAAAGATACAATTATACTAAACAAAACATCAAGTGATGTGTGGACTTGTAGGTAAGTTAGCCTATGCTAACCAAGTAGTCGCACCATCTTCAAGTTCAAGACTTGGCACCACTTGTGAGCTATTAAATCAATTAAAACAGAAAGTTTAGAGTGTTTAGACACTCTTATTAAGTGTAAAACAACCTTGGTTTGGCTTTACTAATCATACAATAGACTAGAAGCATAAGAACACAAGTTTGTTTGAAGTTAAGAAAGTTTCATACAAAACAGAAAGTTTATGGACATTTTCGGGGCACTTCCAGGTCTGATTTCTCCAAGGAGAGATCAAGGAATCATACCCCATGATTATACAAGCAAGTAGGAAAAAGAATCAAGTGATTTGGTTGAGAAATGAGCAAGTTATGCTCACTTTTGCATGCAAGGGTGAATCTGCCCGAATCTAAGCTTCTTGAAGGATTTGAGAGTGATTTTGGAGATGTTTGAGGGTTGAGCAAGAGTCTAAGGCCTTGGGGAAGGTGTTTACTTATAGGGGATGAGTTGGGGGTTGGTGTAGAGGTCAAATGGCTGCTAAAATGGTGTCTAAAAGTCCAAACCGTGTGTTTTGCGTTCATAGAAGTTGCTGTGCAGTTTTTTTTTTTTTTTTTTTTTTATTTTAATACTATGGATTAAAACAAGCACTTTTTATAAAAGGAACTTATGTTAAAACAATTTCTAAAAATTAATAAAAATTCTTTTGTATAAAAATTTATTAGAAAAATAAATTTTTCTAATAATTTTTTTCTTTGTATAGTTTTTCGGTTTCTTATAAAAATCTTGTGTTTAACCATCAACAATGTGATAAAAAATGTATTATCATTATGATTAACGCCTCGAAAAGTAAAATACAAATATGAAAATACGAGGCGTTACAGTCTCCCCTACTTTAGGAAATTTCGTCCCGAAATTTATTCAAGAGGTAGATTTTAAACGAATGACCCTTAAAGAGTGTAAGTATAAGAATAGCATAAGTGTTGTATAGATGAACGCAGTGTATTAAGAATGAAGTCTCGTCGTGAATAATCGGATATAATGCGTTGTGAGTTGTCTAAAGTTGTATTCGGTGTCATGTTACGTTCTGTGTTTTATCATACTTAGTAGTACACTCTATGGTTCTCATGAGCCAATCACTATAATCCCGTGTGCACCCGTGATTATATTGATCGTCGCATGATCTGCACAGCTTGTACTAGTTATGTATGAATTAGGATATACATAATAAAAATTTTAAGAGTGTGTATGTGTATAAAAATAAAGTATGTAAGCAAGTCCATGCTTAACTATGTATAGGACCCACGTAAACGAATCACTCGGATCACGCTCGCGTATGGGTACAAAGGTATGAATCACGAGTATGAATGAAAGTATGAGCATAAATATGATTATTCTCGTAAGTATGAGCATAGACATAAAACGTACGAGTAGTATGAATATATGTATAAGCATGAAACGTATGAATATAAGTATAAGCATAAAACGTATGAATATAAATATAAATACGAGCATAAGTCTAAAATGTATTGTTATGAGTACGAGCATGAGTGTGAGTACGACTACTAATGATTGCGTGTATAGTATTAATTGAAACGTGGCAAATTTAAGCATGTAAAACAATCATGAAAATTTATGATGTGAACAAATTATATTTGAAACACGTCATGTAATGGATCAATTTCAGGCTCAAAATTATCAGGTAGTGGGGGTAGTGTATCCAATTGCATACGAGCCGCTAACAGGCTTTCTAACTGTTGATTTCTTTCCGTTAGTTCTTGTACTTGTCGTAGTAATTCTTGGTTCTGATTGTTTAACCTAGCCATTTCAACTACCATTTGATCTGGATGTAGATCCATTTGAGGCACCATACTTGGGCCTGCTACATCAGTTGGTGGTAGTTGCTCTACTTCATTCATTAGTGCTAGGAAAGACTGTGGCACAAGTGAATCCGGTTCTAACTGTTCTTGGAGCATCATGCTTTCATCAAACAATTCATCTTGCGTCATTGGAGCCTCCTCGAAGACTAAGGGTGAGAGGCCTTGTGAGACGTTTGGTATTGGTGGTTGGGGTGGGTTAATTGGAATATATTCGTGTACGCATGGCGGAGGTGGTAACATATCAAAACGATAGAACGACTGTTGAGTAAACTGCGACAATGATTGTTGTAAATTTTGGGTGTATGTACTTTCTAAGACAAATGGAGCTTTCTCCGACTGAGATAGTTGAGTCGGTGCATGGCCAAGAGTAGGGGTTAGCTTAATATTGTTACAATTCACAATCCCAGGTGCCTTTGACGGAGATAATCCTTGGATAACCGGGTCACTTAAGGAACCTAAGGATTTTGCTATTCTTGTGACATAAGATCCTCCCATGAGACTTCTCAGGGAACCGGTTTGTTGACTAGAAAAATAAGCAGCAAGTTCGCGGTCAATATTGCAAGGAACTTGCTCAAAAATACTGTACAGATAGAAGACTTCGGTTGAACGAACCCTTTGTTGATAAATCTGGCGTCCAGTGATAGTGTTGGCTAAAACGTGGTGCATATACTGATAACGAGGATCCTTGAAGTTCATAGAATGATTGTAGCTGCACCATGTTTTTGATGTATGGTGTTGCCAATACTTTCTCATTCCCATATAGGAGAAGGAGGTTAATGCCCTCGTAAAAATGGGCTGATTAACTTCCTCATTGGTATAAATACCCAGACGAACTGCTAATTCTGATAATGACATGTTATGAGGTTGTCCACAAAGCCGAAAATGAATGGATACTTCGGTAAGGTTTTTATTAGGTTGGTAATAGAAAGTGGACAAGAATTCGTATACCAGTTCATCATATGATGGCTCTAAGATGTCGAAGAAGCGACGCCATGGTGTATTGTGTGGTAGTAGTCTTGCTAGTGAACCAGTGGGGTCAACCATTCCTATTTGATGCCAATCAATGCCGCTAATGGTAAAAACTTCAAGATTCTTGAGTTTCTGATACTTCTCACTAGTGGGTAGGTCAGCAAACCGGAGGAATGGGTGAGTTCCTGCTGCACTTGAGGATTCAGCATGTGCTATTGGGAAGTATGCCATTTGAGTATTGGGTTTAAGTGGTGAGTTTCTCCGGCGAGTGTGTGAGTGATATGTAGTTTAAGAAGGTGTTGTGGTGATGTGAGAAGGTAGAACGGTTTGGTTTTTATAGATCATGAAAATCTCATAAAGTCCGGAATACTGTATAACGAGCCGCAAAGGCGTTACCAAAAGTCTAGGTTCACATTGATCGATAAGGTGGAATCACGTGTTCGAATCAATTACCGAGAAATCAGGAGCCGGAAAGAAAAACGGCGACGATAAGTTTGAAAAAGGACGCAGTGATTAAAAAAAATATTTTAACAAATGATTTGTTGATGTTGAAAAGCGTCTTTGGTAAAATGATCGTATAATATCTATAAGATCTTATAATTATAAGAGAATGAAAGTCTTTAGTATGGGGATATAACGTGGGTGTGTGTTTTAGCGATTAAGTAGACTATGAAGTTTATGGGCAAGAGAATCATTTGACCGATTAAATTGATAGGTAGCATCTCGTAAGGTTTTGAAATTTGAGTATTAAAACGTTTTAAGACATGATTAAGAATTTCGTGCATATGAGTTGAGCGATCATAGGTTGCAGGATAGGAAGTATGCTTGGTGAAACAATGTACTTTGTATATGTACACGTATGTATTTTGAATAATGATAAATAATTTAGGTATAAAACATAATCGAGTTTTCATAATGAGATACGTTTTGGTAACGATCACCTAGGTAAGGGAATCACCCCTAACTCGTTGGTGAGGTCGTTTTACGAAAAGGGGAGTGGAGTTAATCGGCAAGGTAAGGAATTCACTCCTATCTCGATGATATATCTCCACTTATTGTTACAAGGAATATGAATTTAAATTATATGAAATCATGCATCTGTATAAGTGTATGAAAAAAACATTTTTGTATGATGTATTTGTGAGAAAAAAAAAATATCGAAAGTAAATTCGAGTTTGAAAGATTGCATCGTATAAAATAAGTAGTAGAGCACATGCTTGATTAAAATTTAGGATGGTTCCAAAACGGAACTTTGACTAACCAAAGTGGTCGAAAAGTCTTTCGAGTTTGAGGAACATGCTTTGGCCTAATAGGTGAAATACTCTTGCCGACAAGTCGGTTAACAGTATTTACCCTTCCAGTTACTACATGTCCCCAAATCAATTGAAATTTCGAGACTTGGCGGGATTAATGAAATTCAAGGAATGGAACTAGTCGACAAGTGCGGGTTTCACCCCTAAGTTGGCGATTTCGTATCCTGAGTGTGGTTGGTACTCGTCGGGTCAAATTTAATTTCGACACGTTGACGAGGGTCCACTAGAATTTGAAATGGAAATTACCATTAAGTTGTGGATTTCACTCCTAGCTTAATGGTGCAATTTCGTGTAAAAATAGTTTAAGGTAGAATGAGAGTCGTTTACCAAATTGTGGGTTTCACGCCTATTTTGGTAAACTCGTCTCGTTTGTATAATATGAGTGTTGTCGAATTTAGAATAATCGAGTACAATGTATGAAGAAAAGCGTATGTTGAAGATTAAACAAACAAGTATAAACATGTCAAGAATAGCACATAATTAATGGAATAATAAAACAATTATTAACAACATAAGGATGATAAGTAGATGACTTATAGTAAGAAGTAATGAAGTTATTGTACATGTGCTTATATGTAATCAAAATGGAAATTTCACAAACTAGGCACCTAGCTCGGTTGGCTAGGCGCGCGAAAGGGTGTGGCCTAGACCCGAGTTCAATTCCGGGGACGGCCGATTTCACCATTTTTTTTTACACTTGAGGTATGTATGGTTTAACTTATATATTGTTTAATATTAATTAATTGTACGGATAATGATTAAATGACATATGTTCAAAATAATAATAACAAGTATAAGAACATAAAACATCTTGAGAAAATAACACGTAAAGGCATTTCATGAATAGCATATAAGGTATAGAATACTAAAACAAGCATTTAACACATGATAAAACAAGTATTGATACATAAGAATAGCATGTCAGGTATTAACACATAAGAGACGTTTCAAAATTAGCACATAAGGATGTTCCATAAGAGCAGCATGTGAAGCAAGTATGGTCGAACTTGGTGCTTAACTATAGACTAGGTCGAAAGCATGGCAATTCTACCTAATTCCCTATAGTTATGGCTCTGGTACTAATCTGTCACACCCCAACCGATGGCGGAAACATCGGGATGAGACGAAGTGTGTATAGATTGCTCGAGACTTCATAACACTATGTGACAATATTTAATTAAATTCAAATTTCATTGTAAGTGCTAAACGGTTATACAACATTTAAAAATAGAAATAACAACATTGTTCAAATTACAACATAACATCCAAAGATAAATAGATTAAAGGTGTGTATCTAGTCCATCCTAACTTGATTCCTTCATAATCTTGACTATCAACCTGCAACGTGTATTAAAATAAAATCAACAAAAAGTTGGCGAGTATACAAGTTTGATTACATAGTATAATAGAATAAAAACTCTTATCCAACATAAACATTATAAAAAATCGTTTCAGCCATGCTAGTTTACGCAGTCCAAGTGATAGCCCATAAATGTCGAGTACCAAACCCAAAGTTTAATGGGTGGCTAAAAAGATACCTAACAATACCCCTCGAGCACAAAATGGGGGTGGTGCATTACTCCTATAGCCTATGCATAGTACTACTAATTGTTAGGCGGAACTACACAGGGATTAAACGTTCACATAGCACTAAAGAGTCTCAAGAATCACAAGTTTCATGTTTCATGTTTAAATGAATAGAGTATGTTTCAAATAAGTTTCAAGTGTTAAGTGTTTCGATATAGAATACATGTTGCATCCCAAAAGTGTTTAAAGCAAAAATGGATTCGAGTATACTCACAATATTGCATATGGTTTCCGATTATCCAATGTGATGAAGTTGACGAGTTCAGAAGGTTGAATGTGTAAGGACTAAAGTTTGAGTATGTTTAGAGTCGAGATTCGGACTTAGATTCAAAGAATGACAAAGTAGGTATTAGGAAAATATTCATTATGGTATTAGCACTTGTCTTGACACTATAAAAATCCCTAAGGATTATATGTGATTTCATAGATTCAAGACCTATTAGAATCGTGACAAGGAACTACACACATAATGAGAACTTATTAACTTAGTAGTAGATTTATATAATCACTATCAAGGGTTCGGTTTATAATATACACATAATCATAATATATACATAATTAATAGTATATAAATAATAATAATATAGTTAGTCACGTAGGAGGCGGGAGGTTAAACCTTCCACTTGGTTACCTCTTGGTGTCTTATGAGTTATGTATGAGGCGGGAGGTTAAACCTTCCACTTGGTTACCTCGATTGTTATGTTAATATATAAGTCATGTAAGAGGCGGGAGGTGAACCTTCCACTTGGGAACCTCATAAGTATGTTCAAGAAATAAAGATACAATTATACTAAACAAAACATCAAGTGATGTGTGGACTTGTAGGTAAGTTAGCCTATGCTAACCAAGTAGTCGCACCATCTTCAAGTTCAAGACTTGGCACCACTTGTGAGCTATTAACTCAATTAAAACAAAAAGTTTAGAGTGTTTAGACACTCTTATTAAGTGTAAAACAACCTTGGTTTGGCTTTACTAATCATACAATAGACTAGAAGCATAAGAACACAAGTTTGTTTGAAGTTAAGAAAGTTTCATACAAAACAGAAAGTTTATGGACATTTTCGGGGCACTTCCAGGTTTGATTTCTCCAAGGAGAGATCAAGGAATCATACCCCATGATTATACAAGCAAGTAGGAAAAAGAATCAAGTGATTTGGTTGAGAAATGAGCAAGTTATGCTCACTTTTGCATGCAAGGGTGAATCTGCCCGAATCTAAGCTTCTTGAAGGATTTGAGAGTGATTTTGGAGATGTTTGAGGGTTGAGCAAGAGTCTAAGGCCTTGGGGAAAGTGTTTACTTATAGGGGATGAGTTGGGGGTTGGTGTAGAGGTCAAATGGCTGCTAAAATGGTGTCTAAAAGTCCAAACCGTGTGTTTTGCGTTCATAGAAGTTGCTGACGTGAATAGTTCCCTGCGGGGTACTATTCACGTGCAGTTTTTTTTATTATTATTTTAATACTATGGATTAAAACAAGAACTTTTTATAAAAGGAACTTATGGTAAAACAATTTCTAAAAATTAATAAAAATTCTTTTGTATAAAAATTTATTAGAAAAATAAAATTTTCTAATAATTTTTTTCTTTGTATAGTTTTTCGGTTTCTTATAAAAATCTTGTGTTTAACCATCAACAATGTGATAAAAAATGTATTATCATTATGATTAACGCCTCGAAAAGTAAAATACAAATATGAAAATACGAGGCGTTACACATCACTTTCGCCTCGTACTCGGTGTCATGTTACGTGTCGCAATTGCCAAACATAACAGCACACTCATGATAGATTCACATAGATTAACCCAATAGATTCACATAGATTCTAATAGATTCCCATAGATTAGAGTTAACAACCTCATCACAAAACAACGAAATCCCGCATGGCACGTGCTACGAAGGTTCGGCAGCATGACGGAAGCACTTATATATAGGAAGTACCAGTGGCGTATCCACCATGCTTCAATCATGCCACGTCTGCCTCGTCATCGGTGTCATGCTTAGTTAACCATAACATTAGATTCCACCACATATAACATAGGTTTCTCATAGATTAACCAAGTAGATTCAACAACTTCAACCCGAGTCCATAAATTTAGTCCGATCGGATTGCCATTCGATTGGAAGGTCTTGTCCCGTTCACACTCTTGTAAAGTTTCTAAGTTTCTGGTGACGACACGGTACGTCTTGAGACAACGGTAAACACATCAATGTTCAGCCGGTCTGATTCAATGGGAATCACTTGTAACACCCCGTGTTTCGAAAGTCAAAGTCAAAGGAAGAAAAGATTGCTAATTGCGATCTGTCTCTCTTTGCTTAATCATTGATTGTACTCTTAATTTATAATCGATAATCTATTTTAACCGCTTTAGTTGTATTATGTGGAGTACATGTTAACAAATCACTATTTAATCACAATTTAATCGCTAATCGAGTTATCGCCAATCGCATCGCTACCACATCGCAACCCGAATTATGCGTTCTGGATATTGTTTTACGTGTGTGTGCTATTTATATGTTACTTGTGCATGTTTAATTATGATTTGTGGTGATTAATCGAAACGCAATCGCAACTCTATTGCATCGCAATCTAATCGTAGATGCTAAACGCAAGTTATTTATAGGGATTGTATGTTAGATATATTAGTTAGGTTATTGTGGGTAATACTATCGCATCGCTTACTCGAATCGCATCGCAACGATCAACGCACGAAATGAAAACGCGAAAACCAACTTGCTGGAGCCACTCGATCGAATGACCATTCGATCGAATGGTCATCCAAATGGATGACCTTGGATGACCATCCGATCGGATGGCCATCCGATCGGATGGCCATCCGATCTGACACCTTCGCGCACCTTTTTCCTCTTTTGGAAACCTTATAAATACCCTGTCACATCAACTTTCATTGATGTGACAACACCTTCTCCGATCAGCTCGCTCCAACCCACTTTTCTCTCGATTTCTCGCGATTCCGGTAAGTTTCTAGCTCAAACCTTGTACTTCCATGATCTACACACATTTCTTCATCCTTTTCACCTTTAAATCTTCACTTTTAACCATGAAATCGCCGGATTTGAGGTGTTCTAGGGTGATGTCATCATGGAGTTCTTATTAACTTCAAGTTTTGACCTCATTCCACCAAGAATAACTCAGATCTGAAGGATTTCCACATGATTAAACAATGTTTTCGCATAAAGCTAAACGTTTTCAAAGTTAAAAGGATTGAAAGACAGTTTCTTAAATTTCTTTCAACTCTTTTACACTCAATGCACTCAAAACCGTTAGAATCGGAGCTAGTTCAGGCCTTCTACTCGTTCTTTAGTGAAGTGTCGGTCCAAGACCCGATTCCTACCGAAGAGACCACCGATTTCGGGTTAAACATGAACCGCCATCACGAACAGTTAACTGAGCGGACTAGGGTGATTCCTGTTCGATTGGATAACTTGGGTCTTGGTGGAGTTTTCGTTGTTTAACACGATGTCATGCCGTCTCGATCAAACCGCAAACTTTCAAACTTAACAAATTCCAAAACAAACAAGTCACCGAGCGAGTTGCCATCCGATCAGATTACCACCCGATCGAACGGCAGTCCGCACGGGTGACAACTGAAACCTCCACACTTAAACATATTCAACGAAGGATAGTTTCCAACGAGCCGCCACCCGATCGGAAGGCCATCCGTTCGGATGACCATCCGTCCGGATGGCCTAAATTGTAGAAACCTCCTTCTTTTTATAAAATGCTACAACAAAAACTTCAAAGCCATCATACACAAACACATCCATCTCAAACGAGTGGTCACCGATCGGATGAACATCCGATCAGATTGCCATCCGATCGGATGACACTTCGACACATTTTCTCTTGCATCGTTTTACGTGCCACTTATCGATTACGCTGTCGTTCTGTAACTAGGCTGACTCTCTCTAGCGCTCCCTTCAATGCATCATCGCTGTGAGTATACTCGATCCCTTTTTGCTTAACGCACTTTTGGGTGTTACATACGTTACTTATTCTAAATCACATCGACACACAACGCAAACACTATTTATACGCTGACTGTTATTACATATTACGTTCTACTTGATGAATGCTTGTATGTTATATTAACACAGTGATTGTTGCCTGACGCCTTAGCAACGATAGTACTATTTGTTTGGACTCAGCACCTGTCGTGGACAGGGGTTGTTAAGGTTACATCTTCACGTGTCACAGTGGTGATATGTGTTACGCATTATACAACTCGCAGTCTAGTCTGTGCATATTTCATTGTCGATAACTTACTAGCTTCACACTATACTTGTTACATGCTGGTTATGCGTAAACGCTTTCGAACTCTACTATTATACTACTAAACTTGTATGCTCACATTTACACTATGTGTATTGACCTCTATTTTAACGTATGTGACAGGTGTTTAGGATGCTTCGCTGACTACTAAGTGAATCAAGACTAGGAAGAGTCTAGAAACGAACAATAACTTGAAATCTGAGTTGTCGGAACAGTTACTTGTTTTTGAGATATTTGGTCTATAATAACTTGTTTGCTTAATATGTTACGGTATGGGACGTAATGCTAAATATTCGGTAATAATAGTTGTTATGGATTTCTCATGAACAATCTGTTTCGCTCAGTGCCGCGCCCCGATGTTTCCGCCATCGGTTGGGGTGTGACAGATTTGTATCAGAACCATAACTATAGGGAATTAGGCAAGACTCGACCTAGTCTGGGTCGATGTCTTAGAAACGACCTAGTCTATAGTCTAAGTACCAACAGACCGACTTGTGCAAACCCAGTAGGGGTCTTGCACGAGTTTACTTGCTACTCTCGCTTACACTCGATGTACATCACACTCTTGCGCGAACATCGCATACTACCGCTTCGTGCAAGGTCAGTCTTTCCTAAGACTGGCAACTCGCACAATTTTCAAAATTCTTGTGTAAGGCGAGGTGATTAGGTCGAGAATAGGTGTGAAAGCCGTAAACTCTCGATTAAATCCCTCGCCTAACGCAACTTTTTACTACAAACACGAGGATTTGTGTTGAATCAGGAGTTAAATCCATACTTCGACGCAGATTTTCTCTATTTTCTATCACTTAATCAGGAATGCAGTGTTAAGTTAGGGGTGAAACCCGAACCTTGACGACACATTCTGCTCTATATTTTGGGTTTTACAAAACTCTCACCAAGGTCTCGACGGACTCCAACGACTTGAGATGCGCTGTTACCGGAAGGATGCGTGCCGTTTGCCCGGAATCGAGGCAAGAGCACAGTCCAGAAGGCCAAGTGCGTACATAGAGTCCTTGTGAATAGTCGAACCACCTTGGGCAGTCAAAGTCTAGCACACCCGAGACATTCTATTTCGGTTTTATGTGTTTCGATTCTGGATTCGCGCCCGCTAACTCTGTGATTTATCGCATTTATGTGGATTTTATGTGGTTTCAAATGTTATTTGCCGTTTTGAGATAAACAGTGCAGTGGCACTGATGGTTTGATTTCGCGCTCCACCAAAACACACACAACTCGCACCAACGCCAACAAATCGCTTATGGTTATTCGCAATCATTACTCGCTATTCGTAACCGCTATGCTAAATCGCTACACACTGCTATGAAGGATAGGTGAATACGTGCAAAATATGTGCTTAGGCTAGTTTATGTGCTTACGTGCTTATGTGCTTATGTGATTCTGTGGTTATGTGCCTGCGTAATTTTTATGAATTGATGTGTTCCTGAGCTTTATGGTGAATCGCTAGTCTACACTAGGCCCTAGTATAGTTAATGGTTAATCGAAATTGTGTTGAGTCCTATAGCGATGTCTGTTACAGACAATGTCGTCATCTGGATCACTCTCCTCCCGCGCTGCTAAACGCAAACTCGCTGACAAGCGACTCGCTTCCCTCGTCGCAAGTCAAGTCGTTAAAGTAATTCTGCAGATTGTGAGTGAGTTAAACGAAAACGCCAGTAAATCTTTGGAAGAATCCAGGACAGATTCTCCCAAAACAACTTTTAGCTTCAAGCAGTTCAAAGCCTGCGGTCCAAAAGAATTTACTAGTGAAGATGAGCCTACGGCCATGTTTCAATGGTTTGATTCTATCGAAGTCACCCTGCGCTAGAGTGGCTGTCCAGAAGACCTCCGTACTGTTAATGCTACCGGCGTCTTTCAATCTCGCGCTCTTGATTGGCGGACGGCTGAGAGAAACAAACGAAGGAACGATGCAGCTTTCGGATTGTCTTGGGATGAGTTGAAGAACATCATGATGCAAGAGTTCTGCCCTCCCCATGAACTCCAAAAGCTCGAGAATGAATTCTGGCACATTAAGCAGGATGGTGGAGATAACGCTGGTTTAACTGCTCGCTTCAAGCAGTTGAGTAACATCTGCCCTGGTCAAGTTACTACCCCTGAGATTACGATCAAGAAATACATTCGTGCTCTGCCGGATTGTGTTGCAGACTTTGTGCAAGATGCAAAGACGACAACTATTGAGGAAACCTACCTGCTCGTCGCTGAGATCATTGATAAGCGAGTCAGGTCTGGTTATTTCGATAAAGCTGCCAAGAGTCTTCATCAAGCAACCGCTGCTCCCACCCCTGAAACAACCGTCGCACCGCAATCTTCAAAGCCCTCACGACGCAAGAAGAAGAACAGCAACTCCAGCAACAAGAATAGTGCTGGCACAGCTCCCGTGCCATTGAACGCCATCTCAGCCCAACCGCAACCTCAATACCGTCAAGTAGCGGCTCCTGTGGCTAATGCACCGCCTGCCAAGCGTGCATACACTAGACCACACCCGCTCTGCCCTACTTGTACTTATCATCACCCGGTTGGTATCACATGCCAGTTCTGTGTTCACTGCAACATGTACGGCCACTTCACCGCTAAATGTCGTACCGGTCCACGTCAAGCTCCAGTTCCAGCTCAAGCTCCTACTCTACCAGCTCCGCAAGGTCAGCAAGCAGCTCCTGCACCCGCTGCTCACGCAAGAGCCTGCTTTGCGTGTGGTGATCCTAACCACTTTGCAAATGTCTGCCCCAACAGAGTGGTTAAGCAAGAGCCACAACAACAGCAGCAGCAACAACCAGCTCAGCAAGCAGCCCGTAGGTGAGTCTTCAACATCAACGCCCGTCAGGCTCAGGCAGACAACAACGTGGTTAATGGTACATTTCTCGTAAATGGTATATATGTTTCGTGTTTATTTGATACTGGAGCCAATAACTGTTTTGTGTCGTTCGAATTCGAAAGGCTCCTAAACCGTAAACGCGCTAAACTCCCATCGACATTCGACGTTGAAGTTGCCACTGGAAGAACCGTCACCGTCAGTTCTGTTCTGCGTGACTGTACCCTTGATCTCAACGGTCACGTTTTCCCGATAAACCTTATACCGATGCAACTCGGTAGCTTTGATGTCATAGTAGGTAAGGATTTCCTTCAGGAAAATCATGCTGAAATTGTTTGTTTCGACAAGATGATTCGTTTCTCACTCATGAATGGTGATCAGTTATGTGTCTATGGTGAAGTCGCTACGAAAAAGTTACAACTCATGTCGTGTGTCCAAGCTAGCAAGTATCTCCGCAAGGAATACCAAGCTTTCTTGACGCACATCGTAGTAGCGGAGAAGGAAAAGAAAGGAGTGAAAGACGTTCCTGTAACACCCCGTGTTCTCAAGGAGTCAAAGTCAAGGTCAAAGTCAACGACCGATCGCGCGACTTGACTTGTAATGACTGACTTTTATGTGTTTATTTTAGTTGTATTATGTGGAGTAATTGTCAATAATCGAAGTAATCGACGTGTGTTATTCGCTATTTAATCGACCTACGACTATGAACTATAGGCAGTAACAATGCGATAAAGTTAACTAAACGATAATCAACTATACTAATCAAATCGACATCCAATCGTAATACGAATCGCAACTCGAAATATGTGTTCTGGAAATTGTTTTACGTGTGTGTGTGTGCCATTTATGTGTTACCTGTGCATGTTTATTTATGTTTTGTGGTGATCAAATCGAAACACAATCGCAACTCAATCGAATCGAAATCTACTCGAATACGCGAATCGCAAGTTAAATGTAGGATGATTGTATGTTAGATATAGTAGTTGGGATTAAAAGTAATTTGATAAGCAACTCTATCGCATCGCTCGCTCGAATCGCATTGCAACGCACTACACGCGAATCAAAACGGCAAAACTCATCGCACCGAACACACAAACAAGGTGACTGATCGACCAGGCGACCAGCCGATCGATCAAGTATCCGCTCGATCGACCAGCTGTCCGATCGGGCCGCCAGCCGGCGTTGTGTCAATAACTCCGGTATCAATCTTCTTTGATTTTTCCTGCTCTTCTTTCTCCTTTTTCTCTTTCTCTTCTTCTTTCATTTTCTCGGTTGGAGTTCCCCACCATTTGTTTTGCCAATACTCATCCTCTTCTTTGTACTGCTGGATTATGGCTTCGATATCAAGCGTTTTGTCATCGATCGCAATATTTCCATATTCATCAAGATAACACTCTCTGTCAGGATCCCATCTATTTGCTCTCCTCGCTTCGAGATAGATACGAGATATTCTAATGATTTTGTTTTCAGCTATCATTTTTCTGTATCTATACTTCTGCTCTTCAGTTCTATCATCTTTCCACGGAATAGGTTCGTTGTTTTTCGCCATGAATGCGTAACCAACTGCATCTTCTTCCGGTAGAACCTCTTGACTCCAATCATACCCCTCATCATCGTAAATCACTGCAAGAGCTCTAGATTTTTCTTTGTTGTCTTCAACCTGCTTCAATCTAGGTGGCTCAGATTTATTCTGGTGATAAATTGCCTTCTTGTAATAATCATCTCTGAAAGGGTTCTCCGACTCATCAGCATAAGCGTTCCTGCATTCTCATTTGAAGTGACCTTTTTTCTTACATTTGAAGCACGTCACCTTGGATTTATCAAACCCCAGCTTGGTAGATGGACCACCAATTGTCTTTCTGCCGGTAATTTCCATGAAACGTTGTGCTCGACGAACAGCACTTGCCATAGCCCAACGAATATCGATCAGTTCCATTTCCTCAGGATCAATCTGATCATAATCTTCTTTCGTCAGATTGGTATTGCCTATCTTCCCAGCTACTAACCCTTCATACGATTCCAACACCGATGCTAAGAAGATCATCTGCTGTTTGGCCGACTCCTCATCAAAATTCTGAGCATTCTTCAAGTCTATTGCAATGTTGCATTGAAAACGATTCTTTGCATCAGAATGACTTGCAGATGATGAAGATCCACTGTGATAACCACTGTGACTTCCACTACTTTGACCACTTTGACTTTCTTTGCTTGCTGTGAATACATTCTCAGCAGAAAACGCAGTCTTGGGAGAAGTTGCTTTTGGTATCATGCTCTTTGGATAATACAAATCCAAATTCTGCTGGTAAGATAAATGATTGACTTTGTATGTCTTTTTCAACTCCAACTCATGACTCTCGAGTTTCTCAATCAGCAAATCTAATGTCAACTTTTCTGGTGCTTTGATGGTATTTTTTAGCATCAGTGCATAATATCTCCAATCCATCTCGTCGGGCAACGAATCGAACAATTTGTCGATAAGATCTTCTTCATGATATCTGATATCATGTCTTACTAATTCCAGCTTCAGATGACCAAATCTTTCTATCATTTTACAAACTGACTCGTTCTTTAAACACCCAAACATATCAAATCTTTCTTAAGTAGTTTCTTTTTGTTTTTCTTGATTTCTTCACTACCTATACATTTCTTTTCTAACTTTTCCCAAAGATCTTTTGCATTTGAATAATCGATCAAGGCAATAATGTCTTCCCGAACGGATTGAAATAACAATGCCACACACTTCTGTTCAGCTACAAACGAATCAATCTCCTCAGCTACTCTTAAAGTTTCACCATATTTGTTTCCATGTTCATAACCGTTTTTCAAACTCTTCCAGCTGGGAAATGCAAATGCCATCAACCAATCTTCAAACTTTCTTGACCACCGACTGTATTCCTCGATAGCCATTAGCTTTGGAGGTTTATTGAACGTTCCAAATGCACTTTCAGATTCCCAAGCTTCCTTTTTCTTCTCTTTTGGCGGGTAATCCTTGTTGTTGCTTGTAGATGTATCATCTCCCGAATTTCCAGCAAATGCGTACATGTCGCTAAACGGGTTCAAGAAAATGTCATCCATCTTGAGTGTACCTGCAAAATCAACAAAACACTTAGAAAATTTTTCAAAGTTTTGAAACACAGCAAGTTCGAGCGAAATCTGCTTTTGGAGTGCAATCACAAATTTGCAATTAGGAGTGGAATCACAAATTTGCAATTAGGAGTGGAATCACAAATTTGCAATTAGGAGTGGAATCACAAATTTTAAACTTCTGGGGCGGAATCAGAAGTTTGTGTCAATAAGAACGGAATCAGAATGTTGTATTTAATAGCGGAATCAGACTTCTATTTCGAGCGAAATCTAATTTTTAGTAATGAACTTTATGAGCGGAATTAACTTTTTAGGTTTTTAAGAGCGAAATCACCTAAGAAAGTTACGAGCGGAATCAGGTTATTATGTAATTTTTACCATTTTTACTCCGAATTTTAACCTGATTTTTTTCTAGGGTTTATTAACACTATGTTTTACATACAATACTCGAAAATCAGTCCATTCCGACCGTTGGAACTTGTTCAAAACTGAAAAATATAAGAAGAAGTGAGTAGAAGTGAGAAATTCTAGTAGAATCAAGCTGCTATGGTATGAACTCCTCGTCCTGAGCTCTGATACCACTTGTTGGACCGTTTGCGTGACCCTAAATGTCAGTAAAGCAGTTCATCTTTGAATACAAAGGCGGAATCGATGTATACAAAGTCATAACAACTTGTTTCCTCTTAATCTTTCTTTCTATTACTGATTTCAATCCTTTACACGTGTTTCTGATACAATTTTGACAGATTTTCGTCACCAACACTATGACCAGATTCTGCTCCAAAAGTTACAAATGAGATCGACACTCACCTATTTATAGTAGATCTGATTCCACTCCTACACACATGATACATCAAGAGCGGAATCACAGGAGCGGAATCAACAAGTTAACATCTAAGAGCGGAATCACCTAGATACCTATTTGGAGCGGAATTAACATCTAGACCTCTAGGAGCGGAATCACTAAATTACATGAAATCCTGATTCCACTCCAAATGACACAAGTGTCATTTGGGGCGGAATTACAATCTAAAATCACTATTTCATTTCCGAGCTCCAAATTAACGTATCTAAACCTAAGACTCAACTCAGACGTAGTCATCAGACATTCAATGTACCAACAGATCGACCAGCTCCTTTCCACTTCAGGTAACCCTATAAATACCCCTTGTCACTCTCAAACTTTCCACTTTTGGCAACTGACGTCCGACCAGCTCTCCTTGCTCATCTTTTCTCCGATTTCTTGCAATTCCTGTAAGATCTCGTCCTAAATCTTATACTTTCTTGATCTACACGCACTCCTACACCTTTCTATCTTTTGAATCTTAACTTTTAACCGTAAAATCACTAGATTTGAGGTGTTCTAGGATGATGTCATCATGTGTTCTTGAAGAACTTCATGTTTTGGCTTCAATCCACCAAGGACAACTTAGATCTAAAGGATTTCCACATAAATAAACAAAGATCTTGCATAGATCTAAACATATTCACTGTAAAGGGATTGAAAGATGACTTTTCAACTTTCTTTCGACTCTTTTACACTCAATGCCTTCAAAACGATAGAATCGGGACTTACACCGACCTACTACTCATTCTTGTGGTTGTGTGGGTTCAAGATCTGGATTCTATCCACGAGACTACCGATTTCGGGTTAAACATGGAACACCATCTCGAACAGTTAACTGGTTGGATTTGGGTGATTCTGGACCAATCAGGGGTACCAAGTATTGACGATGTTTCAGTTGCTTAATACGTTATCAAAATGTCTCGATAAAACGACAAACAATCAAAACGACCAAGTGAAAGACGAATAGGTCGACCAGGACAGAGTGCCGTCCGATCGGACTGCTGTACGATCGAACAGCCAATTTGAACGACTGGTCCATCCGAACGGCTAGCACCTTGGTCCCACACTTAACTTTCATTTTCAAACTTCGAAGGATGAACATTGAACAAAGTGCTGACCGATCGGATTATCATCCGAACGGGCTGCAACTCGACCATGTAATGATCAGACTTCAACACTTAAACAATTTTCAATATTGTCACACCCCGATATTTCCACGTATTACCGGTGGGCCCGGTGGGGAGTATCGTGACGTAGTTGATATCATCATAGTCAAACAACACAATATTTAAGTGCACAGCGGAAGCAAAAGATAGATTTATTTCAACCAAATAAATTGTAATATAAAGTATCACAATGTAGTTGAAACAGATCCACGGGCGGATCAAAATAAAGAGGAAAACTGTTCAACAGACTTTGACACCTAGAGCTTTGCGAGACTTGATTATTCATGTCTGGAGTATCCAGCCTATTACGTGTAGCACCTGCAGTTAACCTTTTTGGAAAATACGTCAGTTTACACTGGTAAATACAACTTAACTGACTCATTTTGAAAAGAGTTTTGAAAATTGATTTGGATGCACTCCGGCAAAAATATCTTTTATAACCTGGGACAATTATTAAATAATCATGTATACAGTTTTACTTATTTGTCGTCCATTAGGGCCGGTTTGTAGGACCGGTCTAGATTAATTGACACGCCACAGGTATAATGCCCACAAGGATTTATTCCTCTAAGTGGATTACCAGTTTTTACATAAGGCATCTGTCAGGTGTACGCCTACACCCCGTGCTTAGGTCGTGGCCATTGCTTTGAATGATGCCAAGGATATCCGGGACATGGTCATTTAACCCCCAAAGGCCATACACCAAATAATACATATTAAACGAGTTATGTAGATACATTAATCACAATCCGATTTAAATGATTACACACCCGACCAAGCGGTATTATTATAATACCGTATCCCAAGCCCGTATAGGGAAAATAAGTTAAGAGTATTTACCTGAGCAATGTATAAGTCAAATACAGCAAGTACAGATGGCTTTTACTGGGCTCCTAATCTGGAACAAATGTTTATAATAACCTATTAGAATCTTAACGGGTCTTTAATCAAGCTCAGACTTAGACCGGTTAGTTTTCGAAAGGAATACACGGCTCGAACGCATGATAAAGCGAAGACCGATTTAGAATGTGGTTTTGACCCGACAAGCTTGGATACTTGTTTAATATGGGTAACTTAAACACATTCTGGATTTGGAGTTGAAAATGATATGGTTTGACCCGTTTCGGCTAGTATGTGCAAACTAGTCACATAAGCCGATCCGAACGTGACAAGTGCGTAACGAGTAACCAAATGAGTCATATACAAGTTCCCTGAGTTAATATGCCTTAATTATGTTGTGACATCAGCAAGATATCTTTTATCATGCCCAAAATGAATTAAAACTCAAACTATGCCCCGTAGGGGTATTTTGGTCATTTAAAAGGTTATAAAAGAGTTTAATTTGTAATCTGAGTTACAAGTCTGATTTATTTAGAAAATATACTTAATTTACTAAGTTATATCAGTAGGGTATGACCTATGTGTGAAATTTATCATTTAAAACCAAACTATGCACCTTAGGGGTATTTCAGTAATTTCACTTAGGCTTAAAAGGTCAAAACTGGAAACCTGAGTTTAAAAACTTTTACTTACTATTAATATATATAAATATACTAAAAATATCAGTAGGTATCAACCTTATATGTTTAAAATAGTTTTAGTACATACTATGTGTTAAAAACGCTTAAAAAGGAGATTTGGAGCCATTTCCGGGTTTTCAAAAGAAAGCTGATATTTTTATAATTCCAGAAGGCTCAAAATATTTTATTTATCAGATAAAATCAGTAGCAAAAGGTTTGGGATCAAAATAATTTGTAAAACTCATTTTATAGCCCAAAAGGGCAAAACCGACAATTACCGAATCAAGCTTAGAGACCTATGTTATGCTCAGCCAAAAATTAAATAAAAATCATTAATAATCTCAAAATATTATTTTATATCAGCGGGTAAAAATTTTGGTATTAAAAATCGGGTTTAGATAGGCTATATGCTAATTACGCCGTTTATTTAATAAAAAGCTTTCTAATTACGCTAATGAGCATAACTCTTAATCTAGACCTCAAACTGATGTCAAATTTTAGGTGCAGGTTTATAAATCAGTAACTAAGGTTTCTGCTCTTTTACTTTTTCAAAAATCACGTTTTATAGTCAAAAGGGCATAATAGTCAACATTTAAGCACCTAACGGAAACATGCATATGAATCGGATAACTAATGAACCAAGTTGTATACTCTCAGAGAGTTATACTTATATGAAACCTGGTCCAAATAAAGCTCTAAGGCATTTCTAAAACATGCATAAACGGGTCAGAACTGAAAGTCAAAGCAAAAGTCAAATTATGCGATTTTCGGTTCCGATCCGAGTCTAAACTGAAAATTGCCGGGTTTAACATGTTTAGACATGTTCTTACATTAATTACCAAGTTATATTAGTGATCAAATAGGTTGCATGTCGCCTACATTGCTAATTATGCATTAATTTGAAAATAAGTATTCTGTTGACTTTTTAATAACAAGTTTGACCCGACAATTGACCTAGTTAGAGTGGGAATCAGAGAATACCCTTCTAAGGGTTTATTACCCACATAAATACCTACTTATAGGTATTTTTAATTCGAGATTTGACTGAACAAATTTTAATTAATCTCGAAGTCAAACTTTAATTACAACGGTTTGACTTTTAACTAAATAACCAAGCTAAACTGAATTAGGAAGGGTTAAGGACACTTACAATAGTCCTAAGTATGATTAGGGATCACTAGGAAGCTTATTGCTGATCAGGAGAGCTCCAGAAATGAATGTTGCAAATGAGTGAACAAAGTTGCAACCAAAGTGGGTTCTTATATATGCATTTTGATCTCATAAGATGATGCCAAAGAGGTCTATGAGTGCTTCCAGATCAAGACAAGTGCCCCTATTGCATGTTAAACCATTGGAGAGGCCTCTGGTATAAGAAAACAACCATTTTAAGTCGGTTACAGACCTGCAACTGGCAGCTGTTCGCACTTGTCTGGTACTGGGCGGATCAGGAGGCCCGCGTAAGATACCACCTATGTCTTACGCGGCCGGTATAGCCCTTCATAACCTGCCAAACAAGTTTCCAAGTTTGCATTTTTGGTCCTTGGTCCTTTCAAACGTGGTTTTAACTTCTTTTCTTGCAATTTCACCCCCTTAACCTGACTTTTAAGGACTCCATGAGGTAGCCAAACATTCTTGAGTCCTTGATTAACTTTGTGCTTACCCGAAAAGTCACAAATTTCAATGTTGACGCTTTTAACCCCTGGTATACGAATATTGTCATAACTTTCTCATACGATATCGAAACTTGGTGAAATTTTTACCACATATTCTAGTGAGTATAATTTATCGTTACAAAGCTTCGGGTTTGCTAAAAGGTCACTCAGAGGTATACTTTAAACATGTTGACACATTTAACCCCTGTAGTTTGTAATTCCTCACTTTCTTTCACGATTAGCTTCGTATGGTCCATGATTTATTCGTTTGAAGGTATAAACATCATGTAGGGCTATTTTAAAATATATTTATCCCTTGTTGACACTTTGGACCCTTATATTCACATACTTTCTCTGTTTGTCAACTTTAGTCCCTCTAAAGTACTTTTTCACATATTCAAAGCTTATGACACGTGTCAATATATTATAGGTCATGAAATTACGAGGTGTTACATCCTCACCCCCTTAAAAGAAATCTCGACCTCGAGATTTACTGAAACAAATGAGGGTGCTTTTCTTTCATGGTAGACTCCACCTCCCATGTGTACTCGGGACCTCTGCGGGCATCCCATTTGACCTTTACAATAGGTACATGTTTCCTTCGAAGCTTCTTTACCTGTCGATCCTCAATCGACAATGGTTTTTCCACAAACTTCAAGCTCTCATCTATATGCACATCTGTATGAGGTATGACTAGCGAGTCATCAGCTAGACATTTCTTCAGATTGCAGATGTGAAAGACATTGTGAATACCACAGAGCTCTTCAGGCAAGTTCAACTTATAAGCCACTGACCCAACACATTCGATAACCTCAAATGGTCCTATATACCTTGGGCTTAAGTTACCCTTCTTTCCAAATCGCATCACCCCCTTCCAGGGTGATACCTTAAGCAAAACTTTATCACCAACTTCGAACTTCAGAGGTTTACGCTTTAAATTTGCGTAGCTTTTCTGCCTATCCCTGGCAGCTTTCAGGCGGTCACGGATCTGGACAATCTTGTCCGATGTTTCAAAAACTATGTCAGGTCCTGACAACTGAACTTCTCCTACTTCCGCCCAACAAATAGGCGTTCTGCATTTTCTACCATATAACGCCTCAAAAGGTGCAGCCTTGATACTTGTATGGTAGCTATTGTTATAGGAGAACTCGATCAATGGCAGGTGGTTATCCCAACTGCCACCTAAATCAATCACACATGCACGAAGCATGTCTTCCAAGGTTTGGATGGTACGCTCATTCTGCCCATCCGGTGCCTTTCTGCATGAGCACACAGCCCATTCCGGTGTGTGATGCATCACAATATACTACAAATTCATCAATTCCATCAGGTAACGTCAATACAGGAGCGTTGCTCAACTTCTGCTTCAAAATATCAAAGACTCTTGCTGCTTAGGCCCCCAGTCAAACTTTCTTTTCTTGCGGGTGAGTAAAGTCAGGGGTGCTGCAATTCTTGAGAAGTTTTCAATAAATCTCATGTAGTATCCTGCCAGTCCTAGAAAACTGTGAATCTCCGTAGGCGTCTTCGGCTTTTTCCAGTTCATAACTGCTTCAACCTTAGCGGGATCTACTTGGATACCACGCTCACTAACAACATGTCCAAGGAATTGGACTTCTCGAAGCCAAAATTCACACTTCGAAAATTTGGCGTAGAGTTTCTCATGATGTTGAAGTTTGAGAATACAGCGAAGGTGCTTCTCATGGTCAGCTTGGTTTTTCGAGTAGATGAGGATGTCGTCAATGAAGACGATGACAAATTTGTCTAAGTAGGGCTTGCAGACGCGATTCATGAGATCCATGAACGCGGCAGGAGCATTAGTGAGCCCAAAAGGCATCACTAGGAACTCGTAATGACCATAACGAGTCCTAAATGTTGTCTTGTGTACATCTTCATCTTTGACCTTCAACTGATGATAGCCTAACCTCAAATCGATCTTAGAGAAGTAGCTTGCCCCTTGTAATTAATCGAACAGATCATTGATCCTGGGCAAAGGATACCTATTCTTGATAGTGACTTTATTAAGCTCACGGTAATCGATGCACAGACGCATCGATCCATCCTTCTTCTTGACAAACAAGATTGGCGCTCCCCAAGGAGACGGACTAGGTCTAATGAAACCTTTGGCTAGCAGATCATCTAACTGCGTCCTCAACTCCTTCATCTCTGTTGGTGCCAACCTATAAGGTGCTCTAGCAACAGGTGCTGCTCCAGGGATGATGTCAATTCAGAATTCCACTTGCCTATCTGGTGGTAAACCAGGTAGTTCTTCAGGGAAAACTTCAGGATATTCTGAAATGATGGGGATGTCTTCTATCTTAGGTTTCGGCTTATCTATAGTAACTTGTGCCATATAAATGACACAACCCTTCTTCAAACATCTAGATGCCTTGAGCAAAGACACTTACTCAGGCAGTCCATACTGGGTATCTCCCTGAATGGTAAGTGGCTCACCAGTCGGAGTCTTGATCACCACTTGCTTCTTATTGCAGACGATCTGGGCCTGGTTTTGAGATAACCAGTCCATGCCTAATACGATGTCGAAACCTGCTAACTTCATAGGAAGTAGGGACAAAGGAAAGGAGTGGTTCCTAATGGATATGTGTAGCAACTCTCACTAAAAGTCCTATTTATTATTTTAATTAGTCTAATAGGAAACCCAAATTGAGAAACCCAAGTGATTCTGCAGAAACCCTAAGATTTCCAGAACAATCAGAATCAGGATTAGGGCCCCTAAAACTCAGGGGGGGTATTTTCTAGTTACGATTATCTACAAAATAAGCTGTCAAATTCGAATTTATCCATTTTGTCGACTCAGCTAGGCTAGTCCCACGCGTGGCAACACTATAAGATTGAGGTGTCCCTTACGGACCGTAAGGGAGAATGCTTACGGTCCGTAAGCGGTTCAAAATCGGTGTATAAATACAGAACATTGGCACTCGATTTCTGGCTCTGAAACGTCGTAGAAATTCCAATTCTACGCTGAGTTATAGTCGAAATACTACAATTAACACACACGATCACTAATTAATGCTAGGATACAGGGTATTAATTCGATCGCTATTACGATTCAATGTCCGATCGATTGAAACTATCCGATAGATGTTTAAGTGCTGCTCAAATTGGGTTTATACTTTGTCATTTGTCGTGATTTCGACAGGATGTTTGAGTGCTGTCCAAAATCGGGCTATACTCTGTCATTCGTTGTGAATCCGCTGGATGTTTAAGTATCGCACTTTGTCATTTGTTGTGAGGGTTTGATCTCGTGAGTTATCGTAAAAGCTGTATTAAGTTACTTACCTAGTTTCGTGTGCTTATTAAGCTTATCAGTAGGCTAAACTCTACCTCATACCAAAGTAGATGCTAATTCTCAGAAGAGTTAGAATCAGGAAGCTTGTTAAATCAAGGTGAGTTCACAGACTTTCTACAAGGCACGGCCATCCTCAGTAGGTAGGATGCCACTCCACTAATCTTCGCACACATGTCTGGGAGACCGCGATACATACGAATTCTCCAGAGTGCAGAATAACGTACGTTCGTCCTGGGTAGGACAACAAAACAAAACTTCGGGATAATCCTACGGGCTAGTAAGCCAGAGAACTGAAACCGTGAATTCACTCAACTTTGTTGTTGACTCGTTGTTACATGCCTTGCAGGTCGTTAGATCCCTAGCTTAAGGAGCTTGCACGAGGAGGCGTGGTCGTTGTGGGAAAACATTTCAATTAATATTAAACTTATGTTTTGTGCTTCCGCTGTAAACTCAAACTATGTTTTAACACCAATTGTATTGTGTTGGATTTTATAAATATAAATTACTTACATGCTTTGTTCAATATGATTGGTGGCTATGATCCTGGGCATGTGACGCCTCTAAGGCGGGGTGGGGTTTTTGGAGGGTGTGACAATATGAAACATCCATCTAATATGGTTGAGGCGGTTTCTAGGGTGCCATCTGCTAATTCCACCTCATATTTCACACTTAAGGTCTTAACAGGTAAATTCAGCAACTTACAAAACTTATTATCTACAAATGATTTATCAGCTCCTGAATCAAACAAAACTCTTGCATAGACATCATTTATGAGGAAGGTACCTGTGATCACATTACCGTCCTGGACAGCTTCCTTTGCATCCATCCTGAAGACCCTAGCATTGGTCTTCTTGACCTCTTCAGGCTTCTTGGCGTATTTAGGGCAATTGGTTTTAATGTGCCCTTTCTCATTTCAGTTGTAGCATGTGGCATCCTTAATCTTCTTGCAATCAACAGTCTTGTGCTCTTTAGATTTGCACAGTCCACATGCAGGTGATCCCGACTTAGACTTGGACTCAAGTCTGCACTTTCCAAAGTGGCGTTTTTGGCAAGTCTTGCACTTTGGCTTTTCCTCAGTTTGTTGGCTACCCTTGTTGGATCCAGACTTCTTCCTGGAGTCATTGCTACCTTTATGCTTCTTTTCAGATCTTCGTGAGTTATCATCCTCACGCTTTCTCTTGCCTTCTTCCGAATTCCTGAGTGATCTTAACCTGACTGCGTCCAAGGTAAGAGACAGAGATAGATCAGCTGCTGATCTGAAGGTAGCAGGTCTGGATGCCTTAACACTGGCTTTAATTTCTGGGGCTAAACCCCCGATGAAGCGAGCAATCCTTTTGGGTTCCGGGGTTACTAGATACGGAACCAGCCTAGATAGGGTATTGAAACTGGTGAGGTAAGCCTGGCAATCTAAATTCTTCATCACCAACGATAAGAAATCTGATTCAATTCTTTCGAAATCATGCTGCGGAAAATAATTCTCCTTAATGAGAGCTACGAACTGATCCCATGACAAGTTGTAGAGCGGTATCTTTCCAGCAGCCTGAATGAGAGACTTCCACCATGCCAGTGCTTCTCCCTTGAACGATTGGGATACATATTTCACTACATCCCTTTCAGCACAACCGCTGATGTCAACTACCGTGTCCATCTCATCCAACCAGGTCATACAATCTATTGCTCCCTTCTCCCCAGTAAAATCTCGGGGTTTGCAGGAAACAAAGTACTTGTAGGTACAGGACTTGGTGCGTGGTTTATCATCAAATACTATCCTTTTAGATGGAACACTGTTTTGATTAGATGAATGTCGATCATCATCTTTCTTTGGTTCCTCTTTCTTAGAGGGTGGCTTGCTGTGAGCCTCAGAATGCGTTTTAGGCTTGGAATGTGGTGCGGATTGGGTCCTACTTCGAGTCCCGCTCGACTCACTATACTGCCTATTTATTGCTTTGGTAACAGCATTGTCTAATAATGCTTACAGCTCCGTGCCAGTCACAAGTATCTTAGTATTTTCAGGGTTTTCCACTGAATGACTGTTTACCTCTTCTGACTTAGCCATGTAGCTTTAATTGCTACATAAAGAAAATAAGGACAAAGTTTATTTAGAAGCCGAAACAGTACTATCGTTCTTGACGATTTATTAACTATGGTTTTTAAATAGCCAATTTTAGTTAATTAGTTAAATATATAATTATTCAGGAGTTTTATCATAATCCTAAATTATAAATTAATAATAGCACAATAGGCCTAGTCACGTAGACAATTTAGATTATAAGCCTAGATTTTATGGAATCGAGGTATTAAGGTTTGAATCAAAGTTCATTACCTTTTCTTGACAGGGAGTTGTAGGCCACCACTGTCTTTAGTCTCAGAGGACGTTAATTATAGCCCGTGGGCACTTCATCCTTAAGGGATGATTATTTTAAGTAGGAGAGATTGGAATAGCCCAATTTAAGGATGACTTATGTGATTTTATCGAATCACATTTTGCCAATAATGTTAACATGTTTGCAGATGTTAACAGAGATTTGAATCTTTTTAAAACAGGTTTTACCATATTGGCCAGGTCTTATAATGACATACAAGCTAGGTTTTACCCTTTTTAAGATTCTTATTTATTATCTAACGCAGATCAATCCTAAAATGAATGGTTAATATGGATCTGAACCTAATTATGGAACTACCATCTTGGCCCTGTCTTAGGATGACATGTGGCTAGGTCTGATCCTTTTTAGATTTTGCCATTTTAATTATAATGGTAGATCTTTTAGTAGGAAATGTTATTACTTATTTTACATTTTGTTTATGCATATAATATAAAATGAAAATTTAAATCTAACCATTCACCACATAAATTTAAAAATACGAGTCTGCCATAAACGGGACTTCTACAAAATAACACGCCCACGCAGGAGCTTAAACAACAACATACCCACGCAGGGGTCAAATAGAAAAACAGGCCCACGCAGGGGCTTAACAAACAAAACATACCCACGCAGGGGTTAAAACAAAGACATGCCCATGCAGGGGCAAAATACAAGAAGATATACCTACGCAGGGGTTAAAACAAAAAGACAGGCCCACGCAGGGGCTCAACCGAAAGTAAGGAAATACAACCAACAATTGAAGGATTCAATGGTCCTTCTTGCTTTTTCCTTTTATTAAACCTGCTAATCCTTTAAAGAAGCCTTGCCATTCCCTGCGATCCCTGTGAACCTGACGCTCAACGTGGTCCAATCTTTGAAGAATTTCTTCTCGCTCAGGCGGGGAAAACTGTGGTAGCTGCGACTGCGGTTGATGCTGCTGCGGAGGTCGGAGTGGCGGCGGTTGCTGGTACCCATATGATGGGTACCCAACTCCCCAAGGAGTTCCGTATGGCCCTTCGGGGTTGAGAGCGTTGTAGTTCGCTGCCACCAAATACGGGTCAACCTCAGCATAATTATAGTGGCTGTGGGTAGGCAGCTCGAAGGGATTATATGTCGTTGGGCCAGTGTACGTGGGAATTGGGTTGTCAAAGCCCAATGGTGGTGGCATGGCATGTGCAGAGTTCACTTCCGGGTTTGGGTTTGAAGGTCCCCTAAACTGCTGGTCTTCTCTGAGCGGCGGATAATGGCTGCTACTAGATGGTTGGGGGTGCTGATATGCACTCCTCTACCTTGCGCAGACATCCGTGCGTTCGTTCTCCTTCGCCTCGGTGGCTCAGGAGGCTGTTGCTGAGGTGGTGGTGGTGGCGTGGTAACTGCCACAAAAGGTGAACCCTCAGAAGGATCCTGCTATTGTTGCTGCTGCTGCTGGGACGACGAATGATAAAAAGGCGTGAAATACCACTCAAATTGGTTGAATCTGGCTTGATAACTATCAGGATCACGGTAAGGTGATCCATGAAACGATGATCCATCTGAGATTTCAATAGGATGTGTGGGGGTACCGGATGGTGGTTCAGTAGGGTCAGTATCCTCATCCATCTCCATGGCGTGATCTCCGGAAAAGTGATCTTCGGGTCCCAATGGGTTAACACCCATTGGTTCGTCGAGGTAATTTGTCGGGTTGAACCGGCTTCAGAAGATTTGGGATGGGTTATCAAAGGAATGGTGTGAGTTGGACCGCTCGAGAGGTATAAAGGAAGGTTGTGGGTTCTCGGGCTCGTTCTCGGAATGGGGCCCAAAAGAGTGTAGGTAAGAAGGTGACGAAGTTAACGAGACAGACCGTCTCGCTGGCTGCAGGTGCGACCTCCAGCTTCCCTGTGGATTTGTGCTAATAGCAACGGGTGAAGTTCGCCTTTGGGAAGGCCCGACCTCCTAGTCGTGGCTTCCAACAGGTGCCTTTCCTTTTCCTCTTCCTCTGAAAAATCTTGGCGGCATATTTAGTCCTGTCAACATAATATAAGATAACAACAAAGAATAATATAAAAGACAAAATAAAACAAAATTGAGATTTGTCCTATGTTCTTTGTCTAGACTCGAAATTTTGAGGAATGCGCAATTGTGTAACTGAGATTAAACACAAAAGGCTAGTGTTTAATTCACTCAGTGTTGGCTCTGATACCAACCTGTCACACCCCGATATTTCCATGTATTACCGGTGGGCCCGGTGGGGAGTATCGTGACGTAGTTGATATCATCATAGTCAAACAACACAATATTTAAGTGCACAGTGGAAGCAAAAGATAGATTTATTTCAACCAAATAAATTGTAATATAAAGTATCACAATGTAGTTGAAACAGATCCACAGGCGGATCAAAATAAAGAGGAAAACTGTTCAACAAACTTTGACACCTAGAGCTTTGCGAGACTTGATTATTGATGTCTGGAGTATCCAGCCTATTACGTGTAGCACCTGCACTTAACCTTTTTGGAAAATACGTCAGTTTACACTGGTAAATACAACTTAACTGACTCATTTTGAAATAGTTTTGAAAATTGATTTGGATGCACTCCGGCAAAAATATCTTTTATAACTTCGGACAATTATTAAATAATCATGTATACAGTTTTACTTATTTGTCGTCCATTAGGGCCGGTTTGTAGGACCGGTCTAGATTAATTGACAAGCCACAGGTATAATGCCCACAAGGATTTATTCCTCTAAGTGGATTACCAGTTTTTACATAAGGCGTCTGTCAGGTGTACGCCTACACCCTGTGCTTAGGTCGTGGCCATTGCTTTGAATGATGCCAAGGATATCCGGGACATGGTCATTTAACCCCCAAAGGCCATACACCAAATAATACATATTAAACGAGTTATGTAGATACATTAATCACAATCCGATTTAAATGATTACACACCCGACCAAGGGGTATTATTATAATACCGTATCCCAAGCCCGTATAGGGAAAATAAGTTAAGAGTATTTACCTGAGCAATGTATAAGTCAAATACAGCAAGTACAGATGGCTTTTACTGAGCTCCTAATCGGCTCGAACGCATGATAAAGCGAAGACCGATTTAGAATGTGGTTTTGACCCGACAAGCTTGGATACTTGTTTAATATGGGTAACTTAAACACATTCTGGATTTGGAGTTGAAAATGATATAGTTTGACCCGTTTCGGCTAGTATGTGCAAACTAGTCACATAAGCCGATCCGAACGCGACAAGTGCGTAACGAGTAACCAAATGAGTCATATACAAGTTCCCTGAGTTAATATTCCTTAATTATGTTGTGACATCAGCAAGATATCTTTTATCATGCCCAAAGTGAATTTAAACTCAAACTATGCCCCGTAGGGGTATTTTGGTCATTTAAAAGGTTATAAAAGAGTTTAATTTGTAATCTGAGTTACAGGTCTGATTTATTTAGAAAATATACTTAATTTACTAAGTTATATCAGTAGGGTATGACCTATTTGTGAAATTTATCATTTAAAACCAAACTATGCACCTTAGGGGTACTTCGGTAATTTCACTTAGGCTTAAAAGGTCAAAACTGGAAACCTGAGTTTAAAAACTTTTACTTACTATTAATATATATAAATATACTAAAAATATCAGTAGGTATCAACCTTATATGTTTAAAATAGTTTTAGTATATACTATGCGTTAAAAACGCTTAAAAAGGCGATTTGGAGCCATTTCCGGGTTTTCAAAAGAAAGCTGATATTTTTATAATTCCAGAAGGCTCAAAATATTTTATTTATCAGATAAAATTACCAGCAAAAGGTTTGGGATCAAAAGAATTTGTAAAACTCATTTTATAGCCCAAAAGGGCAAAACCGACAATTACCGAATCAAGCTTAGAGACCTATGTTATGCTCAGCCAAAAATTAAATAAAAATCTTTAATAATCTCAAAATATTATTTTATATCATTGGATAAAAAGTTTGGTAGCAAAAATCGGGTTTAGATAGGCTATATGCTTATTACGCCGTTTATTTATTAAAAAGCTTTCTAATTACGCTAATGAGCATAACTCTTAATCTAGACCTCAAACTGATGTCAAATTTTAGGTGCAAGTTTATAAATCAGTAACTAAGGTTTCTACTCTTTTACTTTTTCAAAAATCACGTTTTATAGTCAAAAGGGCATAATAGTCAACATTTAAGCACTTAACAGAAACATGCATATGAATCGGATAACTAATGAACCAAGTTGTATAATCTCAGAGAGTTATACTTATATGAAACCTGGTCCAAATAAAGCTCTAAGGCATTTCTAAAACATGAATAAACGGGTCAGAACTGAAAGTCAAAGCAAAAGTCAAATTATGCGCTTTTCGGTTCCGATCCGAGTCTAAACTGAAAATTGTCGGGTTGAACATGTTTAGACATGTTCTTACATTAATTACCAAGTTATATTAGTGATCAAACAGGTTGCATGTCTACTACGTTGCTAATTATGCATTAATTTGAAAATAAGCATTCTGCAGACTTTTTAATAACAAGTTTGACCCGACAATTGACCTAGTTAGAGTCGGAATCAGAGAATACCCTTCTAAGGGTTTATTACCCACATAAATACCTACTTATAGGTACTTTTAATTCGAGATTTGACTGAACAAATTTTAATTAATCTCGAAGTCAAACTTTAATTACGACGGTTTGACTTTTAACTAAATAACCAAGCTAAACTGAATTAGGAAGGGTTAAGGACACTTACAATAGTCCTAAGTATGATTAGGGATCACTAGGAAGCTTGTTGCTGATCAGGAGAGCTCCAGAAATGAATGTTACAAATGAGTGAACAAAGTTGCAACCAAAGTGGGTTCTTATATATGCATTTTGATCTCATAAGATGATGCCAAAGAGGTCAATGAGTGCTTCCAGATCAAGACAAGTGCCCCTATTGCATGTTAAACCATTGGAGAGGCCTCTGGTATAAGAAAACAACCATTTTAAGTCGGTTACAGACCTGCAACTGGCAGCTGTTCGCACTTGTCTGGTACTGGGCGGATCAGGAGGCCCGCGTAAGATACCACCTATGTCTTACGCGGCCGGTATGGCCCTTCATAACCTGCCAAACAAGTTTCCAAGTTTGCATTTTTGGTCCTTGGTCCTTTCAAACGTGGTTTTAACTTCTTTTCTTGCAATTTCACCCCTTTAACCTGACTTTTAAGGACTCCATGAGGTAGCCAAACATTCTTGAGTCCTTGATTAACTTTGTGCTTACCCGAAAAGTCACAAATTTCAATGTTGACGCTTTTAACCCCTGGTATACGAATATTGTCATAACTTTCTCATACGATATCGAAACTTGGTGAAATTTTTACCACATATTCTAGTGAGTATAATTTATCGTTACAAAGCTTCGGGTTTGCTAAAAGGTCACTCAGAGGTATACTATAAACATGTTGACACATTTAACCCCTGTAGTTTGTAATTCCTCACTTTCTTTCACGATTAGCTTCGTATGGTCCATGATTTATTCGTTTGAAGGTATAAACATCATGTAGGGCTATTTTAAAATATATTTATCCCTTGTTGACACTTTGGACCCTTATATTCACATACTTTCTCTGTTTGTCAACTTTAGTCCCTCTAAAGTACTTTTTCACATATTCAAAGCTTATGACACGTGTCAATATATTATAGGTCATGATTTTACGAGGTGTTACAAATATGTTCCCAATGCACAAGGGATGCCACCCGATCGAACCACCGTCTGATCGAGTGACAACCTACTATGAACTTGTTTTCACTAAGTAACCACGCCATTCGAGTCGCCGTCCTATCGAACGACCGTTCGATCGACCGACCTGAAAGGTAGAGAAACTTCTATGTTTTCAAAATACTACAACGAAAACTTCAAAAGTCAAGCCATCATACACAAACACATCTATGCCGAACATGTCAACCGACCGAGTGGCCGTCTGAACGGACAACCACCCGGACGGACTAATACTCACACGAATGGCTGACCGGCCGGATTGCCATCCGACCGGGTCACCATTCTGCACTTGGTAACTTTCTCGTTTTATGCGCCGCTTATCATTTATGCTATCGTTAATTGTTCAAGCTAATCTTACTCTACGCGCTCCCTTCAATCCATCAACGTTATGTGTTGGAGCATACGTCTATCGACTTCGTCTTCGTTCGAGTCTTGTACTAGATTGTATAGATCAGGTTACGGAAAACAAGAAATGTGTGTTTTTAGGTAATTTCGCTTGAAATGATACAGGGTCATTTCAAACGAAATCAAGTTGGTAATTCCGCTTGAAATCAAGTTGTTGATTTCGTTTGAGTAATTCCGCTTGAAAGTGATTCCGCTTGAGCATGTTCAGGCGAAATCATCATGCCTATAAATACCCTTATTGTGATTTCGTTTGTATGCTTCTTAGTTCCGACGCCGAAGTGCTGTCGAGGTGTCTCTAGCCTGTAAATTGTTATCAGATCAATAAACAAGACAGTTAATAGTGATTCTAGTGTCATACAAGCTGAACGAAGACAGAATCAATGAATTCCGCATCTGATTCTGTCTAAGAACTCTTCTGATCGACTCGTTTGGTCGGTAAAACGATCCTACAAAGTGGTATCAGAGCTCAGGAGGAAGAGTTCTTACCGTTTAGCTCGTTTTCGCTGGAAAATTCTGACTTCTACACCTTCTTTTCTAAATTGAACTTGTCTTCATGGTTAAAATCGGCTAATTTTCTCACATATTGTGCGAAACTGTTTTTTATCAAACCCTTGAAAGTTTCAGACTTAAAAATGGATTAAAACTTGATCAATTTGACAAAATTCAGCTCGAGATAATGACGTCAGCAACATTTCAAACGGAATTAGACCTTAATTTTGCTTGAAACTGGTATTTCGTTTGAGTGATTCCGTTTGAAAATTTCATACGAAATCAGGGATTCTGTTTGAAAGGTTGAGGTTATTTCACACGAAATTAGTGATTTCGTTTGAAAAGTAATCCCGTTTAGCTATTTCGCTTGAAAACGTAATTTCGTTTGAAATAACTGTTGATTTCGCTTGAAATCATTATTTGGCTTGAAAAAGGTATTCCGTGTGAAGCTGGTATTTCATTTGAACAGGTAATTCCATGTGAAGAGTGCTATTTCGTTCCAAAGGGTTATTTCGCTTGAAGGAATTTCGTTTGAAAGTGACTGATATTGTAAAATCTGTTATTGAAACATGGAAACTGAAGAAGATATTGCATTGTATCTTTATGTATCTCAACAAGAGAGTTATATTACGATTGAACAAGAACCAGTTTTAAAAGAATCAATTTCAAGAGAATCAGTTTCAAAAAAAATGGATTCAGAAATTGGTTTAGATAAAACTGAAAAGAGTTTAGAAGTTGGTTCTGAAAAAGATGAAAAAATTTCAGAAGTTGTTTCAGAAAAAGCTCCAGTTTTTGATCATTCATACTCATCTGATGAAGAGTGTGATGATGATAGTAGAGAACTTGAAAAACTTGAGTTTTATAAAAGGTTATTTTCGTCTGAAATGTTTAATGAATCTTTTGCAAAACAAATTGACAAGCTCAAGAATAAATTAGCTGCGAAAAAGAAGAATCAAAAGACAACAAATGTGGAAGATAGTGTAAAATCAGAAAAGAAACAGGTTGACAGCGTTCATCAAGAAACATTTGAACAAGATGAGACAACTGTGTTGTCACATAATGATGAAGTAAAATCTGAGAAAGAAGTTCAAATGGTAGAAGAACATGTTCAAGAAATTCCAGTTCTCAATACTGAGAAGGAAGCTGAGGTTGAAAAGATGTCTAGGAAATGCTCAAAATGTGATATATCTGGAGCAGAAAATGTAAAACTCTTAAAGGAAGTGGAGAGTTTGACATTGGAGAATAAAAGTTTAAAAGAAAATGAAAAGGTTTTTGAAAATAAAATAAAAATTTTTGAAAATTAAAAATTGAAAAAGAATTCAAAATTCAAATAATGATTTTAGAAGATGAAAAGTCTGTTTTTAATAAAAATAATATTGAAAAACAGATTGCAATAAATTCTCATCTCCAGAAAATCATTCGGCTTGAAAATGAAGCTGAAATTTCTAGAAATAAAATCAAGGAGTTAGAGGATAAATTGAAAAGTTTTGAGACTTCGTCATCAGTACCAGATTATATTTGTCCAAAACCGATCAATTCAGTTCCAATAAGTGACAATGTCACAAATTATGACAAAGTTATAATTGAAGATTGTGATGAAGGATCTGATGATGAAAATGAAAGAAAGAAAAGGTTTTTGAAATTAAAAGAAAAATTTCAAGAAACTGTTCTACAGTCTACTGAAAAGGGTGAATGCTCTACGCAAAAACCTTTGAAGAAGAATGTGGAACAAAAACAAAGTGTTAAAAATTCAAAAGGTTTTCAAAAAGATAATAAAAGGTCATCAGTTCAATCATCCAATCGTGACAAAAAATCACAAAAATTTGAAAATCAAAACTCAAAAACAGTTGGTAATAAGTGGTGCAGGTTTGACCACAGTGCTCAAAGGACAAATCCAGCTTACAATAGAAGAAAAGATTATCACAAAGCTAAATAGTGCTATGATCTGAATTTTTGGTTTGAAGATGGTGATTGGTATCATAACAGAGTGTGTTACACTTGTGGTGTGAAAGGACACATTGCCGTTAACTGCCAGAGTTGGATTTATGAGACGAGAAGATGTTATAATTACCAAATCAAAGGTCACATTACGAGAGATTGCCCAATGAGATCAATGGGAAGATCGAGGGCTGAATCTCAGAAAAAGGCAAAGAAACCAGTCAAAGTCGAAGAAAAGCTCAAAGAACAGAAAGTGAAACTTTCACAAGAGCAGAAAGACAGACTGAGGAAGAAAAGAAAGAAAGCAAGAGAGTATCTGGAAAAGATAGTGTCCTCGGGTTCACCAGTTGCTTCAAATAAGAGTTCTGATGAATCGATTTGCTCCACAGAAAAGAATCCATCAAGTAAAACAAATTCTTCAGATACAAATCTGAGGACAAAAGGAAGGAAAAAGGTTTTTTAAAGAAAGAAAAATTAACTAATCAAATGGGTGAAAAATCAAAGAAAGTTAGTTTTTTCTGATCCAATAAAATCTGGCGATGAATTTGTTTCTTCGAAAACAAAGGAGCTACGTTTTGGCGATGAATCTGACTCATCAAAGTCAGACAAGCCGCGTTCGGGCGATGACTCTGGTTCGTCAAAGCCAGAAGAGCCATTTGTTGAGGAAAAAAGTGATATTTTCGTTAAGACAATGGATGATGCAAGTTTTCCACCATTGTCAAATGGAAATTTAGAACATAAAGTTGGAAAACCCAAGGTTCGTCAGGCTTGGGTGGATCTTTTCAAATAAAAAACCTGACTTGTCGGAGCTTCCAGGTTGGTAAGAGTGGAGCAGGAATCGGCGTCTTTCTTGAGAAATTCACATTGGTGATATTTCGACTTACAAGTGGTAAATAAGGGACATTAAGTTGTACTTGATTTTCTACAAGTGGTGTTGGTTGATTGAACTTGAAATTGTTAAATTTTTCAAATGGTTAGAAGAACAAGGTGACGAATTGAACCCCTAACCTACAAGTGGTTTAAACAAAACTTATTTTCCGGAAAAACCATTTTGATTAAAACAAACTTAAGTGTTTTGAAATCATAATGGGAAAACATTTTGTTGTGAGGGGGAGTTCTGATTGTTTATGCCAAGTGGATGGCGAATTGAAGTAATTCACAACAGTTGTCACTTTACTTGTACAGTTTGTTTTCAAATTTCTCTTAAATGATTTTGTATTTTAGGGGGAGTAAGAAATTTTCAGAAAATCCAAAAACATTAGAAAATTTGATAAAGACAAAAACATGATAAAATGAAAAAAAGAGGTTTGTTGTATAAAAGAGAAAATGAAAGTACATCAGTGGACTTTCACAGCATGCTAAAGAATTGGAAAGAAAAATGTGATAAACGGTCTCACTGATGATATGCCAGTAGGTTTTTACACATTTAGTAGTTTGTGACAAGATATAAACCTAAATTTCAAACTTGCTTATATCGTGGGGAACATCTCTCGGATATATGGGTAACCCCCGAAATCTTGTTTGAAAGGTCCCTCTTTCTGAGATACTAGGTCTTTATACTCAGTTATATCTGGGGTATTATCCCGGGACTTCTGATTTTGCGAAAGCAATGGCCTAGTCCCCGTATAATACTTTCTGTTTGCTTGAAATATAGCATCGCCCTCAGCATAAAAATGATGAAACATTGAAAAATGCTAATCATGTGCTGTTGAAGAAAAGATTCTCTAAAGGGAACACACCTAAAGTCTAAGCCGTCATCTCTCTGCTGAACGGAAGTTCTGACCTGAGCTCTCATGGCCCTCGCAATTTAATCCTTTACAGATATCATCTGTGGTATACTCACCTGTAAGACTGAATATTGGGATCTGGATACGGGAGTATATTCTGAGGTGGAACACGCGAATAAGTTTAAGTCCTTAAAACACTAATCTCGTATCTCGAAAGAGTTGAACTTTGTGTGAAAATTTAAATGGATCAGTATACTGACAATCTAAGTGAATCGTTTAGAACTTAAAATGTTTATAGCTTAATGGTGTTGGTGATTTGTCTCATAAACTGATATGATCCTCTTTCACAAACTCACAAAAATATTGTTTGTAAATATTTCTTTACTGTATTTCTTTAGAAAAATTCAAAAAGATTTTAGACAACTGATGTTGAAAAGCTGATTTTCAAAATTCCAAGTGCTAAACATGATGAACTGGTTTGGGTAAGATTTTTTGAGATGAAGAAAATTTTGAAATGTTTAAATGAATCTTTAATTTTTGAATCAGAATTTTGAATGTTTCAAATTTGAAAAATTTTCAAATGTCAAAATTTGTTTATCTTACGAGTGTTTGAGTTGTGTGTAGGTGAAGGTCAGGTTTCTGATCCTGTTGCTACGGAAAGCCAGGCTATGATTCAGAACCTGTGAAGAGCTTAAATTGAGTTAAAGCCAGGATTTGATCTCAAGGTGATAGCTAATTCCAGACGGCGATCCCAGCTTGATGAAAGGGGGAGTCTGATGTTGTTAGAGCCAAAGATAGGTCCTGGAACATGTTGATAAAGAAAGAAGACCGATCAAGACCGAAGAGTTGACATGCTGAAGACTCGTACCGAAGACTCGTCAACATCCGAGGGGGAGTCTGTTGGTGCATACGTCTGTCGACTTCATCTTCGTTCGAGTCTTGTACTAGATTGTATAGATCAGGGCACGGAAAACGAGAAATGTGTGTTTTTAGGTAATTTCGCTTGAAATGACACAGGGTCATTTCAAATGAAATCAAGTTGGTAATTCCGCTTGAAATCAAGTTGTTGATTTCGTTTGAGTAATTCCGCTTGAGCATGTTCAAGCGAAATCATCATGCCTATAAATACCCTTGTTGTGATTTTGTTTGTATGCTTCTTAGTTCCGACGCTGAAGTGCTGTCGAGGTGTCTCTAGCCTGTAAATTGTTATCAGATCAATAAACAAGACAGTTAATAGTGATTCTAGTGTCATACAAGCTGAACGAAGACTGAATCAATGAATTCCACCTTTGAAAGTTTCAGACTTAAAAATGGATTAAAACTTGATCAATTTGACAAAATTCAGCTCGAGATAATGACGTCAGCAACATTTCAAACGGAATTAGACCTTAATTTCGCTTGAAACTGGTATTTCGTTTGAGTGATTCCGTTTGAAATCAGCTATTTCACACCAAATTCTGATTCCGTTTGAAAATTTCATACGAAATCAGGGATTTCGTTTGGAAGGTTGAGGTTATTTCACACGAAATTAATGATTTTGTTTGAAAAGTAATCCCGTTTGGCTATTTCGCTTGAAAACCTAATTTCGTTTGAAATAACTGTTGATTTCGCTTGAAATCAATATTTCGCTTGAAAAAGGTATTCCGTGTGAAACTGGTATTTCATTTGAACAGGTAATTCCGTGTGAAGAGTGCTATTTCGTTCCAAAGGGTTATTTCGCTTGAAGGAATTTCGTTTGAAAGTGACTGATATTGTAAAATCTGTTATTGAAACATGGAAACTGAAGAAGATATTGCATTGTATCTTTATGTATCTCAACAAGAGAGTTATATTACGATTGAAGAAGAACCAGTTTTAAAAGAATCAATTTCAAGAGAATCAGTTTCAATAAAAAGGGATTCAGAAATTGGTTTAGATAAAACTGAAAAGAGTTTAGAAGTTGGTTCTGAAAAAGTTGAAAAAATTTCAGAAGTTGTTTCAGAAAAAGCTCCAGTTTTTGACCATTCATACTCATCTGATGAAGAGTGTGATAGTAGAGAACTTGAAAAACTTGAGTTTTATAAAAGGTTATTTTCGTCTGAAATGTTTAATGAATCTTTTGCAGAACAAATTGACAAGCTCAAGAATAAATTAGCTGCGAAAAAGAAGAATCAAAAGACAGCAAATGTGGAAGATAGTGTAAAATCAGAAAAGAAACAGGTTAACAGCATTCATCAAGAAACATTTGAACAAGATGAGACAACTGTGTTGTCACAGAATGATGAAGTAAAATCTGAGAAAGAAGTTCAAATGGTAGAAGAACATGTTCAAGGAATTCCAGTTCTCAATACTGAGAAGGAAGCTGAGGTTGAAAAGATGTCTGGGAAATGCTCAAAATGTGATATATCTGGAGCAGAAAATGTTAAACTCTTAACAGAAGTGGAGAGTTTGACATTGGAGAATAAAAGTTTAAAAGAAAATGAAAAGGTTTTTGAAAATAAAATAAAAATTTTTGAAAATGAAAAATTAAAAATTGAAAAAGAATTCAAAATTCAAATAAAGATTTTAGAAGATGAAAAGTCTGTTTTTAATAAAAATAATATTGAAAAACAGATTGCAATAAATTCTCATCTCCAGAAAATCATTCGGCTTGAAAATGAAGCTGAAATTTCTAGAAATAAAATCAAGGAGTTAGAGGATAAATTGAAAGGTTTTGAGACTTCGTCATCAGTACCAGATTATATTTGTCCAAAACCAATCAATTCAGTTCCAATAAGTGACAATGTCACAAATTATGACAAAGACATAATTGAAGATTGTGATAAAAGATCTGATGATGAAAATGAAAGAAAGAAAACGTTTTTGAAGTGAAAAGAAAAATTTCAAGAAACTGTTCTACAGTCTACTGAAAAGGGTGAATGCTCTACGCAAAAACCTTTGAAGAAGAATGTGGAACAAAAACAAAGTGTTAAAAATTCAAAAGGTTTTCAAAAAGATAATAAAAGGTCATCAGTTCAATCATCCAATCGTGACAAAAAATCACAAAAATTTGAAAATCAAAACTCAAAAACAGTTGGTAATAAGTGGTGCAGGTTTGACCACAGTGCTCAAAGGACAAATCCAGCTTACAATAGAAGAAAAGATTATCACAAAGCTAAATAGTGCTATGATCTGAATTTTTGGTTTGAAGATGGTGATTGGTATGATAACAGAGTGTGTTACACTTGGGGTGTGAAAGGACACATTGCCGTTAACTGCCAGAGTTGGATTTATGAGACGAGAAGATGTTATAATTGCCAAATCAAAGGTCACATTGCGATAGATTGCCCAATGAGATCAATGGGAAGATCGAGGGCTGAATCTCAGAAAAAGGCAAAGAAACCAGTCAAAGTCGAAGAAAAGCCCAAAGAACAGAAAGTGAAGCTTTCACAAGGACAGAAAGACAGACTGAGGAAGAAAAGAAAGAAAGCAAGAGAGTATCTGGAAAAGATAGTGCCCTCGGGTTCACCAGTTGGTTCAAATAAGAGTTCTGATGAATCGATTTGCTCCACAGAAAAGAATCAATCAAGCAAAACAAATTCTTCAGATACAAATCTGAGGACTAAAGGGAAGGAAAAAGGTTTTTTAAAGAAAGAAAAATTAACTAATCAAATGGGTGAAAAATCAAAGAAAGTTAGTTTTTCTGATCCAATAAAATCTGGCGATGAATTTGTTTCTTCGAAAACAAAGGAGCTACGTTTTGGCGATGAATCTGACTCATCAAAGTCAGACAAGCCGCGTTCGGGCGATGACTCTGGTTCGTCAAAGCCAGAAGAGCCATTTGTTGAGGAAAAAAGTGATATTTTCGTTAAGACAATGGATGATGCAAGTTTTCCACCATTGTCAAATGGAAATTTAGAACATAAAGTTGGAAAACCCAAGGTTCGTCAGGCTTGGGTGGATCTTTTCAAATAAAAAACCTGACTTGTCGGAGCTTCCAAGTTGGTAAGAGTGGAGCAGGAATCGGCGTCTTTCTTGAGAAATTCACATTGGTGATATTTCGACTTACAAGTGGTAAATCAGGGACATTAAGTTGTACTTGATTTTCTACAAGTGGTGTTGGTTGATTGAACTTGAAATTGTTAAATTTTTCAAATGGTTAGAAGAACAAGGTGATGAATTGAACCCCTAACCTACAAGTGGTTTAAACAAAACTTATTTTCTGGAAAAACCATTTTGATTAAAACAAACTTAAGTGTTTTGAAATCATAATGGGAAAATATTTTGTTGTGAGGGGGAGTTCTGATTGTTTATGCCAAGTGGATGGCGAATTGAAGCAATTCACAACAATTGTCACTTTACTTGTACAGTTTGTTTTCAAATTTCTCTTAAATGATTTTGTATTTTAGGGGGAGTAAGAAATTTTTAGAAAATCCAAAAACATTAGAAAATTTGAAAAAGACAAAAAATTATAAAATGAAAAAAAGAGGTTTGTTGTATATAAGAGGAAATGATAGTACATCAGTGGACTTTCACAACATGCTAAAGAATTGGAAAGAAAAATGTGATAAACGGTCTCACTGATGATATGCCAGTAGGTTTTTACACATTTAGTAGATTGTGACGAGATATAAACCTAAATTTCAAACTTGCTTATATCGTGGGGAACATCTCTCGGATATATGGGTAACCCCCGAAATCTTGTTTGAAAGGTCCCTCTTTCTGAGATACTAGGTCTTTATGCTCAGTTATATCTGGGTTATTATCCCGGGACTTCTGATTTTGCGGAAGCAATGGCCTAGTCCCCGTATAATACTTTCTGTTTGCTTGAAATATAGCATCGCCCTCAGCATAAAAATGATGAAACATTGAAAAATGCTAATCATGTGCTGTTGAAGAAAAGATTCTCTAAAGGGAACACACCTAAAGTCGAAGCCGTCATCTCTCTGCTGAACGGAAGTTCTGACCTGAGCTCTCATGGCCCTCGCAATTTAACCCTTTACAGATATCATCTGTGGTATACTCACCTGTAAGACTGAATATTGGGATCTGGATACGGGAGTATATTCTGAGGTGGAACACGCGAATAAGTTTAAGTCCTTAAAACACTAATCTCGTATCTCGAAAGAGTTGAACTTTGTGTGAAAATTTAAATGGATCAGTATACTGACAATCTAAGTGAATCGTTTAGAACTTAAAATGTTTATAGCTTAATGGTGTTGGTGATTTGTCTCATAAACATATGATCCTCTTACACAAACTCACAAAAATATTGTTTGTAAATATTTCTTTACTGTATTTCTTTAGAAAAATTCAAAAAGATTTTAGACAACTGATGTTGAAAAGCTGATTTTCAAAATTCTAAGTGCTAAACATGATGAACTGGTTTGGGTAAGATTGTTTGAGATGAAGAAAATTTTGAAATGTTTAAATGATTCTTTAATTTTTGAATCAGAATTTAGAATGTTTCAAATTTGAAAAATTTTCAAATGTCAAAATTTGTTTATCTTACGAGTGTTTGAGTTGTGTGTAGGTGAAGGTCAGGTTTCTGATCCTGTTGCTACGGAAAGCCAGGCTACGATTCAGAACCTGTGAAGAGCTTAAATTGAGTTAAAGCCAGGATTTGATCTCAAGGTGATAACTAATTCCAGACGGCGATCCCAGCTTGATGAAAGGGGGAGTCTGATGTTGTTAGAGCCAAAGATAGGTCCTGGAACATGTTGATAAAGAAAGAAGACCGATCAAGACCGAAGAGTTGACATGCTGAAGACTCGTACCGAAGACTCGTCAACATCCGAGGGGGAGTCTGTTGGTGCATACGTCTGTCGACTTCGTCTTCGTTCGAGTCTTGTACTAGATTGTATAGATCAGGGCACGGAAAACAAGAAATGTGTGTTTTTAGGTAATGACTCATTTGGTCGGTAAAACGATCCTACACTGTGAGTATACTTGAACCCTTTTTGCTTTATGCACGTTTGGGTGTTACATACGTTTCGAATATTCAAATCACATCAATCACACTACTCAATACTATTTAAACGCTAACCGTTAGTGCATGTATTACGTGGCTAAATGAATGCTTGTTTGTTATGTTTACACATGGAATGCTACCCACCTGCCTTAGCAACGATAGTACTATAGTTTGGACTCTGCACCCGTTCGAGGGGGTTGTTAAGGACTATTATTTGCATGGATCACAGTGGTGATTATGTATTACGAACTGTCCCGGACAGTCAACTCGCAGTCATTGGTGTCATAGACCCATGTCGATAACTAACATGCCTCATTTCACTATGCGTACTTAGGATGCTTATCTACTATGAAATCGAGGCTAGGATAGGGTTCTAGAGGCCAACAAATAGTTGTCTGTACAAATGAAATCAAGGGGCTCTAGAAGCAGATAAACAATTGGGCTATTCATAAAATCTGAGTTATCGGAACAGAACTATTTGACTAGATTTTGTCTGTAATAATTATGTTACTCTTTATGTCATGGTATGGGACGTGATGTTTTAAATAATTAGTAATTATAATTGTTATGGAAACTTCTGGACAATCTGTTTCGCTCAATGCCATGCCCCGATGTTTCCGCCATCGGTGGGGGTGTGACAGATTGGTATCAGAGCCATAACTATAGGGAATTAGGCAAGACTCGACCTAGTCCGGGTCGATGTCTTAGAAACGACCTAGTCTATAGTTAAGTTCCAACAGACTGACTTGTGCATACCCAGTAGGGGTTTTGTACAAGCATACTTGCTATTTCTTGCAATTCTCACTTGCACTACACTCTCACTGCATTCGAAATTTTCAAGAATGAACGAACGATTTGGGTCAAGATTAGGTGTGAAAACCGCAAACTCTCGACTAAATCGCTTGTTCAACCCGCATTTTTAATATACAAACAAGGAAATTGCGCTGAACCAGGAGTGAAATCCGTACTTCGACGCAAAATTTCTCTCTATTTTGTCAAAAACAGGGACAAGGTTACTAAGTCAGGGGTGAAACCCGAATCTTGGTAACCTGATCCGTGTTCTATTTTGACTCTCACCAAAGTCTCGACGGACTCCATCGACTTGAAGTCACACTATCACTGGAAGGACACGTGCCGACTGCCCAGAATCGAGGCAAGAGCACAGTCCAGAAGGCTAAAGTGTGTACCAAGAGCCCTTGAGAATAGTCGGATCACTATGGGTAGTCGATGTCTAACAGCCGCAGACAATCTATCCTCGATTTTTATGTGTTACGATTCTGAACCCACAACTGCTGACTCTAATATTGTTTGTTTTTACGTGGATTTTATTTTAAGTATTATTTGTACAGTGATAATTATGGTTTGAATTCTCACTTCTCGCTCTACCTAAACACACACAACTCACACCATGCCGATAGATCACTGATAATCATGGATGATCGACTGTTATGTTACGCGTTATGCTATACCACCCGCTATGTGATCGATAATTGTAGTTGTTACTCTCGAATGTGAATGATAGGTTTCTGTATTCTAATTGTCTTCTGTGCTTCTGTGCCTTAGATGTTATGTGTTTCTGTGTTTATGTGCTTCTGTGCTTACATGAATCTGTGATTATGTGCCTATACGTGTTTTTGAGCTCTATGGAGAATCGCTAGACTACAATAGGAACACTCGAAGTTGTGTTGAGTCATGTGACAATGTCTGTTGCAGACAATGTCAGGATAAGGTCCTCGTTACGCTCGTCATGCTCGTCAAGAACAGGGAGACAAACGTCTCGCGACACTCATTGCCCAATCAGTCGCGGACGTCGTCCCGCAGATTTTCAGCGAGATCCAGGAGAATGCTAGCAAATCTTCTGAGGAATCGAGGACCGAAACTCCAAAAGCTGCTTTCAGCTTCAAACAGTTTAAGGCATGCGGTCCAAAGGAATTCACCGGTGAAGAAGGTCCTACTGCTTTATTCCAATGGTTCGACTCAATCGAGGTCACGTTACGCCAAAGTGGCTGTCCCAAGAAACTCCGAACTCTGAATGCTACCGGCGTTTTCCAGTCACGCGCTTTAGACTGGTGGACGGCTGAGAGGAACAAGCGTGGGAACGATGCCGCTTATGGGTTATCATGGAACGAGTTGAAGAAGGTTATGCTCAAGGAATTCTTTCATCCTCATGAAAGCCAAAAGCTAGAGGATGAATTCTGGCACATAAAGCAGAAGGATGGTGAAAATGCTGCTTTGACTGCTCGCTTTAAACAACTCAGTATCATTTGTCCCAACCAAGTCAAGACTCCCGAGATCGCAATCAAGAAGTACATCCGCGCTTTGCCCGACTGTGTTGCAGATTTCGTTCAAGCTGCCAAGACCCCGACAATCGAAGAGACTTATCTACTGGCCGCTGAGATCGACGACAAGCGAGTTAAAGCTGGTTTCTGGGATAAAGCTCCAAAGAACCTGCATCAAGCTACCACTACCGCACCAACTGATGAAACCACCACCACATCGAGCAACAAGAGGAAGAACAAGAGGAAGAGCAACTCCAGCAACAAGAACTGTGCGATCACTGTTGCACCAGTTCAAGTCGTACCTGCCCCACAACAGCGTCAAGTAGCGGCGCCTGTGGCTAATTCACCTTTTGCTAAGCGTGCATACACTGGGCCACACCCGCTTTGCCCTACTTGTACCTACCACCCAACCACCATTGCTTGCCGTTCCTGTGCAAACTACAATATGTACTGCCACTACACCAACAACTGTCGTGGTCGTCTAGGTCAAGCTCCAGCTCAAGCCACTGCTCATCAAGCTCTGCTTCCAGCTCCGCAAGGCCAACAAGTGACTCAGGCACCCGCGGTCAATGTCCGAGTATGCTTTGCATGTGGCGATCCGAATCACTTTGCAAACATGTGCCCCAACAGGGTTATGAAGCAAGAGCCTCAACAGCAGCAGCCTCAGCAACAGTAGCAGCAACAACAGCAAGCAGCACGCGCACGAACTTTCAACATCAATGTGCGCCAAGCCCAGGCCGACAACAACGTCGTCAATGGTACGTTCCTTGTGAATGGTATTTATGCTTCATGTTTGTTTGATACTGGAGCCGATAACTGCTTTGTGTCGTTTGAGTTCAAAAAGTTACTAAATCGTAAGCGCGCCCATCTCCCCTCAACGTTCGATGTCAAAATCGTAAGCGCGCCCATCTCCCCTCAACGTTCGATGTCAAGTCGTAACTGCTTTGTGTTGTTTGAGTTCAAAAAGTTACTAAATTAACACATTCTGGATTTTGAGACAAAACCGATAAGGTTTGACCCGTTTCAGCTAATTTATGTAAACTAGTTACATAAACCGAACCGAACGTGCACGAAGCGTAACGGGTAACCATAAGAGTCTTAAATAGGTTTCCTAAGTTAACATGCCTTAAATATGTTGTGATATCAGTAGGATACCTTTCATTATGCCCAAAACGAGTTTAATCTCATATTAAGCCCCGTAGGGGTATTTTGGTCATTTTAAAGATTATAACAGGGATTAATTAAGCTTCTGTGATCCAGGTCTGAATAAATCAGTAAAATAATTTATTTTAACATGTTACCTCGGTTGGTAATAAGTCTTATGTGACGAAATGGTTTTAAACTCAAACTATGCGTATAATACGCGCATAAAGCCGTTTTAAGCGACGTACGGGTTAAAATAGGATTTTGAGTTTTCTGATCAGTTAAACAGGTTCAAAACACTTCATTTATTATTTAAAATCAGTAGCAATTGGATTGGCATCAAAAGGATTTGTAAAACTCATTTTATGGCCTAAAAGGGTATATTCGGTATTTACCGAATCAAGGCACTAATCCTAGCTTATGATCAGTTTAAAAATAATTAAAAATCTTCAAAAATCCCAAAATATTATATTACATCAGTGGGTAAAAGGTTTGGTGTCAAAAATTGGGTTTAGATAGGCTTTATGCTAATGACGCCGTTTAATTACTAAGAAGCGTTCTAATTACGTCATTAAGCATAACTCCTAATCTAGACCTCCAACTAATGTGAAAATTTAGGGACATGTTTTATAATCGGTAACAAAGATTATTGTACTTTCACATTTCCAAAATTCTCATTGTATGGTCATAAGGGCATTATGGTCCATATTTAAGCACTTAACGGAAACGTCGGACAATTAAGGATTTAAGTGGTATAAACGCAGAGGATTATACAATCATGTAACTAGGTCCTAATGGAACTTTAAGGCATGTCTAAACCTATCTAAAACGGGTCAGAACTGAAGTCAAAGCAAAAGTCAAAGTTTTGCGACTTTCGGTTCCGAATCGGTTCTAAACAGAAAGTTGTCGAATCAAACAAGCTTAGACAAGTTCTTATACTTATTACCAAGTTATATGTATGATAAAATAGGTTACACGCCTTTTACATTGATAATCATGCGTTAATTCAAAGATTACATTTCTGTTGACTTTTTCTAATCATCTTTGACTCGACAAACGACCTAGTTAGGATGGGAATCAGTGGGTGCCCTTTTAAGGGTTTAAAGCCCACATAATTACCAACTTATAACTACCTTAAGTTTGCCTAATCGCTGGACCGTTAGCGATTAATCGTTAAGTCAAACCGTAATTACGACGGTTTGACTTCTAGGCTAAAAACTAAGCAAGACTTAATTAAGAAGGGTTAAACATACTTACAAGAGTCTAATGAACGATTAGGGATGTGTTGGAAATGTACTTGAGCTCCAGAACTTGATTAGTTGATGAAAGGAATGAATGAACTCAAAAGTTGCAAACCATGGCCCTTATATATGAACTTTGATTGTCCAAGATCATGCCATCTATGTCTATAATTGTTCCAAGATGTGTACATGTGCCTTCTAGAGCCTAAATACCAGTATAAGAAGCCCATGGTATGCCAAAATGGCATTTGAAGTCGGTTACCAAGCTGGACAGGCACCTGTCTGTTTTTTCTGCAACTGGGCATCGCCCACGGCCCGCGTAAAGTATTGGTAGGCCTTACGCGGCCCGCCTGGAGTCTGGCTTCAGGTTTTGAATTTTTCATTTATTGCACTTTCAGTCCCCGGTCCTCCTAAACATCGTTTTCACACTATTTCTTGCATTATAAGCCTTTTAGATTGACATATAGGGGCTTTAAGACTTATACCCACTTTGTGAAGCCCTTGGTCACTTTGTGTTTACCCGAAAAGTCCTAAATTTCCATGTTGTCGCTTCTAACCCCTTGCACACGAATTTTATCATAACTTTCTCATACGATAACGAAACTTGGTGAAATTTTTATCACACATTCTAGTGAGCATAATTAACCGTTACAAAGCTTCGGGTTTGTCAAAAGGTCACTCAGAGGTATAACTTAAACATGTTGACACATTTAACCCCTGCAGTTTGTAATCTCTCACTTTCTTTCATATTTAGCTTCGTATGATCCATGATTTATTCGTTTGAAGGTACGAGCATCATGTAGGGTTAATGTAATGTATATTTATTTACTGTTGACATTTAGAACCCGTATATTCACATACTTTCCAGGTTTGTCAACTTTAGTCCTTCAAGAACATTCTTACACACGTTCAAACTTATGACACGTGTCAACACATTATAAGACGTGAATTTTCGAGGTGTTACAGTTGTACAAAGTTTAAATGGACCAGGGACCAAAAGTGAAACAAATAAAACATGTTTGCCGGTTTTGAGTTTTGTCGCGGGCCGCGTAAGGTCCTTTAAATCCTTACGCGGGCCGCCTGAGAGTCACCAACTGCAAATTTTTGGACAGATGCCTGTATCAGCTGTTACACCGCCTTAGAATACCGTTTTTCGAAATCCAGAGGCTGAGCCAGTAGTTTTTCATGCATAGGGACACATGGGAGTGATCTATGATCAGTTATAGGACTTGTTGGCATCATCTTGTTCAATCAAAGTCACTATATAAGGACTCATGGTTGCAACATTTTTCTTGCACTTGGAAAATTATTCAAACTGATGTTCTAGGAGCTCTCTGGTCAGCAACCAAGTTTCCTTGAGTCATAATCTCGTGCTTAGGACCTTTGTAAGTGTCCTTAACCTTTCTTAATCATGTTTCTATTAGTTTATTAGCTTAAAGTCAAACCGTCATAATTAAGGTTTGACTTAACGATTAATCACTAATGGTCCAGTGATTAGTCAAATTAAAAGTAGTTATAAGTTGGTAATTATGTGGGTAATAAACCCTTAAAAGGGCACCCTCTGATTCCCACTCTAACTAGGTCAAATGTCGGGTCAAACTTGATTATAAAAAGTCAACAGAAAGCTAATTTTCAAATAAATGCATAATTAGCAATGTAGAAGCCATGCAACCTGTTTTATCACTCATATAACTTTGTAATTAATATAAGGACATGTCTAAGCATGTTCAACCCGACAATTTTGATTATAGGCTCGGTTCGGAACCGAAGGTCGCAAAATTTGACTTTTGCCTTGACTTTCAGTTCTGACCCGAATTAGCATGTTTTAGATATGCCTTAAAGTTCCTTTAGGACCATATTACATGTTAGTATAACCCTCTGAGATTATACAACATAGGTCCTTAATTATCCGATTCATTTGCATGTTTCCGTTAATTGCTTAAATGTTGACCATAATGCCCTTTTGATCTTAAAACGAGATTTTTGGAAATGTGAGTGGACAAATATCTTTATTACTGATTTATAAACTTGTCTTAAAAATTTGACATCAGTTTGAGGTCTAGATTAAGAGTTATGCTCAATATCGTAATTAAGAAGCTTTTTATTAATTTAACGGTGTAATTAGCATAAAGCCTATCTAGACCCAATTTTTGACACCAAACTTTTTACCTAATGATGTAATATAATATTTTGGGATTTTTGAAGGTTTTTATTTATTTTTAGACTGAACATAACATAGGGTCCTTGCTTTGATTCGGTAATTACCGATTATACCCTTTTTGCTTATAAAATGAGTTTTACATAACCTTTTGATACCAAACTTTTTGCTACTGATTTTATATGATAAATAAAATATTTTGAACTTTACAAACTGACAAAAAACTCAGATTTCCTGTTTTAACCCGAAAATCGCTTAAAACCGACTTTTACGCATTTTAAGCGCATGGTATGAGTTAAAACCATTTTTGACATATAAAACTTAATACATACTGATATTTTAAGTAAATTTTTATAATTAATCAGTAAGCAAAAGTCTTGGACTCAGAATTCTAATTTTGACCTTTAAAGCTTATGTGAAATTACCAAAATGCCCCTACGGTGCATAGTTTGGTTAAAAAAGATAAATTCCACATATATGCAATACCCTATTGTTATGACTTATAAAAATAAGTATTTTTATTGATTATATCAGACCTGAAACTCAGATTTATATTTAAACTCTTTTACAAGCTTTAAAATGACCAAAATACCCTTACGGGGCATAGTTTGAGTTTAAACTCGTTTTGGGCATCATGGAAGGTATCCTACTGATATCACAACATATTTAAAGAATATTAACTTAGGAAACCTGTTCATGACTCATTTGGTTACCCGTTATGCATTATTCGCGTTCGGTTCGGTTTATGTAACTAGTTTGCATAAATTGACCGAAACGGGTCAAACCTTGTCATTTTTGTCTCAAAATCCAGAATGTGTTTAGTTTGCCCATATTATACAAGTCCTCAAACTTGTCAGGTCTAAATCACACTCTATTCCGGTCTTCGCTTAATCATGCGTTTTGAACCGTATATCTCCGTTTAAAACTAACCGGTCTAAGTTTAAACTTAAGTAAGACCCGTTAGGAATCTAATAGGTTATAAAAACCTTCGTTCCAGATTAGGAGCCCAGTAAAAGCTATCTGCACTGCTTGGTTATATACGGTTGGGATAAATATTATAAATTTGCTCAGGTAAATACTTTTAACTTTTTTTCCGTTATACGGGCTTGGGATACGGTATTATAATACCGCTTGGTCGGGTATGTAGTTATTTAAATTGGATTGTGATTGATACATTTACATAACCCGTTTTAATCTGTTTTGTTTGGTATATGGCCTTTGGGGGTTAATGACCGTGTCCTGGATATGCTCGGCTCATTCATTGAAATGGCCACGACTTAAGCACGAGGTGTAGGCATACACCTGACAGTTGCGTATGTAAAAAGGTACTCCGCAATAAGGAATTGTTCTTGCGGGTATTATACCTGTGGCGTGTTAGTTAATCTTGTTAAACCGGCTCTTCTAACCTGGTCCTAAATGGACAACAAACATGTAAAACTGTATACAAGTTTATTTATAAATAAATATACCAAGTTATAAAAGATTATTTGTGCCTTGTGCATCTAAATCAATTTTCTTAAATCATTTTCAAAATGAGTCGGTTAATTGTATTTACCAGTGAAAACTGAAGTATTTTTCCAAAAGATTAAGTGCAGGTACCTAAACGAAATAGGCTAGCTACTCCCGGTGAATAAATAACGGAGTCTTGCAAGCTTCGTCACCGAAAATCTGTTGAATGATATTATCTTTATTTTGATCCGCCTGTGGATCTTTTTACTTTCCGTTTGTAATACTTTAATATTTTCATTCGGTTTGTAATAATTATATTTTAGACTTCCCCTGTGCATATAAACTGTGATATATTGACTATGATGATATCAACTACGTCATGATACTCCCCACCGGGTCCACCGGTAATACGTGGAAATATCGGGGTGTGACACCGGGAACCCGTTCGATCCGGTATTTATAGTGGTAAAGTATGTATAATATTCTGAAGGAACCCCTTAATATTTTGTGTAGGAACCTTAAAAACAAATGTCTAGAGTGGTTCACTGGTTAATGGCATCGTGGATTAACTTGAAGTCGCATGTTCGAGTCTAGTTAAAACCCTTTTTAATGCCTAATGCGTTTTTTTTTCTTTTTTTAATGAAAAATGATTCAGCGACTTAGGGTTTGTTCCTTAGTCGCCTTTTTCTCCTTTCCCTTATACTCTCAAACCAAAACACAGAGCCATCCTCTCCACTGTCCAGCCACTCATCCACCATCTCCACTCTTCGATCTCCACTCGCAGGAGCTGAGCAGTCACGCAGCCGCAGCCCCATCAGCCTTCCCTCAATCACTCTCTTCAGCTTTCAGGTTCGTTTATACCCCTTTCTCTAAAAGTTTATGATGTTTATTTGTGATTTTGGGTAAATTGATATTATCTTGCAAGTCGTGGTCACTATTGATTTCGTTTATACCCCTTTCTCTAGACTAGAATTAGTATGAATTTGCATTGATATTTAAACGAATTCAATTCTAAAATTGTTATATTTTCATGATTTTACCTCTGTTTTCTGAAGTCATCAATAACTCTATTTCCAAACAATCCAAATTTGTAATTTACAATGTATTTCAAATAACTATGTTTCGAAACAATCCAAATTTGCACTCTACAATTGATGGCGTATAAAATTGATTTTATAATTAGTATGAATTTGGTTTTTGATTGATTATTGGCTTTTTAATGTAGTCTGCCACATGAAGTTTGTATTGAATTCTCCATTAGTTTATCTCTGTTAGTTTTGATATCATAATGACTTTGGGTAAATTGATTTTGAGATAACGACTTGCAATTCTCTATTAGTTTAATCTATTTGATATTATGATTGGATCATTGGACAGTTGATGATGAAAATTTGTAATGCAACGTTCGCTACATTGAATGAGTTCTTTCATCAAGTTTCGATCGGAGAATGTCAACGTTTTCAAAAGATGAAACCTCGTAGGGAACAACGGTAGGCATTCTTTTTTTTTTTTAATTCGTAAAGACCATCTTATTTATGTTATATGTTTTTAAATTTATTTATCATGACGTTATATCGTATTTTTATTATGTGATGAACCTTACCCGACCCGACCCGTTGAACCGGCCCGTATTTTTTATGTTTAGACGTATGATATTGGAACACTTAAAAAGGTGAACCCCTTGGAAAAAATTCCTGGATCCGCCACTGCAGAGAGGAGTTAAGGCGGTGTGGCATTTGGTTCGGATGGATGTTCGGTCGAGTGGCCCTCCGATCGGATGGTCATCCGATCGGATTGCCATTCGGTCAATCCCATCCTTTTGCCATTTTCCGTCTTGATTCGTTTTGCGAGTTAGATTAGCGTTGCGTATTATTGTGTAATAGTATCACATAACTAGATTACATTATTAACACAAAGTTTCCAAGTTTCATAGTTTCCGCCAGTGACAAGACTCCAGTCTCTCGTTCAACCAAGTCTCAAGCTTCACGAGTCTCTAGAGTCAAGCACCAAGTATCAAGTCTCAAGAATCAAGAATCTAGCTTCCAAGTATCAAGTATCAAGTATCAAGAATCAAGCATCAAGAGTCTAGTTTCAAGTCTCATAGTATTAAGTATCAAGAATCAAGTTTCTAGAATCAAGAACAAGCATCATAGTATTAAAAATCAAGCCTCATAGAATTTAGATTCACCAAGTTTCAAGACTCAAGTATCAAAAGTGTCAAGAATCACATAGTATAAGGGCTAACATTGGCAAAAGCTAAAAGTTCAGGGACGCAGGCGTTACAGTCTCCCCTCCTTTAGGAGATTTCGTCCCCAAAACCTAAGAGGAAGACTCTGGAAATAAATGTGGGTACTTGGTCTTCATTTCGCTTTTTAGTTCCCAAGTGAACTCGGCGCCACACTTTCCTTCCCATCGAACCTTGACAATGGGAATTTTGCTGCGCCTTAGTCGCTTGACACCTTGATCCACGATTTCGACCGGTTTCTCCACAATATGCAGCGTCTCATTTATTTGCAAGTCTTCGAGGGGAACCTGAAGTTCCTCGTCGACTAAACATTTACGAAGATTAGATACGTGGAACACCGGATGTACGTTGTTTAGTTCTTGTGGCAAGTCGAGTCGGTAGGCCACCTTGCCAATCCTTTCGAGTATCTTGAAAGGACCCACATAGCGAGGAGCGAGCTTTCCCTTCTTACCAAAATGAACTACTCCCTTCCAGGGAGATACCTTGAGAAGAACCCGATCTCCAACATCGAATTCCAGAGGCTTACGCCTTTTATCAGCATAGCTCTTTTGTCTGCTCCTGGCCTTGACCAAGTTATCGCGTATCTGAAGAATCTTATCCGTAGTTTCTTGGATGAGTTCGGGACCAGTAAACTGCTTGTCACCAACCTCATGCCAACTGATCGGAGATCTGCACTTGCGACGATACAAAGCTTCGAAAGGAGCCAACTGAATACTGGAATGGTAGTTGTTGTACGAGAACTCAATCAATGACAAATGTACATCCCAGTTACCACCAAAGTCGATTACACTAGAACGGAGCATATCCTCTAGGGTTTGAATAGTACACTCGGTCTGTCCATCCGTTTGAGGATGAAAGGCTGTACTAAGATTCAAGCGAGAACCCATAGCGGGCTGAAAAGTTTGCCAAAGACGCGACGTAAAACGACCATTGCGGTCTGAGATTATGTCTAGCGGTATGCCATGACGGCATATAATCTCATTAGTATAGATTCGAGCAAGTTTCTCCACTTTATAATCTTCACGGATCGAAAGAAAGTGGGTTGATTTGATCAAACGGTCTACGATTACTCATATACTATCATGACCTGAAGGTGTACGCGGTAGCTTGGTTACGAAGTCCATAGCAATGCTATCCCATTTCCATACTGGAATCTCTGGTTGCTCCAGAAGGCCAGAAGGACGCTGATGCTCAGCCTTGACCTTTGAGCAGGTGAGACACTTTGAGACGTAAATAGCTATGTCCCTCTTCATACCGGGCCACCAATAGGTCATACGCAAGTCATGGTACATCTTATCAGCGCCAGGATGAATAGAATACCGAGATTTGTGAGCTTCATTCAAAATGAGCTCACGGAGATTGTCGCAATCTGGCACCCAGATGCGGTTGAAAGTTCAAATTAGGGTTTCAGGGATCAACGAAGAAGAAGAACGATCTGTTGCGGATCTGGTGGAAAGGTGAAGAAGAAAGGGAGATGGGGTTCGTTTTGGTCTCCTTCCGGATGGTTGTGGTGGTGGTTGTGTGGCGGCGGCAGTTGCGGTGGTTGTGGTGGTGAATGGCGGTGGCAGTGGTGGTGCCCGGTGGTGATTATTGTGGTGGATGAGAGAGAGACAGGAGAGAGATGGTATCAAAATACCCTTACCTGGGCAAGAAAAGGGTTTCAGGGATCAACGAAGAAGAAGAACTATCTGTATATACGTGTAGGTATTTTTTATATAATAATAATAATAATAATAAATATGGGGTAAGATTACCAAAATACCCTTACCTATAACAGTCAAACTACCGTTGACTGACGACAGGGGGTAATTATGCGACAGAACAACAACGTTGGTGGTAAAATTGCAATTATTTCCATGGAGGGGTCAGAGTGCCAATTGGCCTAAACCCATGTGGTAAAATTGCACTTTACTCTTTATTTTTATTCTTCTTCTTCTTCATATCTCTATTGATCTGGTAGGGGTGAAGAAGAAAGATCCCACCGTCGATTGTGTGGAGATTAACACCGATGAAATGGTGTTTAGGTGGTCGGAGAATACCAAGGTTTCGGATCCTGCTCCAAGAAGAACACGAAGCACAAAGGGGGTGAAGTGGTTTTTAGAGCATCGTTGTCTTTTTCCATTTTGGAAACTAAAAATTTAATCTTTTTATGTTTAATTTTCAGCTTTGCTGTATCAAATAGGCAGTGTTGATTCAGTGGTGGTGCCTGCAACCAATTGCTATGTTCTTGACAACTCTAGTCACATTTATGATTTTGTATCCTGATTATATGTATTTATAGCAATAATATTAGTGTTTTTATATGATGTTTTTCGAGTTTAAATGGCGGTTATATAGTGAAGGAAAGATTTGTTTTCTTTAAGATATTATGCAGAGTAACTGGAATGGGCATCTGTTTGAGTATGATGGAGGGGTAATGTCATTAATCTTGATGGTTATTGTAATTTGAGATGGGTTTTTTTAATCCCTGCTGAATGCGGCTGATATTTGTTTCATTTTGTTTACAGTACTGACTGTGCGATTCGGTTCTGTAAAGATGTGGAAACGAGATCACAATCGGTAACCTTTAGTGCCTTACTTCCTTTAAGTTTGACGACAAAAAGTCCACTTTGATGTTTTGTATGTGTGAATGAAAGTGGTTGCTCTCACAAGTTCATTAATGCTTAACATTTAAAATATATCATATTCAATGGATGGAAAGTATATATATATATATATGTATGTATATATATATATGTATGTATATATATATATATATAGAGGAAGGTTAACGTACATTACGGCTTAACGTACTTCACGTACGACAGGTAATTACGCACGTTCATTTTAAAATCACGCACGTTATAACTCAAAAATCCAAAATCACGCATGTTGAAACACTATAATCACGCATATTGAAAACATTAATCACGCATGTTATAGAACAAATCACGCAAGTTGTTGTACGTGAAGTACGTTAAGCTGTAATGTACGATATACTTTTTCTATATATATATATATATCCTTTGAATTTTTAATTTGTACATGATGGCAACTGTACATGTATGGGCTTACTGCAGGGATATGTTGGTTTTGGCAAATTTGAGGGCTTCAACTATTTTGTTGCCGGTTCAGAACGTTATAATTTTGTTCAAGTAAGCGGAATTTGAGAATTTGTATAAGAAATCCATCAAAACTTTTTTCTTTTTTCGGTTTTGCCTCATTGCTTCCTCAAGATCTGTTATTCAAATATTTATTTGAGAGAAATCTTGAACGTAGCAACTTTCTATTTTTCATAAGATACGTGAATCTGTTACATTTGTGTAGCACAGGAAAAGAGCCTCATGTTAGGTAATAACTCGTGCAACAGATACCTCTCTTTGTTTCTTGGAATATCACGCCTCATCATCAATTGCAATATCTGTTTCTTTTTTAAATTTAAATGAGAAATGCATAAGGATTAAGGCAAGTAGGTGAGGGAACCTTGGGGTTTTTCATGACTTGAAATCTGAAACCGTCTCATATTTATATTCTTTGGCGGAACCAAAGGGGCTATAGAACTTGAATGCAGGATATCATGTTATCAACCGAGATGCTTCTTCATTTTTGGTATCTTAATACGCGAATCTGGTGTATTCAAATCATGAGTAAGGCGTATATTGATGATGTTAGGTAACTAAAAAAACATAAGCGAAATAGTGCCGTGTATCATAATGAGTTTAGTTCATTATTCATAAAACAAAGTCTGAAAAGTGAACATATAATTGTATCAAATCCACTTATCTTATGCCTATATGTGTGAAATTATTTTCTCTACATTTTATATGTGAGTTAGGAATTTTGGTCACTGTGGTAACCAACCTAAGTATCAAGCTAAGATATAATATTTTGACGATTATATATTTATTTAGACTCATAGTCTTCTTAATTCTTATGCATCAGGAGTTTTACAATGGTGATCTTCAACACTGTGAAACAAGTCATGACATAAGGGGGCGTACGGCTCAGGTAAGCATCTGCAGAAGTTAACATTTAGTCTAGTATATTCAGAGTTTATTCATTGATACGGTTTGTGTTGTTTTTGACTACCTACTTTTTACTCTTGTTTGGATTTGTTTTTGTTTCGGTTGTTTAAAATAGCTTGGCATGCTTTAGAAATGTCTGCTGGGTCGTAATAATTAAAGGGTCTACATATTTACACACCTTCATGCCTATTTTGACACCCTTCAGGACGCCTCGTATAGACCTATACGAGGCGTATAGGGTTACTTTTCCGACCATCTCTGCACCAAAGCACAATGTCAAATCAGTCACATCAGACGGGGAGTCTAGGTCTGTACGAGGGATGGATACGAGGCACTAAGACGCCTCGTATAGACCTATACGAGGCGTCTTCTACAGCTGACAAAAATATATACGAGGGGTCTAGAGCTATACGAGGCGTCTAAGGCTTATGAAAAAGTGCAACATACAGTGTATGGTTTGTCCCGAGCATCCAACATTTAAGACATGTATTATGTCTCTACGCTTGTTCTTGTTCTTCTTCTTCTTCTTTCATTCTGCTACATCTTCTTCTTCTTTCATTCTGGGACGGCATTTAATTTGTGTTCTTATCATCCCGAAGTGTTGAAATGTCATCATATTTGTATTTAATTATTTGCGTAACAAGTTAAAAAAATCACATGGTAATTTAGGTATATAAATATGTAAATTCTTACTTCAGATGTAGTAAGTAAATAATATTGGCAAAGGTCAGATTTCCATAGTCTGTTTTTTTTACAAAGTTAACCGAACATCTTTTTGGTATTTAAGATTAACAGATACGTAAGTTGTAACGGGTTATACATGTATGATTTTTGTGACTATAGATTCATTATAACCCATGCTGATTACTATTACTTTTTCCGTCTTTTCAGGTGAACTTGGATGCGTTTGCAATGTTTTATTTGAGCCAGATTGCAGGTTTTTTCTTAGCCAAAACTCTTTTTTTTTTCTACATGATAACTTGAGTTAGACATATTAATGATATAGTATGTAATTATTTCCTATATTTGAGTGCAGAATTATCGTTGAACTTGCAATTCCGTGTGAGAAACCGGGCTCACGAGTGTTTGAAGGATTCACAGTGGGCTATCATCCACGGTCATGGGAAATTGTAAGATAATATATAATACTCCCTTTCTGCACCATTAGTTGGAAGTTACATTAGTAAAATATTATTTATCATTAACCCACTGCTAACGACTCATAGGTATACAACGGCATGACTCAATACGGTTACGAAAAGGCTTACAAGGACTACAGGTCTTGCCCCTTGTCTAAGTTAAATATATGGACGGACATTTTCTATAATCCATATATCATAAATATTATTATTACTTTCCATGTTTTTTTCTAGAAAATCGTTACCTTTGTTTATTGCAGCTTTGATACGAACCAGAGTCGTGTATCTCTGTATATGACTGCAGTTGCTTCTCTTTCTCAGTTAGTTCAAAAACCAACTGTTACGGTATATTCGTGTACATAAACTAATTTTGTTTATAGTGATTAGCTTCAATTTGACGATAGTTTTCTTTTTGTATTTTTACTAGGTTTCTCCTAAGACCGGTTTGGAGGTTACTTTGTCTGGCTCCACGGCAACAGGGAGTCCACCGACAACTTTGTCTCCAACGTTGTTGAATATCAATTGCAGATGTACAAAATCTTCCATTGCTATATTTTAGAGGTCAAAACGGGTTATTACGGGTCGAGGCGTGTTTCCCAGTCACTTCTCTTAAAGTATAATCATTTATAAACAAACTGTGTGTAAAATAATAATCTAATATAGGAACCCTTATGCATTAAAAGCTCACTTTTGATCCATATGACCAATTTGACCCGTTTTAGCTGTATTTTTATTTGACCCTTTTGACCCGTTCAAGATAACGCACAACCCGAATGGGTCAGTATTGCCACCTCAACTATATTTCACTGTCTACATCTTCTACAACTCGGATATGTGAATTCATGATGTATATTCAGGTCAAACGGCACGTGATGACCCGTATGAGGTTCAGGTAACTATACCAGTGGAGGGTTATGATCCCATCCAGTTTAGTCTTACAAAAATGTGTGGTAATGTTCAGTTTTTTTTATCTTCCTCCTTTTTTGAGATGCAAATCCACTTTCGACGGATCATTTATCTGAAGAATGTTTTTTCTTAATAATTTAGAATCCAAGCAAAATGAAGCAGGAACATCTTCGAAAGGAAGAAAATTATCTTTATTTGCACAATTCTTTTATCATGGACCAGTTACATATTTGAAGATGGTTTATTGTTATTTACAAAATTGAGGTGTTCACTAACAAAATGTGGTGGAGCAGATTCTTTGTCATTTCAACATTGTTCTGCTGCGGTGGCTTTATTTACAAGACTCAAGTATAAAAACAGGCCAGCATGCTATTTACTCTTTCATTAAAATGTTTTTTTTAATACGTATATTTTCTCATGAGTTATTGTTTAATAAAAGCAGCATGGAATTGATGCACTGCCTGGCATGACCATTTTATCTGCATGTTTGGAGACTGTAAGTTAACATTTTCACATATAGGCATATATGTATGCAAATATAAAATACAAAATATAGTGTTTTTAATTCAGTTTCACATGGAAACAATGCAGGTGAGTGGTGGGGGAGGTTACATGCGGGCGGATGAGTTTAATGGTGTGTATGCAAGTCAAGCCTCTTGGACCCGTGAGCCTGTTTCGGATGCAGGATCTTCAAGAAAAAGTGAGAGAAGATATGGGACCTAATCACCCTTCTCAATGTGTCATGGCTTATACTGCTCTTATACGTTAAACTCAAAAGAGATTATGATAGTTTCTATATGTCAGTTTTCTTTGTATTTTTGTATCCATCTATTTCAATTTTGAAAACGAAAGTATACCTGATACATTGTGTTGTAACAGAAGCCACTTGGGTATATTTTGACAAAATCCCATTGTGTTAGTATTTTTATAATTTCTTTTCGAAAGTTGGGTCATTTTGGGCAAACTAACAGGAGTTTTTGGTTGGAAATAAGCGTATAAAGGAACCAAATGCACTAAGCGTATAAAGGAACCAAATGCACTCGAATGGAAGTTTGTTCGTTTTCTTTTGTTTAACTTTAACTAAACAAACACAAACACTTGTATCATTTTCGTGTTCATGTTGGTTTATATTTGTTCATGTTAGTTTATATTCTAAACGAATAAAGAAAAGTAAAAAAAAAAACACAAACCAACACAAACCTGCTGGAAGATTAAACAAACCAAAATCAAATTGTTTATAAGGCCATGTGTAGTGGTAAGATCACATAACCCCCCTTTATGGGGGGTTACACGACAAATGACAATGAAGTAAAATGTGGGAGTTATAGGGGGTTATATAACATGTGTGTGTAGTGGGGGATTATGTGAATATGAGGTTATATATATATGTATATATATGTGGATGTGAGAGAGCCAAATCTAGTCACCCCATTATAATTTTCACAGGAGAAACAATTTGGAGGGGTATGGCGCCCCTTGGGGCAGTGTGGGGAGGCGCTATGGTGGCCTCCGACGTTATATCACCTTCCACTACGGAAGGACTAAGTTTGGACTGATGAACTTATGAAGCTAAACGAAGGTTAGAAAATTTCAAATTTATACTTCAAATTTATACAATATTAGAAAATTTCATATTTATACAATGTACTCATTATAAACAAATATAGTTAGAAAACACTTGAATAGATTTGTCAAAAACCATTTAAATCTTTAAATATACGCTTATCTATATTCAACTCTTTTATTTTATATAGAACACAAGAAACTATCATGATATTAAAGAAAAAGACACGTAACAAGTAAAAGTTAAGCAAAACTATTGATTTTTTTGGTTTAGTTTCGTATTATTTTATAATTTTGCAGTTTTGACTCAAGTTCATTTTTACTTGATGAGATTTAAAACATACACCGAAGAATATGTTTTTTTAACAAGTATTTGTGTCATGACTCATCTACAAAAATGTGTATTATCAGACACGGTAGCCGGGCCTGCAACCCCAGTCCCGTCGGGTTGAGGCAGGCGATCTCTCCAGTCCTAGTTAGAGACGAAGGAAAGGAGGCCGGGAAACGGGTGGGAACGACAGCTGCACGGGTTCAAACCCGGATTCTTATCTGCAACTTCTTGCTTTGCCACTCGCCATACTCCAACGGTCGTGCTAAGTATTCGCGCACAATCGTTAATCAAGCGCCTCTTTCATCATATTTATATTTATGAACCCTAGATCCTAAATCACCCGAACCCTTTTGTTTGATTAATGAGCGTTTGTTTTCTTTAGATAAAACAATAATTGCGGGTTTAGGGTTTCTCAATTGCATACATCGGCTTTTTCAGATGTCTGAACTTAAAAACCCCTCTTGGAGTATTTAGGGTTTTTCAATCAACTTGATGTCGTCGAGAATCACCAGTTTATCCTTCTTCCTTTCCATTGTACATTACAGAATCGCACCATACATCAGTTGATCTTTGATTTGTTTTGAAATAAACAAGAATTTTCAGGGGTTTGTGAGAATTGCGAGTTTAAGGTTTTCCAATCATGGAATTTGACGATCATCTGACGTGTTCTTGGTCTGCCGTAGAATTAATTAACAGGCAAGTTTCTTCCGCAATGGTTTACGATAATCTTGATCTTTTGAATTTGTTAATTTTCTCGGTTGATTAGTGATCAGATCTGCAGGGTTTGTAAAGATATAATAGATCTTTTAAACAAATCGCAACTATTTTCTCTTGTTTTTTCAGTCTTTTCCTTTGTTTTGAACTTTGACTTCTAAACTTATTTGATTTTGTAGTTTTGCGAATTTTCTTGTTTTGTATGGTGTTTTATAATACTGAACTCACATGTGAGAACTTGTGATCCTGTTACAAGAACACTTAAAAGCCCATTCCAATTGTTATGTACTTTGAGGCTTGTACTTTGCAGTTGATTGGGCGTATGTATGTTGTGTTTGTAGCAGGTATTGCTTTCTCGATGGAAGTTCTTTCTGTTGTTTTGACTTTGTTATTGTTCTATACCTTCCTGAATCTTTTTGATTTTACGTTTTTTTTTGCTAGCCGCGTTTGTTCAGCACTCTCGTATTATTGAAGTTGTTTCACTTCTCAGTTGTTTTAATGTTTTCAACACTCACATATTATTTTTGATGTTTTCTGCTTGTTCTTATTTTAGTTTTGAATTTAAATTCTAAACTTATTTGATTTTGAAGTTCTGTGAAGATATTGTTTTATTTATAAACTATTGTACATTTCGTGCTCTATATCGTGTTTTACAAGACTGAACTCACATGTGAGAACTTGTGATCCTGTTACAAGAACACCTAAAAACCCATTTCAATTGTTTTGTACTTTGAGGCTTGTACTTTGCAGTTGATTGGGTATACGTAGGTTGTGATCGTAGCTTGTATTGCTTTCTTGATGGAAGTTCTTTCTGTTATTTTCACGTTTGTTTTTTCTATACTTCCCTGAATCCGTTTGATTTTATGTTTTCCTTTTTTGGCACTCCCATATAATTGAAATTGTTTCACTTCTCAGTCATTTCAATGTTTTCAAAACTCCCATATTATTGTAAATCTTTTCCTTTGTTTTTAACTTGACTTCTAAACTTATTTGATTTTGTAGTATTATGAAGGGGTTGTTTAAGTTACAAACTATCGTAATTTTCTTGTTTTATATGGTGTTTACAAGACTGAACTCACATGTAAGAACTTGTGATCCTGTTACAAGAACACCTAAAAACCCATTCCAATTGTTTTGTACTTTGAGGCTTGTACTTTGCAGTTGATTGGGCGTACGTAGGTTGTGTTTGTAGCATGGATTGCTTTCTTAATGGAAGTTCTTTCTGTTATTTTCAGGTTTGTTTGTTCTATACTTTCCTGAATTCGTTTGATTTTACGTTTTCTTTTTTTTGGCACTCCCGTATTGTTGAAATTGTTTCACTTCTCAGTTATTTCAATGTTTTCAAAACTCCCATATTATTGTAGATGTAAACTTGTTTGATTTTATAGTTTTGTGAAGTAAAAATTGTTCTTTTATTGTTGTTTTTACTTAGTTTTTAACAAGACTGAGCTCACTTCGAGAAATAGCAACACTGTTACCGGAGCACCTAAAACCCCATTTTAACCTGTCATTGTACTTTGAGGCTTGTACTTTGCGGTTGATTGGTGACGAAGGTAGCTACTGTAACGTGAATTGCTTTCTTGATAAAGTTCTCTCTTTTGATCTTTTTGATGATTTTTACTATGTTAATATCATATTTTTTTTAATTTTTTGGTAATGAGATTTTTTTTATATATTTTAATAGCTTTATGGTTTGACAATTTTATATTGTATTTTACAAGACTGAAGTCACTTCGAGAAATACGAATTCCATTACCAGAGCACCTAAGAACCCAATTCAACTTGTCTTTGTACCTTGAGGCTTGTACTTTGCGGTTGGTTGGGTGACGAAGGTTGCTATTGTAACGTGAATTGCTTTCTTGATAAATTTTTTTCTTTTGATATATTTTTTATGATTTTGACTATGTTTTATATAACTTTCATTTCTTGGCGATGAGATTTTTTTTATATAATGTAATAGCTTTTTGGTTCGATAGTTTTATATCAGTCTTTTCCTTTGTTTTTAATTTGACTTCTAAACTTATTTGATTTTGTAGTATTATGAAGGGGTTGTTTAAGTTACAAACTATCGTAATTTCCTTGTTTTATATGGTGTTTAAAAGACTGAACTCACATGTAAGAACTTGTGATCCTCTTACAAGAACACCTAAAAACTCATTCCAATTGTTTTGTACTTTGAGGCTTGTACTTTGCAGTTGATTGGGCGTATGTAGGTTGTGTTTGTAGCTTGGATTGCTTTCTTAATGGAAGTTCTATCTGTTATTTTCAGGTTTGCTTGTTCTATACTTTCCTGAATTCGTTTGATTTTACGTATTCTTTTTTTGGCACTCCCGTATTGTTGAAATTGTTTCACTTCTCAGTTATTTCAATGTTTTCAAAACTCCCATATTATTGTAGATGTTATCTGTTGTTTTTATTGTTTTTGAATTTGAATGTTAAACTTTTTTGATTTTTATAGTTTTGTGAAGTACAAAGTACAAACTGTTCTTTTATTGTTGTTTTTACTTTGCAGTTGATTGGGCGTACGTAGGTTGTGTTTGTATCATGGATTGCTTTCTTAATGGGAGTTCTTTTTGTTATTTTCACATTTGTTTTTGTTCTATACTTCCTTGTATCTTTTTTACATTACGTTTTTTTTTTTGCTAGCTGCATTTGTTCAGCACTCTCATATTATTAAAATTGTTTCACCTCTCAGCTGTTTTAATGTTTTCAACTCTCCCATATTATTGTAGATGTTTTCTGCTGTTTTTTTAAATTAAATTCTAAACTTATTTGATTTTGTAATTCTGTGAACAAATTGTTTATTTATAAACTAGTGTAATTTTGTTATATATGGTGTTTTACAAGATTGGACTCACATGTGAGAACTTGTGATCCTGTTACAAGAACACCTAAAAACCCATTTCAATTGTTTTGTACTTTGAGGCTTGTACTTTGCAGTTGATTGGGCGTATGTAGGTTGTGTTTGTAGCATGGATTTCTTTCTTAATGGAAGTTCTTTCTGTTATTTTCAACTTTTTTTATGGTAATGAGAAACTTTTGATGTAATTTACGTGTATTTTTGTTTGAAACTTCTTTGAAGCACTTTGATTTTACGTTGTCTTCTTAGCTACATGGTTTAATGTTCATACTGAGAAATTGTTTCACGGAGAAATTGTTTTAATGTTTTCACCCTCCCATATTATTGGAGATGTTTTATATACTTAATTCTGTATGTGTTTTGTTACTTTTCAATAATGATGCTATGGTTTGACAGTTTTTTTATAGTATTTTACAAGACTGAATTGACTTTCGAGAAATAGGAATGCCGTTACTAGCGCACCTAAAAACCCAATTGAACTTGTCTTGGTACTTTGAGGCTTGTACTTTGCGGTTGATTGGGCGACGAAGGTTGCCACTGTAACGTGAATTGCCTTCTTGATAAAGTTCATCCTGTTGATATTCTATTTTTTGTCGATTTTGACTATGTTATCATCATAATTTTTATTTTATATAGTTTAATAACTTTGTGGGTTAAAAATTTTCTATGGTTTTTACAAGACTGAGCTCACTTCGAGAAATAGGAATGGTGTTTCCAGAGCACCTAAGAACCCAATTCGACTTGTCTTTGTACTTTGAGGCTTGTACTTTGCAGTTGATTGGGTGACGAAGGTTGCTAGTGTAACATAAATTTCTTTCTTGATGAAGTTCTTTCTTTTGATATTCTATTTTTTTATGATTTTGACTATGTCATTTATATAACTTTTATTTCTTGGTGATGAGATTTTTTTATACAACATAATAGCCTTGTGGTTTGATAGTTTTATATGGTATTTTACAAAATTGAACTCATATTCAAGAGCTACGCATGCCATTACTAGAGTATCTTAGAACCCATCTCAACTTGTCTTTGTACTTTGAGGCTTGTACTTTGCGGTTGAATGGGTGACAAAGGTTGCTACTGTGGTGTGAATTGCTTTCTTGATAAAGTTCTTTTCGTTGAACTTCTATTTTTGATTGTTATATTCATAGCTCATATTTCTTAGTAATGATATTTTTTTTAATATAATGCATTAGCTCTTTTGCCTGACAGTTTTATATGCTATTTTACAAGACTGAACTCACATTCGAGAAATTGTAATCCCATTACTAAAGCACCTAAAAGCCCATTTCAGTTTGTTTTTGTAGGTCCCGTTTTTCCGGTGAGGATCGATAACGAAAACCTATCCTTGTTTATCACGAACACGGTAACGGGTGCGGAATCCCCGTGACGGTGCAAACCAAACAAAGTGTATAAAACACACACGTATAACCAATGATACACACTCTATTGATTAAACGGGATGAAAACCGAGAACAAACATATACAAACAATGTTTAAAGACTCTCTCTCAAAGTCTCACAGCTCATCATCAGTTTCACACAGAAACTGAGTGGGGTATTTATACTAGACACAGACCAGACATGACGAAACACAAATAACTCTCGGCGAAACACACAAAGTCGACGAAACACACCTGTTTCGTCGACATACATATATTCTACAATATGTTTCGTCGTTTGGTGTAGGAGCCCAACTGAAGTCAAAGTCTAATTCAAGTATTCGGCCCAACATGAAGTTTACGGCCCAGAACTTGAATCTGTTATATGTTTTTGCAATTTCAACATAGGACAAGACTTTGTGACATCATCATGACATCACTAAGGTGATGTCATGGTGATGTGTTTGCGGGAATGGCTTACGGCGTTCCGTGCCTCGCGTGTCGAACTCTGGGACGCACGACGGAGGAATGTCGTGACGTCGGGCTTGAGCCGGACCTAACCATGTCGAAACCAAGTCGTACCGAGCTGAGTCGAACCGAGCCGAGTCGCGTCCACATAAAGTGTACCAACAATCTCCCCCTTGGACGCTACTCGTGATGGTTCGTCTTCCGTGTCTTTTGTGTCGAAGGATCTTCAAAGTCTTCACGCTTCGTAAGTAGAAAGTGTATCAACAAACTCCCTTTTTCATTCAGGTAGTGTGTTAACAAACTCCCCCTTAGATTGAACTCTCCATTGAGTTATGCTCGTGAATCATTTGACTTTTCAATTCTTCAGATCCTTGTGGTGTTGATGAAGGGTCAGCGGCAACTCGATCATTTTATCCTTTGAGTGCCTCCACTTTGTGTCTTCATTCCAAAGCTTATCATCGAACGTGTTCTCCTCGCCTTTAGCATCTGCACAGGCAAGAAAGCTAAACGCATAATGAGAACAACTGCTTGGAATATAGTTAACATAAACAAACGACACATATGAGATCAAATCTCAATCAAACACCGACCGACAACAGTTTGAAAGTTTAGAAAATGAACAATTTTAATTCTTTAACTTTCAAAACTTTTTAACTTCGACTGTTTATGAAGGTGCAATTGTTTTCCGGCTTACGATCAGGATTTTGGGTAGGATAGACTCGAGTTCCAACATCGGTCAATCAAAAATAAACTAGAAGCAAAATCTTTTTGGATTTTAAAAAGTTTATATTAAAACACACCTAAAATCTTTTTGGTATTTTTCATTTCTCAAATGTAAAGACGGAAAGCAATAAATAAATATATACAAAGATGCAGAAACGAAAGCAGTCAACAAATATTTACAAACATTCTTTTTGCGAGTTTCGAGGGTAAGAGAATCATATCAGTGTACGGTCATTCCAAAACGCTCTTTTTGTTCATTTAGTTAACATTTAGATAAGCATCCTATAGCAATTATCGGTATTGTTGTCCACATAAGCTCAACTTAATAGATGTAATCTTGGCGAGGGGATACGTTAAGGTATGATTTATACTTACCGACCGGTGTTCATCCACACACGACACATTCCCGTATCAAGGCATGCGCGAGAATTCATCTTACCGGTGAGTATACCATTTATCATCTGTTTGACTGTATAAAAGAATGTGAGTAACTCACTTATTTTGATTGAAAACAAGCCCTATGTGATAAAATCACTTATTGATGAGGAACTTGATTTTCGATGCATGAAAGGCACAGGAGCAAGTCCGTGAACAGGTCAGTACTTTCATACAGCAAAGAGACGAACTTGACTCCCGCAAAGAATCTGTGATATTTTATCACTTATTTTGTGGACATGTGATTGTTGATCACTTATTGAGGTCGAATGCAATATGTACACGTATGTATAGTATCATGGAAGATCTAGACTTCGTCTCCGTTATTTTTACGGTTTGATACAACCATGATACCCAGATGATAAGCAGCATAAAGACCGAATATCTCAGAACCTCGGCAATCTCTCAAACGAAATTTCGGTACCAAGACCATATGCCAATGTGCGGTTCCCACCTGGTCTTCAGTCGATTTAAGATTTATATCACCCTGCACACTTTAAAATGATTATGAGCCTACCGATACATCTTATATAGAGCTGCTTAACATTTTTCATTTTGCATTTCAGTTTAAAGAGTTTTCGACAGACCACTGATCTACTATCATTTTCTCTTTTTCTCGCCAGGAAACTCATTTTTGATTTTCCAATGTTTTTGCGTTTTGAAATTTTTCGATGTTTTTGAATTTTTCAAATTTTGGATTTACTCCCCCTAAAATCAACAAACTATGATAAATTTTAAAAACACAAAGCTATTTACAAAAAGGATTTCCCGATGTCGGTTAACTCATGTTTTACCTCAATGCCGTTTACCAAAATTAAATTTAATCAGAAATGATGTATCGAATTTTGGAAAAATCAGTTGGCACGTCGGTAAGCAGTGCGGACCATGCAACATTGTCTGGCCAAAGAGTGCTACGAGAGGATAACAATTTATAAAGCAGCTTAAATATCGACAAGTATAGGAGAGATTAGAAATTTAAAACCGTATCCTGCAACTGCTTCGTGCATTGCAAGGAATCTGAGCGCTCTCCCAAACTGGATATCCACCTGGAGTGGATTTCAGAGTCGATTTTGCAGCTACTGAGAAATCTCTTCACAGTAACAAGATCAGAAACCTTTGGGTCCGGCTGGTCTTCCACATTGCACCAGCGAAGGTCTTTGTCTTTCTCTTTGAGAAGTAGTGTGCGGTTGTTCAATCCACGCCAAGGCATCCGCACACCCGGTTGGTTTGTTCAACAAACACGTTTTCTTCAATCACACCGCGAAGAAATGTACACTGCACGTTCATCTTGTTGATTATGAATCTTCAGACGTGCTGCAGGTGCGTACATTTTGATTTGAATCTACCCTGGGACCCGATCAAAGCCTTGAACAATCACATTTTGAAATGATTTTCATTTTGTCGAAGCTTTCAATCTCTTTCGACAGACAACTCTGTCTTCTTTTCCTTTTTCTTTCCATCAAAGGCAACCACTCCTAGAAATAACAATATCTTGGAGCTTTGAGTCGCCTATCTTGTGCAAGGACACTCCACTATCAACAATCCTATGACTATCGATAGTTCCTCCTGGAACATCCTACACACTCACTCAGAGATTAGTTGGAGAGGGGGACCCAAGCCTTCATAGACTTGGGTCGTCCTTCATCATTGAAGATTGTGACTTCGATTTCCTGATGATTCGGAATGGATTGAGCTCCCCCTGAAACATTTACCGATTTTGGTTTCCAAATCTGTTTTTGTTTTTCATGTTTAACATTTGATTCAACAAATTTTGTTTGGACAACCTCCGGTTTTAACGCCTTTTCAACCTTTTTAACGTTTTGACGTCGTTGTTTTGTTTCTTGTTCTTTAACAGTTCTTTTATCATGTTTTGGCGAAACGGAACGACATTGAAGGTGAACCTTTTCAGGTGGTGCTCTTTCTACAAAATTTGGTTTGGGCGAGTTTGTGCAGTCTTTAATAATGTGCCCAAACTTCCCACATTTGAAACATTTTCTCCTTTCAACAAACTTAGGAGATCCTGTTCGACTTTCACGTGTTGAACCTGTAGACCCATAGGTACTTGTTCCTTCATCACACCCATTTGTGTGTTGGGTGTAATTGTTTTGAGCGTTACGCTTTAAAATTCTGACTTTTTGAACAAAATCGGTGTTTGATTTGTTTTCAAAAGTCTCAATTTTATCAGTACCATTGGATGCTACAAATTTAACATCATTGTTTTTCTTCTTGAAACGAGCTCCTTTGGTCTCAACCTTCAGTTGTGAACCTTTAGAATTTTTAGCTCGCTGCTGTTGCTGTTTACCCTTAAAAGCGACAGGTTGTTGCTTTGTCGGTGATTTTTGATTTCCAAATTTACTTCTAACTTCAGCTTTTGGAATAGGATCACACTGAGTTACTGAAACTCTCGGGATCGCTTTTCCCAAAAACTTAGTTGTAGTATCTTCAAACACTTTGTCAATCAAAGATTGATTGACATTTTTAATTGGAAAAGCTGTGTTTGAATAAATTTTGTCATCACCAACTAAAGTATACAACACGTTATCACTTTTAATGGTAGACACGGTCTCAGTGATAGGATCTATCTCTTGTTTAGCACCAGTTGAATGCACAGCAGGAGTAGGAGGATCACACAGAATGTGATTCTCAAAAGGCACTTCTACTCCTTTATTCTTCTCAAGAGATTTATCCTCATCACTCACATCTGGTTCATCATCGGACGAATCATAGTCCTCAATTGTGGGAGGACTTTGTTCCGTACCAACAGATGCTGAATTTTCGGTTGTTCCAGATGAGCCCTCCGAGGAACTGTCCGATTTGAACCCTAGACCAGTTGTAAACTCCTCATAATTAAGAGGAACAGTTGGTTCAAACCGAGGCATTTCCTCCTCATCGGGCATTTTGGTATAGTTGTGTCTCAAAGGAGGCGGACATGACTTATACCCAACGCCTTTCACGTTCCCTTTCAGTTGTTGAACGTCAATTATGTGATCGAGCACAAATCGGGAGTTAGAATAACTCTCCAATTTTTGCTTGATTGCATCATGCTCGCATTTGGCAATGGCTAGTTCCTTTTTGGTTTCCTCAACGATGTTAATGTAATTGTTAATACTAATTTGTTTATGATAAACAACTTTGGTAGTTTCGGAAACACTTTTCTTTAAGGTTTCAATCACAGATTTAAATTCCTTTTCATTTCGAACTAAAGCCATATTTGCCTCTTTGCACTTTGAAAGTTCAACAACCAAATTCTGATTGTGACTATGAACCGTTTCAGATTCACGTTTCAAATCAGCACATTCATGTTTTAATTCTTCAAAAGCATGTTTAGCATTAGCACATTCATGTTTTAATTCTTCAAAAGCATGATTAGCATTAGCACATTCATGTTTCAAATCAGCACAATAACTACATATGTTAGGAGTTTCGGATTTTACCTGACTTGTAGAAGCTGTGACATTAGCCATAAAGGCAGTCTGAGAAGAGAAAGATCCATCTTCAGTGAGAATCTTCTCCATTTCTTTTGATGTAGCATCAGCTTTCTTGGTCAAGTCAGAATTTTGACATTTCATCTCCTTGGCACTCTTGGTATTCTTGATAATTTCAGCATAAAACGCTGCTTGTGAGTCCGTAGTCCAACCATATGGACTCGTATTTATTGATTGTTGTTTTTGAGGAAATTGGTTCATTAAATCGGCAAGCGAAGGCTGATTTTCACTTGGTCTTGCTTCCGAACTCCAATCCCACAGACCTTTGCTACCCATGATTTGTGTATGTATGTTAGTACCTGCACACACACTTGAAAACACAATGTTATGACAGATTTGCAAGTCCTCTGTGTAAAACAGAAGTGTTCTCGACGAAACACTTTCCACGAAACAGGTTTGTTGATGTGTCGACGAAACTGATTATGCTTTGATGTGTCGACGAAACAGAACTATAAACTGGTCGACGAAACTGATTATAATTTGATGTCGACGAAATTGATCTTAATAACCTTCGACGAAACAGAATAAATGCTGTTGGGCTTACACACGACGAAACAGGCTTATAATCTTGACGAAACAAAGAAAAGTCCTTGTTGGGCTTTCAAATCGGCGAAACAAATTTCAAGTCCCACAAGTATTTCGTCAACTATGTTTTGACGAAAGAGAATCTTTCTGTTTCGTTGACTCCTTTTTGGCGAATCAAATTTTTAGGTGGGCTTTGTGCTTTTGACGAAAGAGAATTTTATTTTGTTAGTAACCCACGAAACCGGTTATGTTTTGGGATAAGATGTTAAGATATTTTCAAATAATATCTTCTGACAAGTGAGCCACAATTTTCAACAGCTTGTATCGAGACTTCTCTGTTTTCAACAAAACATCATCAACTTTAGTCACAAATGTCAACCAATTATATAATAATCAAATAACACTTTAATCAATTTCCAAACAAAGATCAAACACTTAGAAATTTTCAAGAACAGTTTGAAGATCAGTTGAAGATATGAAGAACACTTGAATATTCCTGTGAAAAATATGATGATTCCGGTGACCGATAAATTTCTGAAACCCGGTTTTGCTTAAACTTTCAATAAAAAACGAACTCTAAACATGCACACATGCAATAAAACAGGGTTTTCACTAAAACTATAGCAAACCAACACGGTTTTGACAGATTTTTGAACAATTTTTCCAGAAAAATATGAAACCTTTTAAGAACAAAAATCTGAAAAACACTATAACGCTCTTGTTTCAAACACGACAATGTTTGGTTTTAAACAAGGAAAAGAGCTGCCAAAGCTCTGATACCAATTGTAGGTCCCGTTTTTCCGGTGAGGATCGATAACGAAAACCTATCCTTGTTTATCACGAACACGGTAACGGGTGCGGAATCCCCGTGACGGTGCAAACCAAACAAAGTGTATAAAACACACACGTATAACCAATGATACACACTCTATTGATTAAACGGGATGAAAACCGAGAACAAACATATACAAACAATGTTTAAAGACTCTCTCTCAAAGTCTCACAGCTCATCATCAGTTTCACACGGAAACTGAGTGGGGTATTTATACTAGACACAGACCAGACATGACGAAACACAAATAACTCTCGGCGAAACACACAAAGTCGACGAAACACACCTGTTTCGTCGACATACATATATTCTACAATATGTTTCGTCGTTTGGTGTAGGAGCCCAACTGAAGTCAAAGTCTAATTCAAGTATTCGGCCCAACATGAAGTTTACGGCCCAGAACTTGAATCTGTTATATGTTTTTGCAATTTCAACATAGGACAAGACTTTGTGACATCATCATGACATCACTAAGGTGATGTCATGGTGATGTGTTTGCGGGAATGGCTTACGGCGTTCCGTGCCTCGCGTGTCGAACTCTGGGACGCACGACGGAGGAATGTCGTGACGTCGGGCTTGAGCCGGACCTAACCATGTCGAAACCAAGTCGTACCGAGCTGAGTCGAACCGAGCCGAGTCGCGTCCACATAAAGTGTACCAACAGTTTTTGTACTTTGAGGCTTGTACTTTGCGGTTGACTGGGGGATGAAGGTTGTTATTGTAGCGTGGATTGCTTTCTTGATGAAGTTCTTTCTGTTGATATTCTGTTTTTAATGAATGGTACTACATTATTTTCATTAGTTTTATTTCTTGGTAATGAGATTCTTTCATATAGTTTAATAGCTTTGTGGTTTGACAATTTTATATGGTATACTATAAGATTGAACTCACATTTGAGAAATAGGAATGCTGTTACTAGAGCTACCTATATAATATCGGCTAAGACTATAAACCCATTTCAACCATTTTTGATGATTTTAACTATGTTATTTTCATAACTTTTATTTCTTGGTAATGAGATTTTTTTTAGATATATTGTAATAGATTTGTGGTTTGACAGTTTTTATAATATTTTACAAAAGTGAACTCACACCTGAGAACTAGGCCTGCTGTTACTAAAGCACCTAAGAACTCATTTCAACGTATAAAACTTGCAGCTTTTATGTTTTTAACTTTTTCTGCTGTTTTTATTCTTCTTTGAAGATACGAACGATTGTACTTCTATTGTTGTTTTTACTTGATTTTTTTCTGGGGGATATGAATAGCAAATCAAGATGGAACGCTTCTTACTCAAATTAAGAGGTAAGGTACTAAATGTTCAAAAGTGTCATTAAACTTGTGATAAGATTCTACATTTTTTTGTAGAATCGCAATGTTCTGCTATATAGTACTAAATGTCATTATACTTATGATCGGATACTTCATTTTCTTGGTGCGAAGGGACCAAAGACCTTAGGTCCTAGCATATACATAAGGCATATATATAATTGTGTCATTTTTGATCATGGAGTGATCTAGGCGAGTGCTGTAAGCACATTGTGCTAAGTTGGTGTGATGGTTGGTTCTTTGAAGGTGACTTGGCTTACATTTTTTTTTCTTACGTCAACATTACTCATAAGGGTGAGTTTTCTATTTTTGGCTACTAAGGTGGACTTGAATATATATATTTTACTGCAACCCCATACATTTGGTGTTTTGAGGAGTTGCGTGTATGATGATGAGGTTAGTTGCATTCGTAAATCGTAACTATAGGTTTTGTTATTTGTATATGGTAAACATGTTTTTTTTTTCAAGCTATGAAACCTTCATAGCTTCTTTTAAAGCCAGTTTTGGATATCATACACTGTAATTACTAGTTATTTTTTCAAAGTAATCCATTTTATATTATTATTTGTATATTTGCCATTATGGGAACCTACTAAAGAACCATGATATCAGTTCTGTATCCTATGCAGTTAATGCGGTAAAAAATCGGATATCTGTATTGGTGATATATATCACCGATATATCACGATATTAACTGCATAGTCTGTATCTAAGGAAGTCAAGTATAAGCCACTTGCAGAGAAAAACTCTGCTGGTAAAAAGTCCACTGCTCTTGTGGCGGAGCCCACGTCACATTTGATGCATATGACAAGCTACTACATTCTATCTTAGAGTTTTCTTCAATGGGGGACTCGGGGTTTATTTCATATCTCTAGCGGAAAAATAGCTTTTATATTGAAACGGGTCAAATGGGATGAATGGGTTGAAAAAAAAATACCCAATGTGTATTATAATGTATAAACCCTCCTAACTCATTTTATTCTAGTAAAGTGATCTATAAAGAAATAACACAATATTGTAATCATACTTAAGACACTAATTATTCATAAAAAAATGTTTCAAGCCAACCCAATCCGACCTGTTTTGGCTTGGTATTCGGGCTTTCCACATCTACATGTTCGTTCTTCCATTGTGGCTTTTTATTGTATTCATGTATGTTAGTTCAAATCTGTAACAATCCTCAGCCCTCGTGGAGCTAACTGAAGCTGAAACATAATATGCAGTAAATGCTATGAAGCAGTTACTGGATATGTAAGCTTATCTTAGAGAAAGCTGCTTTTTCTAGTAGATTATATATTAAAAAAATCTCCCACCTTAATCATGGACGCTTGTTTACGTCATTGTTGTTGTAGATGCTTCTGAAGCAGAACCAAGTCATCGAATGCCCTTCCATATGATACATCTGGTCAAACCTTATGGCATTTGAGAAACCATAAGGGGCCCCATCTCAGCTGTTGGCAGATTTTCTAACGCCCTGAAGTTTATCGTCGAAGAGGTAATAATTCTCATCTCATGTTATTACAGAGTACTAGAGTCGGCAAATTTGACCCATTAACTATTAGATCGGTTGATTTGGGTACATTTGCCAAATGGTCCAATTGGTACTTTTAGTATGTAAAATGTTCTAAAACGTTGTTATTAAATAGATTAGGGTATTAATTGAGATAATATAAATCCTGTAATCGTATTGGACAAAGTAGTTCATTTCAATCTTGTTACCTAGTTTGTCCGAGGTGCCAAATTTCCAACTCCTACATGACTATATAAGTCCCTAGACTTCATTTTTACATGACTATTTACAACTAAAAAATATCTGGACTTTATTTTTAACAATTTTTGTTTTTGCGTGTTGAAGTCTATAAACTTATAAAAAGATTATTAAATATGATCCTTCTGCGTGTATAGGTCCCTAAACCCATATGAAAAACAAAATGCAATCATCAGCCAAACTGGTAAGTGAACATGTTAGGAGTTATCTTCTTGTATCTTTTTGATATAGGCAGCCAAATGGATGGGTTGGGTAATGGGTCAAAACAGTCAAATTGTTTGATCTATTCAACCTATTTTCTTTTTTATTAAACCATTTATCTTAGCCTAGTTGCCTTGTTAGATGTAAGACACATATGGGTTGAAATTGCCACCTCACCATTTTATGTGTTGGTTCGTGATAGCATTACTGGTCAACCTAGAGATGATATTGTGTGCCACAGTTATGCATTTTTATTATTGGATGCATATGATTCTATTCCAAAGGTTTTTTTTAATTATTTTTTATATAATCTGGGCAGTGTTTATACAGATGTGGCAATTTGGACCATTTAATAACAAATTGATTGATGGGGGACTGGGGTTTATATTTTATCTCGAACAAAAAAAAAAAATAGCTTATAATGAAAAAAAATGTTTTCGCCCTGTGTGCAAAAAATGATTCAGCCCGTTCCCCGAGCCGCCCATTTTGCCTCTTATACCTGCGTTCGTTTGTCATGGCTGATTTTCATGTTCTTGTATGTGGCTCAAACTTTTTACTTGTTTTTAGAGGTGGCAATTTCAACCCTTCGAAAATGATATGATCAATGGGGGATTCAGGGAAATATTTTACCTTAAGTGGGAAAAAAAGCTTATCAAATGGGATGAACGGGTTGAAAAACTTTCAATGTGTGTTGTAATGTATAAACCCGCTAAAGTCATTCTATTCAAGTAAATAGATTCTCTTTAAGATAATACGATATTTGTAATCATAATTAGGCACTATTGATTCATTAAAAAAAGTGTTCTAAGCCAACCCAATCCGACCTGTTTTGACTCGATTTCTGGGACGCCCATTTTGCCACTTCAACTTGTTTTTCTTCCATCATTGCTTTTTGTAGTGATCCTATATGTTGGTTCAAACCTGTGACAGTCCTCAGCCCCCTGGAGCTTAACGGAAACTGAAACAGATTATGCAATAATGCTATGACGCACATATTCGACAAACTTGTCTCGAAATACAGTACTGGGGAAGTTACTGACTTACTGGATATGTAAGTTTATCTTAGAGAAAACCGCTTTTCTGGTAGTTTATATATTAAAATAAGTAAAAAAAATCTCACCTTAAATGGATGCTTGTTTAGGTCATATAGTTGTTATAGATGCTTTTAGAGCGGAAGAATTTGCTGAGGTGGCAACGAAGCCACTGAAAGCCCTTCCATATGACACACCTGGTTGAAGTTTATGGCATTTGAGTACCCCATAAGGGGTCCCAGCTCATCTGTTGGCAGATTTTTTGACGTGTTGAAGTTTATCGTCAAACAGGTAATAACTTCTCATCTGTTGTTATAACAAAGTACTATAGTTGGCAAGTTTGACCTATTTACTTTAGGATCTATTGATTCGGGTAACGTTTGTCAAACAGGACCAAACAATTCTTTTTAACTTAGTAAAATCTTATAATTCATTTTTAAACAGGTTAGGATATGATTGATGTAGTATGTGTTGTAATAATATCGACCCTTGTTTATATAACAATAGAGATTCTGGACTGTAAAATTACTTCTTTTTTACCTGATTCTTGTTACCCGACTTGCCTGATGTGCCAATTTTCCATGTCTATTAAAATTGTTCCATGACTTTCATCGAACTCATACATAAGTCTTTGGACTTTATTTTTACATGAAAATTAAAAAAAAAAAAGAGAGTAAATTGCAGTTTTGGTCCTTGTGGTTTAGTGGTTATTGCTATATTTTACAAAATTAAAATGTCTTGCAATTTTCATACCAAGGTTTCTATTTTATTGCGGTTTTGGTCCACCACACCACTCTAACTCCATCTAACTTATCGTTAAATCCTGGTCACATGAGAGGCATATATGGGCAGGGTGTTTTGGAAAATAACCATTAAAAATGAAGAAACCAAGGTATTATTTAAATACCTGTTATAGGGATTTATTAAGCGCGGTACGCTAATTCTTATGGTGTGGTTTGGAGAAGAACTTAAAAGATGATAATTAGTTTATTATTTTAAATAAAGTTTAATGTATCTACTGTTTTTAAATTTTGAAATTTATATGTTTGAATTGTAGTAGGTTTGTACCCCAGTGTAAGTATATAAATATTGGTAGGGATTTATTTTCTTTTTCATGTCAGTTATTTTAATGCACATATATACATCTTAAGGCCGCTCCATATACATCTTAAAATTAGTTATTTTAGTAAAATCATAAATTTTTGTATGCTTATATATCTACAAGAAATCCAATAATATCACCCCATCTGAAAATTTTACCTTACATAACTCTTAGAGCAAAGCTTAGACCACATCTTGTGTGGTGGACACTTACCTTGTATTCTCACTGTATCGTTGTTTGCTACAAACAGGATCCAGGCTACCATCTTCTCAAATGATTATTTGACCTGTTATAGGGACTTGAATCCTTTGCATGACGAAAGATAATATAACACCTCACCTTTTTTTAATGGTTATTTCTCAAAATACCCTACACATGCTTCTCATGTGATTAGGATTTAACTATAAGTTGGATGGAGTTAGTGTGGTGGACCAAAACCGCAATAACAAAGAAACCTCAGCATGAAACATTTGGATTTTGTAAAATATAGCAATAACCACTAAACCACAAGGACCAAAACCGCAATTTACTCAAAAAAAACTATACCTGTTTTTAACAAAATTTTGTTTTTTGCGTGTTGAAGTCTTAAACTTATAAAAAATATCAAATATGCCCCTTTTGCATGATTAGGTCCCTAAACTTGTATGAAAAACAAGATGCAAGCATTAGCCAAATTGGTAAGTGAACATGTTAGAAAATATCTTCATTTGCCTTTTTGATAGCGGTGGCTGAATGGGTGGATTTGAGTAATGGGTCAAAATGGTCAAATTACGGGCTAGGCCAACCTACACACTCTCTTTTTGTTCATTTCTTCGATTTTTAAAGCTATATATGTGTACAATATGACTTAACTACATTAGTTAGATCTTCCATTAATAAAAGTATTTTAAGAAAAAGGGCTTGTAGCCTAGCGGTATCAAAGTTTACCTCCTTATGTGGTTGAGGGTTCTAGTCCTGTGATTTTTTTTTTTTTTTTTGAAGATTTAGGAGTAGGTTTAGAGGGTGCGTGAGTTAGCCATACAAAAATAATAATAAACGCATTTTAGGAGGTCTTTAAGAATTTGAGTACAATACATATAGCTTCCAACTTGTTTGACCCATTTGATCCATTTTCCTTTTTGTTAAACCATTTGACCTGTTAGATGTAAGACATACATGAGTTCAAACTGCCACCTCACCGGTTTATGTGTAGGTTTGTGGTAGCGCTATACTGTATATTAAATTTTCAATACTCTTGGAGGAGATGGTTTAGTCGTTGAAACTGATAAAGATGAGGTTCTTTAATTGGACATTATCTTTTAAAATACAAACTTTATAACTATTTATAGAAATGGCAATTTCAACCATTTGATAATGAATTGGTTGATGAGGGACTGGGGTTATATTCTATCTCGAACATAACTAATAGCTAATGATGAAACGGGTCAAATGGGATGGGCCATTTGAAAGACGTCCCGTGTGCTTTACAGTACATAAAACCTCCCAAATCATTTTATTCATGGAAATAGATTCTTTTCAGAATAATACAATAATACTTTGTGACTAGTTATCTATAAACCCAATCCGGCCTGTTTTAGCCAAGCCACCCATTTTGCCACTTCTACCTGCTTTTCATCCGTCGTGGCTGATTATCGTGTTCTTGTATGAGCTTCAGTTCTGCAATAGTCCTTACTGCCCGTGGAGCTAACTGAAGTTGAAACAGAATATGCTGTAAATGTTGTGACGCATGTATATGAGAAGCATTGTGCTCCATTACAACATGCTTTGGGCTAAGAAGAATTTGTTGAGGGGTCCTAGCTCAACTGTTGGCATATTTTTTTAATGTGTCAAGTTTTTGTCAAATAGGTAAAAGCTTCTCTTCTCTCATCATATGGTATTAAAAAGTACCAGAGTTGACATTTTGACCCATGTATTTTTGGATTGGTCGATTCAGGTTACATATGTCAAATGGGTATTCTCATCTAAAAGGTTTTTTAATTTTTAAAGTGTGATAAACTGCTAAACATATCTTTAGTTTCATTATTAGTATAGTGAATCAAATCTTGAAATTGTATTATTTAATAAAGGACATTACAAAGGTCCTGTATATAGATAATACTAATTACAATTGAATACCCTTAACAATAAATAAATTGACAAACCAATAACTTAGTTTAACATTCCCACGCAAGTTGAGGGCGGGGAACGACCTGCAACTTGGACCGTAATGATAAGAATCTCAGTGTGGACAATGGCTTTGTAAAGATATCAGCTATTTGATCATCAGTAGAAATAAATTTAACCTTCAACATCCTTTGAGCAACTTGTTCATGAACAAAATGATAATCGACTTCAACATGCTTTGTTCGCGCATGAAAAATCGGATTTGCAGAAAGATAGGTCGCACCAAGGTTGTCACACCAAAGTGTCGGTTGTTTATCAACCATACCAAGTTCACGAAGAAGGGATCTTAACCTATGATGCACTGGGACGGGTACGGGAACGGGAAACGGCAAAACTAAAAAATTCAAGAAGCGGGGACGGGACGGGTACTGGAATAAAAACATATAAAAAATAAATATATATTAAAGATAATGTAACACAAAACCTCAAAATAATTATATAAATAAAAAACTTTCAAAATGGACAAAGAAAAAGTTATCAGCTACTCACTAGGTTGTTTTTACATGCAAAGGTTAACTTTGTGAGATAAAGTAAAAGAAAGAAAACAAACCATAAATAACAATATAATACATTATTATTGGGTAGATTAAATTTTCCAAAGCAGTACATCTTCTTCCTTCTTTCTCTTTGTATAAACGCTGCAGAGGTTTTCACCGGCCAACCAAAAAAACTCCAGCGACAACAATTTCTCACTCTTCACTCTCGTTTTAACTATCATACGTAAGATAATTTAGAAGGTACGACCGTTTCTTTACACCGGTTACAAAACCAAAAAAAATAAACGGAAACTTGATGGAAACGTTTCCTGCACGTCCCCAAACCCCGTCCCCTTCTACAGCACGTTTCCAGGCCATACCCAACATGCCGGGGATGTTTCCCGGCCGTCCCTGTGCCGTTTCCGTCCCCTAGCAATCCCCTGGACGGGAGACGGCACCTCAATGGCGTTTCCGTGCTTCCGAGATCTTAACCAGATCAGTTCTGCCACAGTATCAGCGATAGCCTTATACTCTGATTTTGTAGAAGATTGAGAGATGGTGCTTTGCTTTCTAGCTGATGTATTGCAAAATACATCTTTGATTCGTGTACAGTTTGTATAGTTTTTGTTACATTTAGTTTTGTTTTTCGTTAGAATGTGCATACTATTGATAAAATTGTGTTTTGCAGGCCTTGATGCTTAAATATGCGGGAAACCGAGTGAAACGAGCCAAAATATTGAAAAGTCAAGTCTTGAAGCATGTTGGAAAGATTGGGGAGTTGAAATAGAGTTAAAGAGCTGAAAAATCACTCTCTGGCACCCCACCACCCACTAAGCAAGTCTGTGGCACCCGACGAGAGACTGAAGGTAGTACATGGGAAAAAAACAAGGTGGCACCCTGCCACCCATTCCTTCAGTGGGTGGCGCCCAGCCAGAAGCTTGTAGCTGGCAATTATTACGAATTTAATAAGGGTTTGTTATGGAAAGTCATATATAATCATCTTAAACTTGAGAAAAAACCCTAGATCGATTTTGGGACTTCTTGGGGCAATTGTTGAGCATTCTTGGAGCACTTTTGGAGATCTCGAAGTATAGGAATCATCGATACGAGTTCGGAGAAGAAGACTTGAAGATCTAATCCGGTTTTCTAGTTCTTTATTCTTGACTTTTCTTACGAAACTTGTTATGATGAATTTGTGTTTAGACATCTTTGAATTGTTTTCACGTTTTAACATGCTTGGCTAAATTTATAAACCACCTAGACTTGATGAATGGATTAATATAAAGTTTTTACCGTTTTTGTTAATTGCATGATTATTATGGATTAATTATGTTTTGTAAGAAGTTCGAATTAATGATTTGATGTATATGCATGCTTTGAGTTGGTTTATTGTTATTATTTGCTTCATATGATTCTTAGTGACGGTCTATATCATAACATAGAGTCATATTAGGGTATAGGATTTCGGTGAGTGTCTATATCACGTAAGAAAACCTTAACTCTTTAGGGAGAATCGCGCAATAACCCCTAGAAGTAATTGGTAATAATTTGCTAAGTCTTAGTGTTCTACTAGTCCTAATACCTGGAAAATGAGGGGCTATTGGTAGGTCTTACCCGGCGAATTGCTTTAGATAGTCCTTGGAAAAGGTCGTGTCTTGGTTGACCTGTCGGTTTTATTAGTCTATCAAGTCAAATTATTTAATTCAAACTACCCTAGATCTATGATTGGAAAAGAGTAGGTCAACATTAGGGTACTTACGCAATAATTAGACAACTTGAAAGGCGTCTAATAACCGGTAGGATTAACGGCCTAGGTAGTTCCACAGGTTTCTCCTTGAGAAGGGTCGAGGGGCTTAGTTGGTTCTTAATAGGTTTAGTACTTTAAGATCCCGGTTCCATAATTCATACATTTAACTTAATCGGTAATCTCTTAAAAACGATCCAGGATTCTTGTCTAGGTGGTCTCGCTCTCATATAAGAAAAGCCCTTAGTCTTCATTCGTATTTAGTTTTATTTAGTTTAATTTAGCAGTTTAATATAGATTTCCTTAGTTTTCCGTAACCCCCCCCCCCAAACAAATAAACAAGTTTCAATCGTGTCTGTCAGTGTCTATTAGAGTCTAGTTTACGTGATTCATAAAGTCTCGTGGTTCGATATCCGGACTTCCTAGGTTATACTACATTGATCGGTACACTTGCCGATTGTGTGGTTTTAGGTCGAGTCTAGAATTAAAGTTTTTTAGTGTCTAGTTTAGAGAATCTTATTTAGTTAATTTTTATAGTCTGTTTAGTACACATCAAGTTTTTGGCGCCGTTGCTAGGGACTCTTGGCAATTGCGTTCATTAGCTTTGATAGATTTACTTGACAAATACGTGTTACGTGTTTATTTTGTTTTGTGTCTTTTATATTCATCTTGAGTCTTAGTAACTAGTGTTTGTTTGCTTTTCTTGTGTTCAGGTTTTTGCTTGTAGTGGATGCCACATCTGCGCTCGCACGGACCGCCACCACCAGTTAAGGAGTCATCATCTCAATTGGGCCAAGGCCCACAGGTCAGTTCTTCATCCTCTTCTCGTTTCCCTAATTTCGATTCCACCCCGTTACCCACCCCACCTCCTACACCACCACCTTCGCCAAACCATTCACCTAAAACCTCACCTAAGGTTTCCCCACCCAATAGTCCCACTTCTAGTACCTCTAGCGAACCAGAAAACCTAGAACCAATGGCCAGCGCTAGGCAAACCGTCCATCAGCAGGCCACTCAGAATTTCACCGGCCTTGCTTCACCCATCACCGTTCCACCCATAGTTAGCGAGAATTCATGGCAGATTCCCTCCTATGCCATGCGGGCCATAACCAATAGCATCCAATTCCATGGCCGAGACGATGAGGACGCCCCGGCCCATGTTAACCGTTTCTCCCGTATCTTAGCCACCTTTAGCCTTCACGGTGCCCCTAATGATGCTACCTACTTACAGCTTTTCCCATTTTCTTTAGCTGGCCGTGCGGCTACTTGGTTGGATTCTCAACTAGCCGGTACCTTCACTACTTGGGCGGGGCTTCGTCAAGCCTTTTTGAATAAGTATTTCCCGCCCGCTAAGGCCTCACGTCTTAGAGACCAAATCCACTCCTTTCGCATGGAGCCCGACGAGCCTTATTACCTTTCTTGGGAGCGTTTCCAAAACCTTTGTGCTCGTTGCTCCCAGCATGGTCTTTCCGATTGGGCTTTATGTGAGAAATTTTATAACGGTCTCACCCAAGAGACTCGTGATAGGTTCGACACTAATGCGGGGGGGGGGGGGGGGCATATGATGGGTATTCTTACTGTTGCGGAGTGTTTAGAACGTTTTGAGGCATTTGCTCAGTCTCAATCCCAATCACGATCCGATCAGCGGTATCAAAGTGGTAATTCTAATACCACTACTAGTGCACCCGCCCGAGGGGTGAACCATGTCACCATGGATCCTAGTTTAGCCGCTGTCTTGGAAAACATGTCTAGGGAACTTAAAGAAATTAAGGCTAAGGTAGACAAATGCGAGTAGACAAATGCGAGTATTGCCGAGGGGGGTCACGATACGAGTGCGTGTCCATTGCTAGTTGGTGAGGAACAGGTTGATTTTGTAGGAGGAGGGTTTGGTAGAGGTCAACCTAGCGGTTTTGGTAATAATAATAGTTTCGGGTCGGGTTGGCGAAGTAATAACAATAACTTTAATGCTAATAATAACAATTTTCGCTCAAATGGACCCCTTGGTTTTCAAATAGCTCAAAATCCAAATAGGGGTTTAGGTTCACTCTTTGGTGGGGGTTCAAATGGGCAGGTCAAGGATGGGGGGTCAAGTAGTCAGGTTCAAACAGGTCAGGGTTCAAGTTATGATCTAGGGGGTAGTCTAGAAAGAATGGAAGCAATGATGAGTCAATTAATTGTTAAGGACCAAACCACCCAAAAGAAACTTAGCGAACATGACCTTATGCTTAAGAATCACCAAGCTGTTTTCCAAGACCTTCAAAGGGTTGTAGGTGATATGTCTAGGAAGTTAGAGGAGAGATTACCCGGTCAGTTTGCGGGTAACACCCAACCTAACCCGAATGCTCATGTAAAGGCCATTACCACTCGTAGTGGCAGAACAGTAGGGAACCCGAGTGTAGAGGAGAGAGTAGTCGATGAGGATGGAGATATTATAGATGAAGTGATTGAGATGGAGGCTCCCGGCAAAGTGCAAAAGAGGCTAGTCCCAGCAAGTACCGCACAGCCCGGTGAGTCTCAAGTTGAGAAAACCCCTATAGACGTTAGACCTTCACCTTTAGTAGACCATTCGTATATCGCGTTTCCCTCACGTCTTAAGAACCAAAAATACTCAAGGGAATACGGGCAATTTTTAGACATCTTCAAGCAATTGAAGATTAATCTTCCGTTTATCGAGGCCCTTCAGTCGATGCCTAAATACGCGAAATTCTTGAAAGATCTTTTTAGGAACAAAGAGAAGTTGGGGGAGTTGTCGAATGTCCCATTGCATGGAGGGTGTTCGGCCGTTGTCTCAAATCAGCTTCCCGAAAAGCTTACCGATCCCGGTGTGTTCACTATTCCTTGTCTTTTCGGTAGTAACACCAATACTAAAGCCTTAGCTGACCTAGGTGCTAGCATCAATTTGATGCCCTTTTCTCTTTACGAGAAGCTAGACTTAGGCGAGCTTTCACCTACCCGAATGACATTGTCCTTAGCTGATAGGTGCGTGAAACACCCGAGGGGCATAGTTGAGAATTTGCTTGTTAAGGTTGACAAGTTCGTTTTTCCGGCCGATTTCGTCATTCTCGATATGGAAGCCGATGAAAACGTACCGTTAATTTTAGGACGCCCGTTCTTGAACACCGCTTAAGCTCTCATAGATGTCTTTTTAGGCACCATCACACTTAGAGCGGGCGATGAATCGGTAGTTTTTAAGGTTATTAATTCGAGAGGGTCAAGTGATAAAGTGGAGGCGGTATCGTTAGTAGGGGAGTATGAGAAGGATGAGAGAGATGAGGAGAAGGTGGTGAGTGGTCCGAGTCTAGAAAAAGTAATAGGACTCAAGTGTGGGGACCCACCTGATAGGAGAGTGGAGGAATTAGAAGCGAGAATGGTGCATTTAGAATCTAAGCTAGAGATACTAAGCAAAGCTCAGTTTGGGGGTAGATTTCGATATGACGAGTCTAGATTCAAACCGCCAGATGAGGAGTTGAGAGGTTATGAGAGAGATAAGGGTGTTTGGGTTGATTCGGGCAATAAGTATAATGGTGCTACAGCCCGTGAGTGTGTGTTTGGAGGTGAGTTGCACCTCTATGATCCCCCATAAGTATGTGAGAAGTTGTTACTCATTTGTAGAGTCTGTACCGTTTGTATCTTAGTTATTTATTTTTTTTCGTAATTTTTAGTAGCTAACGGTCGTTTTTGTTAGTTTTTCGGGTCCTAGTTTGTGTCTTGAGTCATTTGCATGAGTGCATCACCGAGGATTTGAAGGAAATTGCGAGGAAAATAAGGTTTCGGGTAAGTTTTATACTTAGAAAATTTTTTGGTTGGTTTTTGGATGGTTGGGAAAAAGAGTCAAAATTTTTCTAAGGCATTTAAACAAAAAAAAAAAAATTCTAGCAACCTTCTGTTGAAAATGTCCTTTAGCTGGCCGCCACCCACTAAACTCTCCTCTCGCCCCCGCCAGCACGAAAGTCAGTTTTTTCGGAAATTTATAACGTGGTGGCGGGCCACCACCCACCTCAGAAGTTGCTGGCGGGCCGCCAGGAAACGTATCTGCAGCAATTTAATTTAAAACCCCAAATGTTAAGTCCCCACCTAACCCTTCTTCCCCATCTCGCCTAAACCCTTACACCCACCTCTCCCATCACCGATAAACCCCCTGCACCCACCATCTTATCACCGATTTCCTCCATTATCACCACAGATCACCTCACCCTTTCATCTATTACATACACATAACCGATTTCCTCACACCACCGATGAACCCTTCTCCAACCTCCATAACCACCGAATAACCTCCATTATGTCATCACAAGTCCATACACAACCACTGTAAGCCCGATCCCCACCATGAATACATCACGGCCGGACTACTTTTAAACACCAAATTTTCTTCTCTTGACCTAACTTTTTTCTCTCTACCGCCGTACACCCCTAATCCACCGCTATTCCCCGTCGCCATTCCGTATATAACCCTCATAACCTCCAATTTCAACCACAAATCTGACGTATTTCACTGTTAAATCGGGTTTCAATTTGGGGATAAAACTTCAACCGAAATTTCTTCTTTTTCCTCTTGTTCTCACGAATCTCAGGATGTCAGGTGAAGGTTCCTCGTCAGGCACCAAACGCAGGCGAGGTGCTTCCACAAGATCTTAGGGGGCTGCTTAGGAGCAGCCGGCTGATTTACCACTGAGAGTGGTCAGTTATCGTGGAGCAGGGTTTGAGATGAGGAGTAGATGGTGTGGTTTGAGGATGATGCAGCAGTGATCGAGCATATCTTTTTGTTATATTTTTCTTTTATGCTGTTTTCATCATATCTTGGTCTGTACTAATATTTTAAACAGGTTGGATGGGTTTTGGGGTTGGTTGATACACTTGTGGATGGTTGTTGAACGTGATATTACATATTATCTTATGCTTGTGTTTGGTGTTTGCTTGATTAGGTTTGATTGTAGTAGCTGCTTTCGTTCGCGTGTCCGAGGTTAGAATTGTTTGCTGAGCGCGTATCGAATTGGAGGGCTTATGTGGAAACGACTGGCACTTTGACAGTCTCACATACTCAGCTAAGTCGTTTCCCTTTTTGTTGTATATTTTTTATTTATTTCGTTTGCAGTTTTATTTTTAGGTAGTTGTTGAGTCGTATTTTCGTTCTTGCATTAGGGACAATGCAATCTCTAAGTGTGGGGATGGGATATTTGTAAATAATCGAGTCTTAAATATGAAAAATACAAAAAAAAATTAAAAAATCAAAAAAAAAAATACAAAAAAAAAATCAGAAAATTTTGAAAAATCCAAAAAAAAAATTGAAAAAATCAGAAAATGTCTTTCGAATAAAAAAGAAGTTTGCAAATTAAAGCGGAAAATGATAGAAAAGATGAATTTTGCTCGGGGTCGAATAATAATAATAAGAGATTATAATAAATCGAGCTTGCGTCTAGTTAGGGATATGTGGATAGGTCCGGGTTTGGTTTTAAGTCCCTTTGAGCTACTATACCTTAATTGTCGGTCTGCTAGTGGGTTTTCATCTGGGAGATATGGGAAATTAAAACTGCCAATAAGAGTATAAGGGACACCGTTATAAGTTAAAATTGTTAGAGTTTGTGATCATATGAAAAAAAAAATAGAATAAAAAGTGAGCTAGAAACTAAATGAAAGTAATGCATTCCTATGTAGTTTGGGTTGGGGATAGCGACTCTACAACCGAATTACCGCTAGGGTGTGTGAAATCGACCATGCAAAGAAAAGAAAAAAAAGTACCGAAGCCTAAGTAATCCGAGTTGGGGATAGCGACTCTACAGCCGGATTGCCTCTGGGTTAGGGAAAGCAACGTCTACGCTCATTAGCATGAAAAAAAAAAGAAAAAAAATGTGAAAAAAATGGAAAAAGAAAAAAATTTTGATTGTAAACTCTCTTGGTTTTGATATAAGACGGTTGGGAATTGGTCCAGTGATCGTTCCTTTAGTCCTATAAGTTTGAGGCGGGAGTAGGAGGACCGTAGATTCTAGCGTGAGGCCCTAGGTAGATTGACCGCACTTAAATTAAAATCACATGATAAGGGCTTAGGACCGGACTTGGGTTTAAGGGGACAAGTATATTCGCAATCGCGGCTAACTCAAGTCTTGGTTTTAATTAAATATACCTATGCTTTTGACCCGAGTGATTATTCGTCTCTGATTCCGTTGCATAATTCTCTTTCGAGGACGAAAAAAGAGTAAGTGTGGGGATGTTTGATGTATTGCAAAATACATCTTTGATTCGTGTACAGTTTGTATAGTTTTTGTTACATTTAGTTTTGTTTTTCGTTAGAATGTGCATACTATTGATAAAATTGTGTTTTGCAGGCTTAAATATGCTTAAATATTGATAAAATTGTGTTTTGCAGGCTTGATGCTTAAATATGCGGGAAACCGAGTGAAACGAGCCAAAATATTAAAAAGTCAAGTCTTGAAGCATGTTGGAAAGACCGGGGAGTTGAAATAGAGTTAAAGAGCTGAAAAATCACTCTCTGGCACCCCACCACCCACTAAGCAAGTCTGTGGCACCCGGCGAGAGACTGAAGGTAGTACATGGGAAAAAAAAACAAGGTGGCACCCCGCCACCCATTCCTTTAGTGGGTGGCGCCCAGCCAAAAGCTTGTAGCTGGCAATTATTACCAATTTAATAAGGGTTTGTTATGGAAAGTCATATATAATCATCTTAAACTTGAGAAAAAACCCTAGATTGATTTTGGGACTTCTTGGGGAAATTGTTGAGCATTCTTGGAGCACTTTTGGAGATCTCGAAGTATAGGAATCATCGATACGAGTTCGGAGAAGAAGACTTGAAGATCTAATCGGGTTTTCTAGTTCTTTATTCTTGACTTTTCTTACGAAACTTGTTATGATGAATTCGTGTTTAGACATCTTTGAATTGTTTTCACGTTTTAACATGCTTGGCTAAATTTATAAACCACCTAGACTTGATGAATGGATTAATATAAAGTTTTTACTGTTTTTGTTAATTGCATGATTATTATGGATTAATTGTGTTTTGTAAGAAGTTCGAATTAATGATTTGATGTATATGCATGCTTTGAGTTGGTTTATTGTTATTATTTGCTTCGTATGATTCTTAGTGACGGTCTATATCACAACATAGAGTCATATTAGGGTATAGGATTTCGGTGAGTGTCTATATCACGTAAGAAAACCTTAACTCTTTAGGGAGAATTGCGCAATAACCCCTAGAAGTAATTGGTAATAATTTACTAAGTCTTAGTGTTTTACTAGTCCTAATACCTGGAAAATGAGGGGCTATTGGTAGGTCTTACCCGGCGAATTGCTTTAGATAGTCCTTGGAAAAGGTCGTGTCTTGGTTAACCTGTCGGTTTTATTAGTCTATCAAGTCAAATTATTTGATTCAAACTACCCTAGATCTATGATTGGAAAAGAGTAGGTCAACATTAGGGTACTTACGCAATAATTAGACAACTGGAAAGGCGTCTAATAACCGGTAGGATTAACGGCCTAGGTAGTTCCACAGGTTTCTCCTTGACAAGGGTCGAGGGGCTTAGTTGGTTCTTAATAGGTTTAGTACTTTAAGATCCCAGTTCCATAATTCATGCATTTAACTTAATCGGTAATCTCTTAAAAACGATCCAGGATTCTTGTCTAGGTGGTCTCGCTCTCATATAAGAAAAGCCCTTCTTCATTCATATTTAGTATAATATTTAGTTTAATTTAGCAGTTTAATATAGATTTCCTTAGTTTTCCGTAACCCCCCCCCCCCAAAACAAATAAACAAGTTTCAGTCGTGTCTGTCAGTGTCTATTAGAGTCTAGTTTACGTGATTCATAGAGTCTCGTGGTTCGATATCCGGACTTCCTAGGTTATACTACATTGATCGGTACACTTGCCGATTGTGTGGTTTTAGGTCGAGTCTAGAATTAAAGCTTTTTAGTGTCTAGTTTAGAGAGTCTTATTTAGTTAATTTTTATAGTCTGTTTAGCACACATCACTAGCAGCCCATGAAACAAGATTGGAGCCCAAGTAACTAGCGTATCCCCCCCGTGAACCGACGATCGATAAGGCAACCAGCCCGATCTGAATCCGAGAAAGCCTGAAGATTGGGCCATGTTGAATCAGAAAAGGCTTGTAGATGACAACCTGAATCATGATGGAATAGTAAACCAATGTTAACCCGTTCCTTTTAGGTAACGTAGAATGCGTTTGACCGCAGCCCAATGGTTTTCAGTCGATGCATGGATAAATTGACAAACTTTGTTAACTGTAAAAGCAATATCTGGTCTGGACGAAGTGGCATACTGAAGCGCACCTACAGTTTGCCGATATCTAGACGGGTCATCAAGGAGGGGACTATCATCAGGAAGCAAAACATCAGAAGTACTCATAGGAGAAGCAATCGGTTTGCAATCACAGAGACCTGCTCGTTGAAGAATATCCAGAATATATTTGCGTTCAGACAGGATAAGATCAGGAGCATGATGTAGAACTTCAATTCCCAAAAATAATGCAGTTGTCCAAGATCCTTGATAGCAAATAAAGAATTGAGACGTTCAATGATATCAGCAACAACTTGAGGTTGATTTCCTGTGATTATAATATCATCCACATACAAACGGACAACCGAGTAAACCATGCATGTGGAGCTTGCTTGAACCCATATAAGGACTTGTGTTATAGGCACACATGATCAGGTTTGGTGGGATCAATGAAACCAGAAGGTTGTTTCATATACACTGTTTCTTGAAGATCACCCTGCAAGAAAGCATTTTGAACGTCCAATTGGCGAAGTGACCACTTATTCATAACAACAATAGACAAAACAATGCGAATAGTAGTACGTTTAACTACTGCACAGAATGTTTCATGATAATCCACACCAGGTTGTTGCTGTAAACCTTTAACCACTAGTCGAGCTTTGTAACGACTGATCCTCCCATTTGGATCTGTTTTCAACCTGTAAACCCATCTGCAATCAACAATATTAGCATTCCTAACAGGAGGAATGTAGTGCAGTCAACTCTTCAACCATGGCTTGACGCTAAACCGAAGATTTGTTGGCAACAGTAAACGAGGTACGCTCAACAGGTAAAGTGTGAGTGGTCGTGATAGTGTAAGCAACAGGGTTATAGCGGGTGGTTGGTTTGGGGTTGGGTCGAAGGTTTGAGGGGCGAGTGCGTGGTGGTGGGTTGGAATGGGTTGTGTTGGGCTGTGGTGCTAGTAAGATGGATTCGGTAATGGGTGACGAAGAGGAAGTGGGATCATGATGAGTTGTGGAAGTGGGTTCGGTAGTAGTAGGCTGAATTTGATCGGTGGTAGTAGTAGAGGGTGGACGGAAGCGGGGTGGTTCGGTGGGAAAACCTGGTAGTGGGTTTGGAAAAACAGAGATGTATGGTGTGTTGGTGTGTGAGTGTTGGTACACTTTATGTGGACGCGACTCGACTCGGTTCGATTCGGTGCGGTTCGACTCGGTTAGGTTCGGCTCAAGGCGAAGCACGAAGAGCCGCGAACCTTTCCGGTCGCCACATCACCATGACATCACCATGTTGATGTCATGATGATGTCATAAGATGACTTATCTTACCATGAAACAATGAAATCGTTGAATCTGTCTTTCAATTAGAATTCACATACTATTGGGCCAGTATTTGTTTTGATTGGGCGTGCCTTTGACGAAGACTTAATAGAGCCCATCAAAGAATATATGCATGACGAAGACTACCTAATATGCATGACGAAGACTACCTAATATGGACGAAATCACATGTGACGAAGACTGATGTGGCGAAATCCCACATGTGACGAAATCTATGGATTTCGTCGAGACATTGTAAGTTCGCCGAGGGATTTCGTCGTCAACGGGAGTTCATCGACATGTTACTATATATACATCAGACAGTAGACAGAAAACGTGTGCAAGTCTGAATAGATTTGAGAGAGAACACACTGTAAAACACACACACACTGAGAGTTTATAGAGACCATTTGTAAACACCGCATTGTAACCGTTTCATAGCATTAACACATTGAGTGTTAATCGTTGAATCTTGTGTCTTACGTGTTCGTAACTTGGTTTAACTTACCTGTTTGGATTCCGCACTCTCGGTTTTGTCGGAAAACAAGAATAGAGGTTTAACTCGATCCTCCGGGTGGACCTACATTTGGTATCAGAGCGTTTGGCTCGATTCCTTGTTAAAATCAAGTGTTTTTATTGTGATTTGAAAGATTTTAAAGTGTTTTTCTTGTATTTTGGAGTTTAAAATCATACATTTTCTGGAAAAACGTTTCTAAAATCGTGTAAATCATGATGTTTTGCTTCTTGTTTTAGTGGAAACCTTGTTATATTACATGCTTGTATGTTATTATGGGTTTTTTATTGAAAGTTTTAGCAAAAATTGTTGTTCGAAAATTTATCGGTCACCGGAATATTCAAAGTGTTCATCGGATCTTCATTGTGTTCTGGATAAAGTTCAGTGTTTGATCTTTGTTGAAATATTAACTGAAGTGATTTTGATTATAATATTGTTGTGGTTTGAATTATTTGTCATACGAATGATGATGTTTGTTGAATATTGTGTCCTAAAGTAGTGTGTGGCTTGACTTATTTGACAAAAGAAATTTGTGTGTCAGTGGATAAGATTTGTTTTGTTTTGATAAATATCTTTTTGTCTGTACACAATTGTCAACGAAATCACCTTATTGGACGAAATCACTTGTTGATTGGACGAAATCACTTGTTGTTGGACGAAATCACAGCTCAGCGACGAAAACAGCCCCTGATTTCGTCATCAAATCATCCAGCGACGAAAACAGCCCCTAATTTCGTCATCAAACCTTTCAGCGACGAAATCACCCTTTCAGCGACGAAATCACCCTTTCAGCGACGAAATCACCCTTTCAGCGACGAAATCACCCTTTCAGCGACGAAATCACCCTTTCAGCGACGAAATCACCATTTCAGCAACGAAATCACCAAATCAACGACGAAAACCCCTATTTTCGTCACATATCTTTTCATATTATTAACAGAAGCTTTTTTTAAACATTCTTAACTGTTTGATTTGTGTGATTTATTCAGGTATTCATTATTAAATATTCGAAATGAATCCGGATTGGTGGGGTACTCCGTCTAATACGGAAAGTAAGTATAAAAGCACGGGATTATCTCCATCATGGGCCGAACCTCCTACACAATCGTCGTCACCTCAAATTTTGTCAACTCAATGGGCGTTTGTTTCAAATCAAAATCAAAGTATTCAAAGTATACTTTTAAGCGAAAATGAAACCGGAAGCAATAATCGTCCACCGAAGCTAATGCACATGAATGAATATCCGGGATGGGAAGACAGATTTCATACGTATATTCTTGGGCAAAACACGGAGTTATGGTTACGATTCATTACAGACTTCGATCAAGCACTTGATGTTATCGCTTCAACTGCCGCGTCTTTTGCAGATCTTTCTCCGGATGATAAGAAGATTTATGATTTAGAAAAGAAGGCTTTTTCTATTCTAACTCAAGCATTAAACAAAGAAATCTATTGTCAGTTTGTAAGCTTCAAGACAATAAAGCGGTTATGAGATGCATTGACGACGAGAGGTGAAGTAAACGAAGCGTCACTCAAATTACGGCATGACTTACTCAAGAAAGAGTTTGATGGTTTCACATGTATGGAAAGAGAATCTTTGAGAGATTTGACAAGTCAATTTTATCACTTTTTGACTGAGTTGAATCATTATGGGGTAGTAACAACTCCTGCAGAGGTTGTCACAAAGTTGGCCGATGCGCTGCCATTTCAATGGAAGGGTTTCTTGGAAATTTTGAAGTACAATGGCACATTAGCTACAACCTCAATCAATGATTTCGTTCAGATGTTGGAGAATAAAGATCAGGAAGAAACTCTAAAGGAGAAAAAGGTTCCAGTACAACAAAATCCTGATATGTATTATGGAGCTTCTAGTACTTCTGCAAGACCTGCTCAACATGCTCCACTTCAAACGGCGTTTGTCACAAGCACAGATTTGTATGGCAATCCGATACAAGTTCCTGTAAAGCCAACTCTAACCACAGACTTGTATGGAAATCCACTACAACCAGCTCCACAATAGCCAAGCCAACGATCTCTCGTAGCAACTGATATGTTCAGAAATCCATTACCTGTTCGATCTACCGGAGCAACAGATCTGTATGGAAATCCACTTCCAGCTTCCTCAAGACCAACGGTTGTTCTACCAACCACAGATTTGTACGGCAATCCACTACCTGTGCAACAGCAAGCCTGATATGGTAGCACATCATCAGCTGGTCAGCCATCAAATACAGTACGGCTAGACACTTCAAACTTTTCGAAAGTGAGTGTTGAAGTAGCCAAGGATCATATGGAGATCCTAAACACTCTGGTTAGCGCGTATTGTGGGTTTATAGCAGGTCAGATCGGTAACATCAATCTGACGCAAGAAGACTACCAGCAGATAGATAAAGAGGAGATGGATATGATGGACATCAAGTGGGCTTTCGCCAGTGCTGTAAGGCGAGCAAAGGACTTCATGGAAAGGACTGGTCGAACCAGCTTGGAAAGCAAGAAAGATACCAAGTATGGGTTCGATAAGCAGTCTGTTAAGTGCTTTAACTGTGGTGAACGTGGTCATTTCAAGCGTGAATCAGCAGAATCAAGCCAGGAATGATGATCGTACCTTGGTACCTGTGAACAATCAAATTCAAGCAGGACCATCGAACACCAATCAAGCTCTTGTGGTGCAAATGGATGACGGTTGCGACTGGACAATGCAATTAGGCATTGGTGATCAGGGAGGAACAACTTGTTTTGCTGAAACTGCTAAGGATTTGAAGCACGCCAGTGGTGGAGAATCTTCCGCCAGTGGTGGTGAATCTTCAGATGAAGAGAGTTCTGGTGATTCAAGGAGTTTAGATGAGGAAATCTCAACCTCAGGCGAAGATTATTTTGATGATGTATCTAGTGGGAAAATTGATGCAGATATTGATGAATTGTTAGGAGAAGCTGCAGCAAGGAATGATAGAAGATCTATTCTGGTGGATCAAGCTGCTTATTCTTCTTCTTCTCTTCATTCAGCCTTTATGGCTAATGGCGGCAGTTCATCAAGCCAGGTATGTGTCGATGAACCAACTATCGTTAATTGTGATAATTGTGCTAGCTTAAGTGATAAATGTGTTGATTTAGATGCTTATATGTCTGAGTTGCAAAGCAAACATGAAGCTTTAAATGCTGAATTGTCTGACTTACAAAACAAACATGTTTCTTTAAATGCTAAGATGTCTGATTTGCAAACCAAACATGAGGCTTTGCAAACCAAGTATGATGTTACATTTATCCACAACCAAAAGTTGATCGTGGATCTTGCCAAATGCACAGAAGCCAACATGTTTTATACAAACCATGAAAACGAGTATAAAACAATGATTGAAAATTTAAGAGAAAACAAATCTGAGCTAACGAAAATGGTTTTAAGAAAACAAACAACCATTAACTATTACATCAATAGGCTCGAGATAATGCAAAAAGAGATGGCTTGTGTAAAATCTGAAAGTGAGGCGATCAATCTTAAGCTAAATAGTTATTTGAGCTCTAGTTATGTGTTGGATCACATCATTGATGTTCAAAAGGAGAAAAGGGATGTCACGTTCATTGGATATAAAAAATGTCCACCTCCTGTGAAACACAATTATGATGCCATGCCTGATGAAGAAGATAGAATTTACTTTGAGCCATCTGTTTCTTTAAACATTGAGGAGTTTACAACTGGATTTGGATACAAACCGGAAGTACCATCAGATTCGGATGTATCAGCAGATACAAGTGTGTCTTCTGCTGAACAGAAGCAGGATCCTCCAGTTATTGTTGAGGATGCTGATTCTTCAGATGATGAATCTAATGATACTGACTCAGCACAGTCAGATGCGGTAATCAAAGAAGAGAACATACCTCTCGAGAATCATATTCTATGTGATCCTCCCGCAAAACCTGCTACGACTGTTCTGACCAAGTCCACGTCCACTTCCTCACAAGAGTCTAAGAGTGTGAATTTGCTGTACACTCTTGTTGGTGATGATAGAATCTATTATGACAAAGATTTTCCTATTAAGAATGTTAATCAATCTTTAATTAGTAAAATTTTTGAAGATTCAACAAGTAAGTTCTTGGGAAAGACAGGATCACACGTTGTGGTAACACAGTGTCCTCCAATTCCAAGAGCTGAAATTCGCAAACAAAATGGCAATCAAAGATTACCAACTGAGAAAGTTCAGCAAAATCGCACCAAACCAAAAGGTAAATCACCGACTCAAGGTCAAAAGAAACAGACCCAGAAAAAGGACAAGAAGGTGAACTTTGTGAAATCAAGGGGAACGGATAAAATTGACACATTTGAAAACAAATCTAACTTAGATTTGGTTAATCAAGCGAAAATTTTGAAAAGAAATAAACAAAACAGTTCAAAACCAAGTACCTCGGGATCACAAAGTTCATCATCATCAAGACAATCACATGATACTTCGGGGTTTGTAGAACGAAGATCATGTTTTTCATGTGGCACATTTGGACATATTATTCGCAATTGTCCATATCTTCATAAACAAAAAGCCAAGGTTGATGATCCCCGTGACCAAAATGACCGAAAGCGACCTGTTTCATCAAAACCAGATCCCCGTCTTGTAAAAGAAAGGGAAAAGAAACAGAAATGCCAACAGGTTAAGAAAATTGAAAAAGCGATTAAAACCGACGTGGTTAACAAAACATCTGTTTCTGTCAAACCAGAAAATTCAAAAACTTCAGACAATCATGAAGTTAAAACTTTAAAGAATAAAACTGGTACAACAAAACAGACCTGGAAACCAAAAACGGTTACTGAATCAGGGGGAACATCACAATTTCCACAACATCAAGAAGTTCAAGTAACTTACGTTGATGAAAATGGAAGACCCAAGACCACAAAGGCTTGGGTCCCCATCTCCAACTAATCATGTGAGTACATGTGCTGGGTGTTCCAGGAGGAACTTTCAGCAGTCATTGGATTGTTGATAGTGAGGCATCCAGGCACATGACAGGTGACATGAAGCTTCTCTACGACGTCAAATCTATTAGAGGAGGTTATGTTGCTTTTGCTGGAGATAAAGGCGGATATATTACAGGAGAAGGAATGGTATCCAACGGGGTTGTAAGTTTTGACAAGATCAACTTTGTACAACAGCTTGATCACAATCTTCTCAGCGTTTCACAAGTCTGTGATAAACAGTTTTCAGTACACTTTGATGCAAATGGATGTTATGTGCTGAAACCCGGCTTCAAGATCCCAAAAGAATGGATTCTCTTATCAGCTCCAAGGATAAACGATTTATATGTCCTTGATATGAGCCAAGCAATAACAACGACTGCACAAGCAACTTGTTTTATTACCAAAGCCACTGAAAAAGACTCAATCTCTTGGCACAGACGTATGGGTCACATTCACTTACGGAAAATGAATCATTTGGTGTCGAATGAATTAGTGAAAGGTGTTCTTCTTAAAAACTTCCATCTTCAAGACGTCTGTGTTTCATGCCAAAAAGGAAAGCAAACCAAGAAGCGACATCCGATAAAGAAGATCAACACGGTGGCAGTTCCTCTTGAACGTTTGCACATGGATTTGTTCGGTCCTGTCAAGCACAAAAGCATCAGGAATGATCAATATTGCCTCGTGATAACTAATGATTATTCAAGATTTTCTTGGGTGGCGTTTATGGCTCACAAGAGTGAAACTTTCGGTATTATCAGAAACTTGATCATTCAGATTGAGAATTTGTATAAGTTGAAGGTTAGACGGATACGCAGCGACAATGGTACAGAATTTAAGAATCATGCCATGGCGGAGTTTTGCACATCAAAAGGTATTCTTCACGAATTTAGTGCGGCTTATACTCCTCAACAGAATGGCGTCACTGAACGTAAAAACCGTACATTGATCGAGACTGCTAGGACTATGTTGGTAGAGTCACAATTGTCGATTCCCTTCTGGACTGAAGCTGTGTCCTCTGCATGTTATACATTGAACCGAGTCCTTACAGTCAAACGACACAACAAGACCTGCTTCGAGCTTCTTCACAAACGGAAACCAGATTTGTCATATCTTGAACCGTTTGGAGCTCCTTGCACAATGATCAATCCTAATGGAAAGTTTGGGGCAAAAGCTATTGAAGGTCACTTTCTTGGTTATGCCACCCCGAACTTAAGAGTCTAGAATCTAGAGACTAAAAGGGTTGAGGAATGGTCTGAAGTCAGAGTACAAAGGCACACTTTACCAGTCAAAAATCCAGGTCAACCATGGATGTTTGAGTACGATGACTTTTTCAATTCGATCAATGTTGAAGCAGTTGAAGAAAATGCTGCGGCAAGGATGTTTTTCGGGAGTGACAACGCAACAGAATCACCGTTGGTTCGTCCAATTATTGTCAATCAAGAACCATCTTCAGTGAACAATAATGCTCTCGACAAAGAGGATTTTCATGATGCAACCAAACTGAACGAATCTTCAGAGGATGAAGAATTTCTAGATGAAGATCAAGAAGCTCCAACAACATCTGTACAAGGTACTTCGGAAGCTACAACTCAAGTTGATAACCCTAAAACAGCTGAAGCTACTGCATCATCCTCTTCGCCAGTTCCGGGTATTGAATTAGTTGTTGATCTCAATCTCAACAATTTGGGTACAAACATTCCAGTTTCGAAAAACCCAGAAACAAGAATACACAATACCCATCCTCATCAAAACATCATCGGAAATGTACAAAGTGGCATTCAAACAAGAAACATGTTGCGAAACAACAACAATGCTGGCCTGTATGCGACGATTCGAGAATCTGGTCAACAAAACGATTGGTCTTTCGCGTGTTATGTCTCACAGGAAGAGCCAAGAACTTGGAAAGACGCTTTGAAAGATAACTCTTGGGTTGAAGCAATGCAGGAAGAACTGCAACAATTCCAGAAACTTGGTGTCTGTAAGCTCGTAGAGAAACCTGCTGATTACAAGAAGATTGGTACCCATTGGGTGTATAAATGCAAAAAGGACGACCGTGGAATCGTTATTCAGAACAAAGCAAGATTGGTCGTTCAAGGTTTTCGTCAGATTGAAGGTATAGACTACAACGAAGTGTATGCACCTGTTGCATGTCTGGAAGCAATTCGGATCTTTCTGGCTTATGCCTCATTCAAAGGATTCAAGGTTTACCTGATGGACATCAAAAGTGCATTCTTACATGGTCTAGTCGAAGAAGAGGTGTATGTTGAACAACCTCCAGGTTTTGAAGATCCTATTCATCCCGATCAGGTTTGGTTGCTGAACAAAGCTCTCTATGGTCTACATCAAGCACCGCGAGCTTGGTACGCAACCTTATCAAATTATCTACTGGAGAATGGATTTCGCAGAGGTCTTATCGATTGCACTCTCTTCATAAAAGAACAAGATGGAGATCTTCTACTGGTACAGGTATATGTGGATGATATTATATTTGGTTCTACTAACAATGTTATGTGTAGGGATTTCGAGCGTGTAATGCAGGATAAATTCGAGATGAGCGCTATGGGGGAGATGACTTTCTTTTTGGGCTTGCAAGTGCAACAAACGAAGTCTGGGATTTTCATCCATCAGACTAAGTATGTTCAAGACATTCTGAACCGATTCCAGATGTCCGACACATCGCCCATTGGTACCCCACTGCAGCAAAATCACGGAATCAATCCAGACATGAAGGGTGAAGTTGTTAGCTCTTCATACTACCGCGCGATGATTGGATCCCTTATGTACTTCACAGCATCAAGACCAGATATAATGTATCCAACATGCCTGCTTGCCAGATATCAAGTGAACCCGAAGGCCTCACATCTTGCAGCTGTAAAAAGGATTTTTCGTTATTTGAAGGGTTGCCCAGACACCGGTCTATGGTACCCTAAGGATGATAACTTTGACTTGATCGCTTTCAGTGATTCTGATTTTGGCAGATGCAAAATCGACGGCAAATCCACAACGGCTGGATGCCAGTTTTTAGGAAATCGCCTCGTAACATGGCAGTGCAAGAAGCAGACTTGTGTCGCTACATCAACTTGTGAAGTTGAATACATTGCTGCCTCAAGTTGTTGCTCCCAAGTCCTGTGGATACAACAGAAAATGCGTGATTACGGTTTTGAATTCCTAACTACTCCTATTTTAGTCGATAATTCTGCTGCCTTATCTATCACTAGAAATCCTGTACAGCATTCAAAGACCAAACACATTGAAATTAAGTATCACTTCATACGTGATTGCTTTGATAAAAGGCTTATCGATGTTGTTAAAGTCCAGACCGATGACCAACGTGACTTTACCAAAGCATTTGATAAATCAAGATTTGACTTTTTATTATTGGTAAACGGCATTAAGGTCAAGCAAGAGTAATCCGCATCGGAAAATCATTTTTGTAAATATCTTTGTGTTTTTAAAATTATTGTAAGTTTGTTGATTTTAGGGGGAGTAAATCAAAAATTTGAAAATTCAAAAACATCGAAAAATTTCAAAACACAAAAACAATAGAAAAACAAAAATGAGTTTCCTGGCGAGCAAAAGAGAAAATGATAGTACATCAGTGGTCTGTTGAAACCTCTTTAAACTGAAATGCAAAATGAAAAACGATAAGCAGCTCTATATAAGATGTATCGGTAGGCTCACAATCATCTTAAAGTGTGCAGAGTGATATAAACTTAAATCGACTGAAGACTAGGTGGGAACCACTCATTGGCATATGGTCTTAGTACCAAAATTTCGTTTGAGAGATTGCCGAGGTTCTGAGATATGTGGTCTTTATGTTGTTTATCATCTGGGTATCATGGTTGTTTCTTTTACCGAAACAAACGGAGATGAAGTCTAGATCTTCCATGATATCATACATACGTGTACACACTGCATACGACCTCAATAAGTGATCAACAATCACATGTCCACAAAAACAAGTGATAATATATCACATTTATCCGGGAGTCAAGTTTGTCTCTTTGCTGTACGTTTGTACTGACCTGTTCACGGACTTGCTCTTGTGCCCTTCATGCATCTGAAAATCAAGTTCCTCATCAATAAGTGATTCTATCACATAGGGCTTGTTTTCAATCAAAATAAGTGAGTTTCTCACATTTTCATATACGGTCAAACAGATGATAAATGGTATACTCACCAGTAAGATGAACTCTCGTGCATACCTTGATACGGGAATGTGTCGTGATGTGGATGAACACCGGTCGATAAGTATAAATCATACCTTAACGTATCCCCTCGCCATGATTACATCTGATAAGTTGAGCTTATGTGGACAACAATACCGATAATTGTTATAGGATGCTTATCTAAATGTTAACAAAAAGAACAACAAGAGTGTTTTAGCATGACCGTACACTGATATGATTCTCTTACCCTCGAAACTCGCAAAAAGAATGTTTGTATATATTTACTTTTCTTAGTTTCTGCAACTCTTTATATATTTATTTACTGCTTTCAGTCTTTACATTTGAAATATTCAAAATACCAAAAAGATTTTAGGTGTGTTTTAATATAAACTTTATAAAAGTCAAAAAGATTTTATTTCTGCTTTAGTTTTGATTAACCGATGTTGGAACTCGAGTCTTCATTACCTGAAACCTGAACGAAAACCAAAACGACTGATTCTTCATAAGCGGTCGAAATTTGCAAGTTTTTGAAAGTTAAAAACTAAAATTGAACAATTTGTTAAACTTTCAAACTGTCGGACGGTAGTTGATTGAAAACTGGTCACATGTGTGTCGTTTGTTTATGTTAACTATATTCCAAGCGTTTGTTCTCATTTCGCGTTTAGCTTTCTTGCATGTGCAGATGCTAAAGGCGAGGAGAACATGTTCGATGACAAGCTTCGGAATGAAGACACGACGTGAAGGCACTCAAATGATAAAGATGATCGAGTTGCCGCTGATCAATCATCAACACCACAAGGATCTAAAGTATTGAAGATCTAAAGTTTCACGAGCATAACTTAAGGGGGAGTTTGTTAATGCACTTCCTGTTTGTTGAAAAGGGGAGTTTGTTGATACACTTTGTACTTACGACACGCGAAAACTTTGAAGATCCTCCGACATGGAAGACATGGAAGATGAGCCTCACGAGTAGCGTCCAAGGGGGAGTTTGTTGGTACACTTTATGTGGACGCGACTCGACTTGGTTCGATTCGGTGCGGTTCGACTCGGTGCGGTTCGGCTGAAGCCCGACGTCACGACATTCCTCCGTCGTGCGCCCTAGAGATCGACACGCGAAGCATGAAGAGCCGCGAACCTTTCCCGTTACCACATCACCATGACATCACCATGTTGATGTCATGATGATGTCATAAGATGACTTATCTTACCATGCAACAATGAAATCGTTGAATCTGTCTTTCAATTAGAATTCACATACTATTGGGCCAGTATTTGTTTTGATTGGGCTTGCCTTTGACGAAGACTTAATAGAGCCCATCAAAGAATATATGCATGATGAAGACTACCTAATATGCATGACGAAGACTACCTAATATGGACGAAATCACATGTGACGAAGACTGATGTGGCGAAATCCCACATGTGACGAAATCTATGGATTTCGTCGAGACATTGTAAGTTCGCCTAGGGATTTCGTCGTCAACGGGAGTTCGTCGACATGTTACTATATATACATCAGACAGTAGACAGAAAACGTGTGCAAGTCTGAATAGATTTGAGAGAGAACACACTGTAAAACACACACACACACTGAGAGTTTATAGAGACCATTTGTAAACACCGTATTGTAACTGTTTCATAGCATTAATACATTGAGTGTTAATCGTTGAATCTTGTGTCTTACGTGTTCGTAACTTGGTTTAACTTACCCGTTTGGATTCCGCACTCTCGGGTTTGTTGGAAAACAGGAATAGAGGTTTAACTCGATCCTCCGGGTGGACCTACGGTGAGGATGTTGATTCGGTAGCTGGGACTTTATGGTAGGGAAAAACATTTTTGTTGAAGCGAACATGCCTGATAATATACACCCGTTCGGTGCAAGGGTTGAAACAACGGTAACCGTGGTGAACAGGACTATAACCAAGAAAGACACACGGGGTAGCGCGAAACTTGATTTTGTGGTGTTTATACGGACGAAGATAAGGGAAACATTGAAAATGTGTTGAAAGGGAGACTTGTTGGAGGAGACACGAGAAGGAAGCCGATTGATCAAATAAACGGTGGTTTAAAAGGCAAATTGCCAGAAACGTTGAGGAAGACTGGACTGTGCCCAGAGAGTAAGTCCCGTTTCCACAACGTGTCGATGACGGTGTTCTACATTCCCATTTTGTTCACTTGTATGGGGACAAGAACGTCGGTGAAGTATGCCACGGTTGTGATAGTAGGACATGAGGCTACGAAACTCCCTTCCCCAGTCCGATTGAATACTTTTTAATTTGGTGTTAAATTGTCGCTCAACCATTTTAATAAAGTTTGTTAAAATAGGTTAAACAACGGATTTATGAACTAGTGGGTAAAACCACATGTACCTAGAGTGGTGGTCAACATAAAGCAAAAAGAAACGACAACCATCACTAGACAAAGTAGGGGCAGGGCCCCAAACATCACAATAAACAAGATCCAAGAAATTTTTGCTACGAAAAGTTGAGTCTGATAAAGATAACTTAGAAGACTTGCCCAATTGACAAGAAGTTAGGTATTTTGTCTAAAACAGGTAAAGAACAATATGAAATAATAGAACGAAAAACTTGAGCATGAGGATGGCATAGGCGTTGATGCCAGGTGTTGGAAGAAGCTTTGGTGGCAGTAAAGGCAACTTTTGGACAAGACTTGAGCTGAGGAAGACGGATGAAATATAAGCCCTGTTCACTTGGTCCCGTGAGAAGGATGTTGTGTGTAGACTCGTCCTTCACAACAAAATAAGAAGCATGAAACTCAAAGAAAACGTCATTATTAACACAAATTTTTTTAACAGATAAAAGATTTTGTTGAAGTTCAAGGACATGAAGAACGTTGGAAAGGACAAGGGTTTTATTATGTGAGTAAATTTTAGTTGAGCCAATATTTAAAATAGGTAAAGATTAACTGTTACCAACAAGGAGAGAGTCGTTACCATAGTATGCCTCAGAGTTGTCTATACTAGCTACAGATCATTAGCTCCGGTGTTAGGAAGCCTGACTGAGAATCAACATCTGAACGAGTTGCATAGTTGGCTTGTAGCCGCATACGAGGCTGATTTGATTGATTTGGACATTGAGATGGGAGGTGTCCGATGCCACAGCGGTGCAGTGTCCATAAACTGTGTTTTGAGTGGAAGCCCAAGAGAATTGGCGTGTGGCACTAGTGTCTCGACCACGATTGTTTAGTCGTGAGTTGCCACGTGACACACGATATCCACGATTACCCCGATTACTATTAGATGTCTGAGGGGTAAAATAGGCCTGAGGCTGAGAATAAACTGTTGTATTTACCGGTAAACCGATCTGATATTGAATCTGTGCAGCCATGAGTTGAAGACTTTGAAGCTGCTTCTGGAGTGCAGTAATGTTAGGTGAGTTGGTGGAGGCTGGAATGGCTGGGACAACATTATTAGAAAGGTGGGCAACCGCCAAAAAGGCCTGAGGGTTGTTGTTAGACATGGCAGAAGGTAAAACCTTTGCTATCATACAGTCATGGTCACTTAGGAGACCATGGTTCATTGAAACTTACCGGTGGTGAACGTGTTAAAAGATTGGCGTTAAGACCGTTGTACTCTTCACGAAGGCCCGCGAGAGTGAGCATGACAAGATCCTTATCTTTCATGGGTTCACCAATATTCGCTAAGGCTGTTGCATATTCTAGAGCCCGACTTAGGTATTCAGCGGGTTTTTCATCACCTTTCATGGTGATTCGAAGAAATTGACTTTTAAGAGTGACGTTACCTGTGCATAGGCTTGTTCTAGAAAGAGCCATACCTCACGAGAAGTGCGACCCTGAATGTGCTGAAAAGATTCCTCAGAAACTGTGGACGTGATGAGCATTCAGACATGAGCATCTTTTGCAATCCATGGAGCATAACTCGGGTGATCAGTAACAACAGACTCTGTTGTGACATTTGATTCTGGTCAGGGAATGGAGCCATCGACATAACCAAACAGATTGTGAGATGTGAGAAACGGTTCAATCATTGAACGCCAATGGCCATAGTTTGTTTGTTTGAGGGAAAAGGTAAACTTATGAGTGTTATGTATGGTTTTCTCAGGTTCGACCCTTGATCCTACCCGAGTTTTCTACTACAGTGCATTTACTCCAAAGGGTCAGCTCTTGTGGAGGGTGCAACTCTTGTCATGTGGCAGGAGGCTGGAAATTTTCTCGGGGACAGGGTAACGCCCCTCTCGATTAGGCGTGGGCCCGGTTAAGACAAAATAGTCCTGGTAATGAGTGGTGGCGGGCATGCGTCTTGCGGGTGTGAATTAGCCGTCTGTTGTGAAGTTCACCTGTCAAAAAAAATGGTAATTAGTGGTGGCGGGCCTGCGTCTTGCGGGTGTGAATTAGCCGTCTGTTGTGAAGTTCACCTGTCAAAAAAAATGTATGGTTTTCTCTTGTGTTGAAAAGGGTAGTATAGCAGCCATTGATGTGTAAGTCGGGTGAAGAATGGATGAAAAAGCAGGACGGCTGTTAGGGTTTCTTAGAAGCAGTCCATAATTTTTTTTTAAATGGTGATGTTTTTTTTTTGCTAGAATTTTTGGAGTGGGATATTGATTTGATTTGGCTCTAATACCAAATCAAATCTTGAAATTGTATTATTTAATAAAGGAGATTACAAAGTTCATATATATCTATAATACTATATAATACATCTCCTATGTACTTAAATGTAATTTCACCATGAAATTTTAAGACGACAGATGAAGAGTCATGCTTCTTCCCTGTTCTTTCATCCAATTATCCCAATTTTGCCCTCAATTCCATGTATACAGGTATGTGTTCCCTGCCATCGACGTTCCTTATCCTTCACCCATTTCAATTCAACATATTGAATGTTATAAACAACCTTCTTGAATGAGAGAGTCAACCATCGTTGCTTCAATTTCCCTCAACCCTAATCAACCAAAACGTCGCCGATGAACAATCGTCAATTATGGCCTTTCAATTGAGGCGTGATTGAAACCAATTGAAGACGCGAATTGAATCCGCCCCTTCGCTTCCAGACCGCACCCCCTTTAAACTCAACATATTGTCATTCAGGATGCGACACCTGCGACTTCAGTTGCTTATTATCAGGTTCGAACATCTCCTCTTTTATTATCCGTTTCATAAATTTGGTAGATGGTATTTGATGAGCTTGTAGAAGATTCGTGAATTTGGTATTTGGTGAGTTTCTGACTAATTGATTATTGGTAGCTCAACATGAACAAAATCTACAATGCGCTTGATCACAGGTTTTTGTAGTTAAATTCCACTTCTAGAAACCGAACACTGTTGGTGTACTCTGTAGGACCGTTTTCTAGACCGAAACCATGATAAACCAAATTTTGTAGAAAGAGCACCACCTGAAAAGGTTCACCCACAACGTCGTCCTGTTTCACCAAAACATGATAAAAGAACTGTTAAAGAACAAGAAACAAAACAACGACGTCAAAACGTCAAAAAGGTTGAAAAGGCGTTAAAACCGAAGGTTGTCCTAACAAAATCTGTTGAATCAAATGTTAAATATGAAAAACAAAAACAGATTTGGAAACCAAAATCGGTAAATGTTTCAGGGGGAGCTCAATCTATTCCGAATCATCGGGAAATGGATGTCACAATCCTCGATGATGACGGACGACCCAAGTCTGTTAAGGCTTGGGTCCCCCTCTCCAACTAATCTCTGACTGAGTGTGCAGGATGTTCCAGGAGGAACTTTCGATAGTCATAGGATTGTTGATAGTGGAGTGTCCATGCACAAGATAGGCGACTCAAAGCTCCAAGATATTGTTATTTCTAGGAGTGGTTGCCTTTGATGGAGAGAAAAAGAAAAGAAGACAGAAGTGTCTGTCGAAAGAGATTGAAAGCTTCGACAGAATGAAAATCATTTCAAAATGTGATTGTTCAAGGCTTTGATCGGGTCCCCAGGGTAGATTCAAATCAAAATTGTGATTGAAGAAAATGTGTTTGTTGAACAAACCAACCGGGTGTGCGGATGCCTTGGCATGGATTGAACAACCGCACACTACTTCTCAAAGAGAAAGACAAAGACCTTCGCTGGTGCAATGTGGAAGACCAGCCGAACCCAAAGGTTTCTGATCTTGTTGCTGTGAAGAGATTTCTCAGTAGCTACAAAATCGACTTTGAAGTCCACACCGGGTGGATATCCAGTTCGGGAGAGCGCTCAGATTATTGGCAATGCACGAAGCAGTTGCAGGATACGGTTTTAAATTTCTAATCTCTCCTATACTTGTCGATATTTAAGCTGCTTTATAAATTGTTATCCTCTCGTAGCACTCTTTGGCCAGACAATGTTGTCATGGTCCGCACCGCTTACCGACATGCCAACTCATTTTTTTTCCAAAATTCGATAAATCATTTCTGATTCAAACTTAATTTTGGTAAACGGCATTGAGGTAAAACATGAGTTAACCAACATCGGGAAATCGTTTTTGTAAATACTTTTGTGTCTTTTAAATTTATCTGAGTTTGTTGATTTTAGGGGGAGTAAATCCAAATTTGAAAATTCAAAAACATCGAAAAATTTCAAAACGCAAAAACAATAGAAAAACAAAAATGAGTTTCCTGGCGAGAAAAAGAGAAAATGATAGTAGATCAGTGGTCTGTTGAAACTTCTTCGAACTGAAATGCAAAAATGAAATATGTTAAGCAGCTCTATATAAGATGTATCGGTAGGCTCACAATCATTTTAAAGTGTGCAGGGTGATATAAATCTTAAATCGACTGAAGACCAGGTGGGAACCGCACATTGGCATATGGTCTTAGTACCGAAATTTCGTTTGAGAGATTGCCGAGGTTCTGAGATATTCGGTCTTTATGCTGTCTTATCATCTGGGTATCATGGTTGTATCAAACCGTAAAAATAACGGAGACGAAGTCTAAGATCTTCCATGATACTATACATACGTGTACATATTGCATTCGACCTCAATAAGTGATCAACAATCACATGTCCAATCAAATAAGTGATAATATATCACAGATTCTTTCCGGGAGTCAAGTTCGTCTCTCTGCTGTACGAAAGTACTGACCTGTTCACGGACTTGCTCCTGTGCCCTCATGCATCTGAAAATCAAGTTCCTCATCAATAAGTGATTCTATCACATAGGGCTTGTTTTCAATCAAATAAGTGAGTTTCTCACATCTTTTATACGGTCAAACAGATGATAATCGGTATACTCACCGGTAAGATGAATCCTCGTGCATACCTTGATACGGGAATGTGTCGTGATGTGGATGAACACCGGTCGGTAAGTATAAATCATACATTAACGTATCCCCTCGCCATGATTACATATGATAAGTTGAGCTTAAGTGGACAACAATACCGATAATTGTTATAGGATGCTTATCTTAATGTGAACTAATTGAACAAAAAGAGCGTTTTGGCGTGACCGTACACTGATATGATTCTCTTACCCTCGAAACTCGCAAAAAGAATGTCTGTAAATATTTATTTACTGCTTACAGTTTCTGCATCTTTGTATATATTTATTTATTGCTTTCCGTCTTTACTTTTGAAAAATGAAAATTTCAAAAAGATTTTAGGTGTGTTTTAATATAAACTTTATAAAATCCAAAAAGATTTTGCTTCTAGTTTATTTTTGATTGACTGATGTTGGAACTCGAGTCTATCCTACCCAAAATCCTGATCGTAAGCCGGAAAACAATTGCACCTTCATAAACAGTCGAAGTTAACAAGTTTTGAAAGTTAATGGATTAAAATTGATCATTTTCTAAACTTTCAAACTGTTGTCGGTTGGTGTTTGATTGAGATTTGATCTCATATGTGTCATTTGTTTAAATGTTAACTATATTCCAAGTAGTTGTTCTCATTACGCGTTTAGCTTTCTTGCATGTGCAGATGCTAAAGGCGAGGAGAACATGTTCGATGACAAGCTTTGGAATGAAGACACGAAGTGGAGGCACTCAAAGTATAAAATGATCGAGTTGCCGCTGACCCTTCATCAACACCACAAGGATCTAAAGAATTGACAAGTCAAAAGATTCACGAGCATGACTCAATGGAGAGTTCAATCTAAGGGGGAGTTTGTTAACACACTACCTAAATGAAAAGGGAGTTTGTTGATACACTTTCTACTTATGACGCGTGAAGACTTTGAAGATCCTCCGTCACGAAAGACACAGAAGACGAACCATCACAAAAGACGAACCTCACGAGTAGCGTCCAAGGGGGAGTTTGTTGGTACATTTTATGTGGACACGACTCGGTTCGGTTCGACTCGGCTCAGTTCAACTTGGTTTCGACTCGGTTAGGTCCGGCTCAAGCCCGACGTCACGACATTCCTCAGTCGTGCGCCCCAGAGTTCGACACGCGAGGCACGGAACGCCGCAAGCCATTCCCGCAAGACACATCACCATGACATCATCTCTGTGATGTCATGATGATGTCATCAATTTGTCTCATATGGGAAAAGTGTGCAAAGGTTGTAAACAGAACTACAACTTGGGCCGTAATTTCACAACTTGGGCCGAAATCGTTGAATGGACTGTTGACTTGAAGTTGGGCCTTTGACTTTATGTGGGCTTAAGTGTTTCGCCAGTCACAAAAACATAAGTGTTTCGTCGACTTTGATTTGTTTCGCCGAGTCCTTTCTATTTCGTCATGTCTGTGTTTAGTATAAATACCCTTCTCTGTTTCTATGTGAAATAGAGATGAGAGCATACATGTAAAGAAACTCTGTCAAAATTCCGTCTAAACTGTGTTTGTATCAGTTTGTATTCGGTTCTCATCCCGTTAATCAATAGAGTGTGTTTCATTGGTTAATCCGTGTTATTTACTATCTGTGTTTGGTTTGCACCGTCTCGGGGATTCCGCACCCGTTACCGTGTTTGTTATAAACAGGGAATAGGTTTCTCGTTATCGATCCTCACCGGGAAAAACGGGACCTACATACTCAGGTCATTATTCTTTTTTTTGTTCTTATGAATCATAATATTGTTTTATTGACAAAATTGATTGTGATAGGGCTATTTTTGGGAGGTGGTGGAGGGAACCGTAGTTCTTGTTAGTATGTAAACAGTAAACCACACAAGAACTTTCTATCATATACATGGGATATGGCTATTCTTAGGTTTCGTTGACCCGTTAGTAGGATTCTTTAACTTATTCATCGACCCGTTACAGATAAACACAACCCGAATCGGCTTGTTCACAATTAAATTATTTGAATTCATTTACTTTGCGACACATTGTGGTATGCAGCTTGCTCTGCGCAATATATGGTCATACACTTCATCTTAACATTTTCAATGTTTCCATCTTTCCTATTAAAAAAAAAAATATTGATATAATTTCTTGACTGTGTAAGCTAGATCACATGCTACAAGATGATAAAATTTCTGGTGATAACAAAAACGTATTAAGCATGGTATGGGTTTTATGTACATGTTTGATAAATTATATGTATCTTTTGTGGGTGCTTTGATACTGTTGGTGGCTGCAGTATCATTTGTTCCTTCCAAAGGCTCCAATAAAAAAAAGTAAAAACAGGAGTTGTCCATGCTTCGGTCCACATACTTTGAGCTATATTTTTGATGTTGTTAATGGAACTTTTTGTTCAAATGTGCATCGGGAATTATGTATATACTATATAAAGCAAATGTGATGGACAAAATTGTAATTTTATCGTACTTACAAGTTACGAAGCATATGTGTAAGCCATTTTAGAGGTGTTAAATATGTATTTCACCCAAACTTTTAAGACACTAGAGGGGTAATTGGGGGATTTCAGTGGATAATTGAATGCAACAGTTTCAGATCGATTTCTTTTCCCCCAATTCTTCTTCTCAAACCCTAGATCCTTCTTTCTTTCTCCTTCGTCTCAACCAATTTTCTTTCGGTCCCATTACCACCGCTCAAAACCCTATCCCCATCATCAATCTCCGACGGCCATCGATTGTTTCGCTCAGCTACTTTTTTCTACTCATTAGTAAATGATATGATGATGACAACGGAGATTACATATCGTCCTCAGCCTGGTGCTGATAAAGTTCCAAGGATTCAAGTGTAATGCTTATTTTGTTTAATATGTTTGTTGCTTACGAATTATTTTATTTTATATAATCAGTTATTAGTGTTACAATAAACAAATAGTTGCAGTTGTTACCATGGGGTTCGTCAAAGATGCTAAAGCTCACATTGACGTTCAAGGGTTTATCATAAAAATCGACTCATTAAGGTTTGAATGCTTTTACAAACAAAATTTTCAACTACAAATATAAAAAAAGTATCTTACAATGCTTCTTATTTTACAGCCATTTTGGAGACTCTGGAATAGCACAGGAAGTGACGGTCGTGGAGTAACAGGTCAGTTAATTTGGAGACGTTAGGTGAATACATCTTTGACTCGACAAATGACCTAGTTAGGATGGGAATCAGTGAGTATCCTTTTAAGGGTTTATTGCTCACCTAATTACCAACTTATAACTACCTTAAGCTTGACTAATCGCTGGACCATTAGCGATTAATCAATAAGTCAACCGTTAATTACGACGGTTTGACTTTTAAGCTAAAAACTAAGTAAAACTCAATTAAGGAAGGTTAAGAATACTTTCACAAGTCCTATGAACGATTTGGAATGCTTGAGGATGGTCCTTGTGCTCCTAGAATGCTCAGATGATGAAAGGAATGAATGAACACAAAGTTGCAACTTTGTGTGACTTTATATAGTGATTCAAACTCACTAGATTGATGACATGCAAGGCTACAATTGATCATGGATGCTTACAAGTGTCCCCTATAGCCTCAAAACCAGTTTAGGAAGCCCATTGTATTAAAACAAGTCACTTGGAGTCGGTTAAGGGGCTGAACAGGCAGCTGCCTGTTGTTTCTGCATCTGGCAGTCGTAGGCGGCCCGCGTAAGATTCATCATGGGCTTACGCGGCCCGCTTGGGTGTCCGTTTCAGGTTACAAACTTTTCCTTAATTGCACTTTTGGCCCTTGGTCCCCCGAAAGGTCATTTTCTCATTGTTTCTTGCATTCTAAGCCTTTAAGATTGACATATAGGGGCTTTAAGACTTATACCTACTTTGTGAAGTCCTTGGTCACTTTGTGTTTACCCGAAAGGTCCCAAATTTCTATGTTGTTGCTTCTAACCCCTCGCACACGAATTTTATCATAACTTTCTCATACGATAACGAAACTTGGTGAAATTTTTATCACACATTCTAGTGAGCATAATTAATTGTTACAAAGCTTCGGGTTTGCTAAAAGGTCACTCAGAGGTATACTTTAAACATGTTGACATATTTAACCCTTGTCGTTTGTAATTCCTCACTTTCTTTCACAATTAGCTTCGTACGATCCCTGATTTATTCGTTTAAGGTTATAAACATCTTGTAGGGTTATAGTAAAGTATATTTATCCATTGTTGACATTTTGAACCCTTATATTCACATAGTTTCTTTGTTTGTCAACTTTAGTCCTTCTAAAGTATTCTTTCGCACGTTCAAAGCTTATGACACGTGTCAATACATTATTGGACGTAAATTTTCGAGGTGTTACAATTAGCCGTCTGTTGTGAAGTTCACCTGTCAAAAAAATGGTAATGAGTGGTGGCGGGCCTGCGTCTTGCGGGTGTGTGTGAATTAGCCGTCTGTTGTGAAGTTCACCTGTCAAAAAAAATGGTAATGAGTGGTGGCGGGCCTGCGTCTTGCGGGTGTGAATTAGTCGTCTGTTGTGAAGTTCACCTGTCAAAAAAAATGTATGGTTTTCTCTTGTGTTGGAAAGGGTAGTATAGCAGCCATTGATGTGTAAGTCGGGTGAAGAATGGATGAAAAAGCAGGACGGCTGTTAGGGTTTCTTAGAAGCAGCCCAAATTTTTTTTTTAAATGGTGATGTTTTTTTTTTTGCTAGAATTTTTGGAGTGGGATATTGATTTGATTTGGCTCTGATACCAAATCAAATCTTGAAATTGTATTATTTAAAAAAGGAGATTACAAAGTTCATATATATATATATATAATACATGTCCTATGTAGTCAAATGTAATTTCACCATGAAATTTTAAGACGACAGATGTAGAGTCATGCTTCTTCCCCGTTCTTTCATCCAATTCTCCCAATTTTGCCCTCAATTCCATGTATACAGGTATGTGTTCCCTGCCATCGACGTTCCTTATCCTTCACCCATTTCAATTCAACATATTGAATGTTATAAACAACCTTCTTGAATGAGAGAGTCAACCATCGTTGCTTCAATTTCCCTCAACCCTAATCAACCAAAACGTCGCCGATGAACAATCGTCAGTTATGGCCTTTCAATTGAGGCGTTATTGAAACCAATTGAAGACGCGAATTGAATCCGCCCCTTCGCTTCCGGACCGCACCCCCTTTAAACTCAACATATTGTCATTCAGGATGCGACACCAGCGACTTCAGTTGCTTATTATCAGGTTCAAACATCTCCTCTTTTATTATTATCCGTTTCATAAATTTGGTAGATGGTATTTGATGAGCTTGTAGAAGATTCGTGAATTTGGTATTTGATGAGTTTCTGACTAATTGATTATTGGTAGCTCAACATGAACAAAATCTACAATGTGCTTGATCACAGGTTTTTATAGTTAAATTCCACTTCTAGAAACCGAACACTGTTGGTGTACTCAGGTCATTATTCTTTTTTTTTTTTGTTCTTATGAATCATAATATTGTTTTATTGACAAAATTGATTGTGATAGGGCTATTTTTGGGAGGTGGTGGAGGGAACCGTAGTTCTTGTTAGTATGTAAACAGTAAACCACACAAGAACTTTCTATCATATACATGGGATATGGCTATTCTTAGGTTTCGTTGACCCGTTAGTAGGATTCTTTAACTTATTCATCGACCCGTTACAGATAAACACAACCCGAATCGGCTTGTTCACAATTAAATTGTTTGAATTCATTTACTTTGCGAAACATTGTGGTATGCAACTTGCTCTGAGCAATATATGGTCATATACTTCATCTTAACATTTTCAATGTTTCCATCTTTCCTATTCAGAAAAAAAAAATATTGATATAATTTGTTCACTGTGTAAGCTAGATCACATATTTAGATGCGGGTCAACACGGGTTAGGCCAACTTACAATCTCTTTTATCATTTTTTTTTATTTTTGAATTTTTATTGTGCAAAATACAACTAAAAAATGCTTTGTTACTACAAAAATCAATAGGTGTTTTGTTAATAAAAGCATTTTAAGAGGTTCATTATGACATTGAGTACTCTTGGTACGACTTTTAATCTGTTTGTCTCATTTGAACCTTTTTTTAGTATCACTAGTTTATCAGTACTTGATCCAGAGATTTTCAAACTAAACACCGTTAGCCTCGTTTGAATGTGATATAAATAGTTGTGTGTGATATCAACTGTCTTTATAAGTCTCGACTTGTATTCCGCGCTTAAAGTAAAAATTTAGTGGTTTTAATCCACTCGTATTTTCGTTCTGATTAAAAGCCCTAAAAACATCGGTTTGTAATTCAGAAAAAAAAAACTTAACCCCATTAAGTTATTTTTAACGGTGGGTCATTATACAAAAAAAATTAAAAAGGTGAGACCACCGTCAGGAATAAATTCAGTTGAGATTATTATGGGCAAAACACACCCAGATCGAATTATTTAAATCCAATTTGCCTTTGATTATTATTATTATTATTATTATTATTACTATTATTATTATTATTTAAATCCAAGTGGAGATTGTGAATTATAGGATTGAACAAACATGATGCATTAAATTCAGTTTATTTATATATTACGTCATTTTACACATAAAACAAGAAAATAGGTAAAACTAAATGATCATACTGTATTTGAGACACACGAACCAACAATTGTTAGTTACTCAGAAATCTACAACGGTAATAACCAACTGCAAACTTACAAGTTAAACACTTGAATATCATTTCGAATTGGAGACCATCGTCTTCAGTCCCTTGAACGAATGAAAGGGGGTGTGGATGCACTTTAGTATTCTCATATCTGCCCCCAAACTTCACATTTACAAACTCATAAACGCCTCTACCATATAGGTCATATGTTTCATACTGAAGTATTGAGGGAGCACAAGCTGTATGCATAGACTGCATACAATCATGACAGTGATAGAATGGCTTCTCAGGATTAAGCTCATCCTCGCAAACTTCACAAAAATAGTCACTCTTATGGTTCTCAATCGGAAAGTAACTCAGCTTCATAGGATGCTTGTCACACTTGTTCCTAGTTGTCTCCGGTATAAACAAAGCACACTTGACGTGTAGACGAAAATCATTACAAGTATGGCAATCGAATGAAATCCTCGGATAAAAATACCCGCACATACGACACGAATCACCCCGTTCTTCGTGATAAACCCTAGAAAGGAGGTGATTTGGGTGAAAAGTATGAGTGATTTCTTTAGGTAAGAAGGCGCAGTGAACGTCAATGATGAAGTTGTTGCAATCCATACAACAGTAGGCAAATCCATTACATCGTAACTGGCAAATACCACAATCGAACACCCCAAAAAACTTACCAGGGGCTTTTGAATGGAGAATCAGGGTATGTTGTTGTTGGTGAGCAGGGTGGTCTTTCAGTTCAACAGGTAGCCGGGAGCACCACTCGTGGAGCACAAAGTTGCATTGCCCCTCATTGTCACACACATAAATTGGGCCACTCGTAATTGGTCTCACACACCCGTCGCACAAAAGTTGAATCCTCTTCATCGGGTCATGATAGGATATTGATTTTGTTCTAGAAGAGGTGGGGATTGTGATATCACGACATCGTGCATCCACCAGAGTTAGTGGATGTTGATGACTAATATCATGTGTTTTGCAGGTTCCTGACCCCCCATTTTCCTTGAAAAACAAGTGTTTGAGTAGGCTATAAGATGGATCAGGAAATGGTAGATGGAGAAGATTAGGATGTTCAGCATCTTCATAGTTTTTTATGATTTTACCTGCACCTGTGAGAAACAACATGTAAGCGTAAATGAAAAACCACCAAAATATATAGAAAAAAACCATAAGCATGTTATGTAGGTAGATCTACCTGGAGATGTAAGGATGGACATGAACGGCTCGTTTCTTGATGTTGCGCAATCCAGATGAGTGTAGTATCTACATTTTTCGCATTTGTAAATCCAAAGGTTCTCATTATAAAATCTTTGACGGCATACCCTACACGGTGGGTTAAACTTGGATTCTTGATCCGCTTTTGGAAAGGTATAAGCAAGGTTGAGCGGATGAATATGATTGAAAAAATTGTTTGTATAACGTTGGATTTGCAGCTTTTTTGGTAAGGAAGCACAATGACTATGAATGAATGGGCCAACACATATAGGACAATGATAAAAGACCCCTTTATGTTCCTTCCCACATGCATCACACCTGCACAAAATTTGTTTGATCATACAAACTAATGGGTGTTTGTGGCTAGGATGATGGATGATATGCTTTTGTAGCCTTCTCGTTGCACATTTTACATCAACATCAAAATCACATTCTGAACAACGATAACCAAGGTCATGACGCTCATGATAGCTATCACAAACATCACACTGCCAACTCATAGGCTCTTGGAGGAAGTAAAGAGTATGAGCATGAGAAACATCTTCCATCTTTTCTGGAAGCTCTGCACAAAATTTATGGATCGAGTACTTACATTGACAACATGTGTAGTAATACCTATGATACCAGTTGATTTCTTCATCGCATCGAGAACACAAACATTTGAAGTCTTGTTTTGCAATGAATTCATCCTTGTTCTCTTCCTCTTCTTCCTCATCTTCTTCATGCTCTTCTTCATATTGAAGTTGTTCCGACCACAGATCTATGAGATTCAGTGGATGTTCATGTTCGAACATCATATTTTTAGTAATAGAGTAGTTTGATAAGAAAAGAAAAAAAAACAGAGACAAAAGCAAAATGTTTAAGAAAAAATAAGATGAGAATTAGGAACACGGTACAATGGAAGATGAGAAGGGGTGAATTATATAACTTTGTGGAATAATGCAGCACCATACGTTCTTATCTTCATCCTCAAGTTTATGGTATCAATCACTAAAAACTAAAAGCTATATAAACAAACTTTAATGCTTTTACTTTGTATATAGTTAAATATCTAGGATAAAGTTATTTTATTATAAAATCTGTTAATGTTATTATCTCTGTATCTTATAAAACATAATGCTAAGAGTATGTGTAATTAGTAATATTAGCATAACTGAATGTTGTCTTAGATTACTAATTAATTCATCTTTTTATAATCGAGTTGTTAAATAGAATGCGAACATATTTATGGGCATTCTGCTAAATCATATAAACTTCTTTTAATTTCATTAATTAGTTGCATCTAGCCTAGACTATATATGTTGTGGTTTCACACCTAGGAGCATGATAGATCCTTGTCAGCACGCAGGTGACACCACTTTTGCAGGCCAGAAATGGGCATGGGTGGAGCATGAAACACCGCACACGTGGGTCGTGGAGGGGAAGGAGTGTGCCCGATCACGCTTGATGGGGCAGAGGGGTTGCTACGGCGGATTAAAGTCCATATGGCTCAGACGTGGGTAGTGGTCACACCGTGGACGTTGAACCGCAACACATAGCCTTGTAGTTATTTCATTTAAAGTACTTTATAAAAGAAATATTGTTGGTACATTTTATGTGGACACGACTCGGTTCGGTTCGACTCGGCTCAGTTCAACTTGGTTTCGACTCGGTTAGGTCCGGCTCAAGCCCGACGTCACGACATTCCTCAGTCGTGCGCCCCAGAGTTCGACACGCGAGGCACGGAACGCCGCAAGCCATTCCCGCAAGACACATCACCATGACATCATCTCTGTGATGTCATGATGATGTCATCAATTTGTCTCATATGGGAAAAGTGTGCAAAGGTTGTAAACAGAACTACAACTTGGGCCGTAATTTCACAACTTGGGCCGAAATCGTTGAATGGACTGTTGACTTGAAGTTGGGCCTTTGACTTTATGTGGGCTTAAGTGTTTCGCCAGTCACAAAAACATAAGTGTTTCGTCGACTTTGATTTGTTTCGCCGAGTCCTTTCTATTTCGTCATGTCTGTGTTTAGTATAAATACCCTTCTCTGTTTCTGTGTGAAATAGAGATGAGAGCATACATGTAAAGAAACTCTGTCAAAATTCCGTCTAAACTGTGTTTGTATCAGTTTGTATTCGGTTCTCATCCCGTTAATCAATAGAGTGTGTTTCATTGGTTAATCCGTGTTATTTACTATCTGTGTTTGGTTTGCACCGTCTCGGGGATTCCGCACCCGTTACCGTGTTTGTTATAAACAGGGAATAGGTTTCTCGTTATCGATCCTCACCGGGAAAAACGGGACCTACAAGTGGTATCAGAGCCATGGTGCCCGATTTAGTAAATCTAACCGTTTACTAAGTCACATGTGCTCTAGATCAGTGATTTTTGTTCAAGATGTAAAAAAGGTGAAAATGAGAAAAACTCAGATCTGGACCCGAATATTCAGATCTGTGCTGAAACAAGTGTTCGGTTTTATGTTTTTCACCTATATAATCAAGTTATCATCATCAAAAATCAAAAATACAATGTTTTTGTCAAATCTGCAAAAGAACTGAGGCTGTGTTCTTGAAGATGTTCTTGGCGGCTGCTTAAAGAAACTAGGGTTTCTTCATAACCAGTCCCGACGAAACAGGCCCCATGACGAAACACCTCCTCCAGTTTCGTCGTCGGCAAGATCTTTAACACCTGTTTCGTCGTTGAGTTCAATCATTCTGTTTCGTCGGACCTTATACACCAGTCTGTTTCGTCGACTTCAAAATCAGACTTCTCTTTCGTAGCCAACATACCTTCTGTTTCGTCGGATCAACACACTTCTGTTTCGTCACCTTTGACTTCTGTTTCGTCGGCTGGTATCGCAGAAAGATAAAGGATAACAATTAGGTTTGTCGGCTGAATCAGATGTTGTATCGCAGAAAGATGACCAGGTTGTTGCTGCTGGTTGTTCATCGAAGATGACTTTGGATTTGTTGTTTGTGAATCGAAGATAACCGAGGTCAGGTAGATGATGATGGCAGGTTCACGGTGGAATTAGGGTGGCTGTAATGCTTATGTCGGCTGCTGCTTATTGTTCATCGAAGAAGAAGGTCAGGTGTTGTTGGTGGGTATCGAAGAAAGAGGGACAGAAAGAAAATTGAAGGTTTCTCTGCTTGTCTGTTGTATCGAACAAGGAAGATGAAGACTTGGCTGCTGTTGTTATGTATCGCAGAGAGAAAGAGACGGCTGTTCTTTGATGATGGAAATTAGGTTTGCAAAAGTGAAAGGGGGTTTGGTCATAATTATTGAACTGATCCTTTTATTTTATTTATTGCAACTTTTTTTTTTGGGCTACGAAATTCAATGGATGAGAGGGGCTTGGTTTTAATGACCTTCAAGAATATTGGGCTTGAGTCTCATTTGGACCTGATCATTCTTTGGTCTCAAAATCAACAACATATGGGCCTTAATTCACGAGAGGCTTGGAATTCCATCTTTTCTATGTGGGTCAGACTTGGTAAATTTTTAGTGAACCCATTTCTATTTGTGAGTTGGTGTTCGCGAAATTAATTTGACTCGCGCTTCAACGACAAATTTGCACGGGGTTCGGGAGCACGCGGAATGATGCGGCATGATGAAAACGAGAGATGATGAAAACTTGATTTTAAAAAAAATGTGGGGTAGTCACGGTTACCGACGCAAACGTCAAAAATGGTGACACGACTATTATGGGCCAAAAACCAAAAACAAAACGGTATGTTCACTTCCGCACGTCAGTATTTATGTTTGTTATCGGTTATTCGAAGATGTTCGAAAGCATTTTGTTTATTGTCATATTTTCGCATTTGAAAACGAACGTATGAACCTAGAATGTCAATACCGGTCCTAACGAATCCAAAAGGTCGAAGAGTATATGCCTATGATGAAAGTTTTCAGATTAGGTGTTAGCAGAACCTTGGGGGGATACAAGTCGGATCCTACGGGGTATTAGGGGACGTTCTTATTCAACTAGAATATGCAAAGAAGAAAGCCGTTTTCGTGATTTTTCGAAAAACCGAGAACATTTGAAAGATTCTACTCAGTGGAGAGAGTTTGTTCAGTAAAGATTGACGACAGTTCCGCTAAGTGAAGGGAATTGGTGAACATTTGACGACAGTTTCTTTGAAGTGGAGAGAATCTGTTAAGGTTTAGAGATCTTACCAAAGAAATGGGGGAATAAAAATTTTCGTATGTTGAATTTCTTCGGTAAATTTCTAAACGCAATCACAGGTGGTAGAGTTTGTGATTTTCTAGTGACACAAAGACGGTTTACAGAAGACAGTTCACCAGAAACCTCTACCAATGTAGTATGCTTGAAGATCAAGACTTGATGCAGTTTTTAAAAGAATGGAACCTTTATCAAATGCCGGTTGGAGTATTGGAAGATCAGCGGAAGATCGGTCAATTGAGCCTTTTGAGGAAATTGCACAACGCCCAACACGGATACGCGTACTTTAAGGGGGAAATATTTTACAAGGAGCGTCAAGATACTACTTACCTGGATCATCGGTCAAGGGGGAATTTGTTAACACAGAGAAGATGAATACTTGACTGAAGATCGATTGCAGTTGCATTTTCAGCATTCGACAGCAACGGACAAGGGGGAATTTGTTGATGCAGATTTGTGTCCGATGCTTGCCGAATAGATTAGATTTATTATTTTATGCTGAATTTGTAATAGTTAGTGAAACGGTCTATCGAACGTGTATAGACCCGCTCGTTTGAAGTGGTCAAACGAGAGGGTTATTCGGTTGACCGTGTGTGTTTGAAAGACAAAGGGGTGTAGCTATAAATAGCAACCCTTTGCCATTTCAAACACTTGTAGATTTTAGGAGGTTCAAGTCCTCACCAGGGAGAGATCACCACTTGCTCTCTCCCCGGATGTATACTTCTTTGGTATGGTTCGGTTAGCTTGTTAATCGGGCCGGTTTGCTTTGTTATGTTATCAAATCTATACAAGTAAGTATTTCATCTGTCTATGATCTTCCCGTCTATGAACATAATCATGATAATCACGGTTTCGGTCTAGAAAACGGTCCTACAAATATTATGCATGTACTCTTTAACGTAACTGTTATTGAGAAAGTACATGAATTTAATTAATCTTGTTGGAAAATTATAAAAGTGAGTTTTATATAACTGCGAAAATATTCATGTAAATCAGTTTATAACAATGTATACATTTTTTCATGCCTCAAGTTGTATTTAAGGCGGGACATTTTATGACTCACATGGGCAAAACATGACAAAACAACGCAAGATTTGCCTAAAATGTTACATCGTATGTGTATTTTGATTTTTGGAGCACGTGTAAAAACTACTCTCCGGCACTCGCTGATGTATCTAAGTATCTAATAGGTATATACAGGGGCGCAGCTTAGGCTACGTCCGAGGGGGCGCCCGACCCCTCGAACTTTTCGATGCGTAGTGTTATGAATAGTACTTTCGTATAGAAATTTTTTAGGTATATACGTTTCCACCCCCCGGTTTCGAAAAAATGGGTGGTGGGGGGGGGGGGGGCGAAGCTTCGCCACTGGGTATATAAATGTCCCCAAGAGACATTATGGTAGTAAGGTGACCTCTATCCTAAAGGTGTGCGGTTCAAATAAGGCTAGGCAAAGTGCTCGTTGCTCGATCGGAACATGCGAGCTTGATTTTTCGCTCGATTGTAAATGAGCCAAGCACGAGCAAAGGTCCGCTCTGCTCGGTTCGACATAAATATTTTTAGTTTGTTCTATATGTGTGTGTGTGAGTTTATATGCACAAGTAATAATAATATCGCATTATTGAATAGTGGAATTGTAAGTGGATTTAGCCCAAACTACCAATAGCCCAACACCAACACCAAATCTAGATCACCAAACCTAATTTCTCTTGGTTTTGATTAATTCACACGTTCATTGACAAATATTGAATTGATCCACCCCGCTCAAATTACCTCACGCATTCACGCTTCAGGTTTCGGTCGCAACTTCACGCAATCATGCTTCACTCTTCAGCCTGCACCGCTCACGGCCATCACAATTCACAACGATGTCGTCTGACTAGTCAACGACGCTCACGACTCACTCTTCAGTGGATTGAACTTATATATATATCGTGAGTGAATGACAATTGAGGGAAACCAGCAGCGTTTTGAGTAAAAAAGTTTTGAATGAAACAAATGTGACTTTTAAATTTGAATTCTTTGTATTAAAATTTAATTTAAAATTGAAACTGATCGAAAACGAGCAAAACCGAGTTGTTCAGTTGTGAATCAAACGAGTTCGGGCAGCATTTTCTGCTCGTTTCGTTAAATTCGAACGGAACCGAGCCGTTTGGTTTCACTTTGAGCAGAGTACGAACAAATACTCACTCAGTTTGACTCGGCTCATGAATAGCCCGAAGTTCAAATGCTACAAACTATATTGAAGGGGTATGGTCCCAAATATCGCGTCAGCACGACCGCGAATGACCATTACCCTCATCAAAAACCTCCAACAGCAATAAACTCTCCAGTGTCCGCGTGGGTACACGCGAACACTGCGGTCCAATCTATCCATTGATGAGAAGACTTACCTTAAGGACGGAAACTAATGTTACGCATAGCGATGCGGCCTCGCACCGCATCCTATGAACATTTTCGTCACGACAAGGGATCTGGACAATAGTAACAGTCACTAAGCAGCGATGCGGCCTGGCACCGCATCCCGCGTAAATCATGGATGGAACAACCAATGCGGGAACATCATCAAATGACCGCAAGCAGCGATGCGGCCTGGCACCGCATCCTGCCTTCAAAGCAAGTAGGCCTGACACCACAGTGCAAGTGGCACTGGGAACAGTCGCCTACTGGCCCACGTATGTACAACAGTCTGACACCACAGCAAGACGTGGCAACACCACAGCAGGACGTGGCATCACCACAGTATCCGACAGGTCTGACACACCTGCAAATAGCTGTGCGATGTCAGGCTAGCTACTCAACTACCCTCCTTCACTCCTCGGCTATAAATACTCACCCCAAACCAGGTTTGAGGTATCACTTCTCAACTCTCTCAATACTACTACTATCATACTTTGCTTCCCAAGCAAATTACTGATTCTCACGCCGGAGAGTGGTAACAAGGAGCACCCCCCACCCCATCCTCCTTGTTACGAGTCACGGTTTGTTTCCTTGTGCAGGAAACCCACCACCAGACGATCCAGCCAGCGATCCTCGGAAAGAAGGGATTAACCCTCTTGACGAGACCAGTGAGTTAACCCTACCCGGTTAGCCATTGTTTCATCATATATGAATATGGGTTTATAATAGTAGATTAATTAGGATTACGAGTCTTAAATAAATCTATAAGTATATAAGAGAACTTCTGACACACATTGATGTGTATTTATGCTAAAACAAAGCATGCATAAATTATGATTAATACTTTTGATAATAATTGGTATTATTTTTCTAATTAACATTATTTATAGCCATTGATGTGTATTTTTGCAAAAACAAAGCATGCATAAATTATGATAAATAATTTTGATAATAATAGGTATTTATTTTTCTAATTAAGATTTAATAATATTGGCCTTTTCCTTGGATTCCCAACAGTATTTAAAGCAATTTGTTCTTTTGCTTTTCTAAGTAATTTTAAAGAGAAAATGAAGTATGACTCAAGTCAAGTATCAATCCATATTTATTACAAATACAATGCAAAAGAAGGTTGTGAATGTGAGAGAATTTGCTTTAACGCTTTCTTCTTTTTTATGTACTCGTTAAACCGTTTCTTGATAAAGAAAATTCAGTTTGTCTCCTTTTCTTTATAAAGAAAAATTCAATTTCTATTTTGTCAAGAGACGTATAATGTAAATGATTCTTGGGGACATGTTACAAATATTTGTTCAAGTAAACAAAAGAATACTGAACTAAAGTCTTAGGGGGCGCTTGGTTGGTGGAACGTTTTGGAAATGAAATTGGAAGTTGTATATGAATTAGTTACTAAAGGAATTGGATTTGAAATTTAAAGATTCTAATTGGAATTGGAAATTGTTAGAATTAGAATCTCAATTCCTTTTATCATGAGTTTCGTTATCAAATGAATCGGAATCCATCACCCCGGCACCCAGCACCCCGGTTCGGGTCGAAACGGTTCGCGTCTAAACAGTTCGGGACGAAATGATTCACGTCGAAACGGTTCGGGTAGAAACGGTACAGGTCAAAACGGTTCGCATCAAACGGTTTGAGTCGAAATGGTACGGGTCAAAACAGTTCGCGTCTAAATAGTTCAGGTCGAAATGATTTGCATCGAAACGGTTCTGGTAGAAACGGTACGGGTCGAATGAAACGGGAGTCGAAACGGTACGGGTCGAAACGATTCAAATCAAAACGGTACGGGTCGGAACGGTTCTGATCGAAACGGTGCGGTTCGAAACCGTTCGGGTCAAAACGGTGCGGGTCGAAACGGTCGAAGATTTCAATGAATTTACTTTAATTCCTTTACATATAGGAAGGCTTTTAAATTCCTTTAGTTAAAGGAATTTGAAGGAATTAATGCCAAATTTCAGTTCCAATTTCATTGTCAACCAAACACATAGAGATTGGAATTGAGATTCCAGTTCCATCAAAGTTCCATCAAATTCTATGAACCAAACATCTTAAGAGATGGATATCATATTCCAGTTCCCTTAAATTCCATCGAGAATTCCTGCAAACCAAACGCACCCATATTGAATTCGAAGTGTTACAGTTTTACAACTACATTTATGCATAGAGTGAAGATTAATCCCATGTGGCTGCTTATTCGTTAAGTTAGTTGTTTTTCAGAAGGTGCTTAAACCAACTTGTAAAATCGGGCCTAAAATCTATTTGAGGCAAGCATATCATTCGAGTTTTTGTCCTTTCTTCTGAGCGAGATCCAGCGATGCGCTTAAACCTTGAACTCCCTTCACGGAGGCGACAATCACTTCCCTCCGACAGACATCATACTCTACTAGTTAACAAACTTAGTAGCTAATCTTTATGATAATTCACTATTTGATTATAATAACTATTCACAACCAAGTAATTTTGTTATAGTAATAGTTAATTAACAAGACCAAATATTCTTATTGCTAACATTCTTTTTTAACAACTAGATTGTTGCCATTCACCGCACGTTGCGGCGGCGACGCCTTGGTTGTTTATTGTTGGCGTCACGTCATGTGATGTGTTAACCATATGAAAACACGTGTTTTGACGTATTATAACTCAGTGTAACCTATAAAAGCATCGCGGTTACAGTACGATGATGATATTAACGTGTGGTGTCCGCCTGACATTACACGTTTTTTACTTTGTTACACACATTATGTTCTACGTTCGTGACAATAACATTATTAGACATGATAAAAAGAGAGTAGGTCTCGTTCTTTGTTGTGTAAAGTTGTAAAAGTAGTTTAGAGAGCGGTGCAAATTCATAAAAAAAAAGTATGTCTCGTGCGTTAATAGCGTTTCATGTCAAAAGTTTGAGGGTGCAAACTGAAAAGACCACAACGTTTATAATGAAGTAGAAGTCTAAAGGTTAGAATTTTATTTGTGAAAGTTGAGGGAGTTTGTATGTCGGTGGAAAACCCCACCCACTTTTCATTTTAAGAGTATATAAAAACGAATATCGGTATCAGTTCTGATAATATAAAAATTTAGCTTAATTGTGGTACATTTATAGTAGCTCATCAATTGCTCAAAGAAAGTGGAAGGGGAAAAAGATAAGTGAAACCTACCACATCAACAAGACTGTTTGTAAACATTTAAAAATTTTTATTCAGACATTTTGTCAAACGGTTGGTATGCATCAAATATTTGGTGTTCATTCAAAACTATTAAACCCATAAGCTGATGAAAAACATTTTAAGCCTCCATTGACATTTTACATACAACAATGTGTGGTGTCTAGGAAAGGTTTTATGAGTAATTTGTATATATTGCTATGAATTTCATTACGATCAAAGTCTCAAATTACAAAATTGGAAATGGAATACGAACATGATACGAATACAAGTTTTCATAAATAGAAATACGATTACATTTTCTAATTAAGGAAAGTACAAAAATACGAAACGTTACATGTAAAAGCTCTCAATGTGGACAAACCATTACTTGAAGGTTGTTAATGTGGAAACAAGAAACTGGTGTTTGAAGTGATGTTCAAATAACTTGTAAGCTAAGAAAGTGAAAGGCATATACCTAATGCTCTATTTAAAATCATAACACAAACGTCCTCTCGTAAGGTTTAGTGTGAGGCTAAACATACCCCCATGTACGCTTAACGCACCTTGTATGAGAAAAAAACAAAGTGATGATGTGACTGATTTAGTAAAGAGAAGAGGTAAACGGGTCTGCTAGCTTATTGTGAGGTTCGATTTGGTTAAGCAAGTACTGTTGGGTTAATTATGTTAGCCCATGGGTTTTAGTTCAGTTTGCATGGTTTCATGTCGTGGTTAGGTTTTCGTTCTTTTCGGTTTCTTGTCTTATTTGTAGGCGTAAATTCATCGAAACATCACAATACATGACAGCAGAAAATGAAACATATCTTCTGGATTAATATTCTGTTTTCTAACTTCTCCCACTACAGGTAAGATTAAACACAAGGATTAATTCAACCACCTCAACGACTACGAATTCTTGATACAACTTTGTACCGATCAATCTCCCTTCACACGTTGCCTTGAAACATGGATTACAAAACCGAAAGAAGCCAACAATCCTACCAAGTACCCGATAATAGCTCCATACGTTACACAAATCGGCCATTCCTGTCAAACAAACCAAAGGTAAAGTAAATTATAGTAGAAATAAACAATGTTTACCATGTTACCATCCATCTTGTCACCTTTATTTTCCTCTTAATGTTACCTCTCATCTTGTAATACGTTTTTTTATGTAACATACACACATTTTAATTAATCGAATCCAAAATTTATACAACTACAGGCTAACACACGACATGAAAAGTTGACAAACACATCCCATATATTAATCAGGACAATAGGTTAACTCGAAGACGACTTGTTTAATAAATGCGTTAATCCTAACACCACACATTTAATAAATGAGACAAAACCGAGCCCCTTTCTTGAGTGACCGAAGTCATAGTTATTTAACAAACTAGAAGACTTTAAGAGGGTTGTGGATGGTAAGTCAATTAGATTCAGGGGCGGACCCACATTGGTGCCACCGGGGTCCCTGGACCCCAATCTTTTAAAAAAAAATAGTCGATTCGGTATATTAAATTGTATATGGACCCCATAAATACAATTAGGTGGACACCATAGAAATAAGGAAAATTGGTTTTTAATAAACCAACCTTTGCCCCATTGGTAAATAATAATCCTACCTACAGAATTGGTAATTAATAATCCTACGTTTCAATATGTTGGTACTCAATGGACCTCCGTTAGTTTTTTTTAACTGAAGTTAGTTTTTAAGTTTTATTTATTACACAAACAGTCCCTGTAGTTATAATTTAGTAGTTTTAACTATGAGTTAATAGCCAAAATGGTCCCTGAGGTTTGCACCACCACCACCACTACCACCACCACCACCACCACCACCAAAGCACCGCCGCCACCACCACCACCACCACGGCACCGCCACCACCACCACCACAGCACCGCCACCACAGCACCGCCACCGCCACCACCACCACCACCGCACCGCCACCACCACCACCACAGCACCGCCACCACCACCACCACCACCACCGCACCGCCACCACCACCACCACAGCACCGCCACCACCACCACCACCACCGCACCACCACCACCGGCACCACCACTACCACAGCATCGCCACCACCACCACCACCACCGCACCGCCACCACCACCACCACCACAGCACCGCCACCACCGTTTTTGAAACGGTCCGGGTCGAAAACGGTCTGGGTCGAAACGGTCCGGGTCGAAAACGGTTTGGGTCGAAACGGTACGCGTCGAAACGGTACGGGTCGAAACGGTCCGGGTCGAAACGGTCCGGGTCGAAACGGTCCGGGTCGAAACGGTACGGGTCGAAACGGTACTGGTCGAAACGGTACGGGTCGAAACAGTACGGGTCGAAAAGGTCCGGGTCGAAACGGTACGGTTCGAAACGGTTCGCTTCGAAACGGTTCGGGTAGAAACGGTTCGCGTCGAAACGGTTCGCGTCGAAACGTTTGCTTTTTTTGAATTTTTTTTATTTTTTAGAGTTTTTTTTTATTTTTTAGATTTTTTTGGATTTTTTAGAATTTTTTTGATTTTTTTAGTATTTTTATGATTTTTTTTAGAGTTTTTTTTTATTTTTTTAGGATTTTTATGATTTTTTTGATTTTTTTAGAATTTTTATGATTTTTTTTTTGATTTTTTAGATTTTTTTTATTTTTATGATTTTTTTTATAACTATAGGGACTGTTTGTGTAATAAATAAAACTTAAAACTAGGAAATTATAACTACAGGGACTGTTTGTGTAATAAATAAAACTTAAAAACTAACTTCAGTTAAAAAAAACTAACGGAGGTCCATTGAGTACCAACATATTGAAACATAGGATTATTAATTACCAATTCTGTAGGTAGGATTATTATTTACCAATGGGGCAAAGGTTGGTTTATTAAAAACCAATTTTCCTAGAAATAAAAAGAAAGTTGGTGTAGTGGTAAATCTCTCTCTTTTCCACCAAGAGGTCATGGGTTCAATCCTTGATAAGCCCATTTTTCTTATTTTTTTTAAAAATCTAGTTCAAACCTCACTTTAACTCGACCCGAACGAGGACCGACCCGAAAATGGACCCCATTTGTAACACCTAGAAAAATTACGTCCAATAGTGTATTGACACGTGTCATAAGCTTTGAACGTGTGAAAGAATACTTTAGAGGGACTAAAGTTGACAAACAAAGAAACTATGTGAAAATAAGGGTTCAAAACATCAACAATGGATAAATATACTTTACAATAACCCTACATGATGTTTATAACCTTAAACGAATAAATCATGGATCATACGTAGCTAATTGTGAAAGAAAGTGAGAGATTACAAACTACAGGGGTTAAATGTGTCAACATGTTTAAGTTATACCTCTGAGTGACCTTTTAGCAAACCCAAAGCCTTGTAACGATTAAATATGCTCACTAGAATGCACCATAAAAATTTCACCAAGTTTCGTTATCGTATGAGAAAGTTATGATAAAATTCGTATTCGAGGGGTTAAAAGCGTAAACGTTGAAATTCATGACTTTTCGGGTGATTAAAAGTTAGCCAAGGACTTAACAAAGATAGTATAAGTCTTGAAGCCCTTAAAACTCAATTTAGAGGGCTGATTGTGCAAAACAAGAGGTGAAAACGACCTTTAGGAGGACCGGGGACCAAAACTGCAAATAATGGAAACTTGTTTGGCAGGTCACCACATGCTCGCGTAGCGCGAGCACTAGGCCCCTATGCAGTCGCGCTACGCGACTGCCTTACCTGATCAGAAACATGCACAGGTGTCCGGCAAGCTTTGTAACCGACTTAAAACACTAGTTTTCAATACCTTGGGCTTCCTAAACTGGTTTTTAGGCACTAGAGGGCACTTGGGTGCATCTTGTAACAATTGTAGACTTACATGTCAACAATCAAATGAGTTTTTGATCAATATATAAAGCTCCTAAGTTTGCAACATTCATCCATTCATCTCATCTGCATTTCTTGAAGACTTCTGGAACTCAAGAGCCTTTTCTAAGCCTTCCTAATTGTTCATTAGACACTAGTAAGTATGCTTAACCTTCTTTAATCGCATCTTACTTAGTTTATAGCTTAAAAGTCAAACCGTCGTAATTACGGTTTGACTTAGCGATTAATCGCTAACGATCCAGCGATTGGTCAATGTAAAGGTAGTTATAGGTTGGTAATTATGTGGGCTTTAAACCCTTAAAAGGGCACCCACTGATTCCCATCCTAACTAGGTCATTTGTCGAGTCAAAGATGATTAGAAAAAGTCAACAGAAATGTAAACTTTGATTGAACGCGTAATTAACGATGTAAAAGGCGTGTAACCTATTTTATCATTCATATAACTTGATAATAAGTATAAGAACTTGTCTAAGCTTGTTTGATTCGACAACTTTCTGTTTAGAACCGATTCGGAACCGAAAGGCGCATAGTTTGACTTTCTGCTTTGACTTCGGTTCTGACCCGGTTTTGATAGGTTTAGACATGCCTTAAATTTCCATTAGGACCTAGTTACATGATTGTATAATCCTCTGCGTTTATACCACTTGAATCCTTAATTGTCCGACGTTTCCGTTAAGTGCTTAAATATTGACCATAATGCCCTTATGATCATAAAACGAGATTTTTGAAGATATGAAAGGACAATAACCTTTGTTACTGATTATTAAACATGTCCCTAAAATTTCACATCAATCGGAGGTCTAGATTAGGAGTTATGCTCAATGGCGTAGTTAAGAACGCTTTTATTAATTAAACGACGTCATTAGCATAAAACCTATCTAAACCTCATATTTGACACCAAACCTTTTACCCACTGATGTAATATAATATTTTGGGATTTTTAAAGATTTTTAATTATTTTTAACCCGATCATAACCTAAGGTTATGGCATTAATTCGGTAAATACCGATTATGCCTTTTTCAAGTATAAAATGAGTTTTACAAGTCCTTTTGATACCAATCCAATTGCTACTAATTTTAAATAATAAATGAAGTGTTTTGAACCTTATGAACTGACCTGAAAACTCAGATTCCTATTTTAACCCGTAAATCGCTTAAAATGACGTTATACGCGTATTAAACGCATAGTAAGGGTTTAAAACCATTTTGTCACATAAGACTTAACACCAACTGATATACCATGTTAAAGTATGCTATTTTACTGATTTATTCAGACCCGGATCACAGAAGCTTAATTGATCCCTTTATAATCTTTAAAATGACCCAAAATACCACTACGGGGCTTAATACGAGATTAAACTCGTTTTGGGCATAATGGAAGATATCCTACTGATATCACAACATATTTAAGGCAAATTAACTTAGGAAACCTGTTTAGGACCTATATGGTTACCCGTTACACCTCTTGTGCGTTCGGTTCGGTTTATGTAACTAGTTTGCATAAATTAGCCGAAACGGGTTAAACGTTATCATTTTAATCTCAAAATCCAGAATGTGTTTAGTTTACCCATATTATACAAGTCTCCAAACTTGTCGGGTCTAAACCACATTCTATTCCGGTCTTCGCTTAATCATGCGTTTGAACCGTATCTTCCTCATGAAAACTAATCGGTCTAAGTCAAGGCTTAATTAAAGACCCGTTAGGATTCTAATAGGTTATTTAAAAACCTTCGTTCCAGATTTAGGAGCCCAGTAAAAGCTATCTGTACTTGCTGATTTGATACGGCTGGGATTGAATTTATATTTAGCTCAGGTAAATACTTTTAACTTATTTTCCCTATACGGGCTTGGGGTACGGTATATAAAATACCGCTTGGTCGGGCATTCGACCTTAATCGTTTGGTGGTTAAGTATTATCGAGATGACCGTTTAAATTGTTTTGTTTGCTTAAAGCCTTTGGGGGGTTAATGACCATGTCCCGGATATCCTGGCATCATTTTACGAAATGGCCACGACCTTAGCACACAGGTGTAGGCGTACACCTGTCAGTGTCTTATATACATAATGTGGTGTGTCTATTGATCTTTAACCCGGCTCGATCCGGGCTACTGAACGCATAAGAAACATGTAAATCTTTTACGAGTATTATATTCAAATAATTATCCCAAGTTATAAAATATTATTTGTGCCATGTGCATACAAATCAATCATCTTTTTAAACCCTTTTCAAAATGAGTCGGTTGATTGTATTTACCAGTGTAAACTGACGTATTTTCCTAAAAAGGCTAAGTGCAGGTACTAATCGGAATAGGCTGGCTACTCCTAGCATCAATAAAGAGTCTCGCAAGCTTAGATGCCTAAAGTCTGTTGAACAGTGTTATTTTTATTTTTGATCCGCCTGTGGATCCTTTACTTCCGTTGTAATACTTTGATGTTACATTATATTCGGATTGTAGTATATTTATCCTTTTGCTTCCGCTGTGCATTTAAATATTGTGTTGTTTGACTATTATGTTACCAACCACGTCACGATACTCCCCTACCGGGCCCACCGGTAATACGTGGAAATTTGGGGTGTGACAGGTTGGTATCAGAGCCAACTTTGAGTGAATTAAACACTAGCTTTTTGTGTTTAATCTCAATGGCACATTAGCACATTCCTTGACCTTCTGAGTCTAGACTTAACATAGGAATATTCTCAATCCTCATCTGGAAATTCTGCTTCCAAATTTTTTATATTTTGGATACGTCGCCAAGCGAAGAAGCCGTAATAATAATTCTCCACACCCGGAGCCTTGAATTGCTGACCTTCGTACAGCGGCTAGGACGAAACGTGCAACCAAGGAGAAAGCATTCAGAAATAAAATGAAGAAGAAACTCCTTTTGCTAAAGATCGTTTCCTTAATGGTCCTTCTAAGGACATATTTATTTTTCAGTCCCTTCAGGGACAACATTATGCCTTTCAAGTCCCGCTTAGGGCAACTCTGTACTGTTATTTTCATATAGTGGATTGATTAAATTTAAGTTTTCATTCTAAACATGAAATATGAAATAAATGGGAAATAACATTCCTTTTATATGATCTACCTTTATATAAATTGGCAAAATCTAAAAAGGACAAGACCTAGCCACGCGTTATTTGAGACAGGGCCAAGATGGCAGTTCGTCAATTTAGGTTCAGATCCTTATTAACATCCCGAGTTAGGATTGTTCTGCGTTTATTATTAAAAAGGAATCTTAAAGGTAAACCTAGCCTATATGACGAGGCAAAGATGGTAGGACCTATTCAAGAGATTCAAATCCTTGTTAACACCTAAGAACGTGTTAGCACTTTTGACAGATGTGATTCGAGAAAATCACAACAGTCATTCTTATATTGGATTCTTCCAATTTTCTTATCTAGTCTATTGATTTAGAAATCATGGCTTATATCATCCTATAAGATGATCATATCATAAACCTCCCTTAGAAGGGAAATGCCTACGGGCTATAGTTAATTTCCTCTGAGACTAAAGACAGTGGTAGCCTACAACTCCCTGTCAAGAAAAAGTAATGAACTTTGATTCACACCTTAATGCCTCGATTCTCTGAAATCATGGCTTATAAATTAAACTTGTCCACGTGACTAGGCCTTTTGTGCTATTACTAACTTATAAATTTGCCTCGATTCTCTGAAATCATGGCTTATAGATTAAACTTGTCCTTGTGACTTGACATTTTGTTCTATAGTTATATTTTTATTAAATCCAGGATAATATTAATAAAAATCCTGAATAAAAATAAATATCATTCCTTTCCTGCCAGTATAATTATTAAAAGAGAATCTTAAAAGGTTTGACCTAGCTTGAATGTCATTGAAGACCTAGCTAAGATGGTAAAATCTGTGTAAAAAGAGATTCAGATCCTTGTTAACATCTGAAAATGTGTTAACACTCCCGACAACCGTGATGCGATAAAATCACACTTGTCATCCTTATATTTGGAATTTTCCAAATCCCTTATTTAGCGTAAATGATCAATAGGAATCATAGCTGGTAAACGTCGAAAATGATGTACGCATCAAAACATCCATTTGGGATGTATACCTACGGGAAAAGGTGTATACATGAAAAGATAGTTTTTATTTCATAAATTCTTGTCAAGACAATGAACTATAAAATTTTCCGATCCAAAGGAATCAGCGATTATGTTTTAGATTTTTCCCTAGTGACAAGGCCCTGTGCCATCAAGAGTCCTTGGGAACAAGCTCTTGTACTATATAAAATGTCAATACGACATTGACAGTCGTGATTTATGTCCACTGTCTAATAAATATGAAGGATTATATTCTGTTTACACGCCAAGGATGGTTTACTTAAAAACCTAGGCAGAACATAATCAATTAACCTAAATACTATCTTTTGACCTATATGGTTTATTTACACCATAGCTATTTAATCAACAAACTCGACAATTCACCATATAATTAAATCAATTATTATTACTTACGTTGTAGCCTTCAAAGCTTCACCATGGTTGACTCCTCTGAAGCTCACAATCATCCAGTTAATCAGAATGATGATACAAGACTGAATTTAACGGGCGCCGAGTTACAGGCTATGTTAGATACAGCTGTAAACAAGGCCGTGAACCAAGCGTTAAGGGATCATAAGCGAAAGTACGATAATACCCCGAATAAGGGTCATAAAAAGGGTAAGACCGGTTTAAACTATAACCAGTCCAAGCCAAAGGAGGCAAAACCCGAATGTAAAACCTGCAAGAAGAAGCACTTTGGAAAATGTTTCTATGATCAGACCAGGGGATGTGTCATCTGTAAGGAGATGGATCACAAGACCCATGAATGCAAGGACCTGAAGAACAACCAGCGGTCAGGCGAAAAGACCAAATGCAAAATCTGTAGGAAATACCACCACGGGAAATGCAGATTTGAATCTCAGCCTTCACCTTGTGGAATCTGCAAGTCCAAGGGGCATAAGACCTTGGACTGTAAGAAGATGGAGGACGCAACCTGCCATGGTTGCAATGAAATAGGGCACATCAAAACTAATTGCCCTAATAAAACCAAGAAATATGGCGAGGCTAAGAAGACCAAAACCGGAAACTCTCAAATGGATACTCAAGAGGCTATCCAGGATGACAAGGTCACAACAGGTACTTTCTATACCAATAACGCTCATGTTAGAGTATTATTTGATTCAGGTTCAGATAAGTCTTTCGTAGACAATAGATTTTGTAAATCATTAAATCTGCCTGCTAAAACTCTAAGCGTTAAATGTAAAGTAAAATTGACCGATAGTACTTCAGAGACTGCTTCAACAGTATTAGATGAATGTTTTATATCCATTAGGAATCATTCTTTTCTGCTGTCCTTGTTTCCATTTATATAATAAGGGACTCGATATAGTCATAGTAATGGATTAGTCGTCGTGTGACCAAGCCCATATTGTGGGTGTAATAAGAAGTATGTAGTTATCAAAACTCCTTATGGTGAGCCTTTGACCATTCAAGGAGACACTGGTTATGGATTGCCTAAACACTTGTTGAATATAGTATTTAATACCAAAGATTCGAGCATGGAAACTCGGATAAGACAAACAACAGTCGCAATGCTGAGGATGCGACAAATGTTAATGTTGCATCCAATGTGAACCTCAATGTTAATAGAGTTAATCACCAAAACGGTAATTAACGCAGCTGTTAGAAAGGCTATGATAAAAGTCATGAAAAGGTTCGAGAAGCCGAATGATGTTCGCTTTAAAACACATGTCGCTGCTCATGAGAAAGAGCTTTACTCATGCTTCAAATACGAGGAATAAACTAAACAAAATCATATATGGCATGGAGCCCCATTTTAGGATGTACTTAAAAGTACTTCGTCTCTTTGAAGTCAAGAGACCTCAATAATAATAAGGGGCCATCGATTTCAGGAAATTGAGGGATGAAGTAGAAACCATAAGGTATATCAGCGGTTATGCTGGAAAGGACATGGTAAGGTATACATCACAGTCATCCGATGGCAATACCCTTAATTAGTGAGGACATTAATGAAATCCTCAGGAAGGATCCTCTTATACATCCTGAGATGGTCCAAGTTTTAAGGACCTTATTAGAAAAACCTAGTATCCGTTTCGCGAAAAGGGAAAAGATGGAATAAGAATTTTCTGACTCTCACCATAAAAGTTCTAGACTTTTGAAGGTATAACGCAAATGTTTGGCTGAGACAGCGCTCTATTCCATTTACCCAAGACCTAAGCTTAATGCAATAATTGTTGGGGGTTAGCATCGGGAATAAGAGGGCACATTAAGGTTTCAAGGCCTGCTTATTATAAATCCATTATGGATCAATCTCAGCTACTCACGTTCTATAGATTTAGAAATAATCAGTCAAAGCTGAGACTGCCCTAAAGTTATCTAAGATTTTACAGCTAAGTTTAGAAGGATTAAGAATGGAGGCGTTTAACCCTCCTGTTGAATGATTAGAGGCAGCTCACATTAGGAATGTCACCAGATAAATCCTTATTTGTGATTTTATTGCTAGAGATTACATGTGGTTTCTGGTGCAGTTAAGTCTCTCATAAGATCTTAAGCTTAGCAAACTTTTGAAAATTTTCCCGTAAGAACCCCAGATATTAAGTGTAAGATAAAACTTACGGGTGAAATCATAAGAACCATTTCTTTTGTTCTTATCAGAAACCTTCAGTCGTAGAATTTTAGAAGTATCCTTTCTCTAAAAGGAAGTGCGACAATGTACATAGTAGATATCTCTTTAATCTCTATCGATTATGAATACTCGATGGTATGATAAAAGCACCGTGTGAGGATTTGTGTATCTTAATATGTCCCATAGATTGCTTCCATGCCTGATCAGTATGGAGGTTTAATGCATGGAACCACAAAGATACCCCGATGGTCATATGGTACTAAAGTCAACCAATGGTATTCAAAGTAGATATCCAGAATGGAATTGTCCAGGTAAATGATCCAGATCAAGGAGTTCGTGGACTCGTAACGAAAATGTGTCACTTAATTGACACAAACAATGGTGGATGAATTGAAGCCTGAGATTTGTAAAAATCTTTGTAACCTACTTATACCTTGATTATCTTCTCCTAATATTACCCTGTTTACCCCTAAGAGGAAGGTAGAGTTAAGGTTTATATCCCATTTATGGCTGTATTATTGTGAAATCTCCAAGACGGCTAGTACCACCATTGGAGGAATCGAAACCCTGATTAACTAAGTTTTAAAATAGAGGGTTCATATAGCCTAACTCAATATCCTGAGAATTCGGTATAGTTAATTATAAAAGACGGTTCATTTTGCTTATACATTATTACCGCAACCCTAATTAGGCAATAATTAAGAATTTGCCATCAGCTGCCCAGGATCGTCGATCTGTTCGACTAACGGCAAGGATTAGCTATTTCTTAAAATTAGTTAAGCAGTGGTTGGAATAACCATCTCACCTTAAGATGAGCTTTTCTATAATAGTTGATATATATGCATCAAGGCTGCTCCTTGGGAGACCTTGTATAGATGGAATGTTAAACATCTATTGTTAGGACAATAGATTGGCAAGTCCAATTATCAAAATCTGAAAGTTGTATTGGAAACAACAAATAAGATCACACAAATTCATAATCATCAGTAAGATGCCAGTATTCGGCAGAAAAATCAAGGATTAATGAAAATAGCAACCTCCTAAATTCTTGTTAAGGAATAAGGTTCAACAAAAGATGTCACACAGGAAGGGTGTGTCAAATTTGTTAAATTATCAGGCTAGTTAAGCTGTGAATATATGGAATTATTAGAAGGAAATCGAATGTATCAAGATCAAGTAGCTTATAAGCTAAAACCTACTTAAGGAGCTTAGCGGAGCTCGCAATACATTGCACACTAGTGACTGAAGGATGTGTTTCGCCAATAAGTCAAGAAGCATTATCAAATAATGATATGCAGATTTATGATGTGATGAGCATCCTGTATCGATTGAGGATCGACAGGTTAAGAAGCTCCAAAAGGATACATATACCTAATATAGGAGTCACTTTGGGAGCTTGGAAAGACTCCAGATAGGTTATAGAAGTTAAGTCCATTATGCGACAAAAAGTACTTCAAGCATTTTAGCAAATCTCGAGGTCGAGATTTCTTTTAAGGGGGTGAGGATGTAACACCTCGAAAATTTACGTCCAATAATGTATTGACACATGTCATAAGCTTTGAACATGTGAAAGAATACTTTAGAGGGACTAAAGTTGACAAACAAAGAAACTATGTGAAAATAAGGGTTCAAAACGTCAACAAAGGATAAATATACTTTACAATAACCCTACATGATGTTTATAACCTTAAGCGAATAAATCATGGATCATACGTAGCTAATTGTGAAAGAAAGTGAGAGATTACAAACTACAGGGGTTAAATGTGTCAACATGTTTAAGTTATACCTCTGAGTGACCTTTTAGCAAACCCAAAGCCTTGTAACATTTAAATATGCTCACTAGAATGCACCATAAAAATTTCACCAAGTTTCGTTATCGTATGAGAAAGTTATGATAAAATTCGTATTCGAGGGGTTAAAAGCGTAAACGTTGAAATTCACGACTTTTCGGGTGATTAAAAGTTAGCCAAGGACTTAATAAAGATAGTATAAGTCTTGAAGCCCTTAAAACTCAATTTAGAGGGCTGATTGTGCAAAACAAGAGGTGAAAACGACCTTTAGGAGGACCGGGGACCAAAACTGCAAATAATGGAAACTTGTTTGGCAGGTCACCACATGCTCGCGTAGCGCGAGCACTAGGCCCCTATGCATTCGCGCTACGCGACTGCCTTACCTGATCAGAAACATGCACAGGTGTCCGGCAAGCTTTGTAACCGACTTAAAACACTAGTTTTCAATACCTTGGGCTTCCTAAACTGGTTTTTAGGCACTAGAGGGCACTTGGGTGCATCTTGTAACAATTGTAGACTTACATGTCAACAATCAAATGAGTTTTTGATCAATATATAAAGCTCCTAAGTTTGCAACATTCATCCATTCATCTCATCTGCATTTCTTGAAGACTTCTGGAACTCAAGAGCCTTTTCTAAGCCTTCCTAATCGTTCATTAGACACTAGTAAGTATGCTTAACCTTCTTTAATCGCATCTTACTTAGTTTATAGCTTAAAAGTCAAACCGTCGTAATTACGGTTTGACTTAGCGATTAATCGCTAACGATCCAGCGATTGGTCAATGTAAAGGTAGTTATAGGTTGGTAATTATGTGGGCTTTAAACCCTTAAAAGGGCACCCACTGATTCCCATCCTAACTAGGTCATTTGTCGAGTCAAAGATGATTAGAAAAAGTCAACAGAAATGTAAACTTTGATTGAACGCGTAATTAACGATGTAAAAGGCGTGTAACCTATTTTATCATTCATATAACTTGATAATAAGTATAAGAACTTGTCTAAGCTTGTTTGATTCGACAACTTTCTGTTTAGAACCGATTCGGAACCGAAAGGCGCATAGTTTGACTTTCTGCTTTGACTCCGGTTCTGACCCGGTTTTGATAGGTTTAGACATGCCTTAAATTTCCATTAGGACCTAGTTACATGATTGTATAATCCTCTGCGTTTATACCACTTGAATCCTTAATTGTCCGACGTTTCCGTTAAGTGCTTAAATATTGACCATAATGCCCTTATGATCATAAAACGAGATTTTTGAAGATATGAAAGGACAATAACCTTTGTTACTAATTATTAAACATGTCCCTAAAATTTCACATCAATCGGAGGTCTAGATTAGGAGTTATGCTCAATGGCGTAGTTAAGAACGCTTTTATTAATTAAACGGCGTCATTAGCATAAAACCTATCTAAACCTCATTTTTGACACCAAACCTTTTACCCACTGATGTAATATAATATTTTGGGATTTTTAAAGATTTTTAATTATTTTTAACCCGATCATAACCTAAGGTTATGGCATTAATTCGGTAAATACCGATTATGCCTTTTTCAAGTATAAAATGAGTTTTACAAGTCCTTTTGATACCAATCCAATTGCTACTAATTTTAAATAATAAATGAAGTGTTTTGAACCTTATGAACTGACCTGAAAACTCAGATTCCTATTTTAACCCGTAAATCGCTTAAAATGACGTTATACGCGTATTAAACGCATAGTAAGGGTTTAAAACCATTTTGTCACATAAGACTTAACACCAACTGATATACCATGCTAAAGTAAGCTATTTTACTGATTTATTCAGACCCGGATCACAGAAGCTTAATTGATCTCTTTATAATCTTTAAAATGACCCAAAATACCACTACGGGGCTTAATATGAGATTAAACTCGTTTTGGGCATAATGGAAGATATCCTACTGATATCACAACATATTTAAGGCATATTAACTTAGGAAACCTGTTTAGGACCTATATGGTTACCCGTTACGCCTCTTGTGCGTTCGGTTCGGTTTATGTAACTAGTTTGCATAAATTAGCCGAAACGGGTTAAACGTTATCATTTTAATCTCAAAATCCAGAATGTGTTTAGTTTACCCATATTATACAAGTCTCCAAACTTGTCGGGTCTAAACCACATTCTATTCCGGTCTTCGCTTAATCATGCGTTTGAACCGTATCTTCCTCATGAAAACTAATCGGTCTAAGTCAAGGCTTAATTAAAGACCCGTTAGGATTCTAATAGGTTATTTAAAAACCTTCGTTCCAGATTTAGGAGCCCAGTAAAAGCTATCTGTACTTACTGATTTGATACGGCTGGGATTGAATTTATATTTAGCTCAGGTAAATACTTTTAACTTTTTTCCCTATACGGGCTTGGGGTACGGTATATAAAATACCGCTTGGTCGGGCATTCGACCTTAATCGTTTGGTGGTTAAGTATTATCGAGATGACCGTTTAAATTGTTTTGTTTGCTTAAAGCCTTTGGGGGGTTAATGACCATGTCCCGGATATCCTGGCATCATTTTACGAAATGGCCACGACCTTAGCACACAGGTGTAGGTGTACACCTGTCAGTGTCTCATATACATAATGTGGTGTGTCTATTGATCTTTAACCCGGCTCGATCCGGGCTACTGAATGCATAAGAAACATGTAAATCTTTTACGAGTATTATATTCAAATAATTATCCCAAGTTATAAAATATTATTTGTGCCATGTGCATACAAATCAATCATCTTTTTAAACCCTTTTCAAAATGAGTCGGTTGATTGTATTTACCAGTGTAAACTGACGTATTTTCCTAAAAAGGCTAAGTGCAGGTACTAATCGGAATAGGCTGGCTACTCCTAGCATCAATAAAGAGTCTCGCAAGCTTAGATGCCTAAAGTCTGTTGAACAGTGTTATTTTTATTTTTGATCCGCCTGTGGATCCTTTACTTCCGTTGTAATACTTTGATGTTACATTATATTCGGATTGTAGTATATTTATCCTTTTGCTTCCGCTGTGCATTTAAATATTGTGTTGTTTGACTATTATGTTACCAACCACGTCACGATACTCCCCTACCGGGCCCACCGGTAATACGTGGAAATTTGGGGTGTGACACCATTGAAATAAAATCCTGGGTCCGCCACTGATTAGATTTCTTATTATTTTGGCTTAATCAATCAGAGGAAGTAATACACAGGCCAAATAAATTGCAGGCACCTCACATCATGATAAAAAATGCTGATAGTAAAGACCCTAATTATTATGTCTTGACAAGCTGGTCTAGTGGTTAGTCACTTGGTTTCTCCCCTTGAGGTCCCAAGTTCAACTCCCACTAGCATCACTTTGAAGGACATTGGTGGTGGCAATGAAGTTTACAACTAGGCCTCTCTGGAGGTCGCCAGTTCGAAACCAAGCTGAACTGGGTTTTACCGCAGTGGGCCTTTGGGCAGGCGGGTTTCCCCCGGAACTGGTGACTTGGTGGCTCAGTTATGCATCCAACTCTGACCGTTATGGAGGGGAGGAGGGATGCATTTGCTTGATTGAGGGCCTATAACTAATGCTTTATTTAAAATAATAACATTACTTGAAGGTTGTTAATGTGGAAACAAGAAACTGGTGTTTGAAGTGATCTTCAAATAACTTGTAAGCTAAAAAAGTGAAAGGCATATAACTAATAACTAATGCTTTATTTAAAATAATAACACAAACGTCCTCCCGTAAGGTTTAGTGTGAGGCTAAACATACCCTATGTACGCTTAACGCACCCTGTATGAGAAAAAGCAAAGTGATGATGTGACTGATTTAGTAAAGAGAAGAGATAAAGGGGTCTGCTAGCTTATTGTGAATTTTGGTTTGGTTAAGCAAGTACTGTTGGGTTAATTATGTTAGCCATGGGTTTTAGCTCAGTTTACATGGTTCCAGGTCATGGTTAGGTTTTCGTTCTTTTCGGTTTCTTGTCTTATTTGTAGGCGTAAATTCAATGGAACATCACAATACATGACAGCAGAAAATGAAACATATCTTCTGGATTAGTATTCTGTTTTCTAACTTCTCCCACTACAGGTAAGAATAAACACAAGGATTAATTCAACCACCTCAACGACTACGAATTCTTGATACAACTTTGTACCCATTAATCTCCCTTCACACGTTGTCTTGAAACACGGACTACAAAACCGAAAGAAGCCAATAATCCTACCAAGTACCCGATAATAGCTCCATACGTTAGACATATCGGCCATTCCTGTCAAACAAACCAAAGGTAAAGTAAATTATGGTAGAAAAAAACAATGTTTACCTTTATTTTCCTCTTTCCATATCCTTTCATTATATATGCCATTCTTTTTTACCGTACCATGATGCAAAACAATATTCTATTGTAACACGTTTTTTATGTAACATATCCTAAGTTTTAAATTTTAATAAAACGTTACCTGCCATGTCCTTTCCCAGTCAAGTGGCATGGGCCAGGCCCCAAACCAAGCTCCAATTACCGCACCATATGCAGGTATACATATCATATAATCAATACTTTCAATCAGCCTGCAAGTTAATAAACACACATGTAATGTAACCATACCAATAACAGATATTGACCCAAAATAGCAAAGATGCTTTTAGCTTCATCCGTAGAGAGTATACTTTGTATTTGCGAATATACGGTGCCAATCAAGAGCTTACTTTGTATTTGCGAATATACGGTGCCAATCAACCCAAGACGAACCGTAGACAGAGGCTGCAGGGGCGAACTGCAAAATATGCAACACATACAAGATTAGGAACAGATTTACAAATTATAACAATAAAAAATATAAAAAACTTAACTAATCTGGAAACGGGTCAAACGAGTTAAAGTAATACATCAGGTTGTATATAACATCCTAAATTGTTTTATTTAAAAAAAAATGGACAGTTATTTATTAAAAATATGTTGACAGAAACCCATTATAAGTCTTTTGACCCATTACCCAACCTTCCTGACCGACTCATTTTGCCACCTATACGGTAACTGCCATAATGAAGTATGAATATTTTCAATAAGGAGAGCAAATTACATAGATTTACACTCACAGTAAATGCAGACATCAGAAGAGACCAGTTGAGGGTTCTTAAAATATACCTGCAACAGTAGAAAAAAAAATATATCAGCTAAAAATGCATGTGCTTATACAAATGTATTTATATGTTTCGTAGTATAAGTGTCCAGATTACAATACTTGGAGAAAACGTGCACTAGAACAAGAAGTACATACCGACTTCCAACAGGCGCCCCTAAAGCGATAGCTCCAAGCGCATTGACAACCGCCCCTGAAAGTTAAAATATTCAAGTGCCTATATATATCAAGAAAATATCATAATATAGCTATAAAAGAAAATAATAATAATTATACACAATGCTGAGTCTATATGAACGAATTCACTCTCTATAATTGGTCTATAAACCTTTACACATATACAACCATTTTGATCTTTTCTTTCTACGTGAAACGGTGAAAAAGATGCAGGGGTAAAGAACTAACGGTGTGTTCCCGAGTTAAAAATCCCTCCCCTCCCCTCCATGTCTTTCCAAATTGGAAAGACTATTTTCAGGAAAAAAAAACCCCATTTTCCCTCCCCTCCCCTCCCCCTGTTAAGTGGATCTCTGGAAGCCCCAATAAACCTCTAGCTACAGCTTTCAAGTACTGCAATGTAACATTTTAAAAAATATACAATCAAGTTTACATATGAATTATGATAATCCATTTGAATAAAAAATAACAAAAACGATGAATTACCGAGCTCTGATTCTTATATTTCTGAAAGAAACTGTAAACCAGAATCACAACAGGGGCCTGAACCAGCTGCAAGAACAAATTCAAATATCAGTTGAATCTTGTTTTGTCAACAGGGAAATGAATAAATATAATATCTTCAATAGACAAAATTATCCTCTGGTATTCTACTAACTAACAAACTGTCTTCTACTAAATATATAATATCCATAAAATAAGAAGAAGAAATCAACAGTGATTTACCCATAATAAACAGAGGGTTTGAACTGGATAATCGATTAAATTGATGGAGAAAACATTGATTGCCACCCAAAACGATGAAGCTAACCCGATCCCGCAAATCAAATGCGATAAGAGTAGTTTGGATGGTGAAAAGTTTTGAGCTTTATTTTTATTCTTCTTCGTATCTCTATTGATATGATATGATATGATATCTTTAACACTAAAATCGAACAATGAAACGGAAAGAGATAGATCTGGTGAGCGGTAGGGGTGAAGATCCCACCGTCGATTGTGCGGAGATTAGAGATTAACACCGATGAAATGGTGTTCCGGTGGTCGGAGAATACCAAGGTTTCGAATCCTGCTCCAAGAACACGAAGCACAAAGGGGGTGAAGTGGTTTTTGGAGCATTGTTGTCTTTTTCCATTTTGGAAACTAAAAATTTAATCTTTTTATGTTTAATTTTCAGCTTTGCTGTATCAAATAGGCAGTGTTGATTCAGTGGTGGTGCCTGCAACCAATTGCTATGTTCTTGACAACTCTAGTCACATTTATGATTTTGTATCCTGATTATATGTATTTATAGCAATAATATTAGTGTTTTTATATGATGTTTTTCGAGTTTAAATGGCGGTTATATAGTGAAGGAAAGATTTGTTTTCTTTAAGATCTTATGCAGAGTAACTGGAATGGGCATCTGTTTGAGTATGATGGAGGGGTAATGTCATTAATATTGATGGTTGTTGTAATTTGAGATGGGTTTTTTTAATCCGTGCTGAATGCGGCTCATATTTGTTTCGTTTTGTTTAGAGTACTGACTGTGCGATTCGGTTCTGTAAGAGCATTCACATCCTAACCACCAAAATCTGTAAGAAGAGGTTTTTATACTATAAAAGTTATAAAAAGTGGTTGTGAGTGGAGGAGAGAGAAAATGCTACTTTTCATCTGTATATTTGAGGGGACACTGTTCACCCTTTATAATTTTTTAATATATTTTGAAAGTGGTTGTGAGTGGAAGTGAGAGAAAAGGTAATGATAAAGGTATAAAAAAATTATTTAATTGAAATAAGAGAGAAAATATAGTTGTTTTTAGTGTGATTATAGGGTAAAAAATGATGGATAGGATGTGAATGCTCTAAAGATGTGGAAATGAGATCACAATCGGTAACCTTTAGTGCCTTACTTCCTTTAAGTTTGACAACAAAAAGTCCACTTTGATGTTTTGTATGTGTGAATGAAAGTGGTTGCTCTCACAAGTTTGTTAATGCTTAACATTTAAAATATCTCATATTCAAGTGATGGAAAGTATATATATATATATATATGTATATATATATCTTTTGAATTTTTAATTTGTACATGATGGCAACTGTATATGTATGGGCTTACTGCAGGGATATGTTGGTTTTGGCAAATTTGAGGGTGATGAAACACAGGTTAACACCAGGGTAAATCTGTGGGGTTATTTCTTCTGTGGGTTCAATCTCCTTTCTTACTCGTCCTAATGACCTGGGTCCTGCAAAACAGCAACACCGTTAGTCTCGTTAAGAGGGGAATATGGGGGTTTCCCTCTTAACCAGGCTCCGGCGTGAGAATAAGTACTGTTCTGAGGGAGAATAAACAGTGTGTGTGGAGTGTGGGAGTATAGAGAGCAAGATGGTTCAACCTGGATGATGAAGGGTCCTATTTATAGCCGGAGGGTGGAGGAGGGAGGAGCAGCAGTGCCAGCTGTGGTTGCGCGCCAGCTGTCCGACCAAGGGGAATATCCTTTTGGTCTCCTCTGTCGTGGTCAGTGTAGTGGTACACGTGGCGCGCTCACATTTGCCTATTTTGGAGACGTCGTACTGGAACTATCGGACTGCTCCTTGATTCGTCGCAGGCCTACCTGGCGCTTGATAACTGGTGACACGTGTTGTCCTTTTGTCGGATGGAGCATCTTTGGTGCCACCATGATGTTTTCCAGAAGCTTCTAGAAACTTCTGGATGATCTTGTTGATGTCAGCGCCACATAGGATGGAAAAGTGGTGTGGTCCTTGCCATGTGGGCAAGGAATTGGGACCATACCTCTTCAAGTCCCCCCTGTCCAGTGTGCCTTCTAGTTGAGTTGATCGTCTAGGAGGGATTCTGGACTTATGAAGGTAGTTGTTTCAATGGCGTATGCTTTTGTGGAAAATTTGAAAAGTTGAGCCGAATGGGTGCATGGCGTGGGTTTTGGTAACTTTGTAAAAGTTGAGCCAAATGAACGCATGGCGCATGGGTTTTGGCAACTTGTAAAAGTTGAGCCAAATGGACGCATGGCGCATGGGTTTTGGCAATTTTGTAAAAGTTGAGCCAAATGGACGCATGGCGCATGGGTTTTGGCAACTTGTAAAAGTTGAGCCAAATGAATGGATGCATGGCGCATGGGTTTTGGCAATTTGTAAAGTTGAGCCAAATGGACGCATGGCGCATGGGTTTTGGCAATTTGTAAAAGTTGAGCCAAGTGGACGCATGGCGCATGGGCTTTGGCAACTTGTAAAAGTTGAGCCAAGTGGACGCATGGCGCATGGGTTTTGGCAATTTGTAAAAGTTGAGCCAAATGGACGCATGGCGCAAGGCGCAATGGCACTTGTTGTTTTCTTCTGAAGGAAGTTTTGTTGTATTGGGAGGGAGCGACTGATGTGACTGTCGGGTGTCTCCTGTCTTATCGAAGGTGAACAGGCGCCTTTTTCAGTCATGTCAGTTACTTTCTGTCAAAGGTGTCAGGCGTCTGTTTACCTGCTCCGAAAAAAGAGGTGGCGTCTTCTCTCTCTTCTGACGTGTCTCTCCCCCATTTAATGCTTTTCTGGATTCCGACGGCCCACTACCCATCGCATTAAATGCGATGGGTATAAATATAAGGCGGTTTCTCCTTCTTCTTTACTTTTCAAAATTTGAACTCCAGAATTTTTCATAGTCCCTTCTCTTCCTTATCTGTCTTCCCTCTTTCTCTTGAGTTTGTTCTTACTATCATTCTCGTCTTCTGTCCATTATGTCTGGAGCGAATCCTTCATCGAGGAAGAAGAGGAACAAGGGTAAAACTCCGCCAGGCCCGGATCAGGCGATAATAGGGTGGAAGGAGGAGTTTCATAACTTGGTGAGGGATATGGGTTTCCTTCCCGAGTGGGGTGCTTAGTTCCCCACCCCGGGTTCTACTGCCATGGACGCACCTCTCGGTTATATTACTTTGTATGCTGCTTTCTTCCGGGAAGGCAACTTCAGGCTCCCGATGACTAGATTTACTGCCGATGTGTTGAGGAACTATGGGCTTCACATTTCTCAGATCAATGCTATCGGGCTTCCTCGTATTACTCATTTTGAGTTTGTTTGCATGGCTAACCGTTTGGATCCGACGTTTGCGATGTTCAACATCTTCTATACCGTTTCGTATACAAGTGGCTTTTACTCCTTTAACGCTCGGACCGGTGTTGCTCCGGTTTGTTCTATTCCCTTGAAGAGTCTTCATGACTGGAAACAAAAATTTTTCTATATTCGTCGAGGGGTTATCCCGGTGGATCTGCATTACCGGGCAGGGAGCGAGGGGATCCCCAAGGTTGATGTGGTTGCAGATTTTTCTGAGCAAGCCTGGTACAAAAAGTTGACTCATAAAGCCACTCCTATTCTTCAGCTTGAGGAGATGGCGTTGGTGGGTGCTGGGATGAGTATGTTGTGGGTTTCGAAGCACCCTTTGGGGGTTCCAGTTTATGGTTATAATGGCAAGTGTATGTGTTTTTCCATAACCTTTTGTCTCTCTTTTGTATATATTATATATTTTTTTATTAATTTTTTTTTTGTCATTACTCTTCATCCTCGTGTTGTTTGCAGTGGGTTACACTTTGTTGAATGTTCTGGATTCGAAAGTCGGTGGTGCTATGGTTGAGACGATTCAAAGGGCTGAGAAACAACCCTGGTTGGATCAGATTCGCGGTCGTTTCTTGCATCCGACCAACGATAGTTTTACCACCTATGCCAACGCTGTCTTAGGTGAAGATAGTGAGGATGATGATGATGCTTTTGATCTTATTCGAGAGGAAGTTATTGTTCTCTCGAGTGATGGGTCTGGCAGATCTTTTGAAGACCTAACTTCTCGTTCCCCGCGTGCAGGTCCAGCGCAGGGGATTGTGCATGAGCCGGTGAACGAGCCTATTGATGAAGATGTCGAAATTCCGGTTGAGACTGCTGAGCAGTTGGAGACGAGGACAAAAACGAAAGCTGACAAACCAGAAGGGAAAGGGAAGAAGGCTGAGGAACATGCTGCTGAAACTCCTCGTAAGCAACCTTCTACTCTCCCCGTCCTAGATTACGTTGTAGTTTCTGATACGTTGTCCGGTTTAGGGAGCGGAGAGAAACATCGTGGATCTGATCCGGACGACCGCGCTACCTTGACGGAACTGATGAAGAAAAAAGTTGTTGCGGACCACAAGCGGAAACTTGACGAGCAAGCTGCTGCTCTTCTTGCTTCGAAAAAGGCTCTTCTTGCTTCGGAATCGGAGGTTGATCTGGGCGTTTTTACTCAAAAACAAGGGAATCTGTTGGAGAAGATTTATGAAGCTTCTGGTACTCGCTTTATCAGTTTTTCCGTTTGGCTTTTCCTGATTGCTTATTTTCCATTCTTTTTCTCTGAATGTCTTGTTCGTTCAGGTGCCAAGCCAGCCAAGACTTTACGCAATATTGATATTTCGCAAATTACTCCTCCCGCTTTTCCGCCGTCGAGAACATTTGGGTTGTCTCCTCCTCATGATACCCCTGGTGAGAAGAGGAAAGAAGATGATGTGCATGCTGAGGAGGTGGGTGAAGGTGGTGGTGATACTGCTGGTGGCGATGGTGGGGGTGGTAGAGGTAAGGTTGCTGACCATACAGTGGAGTCCAGTCAAACTGCTCCACATCAAACCATTTACACTAAACGCCCTCCTGGTGATGGTGGTGGGGCTACTTCAGGTGTTGTCCGCAGCCCTCAGTTTGAGAATGTTCGTGTTGATTCTTTTGATACACAGAACCCTGCTTGTGATGATCTTCCTCATGCTCCTCGCTGGAATCTAACCCAGGGTTCCAGGATGAATGATTTGGGTAACTGTCATGATTTTTTCTCGCTCTCTCTCCCCCTTGCTGAGAGAATGTTTCAAAAGAAACGCAATCGGTTTGAGTTGTTGGATGATCATGTGCGTGCTGCTGTTAACCATCTCGCCACTTCTCAAAAGATTGTGCGTGAATGGAGATTGATGGGAGAGGAGACGGCTGAATTTGAGGATGAGAAGAAGGCATTTGCTGAGGAGAAAGAAAAATTTAATGCTGAGAAGAAGGGTTTGCTATGGAGGCTTGCGGATGCTGAACGGAAATTCGAGCAAGAGAAACAGGTCAACGTTCAAAAGCAAAAGGACTGGGGGTCCGCCTGTGAACGTACTAATGCCGAGATGCAATCTCAACGTGACACTATTGTGCGTTTGTCTGGTGAAAAGACAGAGATTGCTGAGGAAGCTCAACAGGCGCGTGTTGCGTTTGAGAAGAAAGAAAAGGAGTATGTTGATCGTATTGCCAACCTGGAAAACCTTGCTAAGCAGAAGGTTACTGGTTGTGAAGTTGCTGAACATCTTCTTGAGGAGAAGACTGCTGAATGCAAGGCCTCTGAATTTCTGGTTGAAGAAGTTTCTGCTGATAGCAAGTGGTTGCTATCGCATGCTGTACCTTTGGTAACTTCCTTTGTTTCTTGTGTTGTTTGTTTGTTTTCGTTGTTTTTTTGTTTCTTCATGTGTGTACTGCCTTGCAGATCGCCCAGCGTATTGCCGAATCTGAGGAATTGGCTAAGTACATGTATGAGCTTGGGGAAGCTGCGCGATCTTGGTCGAAAGGAAGGGTATGCGGAAGGAAGAGCTGCGGCTGAATCGAAGGAACCATTGAAGAATTTTGAGTTGTACAAGACTGACTGTGTCGCTCGGTACGCTGAAAAACGTCAAGGATTTGAGTCCCTTGAGTTTGCGGTTGTCAAAACCGCCCAAAAATTGGCTCGGAAGCCCGATGGTGTTGCCTTGTTGAAGAAGGCTCTTGGCGATGTAGGTAACGTGGCTGGAGGTGCTGGAACCAGTCATCCTGAATGAAGGATTCCGGCCTGCGTGCCGCGTATGGCCTTAGACGGTCCTGTAATCATTTGACAATTTCGTGAACAATTTTAATTTTTGCTTACTTGTTATGCCTGTGAATATTTGACTATGCTTGACGCTTCTTATGTTAGTATTCGCCTTTGTTTTATGCGAATTTTGTTATCGTCATAATATGTGCATGTATAATTACTTTGATTCAGGTATCACGAATGAATGATGGCGCTGACAGGTTTTGTTGTGTTAGTTACAACGTTTTATTCTGTCGTTTTATGTGCGCAGGTTGGTACGTGGGTACGAAGTGATCGAGTTACAGGTTATTGTGTTTACCCAGCTGTGCTCAGCCTTGGGGGTGTTTACAATGTTTGTTTGTCCTGTGATCGACGTTTTCGTGTTTATGTGGGCACGAAGTTTTGTTTTGGCGTTTTGTAGGCTTTGGTTGTGTTTCTGACCCGGCTGTGCACTTGGTGGTGATGAGCCTTGGAGGTCTACAACGTTTCCTATGGTCGAGCCATTGATGTTTTCGTGTACGCCCAAAGTAATATATGCAGTTGTGACAAGAAATTTGCATAATAGAAAGATAGCCAAACACTTCTTGCATTACAATGAATGTGTTGGCGATTCAGCCATTGCAATTACATAATCTTTTTACAGGTAACACTTTCTCAGCTGTTGAGCGTTACAAGTTCGTGGAACCTCCTTGTTGTCAATGGTGCGCAGCTTGTAGGCTCCCTTTCTGAGTACTGTGTCGATAACATATGGACCTTCCCACTTGGGAGCTAGCTTTCCTGGTTTTTCGGCGTTAGACGCCTCATTGTCCAGTAGGACATAATCTCCTGGATTGAAGGTGTAGATGCGGACTTTGGAGTTGTAATACTTCTCCAGCTTTGTCTTGTACTTTGCTTCATTTATCGCCGCCATCTCTCTCCTTTCTTCTAGGAGATCGAGGTCTAACCTCCGCTCTTCCTCGTTGTTGATCACGTTCATGGAAAGCATTCTAGGCGATGGCAGCCCCATCTCAGCTGGTATCACAGCTTCGGACCCGTAAACCAAGCTAAACGGTGTCTCCCCGTTACTCGTTTTCGGCATTGTTCTATGGGAGTACTCCAGATTGAAGGTACGCTATTATCGGAGTCATCCATGACGTTGTTCCTACTTGAATAACGTTTACTTCTCTTCATGGCACTGACGGGTTGCTCAAAACTTCTATGCGCACATCCTTTGCGAGGTGTTGAAAACTTGTAGATGCGAGTTTACTCAGCGCGTCTGCTGGTTTATTCTCGCTTCTATTAATGTGGTGCACCTTGTAGGAGTAGAAGGTTTGTAGCAACGTCTTTGCTTGACTCAGGTAGAGCGCCATTACTTCTCCTTTGGCTTCGTATTGCCCGTTGATTTGCCCAGCCACTAACATTGAGTCAACATGTGCTTCGATGTGTCTAACTCCCATTTTGATTGCCAGTCTTAAGCCAGCGAGGAAAGCTTCATATTCAGCTTCATTGTTCGTGCTCTTGAAATCCAAACGTATGGCGTAGGTGAATTCATGTTTGTCAGGGCACACCAGCCGAAGCCCTGCGCCTGCGCCGTCTTCGTTAGACGCGCCGTCTGTGTATAACAACCAAGGTTCTTCTACTTGCTGTTTTTCGGCTTTTTCCATTGCTTTACATTCCCGATCCTTGTCGTCAGGCACTTCTGTCATGAAGTCTGCTAGCACTTGGCCCTTGATTGTTGGTCTCGGCCTGAAAACCACATTATGGCCCCCGAGTTCTATCGCCCACTTTGCTAGTCTTCCTGAAATCTCTGGCCGTGCGAGGATGTTGCCAATGTTGTAGTTTGTTAACACGTGAATGACGTGGTTGGCAAAGTACCTGCGCAGCCGTCTTGATGCATGGATCAATGCGAGTACTAGTTTCTCCATGATGGCATACCGGGTTTCTGGGTCGGTCAAGGTTCGTGACACATAGTAAACTGGTGTTTGGATACCCTGTCGATCAACGAGTAGCACTGCTCCTACTGCTCTGTCGGAGGCTGACAAGTATAGCACCAAAGGTTCTCCCTTGACTGGTGCAGTTAATGTTGGCAACTTGATGAGGCAATCTTTCATCTCGCGGAATGCGTTTTCGGCTTCCGGAGTCCACTGAAATTGGCTTTTTCTTCATGCAATTGCGGAGTGTTTTAATAAACGGGAAAGATTTAGCTGCGTGATTGGCCAGGAAACGGTTAAGTGCCGCCAACCGCCCTGCCAGTTTTTGCATCTCCTTGATCGTCGATGGTGAGGGCATGTGTTCGATTGCTTGTATCTTATCAGGATTTACCTTGAAGCCATCTTTTGTGACGATGAAACCCAGGAATTTTCTCTCTTCCATGCCGAAAGAGCACTTCGCTGGGTTTAGCTTGATACTTACTCCGCGCAAGGTGTCAAACGTTTTTTGGATGTTCATCAGCATTGTATTCTCTTCTTTGCTCGTAATGACTAAGTCATCCATATACACTTCGATGTACTTGCCGATAGCATCGTGGAAAGTTTCATTCATCAGCCTCTGATAGGTTGCGCCTGCATTCTTTAAACCGAAAGGCATCTTGGTGTAGCAGTATAGCCCTGTCGGTGTGCGAAATGCAGTTTTGTCCTCATCTTGCACAGCCATTTGTACCTGGTGGTACCCCTTGTAACAATCAAGGAAGCATTTCCATCGGAAGGTTGCCAGCGAATCAATCTTTTCATCGATGTCTGGTAAGGCATAACAGTCGCGCGGACATGCCTTGTTTAAATCCTTGTAATCTACACACATTCTCCAACTGCCATTTTGCTTCTGTACCATTACTGGACTCGCCACCCATGTTTGGTATCTGACTTCTCTGATGATTCCCGCATTTAACAGCTCCATTACCTGCTCTTTCATAGCATCGTGTTTTATGTCTCCTAAATGGCGCTTGGCGTGTACCACCGGTTTTGCTTCTTCTGAGATGTTTAATCGATGTTCAGCTATGTGCCGTGGAACACCCACCATGTCTGCTGGTGTCCAGGCGAACACGTCCATGTTTTGGAACAACAACTTTTTCAGCGCCGCGCGCGTTAGGTCGGACATTGTAGGTCCTAAGGTAACTGTCTGTTCTGGGTACGCGCTGTTTAACACCCCTTTTTCTGCTTCCGCGCGTGGTGCCGGTTTACTTGCCTTTGCAGGTCTGAGTTCATCTGTTGCTAAGATTTCTTTGCTTGCGTATATTATGGCTACTCCCGTTTCTGTTGGGAATCCCATGGCTGAATGTGGACCGGAGCAGATCATACTGAAGTCTCCTTGGGACTCTCTTCCCAGCAGGATGTCATGTCTTGAATGTGCGGGTAGCACCATGAAGGTAACATCCTCTGTTCTTGAATTCCTTCCATCCGAGAGTAACACCGGGAACGATATCTGTCCGAGGGGAAAGACGGCTTCGTTGCAGAAACCAGTGAGTGGGTAATCAACTGGTTCTAAGCGCGCCTTATCCTCTTGATCGAATTGATTGAAACATTGTTCATATATGATATCCGCGGTGCTCCCTGGATCAATGAAAATGTAGTCGGTTTGGTAGTGTCCGATCACGCCCGAGATGATTATGGGTCTTCTTTCTCTTGGGCCCCCTCTGACAATAGGAAAAACAACCTGCCTTTCGCGCCACGAGTCGTCTTGTGTGCGCTTGTTGTAGTTTTTCTTTGACCTTCGCTGAACTCCTTGGATCATGTGGGTTTCCAATTTCCGGAGTTTTTTGTTATCTGGTCCTTCTTCTCTTCTTTGTATTTGGCGGTAGTCGCGCTTTCCGCCCTTTACCAAGTGAGTGAGTTTTCCATCTCTTAAGGCCCTTTCTATTTCTTGCTTTAACTGAAGCAGTCGTCAGTTAAGTGACCCGTGTCTTTGTGAAACTCGCAGAAAAGATTGGGATCTTGACCTCTCTTGTTTCGCATTTGTAGGGGTGGTTTGAACTGGTGATTTTCAGTGGCCAAGACCTCGGAAGGGGTCTTTGTTAGTGGTGTCCACTGTTTCTCCCTGTTTTCTCTTTTTACCTCTTTCCGGTGGGCTATCTGATTGATTGTGTGGCGCGCATCCTCCCTTGCTGGGCTTCTCTCTCTCTGACCAGACGCTTTCCATGGTTGGCCTCTGCCCTTTTTGTTGTGCCGGTCGTTGTGGTTATATCCGCGCTGACGGTGGTCATCACCGGTCAACTGTCTGTCAGACTGCGCAATGGTTTTGGCTGCTTCAATGAAGGTTTCCCATTCTTTGGGTCCTCCGTCTCTTCCCTTTACACGTTTGATTAGATCATCGCACTTGACTACCCTAATGAAGTGTGCGCACATCATTTTTTCGCCTACATCTCCTATTTCTAGACATTCTTTGTTGTACCTAGTGATGAAGTCTTCCACACTCTCGTGGTCTCTGCGCCATATATTCAGACAATCAGCTGGGTCTCTGGTGTGTCTACGTTGCTGAGAGAAGTGTGCAAGAAACTTCTCTCGAAAATCGACCGATGACTTGATTTTTCCTGCTGGAAGGCTGTCAAACCAAACGCGCGCTGCGCCGACGAAGGTTTGAGCGAAGAGATGGCACCATGTTGGTAAGTTCCATCCACCTGTTGCTCCAGCACCATTAAAAACTTGGAGGTGATCATCTGGGTCTGTCAACCCGTTGTATTTGCCCACGTTGTGTGGCAATTTCGTTTTATCGATAGCGGCCGTGGCAATCTCTCTAATGAATTTCGAATTCTCAGCCATGTCGTCTGGACGATAGCTCAAGGTGTAATCATGCTCTGCTTTTGGGTTATAACCTGCGCGCTTGCGAGGTTTATATGCTTCATGCTCTGGCGGCAACCTGCTGAACACTGTACTTTCTTTGTATGTCTCGTCATCTTCCTCTTCGTAGTTATCGAGCTCGTCGTTTATGTTGCGCGGACCTAAACGACTTTGTATTGGCTTTCTTGGTGAGGGAGAGTACTGCACATAATTGCTTTCTGTTTCACCGTATGTATCGCGCGTGTCGTGTGCACTTGGCCTTCTAATGTTTGGTGTTGGTACTGATTCAGGGCGTAAGTTGAATGCATTGGCTTGTTGAGGTATGGGAGCGCTCAAAGGCCTTTGCGGTGGGGTAACAAATGTTGACTGGTTGGCTTGTGCTTGGAGCAGAGCTTGCTGCGCGCTGAGCTGTGTGTAGACGAGGTTTATAGACGCCATTTGTTCGGCATACCAGGAAGCCAGAGTTTTTCCTTCGGGTAGCCCTAGTAGTGCAGAGAAGTTCAGTTGAGTTTGATCCGATGGAGCTGAGGGGCCAGCTCCATGGCTCTGTGTTTGCACAGGTGGAGGTGTTTGTTGGACTACCCCGGACGGAGGTTGGAAAGTGGCTCCGTTTTTAGTTTGGGTGATGATCCTAGGCGGAGTTTGGAAGGTAGCACCAGTTGTGTTTTGGCTAACGACCCTGGATGCACTCCCAAAGATACTAGGAAAATCGTTGTTCATCGGCCCTTCTTGGATAATTTCGTTCCTTTGACCCCTTTGGACGTGTGCATTGTCCGAAACGAGTTCAAAAGAAGAAACGTCTCCATCTACCGGGTGAGAAGGGTTTTGATCAGCCATTTTGACGAGTGTTTTTCGAAAAGAAAAGAGATGAGAGTGGTTTCTGCTAAAAGCGGATGGCGCCAATGATGAAACACAGGTTAACACCAGGGTAAATCTGTGGGGTTATTTCTTCTGTGGGTTCAATCTCCTTTCTTACTCGTCGGAATGACCTGGGTCCTACAAAACAGCAACACCGTTAGTCTCGTTAAGAGGGGAATATGGGGGTTTCCCTCTTAACCAGGCTCCGGCGTGAGAATAAGTACTGTTCTGAGGGAGAATAAACAGTGTGTGTGGAGTGTGGGAGTATAGAGAGCAAGATGGTTCAACCTGGATGATGAAGGGTTCTATTTATAGCTGGAGGGTGGAGGAGGGAGGAGCAGCAGTGCCAGCTGTGGTTGCGCGCCAGCTGTCCGACCAAGGGGAATATCCTTTTGGTCTCCTCTGCCGTGGTCAGTGTAGTGGTACACGTGGAGCGCTCACATTTGCCTATTTTGGAGACGTCGTACTGGAACTGTCGGACTGCTCCTTGATTCGTCGCAGGCCTACCTGGCGCTTGATAACTGGTGACATGTGTTGTCCTTTTGTCGGATGGAGCATCTTTGGTGCCACCATGATGTTTTCCAGAAGCTTCTAGAAACTTCTGGATGATCTTGTTGATGTCAGCGCCACATAGGATGGAAAAGTGGTGTGGTCATTGCCATGTGGGCAAGGAATTGGGACCATACCTCTTCAGAGGGCTTCAACTATTTTGTTGCCGGTTCAGAACGTTATAATTTTGTTCAAGTAAGCGGAATTTGAGAATTTGTATAAGAAATCCATCAAAACTTTTTTCTTTTTTCCGTCTTGCCTAATTGCTTCCTCAAGATCTGTTATTCAAATATTTATTTGAGAGAAATCTTGAACGTAGCAACTTTCTATTTTTCTTCGGTGTGTTATACCTTTAAGTTCATTTCTGATTCACACATGTAGTCATAAGATACGTGAATCTGTTACATTTGTGTAGCAGAGGAAAAGAGCCTCATGTTAGGTAATAACTCGTGTAACAGATACCTCTCTTTGTTTCTTGGAATATCACGCCTCATCATCGATTGCAATATATGTTTCTTTTTTTAATTTAAATGACAAATGCATAAGGATTAAGGCAAGTAGGCAGTGGCGGATCCAGCCCTATTTTGTGGGTTCATATGAACCCATTTGGTTTGCAAAAAAATGAAAAAAATTAGTGAAAACCTTGTATGATTTAGAAAAAATAGTGAGAATACATCAAAACGAACCCACTGAAAAATTTCCTAAATTCGCCACTGCAAGTAGGTGAGGGAACCTTGGGGTTTTTCATGACTTGAAATCTGAAACCGTCTCATATTTATATTCTTTGGCGGAACCGAAGGGGCTATAGAACTTGAATGCAGGATATCATGTTATCAACCGAGACGCTTCTTCATTTTTGGTATCTTAATACGCGAATCTGGTGTATTCAATCATGAGTAAGGCGTATATTGATGATGTTAGGTAACTAAAAAAACATAAGCGAAAAAGTGCCGTGTATCATAATGAGTTTAGTTCATTATTCATAAAACAAAGTCTGAAAAGTGAACATATAATTGTATCAAATCCACTTATCTTATGCCTATATGTGTGAAATTATTTTCTCTACATTTTATATGTGAGTTAGGAATTTTGGTCACTGTGGTAACCAACCTAAGTATCAAGCTAAGATATAATATTTTGACGATTATATATTTATTTAGACTCACAGTCTTCTTAATTCTTATGCATCAGGAGTTTTACAATGGTGATCTTCAACACTGTGAAACAAGTCATGACAAAAGGGGGCGTACGGCTCAGGTAAGCATCTGCAGAAGTTAACATTTAGTCTAGTATATTCAGAGCAGTGTTGTAAAAGTCGCTAGGCGGTCCCTAGTCGGCCGACTGGGGAGTTGGGAGTAATCGGAGTAATCGGAGTACTCGGAGAGTACTCGAGGAGTACGCGGACATGGTAAATATAAAGAAAATTAATTGTTATATATTATTTATGTGTTAAAATAAGCATAATTCATGTCAACTGAGTATAATTTAAAATGAAACATGTTTAAAGTTCAAATATTCTGAATACAAGTCCGACTAGTCTGAGTACAAGGCCGAGTAGTCCGAGTACAAGGCCGAGTAGGCCGATTTTGACCGATTAAAAGTCAACAAACCACGTTGACCGCCTAGACCGACTAGGCCGACTACGTCCGACTAGGCCGACTAGGCACCGAGTACTCCCGAGTAATCCCGAGGCCGACTAATTGAGACCGCCTAGGAGGAAGTCGCCTCGGAGGGGGTCCGAGGACCGAGTACTCGCCGAGTACTCGGCCGAGTAATCCGACTTTTACAACACTGATTCAGAGTTTATTCATTGATACGGTTTGTGTTGTTTTTGACTACCTACTTTTTACTCTTGTTTGAATCCAGTTAAATATCATATGTGGTGATTGCCCAAATGCATAGTGCAAAAGTATGTGAGTTCTTTTGGATTTATTTTTGTTTCGGTTGTTTAAAATAGCTTGGCATGCTTTAGAAATGTCTGCTGGGTCGTAATAATTAAATACATATTTGTATTTAATTATTTGCGTAACAAGTTAAAAAAAATCACATGGTAATTTAGGTATAAATATGTAAATTCTTACTTCAGATGTAGTAAGTAAATAATATTGGCAAAGGTCAGATTTCCATAGTCTGTTTTTTTTTTACAAAAACCGTTAACCGAACATCTTTTTGGTATTTAAGATTAACAGATACGTAAGTTGTAACGGGTTATACATATATGATTTTTGTGACTATAGATTCATTATAACCCATGCTGATTACTATTACTTTTTCCGTCTTTTCAGGTGAACTTGGGTGCGTTTGCAATGTTTCATTTGAGTCAGATTGCAGGTTTTTTCTTAGCCAAAACTCTTTTTTTTTCTACATGATAACTTGAGTTAGACATATTAATGATATAATATGTAATTATTTCCTATATTTGAGTGCAGAATTATCGTTGAACTTGCAATTCCGTGTGAGAAACCGGGCTCACGAGTGTTTGAAGGATTCACAGTGGGCTATCATCCACGGTCATGGGAAATTGTAAGATAATATATAATACTCCCTTTCTGCACCATTAGTTGGAAGTCACATTAGTAAAATATTATTTATCATTAACCCACTGCTAACGACTCATAGGTATACAACGGCATGACTCAATACGGTTACGAAAAGGCTTAAAAGGACTACAGGTCTTGCCCCTTGTCTAAGTTAAATATATGGACGGACATTTTCTATAATTCATATATCATAAATATTATTATTACTTTCCATGTTTTTTTTTCTAGAAAATCGTTACCTTTGTTTATTGTAGCTTTGATACGGACCAGAGTCGTGTATCTCTGTATATGACTGCAGTTGCTTCTCTTTCTCAGTTAGTTCAAAAACCAACTGTTACGGTATATTCGTGTACATAAACTAATTTTGTTTATAGTGATTAGCTTCAATTTGACGATAGTTTTCTTTTTGTATTTTTACTAGGTTTCTCCTAAGACCGGTTTGGGGGTTACTTTGTCTGGCTCCGCAGCATCAGGGAGTCCACCGACAACTTTGTCTCCAACGTTGTTGAATATCGATTGCAGATGTACAAAATCTTCTATTACTATATTTTAGAGGTCAAAACGGGTTATTACGGGTCGAGGCGTGTTTCCCAGACACTTCTCTTAAAGTATAATCATTTATAAACAAACTGTGTGCAAAATAATAATCTAATATAGGAACCCTTATGCATTAAAAGCTCACTTTTGATCCATATGACCAATTTGACCCGTTTTAGCTGTATTTTTATTTGACCCTTTTGACCCGTTCAAGATAACGCACAACCCGAATGGGTCAGTATTGCCACCTCAACTATATTTCACTGTCTACATCTTCTACAACTCGGATATCTGAATTCATGATGTATATTCAGGTCAAACGGCACGTGATGTGACCCGTATGAGGTTCAGCTAACTATACCAGTGGAGGGTTATGATCCCATCCAGTTTAGTCTTACAAAAATGTGCGGTAATGTTCAGTTTTTTTTTTCTTCCTTTTTTGAGATGCAAATCCACTTTTGACGGATCATTTAATCTGATGAATGATTTTTCTTAATAATTTAGAATCCAAGCAAAATGAAGCAGGAACATCTTCGAAAGGATGGGCTCTATTTGGAATCTTTTATTGCATGTAAGTAAATTATCTTTATTTGCACAGTTCTTTTATCATGGACCAGTTACATATTTGAAGATGGTTTATTGTTATTTACAAAATTGAGGTGTTCATTAACAAAATGTGGTGGAGCAGATTCTTTGTCATTTCAACATTGTTCTGCTGCGGTGGCTTTATTTACAAGACTCAAGTACAAAGACAGGCAAGCATGCTATTTACTCTTTCATTAAAATGTTTTTTTTTTTAAATATGTATATTTTCTCATGAGTTATTGTTTAATAAAAGCAGCATTGAATTGATGCACTACCTGGCATGACCATTTTATCTGCATGTTTGGAGACTGTAAGTTAACATTTTCACATATAGGCATATATGTATGTAAATATAAAATACACAATATAGTGTTTTTAATTCAATTTCACATGGAAACAATGCAGGTGAGTGGTGGGGGAGGTTACATGCGGGCGGATGATTTTAATGGTGCGTATGCAAGTCAAGACTCTTGGACCCGTGAGCCTGTTTCGGATGCAGGATCTTCAAGAAAAAGTGAGAGAAGATATGGGACCTAATCACCCTTCTCAATGTGTCATGGCTTATACTGCTCTTATACGTTAAACTCAAAAGAGATTATGATAGTTTCTGTATGTCAGTTTTCTTTGTATTTCCGTATCCATCTATTTCAATTTTGAAAACGAAAGTATACCTGATACATTGTGTTGTAACAGAAGCCACTTGGGTACATTTTGACAAAATCCCATTGTGTTAGTATTTTTATAATTTCTTTTCGAAAGTTGGGTCATTTTGGGCAAACTAACAGGAGTTTTTGGTTGGAAATAAGCGTATAAAGGAACCGAATGCACTCGAATGGAAGTTTGTTCGTCTTCTTTTGTTCAACTTTAACTGAACAAACACAAACACTTGTACCATTTTCGTGTTCATGTTGGTTTATATTTGTTCATGTTAGTTTATATTCTAAATGAATAAAGAAAAGTAAAAAAAAAAAAAAAAAACACAAACCAACACAAACCTGCTGGAAGATTAAACAAACCAAAATCAAATTGTTTATAAGGTCATGTGTAGTGGTAAGATCACATAACCCCCCTTTATGGGGGGTTACGCGACAAATGACAATAAAGTAAAATGTGGGGGTTATAGGGGGTTATATAACATGTGTGTGTAGTGGGGGATTATGTGAATATGAGGTTATATATGTATGTATATATATGTGGATGTGAGAGAGCCAAATCTAGTCACCCCATTATAATTTTCACAGGAGAAACAATTTGGAGGGGTATGGCGCCCCTCGGGGCAGTGTGGGGAGGCGCTATGGTGGCCTCCGACGTTATGTCACCTTCCACTACGGAAGGACTAAGTTTGGACTGATGAACTTATGAGGCTAAACAAAGGTTAGAAAATTTCAAATTTATACTTCAAATTTATACAATATTAGAAAATTTCATATTTATAAAATGTACTCATGTTAAACAAATATAGTTAGAAAACACTTGAATAGATTTGCCAAAAACCATTTAAATCTTTAAATATACGCTTATCTATATTCAAATCTTTTATTTTATATAGAACACAAGAAAGTATCATGATATTAAAGAAAAAGACACGTAACAAGTAAAAGTTAAGCAAAACTATTGATTTTTTTGGTTTAGTTTCGTATTATTTTATAATTTTGCAGTTTTGACTCAAGTTCATTTTTACTTGATGAGATTTAAAACATACACCGAAGAATATGTTTTTTTAACAAGTATTTGTGTCATGACTCATCTACAAACTTGATGAGATTTAAAACATACACCGAAAAATATGTTTTTTTAACAAATATTTGTGTCATGACTCATCTACAAAAATGTGTATTACCAGACACACACGTTAGCCGGGCCTGCAACCCCAGTCCCGTCGGGTTGAGGCAGGCGATCTCTCCAGTCCTAGTTAGAGACGAAGGAAAGGAGGCCGGGAAACGAGTGGGAACTACAGCTGCACGGGTTCAAACCCGGATTCTTATATGCAACTTCTTGCTTTGCCACTCGCCATACTCCAACGGTCGTGCTAAGTATTCGCGCACAATCGTAAATCAAGCGCCTCTTTCATCATATTTATATTTATGAACCCTAGATCCTAAATCACCCGAACCCTGTTGTTTGATTAATGAGCGTTTGTTTTCTTTAGATAAAACAATAATTGCGGGTTTAGGGTTTCTCAATTGCATACATCGGCTGTTTCAGATGTCTGAACTTAAAAACCCCTCTTCGAGTATTTAGGGTTTTTCAATCAACTTGATGTCGTCGAGAATCACCAGGTACGACAACCAGTTTATCCTTCTTCCTTTCCATTGTACGTTACAGAATCACACCATACATCAGTTGATTTTTTTTTTTTTTTTTTTTTGAAATAAACAAGAATTTTCAGGGTTTTGTGAGAATTGCGAGTTTAAGGTTTTCCAATCATGGAATTTGACGATCATCTGACGTGTTCTTGGTCTCCCGTAGAATTAATTAACAGGTAAGTTTCTTGCACAATGGTTTACGATAATCTTGATCTTTTGAATTTGTTAATTTTCTGGGTTGATTAGTGTAGTGATCAGATCTGCAGGGTTTGTAAAGATAATATAGATCTTTTTTAGATTTTTTAAACAAATCGCAACTATTTTCTCTTATTTTTTCAGTCTTTTCCTTTGTTTTGAACTTGACTTCTAAACTTATTTGATTTTGTAGTTTTGTGAATTTTCTTGTTTTGTATGGTGTTTTATAATACTGAACTCACATGTGAGAACTTGTGATCCTGTTACAAGAACACTTAAAAACCCATTCCACTTGTTATGTACTTTGAGGCTTGTACTTTGCAGTTGATTGGGCGTATGTATGTTGTGTTTGTAGCATGTATTGCTTTCTCGATGGAAGTTCTTTCTGTTGTTTTGACGTTTGTTACTGTTCTATACCTTCCTGAATTTTTTTGATTTTACGTTTTTTTTTTGCTAGCCGCGTTTGTTCAGCACCTCTCGTATTATTGAAGCACTCTCATATTATTGAAGTTGTTTCACTTCTCAGTTGTTTTAATGTTTTCAACACTCCCATATTATTTTTGATGTTTTCTGCTTGTTCTTATTATTGTTGAAATTGTTTCACTTCTCAGTTATTTCAATGTTTTCAAAACTCCCATATTATTGTAGATGTTATCTGTTGTTTTTATTGTTTTTTAATTTGAATGTTAAACTTGTTTGATTTTATAGTTTTGTGAAGTACAAACTGTTCTTTTATTGTTGTTTTTACTTAGTTTTTAACAAGACTGAGCTCACTTCGAGAAATAGCAACACTGTTACCGGAGCACCTAAATCCCTATTTTAACCTGTCACTGTACTTTGAGGCTTGTACTTTGCGGTTGATTGGTGACGAAGGTAGCTACTGTAACGTGAATTGCTTTCTTGATAAAGTTCTCTCTTTTGATCTTTTTGATGATTTTTACTATGTTACTATCATATTTTTTTTTATTTCTTTCTAATGAGATTTTTATTATATATTTTAATAGCTTTATGGTTTGACAATTTTATATTGTATTTTACAAGACTGAACTCACTTCGAGAAATAGGAATTCCATTACCAGAGCACCTAAGAACCCAATTCAAATTGTCTTTGTACTTTGAGGCTTGTACTTTGCGGTTGGTTGGGTGACGAAGGTTGCTATTGTAACGTGAATTGCTTTTTTGATAAAGTTTTTTCTTATGATATTTTTTTATGATTTTGAGTATGTTTTATATAACTTTTATTTCTTGGCGATGAGATTTTTTTTATATAATGTAATAGCCTTGTGGTTCGATAGTTTTATATCAGTCTTTTCCTTTGTTTTTAACTTGACTTCTAAACTTATTTGATTTTGTAGTATTATGGAGGGGTTGTTTATGTTACAAACTATCGTAATTTTCTTGTTTTATATGGTGTTTACAAGACTGAACTCACATGTAAGAGCTTGTGATCCTGTTACCAGAACACTTAAAAACACATTCCAATTGTTTTGTACTTTGAGGCTTGTACTTTGCAGTTGATTGGGCGTATGTAGGTTGTGTTTGTAGCTTGGATTGCTTTCTTATTGGAAGTTCTTTCTGTTATTTTCAGGTTTGTTTGTTCTATACTTTCCTGAATTCGTTTGATTTTACGTTTTCTTTTTTTTTTTTTGGCACTCCCGTATTGTTGAAATTGTTTCACTTCTGAGTTATTTCAATGTTTTCAAAACTCCCATATTATTGTAGATGTTATCTGTTGATTTTATTGTTTTTGAATTTGAATGTTAAACTTGTTTGATTTTATAGTTTTGTGAAGTACAAACTGTTGTTCTTTTATTGTTGTTTTTACTTGGTTTTTAACAAGACTGAGCTCACTTCGAGAAATAGCAACATTGTTACCGGAGCGCTTAAAACCCCATTTTAACCTGTCATTGTACTTTAAGGCTTGTACTTTGCGGTTGATTGGTGACGAAGGTAGCTACTGTAAAGTGACTTGCTCTCTTGATAAAGTTCTCTCTTTTGATCTTTTTGATGATTTTTACTTTGTTACTATCATATTTTTTATTTATTTATTGGTAATGAATTTTTTTTTACATATTTTAATAGCTTTATGGTTTGACATTTTTATATTGTATTTTACAAGACTGAACTCACTTCGAGAAATAGGAATTCCATTACCAGAGCACCTAAGAACCGAATTCAACTTGTCTTTGTACTTTGAGGCTTGTACTTTGCGGTTGGTTGGGTGACGAAGGTTGCTATTGCAACGTGAATTGCTTTCTTGATAAAGTTTTTTCTTTTGATATATTTTTTTTATGATTTTGACTATGTTTTATATAACTTTTATTTCTTGGTGATGCAATTTTTCTTAATATAATGTAATAACTTGACTTCTAAACTTATCTGATTTTGTAGTATTACGAAGGGGTTGTTTAAGTTATAAACTATGGTAATTTTCTTGTTTTATATGGTGTTTTACAACACTAAACTCACATGTTAGAACTTGTGACCCTGTTACAAGAACACTTAAAAACCCATCCCAATTGTTTTGTACTTTGAGGCTTGTACTTTGCAGTTGATTGGGCGTACGTAGGTTGTGTTTGTATCATGGATTGCTTTCTTAATGGAAGTTCTTTTTGTTATTTTAACGTTTGTTTTTGTTTTATACTTCCTTATATCTTTTTTACATTACGTTTTTTTTGCTAGCTGCATTTGTTCAGCACTCTCATATTATTAAAATTGTTTCACCTCTCAGCTGTTTTAATGTTTTCAACACTCCCATATTATTGTAGATGTTCTCTGCTGTTTTTTTAAATTAAATTCTAAACTTATTTGATTTTGTAGTTCTGTGAACAAATTGTTTATTTATAAACTTGTGTAATTTTCTTGTTATATATGGTGTTTTACAAGACTGGACTCACATGTGAGAACTTGTGATCCTGTTACAAGAACACCTAAAAACCCATTTCAATTGTTTTGTACTTTGAGGCTTGTACTTTGCAGTTGATTGGGCGTACGTAGGTTGTCTTTGTAGCATGGATTGCTTTCTTAATGGAAGTTCTTTCTGTTATTTTCAACTTTTTTTATGGTAATGAGAAACTTTAGATGTAATTTACGTGTATTTTTGTTTGAAACTTCTTTGAATCTCTTTGATTTTACGTTTTCTTCTTAGCTACATGGTTTAATGTTCATACTGAGAAATTGTTTCACGGAGAAATTGTTTTAATGTTTTCACCCTCCCATATTATTGGAGATGTTTTATATACTTAATTTTGTATGTGTTTTGTTACTTTTCAATAATGATGCTATGGTTTGACAGTTTTTTATAGTATTTTACAAGACTGAATTGACATTCGAGAAATAGGAATGCCGTTACTAGCGCACCTAAAAACCCAATTGAACTTGTCTTGGTACTTTGAGGCTTGTACTTTGCGGTTGATTGGGCGACGAAGGTTGCCACTGTAACGTGAATTGCCTTCTTGATAACTGTTGATATTCTATTTTTTGTCGATTTTGACTATGTTATCATCATAATTTTTATTTTATATAGTTTAATAACTTTGTGGGTTAAAAATTTTCTATGGTTTTTACAAGACTGAGCTCACTTCGAGAAATAGGAATGGTGTTTCCAGAGCACCTAAGAACCCAATTCGACTTGTCTTTGTACTTTGAGGCTTGTACTTTGCAGTTGATTGGGTGACGAAGGTTGCTAGTGTAACATATATTTCTTTCTTGATGAAGTTCTTTCTTTTGATATTCTATTTTTTTATGATTTTGACTATGTCATTTATATAACTTTAATTTCTTGGTGATGAGATTTTTTTGTACAACATAATAGCCTTGTGGTTTGATAGTTTTATATGTATTTTACAAAATTGAACTCATATTCAAGAGCTACGCATGCCATTACTAGAGTATCTTAGAACCCGTCTCAACTTGTCTTTGTACTTTGAGGCTTGTACTTTGCGGTTGAATGGGTGACAAAGGTTGCTATTGTGGTGTGAATTGCTTTCTTGATAAAGTTCTTTTCGTTGAACTTCTATTTTTGATTGTTATATTCATAACTCATATTTCTTAGTAATGATATTTTTTTTTGCCTGACAGTTTTATATGCTATTTTACAAGACTGAAGTCACATTCGAGAAATTGTAATCCCGTTACTAAAGCACCTAAAAGCCCATTTCAGTTTGTTTTTGTACTTTGAGGCTTGTACTTTGCGGTTGACTGGGTGATGAAGGTTGTTATTGTAGCGTGGATTGCTTTCTTGATGAAGTTCTTTCTGTTGATATTCTGTTTTTAATGAATGGTACTACATTATTTTCATTAGTTTTATTTCTTGGTAATGAGATTCTTTCATATAGTTTAATAGCTTTGTGGTTTGACAATTTTATATGGTATACTATAAGATTGAACTCACATTTGAGAAATAGGAATGCTGTTACTAGAGCTACCTATATAATATCGGCTAAGACTATAAACCCATTTCAACCATTTTTGATGATTTTAACTATGTTATTTTCATAACTTTTATTTCTTGGTAATGAGATTTTTTTAGATATATTGTAATAGATTTGTGGTTTGACAGTTTTTATAATATTTTACAAAAGTGAACTCACACCTGAGAACTAGGCCTGCTGTTACTAAAGCACCTAAGAACTCATTTCAACCTGTCTTTGTATAAAACTTGCAGCTTTTATGTTTTTAACTTTTTTCTGCTGTTTTTATTCTTTTTTGAAGATACGAACGATTGTACTTCTATTGTTGTTTTTACTTGATTTTTTTCTGGGGGATATGAATAGCAAATCAAGATGGAACGCTTCTTACTCAAATTAAGAGGTAAGGTACTAAATGTTCAAAAGTGTCATTAAACTTATGATAAGATTCTACATTTTTTTTGTAGAATCGCAATGTTCTGCTATATAGTACTAAATGATCGGATACTTCATTTTCTTGGTGCGAAGGGACCAAAGACCTTAGGTCCTAGCATATACATAAGGCATATATATAATTGTGTCATTTTTGATCATGGAGTGATCTAGGCGAGTGCTGTAAGCACACTGTGCTAAGTTGGTGTGATGGTTGGTTCTTTGAAGGTGACTTAGCTTACATTTTTTTTTTCTTACGTCAACATTACTCATAAGGGTGGGTTTTCTATTTTTGGCTACTAAGGTGGACTTGAATATATATATATATATATATTTTACTGCAACCCCATACATTTGGTGTTTTGAGGAGTTGCGTGTATGATGATGAGGTTAGTTGCATTCGTAAATCGTAACTATAGGTTTTGTTATTTGTATATGGTAAACATGTTTTTTTTTCAAGCTATGAAACCTTCATAGCTTCTTTTAAAGCCAGTTTTGGATATCATACACTGTAATTACTAGTTATTTTTTCAAAGTAATCCATTTTATATTATTATTTGTATATTTGCCAATTGCCATTATGGGAACCTACTAAAGAACCATGATATCAGTTCTGTATCCTATGCAGTTAATGCGGTAAAAAATCGGATATCGGTATTGGTGATATATATCACCGATATATCACGATATTAACTGCATAGTCTGTATCTAAGGAAGTCAAGTATAAGCCACTTGCAGAGAAAAACTCTGCTGGTAAAGTCCACTGCTCTTGTGGCGGAGCCCACGTCACATTTGATGCATATGATAAGCTACTACATTCTATCTTAGAGTTTTCTTCAATGGGGGACTCGGGGTTTATTTCATATCTCTAGCGGAAAAATAGCTTTTATATTGAAACGGGTCAAATGGGATGAATGGGTTGAAAAAAAATACCCAATGTGTATTATAATGTATAAACCCTCCTAACTCATTTTATTCTAGTAAAGTGATCTATAAAGAAATAACACAATATTGTAATCATACTTAAGACACTAATTATTCATAAAAAAATGTTTCAAGCCAACCCAATCCGACCTGTTTTGGCTTGGTATTCGGGCTTTCCACATCTACATGTTCGTTCTTCCATTGTGGCTTTTTATTGTATTCATGTATGTTAGTTCAAATCTGTAACAATCCTCAGCCCTCGTGGAGCTAACTGAAGCTGAAACATAATATGCAGTAAATGCTATGAAGCAGTTACTGGATATGTAAGCTTATCTTAGAGAAAGCTGCTTTTTCTAGTAGATTATATATTAAAAAAATCTCCCACCTTAATCATGGACGCTTGTTTACGTCATTGTTGTTGTAGATGCTTCTGAAGCAGAACCAAGTCATCGAATGCCCTTCCATATGATACATCTGGTCAAACCTTATGGCATTTGAGAAACCATAAGGGGCCCCACCTCAGCTGTTGGCAGATTTTCTAACGCCTTGAAGTTTATCGTCGAAGAGGTAATAATTCTCATCTCATGTTATTACAGAGTACTAGAGTCGGCAAATTTGACCCATTAACTATTAGATCGGTTGATTTGGGTTACATTTGCCAAATGGTCCAATTGGTACTTTTAGTATGTAAAATGTTCTAAAACGTTGTTATTAAACAGATTAGGGTATTAATTGAGATAATATAAATGCTGTAATCGTATTGGACAAAGTAGTTCATTTCAATCTTGTTACCTAGTTTGTCCGAGGTGCCAAATTTCCAACTCCTACATGACTATTTACAACTAAAAAATATCTGGACTTTATTTTTAACAATTTTTGTTTTTGCGTGTTGAAGTCTATAAACTTATAAAAAGATTATTAAATATGATCCTTCTGCGTGTATAGGTCCCTAAACTCATATGAAAAACAAAATGCAATCATCAGCCAAACTGGTAAGTGAACATGTTAGGAGTTATCTTCTTGTATCTTTTTGATAGAGGCATCCAAATGGATGGGTTGGGTAATGGGTCAAAACAGTCAAATTGTTTGATCTATTCAACCTATTTTCTTTTTTATTAAACCATTTATCTTAGTCTATTTGCCTTGTTAGATGTAAGACACATATGGGTTGAAATTGCCACCTCACCATTTTATGTGCAGGTTCGTGATAGCATTACTGGTCAACCTAGAGATGATGATGTGTGCCACAGTTATGCATTTTTATTATTTTTATTATTTGATGCATATGGTTCTATTCCAAAGGTTTTTTTTTTTTTTTATATAATCTGGGCAGTGTTTATACAGATGTGGCAATTTGGACCATTTAATAACAAATTGATTGATGGGGGACTGGGGTTTATATTTTATCTCGAACAAAAAAAAAAAAGCTTATAATGAAAAAAAATGTTTTCGCCCTGTGTGCAAAAAATGATTTAGCCCGTTCCCCGAGCCGCCCATTTTGCCTCTTATACCTGCGTTCGTTTGTCATGGCTGATTTTCATGTTCTTGTATGTGGCTCAAACTTTTTACTTGTTTTTAGAGGTGGCAATTTCAACCCTTCGAAAATGATATGATCAATGGGGGATTCAGGGAAATATTTTACCTTTAGTGGGAAAAAAAGCTTATCAAATGAGATGAACGGGTTGAAAAACTTTCAATGGGTGTTATAATGTATAAACCTGCTAAAGTCATTCTATTCAAGTAAATAGATTCTCTTTAAGATAATACGATATTTGTAATCATAATTAGGCACTATTGATACATTAAAAAAAGTGTTCTAAGCCAACCCAATCCGACCTGTTTTGACTCGATTTCTGGGCCGCCCATTTTGCCACTTCAACTTGTTTTTCTTCCATCATTGCTTTTTGTAGTGATCCTATATGTTGGTTCAAACCTGTGACAGTCCTCAGCCCCCTGGAGCTTAACGGAAACTGAAACAGATTATGCAATAATGCTATGACGCACATATTCCACAAACTTGCCTCGAAATACAGTACTGGGGCAGTTACTGACTTACTGGATATGTAAGTTTATCTTAGAGAAAACCGCTTTTCTGGTAGTTTATATATTAAAATAAGTAAAAAAAATCTCACCTTAAATGGATGCTTGTTTAGGTCATATAGTTGTTAGGGTGGAGGGTATAATCATCAGGGACTTGAGCGGGGAGGGTATGTCACCGATCGGTGACTATACCGTGTGATTGTGGGTGTGCGGTGAGTTGGAGAGAGGGTGGGGAAATCGGTGAGTGTTCACCGATGCGGGAAGAGGAGGGAAGGAGGAGGGAGGGAGGTTTAATGGTGGGTCCCAACCCCTTTCAACCAATCACAATTTTTTTTAATTTTTAACCTACTCAAACACCCTTGGGTGATTGACCATACCCCCTGATTGAGTCCAAAATGGGGAGTGAAATGGGGAGTTGACATGGCATAATATTATTGGGTAGGATTTCACTCAAACACCCTAGGGTGATTGACTATACCCTCCACCCTTATAGATGCTTTTAAAGCGGAAGAATTTGTTGAGGTGGCAACTGATGGATGGGTTTAGGAATGTGATTTATATGTGTTTAATGTCTAATCTTATGCATATTTGGTTGTTTATATGTGTGGAATTGGATAACTATGAGAAAATGATGTTTTGTAGGTTAAATACGAAGATTGGATGAGTTTTTGGGAATGTTAATGGATTGATAATGAAGATATTAGATGGCATGATAGAGGGTTGAATTATGAAGACGTGGGCGAAAACGGTGCGTAAAACGGAGCTAAAACGAAGAAGTTATGAAGAAAACAATTTTGGAAGAATCTGCCGACCGTAAGCTACGGTTCAGCAACTGTAGCTTACGGTTTGGGTATGTTGTTTACCAGAATTTTTATTCTGTAAGCTACGAGTTCAGACTCGAAGCTTACGACCCGGAAAAGTGAAAAAACGTGAATTAAGGCCTTTAAGGTATAAATTAGGGTTTTCAAAGTGGGGAATCATCATCTATCACTCACGGTCGATTAAGGGCACTCCAAGACTCAAGATTCAAGGCTTCTTTCATCCCAATCCATCAAGATTCTCATTCCAATCACCGAATCAACCATGATTTCTTCATCAATTCAAGCTTTTGAAGATTCTTCGTGCGAGATGAGCGGCTAAACTTTTTATGGTTTCCTCCGGATGGAGGGTTTTGTAAGTTGGATAATTTTATGTGTTTGTGACAATCGTATAACTCGGTGATCTAAGCATTCGATGCTTTTCACCTTTGATTTGATTAATCAATTGTAACCGGTTGCATTTTATTTAACTTTAATCTTTGATCATTCAGTTCCCGAGAGTTCTAGTAATTGGGATATATTTGCTATGGGATTAGGGTTGGTAATTGTAACTGATAATTATTTGATAACCTCCCGTTATGTATTGACCGGAGTACTTAGTCGTTGATTATCACAATTGGCTAATTAGGTTAAACACTTATGTCTTTGTAAGTGTTTCGATTAAACACATAATTGAATCTAGCTGCAAAACCTGAAATCTGGAGGAACCATTGTTTCTCTATTGATTTAAACGTCACTTTTTAGTTCGTAATTTTAGATAATCAATCAAATCACAATTGAGTTTTACTTTTTCAATAGTAGTTAATCAAAGCAGAACATTACACACTTTCCACAATCCTCCTCTGGTTCGATATCCGACTTACTCTAGCTACTAGTTTATTTCGGTTTTTGCATGTCACTAACGACAGACATCAATTGTAACCGGTTGCATTTTATTTTGATGTCATTTTGATGTCAAACCGAAATAAACTAGTAGCTAGAGTAAGTCGGATATCGAACCAGAGGAGGATTGTGGAAAGTGTGTAATGTTCTGCTTTGATTAACTACTATTGAAAAAGTAAAACTCAATTGTGATTTGATTGATTATCTAAAATTACGAACTAAAAAGTGACGTTTAAATCAATAGAGAAACAATGGTTCCTCCAGATTTCAGGTTTTGCAGCTAGATTCAATTATGTGTTTAATCGAAACACTTACAAAGACATAAGTGTTTAACCTAATTAGCCAATTGTGATAATCAACGACTAAGTACTCCGGTCAATACATAACGGGAGGTTATCAAATAATTATCAGTTACAATTACCAACCCTAATCCCATAGCAATTATATCCCAATTACTAGAACTCTCGGGAACTGAATGATCAAAGATTAAAGTTAAATAAAATGCAACCGGTTACAATTGATTAATCAAATCAAAGGTGAAAAGCATCGAATGCTTAGATCACCGAGTTATACGATTGTCACAAACACATAAAATTATCCAACTTACAAAACCCTCCATCCGGAGGAAACCATAAAAAGTTTAGCCGCTCATCTCGCACGAAGAATCTTCAAAAGCTTGAATTGATGAAGAAATCATGGTTGATTCGGTGATTGGAATGAGAATCTTGATGGATTGGGATGAAAGAAGCCTTGAATCTTGAGTCTTGGAGTGCCCTTAATCGACCGTGAGTGATAGATGATGATTCCCCACTTTGAAAACCCTAATTTATACCTTAAAGGCCTTAATTCACGTTTTTTCACTTTTCCGGGTCGTAAGCTACGAGTCTGAACTCGTAGCTTACAGAATAAAAATTCTGGTAAACAACATACCCAAACCGTAAGCTACAGTTGCTGAACCGTAGCTTACGGTCGGCAGATTCTTCCAAAATTGTTTTCTTCATAACTTCTTCGTTTTAGCTCCGTTTTACGCACCGTTTTCGCCCACGTCTTCGTAATTCAACCCTCTATCATGCCATATTCTAATATCTTCATTATCAATCCATTAACATTCCCAAAAACTCATCCAATCTTCGTATTTAACCTACAAAACATCATTTTCTCATAGTTATCCAATTCCACACATATAAACAACCAAATATGCATAAGATTAGACATTAAACACATATAAATCACATTCCTAAACCCATCCATCACATCCCCACACTTACATTTGATTGTCCTCAAGCAAACCAACTTAGAACTACTCACCACAGTAACAACACTTCTAAATCCCTTAACGGATTCAACATGTTAAGTCCCAAGTCATACCCATCTCATAGACTGACACAATCGAGATTGACAGTCTGACAAGTAAATGATGCAATTTCAAAAACTTAAGACTTGCCTATCTAAAACTAACATGTTTATAATTAAACACATGCTACACACCACTCACAATGTACTCTCCTCTCAGGTTAATATTTGGACTAGCGTGTAATGTGCTAGTATATAAACACTCCAAAAAGCAAACATGAAATCCTGCAATCATAGGCTTGTATGACAATCACACCTCCACCGTATCATCTAACATGGCACATATCAAAAGGACTTTCAGGTTTTGGCTTAAGGTAAAGGTGGGAAATTATTTCTAGGTTCTTTTTCTTTTCTAACTGGCTCACAAACAATAACCAAACCGTGATGACTTTATTCAACACAACTTATACTTTTGGGTTGGTTTCTACCCAAGAACATAGACAATATTCACAATACTTCTATTTTTGTTCTTTTCTCTTTTTTTTTCACATATATTTCCATTTTTCTCTTCCTTTTTTTTTCTTAGAAACATTATCACGGTCGGTTTTTCACAATAGACAATAGGTGAACAAACGAAAGGTAGTTAGGCTCAACAGGGCTACTAAGGAAAATTGGTGAATAACACAAATGAAACACAAACACAACGGTGTAACAGGAAAATCCTAATGCCTTTATCATCTATGTGCACATGTCAAACCCACAGTCTCAGCATGCATCGAATCACACAAGTTCTAACACAGAATAACATGTAGCCTGCACTCAACAAATGAATTCATCATATAATGTATCCTATCCATCTACAGGCTCAAGATCTCACCAAGAAAAGGTAAAAAGGTTGACGATATGTAGCATATGCAATTAAAACATGTTACCCCTAGATAGACATCTCTTTTCAACTCATTTCCTATAGAACACTTGTTAAACCTACTCTCATGAAACTTAAAGGGATAACCATGACAAGGGACTAATCTAGTCTACTACCGGTAAGAAGCCTATTAGTGATTGAAACTTCAGGTTTTCGTATCCAATTAGCTTGTTTAAGGCGATGAAAAATTTTAAAATTTTCCAAATTTTCAGTTTTTTTCATTTTCATCGATTTCAACCACTTTCAATCACTTCAAAGCTTTATCCACCAATCCCTTACCGGGCTCCCCATCCCCACACTTGGGATAGATTGTCCCCAATGTATGGTGCTTTTAAAATATAAGCCCGGGAAAACAAACCAACAATCCTAAATGAGCGGCTAACTCAGAACAAAACAACCAAAACACATCCCCTAAACAAAACAAAGGTTCACACCACCAAAAACAACAAAACACACCAAAAACAAAGTAAGATAGATAAACACATGCACCTGATCATGTGTCTGTAGTGATGTGGCTGTTGTGCTTTAACCGGAATAGATGCATTCCATAGATTCTTTGACATCTCACCGGGGATGCTGCAAAACATCCCCACACTTGAATTGTTGCATCCGTGATGATTGAATCAAGAACCTGTCAAAACACAACCACACCAAAACTAACCAAACCAAAGTACAATACTCTACATCCTCGGGCTGCCTCCCGAGAGCCCTAAGTTTTAGGTCTTCAGCCAGACCGTACCTGACATTCAGGGTGGTTCAGCTACACGTTTTCTCTCCCATGTCTCTCCGTACATATCCATCCAGTTTTTAGGGAGGATCATCGTTTCACTTCGGTCGGGGTTAACTACAGTTTCATTACCCCATCCAAACCCACCATCAGGTGGTTTTCCTCCGCCAAATGGCCTTCCCACACTTGACTTCTTCACCCGATATTCACTCGCCTCTAACCTGTCCTTTGTCACACTTGAACCATGTTCATTAGTAGCAACTGTGGGACAAGCATCATTAACAAGATCGTAAGAAATAGTTTTTAAAAATACATTAAAGTACAACTTACGATTCTTATAGCTCATGGTGACCATTCCGCTTCGACAATCAATCTGGGCGTTTGCTGTATATAGGAATGGGCGACCCAAAACTACCTGCGGCTGCTCGTATGTAAGCGATGGTGCATAATCGACCACCATAAAATCAACCGGGTAGTAAAACTCGCCAAGTTGGATGACCACATTCTTCACAACCCCTCGTGGTCGTTTCAAACTCGCATCTGCGAACATGGCCATGTTATCACACGCTTGTAGCGGACCGAAGTCATACTGGTCATACAAGCTACCAGGTAACACGCTCACTCCTGCTCCATAGTCCAGTAATGCCTTGTGGATTTTGAACTTCCCAACTCTGATGGAGACAACTGGCTCCCCCAAATCGATTCCACTTTCTTCCACAACCGCTTCATTTAGACCTGCAATCACATTCGAAGCAGACAAACCATTATCATAACAAGTATTATTAGGAACTGGATTTACCCCACTGATCAATGTGCTCCGTGGATTCTTGGGGTTTGGTTGAGTATCACTTGGCAACTTCCCTTGTTGCTGCTTCAGCTCCTTCACATCGTTTTCAAGTTGGGCCATTTGTGTGGTTAATGATTGAACGGCCTTATCTCGCATCTCATCCTTTTGAGCACGGTTTTGTAACTCAAGCCTTTGGTTTTGTAAATCAAGTTGAATTGCTTTCAACATCTCCATCATATCATTATTCACCTGACCATTACTATGCTGGTAATTTCGTTGGAAACCTGAATTATTACCCCCTTGATAATTATTTTGGTTCCGGGGCTGGTAATATTGGTTGTTTCCTTGGAAACCCGAATACCTGTTCCCACTTCCCTGCATCATATTCACCTCATCCAGATTACCAATAATGTTAGGGCACTGATCAGCAATGTGCCCTATATCCCCACAATGACCACACAACGGGTATGGTCCCCCAGTCTCCGGTAACTGGTCTGCAGCTTTCACTGTCGAATGTCGTGCACTTCTAGAAGATTGAGCTTTGCGTTTTGACGCCCTTGCAGTTCTTTCTAAATATTCCCAATCATCCTCTTCATAATTCATTCCAAAAGTACCATTGGATATTGAATTTACATCCCTGGCATCTTCATCTGTTAGGCCTTCGTAGAATGTATTAATAAGCTCCCACAAATATATCTCATGATGTGGACAGTTCTTGAGCATCATTTTAAAGCGATTAAACGCTTCGTGAAATAACTCACCGGGCTGTTGTCGAAACCCTCGAATATCCTTCCTTGCATTGTTAGTACGCAAATGAGTATAGAACTCATCTAAAAATTGTTGCTGCATTTCGCCCCATGTGAAGATCGAAGCTGACGGTAGCGAATGGAACCATTGTTGTGCTTTGTCTTCAAGTGTGAATTGGAAAAGTACCAATTTCACATCATCAACTGAGAAACCTTGGCTGCTGATTGTGTTGTAACGTGCATCATATGCAGCAATGTGTAGATATGGTTCTTCATGTGCGTGACCATGAAACTTAGGCAGACTGGATATTGATTGTGTTCGTACTTCGAATGACCGCCCTCCTTGTAATTGCGGGATCACAACCGGCGATGGGTTGTTAACTATAGCAGGCCTGAAGTGGCTCTCTATACCTCGAACTGGACCTTGATTATTTCGACGTGGAATTCCTTCCGGTAAAATCACTGGTCGGTGTAAGTTTCGTGGCAGCGGTCTTGCCTGACCCTGCATCTGAGGTACCGGCGGTGGTAATGGAATGTCCACCACTGGCCTTCTCGGAGCAGGCTGCTGATTGAGTGGGTCAGGTTGATGATATTGTTGTGGTATCTGTTGTATTGGCGTTGGTTGCACATATTGTTGATATCCCAAATTCCCTTGATTGACTCTTTCGAATCCACCTGCCCCAACTGTTTGCCTCTCGTAGGTACCCATATTGACCACTTGTCTCTCGTTTTGACCCACGTAGTTATCATATTCCTCAAAGCCATCGTCGAAATCCCCCGAATTATTTCCTTGATCATAAATGGCCGATCTATAAAGATGTGGCATTGGCTGACTTTGCTGTGAAATAACTGGTCGGGTGGCTGGTGGAATTGATGTTGCATTAGGTGCTTGAGTCTGACTTGGTTCTGCGGCATCATCGGGAATGATTCTAACATAAGGAGACGAATGCTGTAAATTGACAGTCTGGGTTGCAATTGGGTATTGAAGAGATGTTGCTTGGGTAGAAGTTGGTTGAATGTTATCAAGGTTTGGGAAAAAGGTTGAGAATGATGGTACTGGAGATGTAGAAGTAGGTTGTGTAGACTGTGGTGGTGGTATGGTAGTGTTTGGTGAAGGTTGGGTAGGTGTTGGTGAGAATTGTTGTTGTGGAAGTGGATTTTGCGGTTGTTTCTCCGGAGTCGCTGAGTTCTCCATTGTCTTGAGTGTTGATGTTGGTGATTGAAGAATCTTGTTCTCACGATGTAGTACTCTCTTTGTATGCTTCACTGTCCTCTCGATCTCCAGGTCGAACACTAATGGTGATGATTTCCCGGAATTCCGAGTATGATGCATACACTTCCTAGATCACCTGCACAAACAAAAACAAGAAAACCTCGCGTAAATCCGAACAAAACAGAACAAATTAAAAAGACACTATTTTTGAATTTTTGTATATTTAACTAACTAGAACTTAACACTAAGCACTTTGCGCACGCCTCCCCTGCAACGGCGCCATTTTGATGTCTGTCGTTAGTGACATGCAAAAACCGAAATAAACTAGTAGCTAGAGTAAGTCGGATATCGAACCAGAGGAGGATTGTGGAAAGTGTGTAATGTTCTGCTTTGATTAACTACTATTGAAAAAGTAAAACTCAATTGTGATTTGATTGATTATCTAAAATTACGAACTAAAAAGTGACGTTTAAATCAATAGAGAAACAATGGTTCCTCCAGATTTCAGGTTTTGCAGCTAGATTCAATTATGTGTTTAATCGAAACACTTACAAAGACATAAGTGTTTAACCTAATTAGCCAATTGTGATAATCAACGACTAAGTACTCCGGTCAATACATAACGGGAGGTTATCAAATAATTATCAGTTACAATTACCAACCCTAATCCCATAGCAAATATATCCCAATTACTAGAACTCTCGGGAACTGAATGATCAAAGATTAAAGTTAAATAAAATGCAACCGGTTACAATTGATTAATCAAATCAAAGGTGAAAAGCATCGAATGCTTAGATCACCGAGTTATACGATTGTCACAAACACATAAAATTATCCAACTTACAAAACCCTCCATCCGGAGGAAACCATAAAAAGTTTAGCCGCTCATCTCGCACGAAGAATCTTCAAAAGCTTGAATTGATGAAGAAATCATGGTTGATTCGGTGATTGGAATGAGAATCTTGATGGATTGGGATGAAAGAAGCCTTGAATCTTGAGTCTTGGAGTGCCCTTAATCGACCGTGAGTGATAGATGATGATTCCCCACTTTGAAAACCCTAATTTATACCTTAAAGGCCTTAATTCATGTTTTTTCACTTTTCCGGGTCGTAAGCTACGAGTCTGAACTCGTAGCTTACAGAATAAAAATTCTGGTAAACAACATACCCAAACCGTAAGCTACAGTTGCTGAACCGTAGCTTACGGTCGGCAGATTCTTCCAAAATTGTTTTCTTCATAACTTCTTCGTTTTAGCTCCGTTTTACGCACCGTTTTCGCCCACGTCTTCGTAATTCAACCCTCTATCATGCCATCTTCTAATATCTTCATTATAAATCCATTAACATTCCCAAAAACTCATCCAATCTTCGTATTTAACCTACAAAACATCATTTTCTCATAGTTATCCAATTCCACACATATAAACAACCAAATATGCATAAGATTAGACATTAAACACATATAAATCACATTCCTAAACCCATCCATCAGCAACGAAGCCACTGAAAGCCCTTCCATATGACACACCTGGTTGAAGTTTATGGCATTTGAGTACCCCATAAGGGGTCCCAGCTCATCTGTTGGCAGATTTTTTGACGTGTTGAAGTTTATCGTCAAAGAGGTAATAACTTCTCATCTGTTGTTATAACAAAGTACTATAGTTGGCAAGTTTGACCTATTTACTTTAGCATCTATTGATTCGGGTAACGTTTGTCAAACAGGACAAAACAATTCTTTTTAACTTAGACCGGAGGGTATGGGGGCCGGCATAGGCCTGGTGTGGCCCGGCACCGCACCCCCACACCGCCCCCCATAGGCGCGTCCCGGCGACTCCGGCTCTCCAACGACGTGCTCGACGGGCCTGTGTTCTCTCTCCTCACACACACACAGCTATACATACATACATACATATATATATATATATAAAGGGGTTCATCCCCCACCCCCCTACGTCCATCCCCTTTAGGCCCCGCTTACGTGGCGGTGACGTGGCGGCCCATCCCCTTGGGGATGAGGCTCTCCATACCCTCAAGTCTTAGTAAAATCTTATAAATCATTTTTAAACAGGTTAGGATATGATTGATATAGTATGTGTTGTAATAATATCGACCCTTGTTTATATAACAATAGAGATTATGGACTGTAAAATTACTTCTTTTTTACCAGATTCTTGTTACCGGACTGGCCTGATGTGCCAATTTTCCATGTCTATTAAAATTGTTCCATGACTTTCATCGAACTCATACACAAGTCTTTGGACTTTATTTTTACATGAAAATTAAAAAAAAGAGTAAATTGCAGTTTTGGTCCTTGTTGTTTAATGGTTATTGCTATATTTTACAAAATTAAAATGTCTTGCAATTTTCATACCAAGGTTTCTATTTTATTGCGGTTTTGGTCCATCACACCACACTGACTCCATCTAACTTATAGTTAAATCCTGGTCACATGAGAGGCATATATGGGCAGGGTTTTTTTGGAAAATAACCATTAAAAATGAAGAAACCAAGGTATTATTTAAATAACCTGTTATAGGGATTTATTAAGCGCGGTATGCTAATTCTTATGGTGTGGTTTGGAGAAGAACTTAAAAGATGATAATTAGTTTATTATTTTAAATAAAGTTTAGTGTATCTACTGTTTTTAAATTTCGAAATTTACATGTTTGAATTGTAGTAGGTTTGTACCACAGTGTAAGTATATAAATATTGGTAGGGATTTATTTTCTTTTTCATGTCAGTTATTTTAATGCACATATACATCTTAAGGCCGCTCCATATACATCTTAACATTAGTTATTTTAGTAAAATCATAAATTTTTGTATGCTTATATATCTACAAGAAATCCAATAATATCACCCCATCTGAAAATTTTACCTTACATAACCCTTAGAGCAAAGCTTAGACCACATGTTGTGTGGTGGACACTTACCTTGTATTCTCACTGTATCGTTGTTTGCTACAAACAGGATCCAGGCTACCATCTTCTCAAATGATTATTTGACCTGTTATAGGGACTTGAATCCTTTGCATGACGAAAGATAAAATAACACCTCACCTTTTTTTAATGGTTATTTCTCAAAATACCCTACACATGCTTCTCATGTGATTAGGATTTAACTATAAGTTGGATGGAGTTAGTGTGGTGGACCAAAACCGCAATAACAAAGAAACCTCAGCATGAAACATTTGGATTTTGTAAAATATAGCAATAACCACTAAACCACAAGGACCAAAACCGCAATTTACTCAAAAAAAACTATACCTGTTTTTAACAAAATTTTGTTTTTTTGCGTGTTGAAGTCTTAAACTCATAAAAAATATCAAATATGCCCCTTTTGCATGATTAGGTCCCTAAACTTGTATGAAAAACAAGATGCAAGCATTAGCCAAATTGGTAAGTGAACATATTAGAAAATATCTTCATTTGCCTTTTTGATAGTGGTGGCTGAATGGGTGGATTTGAGTAATGGGTCAAATTACGGGCTAGGCCAACCTACACTCACTCTTTTTGTTCATTTCTTCGATTTTTAAAGCTATATATGTGTACAATATGACTTAACTACATTAGTTAGATCTTCTATTAATAAATAAAAGTATTTTAAGAAAAAGGACTTGTAGCCTAGCGGTATCAAGGTTTACCTCCTTATGTGGTTGAGGGTTCTAGTCCTGTGATTTTTTTCTTTTTGAAGATTTAGAAGTAGGTTTAGAGGGTGCGTGAGTTAGCCATACAAAAATAATAATAAACACATTTTAGGAGGTCTTTAAGAATTTGAGTACAATACATATAGCTTCCTACTTGTTTGACCCATTTGATCCATTTTCCTTTTTGTTAAACCATTTGACCTGTTAGATGTAAGACATACATGGGTTCAAACTGCCACCTCACCAGTTTATGTGTAGGTTTGTGGTAGCGCTATACTGTATATTAAATTTTCAATACTCTTGGAGGAGATGGTTTAGTCGTTGAAACTGATAAAGATGAGGTTCTTTAATTGGACATTATCTTTTAAAATACAAACTTTATAACTATTTATAGAAATGGCAATTTCAACCATTTGATAATGAATTGGTTGATGAGGGACTGGGGTTATATTCTATCTATGATGAAACGGGTCAAATGGGATGGGCCATTTGAAAGACGTCCCGTGTGCTTTACCGTACATAAAACCTCCCAAATCATTTTATTCATGGAAATAGATTCTTTTCAGAATAATACAATAATACTTTGTGACTAGTTATCTATAAACCCAATCCGGCCTGTTTTAGCCGAGCCGCCCATTTTGCCACTTCTACCTGCTTTTCATCCGTCATGGCTGATTATCGTGTTCTTGTATGAGCTTCAGTTCTGCAATAGTCCTTACTGCCCGTGGAGCTAACTGAAGTTGAAACAGAATATGCGGTAAATGTTGTGACGCATGTATATGAGAAGCATTTTGTGCTCCAATACAACATGCTTTGGGCTAAGAAGAATTTGCTGAGGGGTCCTAGCTCAACTCTTGGCATATTTTTTTAATGTGTCAAGTTTTTGTCAAATAGGTAAAAGCTTCTCTTCTCTCATCATATGGTATTAAAAAGTACCAGAGTTGACATTTTGACCCATGTATTTTTGGATTGGTCGATTCAGGTTACATATGTCAAATGGGTATTCTCATCTAAAAGGTTTTTTAATTTTTAAAGTGTGCTAAATTTTTTTTTGTTGAAAGGTGTAAACATATCTTTAGTTTCATTATTAGTAATAATAATAGTGAATCAAATCTTGAAATTGTATTATTTAATAAAGGACATTACAAAGGTCCCTATATATAGATAATACTAATTACAATTAAATACCCATAACAATAAATAAATTGACAAACCAATAACTTAGTTTAACATTCCCCCGCAAGTTGAGGGCGGGGAACGACCAGCAACTTGGACCGTAATGATAAGAATCTCTGTGTGGACAATGGCTTTGTAAAGATATCAGCTATTTGATCATCAATAGAAATAAATTTAATCTTCAACATCCTTTGAGCAACTTGTTCATGAACAAAATGATAATCGACTTCAACATGCTTTGTTCGCGCATGAAAAATCGGATTTGCAGAAAGATAGGTCGCACCAAGGTTGTCACACCAAAGTGTCGGTTGTTTATCAACCATACCAAGTTCACGAAGAAAGGATCTTAACCTATGATGCACTGGGACGGGAACGGGGTATGGGGACGGGAAACGACAAAACTAGAAAATTCAAGAAGTGGGGACGGGACGGGTACGGGAATAAAAACATATAAAAAAATAAATATATATTAAAGATAATGTAACACAAAACCCCAAAATAGTTATATAAATAAAAAAACTTTCAAAATGATGGACAAAGAAAAAGTTATCAGCTACTCACTAGGTTGTTTTTATACGTAAAGGTTAACATTGTGAGATAAAGTAAAAGAAAGAAAACAAACCATAAATAACAATATAATAGATTATTATGGGGTAGATTAAATTTTCCAAAGCAGTACATCTTCCTTCTTTCTCTTTGTATAAACGCTGCAGAGGTTTTCACCGGCCAACCAAAAAAACTCCGGCGACAACAATTTCTCACTCTTCACTCTCGTTTTAACTATCATACGAAAGATAATTTAGAAGGTACGACCGTTTCTTTACACCGGTTCTCCAGATTAAAAAAACTTTTTTTTTTACAAAATCAAAAAAAATAAACGGAAACTTGACGGAAACGTTTCCTGCACGTCCCCAAACCCCGTCCCCTTCTGCAGCACGTTTCCAGGCCGTACCCAACATGCCGGGGATGATTCCTGGCCGTCCCCGTGCCGTTTCCGTCCCCTAGCAGTCCCTGGGACGGGAGACGACACCTCAATGGCGTTTCCGTGCTTCTGAGATCTTTACTAGATCAGTTCTGCCACAGTATTAGCGATAGCCTTATACTCTGATTCTGTAGAAGATCGAGAGATGTTGCTTTGCTTTCTAGCAGCCCATGAAACAAGATTGGAGCCCAAGTAAATAGCGTATCCCCCCGTAAACCGACGATCGATAGGGCAACCAGCCCGATCTGAATCCGAGAAAGCCTGAAGATTGGGCCATGTTGAATCAGAAAAGGCTTGTAGATGACAACCTGAATCATGACGGAATAGTAAACCAATGTTAACCCGTTCCTTTTAGGTAACGTAGAATGCGTTTGACCGCAGCCAAATGGTTTTCAGTCGATGCATGGATAAATTGACAAACTTTGTTAACTGTAAAAGCAATATCCGGTCTGGACGAAGTGGCATACTGAAGCGCACCTACAGTTTGCCGATATCTAGACGGGTCATCAAGCAGTGGACTATCATCAGGAAGCAAAACATCAGAAGTACTCATAGGAGAAGCAATCGGTTTGCAATCACAGAGACCTACTCGTTGAAGAATATCCAGAATATAGAGTGAATTTCAAGTTTTGTTCTTTATCTTTAGGCCACTTTGCAAGTTTTGTCCTTTATGTTTAAATTTGACGAGTTTTGTCCTTTATGTTTAAAAATCAAGCAAGTTTTACCCTTTATGTTTAAAAATCAAACACGTTTTGTCCTTTATGTTTAAAAAATCAAGCACGTTTTGTCCTTAAAAATCAAGCATAAAGGACAAAACGTGCTTGATTTTTAAACATAAAGGACAAAACTCGTCAAATTTAAACATAAAGGACAAAACTTGCAAAGTGGCCTAAAGATAAAGGACAAAACTTGAAACTCACTCCAGAATATATTTGCGTTGAGACAGGATAAGATCAGGAGCATGATGTAGAACTTCAATTCCCAAAAATAAAGAATTGAGACGTTAAATGATATCAGCAACAACTTGAGGTTGATTTCCTGAGATTATAATATCATCCACATACAAAAGGACAACCGAGTATACCAGGCATGTGGAGCTTGCTTGAGCCCATATAACGACTTGTGTGATAGGCACACATGATCAGGTTTGGTGGGATCAACGAAACCAGAAGGTTGTTTCATATACACTGTTTCTTGAAGATCACCCTGCAAGAAAGCATTTTGAATGTCCAATTGGCGAAGTGACCACTTTTTCATAACAACAATAGACAAAACAATGCGAATAGTAGTAGGTGTAACTACTGCACTGAATGTTTCATGATAATCCACACCAGGTTGTTGCTGTAAACCTTTAACCACTAGTCGAGCTTGGTAACGACTGATCCTTCCATTTGGATCTGTTTTCAACCTGTAAACCCATCTGCAATCAACAATATTAGCATTCCTAACATGAGGAATGTAGTGCAGTCAACTCTTCAACCATGGCTTGACGCTAAACCAAAGATTTGTTGGCAACGGTAAACGAGGTAGGCTCAACAGGTAAAGTGTGAGTGGTGGTGATAGGGTAAGCAACAGGGTTATAGCGGGTGGTAGGTTTGGGGTTGGGTCGAAGGTTTAGAGGGCAAGTGCGTGATGGTGGGTTGGAATGGGTTGTGTTGGGCTGTGGTGCTGGTAAGATGGGTTCGGTAATGGGTGACGGAGAGGAAGTGGGATCATGATGAGTTGTGGAAGTGGGTTAGGTAGTAGCAGGCTGAATTTGATCGGTGGTAGTAGTAGAGGGTGGACGGAAGCGGGGTGGTTCGGTGGGAAAACCTGGTAGTGGGTTTGGAAAAACAGAGATGTATGGTGTGTTGGTGTGTGAGGATGTTGATTCGGTAGCTGGGACTTTATGGTAGGGAAAAACATTTTCGTTGAAGCGAACATGTCTGACAATATACACCCGTTCGGTGCAAGGGTCGAAACAACGGTCACCGTGGTGAACAGGACTATAACCAAGAAAGACACACGGGGTAGCGCGAAACTCGATTTTGTGATGTTTATACAGACGAAGATAAGGGAAACATTGAAAATGTGTTAAAAGGGAGACTTGTTGGAGGAGACACGAGAAGGAAGCCGATTGATCAAATAAACGGCGGTTTAAAAGGCAAATTGCCAGAAACGTTGAGGAAGACTGGACTTTGCCCAGAGAGTAAGTCCCGTTTCCACAACGTGTCGATGACTGTGTTCTACATTCCCATTTTGTTCACTTGTTTGGGGGCAAGAACGTCGGTGAAGTATGCCACGGTTGTGATAGTAGGACGTGAGGCTACGAAACTCCCCTCCCCAGTCCGACTGAATACTTTTTAATTTGGTGTTAAATTGTTGCTCAACCATTTTAATAAAGTTTGTTAAAATAGGTTAAACAACGGATTTATGAACTAGTGGGTAAAACCACATGTACCTAGAATCTGATAAAGATAACTTAGAAGACTTGCCCATTTGACAAGAAGTTAGATATTTTGTCTAAAACAGGTAAAGAACAATGTGAAATAACAGAACGCAAAACTTGAGCATGAGGATGGCCTAGGCGTTGATGCCAGGTGTTGGAAGAAGCTTTGGTGGCAGTAAAGGCAACTTTTGGACAAGACTTGAGCTGAGGAAGACGGATGGAATATAAGCCCTGTTCACTTGGTCCCGTGAGAAGGATGTTGTGTGTAGACTCGTCCTTCACAACAAAATAAGAAGCATGAAATAAAAAAAAAACGTCATTATTAAGACAAATTTTTTTAACAGATAAAAGATTTTGTTAAAGTTCAAGGACATGAAGAACTTTGGAAAGGACAAGGGTTTTATTTTGTGAGTAAATTTTAGTTGAGCCAATATTTAAAATAGGTAAAGATTAACTGTTACCAACAAGGAGAGAGTCGTTACCATAGTACGCCTCAGAGTTGTCTAGACTAGCTACAGATCATTAGCTCCCGTGTCAGGAAGCCAAGGGAAGCCTGACTGAATCAACATTTGAACGAGTTGTATAGTTGGCTTGTAGCCGCATACGAGGCTGATTTGATTGATTTGGACATTGAGATGGGAGGTGTCCAATGCCACAGCGGTTGCAGTGTCCATAAACTGTGTTTTGAGTGGAAGCCCAAGAGAATTGGCGTGTGGCACTAGTATCTCGACCACGATTGTTTAGTCGTGAGTTGCCACGTGACCCACGGTATCCACGATTACCCCGATTACTATTAGATGTCCGAGCGGTAAAATAGGCCTGAGGCTGAGAATAAACTGTTGTATTTACCGGTTAACCGATCTGATTTTGAATCTGTGCAGCCATGAGTTGAAGACTTTGAAGCTGATTCTGGAGTGCAGCAATGTTAGGTGAGTTGGTGGCGGCTGGAATGGCTGGGACAACATTATTAGAAAGGTGGGCAGCCGCCAAAAAGGCCTGAGGGTTGTTGTTAGACATGGCAGAAGGTAAAACCTTTGCTATCATACAGTCATGGTCACTTAGGAGACCATGGAGTTCATTGAAACTTACCGGTGGTGAACGTGTTAAAAGATTGGCCTTAAGACCGTTGTATTCTTCACGAAGGCCCGCGAGAGTGAGCATGACAAGATCCTTATCTTTCATGGGTTCACCAATATTCGCTAAGGCTGTTGCATATTCTAGAGCCCGACTTAGGTATTCAGCGGGGTTTTCATCACCTTTCATGGTGATTCGAAGCAATTGACTTTTAAGAGTAAATTCATGTGAGGACGTTACCGGTGCATAGGCTCGTTCTAGAAAGAGCCATACCTCACGAGAAGGGCGACCCTGAATGTGCTGAAAAAATTCCTTAGAAACTGTGGACGTGATGAGCATTCAGACATGAGCATCGTTTGCAATCCATGGAGCATAACTCAGATGATTAGTAACAACAGACTCTGTTGTGACCTTTGATTCTGGACAGGGAATGGAGCCATCGACATAACCAAACAGATTGTGAGATGTGAGAAATGGTTCAATCATTGAACGCCAATGGCCATAGTTTGTTGGTTTGAGGGAAAAGGTAAACTTATGAGTGTTATGTATGGTTTTCTCAGCTTCGACCCTTGATCCCACCCGAGTTTTCTACTACAGTGCATTTACTCCAAAGGGTCAGCTCTTGTGGAGGGTGCAACTCCTGTCATGTGGCAGGAGGCTGGAAATTTTCTCGGGGATAGGGTAACGCCCCTCTTGATTAGGCGTGGGCCCGGTTAAGACAACATAGTCTTGGTAATGAGTGGTGGCGGGCCTGCGTCTTGCGGGTGTGAATTAGCAGTCTGTTGTGAAGTTCACCTGTCAAAAAAAAATGTATGGTTTTCTCTTGTGTTGAAAAGAGTAGTATAGCAACCATTGATGTGTAAGTCGGGTGAAGAATGGATGAAAAAGCAGGACGGCTGTTAGGTTTTCTTAGAAGCAGCCCATATTTTTTTTTAAAATGGTGATATTTTTTTTTTTAAAATGGTGATATTTTTTTTTGCTAGAATTTTTGGAGTGGGATATTGATTTGATTTGGCTCTGATACCAAATCAAATCTTGAAATTGTATTATTTAATAAAGGAGATTACAAAGTTCATATATATCTATAATCTATAATACTATATAATACATCTCCTATGTACTCAAATGTGATTTCACCATGAAATTTTAAGACGACAGATGAAGAGTCATGCTTCTTCCCTGTTCTTTCATCCCATTTTCCCAATTTTGCCCTCAATTCCATGTATACAGGTATGTGTTCCCTGCCATCAACGTTCCTTATCCTTCACCCATTTCAATTCAACATATTGAATGTTATAAACAACCTTCTTGAATGAGAGAGTCAACGATCGTTGCTTCAATTTCCCTCAACCCTAATCAACCAAAACGTCGCCGATGAACAATTGTCAGTTATGGCCTTTCAATTGAGGCGTGATTGAAACCAATTGAAGACGCGAATTGAATCCGACCCTTCGCTTCCAGACCGCACCCCCTTTAAACTCAACATATTGTCATTCAGGATGCGACACCTGCGACTTCAGTTGCTTATTATCATGTTCGAACATCTCCTCTTTTATTATCCGTTTCATAAATTTGGTAGATGGTATTTGATGAGCTTGTAGAAGATTCATGAATTTGGTATTTGATGAGTTTCTAACTAATTGATTATTGGTAGCTCAACATGAACAAAATCTACAATGCGCTTGATCACAGGTTTTTATAGTTAAATTCCACTTCTAGAAACCGAACACTGTTGGTGTACTCTAGGTCATTATTCTTTTTTTTTTGTTCTTATGAATCATAATGTTGTTTTATTGACAAAACTGATTGTGATAGGGCTATTTTTGGGAGGTGGTGGAGGGAACCGTAGTTCTTGTTAGTATGTAAACAGTAAACCACACAAGAACTTTCTATCATATACAGTAGAAACTCTATAAAATAATACACTTGGGACCACCAAAATTTATTAATTAAAAGAGTTATTAATTAATCGATAAATTAATAATTATTAATTTATATATTAATTAATATTTTATTAATTTATAGTAGAATACTTAGTTTACAAACACCTTTCAAGCTTCCACTTAATTATTGTATACAATGCATGTATATCAAATGAATGGCCCAATTTGAAAGAAACCTTCAATCTCCTACCTTATTATGCTTCTTGTGTTCAATGTATCACTTTATGGACATTAAAAATATTTTCTATATAAATACAAGATCAAAATAGGTTAACACAAACAAATCATACACACAACATGGCTTCCCATCTTAAAGGTGTGAAAAAAATTATTGAAAGCGTTATTGGAATTAATAAAGATGATATCGATGAAGAAGATGATGAAAGTTCTACAATGGAGCCCCCTTCGCGAAACGAAGCTATTAAAGCGGCAATCACATTGAACAATTTCTTGTTGAGCTATGAGAAAACAACACCAGAAGTTCTTACCATGCTAAGGAAAATTAGAGACGAGATTCAAGGGGAAATTGATTTCAACAAAAAACAAAAGACAATTGAGTCATTTTTCAAGAAACCTTCATAAATCATTCATGTAATATGCTATATATAAGAAATTATTAATTTATATTTTATATGGGGTCTAAAGAAATTATCAAAAATGTATTATCTTATAATTTTTGCGAATTATTAATTTAGCACCCTATCCCCGAGTCGGGACCGGCAAAAAATATTATCTTAGAGAGTTTATTAAATAATCGAGTATTAATTTATCGAGTTTCTACTGTACATGGGATATGGCTATTCTTAGGTTTCGTTGACCCGTTAGTAGGATTCTTTAACTTATTCATCGACCCGTTACAGATAAACACAACCCGAATCGGCTTGTTCACAATTAAATTGTTTGAATTCATTTACTTTGCGAAACATTGTGGTATGCAGCTTGCTCTGCGCAATATATGGTCATATACTTCATCTTAACATTTTCAATGTTTCCATCTTTCCTATTTAGAAAAAAAAATATTGATATAATTTGTTCACTGTGTAAGCTAGATCACATGCTACAAGATGATAAAATTTCTGGTGATAACAAAAACGTATTAAGCATGGTATGGGTTTTATGTACATGTTTGATAAATTATATGTATCTTTTGTGGGTGCTTTGATACTATTGGTGGCTTCAGTATCATTTGTTCCTTCCAAAGGCTCCAATAAAAAAAAAGTAAAAACTGGAGTTGTCCATGCTTCGGTCCACATATTTTGAGCTATATTTTTGATGTTGTTAATGGAACTTTTTGTTCAAATGTGCATCGGAAATTATGTATATCTATATAAAGCAAATGTGATGGACAAAATTGTAATTTTATCGTACTTACAAGTTACGAAGCATCATGTACAAGGATGTGTAAGCCATTTTAGAGGGGTTAAATATGTATTTCACCCAAACTTTTAAGACACTAGAGGGGTAATTGGGGGATTTTAGTGGATAATTGAATGCAACAGTTTCAGATCGATTTCTTTTCCCCCAATTCTTTTTCTCAAACCCTAGATCCTTCTTTCTTTCTCCTTCGTCTCAACCAATTTTCTTTCTGTCCCATTACCACCGCTCAAAACCCTATCCCCATCATCAATCTCCGGCGGCCATCGATTGTTTCGCTCAGCTACTTTTTTCTACTCATTAGTAAATGATATGATGATGACAACGGAGATCACATATCATCCTCAGCCTGGTGCTGATAAAGTTTCCAAGGATTCAAGTGTAATGCTTATTTTGTTTAATAAGTTTGTTGCTTACGAATTATTTTATTTTATATAATCAGTTATTAGTGTTATAATAAACAAATAGTTGCAGTTATTACCATGGGGTTCGTCAAAGATGCTAAAGCTCACATTGACGTTCAAGGGTTTATCATAAAAATCGACTCATTAAGGTTTGAATGCTTTTACAAACAAAATTTTCAACAACAAATAAAAAAGTATCTTACAATGCTTCTTATTTTACAGCCATTTTGGAGACTCTGGAATTGTACAGGAAGTGACGGTCGTGGAGTAACAGGGCAGTTAATTTGGAGACGTTATGTGAATACATGTTACCACAAAATGATTTTTTAATTTTTTTGTTTTCTTGTTGTGGATTAGGTGTGTTGGAGGCTAATTTTGTAGAACCAGCTCATGATAAACAAGGATTCGAGCGCACCATTGTTCTTTCAAGACTTGAAACACTTCTTATTCAGATGCAGAATACATATTGGTATGCTCTATATGATGATTACTCACATCTGTAAGGCCTGTGAGGTGGATAATTTGAACCGTGTATTATGAATTGCCGATTTGGGTTATCTTTATCACTACCGGGTCAAACGGGCAGAACAAAAAAGATAGGATTAAACAGGAAATTGGTTAAATGGGTTGAGTGTCTTACCCAACGTGTACTTTAAACACATAAAACCTCTTAAATCAGTCTATTACAAAGTTTAGGTTATTAGTGAATGGTTTAAAATATTCAAGATGGGTTACATTTGCTTCAGTTTCGGAGGTAATTACTATTTGTATAGCAGCCGTTTTTCAAAGCAAGTTTTTTGCTTTATTTATTTTGACAGGTTGGGTAATGGTTTATAATGGTCTCATTTTCAGTACAGGTCAAGCATTCTTCTTATTTAATGTGCTAAAAACCTGTTTGTTTTGAAGGTTGTCGGAGGGGCGTGCCCAAAGTTGTTATCAAATGTCTTGTGTGAGTACCTATATGATTTATCTGAGAAGTTCATGAGTTTCTACTCAGAGTGCCAGGTATAACTTACGCCTTTTCTGAAGTGTGTTTCTAAAGTCAGTTATCTGGTAAGTTTGCCTTTTTTACCTTTTAATTTGCGTATAGTCAATAGGTTAAGAACATAGGCAGTGATGTTATTTTAGATACTTACTTAGTGGCCTTGCTGAATGTATAAAAGTTTAAAACCACGTTACTTTTATAAAAATCAACCCTATTGGGATTTACTTTTATACATATACCAGAAAAATGTTGGCATGGCTGAATGATTTGAAAGTTAGTTGGTTTCTCTTATTATTATCAAATAATTAAAAAAAAAAGATTTCCCCAAACTTTTAAATAATTTTGTTTTAAGTTTTATTCTTCATGTAAGTAAGGCCTATTTATATTTTTGCTTTATAGCCTCTGTTGGTGGCCCACGTCAGCAATTTAGATTGGTTGGTAAAATTGTAAGTTCGATCTATTTAGATTATTAACTTGATAAATGAAAATAGGGTAAAAAGTGGGTAAAAAGTTATGGATTTGTTTAACGTTTACTCAGAGTGGATCGACTGTTTTTGGTGAATTTATCATAATTTGGTTTGGTGAAAATGATATAAGAAGTATCTGGGAATGAGGTAATTAGAAAAGGAGAGTTACTTTGAAAATGAGGGAGATTCAGACTTTGCCACTTTGGATTATGATAGATTTGAATTAAGTATCAGCTGTAGAAAGCAAGATCATTAGCCTTAGCTACCTTGTATAGGGGAAGTATGTTTTATGCCGCGAAGGACTCCTCTCTTATTCAGAATTTCTAAAATGGATATGAAAATGATTAAAACTTCTTATATCTGATGCGCAGAGCCACATACATTATTGTTATAAGTTTGCCATCAAAGACAAGTTTATCAAGTTGTTGGTGGTGTGGTGCACACGCTTGCTGTACCTTTGATGGTTCTAGCATGGCTTATGAAACTTATGAACTAATGCATGCATATTTGTGAGAAGAAAATAGAGTGTAGACCAGCTGTAGCAAGCGTTCCAGTCAGCAAGTTGGGAAAGCGTTGGCCAGCAAATGTTGGGAAAGCGTCTCATACCAGGCTCTCGGGGTCTGGTGTAGTCCGTAGAGTGCTTTCTTCAGAAGATAGACTTTGTTCTTGTGTACTGGATCAGTAAACCCCGGCAGTTGACCCACATACACTTCTTCTTTGATTGTGCCGTATAGAAATGCAGACTTGACATCCAGCTGGTATACTTTGAATCCTTTCCACGATGCAAATGCTAGGAAGATTCTTATTGCCTCGAGCCTAGCTACAGGGGCATATACTTCAGTAAAATCTATCCCCTCCTGCTGGCTGAAACCTTGTACTACCAGTCGTGCTTTATTCCTTACAATCACTCCTCTATCATCTCTTTTTCTGTTTTTCTTTTGCTACAGCAGACATGACTTTCTTATAACGTTCTGTCTCATCTACTTCATCTTCAGAAGAACTTGTTGTGCTTTTATGAACATCATCACTCTGAATATCACCAGCAACTTTCTCTGTTTCTAATTCATAATCAATAACATTCAATATCTGTTCAGTCTCAGAAGAAACTGGATTTTGATCTTTTCCTGCATCACCTTCAGTTTCAGCTTCAATTTCAGCCTCTGATTCATCAACAAGCAATGTTTTAGGAGCTTTCTTTTGACGTTTCTTGGGTTGTGAAGATGAACCCTCTTCTCCTAGCACTTTAGGAGTTACTTTCCTACTCCTCTTCTTCTTTTCCTTCAAGAACCATTCATTTCGAGTTTCTTTGAACTGTTCAAGAATTTTCAATTCATCTGCATATCCAGCTTCTTTCATTTCTTCTTCATTCCTCCAGTTCTGATGATTTACTGGATCTGAATCTTGATAATTCGGATCTTTAATAAAACCAAAGAACTCTGCTTGCTTAGTTGGCTCAGGATGATTCGGATGATATCTTACTAACTGCTTCACAGAATCATTATCCATATGAGATAGAATCAACAGATCATTATTCTCATCTCGTACAATTTCTGGATAGGCATGATCAATCATCATCTGAATAAATCTTGGATACAACCAAGTCTTCCTCTTTGACGTCACTTCATCCACTAAGTAATGAAATACAACATGCGAGAAATTGTACTTTTTGTTCAATACTAGAGCAACCACCATGTTCATGTTATAATCACGCATAGCATCATAACCACCTTTTTGATGACTCAAAGCTTGCAACACTGAATGAATTATAAACTTGTAGGGCTTTGTAAACTTTGACTTCAGATAGTTTGCACTGTTCAAAGCTCCACTGTAACCCATTCTCAGCAAACATCCTTTAACCATTCTCTCTGGAAATTTTGTTGGTGAATTCTCATCGTCCGGAAAATCCAACACTTCACGTACAAGAGCTTCAGAAATGATAATTTCTTTCTTTTCATCATTTAACTTTACAAGCGAATTGATCACTTTAGTCTCTTCATCATATGTTGCATGCTTCCAAAAGCGTTTAATGTGAGATCTGAAAACCAAACATTTGTTCGTCAATGCTTTTTGAATTGGCAATCTCCTCATGAATTCCAAAATGCTCCTGAATTCCGATAGCTTTGGACTACTCTCCTCATCAAGATCACAACAAGTGTTGTGTAGTGCATTAAACAACACTTGTGAAGGCTGAAAAACAACAATATACATTCAAATTAGACACTTAGAAAATTTTCAACTGTAAACCATCATTCAAATGAAATCAGAAATACACATTCAAATGAAATCATCCAAATACATGAAATATCATTTCAAGCGGAATCATAGAATGAGTTCAAACTAAATCACTTCAAACTAAACCATATTTTTCAAGCGGAATGTTTTCAAGCGGAATCATCTATTCCGTTTGAATGACACTTGTTCAACACAAACTCTTTCAAGCGGAATCAAAACATCAACTCAAAAAATTTCAAAGTTCTGATGATAAAATTGATGAACTGGGTTTGTTCAGTATATGATTCCGAGCATCAAGGTATGATTTTTGTCCATTAAGTCCCTCAAAACAACCCTAGATCTAAGTTCAAAATGTCTGCAGATTGTCATTCAAACAATATCCTAGATCTGGTTCAATCAAACACTCAAGAACAAATCTATCATGTATTCCGACAACACCCATGTGATTTACTTTCATTAAACATCAATATTAAACCCTGGATCTATATTTCTATCCTGTTCATCGCCGATACACACAAATATATGAGATCTGGGTAAAATCGGTACAAACACTCACCTTCACCATGTTAATAGTTGAACCGGCCAACTAAAAACACTAGATCTAAGCACAATCGGACAGAATAACGACTAGAAATCAACGTTTTTGTGGTCTCGCTTGAAATCGCCGCGAACTCTCTTTGAAGCGAAATTGGAAACAATGAGCTGTTCAAGCGGAACCCCTTCACTATTTATAGACGAACTGATTTCGCTTGAAAGTGACACAAGACTTTCAAGCGGAATCTCCACTCAAGCGAAATGCTACTTTGAAGCGGAATCATGCTGTTTCAAGCGAAATCATATGTTTCAAAATTTAACTTTTTGAATTTTCCAGATTTTACAGACACACCCAGTTAACCAAGTCCAAGTTAATGACCCTGGTCAACTGTTTAGCCTGCCAAGTCAAAGTTAATGACCCTGGCTGACCAAATTATGAAGTTTGCTGACTTTCTGAAAAGATGTAAGTTCAAATTAATGAACTTTTGAACTTTCAATCCATTACCAAACACTTTTTCAAAAAACTTCTGCTTACCCAACCCTCAAGATCCAGATTTGTTCAGCACACAAGACTTTGATCATCTGATCCCCAACGTCCGTTGTCGAAAATAAGATGAAAAATAAAATCTTTTTGGATTTAGAAAGAAGATAAGCAGTAAACTATACACACAATCTTTTTGTGAGCGTGTTAGGGGATCATATCAGCTGCCGACAAGATACAAGTACCGTTAAGCTTAGATTTCATTTACAATATTAAACAGTTTGCATTGATTGTCGATATACTGGTCCTTTTAAATTTTCACACAAAGTTCAATATGTTCAGGATACAGATTAAGTGTTTTAAGGCTTAACTTTTATGCGTGTACCACCTCAGAATATACTCCCGTATCCAGATCCCAATATTCAGTCTTACAGGTGAATATACCTAGATGATATCTGTAGGGGGTTAAATTGCAAGACCGTGAGAGCTTAGGTCAGAACTTCCGTTCAGCAGAGAGATGACGGTTCGACTTAGGTGGGTCCCCTTTAGAGGATCTTTTTACAACAGCATTGATTAGCAATTTTATTGTCTCATCATTTTATGCTGAGGGCGGCGCTATATTTCAAGCAAGCGTAAAGTATTCTCCGGGGACTAGGTCATTGCTTCCGCATTATCAGAAGTCCTGGGATAATAACCCAGATATCACGAAGCATAAAGACCTAGTATCTCAGAAAGAGGGACCTTTCAAAAAAGATTTCAGGGGTTACCCATATATCCGAGAGATGTTCCCCACATAAAAGCAAGAAATTTTATGTTTATATCCCGAACAAACTTACTAAATGTTTAAAAACCTATCGGCATATCATCTACAAGACTGCTTAACACATTTTTACGTTACATTTCTTTAGCGTACTGCACTGTCTCGCTGATGTACTATCATTTTCTCTTTTTACACAAACTCATTTTTACTTTTTCAAATGTTTTTGGATTTTGACATTTTATCATGTTTTTGTATTTTTCGGCAAAAATACAACTGACTCGGTATCAACAGACTTTGGTTTTACAGATTCTGTGTCTACCTCTTTCAGCTTTGCCATTAAGGCCTTGTCAGCAATCTCTTTCAGTGTTTCTTCAGTCATTTCTTTGGAGACATCAATAATCTCTTCAACCGGAACTTTCTCAACCTCATACTGTGGGCAAAATCCAGTGGTTGGCTCACTGAAAAATCCTGCAAAAGAATCAACCACATTAGGAGGCATAATTGATTTTAAAGAACTAGCTAAAACCTCTTCTTTGGATTGATAATAGTGGTTTTCTGCAGCAACTTCTTCATTATCAACCAAACTTTCTTCAGACACATCTTCACTAACAACCTCTGTTTCAACAACACTCTCAGACACCTCTGCAATCTCAGCCATCATTGCTCTACTCTCACTGCCCGGGATATACTTGTCCCAACTGAACCCTTCAGCTACCTTCTTATCATCTTGGTTGACAATAAGAGCTTTTTCCGGCTTGTTTTCGATCTGAGGTCTTTGAACGATAGGTTGTTGATTTGTCTTGTGGTAGATTGCCTGTCTGTAGTAATCATTGGTAAATGGATTTTGGTGGTTGTTGACCTTTCTATTCGGACATTCTCTCTTAAAATGCCCTTTATCTTTACATCTGAAACAAGTCACTTTTGTTGGGATTGAACCCTACCAGAGGAACAGATAATTAAAGCCAAAACTGGGTCAGAGCATTGGATCCAGAATAAGCAGATGTTTTATACAAGTCTCTCCCCTTGAAAGTGATTTCAACATCTGCTGACCTCCTATCTACTGATCGTGCAAGCCACTGACCGTCAAACTGCTGCTCAAGTAAAGACCTGATGAAAGACTAAAGCTCTGCTGATTCAATCTACTGCCTTGAGTCAAGCACTGCTAATCCGGACAAGTACTGCTGGGTTCACATCAGTGGAAGGTTGCAGCAGCTGTTGTAAAGTCTGTTTGTAATGTAATGTAATAGCAGTAGTTAGCATAGCAGTGTTTGTATTGATCAGAGGTTAGAGTTTGTTACGAGGTTAGATGTCACTTTCATGGTGATGTCAGCATTAGATGCTCAGTGGTTTGCTAGTGCCTATAAATAGAACAGTGCTCTGTACTGTTCTATCAGCTCTTTGCAACACCGTCTTCTTTGCACGAACAAACACTGAGCTCTGGCTGAGGGGGAGTTTGTATTCAAGCATTACTTTGTAATCGTTGTTTGAAATTAAATTCAATCATTCGGTTCCTTGTTGAAAATGTCTTGATCAAAGCAATACTCTCGTTTGATTGTATGCAAAGTTTGTTTCCCTATTAATTCTGCTGCACAACTCTTTCATTTCCATCTTAATTCAAACGTAAAATACAATCAAAACCAAACTCAGATCCAACAATTGGTATCAGAGCTTGGACAGTCAAATTTGATTTAACAATCATTTTGACATAAATAGTTCAGCTCAAAATCGTTGATATCGATAGTTTGTTCGTTTCGTTGAAAAACAGAGTAAGGATTAATCACCATTAAAGTTGATTAATCAGTGCCTGTAAAACAACCAGGATGACGTCACAATCACAAGATGATAAGAATAACATTGGCTCGCTTTTTAAACCACCCATGCTTAAAAGAAATGAATACAACATCTGGGAGCGAAGGATGGGTCACATCCTTGCTCAACAAAACACTGGATGTTGGAGGTCTGTTGTTTTTGGTCCCCATGTTCCTATGGTGCCAAGTGCTGAGGATCCAAAGAAGTTCGTACCAAAATCTTATGAAAACTATACTGAAACTGATTTTCAAAAGTTCGAACTGGATGCCAAAGCATTTAGCATCATAGCATCCGCATTACCTAATGAGATCTATGCTGGACTGTTACACTGTAACAGTGCCAAAGAGCTATGGGATGCGTTGAAGGAACAGTTCGGAGGGACTGAAGAAGTTATTGAAAACAATAGGGAAATTCTGAATCAGCAGTATGAAACCTTTTGTCACATTAAGGGTGAATCATTGACCCAACAATTTGAACGTTTCAGCTGTCTCATCAGTGAGCTAAGGCTTGTTAAGGTTGAATTTCCAAAATCAACCCAAAATAGAAGGTTTCTTAGATCACTACGTGATAAATGGGACACAATTGCATTTGTGACTAGAAACTCTGTTGAGTTCAAAGATCTGACCCTGACCCAACTTCATGGTAGACTCCTGACTTATGAAAGGGAGTTGAACCAGAAAAAGAAGTTGCAAGAGTCTGGAAAAGCCACTGATGATTACTCATTCGGTAGCACAACTCTTCTTGGTCAGGAAGAATCTGGTAGCAGTAGTAAGGAACAGGGTTATGATCATTTAATTGATATAACAGCTGGTGGTAACTTTACAAACCCTGATTCTCACTCTGCAAATTATGCTTTTACTGCAAACACGGAAAACCAGATGTCAGATAATCTGTGTTTTGAACTAAATGATTTACAACATTTTGATCCCACTGACTTAGAAGAAATGGACATCCTGCACCAATTGGCTTTGCTTAGTGTAAGAATAAGCAAATTCTACAAAAGAACAGGGAGAAAATTCCCAGGGTTACATGGGAATCTAAGGGTTGGGTTGGATAAATCGAAAATCAAGTGTTACAAGTGCAATAGACTAGGTCATTTCGCTAGGGAATGCAGGAGTCAAACCACTGGTCCCATAATCACTCATCCTAGCTCAAATCCTAGACCACAAAGTCAAAGCACTGTCCACTATACCCAATATGCCCCAGCAGCACATGTAAACACTGCTCACTATGCTGCTACCCCTGTGCTGCTATGCTGCTACCCCTGTGCCTGTGCATTTTGTCCAAACCACTGTTCCACAGATTCAATATGTTCAAACCCTTGTCCCCCAAGCACAAGTGCAACCTATTGCACCTCAAACAGTTGTTCCAGCAGTGGTACAACCAGATCAGCAAAGCTTTTTCACCCAAAGCTTTGTAGACTGGAGCAGCTTGCCTGATGAACTTAATGATGAAAATTTTGCACTCAATGCTTTTAATGAACCTTTTAATGATGAATTTTGTTTGATGGCATTAGAGTCAATATCAGAAGGGGTAGAATCTGAAGGTGAACAGCTGAGTATTGAAGCAGTGGATAAGGTGACTGCAGCAGTGGTTAATGCTGTGGCTGGTGAACTACTGCTGGGAGAAAATTCAGGAATCCTGATTGAACCACTGACAGATCCATGGTCCAAAGAAGACAAAGAAGAAGAGAAAGAGAAAGGGAAAGAGCAGGTGAGAAAGGAGCAAGAGCTGATGATGAAGAGGATCATCAATGTGATTGTGCAATGATGGCTGCTGCCAAGGTATCTCCTCAAGTTCTTGAAAAACTGTGTTCTGACAAATGCATTATTGCATTTGCTAACATCAAAGAGGTAAACGAGAACCTTAGGGACAAAGTCTTGTCTGATGAAGTCAAATTTGAAAAGTCTTTAAAAGAACTTAGAAACAAATTGGCTGAAAAAGATAAAGAAATCAGCAGTCTCAAAGAAGAACAAAGCATAACCAAAACTCAACTCCAAACTATGGTAGAAAAATACCAAGTTTGCAAAAAGGAGTTAGAGTCCACCCAGATCACCTGTGAAAAATGGGTGGAATCATGCAAAGGGTATGAAGTTATGCTTGAAAAACAGATTGAAAGCAATGTAAAATTTGGTGTTGGTTATAGAAAACATGATGATGAAAACATTGCTTTAGAAAAATCTGATCAAACCACTGATGTAACCACTGAGTTCATCTCCACAAACAAGAAAGGCCAAGAAGTGAAAATCACTAATAAACTTGGTAACAAAATCACACTTAATAGACCAATGGGATCCTCTACTTTTGAGGAGCTTGAAGATTATCAGTTTAAACCAAAATGGTCTGATTAGTGTGATATTCTTGAAAATTTCAAGCCCATGGACTTTACATCAACTGATGGTGTTAAAGCTCCAAAAGCTAAAGTCATACCTCTCAAGGACATCCCAACAGAGGTTAAAACCTCTACTGCAAAGGAATCCGAAAAGAGAAAGAAGAAAGAAAAGATCAATAACCTGTTTTGTGAATTCTGTGAGAAAATGAATCATCTAACAAAAGATTGTTTCCATTTAAAAGCATATGATTTAAACAAAACAAGTGTCATTGTTCCAGCAGAAAGCTGCATTGTTTGTGGTAAAACAAACCATAAAACTCAAGCATGTGTGTATATCAAAAACTTTGGTGTGAAAAAGAATGAGTACATTGCTAAAACATCCTTGAGTCCATCAACTTCATCTGTCAAATTCACCAAAAACCAACCACTGTTTGTGCCAGTTCAAACAGCTGTCACAAAACAGCTGAACCAAACATCTGTCAAAAGAGATGTTCAGGTTACTGATGCACCCCCTGCCAATCAGTTCAGAAAAGGCAAGGAAAAACAGTCTTACCAAAGGATTCCACACGTTTATGAGGCCTACAAAAGGCCCTCTAAACCTAAAGTGAACAGGCATCTTTTTGGGTACAAACAGGTGATTGGTCAAGACCCCCAACAGTGGTTAGCAAGACACAGTACTAAAACTGTCCAAACCCCTGACATAACCACTATCCATCATTCTGCATCCATCCTAGACACTGTTGAGACCCCATCCAAAGCCCTGTTGGCTTTGGAGACCCTAATGAACTAAACCTTTTACTTCATGTGCAGGGAGCTTCTGCATGCTTTGATAGCCTTTGGTATGTAGATAGTGGAGGCTCCAGGCACATGACAGGATGTAAAGCCCTCCTCAAAGACTTCAAAATCCATGGAGGGGGTGAGATATCCTTTGGGAATAATAGTAAAGGTAAAGTTCTGAGGTCTGGTACAGTGCAGTCTGGAAATATAAAAATGTCAATCTAATAGACAATCTAAAATTCAACCTTCTGAGTGTGTCCCAAATGAGTGACAAAGGGCTTGGGTCATTCTTCACAAAAGATTGTTGTAGGATTGTTGGACCAGAAATGGTTGAAAAGATTGAAGCAATAATAAAAACTGGAAAAACTAAACTTGTTACTCAAAGGAGTGGCAATGTTTATGTTGTTGATATGTCAAAAGAGTGTCCCAGAGCTGATGCATGTCTGTTCTCAGCTGCCTCTAACAAAGAGACAGAACTTTGGCACAGAAGACTGGGACACACAAATATTAAGACAATCACTGAAATTTCAAAAAAATGGTTTGGTGAGAGGCCTACCACAAAAGTTGTTTTCATGTCCTGAACATTGCATTTCCTGTTTAAAAGGAAAACAGCATAAAAGTTCTTATAAGTCCATTGAAGAGTCCAAAACAACCCAGTGTTTGCAAATGCTACACATGGATTTGTTTGGCCCAGTTCAAGTCACGAGCCTCAAGAAGAAAAGATATTGTTTGGTTATTGTTGATGACTTTTCTAGGTTTACATGGACTTTCTTTTTACACTCAAAAGATGAGACTGCAGGCATTTTCAAGACTTTGTGACACAGGTTGAAAAGCAATTTGACCTTCCAGTAAAAGTCTTCAGGAGTGACAATGGCACAGAATTCAAAAATAAGGAGTTGGATGCCTTCTGTGTGAAGAAAGGGATTGTAAGGCAGTACAGCATCCCTAGAACACCAGAGCAGAATGGGGCAGTGGAAAGGAAGAACCGAACTTTGATTGAGGCTGCCAGAACCATGCTTGCAGATTCAGGTTTGCCATTAACTTTTTGGGCAGAGGCAGTAAACACTGCTTGCTATGTCCAGAACAGAGTTTTAATAAACCCCAGGCACAAAAAGACTGCTTATGAAATTCTGTATAAAATCAAACCACTGATCTCTTACTTCAAGGTGTTTGGCTGCCCATGCTTTATTTTGAATTTAAAAGATTCCATCTCAAAAATTGCAGCCAAAATTGATTGTGGTTACCATCTGGGATACTCAACCACTGCTAAGGCCTACAAAGTGTTTAATACACGGACCAAAGCAGTGGAGGAGACTTTGAATGTAAAGTTCAATGAACTTTCTTCAATGAAAATCCCAGCAAATCCTGCAGATTTGTTTGATCTTGAAAAATTTACTTTTGAAAATACTGCTGTCAAGACTAACAGTGCTGGTCCATCAGAGGTTTCAACACCGGACTATGGGTATGAAATCATCATCCCTCAAAAGTCTGCTACCATGGGAAAAGCATCAGTTGTTCAAAACAGCTGTCAAAGCTCTACCACTGCTACCTCAACAGTTGTTGACCAAAGTAGCCCATCAACCACTGCTTCCACATCATCAACCACTGCTGATAATAGTCCCCAAACAGTGGATAAAAGTCAGCATGTGTTCACACCATTACCTCCTATTCCACCACCTTTTGAAGCCACTGCTGGGTCCTCAAAGTCTCCAGCAGTGGTTAGCTCAGATGATACACATTTGCAGCCTTCACCATCAAATGCTATCATACCATACCAAGGAGATTTAATCTTCTTGAGATCTCATCCACCTGACCAAATAATTGGCAACATCAATGAAGGGGTGCTCACAAGAAGCCAAACCCAAAACATTTGTCTTTTTCCTGGTTTTCTATCACTTCATCAGCCAGTCAAGTACCAAGAGGCACTAAAAGACAACAGCTGGGTAGAAGCCATGCAAGAGGAGCTCCAACAGTTTAAAAGACAACAAGTATGGGAGCTTGTACCACTGCCAAAAGAGGTTAGTCTCATTGGCACAAAGTGCGTCTTCAAGAACAAAACTGATGAAAGGGGTATTGTTGTCAAGAATAAAGCCAGGCTTGTGGTTCAAGGTTACAGACAGGAAGAGGGGATTGATTATGATGAAACATTCGCCCCTGTTGCAAGATTGGAAGCCATTAGACTGTTCCTGGCCTTTGCTAGTCAACCACAACATGAAGGTGTTTCAAATGGATATCAAAAGTGCTTTCCTCTATGGTACAATTCAAGAAGAGGTATATGTCTGTCAACCTCCAGGCTTTGAGGATCCATTTTATCCAGATCATGTCTACAGGTTAAACAAAGCCTTGTATGGCTTGAAACAAGCACCTAGGGCCTGGTATGAAACTCTTTCCAACTTCCTACTCTCAAATGGTTTCAAAAGAGGTACCATTGATAAAACATTGTTTCTAAAATGGAGAGGGAAGGATTTAATGATTGTCCAAATTTATGTGGATGACATTATTTTTGGAAGCACATGTAACAAAATGTGTGAAGAGTTTAAAGAACTCATGACAGCTGAGTTTGAAATGAGTGCAATGGGTGAGCTGTAATGCTTTCTTGGTCTCCAAGTTCAGCAAATGCAAAATGGAACTTTCATTCATCAAAGCAAATATGCTAAAGAACTTTTGAATAAATTTGATATGAATGATTGTAAACCATGCAGCACACCCATGGCAACAAATAAGCTTGTCATGTCTGAAGAAAAGGATGAGCTGATTGATCAAACACTTTATAGAAGCATGATTGGGTCTTTATTGTACCTAACTGCATCTAGACCAGACATCATGTTTGCAACATGTGTCTGTGCAAGAAGTCAATCAGCTCCCAGAAAATCAAACCTCATTGCTGTAAAAAGGATATTCAGATACATAAAAAGTGCTCCCACACTTGGTATCTGGTATCCAGCTAATGGGAATATCAAGCTTTCAGGCTTTTCAGACAGTGACTTTGCTGGTTGCAACACCACAAGGAAGTCCACATCAGGAGGGTGCCAGTTTCTAGGTGATTGCTTATTTTCATGGCAAAGCAAAAAACAAGCAGCTGTTTCAACATCCACTGCTGAAGCAGAATACATTGCTGCTGCAAGCTGTACAGCCCAACTCATGTAGCTTCAAAATCAGTTGCTGGATTTTGGTATCATTGCCTTAAAGAAACCACTCATGTTGGATAGCCAGGCAGCAGAAAATATCATCAAAAATCCAGTTTTCCATTCTACCACCAAACACATCGACATCAGACATCACTTCGTGAGGGATTGCTATGAAAAAGGTTTGATTTCTCTGCATCATGTCCCAACTAAAGACCAGTTGGCAGATGTGCTCACAAAAGCACTTGATACAGCCACCTTTGAAAGCTTGGTCTCTAGAATTGGGATGCTAAACATGGAATAACAAGCAAAATCTTGTTTTTCTATGATTAAAAGCATTAAAATGTTTTCAGAAAATCAAAAATCCATCCTTAAAAATAGTCAAAAATGAAATTTTCATTAAAATCCTTAAAAGTCTGCCATAACCACTGTTTGTTCAAAAGTCTGCTCTACTTCAAAAGTCTGTCCACTGCTAAAAGCCATCATCTGTTCTCTCATTTCCTTGATAAACTCTGTTGTTCAAAAGCACTGTCTTATCCACTGATATGCTATCCACTGATATGCTATCCACTGATAGTAAAAATCACCCACTGCTTCCATTTTACCGTTGTAACCACTGCCTTCATCAGTAACTTTCATAAAAGTAATGTCCTTCATTTCCTCAGAGTTTGGCATGTGGGCAGTACTTAGTGGCCAGTACTTTTGAAACCGCTGCCACGTCAGCCATCACTTTTTCCTCTATAAAACCCCCACTTCACATCCAAACATGGTTTTGCTGTCGAATTGAATTCTCAAAAATTCTCTTCTCAAAGCAGTTCTTCTTCAAATTCCTTCATACTCTTCTTCGATCATCATCTCCAAAATGACAAAATCGAAGCCTTCTTCAAAATCCACTTCCAAATCATCTTCAAAAGATGTTCCTCAAGAGGCACAACCCACTGAAATTCCACACAAACCATCTCACAATCTTCTGGGTCTCCTCACAAAACCCAGCAACACTAAGATGTTCGATTCCGTTCTTGCCACCATCTCCGCCTCAAAGTACAAAATTTTGTTAACAGCGGATGCACCACTTTACTTGACAACCCAGAGGGAGTTTTGGAAGAATGCAACCCTTGAAACACAAGGAGACGCTATAATAGCCATTAACTCAACCCTAAAGGGAAAACCTGTCAAGATCACACCACAATTAATCTCAGAAGTCTTTCAACTCGATGATCAAGAAGGTAAACTTTCTTTTCCTAAAAACGAGTTAAACAATGATTTTCTGGAGAGAGGGTATAATACGGAGGTCAAAAAGGACACCTTACAAAAAGGTTACTTTCCTTCTGCAACAAGGTTTTTATTTCATACCCTTTTAATGTGTGTTTCAAACAAAACCACTTCCTTTAATGAAATTCCATTAAAAATTCAAAATCTGGGATTTGCTATTCTACAAGGAGAAAATCTTAATTATTCCCGGGAAATTTTTATTGATTTGGTTAATAATGTTGAAACAAAGGCATTCCTACTTTATCCAAGATTTTTAAGTTACTATTTTGAAAAGAAGCTTGGAAAAAAGGATGCTGCTGCAATAAAACAAGGTAAACCTTTGCAAATAAAAAGTTTAACTGCTGAAACCTTTACTAGAATGTCAACACCTTGCAAAACACAAGCAGAGGTGCCTGAGCAGACTTTAGCAGTTACAACTGCTCCTCAGGTATCTGCTGCTGAGCCTACTGCTCAAGGTGATCAAAGTAGCAAAATAACTGCTTTGAAACCCACACCTACAATCACCAAAAAGCCAACAAAAAGAAAAACTCCAAAAACCCCCAAACCCATCAAAAAGGCAACTCTGGAGGATGAGATACCAGAGCTCTTGCCTGTGACAGCACAAATGTCACAAGAAACCACTGCTGCTACTTCCTCACAGCAGTTGGTACAAATATCTCAACCCATAGCCACAACTCCTCCTGCTTCTTCACAAAAAGAACAGGTTGTACACAAAGGGCCACCACATCATGATGCTCTGGATTCACTTGATTCCATCATCCACAGCCCAATGCCCGGGGCAAATCCTCTTTCTACACCAAACATCACATCCACAATTCCCACACCAACTAAACTACTGTTGGATGCAATTGATCTGAACCTGGCACTAACCAGTCCTTCTCACTCACCCATCAATGAGAACATACTTCAACAAAAGACTGGGTCTGATGCATCAATCTTTGCTAACCCACCAACACAACCTGAGGAGGTTACACCCCTTGAGTTACAAGTAATTCTCGGTGGTATTCCAAGTGAAGCAGCCACTACAACTGTTGAACCCACTGGTTTACAGTTGGACAGTGGTTACATTAATAAGACTTCCTTGGAGGCAATTCCTTACATAGCACCTCTGCCAACCACCAGTGGATTTATTTTTCCAACTGGAAACATCAAAAGGTTGTCAAGTGTTGAAGGAAGAAGACCCCAGTACCAAGAAAAAGGGGCATCAGTGGTAGATGTTTGGAGTACACTCCCTACCTCAACCATTGATAAAACCACTGCTAGTGGGAAATCAGATGATCCCATTAAATTGGGTGATGATTTAAAATATCAGGATTTGACGGAACGTGTTGACAAATTGGATACATCTGTTGCTGATATTAAAAACATGCTACAGCAGGTGTTGAAAATACAAAAGATGCAATCCACTGTTGTTTCACCTCAAGCACCTGCTCCACCACAAGCATCTGCTACAAATGAGCTCTGGAACCTCTTCCAACCTTTTCTCCAACAACAAAAAGCAATGGCTGATCAGCAACATGAACTTCATGTCCAAAAGCTGAGAACCATTATGGAGTCTAGGTACAAAAACACTCAAGCAGATATTAAGGCAATCAAGGCCCATTTATTGGAAACCACTGGCACTGCTCCTCCAACGGTCGTTTTCATTGATCAACTTCCCCCAGATAATTCCAAAAAGGGGGAGAAAATTAAAGAATGGAAGAAAAAGGGAGTAGATAATGGTCTCTACTTAGAACCAGAAATGAAGAATATGACCAAACAAATCCCTTTGCCAGATGGTAGCAAGAAAATTGATGAGACAACAAATGCACTGGCAGAAGCAGTCGCAAGTGTCAAAAGGGATAGAGAGGCTAAGAAGAAAGCCAGGGTGGACTATCCAGATCAGGGTACTTCTGGTTCAAAGGATGATGAAAATCCTGTTGATAAAAAGAAGCCTACTAGAAAAGTAAGGCAACCCAAATCCATCCCAATCAGACGTTCAAAGTCTGCTCCAAAACCACCATCCAAAACAGCTGTTGTAACTCTTGTTGTATCAACTACTGCTGGTACTTCAGTGGTTTCAACATCTGCTCTCACTTCAACACACACCACCTCAACACACACCACAATCACTACTTTACCACCACCACTGTCACCACCAAAAACAATCTCTCCACCACTTTCACCTGCTGACAAAAAGCATAAGACAACAGATGTTATAACCTCTGTTGTAATGAAAACAGTAGTTGAAGCACCAGTTGTTTCAACCGCTGTTAGTCAATCACAAACCACTGCCACTCAATCTACTTCCACCATTCAAACCAAAACATCATCAGTCCCTCCTAAACCAAAAAGGAGAAGGCTAATTTTAAAAGATGATGACACATCTCCATCACCAACATCTTCAAAATCCCTGTCAATTGTCACAATTCCAAAACCCATACCTCTTTCTTCAGCTCAAATTCTAAAGCCATTACCTCCTGCTGGTGTCGCATTTCCTCTCCTCTGGAACTCATTGCAGTTAGGGAAGAAATCAAATCTTTCTACTATGAGGATGACCCAGTTAAAAGGAGTTTGCCATCAATTGAAGGATATCCCAGGCCTAACAATATTGAAGAATATTTGAAACTCAAGGCCAAGCAAGCAGAGGATATCGCAATCAAAAACAAAAAAGGGAAATCTGATAGAGAATTTCAGCAAAACTATAAGTTTCTACTCACACAGGTCAGTGCAATGGAACAATTTGCCAAAAATGTATGTCGACAGCTCTCGGAAAGGGCAGATGAGTCCTTGAGAAATGACTACATTGAAAACATCATGACCTACAAGAAATACAAGGGGGAGAAACACATGTACAAAAACTGGACCATTCCTGAGCTTGAAAAAGAGGCAGCCAGGATTCAAGACATGATAAAAAATAAGGTCAAGCAGACTCCTCCTGAAAAATTCAAACAAATTGAAGCTGATAAGATCTTAGAGTTGAAGAGAATGAAAGAGGAGCTGATAGCTGCTGATTATGGGTCAAAGAACTCTGTGACAAAATGGGGTGAGGATAGGGTCAGGGCTACCTACAAAAGCTTAGAGGAACTTAGAAAGAAAGATCCAAAAGTTCCACAAAAGCCTGACTATTCCACAGCAGAGGTCTCAAAAAGACCACCAAAGCTGCAAAGAACCACTGCTCCAGCTGGTGCTGCCATCTACAAAAGAAGGAGTAAAAACCAGTCAGGTGCTGAATCAATTCAAGATTTAAAAGCTGGAAGTGCTATTGTAAAAGCAGCTATTGAATTGATGATAAAAGAAGATCTTGAATTGGAACAACCTGCAAGTACTGTTCAACCAGTCATGAATAGGCCAGCCTCACCAAATACTTCTGCAAATAAACAACTCCCAAGAAACCCACCAGGCTCAAAAATACAAAAGTGGGAAACTGACAAACAGACCTGACAAAAGTGGAGAAGTGAAGAAAATATCAAGGGAACAAGCCCTTGGCCTGAGTCTTGAAGATTTGCAGGATCTCCTTGATCTTCCACTTAGCAGGGATGATGAAGACACAGATGCCCTAGACTTTGAACTGCAATTTAAAGGTCAGATAAGGGAACTGCTGATGAGGCAATAAACACTCCACAATAATGAAGAGTTTTGGCATTATCTATTCCAGGGGGAGATTGTTGGGATTGAACCCTACCAGAGGAACAGATAATTAAAGCCAAAACTGGGTCAGAGCAGTGGATCCAGAATAAGCAGATGTTTTATACAAGTCTCTCCCCTTGAAAGTGATTTCAACATCTGCTGACCTCCCATCTACTGATC